>CM060383.1:31514770-33914770 GCA_030545235.1 Helianthus tuberosus | reverse complement strand
TTAGACAAGTTCTTATGTTTATTATCAAGTTATATGAATGATAAAATAGGTTATACGCCTTTTACATTGTTAATTATGCGTTAAACGAAAGATTACATTTCTGTTGACTTTTTCTAATCATCTTTGACTCGACAAATGACCTAGTTAGGATGGGAATCAGTGGATGCCCTTTTAAGGGTTTAAAGCCCACATAATTACCAACTTATAACTACCTTTGATTCGACTAATCACTGGACCAATA
This sequence comes from Helianthus tuberosus, assembly GCA_030545235.1. Lineage (NCBI taxonomy): Eukaryota > Viridiplantae > Streptophyta > Magnoliopsida > Asterales > Asteraceae > Helianthus > Helianthus tuberosus. The sequence goes on along the minus strand of CM060383.1, from coordinate 33,914,529 downwards.
GTGATTAATCGTTAAGTCAACCTTTAATTACGACGGTTGACTTTTAAGCTAAACTAAGCTAAAACTTAAACTAAGGAAAGGTTAGAAAACTTACTGAAGTCCTAAGCTTGATTAGGAAGGTCTTGTGCCTGCTTTGAAGTTCCAGAAAGGCTCCTCAATTGCACAAGTGAAGTGTGAAGAATGTTTTGCAACTTATTGGTTTTATATAGTGTTTAGATCACCACAATTCATTGACAACTAAGTCTACAACCCACCACAATTGATCAACACATGATCCTAGTGTTTAGGGGTGTCTAGGGGTCGTCTACAAGTGAGAAAAACCGGTGAAATAGGTCACAATCGCGAAAAACAGGCTGCAGAAGGTTTCTGGTCGCTGGGTGACTGGTAGCGCACCGTTACATGTTTGTGGTAGCGGTGCGCTACTTCTTCTCAGGGGCAATTCTTCCATTTTTCAGTTTGCATCCCTGGCTCTTGGTACTCCGAAAGGTCAACTAAGCTTATTTCTTGCATTTTGACCCCTTATTATTTATATACAAGGGCTTTATGACTTATACTCACTTTGCCAAGTCCCTGGACACTTCCGGTTAACCCGAAAAGTCATAACTTTCACCGTTGACGCTTTAACCCCTCGTACACGAATTTGATCATAACTTTCTCATACGATAACGAAACTTTATGAAATTTTAATCGTGCATTCTAGTGAGCATAATTAACCGTTACAAAGCTTCGGGTTTGCTAAAAGGTCACCCAGAGGTATAACTCAGGCATGTTGACACATTTAACCCTTGTGGTTTGAAATCTCTCACTTTTAGCTTCGTATGATCCATGATTTATCCGTCTAAGGGTATAAACATCATGTAGGGTTATTGTAAAGTATATTTATCCATTGTTGACATTTTGAAGCCTTATTTTCACATACTTTCTATGTTTGTCAACTTTAGTCCCTCTAAAGTATTCTTTCTCACGTTCAAGATTATGACACGTGTCAATACCTTATAGGACGTGAATTTTCGAGGTGTTACAACCCATCTGGATATCCAACAGATTATGGAAACCATGATCCATATCTTACTGAGGCACAGTATAATGCACTTTATCCTTCTTCTTACCCCCAGTTTACCCAACTGGATATCCGGTGCAGGGGTATCAATACCCACCATATCAACAACCTCCTCCTCAACAGGAGCAAACCTAAGAAATACTGCAGAGGTTAGACAGGGTTGAGCGTGAAGCAGATGAAATCAAAAAGAAGCATAACAGCTTTCTCAAGGGCCTTGCGAATCTCATCAAAGGCAAATAGAAGTAGGAAGTTGTTTATTTTATCTTGTATTGTCCTTTAATCAAGTCCCTGCAAGGACATTTTTATTTTCAGTACCAAGTCCCTGCGTGGACTTATTTTCTTTTTCTGTAGCCCCTACGTGGGCAGTGAGTTATTTCATGTTCCGTTAGGGCATCTTTGTACTAGTTTTATGAATTAAGGAAGTTTATTTTTGATTTTTTTTAAATATGTATTTTATTACATCATCATTTCAAATTTTAATTGATCTACCAAAGAAATACTTAAGGGTATAACCTAGCCAAAATATTAATGTCTATGATGGTACAACCTTTTTAAGAAAATAACTCCCTGTTAACATCTGAAAACATGTTAACATTCCTGGTTGTGCGGTACGAGAAACCACCCAAGTTTTCAAATGTACTTGGAATTTCCCAAGTCACTCCCATAGCCTACATGATCAATATGAATCATGGCTAGTAAACATCAATATGATGAACACACCAAAACATCCATTTGAGATGTATGCTTTTAAGCAAAGGTGTATCAATGACAATGATAGTTTTGTTTTACAAACTTCGTGTCAAAAGGGAAATGAACTAGTTTAACCCTTAATGATCACTGATCAAAGAGATCATTGGTTATATTCTAATTGTCCTTGTGACAAGGCTTTTGTGCCATCTAAATGTCCTTCAAGACGAGCCTTGTGCTGTATGAAAATATCCTTTATGACATTGACAGTTGTGAATTATATTCCCCTGTCTAATAAATATAAAGGACTATATCCTATTGATTATTATTATTACTTAAAATGGTCTGTACGGTTTAATAATACCATGACCATCTAGTCATCAATACGATGATTCACTGTATGATTTAAATATGTCATTATTGTTGATATAGTACTCAAATCATGGCTGGCTCTGACGAAGCAAACAGTCATCCGCGAGAAGAAAACAATAATGAAGCAAGAATAAATCTTACAAACGCTGAGTTGCAAGCAATGATAGATACCGCAGTTGCTCAAGCGGTGGATAAATTATTCAAGGAACCGAGTCATGTTCGGTCCAAAACTCTTACAAAACCCTTATCGCATTCACATACATCAAAAAGGGATGAATCTCAGCATTCATCCAACCAGAGATCTGAATCTCAGAAGGTGGTGTTAAATCAGACTCCCAGGTACACCAAGTGGTGTACCTATAAATACTTCGTCTCCTGTAAACCGAGGGATTTTACCAGAGAAAAGGGAGCAATCGACTGCATGAAGTGGTTAGATGAAATGGAGACTGTAATTGACATAAGTGGTTGTGCTAAGGAAGACATAGTGAAGTTTGTGTCTCAATCTTTCAAAGGCGACGCCCTCACTTGGTGGAAAGCATTGGTGCAATCCACTGGAAAGATTCCTCTGTATAACCTTTCGTGGAACAAGTTTGTTGATCTTGTGAAGGACACTTATTGTCCTCAACACGAAGTTGAGAGGATTGAAACTGACTTCCTCACTTTGGTGATGAAGGATTTGGACTGCAGGTCCTATGTGACAAATTTCAACTCGATGTCGAGGCTTGTACCATATTTAGTCACTCCTGAACCCAAACGCATTGCGCGTTTCATCGGTGGTTTAGCACCTGAAGTGAAAGGAAATGTCAAGGCTTCTAAGCCTGCTACATATAGATCTGCTGTGGATCTATCTTTGTCCCTTACTCTAGTTGTTGTGAGGAGTAGGGCAAAGAAAGCTACCGATGAAGGGAAGAGGAAAAGGGAGGAAGACAAGTCCCCTCAATCTAACAAGAAGAACAAAGGGAACTTTGGCTCTAAGAAAGGGCAGTCAAGTGACAAGCCCAGGTGCAAGACTTGCAATAGGAGGCACTTTGGGAAGTGTAACCAAGACCCACAAGTAAAACCATGTGGGATTTGCAAGAAGAAAGGGCACAAGTCTGTAGAGTGCCAGAACATTAAGGATGCAACCTGTTACGGTTGCAATGAAAAGGGGCACATCAAGACAAATTGCCCCAAGAATGCTAAGAAGCCCGAGGAGACGAAGAAAACAAATGCGAGAGTTTTTCAGATGAATGCTAGGGAAGCGGTGAATGACGAGAACGTCATAACAGGTACCTTTCTCATTAATAATAATTATGCTAGAGTTTTATTCGATTCAGGTGCTGATAAGTCCTTTGTAGACCATAAGTTTTGTAAGTCACTGAATCTGCCTATTAAGACTCTAAACATAAAATATGAGGTAGAGCTTGCTGATGGTACCTTAGAAACAGCCTCAACTCTTCTTGATGGATGTTTCATATCCATTAAGAATCATTCTATCCCGCTATGCCTCTTTCCAATGAAATTGGCTGGGTTTGATATAGTTTTGGGTATGGATTGGTTGTCGCATAACCAAGCCCAAATTGCTTGTGATAAAAAGCTAGTTATTATCAAAACCCCTTCTGGTGAATCCGTTACTATTCAAGGAGACACACAATATGGTTTACCCAGCAATGTGTCCATTCTCAAAGTATCAAGGTGTTTAAATAACAGATGCGTCATTTACAAGGCACAAGTGTCAGTAAACGATCCGAAACCCAAGATTGAAGACATTCCAATTATATCCGAGTATCCTGATGTCTTTCCTGATGAATTACCTGGATTACCTCCTGAGAGACAAGTAGAGTTCAGGATAGACATTCTGCCAGGATCTACACCTATTGCACGAGCTCCTTATCGTCTAGCGCCTACTGAAGTGAAAGAGCTCAGGACCCAATTGGATGACTTACTGAAAAAAGGTTTCATTCAACCCAGCTCTTCGCCTTGGGGAGCTCCAATATTGTTTGTGAAAAAGAAGGACGGATCAATGCGCTTATGCATTGATTATCGTGAATTAAATAAGGTAACGATCAAAAATCGATATCCCTTACCTAGGATCGATGATTTATTTGATCAGCTTCAAGGGGCAAGCTACTTCTCGAAGATTGATTTAAGATCTGGGTATCATCAACTCAAGGTTAGAACTGAAGATATACAAAAGGCAGCGTTCAGGACAAGATATGGACATTTTGAATTCTTAGTGATGCCTTTCGGGCTCACTAATGCACCAGCAGCATTCATGGACCTTCTGAATAGAGTCTGCAAGCCATACTTAGATAAGTTTGTCATTCTCTTTATAGACGACATACTTATCTACTCTCGTAATCAAGTTGATCACGAGAAGCACATTCGATGTATTTTAGGATTGCTTCGACAGGATAAATTGTATGCTAAATTCTCCAAGTGTGAGTTCTGGCTTCATGAAGTCCAATTCCTTGGACATGTTGTTAGTGAGAGTGGCATTCAAGTAGATCCCGTCAATATATAAGCCATTATGAATTGGGAAGCACCAAAGACGCCAATAGAAATTCGCAGCTTTCTGGGTTTAGCCGGGTATTATAGAAGATTCATTGAGAACTTTTCAAGGTTAGCTGCACCGTTGACTTCTTTGACCCGTAAGAATGTAAAATTTGATTGGGGTCCAAAACAACAAGAATCTTTTGAGATTCTTAAGCAGAAATTGAGCAACGCTCCTGTATTGACATTGCCCGATGGGATTGAAGAGTTTGTCATTTACTATGATGCATCACACACCGGTATGGGGTGTGTACTTATGCAGAAAGGCAAGGTGATTGCCTATGCATCACGACAATTAAAAGTGTATGAAAAGAATTACACCACCCATGACTTGGAGTTGGGTGCCGTTGTATTCGCACTAAAGTTGTGGAGACATTATTTGTATGGAACCAAATGTGTGATCTATTCGGATCACAAAAGTCTTCAACACTTATTCAATCAAAAAGAGCTCAATATGAGACAGCGCCGTTGGATGGAGAGTCTAAATGATTATGATTGCGAAATTCGCTACCATCCAGGTAAAGCGAATGTGGTCGCCGATGCTCTAAGCCGAAAGGAAAGAGTCAAACCCATCAAAATTAATGCCAAGAGCATTGAACTGAAGAATAGCCTAAATGAAAGGCTATTAGCTGAACAGAAAGATGTTGTTTTGGAAGCTAACCTTCTAAATGAAAAATTAGGTGTAACTGTTGAACAGTTAGCACCTAGCAAGGATGGAATCCTTAGGATGAATGGAAGAATTTGGGTTCCTATTCATGGAGGACTTCGGGATGTAATCCTCCAGGAAGCTCACAACTCCAAATACTCAGTTCACCCTGGAGGTGACAAGATGTATCAGGATTTGAAAGCTAATTATTGGTGGATAGGTTTGAAGAAATCTATTGCCACACGTGTAGCTAAGTGCCTAACTTGCGCTCAGATTAAAGCTGAACATCAAAAGCCATCAGGTCTGCTTCAACAGCCAGAACTTCCCACATGGAAATGGGAGATGGTAAATTATGAATTTTATAACTAAGTTACCAAAAACAAGGCATGGAAATGATACCATATGGGTCATAGTTGATAGACTGACTAAATCAACACATTTCTTACCCATCAAAGAGACTCATAGCTCCGACAAGTTAGCCCAATTGTACATGCATAAGATTATATCTCTTCACGGAGTGCCAGTATCTATTATCTCTGATAGAGATACTAGATACACCTCTCACTTTTGGAAAAGTTTCCAACAATATTTGGGCACTCGTTTGAATTTTAGTACTGCTTACCATCCTCAGACAAATGGGCAAAGTGAGCGTACAATTCAAACTTTGGAAGACATGCTTCGAGCATGTGTTATTGATTTGGGAGGTAGTTGGGATGATCACCTACCCTTGATCGAATTCTCCTATAACAATAGCTACCATACTAGTATTCAGGTTGCGCCTTTTGAGGCATTATATGGTAGGAAATGCAGGACGCCTATTTGTTGGGTAGAAGTAGGAGAAGCTCAGTTATCAGGACCTTATATTGTGACAACCCTCACCAAATCAGGTGTCCGTACGAATTAGTTTATATTTAATTAGTGCTTAATTACTGTGCTTGCTTAAAATTATGGTTAAACTGCTACTTGATTTCTGCTACATGCATATACATGCATCATATCTTATTGCTGGCACTTCATTTATTTACACAGAACTATAGTGACAAACTTGATGCACAATAGCACAGTAGCACAATGAACGGATAACCTAATAAACGTGCTGACATAGCCAGCACCAGACAGACACTGTCTCTAAGGCCAGTATGAGCCACAAATAGTTTACTACACTAGTAGAGAGTGTAGGGAAATGAGGGTTGTAGAACTGCGTCACTAGGTGATAGTTATAGTGATCGGATGTGCCTAAAACGTGTTCTAAACACAAAATTCTGCACTTTAATATCAAATTCAGCATTTAAGCTAACTAGTAAAGTGCAAAAACATGGGAAAATAATACAAGACACTCTCCAAAGTGTCGGGAATACATTGTGTCACTAAAAATAATAATAAAGACACTTTAAAGCTTTGTTTGATACTTTAACGGATCAGTATCCAACCGAACAACCGGACTTTACCCGGGACATAAAAATATTGTTATTGACACTGTTATTCTTTTTCTGGGCCAGTTAGGGTCCCCGAATACCCTAACACCCGTTATAAATTATAACACACATATAACCAAATTAAACTTCTAACTTCCTTAACTAGATACTAATCATCTAGTTCAAAACCAACCCAAATACCCCCCTTATGACCGAATTCGGTTCCCCAAGGGGGACACCATCCACAATTTTGATTATTTTAATAAGCCCATGTTCCATATCTAGATGACACTTTACTTGTTGGACAAAAGCATAATATGGTCTATAAGAATCACCAAGAGATCAAGAGTTATCATTCACTTCACCACACAAAATTTTCCCATCTCTCCATCCTCTTAACACTCTCGGCCGAACCCCCCTAAGAACACCTCACCATTTTCAAGTTTCGCATCAAGCTATTCTACATACATACAAGTGTTAAAGGGTTCATACGAGGAAGCTTGGTGCTTGCGGAATCACAAGGACCTCACCACAACGCTATTAACCACCCATTTTTCGCCTAGATTCTTCCCTAGCCTTGAGCTAGTTGTAAGTGCTTCTAATCACCTTCTTGATATTGTCTAATGTGGTTAATAAGAGATTCGTCGGATAAAAATCATAAACACTTAAGAACAAAAGTAAAAGTCTTGTAAGAAGATGAATATGGTGGTTAATGAGTAAATATTAGTGTAAAACTCTTGAAACTTGTTTTGTTATGAATCTTTTATGTTGTTTGGTGCTAGTAGTAGTTCGGATCGTCATCTAACCCGGCTAGGTCATGTTCATGGAACATGAACTAGTGTATGTTAAATGATGAACTCTACTACTTATGAACATGAACTTGTGTAAAAGTAGTTTTTCTTGTAAAATGAAGTTCTAAACTAGTAGATCTAAAGATCTATAAGTGGTATTTTCGAAGAACCAAGTATAAGATGCAAACCATGTTTAAAAGCCGGATCTTGCTTGAAACAAAAGCATTTTTGTGAACAAACAAGTGTGTAGACACTTGTGTAACAAAAGGTTTTAACAAAGAAATATTTTTGTAATTTTTGACCAAGACGTTGTAAAGATGCATTTTCTTTAAAAATAAATCTTTCAAGAAACCGATTTCATTTTTAAGGGTAGAAAGATCTACTAAAAATAATGGTAGGATACTACATACTTTTACACAACTTACAAGTTCTTATGTTCGCAATTTATGTATATTTTGACTAGTTTGATGTTGGAACATTGTTTGTTGATGTTGAGAAAATTGTTGATTGGATTTTGAAAAGAAAATGATACGCTTGTAAGCGTGGCCACCTCCAGTTGCAGAGGAAACTCTGGCGAAATTTTTCCAGAAATATAACACTTGGAAAATATTTTTACAACAAGTCTTATGAATATATTTTTAACTTGTTTTCCCAAATAAGTTTCGCCATGATTTTATTACAAAACTTCCAAGTGTCGGAGGTGGGACTTTCATAAATAAAACCTTCTAAAATATATATTTAGAATATATATTTTTCATAATAACATTTGGGTGAATTTTTATGATTATTTTGTGAAGTATACAAATATTACTTTTATAGTAAAAATAATATAACTCGCATACACTGAAAAGTAACGACTCCAAATAATACGAACGCCTTCACAATATTTAAGTTACACCGGTATTATTATTATTACCACACGAACTGTACAACGTAACTTATGTATTTTCAAAAAATACTCTTACATGCGTATTTTGATAAAAGCATTATTTTGGGAAAATTTTAGGAAATAAAATATAATATTTTTGGGAAAAATATTTATATTTTGGAGATAGGATGTTTTGGGCAAAAGAATTAAAATATATTTTAAGTGAGACTTAATAATATATTTTGGAATTATAGAAAACGCACATGTATCAAAGCCCCCATCCTTGGGAAGGAATATATTTACCAAATAATTACGAAGTGTAATTACGAAATAGTTGCCTAACTATTTCCCTAAGACATTAAACCTAAAGCTAAGGCACGACCGTCTGTCTAATAGAAGTTAGTATGTGTAGGTCGTTACGCAGCAGATTGACTGGGAGATACTTTTTAGAGACGCACTTCGGTGAGTTCATGTCCCCCTTTTCTCTTAACTGTTTTCAGTTTTTAAACTGCGGGGGTGAAATACATGTTACTGTGATTACGAGTACTTTACACATGGTATGTTTAGCGTAAGGCGGTTACTACTTAGATCATGTGAGTGAGTAGGCGGGAACTGAAGACCGTTAATCCTCAGTGTAGGACCGAGGGACAATAGCGGTAGATCTATCTGGGTGTAGCGAGCCCAGCCCCAGGCCCATCAGAACGGACCTCGGGGTGACTTGGTACCCAACGCAAAAAGCTGCTAGGTTTGAGTCTTCCTACTGCACATCACACATATCAATGGCCTTGCAAACCATTGGTGATCTCTTTGTCCTTATTTGCTACATACCAGGGATTTTTTATACTTACAACGGTTTTACATTCTCACTTTACATGAACTCGCTCAACATTTTTGTTGATTTTTCCAACTTACATGTAATTCAGGGAATTAAAGGATCTGGCAAGGTATGCTACGTTCTCACGCTGCGTAAAAGAAATGAGGTCATCCAAGTTTAGGGGTTGTGGCTCTTGCCTGGATAAGTCACAGTTCTTAAACTGCGTCTGTTTTATGTTCGTGGTTATGTCTTCTAAACAATGTTTTTATTCCGTTGCATGTGTCGACATTTTAAAACTATGTTGTGGTATTTTGTTTTTAACACTTTAATCAATGGATGATCTGCATGGTTTTACTTTCATATAGCTTGTTGTGATTAAGTTATGGTATTAAGAAGTCACACCAAATTTACCCACGCTTCCGCAAAGCCAGGGTGTGATAGCTTGGTATCAGAGCTCTGATCATAGCGAACTAGGGTTCTTCTCGAGTCTAGACTATCATAACTAGGGCTCTCACGAAAACATTTTTACATTGCATACCACTTAAGTCCAGATCCAGGTCACAAAACGTTTTTACAAACAAAAGTTGAGCACATTTTATTTGTTAGTTATGGCTCAGTCTGGGAGGCTGAGGTAGTGGTCTAGTGGGACTAGGAGGCTCAGTCTAGGAGGCTGAGGGAGTTGTCTAGTGGGACTAGGGAGTCAGTCTGCGAGGCTGGGAGAATTGTCTAGTGGGACTAGGGAGTCAGTCTGGGAGACTGGGAGAATTGTCTAGTGGGACTAGGGAGTCAGTCTGGGAGGCTGGGAGGCTAGTGGGACTAGGAGGACTATTTGATTGCTTATTGTTGATTAACGTGCTTATATGACTATATGATCGATTATATGTGCATATGCGTGTTTGTATTACAGACGACATGCCCTCATCCGGCACTGGAGAGTCGGACACCACAGACCCCATGCCCATAGTATCAGACGACATAGTCTCATCAGAGCACGAGGTGTATATCTCAGATACTACCAGCACGGACGATGATGATTTCCAGCCATTTGCGCTGCCCGATGTCGTGGCTGAGCCCGCTGATGGCCTTATCGCTGGGGAGTTGCCACTCGCGGTGATCCCTACCCCTGTACCCCTTGCCGCTTACTCTACTGTTGATATGCCCCTTGACGTAGTCGCTGACGACGACGTCAACTTGTTTGATGAGGACCCACTCGAGGATGACTTGGAGGGTGAGGCCCTTATTGCTGCTGGTGATCTCCTACTCCTCGCTGATGCTCCTGCGGAGGAGGCACCCATCCATTCACCTGTCCCAGACTCCTTTGAGTCTGTGGCATCTGCACCTTCACATGCGCAGGGAATGCAGCATCATTCGCACGACACGGACCTTGATATGGCATCATCCGCTGCACCTGCCCCTAGCTTTGAGTTTGGTCATGACATTGATGACGATTCGGATCCTGTTTTCCCACCGGGCTTTGATCCCGATCATGACATTGAGTTTATTCATTTAGATCAGCCCATGGAAGATCCCGTAGCCCCTGTTGACCCTATGTTTGCTGATCCCGCTGATTTCGAGATGGGGTTTGATGATCTGGAGCCTGCTGTGGCCCCTGAGCCAGTTGATGCTCCTGTCCTCGCATTAGAGCATGATCTTGATCATGCCGATGCACCAGCTGTTGCTCCCTTGGTTGATGACGTACCTGTCGATGATCATCCTATTGTTGCTCCACTGTTGGAGGATGATCATGCTGTTGATGCTCATATTGATGCCCCTCACATTGCTGACATTCCTGCTGACCCTGTTGTTTCCCCCCTTCCTGACCCTGTGCCTGTGCAGTTCGATCATGCACCTTTTGCGACCCATGTTGATCCTCGATATGCGCAGACCCGAAATGGGTGGATAGACGATGATGATGATTTCCCACCTTTCGTGTTATCTGTTACACCCCCTGTGGCTCCTGTTTCAGCCCCTGTTTCAGTTCCCATGGATGCACCTTGGTTTCCCACACTTACCGGCGACGCTCACCACACCCTTTACCCGACCCAGAGCCTGCTCTTGAGCCAGCTTCTACACCATTTAGGTCAGCTTGATATTGCGCCTGCTGAACCTACACCTTTACGTGATCACGATCCCCTTTTTGTTTAGTCTGCCAGACATTGCACCCCTTATCTCTACGTGCATCGGGCAATCTTCTCATTTGTTGAGATGTTTGTTTTTACACTCGCAACGGCTGACATCGCTCCTCTTCCCTTGTGAAGACCGACGCCCATTGCGCCATCATGCCTAACACTTTCTTTCAGGACATGCCCGCACCCCGGAAAGATGCTCCAGGATGGCACCCGCATAACGATCCTATTCGTTATAGCAGCATTTTCTACGGGTCGCACCGCTTGCTACATTCACCCCTATAACGCTCGATAAGCCGATTTGATGGTTCCTATAAACACACTATGCTAACTTTAGACCCTTACCATTCCTCGCATTATGGAAGCCACACACAGGATAAGTTGCTCCTGTAACATCAACTGCAGTTTGAGGATATGAGTCGCGGAATGTTGAAGCTTGAGCTGACGCCACAATGGGCAACTTCAAATGCAAAACATTACATAACCAAAAACATGATTTAGGCGCCCACATCATAAGACAACATATTGTCTGAAAGGTCTATGCAAGACACCTCGTCCTCCACCCTGTCTATTGCCAGCATACTTCGATCCGCCACATACACCAAAGTTTCTTTTGCGCTCTCGACCGTTGCTATTACACCATACACGGGATTTTAATGCCCATTCCTCTAATGCCAAGAGACAGATCAGCTAATTGTTTCGACAAGCTCGAGGAGGATTCCACACAGGTTAACAATTTACTATTCTTCCCTCCTCCACTTCAGTCACCAGCAAGGTTGGTTTCTGGACTATGCGGATTGCATTACATTCGGGTAAAGACACTAATGATGAGCTGAGACTGTGAAGACCTTTGAGGACCACGTCTGACTACGTAATTTAGATATGCTGATATACTTGTTGGGCATGGGTAGGGTGACCCAGTGACCCTGATAATGTGATACATTTTGTAAGACAATGAAATTGTGGCCGGAAAACGATGGGAGCCAATTATCATTAAACATGCGACAATACTTTGTGGCCAATAACCAACGAAAGCTTAATTGCTATGTCCTTGTTAAGTATGACCAGGGACGCTTATGTGCGTACTAAAATTTTTAATACTACGTAAAACTCTCGTCAAACATAATCCCCAAATTACGTACTGATGCTATGATCATGATGCAATGTGCTTACCCGTTAAATGAAAACATAATAATAAAACGTACTATGACGGAGAAACACGTGTTTGATTGTTATACTTTCAGTAAACATGATTCCAATTACTTGCTTGTAGAATTGCGTGATGTGTAATATGATGATTTAAATACGTATGAATGCATGTGATTCCAAACGACTATTTACATTCCCTGAATAGAAGAGACCTAACTAAGCTGAACTTCTTCATAGAAGATGTCGCATCAAGAGATCACTCGACTGACCGAGGCAGAATGGTTAGCGCACGCCTCACGGGTCAGAGCTCGGCACGAGGTTCTTCACTACAAACACAGCGAAGGTCCCTCAAGGAGAAACCTACCTAACGGTAATGTTTAAGTCATCCAGGACACATTACGACACGTTTGGAAAATCCCCAAAGTGCCTTGCTAATACCTATTGTGATGATGAATTCTTGAATACAGGTTGTACCTACCAGCACTTTCTAGGATGCAAACCCCTGAACTTTGGTGGCACAGGAGGTGCCATAGCTTTTGTAAAATGGGCTGAGAATATGGATGCCGTTGTGCGAACGAGTGGTTGTACGCCAGAGCAACAAGTCCCATACGTTTCCGGATTGCTACAAGATGGGGCTCTGTTATGGTGGGACCTTAAGGTTCGAGAATTGGGCGAGGCTGTAGCATATGCGATGTCATGGAGCGAGCTGAAGGAAATAATACGTAAGGAGTATTGTTCTCAGATAGATATCCAAAGGCTGGAATTAGAATTCTGGGAACTATAGAAGGAAGGTCCAAATGTGGTGGAGCACGTGCGAAGGCTTTACGATTTGTCGCGAGTCGTTCCATACCTGGTGGAACCCGAGTTGAAGAGGATGGAGCAATCCATTTGGGAACTGACACCTCAAGCCCTGAGCTTGATGATGGTATCAACGCCACCAACACCTATGATTGCTCATATGATAAGCCTGGAGCTCACTAAGGAAGCACTTAGATTGGTAAAACTTTCAATCCCGGACGAGAAGAAGGAAACTCCAGTGGAGACATCTGAGAAGAACAAAAGAAAGCTCAGCGAATTTCAAGGAGGTGATCAGGCAAATAACAAGAACAAGGCCAAAAGGGAAAAGAAGTACATGGGTAAACTACCTAAGTGCGAAGAATGCCAGCGCCATCATACCGGGCAATGTAGTAATAAGACGTGTGACAACTGTGGCAAAGTGGGACAGAACAGGGAAACGTGTTAGCAGGAGGCAAAAAGTGGAAAGGAAGGTAAGGGATGTTATAACTGCGGTGGTATGGGGCAACTTGGGAAAGATTGCCCAAGGGAGATTAACCAAGACCATGAAGGAGCATCCAACATCGGAGCTCGTGAAGCATGCCAAGATCCAGATATGGTTACTGGTACGTTCTTTATCAACCCAAAATTTTTGCATTCATGATATTTGGTACCAGCGTCGACCATAGCCTCGCACCCCATGAATTTAGGAATGCACTTAGTTTAGTAGAGAATAAGTTAGACGACCCACTCTTAATGAGACTGGTTAATAAAAGGCCTCGACGTAGTAACTAGGATGAAACCGCGGTCGAGCAACCAAGCGGAGATCGTTATCCGCATCCCGAAGTCGAACGCCGAAGCAATCATGACTCATGAGGCAAGATACACCTCTATAAACTACAAATTGCTTGAAGGCACGAAGGATGTTGCGTAAAGAATATGCTGTTTCTTGGCCCATGTCGGGGACAGGAGGAGCCGAAGAACTAAAGCACGAAGATATTCTTATGACAAGGAAATATCCTAAGGTCTTTCCCGAGGATTTTTCAGAATTTTCTCCTCCACGGCTAATCCAGTTTCGCGTCAGATTAATTCCCGGCGTCGCACCTGCAATCAATACCCCTCAACGACTTACATCTTCGGGGATGCAAGGATTGACAGTGAAGTTTCAGAAGTTGATAGAGAAGGAAGATAACAGACCAAAATCCCCTACTGGGTAACCCCATTTCTGCTCGTCAAAAAGAAGGATGATGATTTCCAAGTAAACATCAACTACCAGGAGCCGAACGAGCTAACCCATCAGACTCAGTGACTCTTGCTAAGGATTAACGAACCTCTTACATAACTGACTGTGAGGACACAACCACTATTACCCGACTAGGTCACACGATCGAGCATCATTAGCAGTAAAAGCAGGAAAAAAGTATACCCAGGATGAAATTGTGGGACAATGACTTGTGCTTACACATAAACAAAATGGTGCTTCCTACACAATGTATAAACCAGATCCACACGGGATTACGGAATCCGGAGAAACTAGAAGACTTACATCTAGGACCTATGGGAACTTAGGACCAAACTCGTAAGGATTTTACGTAGGAACACACATCTGTCAACTCAATCAAACATCATTAACTTGACCAACTTGTCGGTGCAGTTAACCGAAACCGAAAGTACTTAAATTTTCTTCGTTGAAATCTTCATCACTTTCACTTCTAACGAGTAGATATTTGCATTTCTACTCCCCTCAAGTAGTTGCATCACGTTGTTTCCCTTCGCTGAGAGCCGAACACACGTTTGCTTCGTATACTTGGTCACTTCTCCCTTTTGGTAGAAAACGCATCGCTTCATCACTTGAAAACTTATATATAACCCATGCACCATTTGCTACGCATGCGGTTCCATTTCAAATAAACGCTTTATTAAAGTTCAGAAATTACGTTTATTGTCTTGGTTACGTTGAAACTAAGTTCAACTGCTTGAACTTATCCAGTTCACATGTTTGATTTGAGACGCCATATGATGTATTGAGAGCATCATATTCTAATACTTTGGCACAGATTCTTTTGTTTCGAGTCGTAGTAGACTTGTTTGGTCTATGACTCCACTAAATCAATGATTAATTTCGATACCTTGCAGTACTTAGTTTCATCTTCCGGCTTGTTTCCGATACACCTTCATCTGGTCTCAAACTCGGTGAATTTGTTCAGTCACCGCTATTATGGAATCATGTCGTTGCGATACCTTGTGGTGTCATTACAAACTTGTAGCTTGTGCTAATCATGGTCAACCGTTTCACACAAAACTGCATATCCTTTTCGTTCGAACCGCCATTTAAACATTTCCGATGCAACTACAAATCAAGGCAAGAATACACCAGATTCGTTTGTACTCATTCGGTCCGTATTCTCTGCAATTCAAATGTTCAACACACTGAACCTTACCACTCGTCTACTCAGGAGTTGACAGATATCTTTTACTATTTCATTTGAGTTGATGATTTTTGAATTCATATAGCGGGTGCTATGTTTCGTGAAAACCCGCTTGGATACTGCGATCGATCGTTTGAGGATCTTATTAGTCGAAAACTCCTCTTTTGTGGACCCCCTGCTAGCTGGTTTACACTAGGCTATACGTCAAGTACGTTTTGTACCTCTGACGTCAACTGCTATGAGCACGCACCTTTTTAACCTTAGAATTCGGGTTGTTATATATTCTTGGACTCACCAATGTGAGTAAGGTTTGATTAGGTTTGATGATTATCTACCTCGAAGTTATATATATATATACATGTGTGACGTAACCATAAGGAGTTAAGGTAGTAAAAATTTCGGGACGAAATTTCTTAACAGGGGGAGAATGTGACAACCCTCACCAAATCAGGTGTCCGTACGAATTAGTTTATATTTAATTAGTGCTTAATTACTGTGCTTGCTTAAAATTATGGTTAAACTGCTACTTGATTTATGCTACATGCATATACATGCATCATATCTTATTGCTCACACTTCATTTATTTACACAGAACTATAGTGACAAACTTGATGCACAATAGCACAGTAGCACAATGAACGGATAACCCAATAAACGTGCTGACATAGCCAGCACTAGACAGACACTGTCTCTAAGGCCAGTATGAGCCAGAAATAGTTCACTACACTAGTAGAGAGTGTAGGGAAATGAGGGTTGTAGAACTGCGTCACTAGGTGATAGTTATAGTGACCGGATGTGCCTAAAACGTGTTCTAAACACAAAATTCTGCACTTTAATATAAAATTCAGCATTTAAGCTAACTAGTAAAGTGCAAAAACATGGGAAAATAATACAAGACACTCTCCAAAGTGTCGGGAATACAATGTGTCACTAAAAATAATAATAAAGACACTTTAAAGCTTTGTTCTGATACTTTAACGGATCAGTATCCAACCGAACAACCGGACTTTACCCGGGACATAAAAATATTGTCATTGACACTGTTTTTTCTTTTTTCTGAGCCAGTTAGGGTCCCGAATACCCTAACACCCGTTATAAATTATAACACACATATAACTAAATTAAACTTCTAACTTCCTTAACTAGATACTAATCATCTAGTTCCAAACCAACCCAAATATCCCCCTAATGACCGAATTCGGTTCCCCAAGGGGGACACCATCCACAATTTTGATTATTTTAATAAGCCCATGTTCCATATCTAGATGACACTTTATTTGTTGGACAAAAGCATAATATGGTCTATAAGAATCACCAAGAGATCAAGAGTTATCATTCACTTCACCACACAAAATTTTCCCATCTCTCCCTCCTCTTAACACTCTCGGCCGAACCCCCCTAAGAACACCTCACCATTTTCAAGTTTCGATCAAGCTATTCTACATACATACAAGTGTTAAAGGGTTCATATGAGGAAGCTTGGTGCTTGCGGAATCACAAGGACCTCACCACAACGCTATTAACCACCCATTTTTTGCCTAGATTCTTCCCTAGCCTTGAGCTAGTTGTAAGTGTTTCTAATCACCTTCTTGATCTTGTCTAATGTGGTTAATAAGAGATTCGTCGGATAAAAATCATAAACACTTAAGAACAAAAGTAAAAGTCTTGTAAGAAGATGAATATGGTGGTTAATGAGTAAATATTAGTGTAAAACTCTTGAAACTTGTTTTGTTATGAATCTTTTATGTTGTTTGGTGTTAGTAGTAGTTCGGATCGTCATCTAACCCGGCTAGGTCATGTTCATGGAACATGAACTAATGTATGTTAAATGATGAACTCTACTACTTATGAACATGAACTTGTGTAAAAGTAGTTTTTCTTGTAAAATGAAGTTCTAAACTAGTAGATCTAAAGATCTACAAGTGGTATTTTCGAAGAACCAAGTATAAGATGCAAACCATGTTTAAAAGCCGGATCTTGCTTGAAACAAAAGCATTTTTGTGAACAAACAAGTGTGTAGACACTTGTGTAACAAAAGGTTTTAACAAAGAAATATTTTTGTAATTTTTGACCAAGAAGTTGTAAAGATGCATTTTCTTTAAAAATAAAGCTTTCAAGAAACCGATTTCATTTTTAAGGGTAGAAAGATCTACTAAAAATAATGGTAGGATACTACATACTTTTACACAACTTACAAGTTCTTATGTTCGCAATTTATGTATATTTTGACTAGTTTGATGTTGGAACATTGTTTGTTGATGTTGAGAAAATTGTTGATTGGATTTTGAAAAGAAAATGATACGCTTGTAAGCGTGGCCACCTCCAGTTGCAGAGGAAACTCTGGCGAAATTTTTCCAGAAATATAACACTTGGAAAATATTTTTACAACAAGTCTTATGAATATATTTTTAACTTGTTTTCCCAAATAAGTTTCGCCATGATTTTATTACAAAACTTCCAAGTGTCGGAGGTGGGACTTTCATAAATAAAACCTGCTAAAATATATATTTAGAATATATATTTTTCATAATAACATTTGGGTGAATTTTTATGATTATTTTGTGAACTATACAAATATTACTTTTAGAGTAAAAATAATATAACTCGCATACACTGAAAAGTAACGACTCCAAATAATACGAACGCCTTCACAATATTTAAGTTACACCGGTATTATTATTATTACCACACGAACTGTACAACGTAACTTATGTATTTTCAGAAAATACTCTTACTTGCGTATTTTGATAAAAGCATTATTTTGGGAAAATTTTAGGAAATAAAATATAATATTTTTGGGAAAAATATTTATATTTTGGAGATAGGATGTTTTGGGCAAAAGAATTAAAATATATTTTAAGTGAGACTTAATAATATATTTTGGAATTATAGAAAACGCACATGTATCAAAGCCCCCATCCTTGGGAAGGAATATATTTACCAAATAATTACGAAGTGTAATTACGAAATAGTTGCCTAACTATTTCCCTAAGACATTAAACCTAAAGCTAAGGCACGGCCGTCCGTCTAATAGAAGTTAGTACGTGTAGGTCATTACGCAGCAGATTGACTGGGAGATACTTTTTAGAGACGCACTTCGGTGAGTTCATGTCCCCCTTTTCTCTTAACTGTTTTCAGTTTTTAAACTGCGGGGGTGAAATACATGTTACTGTGATTACGAATACTTTACACATGGTATGTTTAGCGTAAGGAGGGTTACTACTTAGATCATGTGAGTGAGTAGGCGGGAACTGAAGACCGTTAATCCTCAGTTTAGGACCGAGGGATAATAGCGGTAGATCTTTCTGGGTGTAGCGAGCCCAGCCCCAGGCCCATCAGAACGGACCTCGGGGTGACTTGGTACCCAACGCAAAAATCTGCTAGGTTTGAGTCTTCCTACTGCACATCACACATATCAATGGCCTTGCAAACCATTGGTGATCTCTTTGTCCTTATTTGCTACATACCAGGGATTTTTTATACTTACAACGGTTTTACATTCTCACTTTACATGAACTCGCTCAACATTTTTGTTGATTTTTCCAACTTACATGTATTTCAGGGAATTAAAGGATCTGGCAAGGTATGCTACGTTCTCACGCTGCGTAAGAGAACTGAGGTCATCCAAGTTTAGGGGTTGTGGCTCTTGCCTGGACAAGTCACAGTTCTTAAACTGCGTCTGTTTTATGTTCATGGTTATGTCTTCTAAACAATGTTTTTATTCCGTTGCATGTGTCGACATTTTAAAACTATGTTGTGGTATTTTGTTTTTAAGACTTTAATCAATGGATGATCTGCATGGTTTTACTTTCATATAGCTTGTTGTGATTAAGTTATGGTATTAAGAAGTCACACCAAATTTACCTACGCTTCCGCAAAGCCAGGGTGTGACATATATAGTCCTTGAAATGACGGACAAGATTGTCCAGATTCACGATCGCCTGAAAGCTGCCAGGGATAGGCAGAAAAGTTATGCTGACAAGAGGCGAAAACCTCTAAAGTTTGAGGTTGGCGATAAAGTCTTACTAAAAGTATCACCCTGGAAAGGTGTGATGCGTTTTGGTAAGAAGGGCAAGTTAAGCCCTAGGTATATTGGACCATTCGAGATTATTGAATGTGTCGGCAGTGTAGCTTATAAGCTAAACTTGCCTGAAGAGCTGAATGGAATTCATAATGTGTTCCGCATCTGTAATCTCAAGAAATGTCTAGCTGATAAATCGCTAGCTATATCCCATAAAGATGTACAGATTGATGAAAGCCTGAGGTTTGTTGAAAGACCAATATCAATCGAAGATCATCAGGTAAAAAAGCTCCGAAGGAAACTCGTACCTATAGTAAAGGTCAAATGGGATGCCCATAGAGGTCCCGAATATACGTGGGAAGTTGAGTCCACTATGCGACAGAAGTACCCTCACTTATTCTAGTAAATCTCGGGGTCGAGATTTCTTTTAAGGGGGTGAGAGTGTAACACAACGTAAAAAACGTGTCCAATTGTATAAAGACACGTGTCCTAAACTCTATATATGTAAAAGATTGAGTTGAAGGACTAAAGTTGCCAAATGATGAAAATATGTATGCGAAGGGACTAAAAGTGCCAACATGCTAATTTATGCCTCTGAGTGACCTTTTTCTAAATCCGAGACTTTATAGTGTTGAAACATGCTCTCGGAAGTAATTGAGGATGATTATGAAAGTTGAAGGACCAAAGGTATCAAGATCAAAAGAAATTATTTTTCTTATCAACCTCTTACGGACCGCAAAGGCCAAGGCTTATGGTCCGTAAGGAGGGTACCTGGGTGATACAATTCAATATCGGTTACGGACCGTAAAGGGCCAGGCTTACGGTCCGTAAAGCCTGTATCTGGGCAGAAGTTTTGGATAGCTGCAGGTTTCTTCACTAACCGCCTTAAATCCTTCCAAATTGAAACCAGGAGCTTGTTGTCGATTTTAGGATACCACTAGGACACCTGGGGAGATCCTAGGAGCCTCCTTAACAACTGTAGATGATCCAAATGCTTGCAACTTAGTATATAAGGAGCTCTAGTTCATAGTTCATGTGCTCACATTTGCAACAACTTTCAAATAACTCACTTTTCGAGCTTGCAAGCAGTAGGAGAAGAATTCCAAGTGTAGAAAAGATAGCAAGGACCCTAAGTAAGAGTTTTAATCCCTGCTTAGTCCATTTAATTAGCTTAAAACCCGAAAAGTCAAACATATCGTAATTAAGCGTTGACTTTCGGTTTAATCATTATTAGTCCAGCCACTGATCGAAACGAAAGTGGTTATGGAACCATATTAAGGTAGGTAACTAACCCTTAAAAGGGCACCTCCTAATTATTTCGTTTGACTAGTTAATTGTCGGGTCAAACTAGTTTGACAAAAAGTCAAACTGGACAGAAAGTTTAAAAATGATTTAAATTAATAAAACAGAGGTTCTAAATTATATTTTAACATTCTAATGACTTGGTAATTAGTATTAGAACATGTTTGACCTGGCCTAATCCGACAATTATTAGTCTAAGGTCAGTTTATAACCGAAAGTCGCAAAAGCTTGACTTTTGCTTTGACTTTCAGTTTTGACCCGTTTAAGCTTAATTCTCCCATGTTTTAAGCTTCCATTAGGACCATAATATATAGTAGTGTAACCTCCTGGAGTTATATTGCTTGTTCCTTATTGGTTTGAATTATATGTTCGTATTTGTTAATTTGCTTATAAATGCCGTAAATGCCCTTTTGACATATAAATGAGATTTTTAGAAATGTGAGAGGACAAAAAACCTTTGTTACTGATATATAAGCTTGTCTCAAAAATTTGACATCAGTTCTTGGTCTCAAATAGGAGTTATGCTCGATATTGTAATTAGAAGCTTTTTGTTAATTAAATTGCGATATCTTGTATAAAGACATGTTTAAACTTGGATTTTGAACCAAAACTCATTACCTACTGTTAAGATATTATTTTTAAGGAATTTTAAGATTTTTGGTCAGATTATAATCTGTAGGATCGTTCTGAGACCCAAACGAGTCAATCAGAAGAGTTCTTATCTATTTCAAAGGTGGAAACAATGAAATAGACTTGGATAACAGCTTGTTTCACACTTAATTGTCTTGTTTATTGATTATAACAAGTTTCCAGATCAAACGATACGTCGGCAGCACTTCGGTACCGAAATTACAAAAGTTACAACTGATTTCATATGAAGGGGTATTTATAGGGTTCTAATTCCGCATGAAACAGGATCAAGCGGAATCTAATTCCGCACGGAATTACCCAAGAAACCTTTCAAGCGGAATTACCTCATTTCAAACGAAATTACCTTTAAAACCCTATTTCTCGAACTACGTGCCCTGATCTAACATTCTAAGTACAAGACTCGATACAAGACGAAGTCGACAGACGTAATGCACCAACAGACTCCCCCTCGGATGTTGACGAGTATTCAACGTCTTCAGTCTTTATTAGTCTTCGGGCTCTTTCAAAGTATCTGACAGAGTAAGCATCCTTAGCCTTCTCTCTTCTTCTATCTCTCTTTTCATCAGGATTCGATTCTGGCTCTTGCATCTACAAACTCTTATCCTCCTCAGATGTTGATCTACTTGCAGACTCCCCCTTGAATTGTGCTGGGATCGTAGTCTGGCTCATACTCTGCTTACATATTTACATGTTCAAGAATCGCAATCTGCCTCTCTCATAGTCATAACCTGCACATTCTCTACCCAAAAGTAAATTTCCCAAATTTTAAAGTTTTGACAAAATTAAGCTCTGCTTACCACTTGTAGACACAAAATGAACACATCATTTTCAAGTATTGTACAAAATGATTTAACATGTTAATCTCTGATGAATCACTTGCATGAAAAACTTTTCAAACATACATTCCCAAACCTGTTCGTCATGTTCAGCACTCAGAATTTTGAAAATCAGCTTTTCCACATCAGTTGTCTAAAATCTTTTTGAATTTTTCAAAATTTATGCTAAAACACTCCGAAAATCTTTTTGGATTTTTTTTATATAACAGAAATGAAATGCAGTAAATAAATATTACATACAATATTTTTGTGAGCTTGTGTAAGAGGATCATATCAGTTTTTGAGACAAATCACCAACACCGTTAAGCTTTAAACATTTTAAGTTCTAAACAATTCACTTAGATTGTCAGTATACTGATCCACTTAAATTTTCACACAAAGTTCAACTGTTTCGAGATTCGAGATTAATGTTTTAAGAGACTTAAACTTATTTGCGTGTCCCACCTCAGAATATACTCCCGTATCCTGATCCCAATATTCAGTCTTACAGGTGAGTATACCTAGATGATATCTGTAAGGGGTTAAATGTGAGGCAATGAGAGCTCAGGTCAGAACTTCCGTTCAGCAGAGAGATGATGGCTCGTCTTTAGGTGTGTCCCCTTTAGAGGATCTTTTCTTCAACAGCACATGATTAGCATTTTGCAATGTTTCATCATTTTTTATGCTGTGGGGAGGCTATATTTCAAGCAAGCGTAAAGTATTCTCCGGGGACTAGGCCATTGCTTCCGCAAAATCAGAAGTCCCGGGATAATACCCCAGATATCACTAAGCATAAAGACCTAGTATCTCAGAATGAGGGGTCCTTCAAACAAGATTTCGGGGGTTACCCATATATCCGAGAGATGTTACCCATGATATAAGCAAGTTTGAATTTTAGGTTTATATCTTGATACAATCTACTAAATGTGCAAAAACCTACTGACACATCATCAGTGAGACCGTTTATCACATTTTGACTTTCCAATTCTTTAGCATGCTGTGATTGTCCACTGATGTACTATCATTTCCTCTTTTTTACAACAAAACTCGTTTTCAATTTTATCATGTTTTTTACTTTTTCAAATTTTCAAATGTTTTTGGATTTTCTGAAATTTCTTACTCCCCCTAAAATTCAAAATCATTTACGGAAATTTGAAAACAAACTGTACAAGTAAAGTAACAACTGATATCAAATCACTTCAGATCGCCATCCACTTAGCATAAACAATCAGAACTCCCCCTTTCAACAAACTATTTTCCCATTGTGATTTCAAAACACTTAAGTTTGTTTTAATCAAATGGTTTTTCTGGAAAATAAGTTTCGTTGATTTTACCACTTGTAAGTTAGGGGTTCATCACATTGTTTCTCAATCATTTGTAGGAAAAACAAGTACAATTTAATGTCCTTGCTTTACCACTTGTAAGTGAAAACCTTTTTCAATCACTTGTAGGTTCACTCATCAACCATAACCAATTGTAGATCAAAATATAACAATATAAAGATATTACCTGTAAATTTATCAACCAAACAATTCAAGAATGATGCCGATTCCTGCTCCACGATTACCAACCTGGGAGCTCCGGCAAGTCCGGATTTCAAGTAGAAAATGGTGTCACCCAAGCCTGACCAGCCTTGGGTGATTTTGGCAAACATCTGTCCCACCAACATTTAGATTTGTAAAATTCTTTTGCACCCTTCACTTTTCCATCAACCATCTTCCCAAATATATGTTTTACTTTCCCATTGAAAACCTTTTCAGCATCAAATTCTCCTTTACCATGGAAGAATTGATCTGAAATTTCAAACCTACCTTTTGATTTCAGATTTTCTTTTGACAATGGCGGAAAGTTTTCCTCGTTCAACTCTGGAACGAAATTCTCATTCTTCTTCTCAACAGATGACTCCTCTGATTTTATGGAATCAGATTCACTATCAGGACTACTCTTGGATTTTACAACCCATCTTTGTTTGTTCAAATCAATTTTCTTTTTGTAAAAACGTTTTGAAACGTCACCAGTTTCGAAAGTTGAATTTTCAAACACTCTAGACTTCTCAGTTGATTGTTTCTTTTTATCAATATGTTTTTCTTTCAATTTTGAGTTAAAAGAAACTCCCTGTTTCGTGTTGTTGAACTGTTGGCAATTCCAAGCAATATGTCCAACTTTTTAACATTTGAAACATGTTCTTCTGTCAATTCTTGGAGCAAATTTCTTTACATTCTTCTTTATTTTAGCAAGAAACTTTTGATTTGACTGTTTCCAAAATGGTTTCTTCTGCTCTTCTTCAGAACTTCCTCCTGCAACAAATTTCGTTTTTGGTTTATAATTTCTCTCATTTTTATAATTTTCCGGAGGAATGAAACCTAATCCTTGCTTTTTGAAATTACCGTTATGGGTTGGTTTCTTTCGATGACCTGAACCAGAACTGTAACCCTTTTTCTTGTTCAATCTCTGTTGAACTCTTGAAGTGTGCTTTTTAGGTTTTTCATGAAATTTTAAATCTTTTATTTCAGAAATATTAATTTCTGTTAATTTGAAAACCTGTTTGATCATTTCAGTTTTGACACTTCTTATTGGAAATTCTTCATCAGAATATAATTTGTCTGAATCATTCAAAGTATATGCCACTTTGATCGATCCATCATTCAAATTAGATTTTGATAACAAGAATTCTTTATTGTAAACCCTTTTAACCGGTGAACTCGGACTCTTTTCTGATGAACTCGGACTTTCAGATTTAGACTCCGACTTTGACTCTTCATCCATATCCAACACCTGATCGACCACTTTCTTTAACAACTCAGACTCATAATCAGTGTCAGACGCTGTGAATGTGACATCAATATTGTCTGGTAATTCATCAATAATTTCAGACTTTAACTTGATGTTGAGAGCCTTATTTACTCGTTCCTCATTTGGTTTTCTGGGAGAATAACTTTCAAAGATCGGGGGCGGACACTTGTTATATTTGACACTTTGTTTCTTACCAGTATCCTCTTCCTTCTCTTTATCTTGGAAAGCTTCCATGTAACAACTGTGCTTGTAATCACTATGAACAGTTCTATTATCAATAAAACAATGTTATTTGATCACAATGTTTGTTTTGTTATGTTTTACATTTTTCATGTTTTGACTTTTATGTAATTTCAAACTCTACATCGCTTTCTGGAGAGTTATACGCAAACTAGTGCGTAAACGTACTCAGTTTAATGCGAGAAATACTCCGGAACATCAACATATACTCAACATACCTTAAATAACCTTTACATAACTTAGAAATAAGTTTTGAAGGCTTTGGTATGGCAAAAACAAGTTAATTAGCTTACAGGGACTAAATATGACAAACTGCGAAAGTATGCCAATTTGAACTGTAACGAACATTCCGGAACATAACCATAAGTTAAACACACCTCAAATATCCTTTAAATAGCTTAGAAATAGGCTTTGAGGGGTTCGGTGTGCTAAAATAAACTTTTGGGTCATTCAGGGACTAAAAGTGTCAAAAAGTGCACAAGTTTGCATTTTCGCGCATAACTTACGTTCTGAATACATCCGGACATCCAAAAATTTATGTAAGCATGACTATATTTTATTTTAGTGTTCGCCATAAGAAAAATCCATTCGTCGCGTCATTTGGATCGTTTTTCGCGCTTATGCGCATTCCGTCGTAATTAACCGAACATCGCGACCGTACGGCCAAACGAACCGACATCCGAGATATTTTTGAACATGTTTCATGTCCACAATGTTTAGGCAACATTTTAGGGCCTTAAAGTTGGCTTTACGGGCCTTAGAAGTGTCGGAAAAGGCCTTAAACACGTGCAGGGACTGAAACTGTCATTTCTGAAACAAGTTTGCTGATCAGACAGGCCAAAGCGGCCCGCATTGTGTTTGCATGAATCTAAAGCGGGCCGCATGGCACCTTCAGACCAGATTCAATGTTTGTTTTTGCAACTTGCAGCTGATTAAACCCCATCCACATGTTTTAAACTTGCCTAATCAGTAAGATAAGATCAAGATTTAGCCACCATAACATTTGGACAAGTGTACGGCCATGATCGTTTCCCCTTTTCCAAGAAACGATCTCAACGGTGGACCGAATACTATAAATACCCCACCCCCCTTTGTTCAAAATCACTAGAAATTCACTTTGAGAAACTCTAAGTTGAAACATTTGTTTCATACCTGAGATTTTCGAATTGAGTTTAGCATTCGGGGACCCTGGGTTAGTATTCTTTCGTTCTTTTCCTTATTTTTTTACTGCTTTTCGAGTCAGAAAGTCAAACTTTGTTTGACTTTCAGTGTTGACCAGTAATGGTCAATGCGAAGTTCGTTTGAACTTCGCAACGTGAGTGTAATCACGTTGGTCATAGTCCTTTGGGACTATGCCCACTGATTACCACGTTGTCTAGAGTCGTAGGGTAGGCGATCTAATAAATCGCCTATACCTTCGAACTCGACCCATTTGGTCGATCATTAGGATCCGACCAAATACATTAGGTGACCATAGTAGGTAGGGAATAACCTTCCGAGGTTATACCCTATGGTCACATCGTTTAAGTAGTTGTATGATAGGTAGTTTATATGCCTTAGGTAAATTACCAGAATACCCTTTTCATGCATAATTGGTAATTTAGCATATGTAACCTAAACCTTTGTCACATAACTGATTATGTAACATGTTTAGGCATATAACACTTGTCATAGGGCTAGTTAGGCGGTCCGAACGCGTTTCACGCACACGACACGTTAAAGTAGCATAAGCTTCCTAAACGGGTCGTAATGGGTCGTAAACAATTATGTTAGGTTTCATTTAGTATGTAGGCTTTGTTAAACCAAATGACACGAGTCTCTACACTCGTTTGGTTTACGAAACCTCATTCTATCCAATCATCCGATTAAGGTCCGGTTATTAACATAGTTACCTATATTAGGTGCCGTTTGATTCCGAGATCTCTAGCATTACTTGGTGGTTATCTTTAGACATCTGAGCAATATCAAGTGAGTACATAGACCCCTCTTTTACTGTTTTCCAAACTGTTTTGGGGTGGAACACATGTGCCTACTTGTTACTTTCCTGCCTTCCTGTTTTCACATCATATACATGCTATGTTTGTTAGTACATTATAGTACATGATTTCATGACATTTCATGCTATGTATGTCCATTGTGTGCATACTTAGTACATTGTTTTACATTACATTTCTGCTATGTATGTTGACTGATAGCATGCTAGCACATTGATTTACAAGACTTTTCTACTTTGTATGTTAACTTAGCATACTTAGTACATTGTTTTCATATGACATGTATACAACTACTATGACATTTGGTTTGCACAAACGGGTCTTTATTACGTTCATTAACATTTGCTACGCCGCTCGGGAGTAAGTAGTGGTACCATAGGACTTGACAAATCCCATTCCTGACATCCCGGGTTTGTTTGGATGAAAGGAATGACTGAATCCGAATACAATTCTTTTGATAACCTTGACTGAAAGGGTTATCCGACTGTCTCAAGGCTTGAATGTATGCGTTAACTTACCACATAAATGTTTGTATCAGTGTATCATGCATCACTTTGCAAAACATAACTTTTTGATATATTCAAAATACCTTGTTTTGTACATTTTACTTATGGTTTAAGTAGTCTTATTTTACTTACCATACATAACATTTGTTACACATTACTTGACTACTTTTGGACTATCAACATTTGACATGGTTTATACAAGTACTATTGACTATTGGTTTAAACATAGACATTATACTTTGTTGGTTGGTTTAAGTGACTTAAGTAACGAGATGTGAGTAATATGATACAATCATGGTGGATACGCCGCTGGTACTTCCTATACATAAGTGATTGTATTATATTACATATCATAGCGTTATTTAAATCATTCATTTTGGACTTATACATTTTACACAAGTGACATGTTTTTACAAGACTTTGGTTTACAATACAGTTTATATTATACAACTCATTTTGCATGGTTATTCATTTAACCATACATTATTCACTTATCTATACATATCATCTGGACTTATTGTTTTTCAAGCAATTTACAAAACAAATCAAATTACAAGGTTCATGACTAAACATTTCTTAAACTTAAGTCATGAATCCTATTTTCACAAAACCTATGTATCTCACAGGCATTTTTATGCTGACGTACCTACTTTCACATGTGTTTTCAGGTGCTTTTCCGTAGGTTGACGATCATGACACTAGGGCGGACCTGTGCCTTAGAAACTTAAAAATGAAGCTAGACGATGTTTAATTATGTACTAAACTCTTAAATCTCTGTTTGAAACAATGTAACAATTATGTTGATAAATAAAATACAACTTTGTTTGCCATGGATTTGAAACAATTAATTCTGTTACAACACTCCCCGATGTTTCCGCCACGTTTTGTATGTTATACGTGGTCGGGGTGTGACAGAAGAGTTGGTATCAGAGCCAATGGTTATAGGGAATTAGGTTATTAGTAATGCTTTGACCTAGACTATAACTTTTCTAGGACCCTAACACAAATTAGTTGTGTTTAGATCTTAAAACATTTACATCACCTATCCTTAGGTGATTATCAAAACAAGGAACCAAAATTTTTCCGAAACGATTTTTGAAAAACAATCATCTGTTTTTGAATAAATTATTACAAGGTTTTGAACTCTCTTTTATATGGTTTTGAACCCTTTTCAGTTTGGTTTTTGGCCTTGTGCCTTCAAATTTTCAAAATCCCGTCAAACGTTTTGGGTTTTAAATAATGTGAACATGTGCAAACTGGAAGGGTGAATGCCTGTATTCTGGGTTTTCTGCCTAGGCAAGCACTTCGTATACATCTCATCAGACGCGAGACCAGTTGTGCTTACCTGGGAATTCTTGGGATGAGTGTTCACTTATAGGCGAGCATGTCTTCATTATACATTATTTTTGACCCATTTACTTTGATTAGTCACTGTGTGTTGTTTGTTTGCTCTGTGATACGGACGAATGACCACCATCTTTGCTCTTGTTGATTTTGTTTCATCTCATTCTTTTCATCCAATCATCTCACTCGTTTTCTTTCATGTTTTCCTCTTTTAGAATGCCTCCTCGACGCGATCCTCGAACTTTTACTATTGAAGAGATCGCAGCCCTGGTTTCTCAGCAAGTGGCTGCTGTACTTCCCGGGGTTGTAACTCAAGTCCACGATATATTTAACAACAACGGCAATAACAACAACAATAACGCACACTGTAATTTCAAGAATTTCAATTCTGCGAAGCCGCTTAAGTTTTCTGGGTCGCAAGGAGCAACTGCGCTTCTACGGTGGTTTGAAAGTATCGAGAGCACATTCTTACATGTGCAGTGTCAGAATGCGCGTAGGGTTGAATTTGCTTCAAGCGTGTTTGAGAAGCGAGCGCTTACCTGGTGGAATGGTATTAAGCGCGATAGGGGTGCCGAAGTGGCGTTGGCACAAACATGGGAAGAGCTTCGGGCTCTCATGATGAAGGAGTTTTGTCCCCGTCATGAAATTCGAGTTTTGGAACGAGAGTTTGATGACTTAAAGCAAGATGGGGCTGAACACCGTGCATACACGGATCGTTTTGAAGAACTCAGTCTATTGTGTCCCACCATGGTTACCCCTCCGGATAAAGCGATCGAGAGGTATATTGATGGGCTACCCGATTCTATTCTGGAGATTTTGACTGGTGTTAATCCTACTACCCTTCGCCAAGCTATCGAGTTGTCTGCTACCCTCACTGAGACTCTAGTCAGGAAGGGTAAACTCACCCGCAAGGGTGATAAAAAGAAGGAGACTAATTCTGAGAAAAACAAGAATAAGGGTAAGGTTAAGGAAGGTGAAGCATCAAAGAAATCAAGGAAGCGAAAGGGTGCCCAAAATTTTGCTGTTACTGCACAGGCTCAAGCTGCACCAAATCAGCCTGCGCAACCACCTGCCAAGAAGACTTATTTTGGCAATGCACCTTTGTGCAACAGGTGTAACGGCCATCACCAACCACACCTCCAGTGTCATCAGTGCACCAACTGCGGAAGATCTGGTCATCTTGCTGTCAACTGCCGTATTCCTGTCAATCAGAACCAGGCAGTTCGTAACCAAGCTCAACAGGTTGCTCAGCCTCCTGCCCCGCAACAGGGCCAAGCTGCACGACCTCATTTTCCTCCTGGTTCGTGCTACAATTGTGGGGATCTGACCCACTACAGGAACCGGTGCCCAAGGCTAGTCCACCAGAATCAGAATCAAGCTCCGGCTCGAGGCCGAGTCTTTAACATGAATGCCCAAGAGGCACAGGCTGACGATAATGTGGTGAACGGTACGTTCTTTATTAATAATCAGCCTGCATCTGTTCTTTTCGATTCTGGTGCCGATAAGAGTTTTGTGTCATTGTCTTTTGAGCCGATGCTTCGCGTGTCTAGAACGAAACTAAGTAAATCTTTGACAGTAGAAGTTGCTAGTGGTGAACCCATTATTCTTAATTCTGTTCTACGCAACTGCCAGCTGAATCTTAACGATCATCTTTTTCCAATCGATCTTACGCCTATGCAACTTGGAAGCTTCGACGTTATTGTGGGAATGGATTGGTTATCCAAGCATCACGCAGAGATAGTTTGTTCTGAGAAGATTGTTCGTGTGCCGCTTTCGACAGGCGAGATTCTGCAGGTTCAAGGTGAGAAGCCTACCGGTGGTCTCAAACTCATGTCTTGTTTTAAGGCTCGGAAGTATCTGCAGAAGAACTATGTGGCTTTCTTAGCACATGTTACAGAAGATAAAGGCAAGGGTAAGTCTATTTCAGATATTCCTGTCGTTCGGGATTATTCTGAAGTGTTCCCTGAAGATTTACCTGGTCTACCTCCAGCACGCCAAGTCGAGTTCCGCATTGACCTCGTACCTGGTGCAAATCCCATTGCCAGAGCTCCATATCGTCTTGCACCATCTGAGATGCAAGAGTTGTCTAAACAGCTTCAGGAGCTCTCTGACAAAGGTTTTATCCGTCCTAGCTTTTCACCTTGGGGTGCTCCCATTCTTTTTGTCAAGAAGAAGGATGGATCTTTTAGGATGTGTATCGATTATCGTGAGCTTAACAAGCTTACCATCAAGAATCGATATCCTCTACCTCGCATAGATGATCTCTTTGATCAGCTACAGGGCGCTTCTTATTTCTCGAAGATTGATCTGCGATCTGGATATCATCAACTTCGCGTGCAAGAAGAAGACATTCCGAAGACAGCATTCCGTACTCGTTATGGGCATTATGAATTCACAGTCATGCCATTCAGTTTGACTAATGCTCCTGCTGTTTTCATGGACTTAATGAATAGGGTCTGCAAACCTTATTTGGATCAGTTCGTCATTGTTTTTATTGACGATATCTTGATTTACTCTAAGACGCGAGCTGATCACGAGCAGCATCTTCGTCTTACTCTGGAACTCCTAAAGAAAGAGCAACTTTTCGCCAAATTCTCCAAGTGTGAATTCTGGCTTAAAGAGGTTCAATTTTTAGGACATATTATCAACGAACAAGGTATTCATGTAGATCCCTCCAAAATCAGTGCGATTAAGGATTGGGATACACCTTCTACTCCTACTGAAGTTCGTTCTTTTCTTGGTCTAGCGGGTTATTATCGCCGCTTCATAGAAAACTTCTCGAAAATTGCAGTTCCTCTAACTGCTCTAACTCAGAAGAAAATGCCCTTTTATTGGGGAAACAAACAAGAGGAAGCTTTTCAACACTTGAAGCAGAAGCTTTGCGATGCGCCTGTTCTATCATTGCCTGAGGGTGATGATGATTTTGTCGTGTATTGTGATGCATCGAAATTGGGTCTTGGTTGTGTTCTGATGCAAAGGAACAAAGTCATAGCCTATGCATCAAGGCAGTTGAAGATACATGAGAAGAACTACACCACTCATGATCTTGAGTTGGGTGCAGTTGTTTTCGCTCTAAAGATCTGGAGACACTATTTGTACGGTACAAAATGTGTGGTTTTCACTGACCACAAAAGTCTCCAGCATATCTTCAATCAGAAAGAACTCAACATGAGGCAGCGACGTTGGGTTGAGCTTTTAAACGACTATGACTGCGAAATTCGCTACCATCCTGGTAAGGCGAATGTCGTAGCTGATGCATTGAGTCGTAAGGAACGTACTAAGCTTCATTGTGTACGTGTTCAATCTGTTATTCAAGCTCGATCCGATATTCAAGCACGCATTTCTCAAACTCAACAATCTTGTGTTTCACAAGGATTGATGGATAAGGAGTTTCCTTATCACATAACACCTGCTCTGGAACTGAAGGACAATGGATCATTTTACTTCATGGACCGTTTGTGGGTCCCAAGCCAGGATGATCTTCGTACCTTGCTTATGGATGAAGCCCATAAGTCTCGTTATTCTATTCATCCGGGCTCAGATAAAATGTATAAGGATCTTCGTATTCACTATTGGTGGCCTGGTATGAAGAAAGACATTGCCTTATACGTATCCAAATGCCTTACTTGTCTTAAGGTTAAGGCTGAACATCAGCGTCCTTCTGGTTTATTGGAGCAACCAGAGATCCCAGTTTGGAAATGGGAAAACATTACTATGGATCTTGTTACCAAACTTCCACGCACTAAGAAAGGTCATGATGCCATCTGGGTAGTCGTTGATCGTCTTACAAAGTCAGCACACTTCTTGCCAATCCGTGAGGATTTTCCTGCTGACAGACTTGCACAAATCTATGTAGATGAAATTGTGGCTCGACATGGTGTTCCTTTGAAAATCATTTCTGACAGAGATGCTCGTTTCACTTCTCATTTTTGGAGAACCATGCAATCTGCCATGGGGACCCAACTTAATCTGAGCACAGCTTATCATCCGCAAACGGATGGTCAATCTGAGAGAACAATCCAGACTTTGGAGGATATGCTTAGAGCTTGTGTGATCGATTTTGGTGGTAGCTGGGATTCACATCTTAAATTGATTGAATTCTCCTACAACAACAGTTATCACACTAGCATCAAAATGGCTCCTTTCGAGGCACTCTATGGTCGAAAATGTCGTTCACCAGTCTGCTGGAATGAGATTGGCGAGGCTCAACTTACTGGACCTGCCCTCATTTTAGAGACAACTGACAAGGTCAAGAAAGTTCGTGATAATCTTCAGGCAGCTAGAAGCCGTCAGAAGATTTACGCGGACCCAAAACGCAAAGCCTTGGAATTTCAAGTCGGTGATCGAGTATTACTTAAGGTCTCACCTTGGAAAGGTGTGATCAGATTTGGAAAGAAAGGAAAGCTTGCACCTAGATACGTTGGACCATTCAAGATCGTCGAAAGAATCGGAAAGGTAGCCTACAAACTTGAGTTACCTCCTGAACTGGGAAATGTTCATCCAACTTTTCACATATCAAATCTCAAGAAGTGTACAGCTGATGCGAACTACTCCATACCGCTTGACGAAATTCGTGTTGGCAAAACACTGAAATTTGTTGAGAAACCAGTGGAAATCATGGAACGTGAAGTCAAGTGGCTTAAACGCAAGCGCATTCCTTTGGTCAAAGTTCGTTGGGAAGCTAAACGTGGACCTGAGTTTACTTGGGAACGCGAAGATCAAATGAAGGCGAAATATCCACATCTTTTTCCACAAGTTTCCTCTAAATAAATTTCGGGACGAAATTTCCACAAGTAGGGGAGACTGTAACAACTGTGCTTGTAATCACTATGAACAGTTCTATTATCAATAAAACAATGTTATTTGATCACAATGTTTGTTTTGTTATGTTTTACATTTTTCATGTTTTGACTTTTATGTAATTTCAAACTCTACATCGCTTTCTGGAGAGTTATACGCAAACTAGTGCGTAAACGTACTCAGTTTAATGCGAGAAATACTCCGGAACATCAACATATACTCAACATACCTTAAATAACCTTTACATAACTTAGAAATAAGTTTTGAAGGCTTTGGTATGGCAAAAACAAGTTAATTAGCTTACAGGGACTAAATATGACAAACTGCGAAAGTATGCCAATTTGAACTGTAACGAACATTCCGGAACATAACCATAAGTTAAACACACCTCAAATATCCTTTAAATAGCTTAGAAATAGGCTTTGAGGGGTTCGGTGTGCTAAAATAAACTTTTGGGTCATTCAGGGACTAAAAGTGTCAAAAAGTGCACAAGTTTGCATTTTCGCGCATAACTTACGTTCTGAATACATCCGGACATCCAAAAATTTATGTAAGCATGACTATATTTTATTTTAGTGTTCGCCATAAGAAAAATCCATTCGTCGCGTCATTTGGATCGTTTTTCGCGCTTATGCGCATTCCGTCGTAATTAACCGAACATCGCGACCGTACGGCCAAACGAACCGACATCCGAGATATTTTTGAACATGTTTCATGTCCACAATGTTTAGGCAACATTTTAGGGCCTTAAAGTTGGCTTTACGGGCCTTAGAAGTGTCGGAAAAGGCCTTAAACACGTGCAGGGACTGAAACTGTCATTTCTGAAACAAGTTTGCTGATCAGACAGGCCAAAGCGGCCCGCATTGTGTTTGCATGAATCTAAAGCGGGCCGCATGGCACCTTCAGACCAGATTCAATGTTTGTTTTTGCAACTTGCAGCTGATTAAACCCCATCCACATGTTTTAAACTTGCCTAATCAGTAAGATAAGATCAAGATTTAGCCACCATAACATTTGGACAAGTGTACGGCCATGATCGTTTCCCCTTTTCCAAGAAACGATCTCAACGGTGGACCGAATACTATAAATACCCCACCCCCCTTTGTTCAAAATCACTAGAAATTCACTTTGAGAAACTCTAAGTTGAAACATTTGTTTCATACCTGAGATTTTCGAATTGAGTTTAGCATTCGGGGACCCTGGGTTAGTATTCTTTCGTTCTTTTCCTTATTTTTTTACTGCTTTTCGAGTCAGAAAGTCAAACTTTGTTTGACTTTCAGTGTTGACCAGTAATGGTCAATGCGAAGTTCGTTTGAACTTCGCAACGTGAGTGTAATCACGTTGGTCATAGTCCTTTGGGACTATGCCCACTGATTACCACGTTGTCTAGAGTCGTAGGGTAGGCGATCTAATAAATCGCCTATACCTTCGAACTCGACCCATTTGGTCGATCATTAGGATCCGACCAAATACATTAGGTGACCATAGTAGGTAGGGAATAACCTTCCGAGGTTATACCCTATGGTCACATCGTTTAAGTAGTTGTATGATAGGTAGTTTATATGCCTTAGGTAAATTACCAGAATACCCTTTTCATGCATAATTGGTAATTTAGCATATGTAACCTAAACCTTTGTCACATAACTGATTATGTAACATGTTTAGGCATATAACACTTGTCATAGGGCTAGTTAGGCGGTCCGAACGCGTTTCACGCACACGACACGTTAAAGTAGCATAAGCTTCCTAAACGGGTCGTAATGGGTCGTAAACAATTATGTTAGGTTTCATTTAGTATGTAGGCTTTGTTAAACCAAATGACACGAGTCTCTACACTCGTTTGGTTTACGAAACCTCATTCTATCCAATCATCCGATTAAGGTCCGGTTATTAACATAGTTACCTATATTAGGTGCCGTTTGATTCCGAGATCTCTAGCATTACTTGGTGGTTATCTTTAGACATCTGAGCAATATCAAGTGAGTACATAGACCCCTCTTTTACTGTTTTCCAAACTGTTTTGGGGTGGAACACATGTGCCTACTTGTTACTTTCCTGCCTTCCTGTTTTCACATCATATACATGCTATGTTTGTTAGTACATTATAGTACATGATTTCATGACATTTCATGCTATGTATGTCCATTGTGTGCATACTTAGTACATTGTTTTACATTACATTTCTGCTATGTATGTTGACTGATAGCATGCTAGCACATTGATTTACAAGACTTTTCTACTTTGTATGTTAACTTAGCATACTTAGTACATTGTTTTCATATGACATGTATACAACTACTATGACATTTGGTTTGCACAAACGGGTCTTTATTACGTTCATTAACATTTGCTACGCCGCTCGGGAGTAAGTAGTGGTACCATAGGACTTGACAAATCCCATTCCTGACATCCCGGGTTTGTTTGGATGAAAGGAATGACTGAATCCGAATACAATTCTTTTGATAACCTTGACTGAAAGGGTTATCCGACTGTCTCAAGGCTTGAATGTATGCGTTAACTTACCACATAAATGTTTGTATCAGTGTATCATGCATCACTTTGCAAAACATAACTTTTTGATATATTCAAAATACCTTGTTTTGTACATTTTACTTATGGTTTAAGTAGTCTTATTTTACTTACCATACATAACATTTGTTACACATTACTTGACTACTTTTGGACTATCAACATTTGACATGGTTTATACAAGTACTATTGACTATTGGTTTAAACATAGACATTATACTTTGTTGGTTGGTTTAAGTGACTTAAGTAACGAGATGTGAGTAATATGATACAATCATGGTGGATACGCCGCTGGTACTTCCTATACATAAGTGATTGTATTATATTACATATCATAGCGTTATTTAAATCATTCATTTTGGACTTATACATTTTACACAAGTGACATGTTTTTACAAGACTTTGGTTTACAATACAGTTTATATTATACAACTCATTTTGCATGGTTATTCATTTAACCATACATTATTCACTTATCTATACATATCATCTGGACTTATTGTTTTTCAAGCAATTTACAAAACAAATCAAATTACAAGGTTCATGACTAAACATTTCTTAAACTTAAGTCATGAATCCTATTTTCACAAAACCTATGTATCTCACAGGCATTTTTATGCTGACGTACCTACTTTCACATGTGTTTTCAGGTGCTTTTCCGTAGGTTGACGATCATGACACTAGGGCGGACCTGTGCCTTAGAAACTTAAAAATGAAGCTAGACGATGTTTAATTATGTACTAAACTCTTAAATCTCTGTTTGAAACAATGTAACAATTATGTTGATAAATAAAATACAACTTTGTTTGCCATGGATTTGAAACAATTAATTCTGTTACAACACTCCCCGATGTTTCCACCACGTTTTGTATGTTATACGTGGTCGGGGTGTGACATTCCAGACCTGCAACAGTAGGATAAACACGATCAATCAAATAATCACATATTGTATAACTCAACAACAAACGTTTAATCCTTTCACTCTCAATCTTTTCAAGCTCTAAATCTTGCTTCAGCTTAGCACAATCTTCAATATACTCATTGATGATCTTCTGTTTCATCATTAATGTTGAGCTCATTTTTGACATAGCAGCATCAATTTCTGAGTTTGTCTTTTTCAGACCATCAACTGTTCCTATTCAAAACATCATATGACTCTTTCACATACTTCAAATCAGACAACAAATTTTCTTTCAGCTCTTCCAACTCACTAATCTTCTTGTCTTTCTCTTCACAATGTGTGCAAGACTCCACACATTTCTGACAAGGTTTAATGACTTCAACTATCTTTTCAATCTCAACAGTCTTTTCAACTTCAACAAGTTTTTCTAATTCAACAATTTTTTCTACCTCGACGATTTTCTCAACTTCGACTATTTTTTCGACTTCAACTATTTTTTCGACTTCAACTATTTTTTCTACCACTTTCTCCACTTCAACGATTTTTTCTACTACTTTTTCAGTCACTGGTTCAACATTTGCTTCTCCATCTTCTGTCTTTGCCTTTTCATCAGCTAGTATTCTTGTTGCTTCCAGCTCTCTCCTCAATCTGGCAATCTTCTTTTGATTCAGCAACTCAACTTTTTCTACAAAAAACAAATTAAAACTGTCAGGATCTATGCCTTTTCTAGCTTTGTTAAGATATTCTTCCTCATCATCGGTATCAATATCACTTCCTAAATCTGGAAAAATAGGGATTCTTTTCTGACTAGCCTCATCTTCACCCAGAATTTTAGCAAAAAGACCTGAACCTGGTGGAATGTATTTATCCCAGCTAAAACCTTCAGCCACTTTCTCATCATCTTGATCAATGATACCAAAATAAGCTTTCTTATTTGCATCTTCGATTATTCTAGCATGAGCAGTTTTTGGTTCCTTTTGTTGAGTAATCTGATGAAAAATTGATTTCTAATAATAATTGTTCTTTCTAGATTGATATTGTCTTCCATCAGCTTCTTTGTTTTTGCACTCATGCTTAAAATGACCTTTTTCGTGACAACGAAAACATGTAACCTTAGATTTTTCAAAACCTAACGGTGAATTAGACAATTCATGAAGGTCATTTCTTCCAGTGATTTGTGTGAATTTTTCTGCTCTTCGAATAGCACTGGCTAAACACCACTTCACATCCATCAACTCAAGTTCCTCTGCATCAATTTGGTCATAATCTTCTTTGGTAAGCATCGGGTTTCCAATCTTGCCAGCAATCAAACTTTCGTATGATTCCAACATAGAAACAAGTGATGCCATGTGTTGCTTGGCAATTTCTGGAGACAAATTCTGACCATTTTGAATGTTCAAAGTGACATTACATTGAAGATTCGTTGAGTTCTGTCTAAGAGGACTTGATTTTGTATGATTTGGATCAAAGCTTGAATACGAATACGAAGATCCACCACTATGTGTCAAATTACTACCCTTTGTTCCAGACGAAGTATCAGCACTGAAACCAGTTTGGATCTTTGGGCTTGGAGTGGTTTCAAATTTGTTTCCTCTGTAATACAAACTGACATCTTGTTGAGCATTTAGATTCTTCATAATTTCTGTTTTCTGGATATCCAATTCGTGCTCTTCAATCTTTTGAATAAACTGCCAGATTCATATTTTCTGATTTTCTCATGTGTTTCACAATCAACAGATAAGTTCCCCATTTTTGCTGTGGTCACGCATCAGCAAGTTTATCAACCCATTCATCATCATCTTTCTTAATGTCCAATCTTCCCATTTCCAATACCAGGTGACAATATCTATCAATGGTCATCTTAGTTGTTTCATGATCTAAAGCTACAAACATATCAAATGATTTCTTCAATAAAGTTTTTTTTGTTTTTAATCATATCTGCACTTCCTTTGAACTTTTGAATCAACGCATTCCAAATCGATCTAGCAGTACCCTCATGTTGAAGCAAACAAAGATATCTTCCTTTACTGCTTGTTGCAGAAGACTAATCATCATTTTCTCACTTGTATACTTCAATTTATCACTCTCTAAAAAATCACAAAAAGCTTTTTCAAGCCCACGCTCATTTTTCGGTTTCTTATAATCTTTGTTTAAAGCACACCATGCATCAAAATTATACGCTTGCACCCAGTTCTCAAATCGATTTTGCCAACCTTTAAAATCTTCAATGAACATTAGCTTAGGTGGTGTTTGGTAAGTTCCTGTTTCATTCTCACTGTACAATGTTTCGGCAGCAGTAACAGGGGCAATCGGTGTCGCAAACGCATTGTAGAATTCCTCTTCCATGATTTGGAAAATTTTTCACAAAATTACAAGTTCAAACGAAATATCAATACAAGCAAAATTACTCCTCAAACGGAATTCTCTCTCAAACGGAATCAACTCTCAAACGGAATCCCTTTTCAAGCGGAATAGCTGTCTCAAGCGAAATCAGTTCAAGCGGAATTACTACTTGAAGCGAAATAACTAATTTCGTTTGGAACGACTCAAACGGAATCACACACTGAAGCAAAATCAGGTAATTTCAAGCGGAATTAGGTGTACTTTTCAAGCGAAATACCACTTTCAAGCGGAATCAAGTGCTAATCTCGTTTGAAATGCTGCTGACGTCATCTTATACGATCTGATTTTCAAGCGGAATTACGTATTTTATCAGTTTTAGATCGAATTAAGGTCCAATTCTTTCAAGGATTCGTTAAAACACTGTTTTACTTATAATATGTGAAATTCAGACCATTTTGACCGTAAAATTTTGTGAATTTTGTAAAAGAAGGTGTAGAAATCAGAAATAATGGCTGTTTTGGCAAGAACTCTTCTTCCTGAGCTCTGATACCACTTGTAGGATCGTTCTGAGACCCAAACGAGTCAATCAGAAGAGTTCTTATCTATTTCAAAGGCGGAAACAATGAAATAGACTTGGATAACAGCTTGTTTCACACTTAATTGTCTTGTTTATTGATTATAACAAGTTTCCAGATCAAACGACACGTCGGCAGCACTTCGGTACCGGAATTACAAAAGTTACAACTGATTTTGTATGAAGGGGTATTTATAGGGTTCTAATTCCGCATGAAACAGGATCAAGCGAAATTAGATTCCAAGCGGAATCTAATTCCGCACGGAATTACCCAAGAAACCTTTCAAGCTGAATTACCTCATTTCAAACGAAATTACCTTTAAAACCCTATTTCTCGAACTACGTTCCCTGATCTAACATTCTAAGTACAAGACTCGATACAAGACGAAGTCGACAGACGTAATGCACCAACATAATCTGTTTAAATCATAGAGTTCTTGTGTAATTCGGTTAATGACGATAATACCCTTTTTAGGCATAAAATGAGATTAACAAATGATTTGAATGCCAAACTTTTTCCTACTAATTTCATACATTAAATAAATTATTTTGGAGCATTTAAAACTGATCAAAATCTCAGATTTACATAAACATCTTGATTATCGTCAATTAGCGAGTTTTACACTAATTAGGTGCATAGTATGGTGTAAAACCATATTTAACACCTAAGACTTGTTACCTACTGAATTTTTAAACAAATTTAAATATAATTACAGTAGGTATAAGTCATGAACTCAGATGTCCAAAAATGTCCTTAAAAGCCTACGTGAAATGACCAAAATGCCCTTCCGGGGCATAGTTTGGCCATAAATGGTAAACCTCACATATATGTAATATCTTACTGATGTAATGAGATAAATTAAATATTTTTACTGATTACGAAAGACCAGAACTTCAGTTTGTTATCTTTTATAATTATTAAAATGACCAAAATGCCCTTACGGGACTTAAATTTGTTTAAATTACTTTTCGGGCATATATGTTAACATCCTACTGATGTATTAACATATTTTAAGCATAATAACAAATAAGGCATGTATGTAATTCATTTGGTTACCCGTTACGCATTTATGTGTTCGGATCGGTTTATGTGACTAGTTTACGTAAAATAGCCGAAATGTGTTTAACCTTATCATTAAAACCTCAATTTCCAGAATGTGTTTGGTTTACCCACATTATACAAGTATCCAAACTTTTCGGGTCTAAACCACATTCTATTCCGGTCTCCGCTTAATCTAAGCGTTTAGAACCGTAAAGTTTCTTTCTAGCTAGCCGGTCTAAGTCTTTGACTTAAATAAAGACCCGTTAGCATCCTAATAGGTTATTAAACCTTCCATACAGATTAAGTAGCTTCAGTAGAAGGTATTATCATAAAGCTTTAGGAATATACGGCTGAGTTACTTCTCATATTTAGCTCAGGTAAATACTTTTAACTTATTTTCCCTTATACGGACTTGGGATATGGCATTATAATAATACCACTTGGTTGGGTATGAAATCATTTAATCAGATTGTGATTAATAAATTTACATAACCCGTTTTAATCTGTCTTGTTTGATAACATAAGCATTTGGGGGTTAATTCGACCGTCCTGGATTTCCTCGGCTCATTTCATTTGAAAATGGTCACGACCTATGCACGGGGTGTAGGCATACACCTGACAGATGCAAATGCTAAAATATAAACCCACATGTTGGGGATAACTCCTTTATGGGTTCTATAAGTGGTGAGTTAGTTAATCATGACCGGCTTCCAACCGGCCCCAATTGTATGACAAACATGTAAATCTGTATACAAGATTATCTTTAAATAATTCTCCCAAGTTATAAATGATTTGTGCCATGTGCACTTAAATCAATTTTCATAAATATTTTCAAAAGAGTCAGTTAATTGTTTTTACCAGTGTAAACTGGCGTATTTTCTAAAGATTGATTGACAGGTACTTCTCGTAAATAGGCTGGAGCTACTAGGTGTCATATAAGAGGATCTTGCAAATCCCTAGATACCTGGAGTCTGTTGTTTTCCGCTTCTTGTATTTTATTTATGATCCGCCTGTGGATCTTATTACAATCCAGTCTGTATATTCTTTCGTCGAACACTCAGACATTATGGTTTGTAATAGTTATTTCACCAAGCCTTCTGATGTGCTATTGTATTAGGTATATTGACTATGATGATATCAACTATGTCACGATACTCCCCGCCGGGCCTACCGGTCATATGTGGAAATATCGGGGTGTGACACATCGAAACGGGTCGATACCGGGTTTTGGATGGATGGGTGAAAAGGGTTGTTGAATGGTTAATTTAATAGGAATCTTGAACCATAACAATGAGTATGTATCCCTGAATCCCAAAGAAGGCAGCTTTTCATGGATGAAAATAGTATTGTTTATTGGTTTTGTAAAGCTTAGATTTTTACAGATTCAACAGTTTAAATTTTTTAGTTCATAGGTCAACTGACAAAAGTAAAATAAGTTGTCTGTATTCATTCGGTTGTAGATGAGACCTGAGGCGTTTTCCAATTTAGTCAAAGTAAATAGATCCATACTCGTTTAATAACAATTAATTAGCCTGTATTTATGTGTGATATTAAACTGGGCTGAGTTTTTAAAAACTGTTTCGATAGACGCACAAATTGTGATCTATTGTTATGCATTGTATGATATTGATAATGCATTGTTTGAATGATATAAGCCTTTAACTTTTTTGATTATGTATGAGAGGAACTATGAAGACATAACATCAGTGAAGTTAATACCAAGACTAAATAAATTGTGATCACATGATATGTATATAATATTAGATTTCTATGATCAAGTTAACTGTTCAATTTCTATAATATTAAATTGTGATCACATGATATGTATATAATATTAGATTGTTTTGTTAACTAAACTTTTAAATGAGTTAATAAAGGCATTTAGAATAGAGGTTGACCAATTTAGTCAATTCTAGACTTCAAAATGGTCTATTACGCCAAAAAGTCAAACTCATCACAGATGCTGACTTTAGTCCTAACACTTACCTGGGTCATAAGTTACATGGGTAATAATCATTTTTTTCTTGCAAGTGTTATAAAACTAAAATAATGATGAGACTATTATTCTTAATATTTAGCTAATTCTTAATAATCCGGTTTTAGAGGCATTTTCCCTCTTTCCCTCCAAGATGAAATTTGCACACACCGCCGGAGCACAACCTTGAGTCTGCCGGAGTGCCGCACCACCTTCACTCTGCCGGAGCACCTCCATCTCGCCTGATTCTCCGACGCCACTTCAAAAACGGTACATATCTTTTCTCATTACATTTTCATCGAATAACTTTTTTTTGTAACTGGTTTAGGTTCTATCCTTTCGATTTGGTAAAACTTGGGGTGCTAAGGGCAATGGACGTTAATTTTTCTGTTAAATCTAGGTAAAATGACCAATATACCCTTTTAAAACGACAAGGACCATTTATATAATTAGAACACTTTTTAGTTACAGGGACTGTTGGTATCATTACCACAGGATTCCCGGTTCCAAGATTTCGGAGTAGACGCGTGATAACATGCGACTACGTATTCACTACATATCTCACACCAATACATGATCGAGTCGTAAAATAGAAATCGAACAAACAGTAAATAACTAACTGAACAAAGAACTCGAACTTCAATTGCAGAAACTTTGATTCCATGCTGAATGTTTACAACTGATAACTTTCATACAGACACATTGAAACTGTTAGTTGGAACCGTATATATAATCAGCGAACAGGTATGTGTGGAGAGGTGTGTCGCTTCATGAAGAGATACGTCTCTTCCCAAGATAACCGTTCATACAGTTACGTAACACACACACGTCTGTTCACATGATATAGACAAATCATAACAACCCTAATGGACTTAATATTCGACCCAGTACATAACATGGCCTCAGGCCCAAATCCAAATACATAAACAATTAACAGTAAATTGTTTGACCCATTAAACAGACTAATAAAACGTAAATAAAGCTGTTGTGTTTTTTCTTTCTTCTTCAAACTCAGTTGTGCTGATTATCGGACTTCAGGGACTGTTTTTGTAAATTTATTGTTTTATAACCAGATCAACCAGTTGAGTCACAACATCAGAAGTCATCTTGGAAAATCCATCTTTCCACGGTGGTCCCGTGTCTCTGATCATATGTGTTCGGCAAACAGAATTGGCAAGTTCATGTCTTGTTTGGGGTGATTGTATGCATAAAAATTTCTAAGTTGTTGGTTCCAATGGAACGTAGAATGATTGGTCAAATGCCTAAAATTTCAATTCAGTGATTAATTTTTAAACTCGGAATTTCAAAGGCAACGAATTTCAATGTGAGTTGTGTATATCAT
The DNA here is from genome assembly GCA_030545235.1 of Helianthus tuberosus. Classification (NCBI taxonomy): domain Eukaryota; kingdom Viridiplantae; phylum Streptophyta; class Magnoliopsida; order Asterales; family Asteraceae; genus Helianthus; species Helianthus tuberosus. The sequence continues at coordinate 33,869,693 of CM060383.1, read as the reverse complement.
ATAGGTATATATATCATGGCTGATGTAATGCCACGAGGCCATGGCGGTGATGGTGCGGATGAGCCACCTCCGGGGGGTTTTGGGCGAAGATGTCATCACGAGGAGGACCGTAAGTGTTATTATAATTTATTTATTCACTATATTTATTCATTTGTTATAAAAAATATATTGTGATTAACTAACTTTTTATTATATATGTAGTTGTCCCAAAGAAGAAAACGAGGGCAAAAGCAAAAAATAAAAAACTTTTGCAGGCGAATAAGACGGGAGGGCTTGTTTCAATCCCTTTTGATAGACTCGCGACATATACCCCGGTTGGTGATGCTTGTGATATGTTCAGTCAAGAGGTGGGGATTTATATGTGGGAAAACCTTGCATTTGATAAGTAATCTTACGCTGAAGTTTCTGCTGCTGAAAAGAATGCCATGGAACAACATCTAAGAGTAAATGTTTAGTTTAAGTTATTTTATATGTTCTTGGTTTATGGTTCTTTTTTAGTTTACTAACTAAATTTTGTTTAATTCCTAGCGGCGCTTCAATTTTGAGGAAATTGAGCGGGATTGTGAACGTCGTCAGCTTAAGGGTGGCATTCGGTCGGTCTACATGAAGCTATACAAAGACCGGAAGAGTATGGCAAAAAAGGAGTTTATACAATCAGGAAAGCGACATGATAATTTAGAGACAATAAGGGACAACCCCCCCAAGGGTATGGGTGTGGAAAATTGGAGGAAGACTATAGACCTTTTCGGTGATCCGAAATATATAAAAAGGTGTGAAGTTAACAAAAAAAATCGTGAAAAGCAACAGTTCGCAAACTGTGGGGGGTCAGCATCATATAGCAGCTGGTCTTTTAAAAAGGTAATGGTTTATACATATAAGTGTTTATTCAATATATCATCTAATTTTTAATGTTTGACAGAATGTTGAAGCTTTGGAAACGTACGCTCATGCTCATACTCTACCTGATGGGACCTTTGTCAGCCCGTTGGAAGAGGAGAATTTTGTAAGTGTTTATTTAAAGTATAATTCTTATATATATATATATATATATATATATATAAATAATATGTCGATTCGAATTTTGTAAGTGTTTACAAAGAATTTTCGCAATAGGATGTCGATTCGTGTTGTTGCTTTCAACAGTAACGAAACGACCAATCCGCACACTAGTTATCGAGTTCGTGTGTATTCATGGGTTGTCCTTCAATTATCTTTGTAAAATATAGAACTGATTAAAGGAAGAATTTGAAAGACAAAGGACCCAAAATAACCCATTCTTGGAAGATGAGGGTGAACTCGGTGAAAGTAGTGCGCCTGCCATTAGTAATGTTCAAGTTTTTGAAAAGATGTTTGGTGCTCGGCGCGGAATTTATAGGGGACTTGGGTGAAAACCTTCTTTATCTTCAGCCTCGAGTGACGTGAGTCCTCATGAGAAGGAGAAGACACGTCCGCAATTTTCAGAGGTAACACCAATTTTTTTATTTTTTAAACTTCTTCTATTAATAACAACTTTTAGAGTACGTTGTTGTTTTGGTCCCTATGGTTTATGATAAATTCTTAAATTCTTAAATCCACATGATTAACTGCCATCGACTTTGATTGTTGTTTGTGGCTGTGGTTTAGTTGTTGTTAATGATTTTGGAATGCAGTCACTGATAGTTAAATCACAAGCAATAGCTGTTAATTACTTGTTGTGAATTATTGATTAGAGCATGTGCAGACTGAATAATTGTGTTTGAAGTTGCGTGATATATAAGTCTTTTTTTGTAAACCTTACTATTATAAATGCGTGCTATGCTCAATTATCTGTACAATTTTAATGGGATATATATGGACCATTTCTCGTGGCTAAGTAGATTAACATGGAACAATTAAAGCTAACAAAGAAGAAATAGTAAAAATGTGAGTGGAGAATGTTTAACTAAATAGTGGTGGGGAAATATCAGTTAGACTTATGTATTTATTTAAAAATCACAATTTAACAATAGATTAAGTTTAAATCCTTGACTTTTTCATAATAAGAATAAAAATAATAGTATGAATATTAGTAAAAGTGTGATACTGTGATGGTAATTTAGTATGCAAAGTTAGAAACAAACAACTCAAATGTTGCAAATTTAATAGTGGGGACTGGGAATATCAACAAACACAGGAGTTTAATACTATGGGTTCCTTAAAAAACTTTTATGAGGTCCTTCAAAAATTTCTATATAATTTCTACTACTTTTTAGAAAAAAAGATTGCTAACAGTGTTGGTGTGTCGGCATTCCAATTTGTCTTAATATTTGATATTTAAAAAACTGTGTAGGCTTTCTTGAATCTTTATGGAGAGACACAGACTGAATTATCATTCGAATTCCATACTACTTGCAGTTTATGCCTTTCGAACCATTTTTGTACAAAACGAACCATTCAAATTCCATACTACTTGCAGTTTATGCCTTTTAATAATATTAAGCGCTCCGACAAGTGTTTAAATTGTTAAACTAATAATGTGTATCTTATTTTGTAGGAATATTTTGTCAAATTGTTTGAAGACCCAAGATTTATGGAACGACTGTACCAAGCTATGGATAAGAAGGAATAAAGAAAAGGCGACGAAAATGAAACGAACGAGGAGGGAGAATGATGTATTTTGTATTGAACTTAGGGGTTTCAAAACTTTAACTTAATCAAACAAAATACTTTTGTTGTAGTTTTATGTTTAAAACTTGGTTTGTTTGAATTATTGTTTGCGTATGGAAAATCAAAAGAAACAGTAGGTTACGGTTATTTGCAAAAACTGGGATTAAGCGAGAAAAAATAGAATTTATTGGTTTTTTGACTTTTAGCGGCGATATTTGTCGTCGCTAATGATATTTGCTGACGTGTCATATATGGCTTTAGCGACCATAGAAGTCGTCTCTAAAAAGTTAAAGGAATTAGCGGCGACAAATACTATTAGCGGCGACATGACAAGCATTAGCGACGGTTTATTAGCGGCGACAAATGAAAGTATTAGCGGCGACAAAAGTCACCGCTATTGCGAGAATTCTTTGTAGTGCATATATTCAATTTCATGTTCCTGTCATATATTGTGTGTGTATATATATTCGATCTGCATACCTAATATTATATTGATTATTAGTCATGTATGTATTTAATTTACGCTTAAATCAATGGTATATATTGATATCTCAATATTAATCAAAATAAAAAAAAAACGTTGGTTGTTCTATTAATCTATTCTAAGTTAATATTTAAAGTTTGTATGAGATTATTAATAGGAGATTATTTGCTTGATGAGGATATATGATATTGGCGTTAATACTTACCATAAATATAGATTTAAGTTTAGGGTTTTGGTTTTTGTTCATGACCTTGAATAATTGATAAAAGAAGTCAAGTCGTATAATTTGAGAAAAATCCAAAATATTGTTTAACTGATTAATTTATGTGGATAATCAGTGGCAATTTAGTTAAACTATTATAATTTGAATAGGTCTGTTGCCAATTTAAATATCATTTAAATTTCTAGGAAACTCAAAGTTTAAAGTACGGACATTGATCGAATCTTGAATATAGATTCCTTATTATCTTGTTGAATATCAAATCTAGAGTTTGTATCCTGAATTTCAATGATGATTTATCGGAATTATTTATTTTTGCATGATCTTTAAATTCAATAGATATACTCGGGTTGTTCTTTCTAAATAAATATTGGTATTTTTATTGATTTAATCACATGATTGCAATTGATTTTGCATGCACCAAAGTTAAAAAAAGTCTTATCTATGTATTATGATATCATGGATGTAGTATTATGTATAAATTAATGGTAATTAGTCCATGATTTAATGACATAGAAAATGAAAAAAACTATAGTTTATATTGGTGAGCTTAGTTAGCGTTTTTCATAATATTTTAGAATATTAATTATTTGGACTGTTGGTTATAAAGTCGATTACATGTTATAATATCTTTTATAGTATACTTGTATTATATATGTTTTTATTATTTATTACTTAGATAATACTGAATGAAACAATCAAATCAAAGTTGTGATTTATTATCACTCTCATAAAACATTATAAATATGACACCTAGAGTCTCATACTTCTCAAATCTCATCATCAAGTTATAAAGTCATAAGATTTTAGGCCGAGAAAATTATATGAGTCATATGTAATTATCAATTGATGTTATGATAAGAGAAGATTATTTATGTGGAAAACTGGATAAAATTTTTTCATATATCACACGTGAGATATGATCATGAAGTAGCAATATCATTATTAGAGTTATGAAAAGTTTGAAATGATTTTATACTCGTGGGACCGAGTAAAGAATGAAAAGCTATAAGCTTGTTCTGATTCTACTCCATTCCCTAAAGTGAATGTGATTACCTAATGATCATTGAAAATGTCGTGATCATTGACATATTTGAGAAATTTGTAATGATGGTCATGTTAATAATGAGATTGATCATCAGAAGTGCAATAATAACCAAGTTTCTAATGAGATTGACCATCATAATGTTATGATAGCCAAGTTAATAATAAGATCGACTATCAATTGTAATAATGGTCATAATGATATTAACCATTAAAAGTGTTAAGTTATGGGAGTAATTATATGAAGATAATATTCAGAGAGGATGAAAATTGACATGAGAGTTTGAAATGATGGTTAGTTGTTCTATCGTATCTTACATTTTGCATTACATACGTGCAAGTGATACATATATGATCATAAACTACAACTTTATGAATCATAATTATTTACTTTATTGGCATGACCGGTTAAACCACATCGAGTCAATGATGATGTGAAACATAATGAAGAACTTGGAGATTCTTCTAGCTAATAGCATGTATTATTTGCTCTTAAGGGAAATTATATATTTGCCAATTAAGGGTGTGTGTCCCTAAATATTTTGAAAGTGATTAAGGGATTTGCATATCCCAGTATGATACCATTTAGTGTTTTAAATCGATGCATCGTCTAAATGGTTATCGAATACACAACTTAAGAATTGTGTGATTTATGGCTTGGCTAATGATATAGCAAGTACATTGTTCCAGATTGGCATATTTATTTCGGTTATAACTGTGAAATTTATTTTCAAGTTATTAAGATCACTAAAATAAGTGTTTTTGTTGAAGATGATCATTAAATGTCTACAACTTATTTCAAAGTTAATGATTACGAGAGCAAAAGTTCATGTTTCTATTTTAGTATATTCAATTTTACATGTAGTAACATTAACTCACATTAAGCTAACATGTTGTAATTGTTTCTCCCCATTATAGTTGGTTTTTGGTCAGGAATCAAAGATATCCCTTCTAAGATTTTGGTTGTGTGGTATATGTTCAAAATGATCCACCACTACGCACAAAGATGGAACCTTAAAAGATGGTTGGGAATATATGATAACGAATAGAGCCTTTCACGAGATATTTATTTACGACTCAATTAGTTGATATCCACCTCAATGGATTAACATTCCCAATATCAGGGGGAGATAAAAAGCAGTTGGAAAAAAATGAGTTGGTATGAATTATCATTGATCCTCAAAACTAAAGGTGTGAACCAGAAGTTCAAAGAATAACTCATTTACAAAGATTAGCGAATCTATTACCAGACGCATTTACTGACCTTAAAAATGTGACTATGTCACATATACCAACTGCTAATGTTCCATTTAAGATGAGTGTCCCATAAGGACAATCACATGATTGTAATGAGTCTATTGCACGTTTGAAGCGTGGTAGACCAGTTGATTCCAATAATAAAATTCCTCGAAAGTTGGAGCAACTAATTAAGATGGTTAAGTCGAGGTTATATTAAAAAGGTCTCCTGAAGAGACATTAGACATGAAGGTTCAAGAAGGACCTTAGGTACCTGAAAGTAAAGAGATCTCATTAAATTGTATTATGTCTACAAGTACATGGAATCGAAACAAAATCGACGTCGTTATACTATAGCGCTTGAAATGATGAAGTGACGAGGATCAAGATTTAAGATCTGCCTATGAATGAAAACATATATATGACTGGCCAAAATAGAAAGACACAAATAAGGCAGAGTTGAATTCTCTAATAACATTGAAAGTTTCTGGACCAATAGTCCACGGAAGGTGTAAAATATGTTGGATACAAATAGGTCTTTTATGCGAATCATGCGAAAATTAAATAAAGTGATATAAGGCAAAATTGGTGGCACAAATATTTTCGCAAAGACCTATGAATGATTATGAGGAGATGTATTCTCCGGTGGTGGATGATTGGCTTTCCAATATTTAATTAGTCTGGTAATATAAAGAGAGAATTGATATGCGTATTATGAAAGTTATGAATCACTTGATACTAAAAGTTTACATGAAAGTCCCTCAAGAATTTAAATTATTAGAATCATGTAAAATATGTTCTCGAGAACGATATGATCGTTGCATACAGATTCATATTTGAATATGTTGGATATAATTGAAACTCTTGATGAGTATCCTAAAGCATTTGAGTGCTTAAAAGGTTAATTGAAACACCTTATGGATGTAATTATTGTGCACCAGTACTCCAATAAACATATATAGAAAATGTGTACCTGGTTATTATGGCATCTCAATGTACACAGTGTATAAACACATGGTACAATATGGATTTAACAAATGAAGCAAGTATTCAAGACATCCTTGCATATGGTATAGTGGTATAGAAATCAATAAGGAGGTTTATGTGACAACATTCCTAAAGAGTGTATACACATACATTATTGGTCAAAATGGAAAGAAGTACAAGAATGTATAATTATAAAGTTAAAAAAATAGTATGGACTAATATAGTCGATTCAAATGTGGTATAATCGACTTACTAATGAGCTCAGCACAAGAGAGAAATACAAACGTTGTAGTGGATCCATTTGTTTTCATTAAAAGAACAATATGAGGTTTATGAGTATTCTAATATATGTTGATGATATCATTGAATCTCCTAAAAAGATAAAAATGAACTCCTTTATTAAAGGAAGAATTTGCAAATTAAAGATGCTATTGCAAATATATTGCTTGATATGTAGAACAAGCATTTGTATAATTACCCATCAATCATAATACATCTATAAAATGGTGATCATTTTCAAATGGACAAAGCTTATGGTATAAATACATTTAATGATGTCCAAATATTTGATACAGAAAAAATGATTTTTATTATTTTCTATCAAAGAAGCAAAGATCTATGGTCCTGAAGTACCATAGATTAATACAAATTGTATTAATCTATCTTACTAGTTATACGCGAACATATATCATTAAGTTTATTGGCAATACATAACTCATGTACAGTGACGAGATAGTGTAATGGGTAAAACATATATTTTCTATACCCTTAAGGTACGAAAGATATGGGTTCATGTTTTACTAACCCATCAACAAGTTTGGTTAGTTTTGTAAATGCAGGGATTATAACAAAACACATTCATGGATCTTATGGTATCTACTTACAAAAGGAGGCAATTAAAGTTTCACATGAAGAACATACATCAATGTTCATTAAAGGATTGTACATCAAGAGATCAACTGACAAGTTATTTACTACAAAAGTTTTCAGCAACTTTCATATAAGATTGGCACGTGTTACTTAAATGATACATATCATAATGAGGGGGAGTTTTACACAAGTTGCACTCTTTTTTCCTTCACTAAGTTTTATCATATTGGGTTTTCTTAGTAAGGTTTTTAATGAGGCAACATACATGATCCAGAAGTACTAGTGGGACGATACGTGCTGCACTCTTTTTCCCTTAGCTAAGGTTTTGTCCCATTGGGTTTTCCTGCTAAGGTTTTTAACGAGGCAGCATCTTCAAACGTATCAAGTTGATAACCAAGGGGGAGTGTTATGAATATATTATATTATAGTTATCAACTCCTTAATTAGAGTGACTTGTTCTCCAAGACTTCCTATCCTATATAAATTTATTGTATTCTATTGTAAACAACACACTTGATTAATGATATATCAGATTCATTCTCCCTATTAGTTTTCTTCGATCGATTGCTATTAGGCTAGTTTCACAACATATTATAATATTTTATTAGTCTATTAATCTAGTAAATAGTTTCACAGCATCGTCGATCGATTGCTATTAGGCTAGTTTCACAACATATTATAATATTTTATTAGTCTATTAATCTAGTAAATAGGTACTCATTCGGTGACATACGTAAGATATTTTTAGTGGGATCAGTCTTTGTATATTAAATAAAAATGCTAAAAGAATATCACTTGACCCTATAACTTTGCACTTAGGCCCGTTTCTATATTCCAATTAACATATATCTGTGTGAGAGAGACAAAATATTACTATGATTTTTATGTTACTGCACCTTTTAAATTCACTAACCCCATATATATTATGTGTCATACTTATACGTACCTAATTTTAAATTTAAATTCACTGGCCCCATATATATTATGTGTCATACTTATATGTACCTAATTTTAAATATACAACTATGAGAATTGTATAAGTAAATTGTACATGGTGTGTTGAAGTGACAATTTTCTTTTTTACGTAACTAATTTTAAATATAGAACTATTTAAATTTTTTTAGTTGTACTGTCAGTCTTTTTCAATCTTCTGTTTGTAGTCCTACTATGATTTGAATAGCATATGATGTCAATTATTTATGTGTTCCTAGTTTACAGGATTGGGTAATACAGTAAGATGTTCCTAGTTTACAAGATTGGATAATAGTAACAGTAAGATGGACCCATTGTTTATGTGTCGATTGTTTATATGCATTCATAGTTTGAAATATTATTTTAGTATGTGCATTTTCTAGACCGTGGACCCATTGTTGCAGGGGCGCATCTTAGGCTTAGTCCGAGGGGGCGTCCGACCCCTCGAACTTTTCGATGCGTAGTGTTATGAATAGTAATTTCGTATAGAAATTTTTTAGATATATACGTTTCCACCCCGGTTTCGGAAAAATTGGGGGGGGGGGGGGGGGGCGAAGCTTCGCCAATGCATTGTTGTATAGATCTACAATTATATATGTAACAATATCAATGCCTTACCATTTTGTTTTCATTATACTCAATTTCGCTTCGTAAATATATCTGCCTTTTCCTTTTTGTTCTACAAATTCATGAATCAATTTGTCTTTCCCATTTTTTTTTCATTATACTCAATTTCAGTTCGTAAAGATCGATATCTACCTTTGCCTTTTTTTTCTACAAATTCATGAAAACAGTTAAACCTCTATAGTTATGACACAGATAAAATTATTTTAAATAGAAAGATAGAATTTGAGCAAATATTCGAATTTTGAAAAGATTCTGAATATGGGTGAAATTTGTTTATGTATTATATAGTTGTTAGGCTATAGGGTGTGGTCATGACCCTCATGATCACCATGACCCTCCATATCATCGCCATGTCACCTACTTCTAATCCATCATCCAAAACCACTACCCTAAGGGTGTGGTTATGACTCAAACCACTATTATCTTACTTTAATTTATTTTTGTGAAAAGGAAAGAAAATATTAAATATGGAAAGTAGGCTCATGGTTTCCATGGTTTAATCCATGGGAATCATGGTGGATGAGACAAGGGGGTGGTGTAGCAATCCATTAATGGTCTTACGTGGCGATTAATGACCCAACCATGCCCCTCACACCCTATAACCTTATAGAGGTAAAAGTTTATGAGACATATTTACTTTCCTATGAATATATAAAAAATGATTATTTTGGTGACTTTTAGTTATGGGAACATGATATTAAGGCCACAGGGTGTGACTTAGCGCCACCCCGCCAACTCATCGATTTTAGCGCCCCATGGCGCCATCAACCACCCCTCGCTCATTAACAAGGGGGCGATATCCCCTTGTCGCCGGCATGCAAACGGACGAATTTTGGGTGGATCAAGGCATTTGGTCAACATAATTGTTAAAGGGGGCGCTAGTGGGGCTTTATCCCACACCGTCACTATTAAAGGGGACGTCATTTTTATCTCAAAATCTACGTGACGTGATAAAGCCCCTAGAGGCTTTAAACCACACCCACCAGCCTAAGAGGAAAAGTACAAGAGTGGGGATAAGATTGGAACCATTGAAAAATGTGGACATGATTATGATTGGGTTGCATCAAGTGGGTGTTGATGAAGAAATGATGCCCATATGCAAAAACACTAACATTAACTTTTGGAAAAAAAAAAAGGTGAGGTTGCTTGTATCATTCACCCTTGCTCTTTTCTTTTCAGCTGTGTTCATTATTCATATTTAAAATTTTTAAACAAAAGTGGGTATAATATTAAGACAATTTGTAGTGGCTTTGTTTTAGCGCCCCCTTCAAATATTCATATTTAAAATTTTTAAACAAAAGTGGGTATAATATTAAGACAATTTGTAGTGGCTTTGTTTTAGCGCCCCCTTCAAATAAAGGGTTTTCATTGGTTGCAAGTTTGGTCCACACACATATTCATGCATCTTCCTTTCACGCCAGTTATCTCTCTAACGTCTAAGCTAATTTAGCGCCCGGATGTGGTTACGTGGCACGAGGCACCCAACAACTACACTCGGTCTAGTATGCATTCATTCATTAACAAATCAAGTTGTAACCTAATTATGATTTTAAATGAGTTTGGAAATTGAGGTACAATCCTTTAATATGACAGTTGGGGTGTATATTGTGTTGATGTAAACAGTTTATTGTATGTGAATATATGTTATATATAGATCCATGATTCTCAATTACTTTCTTGGACAACATCTAAAAGCTAATGCATTTAAAAAACAAATGCTCACTCACAGTGGAGCACAAACCATTGATTAACTCTTATGCGTCCCAAACATATGGTATCTATCAATAAGATTTTGTAATCATTATTATCAGATATGAATTGTATGTTCAATTGATCCAACTCATTTTAAAAAAATAAATGTTAATTCAAAAAAATAATGATCAACAGATTTATTATAAATATAAATTCATCTCCCCAAGAGAACTTAATAATACAACATAGTTTTGATTATTTAGAAGTATGTGAGCCTTTGGCTCATCTGTGTGAAGTTAAAAGTTACAATTTCAATTTTTAAATGAAGTTACTTGTTAGTTAGTGAAGTGTGTGATTATGTAATCGAGTGAACGCTGTCAACTTCAACTCGAATTTTGAAAATTGCCTCGAGCTCAATCAAGCCTATGCTTGTAAACTCGAACTCGACAATTAACCGAGACTTAGAGCTCGACTCAGCTATCAACGTTAACTCATTACTAAAATTATTATCAAAGTTAGTCTAACTGGTTTGATACTTCCGAGCTCGACGCGAACACATAGTATGATAAGTGTGTAGATGTACATATACATTTAGTGTAAATATGTAAAATGACACAAGCTAAATAAGGCTCACAAGGTTTACGAGACGATTTTTTTATGGCCCAACTTGTAAATCTTACCCTAGTAGCTTGAGCTTGACCCGACTTAAATTGCGCCGATTTCAAATAATAGTTAAGTCGATTTTAACTAGCTCGCAAGTTAGTCAACTCGATTACAACTTGGTTAGTGACCCACAATGAACTAGTGATCAATTAAGTTAACTTGTTTGAATTAATACACAAGTAATCCTCAATAGTTAAGTTACTAAATATAATCTTGAGTAAACTTCCGTTTTGCTCCCTGTGGTTTGATCACTTTAACGGTTTTGCCCAAAACCTTTAAAAATAGCCATTTTACTCCCTGATCTATCAAGCTTATCTCCATTTCACTCCCCGCCCCTAACGCCATCCAATTCAACTATTAAAACCTGGTCACATGCGCCTCACATGAGGGGCATTTTAGTCTTTTCCCATCCTATATATTTTTAACATATTTTCTATTTATTAACATTTTACTATAAAAGAAAATCACCACCCCATGATCTGCAGATAAATTCCAAATTCCAAATTCAATTTTGCTTTCCTATACCATCATACATGTGCAGAACCATATGTCAGACATAACTCGAAACCAACATTACCAAATTCAATTTTGTTTTCCACCATATATGTGCAGAACCATCCGTCAACTACCGCCATCACCAACATTAACCACCACCAATACCAACCGCCACCACTATTAGCATCATCTTCATAACACGAAACCCTAGTCATCTTCATCCGCATTCTCTTTATCAGATCTGAGCAAACCCCAGCCACCAAATCGGAGGCCAGATCTGAAACTTCTGGCGGCCACATCAAATCATCTCCATCACACGAAACCCATAGTGTATAAACTCCGACTGCCAGATCTGAAACCTACGGCGACCACCGCAGGCTTTATCCAGAGAGTGGTGGTGGCAGATGTAGAGAGAGAGAGTAGTGGTAGCAACCACCTAAGGAATCCGCTGTCACCATCAGATCTGTTTTTTCACATGACTTCAACCCCCAAATTGTGCCCAAAACGAGTTGACTGTGAACCACTTTCTAGACGAATCAGTGTTAGTTGTGGTGGTTCTAATGACGAGGTGGTGGTGGCGGTTTGACGGAATTACTGTGGTGACGGTGGTTTACCGGAACTATTGTGGTGGTGACCGGAATCTTTAAAGAAGATGTTGGGTTTAGAGAGAGATAGATGGTAAGGGAACTTAATAATAAATAATTAAATCTTTATTAATTGGTATGCGAAAAGACTAAAATGCCCCTTATGTGAGGGGCATGTGACCAGGATTTAACAGTTGAATTGGATGGCGTTAGGGCGGGGAGTGAAATGGAGAAAAGCTTGATAGATCATGGAGTAAAATGGCTATTTTTTAAAGTTTGGGGCAAAACCGTTAAAGTGATCAAACCACAGGGAGCAAAACGGAAGTTTACTCTATAATCTTATTTGAGCAAATATAGTTTTGCTAGTGGACGTTGCCCCAAACCCAATGGACTTATCGGAGCCCAATATAAGTCACCAAAGTCCAACCATAACCAATATTTGGTTTTGTTTTAGTTGGGCCATACCATGACTAGACCTCAGCGACCCAAGCCTGCATATGGTGCGATAGAGCAAAGTATGTGTTTAATGTAGAAGATAAGGACGGTGGGTGGCGGTGCCGGTGGTGAAAGACCACCATGCGCAACCCATATACCGCACACATGTTGAATCTTTAGATGTACAAGCGTAGACACCCTGCACCTTTTCTTAATCCTTCTTTTTTTTCCATCGGATTTATATCATCTCTCCTCGTGGGGTAAACGAGCCAAGTCGCTCGTGAATAGGGATGTTCACGAGCCGAGCTGAATCAAGCGGACCTTTGCTCATGCTTGGCTCGTTTACAAACCGAACCGAGCGGAGCGACTCATTTAAAACCGAGCCTCAAATCAAGCGAGCATTTTCGAGCAGTAAATATTCCGAGCGAGCGTCAAATGAAGTTTGAGCGATTTGGACAACCGTGTCGCCCGCTTTAAATTTGCTGAGAGAGATAGTGACAATGTTTGGTCTCAAGTTTTTTTGTTTTTAAAAACATTCACATTTCATGGCGTAATATTTTTCTTATGAATAACAATGTTGTGACCGACGAGATGATTATCATATTGCAAGAACAATTACGTTGAGAGCAAGAGACGATCGACTTAGGGTAACGACATGAAACATTGAGGCGATGAGCAACCTGTCGTTTATCGGTTTAGGGTTTAACTTTTAGATTTGATATTAAATTTTTTTATTGGTGTGATTTGGCTAGTACGTAAAGATATAGTGGTAAATTTGTATATAGTGGACCAAAATCTAATAGAGTGGTATATATAAAATTATAAATTTAATTTAGATTTAAGTATATATGTATGTGTAATGTGTGTGTATATCTAGGTGTGTGTATATGTATAATTTATGTTTGTGTATATATATGTGTATATGCATGTAGGGGGATCAAATAAGAAGAAAATTATTGAAAGAATAAAAAGAAGAAATGACATATTGGTAAAATACTAATTTATTTATAACTCATCTTATTAATTTTTCTCTCTTTATTTAATTAGTCATCTAATCATTAATTATCCTACATATAATCTACAAAACCTACACATATCAAAATTTTTCTACATTACTTTACACATTATATTTATCCTACACACGTCGAAATTTATCCTACACACCTCATAAATTATCTTATACACATTGTAATTTATTCCATACTATAAATTAAGTTGTTTTTTTTTAATTTGAATAAAGTATATATTTTGAAAAGGAGTTACAAATTTAATTTACTAAGTTATTAAAAAGGAAGATTACAAATTAATGATCGATGTAAATTTACCAAGATACCCTTAAAATAAAATTAAATACAAATATTATATGAAGTAAAATGAAACTTTCTTATTCGCTGAAACTTTTTCTTTTTTCATCTTAAAAAGAATTTATTTTCATTTGAACCATCCACTATACATGTATGTGTATATGTAAATGTATATGTATATATATACTAATTACAAATAATAATTCGAGCTGAACCGAGCTGAGTGGACCTTTGCTCATGCTTGGCTCGTTTACAAACCGAACCGAGCAGAGCAGCTCGTTTACAACCGAGCGTCAAATCGAACGAGCATTTTCCGAGCAATTTCCGAACGAGCGGCGAGTGTAACACCTCGAAAATTCGCGTCCTATAATGTGTTGACACGTGTCATAAGTTTGAACGTGTGAAAGAATGTTCTGAAAGGACTAAAGTTGACAAGCATGGAAAGTATGAGAATATACGAGTTCTAAATGTCAACAGTGAATAAATACATTGTACATTAACCCTACATGATGCTCATACCTTCAAACGAATAAATCATGGATCATACGAAGCTAAATATGAAAGAAAGTGAGAGATTACAAACTACAGGGGTTAAATGTGTCAACATGTTTAAGTTATACCTCTGAGTGATCTTTTGACAAACCCGAAGCTTTGTAACGGTTAATTATGCTCACTAGAATACACGATATAAATTTCATAAAGTTTCGTTATCGTATGAGAAAGTTATGATCAAATTCGTATGCGAGGGGTTAAAGCGTCAACGTTGAAAGTTAGGACTTTTCGGGTAACAATAAAGTTAACCGGGGACTTAACAAAATGGGCATATGTCTTGAAGCCCCTAAACATCAATTTGGAGGGCTCAAAATCCAAGAAAATGAAGTCTAAACAAAGTTTGAAGAGCCAAGGACCATTGCATAAAAATCTAAAATTTGGAGATTTGATCAGAAGGGCCTCGCGCCACGCGAAGCCCCAGGGGTGGCCCTTCGCGTCACACCTAGGGCTGTCTGATCCGAATTTCTTGGTTTCTTGTCTGCCATGGCCCTTGTAATCGACTTTTATCCGATTTTCCTCATCTTGCTTGACCCCTAAACAACCCCTAGACACTTAGGGACACTTGTGGATGAATTGTGGTCAAATGTAGACTTAGATGTCAACAATCTATGGTGATTTAAACACTATAAAAGGCCACTAAGTTGCAACAAGTTCTTCACACCTTCATTCTGCAATTGAGGAGCTTTCTGGAGCTTAAGAGCAGACCCAAGTCCTTCCTAATCAAGCTTAGGACTTCAGTAAGTTTACTTAACCTTTCTTAGTTAAGTTTTTGCTTAGTTTTAGCTTAAAAGTCAAACCGTCGTAATTAACGGTTGACTTAACGATTAATCACTAATGGTCCAGTGATTAGTCGAATTAAAAGTAGTTATAAATTGGTAATTATGTGGGTAATAAACCCTTACAAGGGTTCCCCTTGATTCCCACTCTAACTAGGTCAAATGTCTGGTCAAACTTGTTAATAAAAAGTCAACAGGATACTTAGTTTCTAATTTATGCATGATTAGCAATGTAGAACACATACAACCTGTTTGATCATTAATATAACTTGGTAATTAGTGTAAGAAAATGTCTAAACATGTTCAACCCGACAATTTCTTGTTTAGACCCGGTTCGGAACCAAAAGTCGCAAAGCTTTGACTTTTGCTTTGACTTCAGTTCTGACCCGTTTTGGTATGATTTAGAAATACATTAGAGCTTCATTTGGACCAGGTTACATGCTAGTATAACCCTCTGATATTATACACCATGTTTCATTAGTTAAACAATTAATACGCATGATTCCGTTAATTGCTCATATGTTGACCATTATGCCCTTTTCACATTAAAACATGATTTTTGCAAATGTAAAAGAGTAGAAACCTTAATTACTGATATATAAACTTGCACCTAAAATTTGACATCAGTTTGAGGTGTAGTTTGAGAGTTATGCTCATTAGCGTAATTAAAAGCTTCTTTAGCGATTAAACGGCGTAATTAGCGTTTAGCCTATTTAAACATACTTTTTGATATCAACATCTTTACCCACTGATGTAATATATTATTTTGGGATTTTTGAAGATTTTTAATTAATTTTAGGCTGAGCATAACTTATAGTCATAGGCTTAATCCGGTAATTGTCGGTTTTGCCCTTACGGGCTATAAAATGAGTTTTACATATCTAATCGACTCCAAACCTTTTGCTACTGATTAGATATGATAAATAAATTATTTTAAGCCTTCTGGAATGATAAAAATATCAGCTTTATGTATAGAACCCGGAAATGGCTTCTAATCGCCTTTTTAAGCGTTTTGAACGCATAGTATGTACTAGAACTATTTTAAACATACAAGGGTTGATACCTACTGATATTTGAGGTAAATTATAATATTTTAACAGTAAGCAAAAGTTTTTAAACTCAGACTTCAGTTTTGAGCTTTTCGGCTTATGTGAAATTACCAAAATGCCCTTACGGCGCATAATTTGGTTATAATTGATAAATTTCACATATATACTTTACCCTACTGTTATAACTTAGTAAAATAAGTATTTTTGCTGATTATAGCAGACCTGTAACCCAGGTTAATACTTAAACTCTTTTATAACCTATTAAATGACCAAACTACCCCTACGGGGCATAGTTTGTGTTTAAAATTCGTTTCGGGCATAATAGAAGACATCTTACTGATGTCACAACATATTTGAAGCATATTAACTTAGGAAACCTGTATATGGCTCTTACGGATATCCGTTACGCTTATTACGCATTCGGTTCGGTTTATGTAACTAGTTTACATAAATTAGCCTAAACGGGCCAAACATTATCGGTTTTATCTCAAAATCCAGAATGTGTATGAAATACCCATATTAAGCAAGTCTTCGAACTTGTCGGGTCTAAATCACATTCTATCCGGTCTTCGCTTAATCGTGCGTACGAACCGTATCTTTGAAACTAACCGGTCTAAGTTTAAGCTTAATTAAAGACCCGTTAGGATTCTAATAGGTTATTATAAACCTTCGTTCCAGATTAGGAGTACCAGTAAAAGCTACTTTCATTTGCTTATTGTGATTATTACTTTGCTCAGGTAAATACTTTTAACTTATTTTCCCCTATACGGGCTTGGGTTACAGTATATAAAATACCGCTTGGTCGGGCATCAAATCTTCCATCGTTTGGTGGTTAATTGAATAATTTGATCGGCTCGTTTAAATATGTTTTGTTTACTTAAAGCCTTTGGGGGGTTAATGACCATGTCCCGGATATCCCTGGCATCATTTTACGAAATGGCCACGACTTAAGCGCGGGGTGTAGGCGTACACCCGCCAGTGCACAAAAGAATAATGTGGTGTGTCTATTGATCTTTAACCCGGACACGATCCGGGCTACTGAACGCATAAGGAACATGTAATTCATTTACGAGATTATATATTTAAATAATTCTCCCAAGTTATAAAATGTTTATGCCACGTGCATCCAAATCAATTTTAATCATTTTTAAAATGAGTCAGTTGATTGTATTTACCAGTGTAAACTGACGTATTTTCCCAAAAAGATTAAATGCAGGTACTAAGCGTAATTGGCTGGGATTTCTCCTTAGCATCAATAGAAGTCTCGCAAGCTTAAGATGCCTAAAAGTCTGTTGAACTATCATTTATTTTCGATCCGTCTGTGGATAAACAATCGACTGTTGTGATACACGATATTACAATATTATATTCGGTTGAATTATATCTTTCAATTGCTTCCGCTGTGCATATTAAATATTGTGTTGTTTGACTATTATGTTGCCAACCACGTCACGATACTCCCCACCGGGCCCACCGGTGACACGTGGAAATCGGGGTGCGACAGGTTGGTATCAGAGCCAACATTGAGTGAATTAAACACTAGCCTTTTGTGTTTAATCTCAATAACACAATTGCACATATCTAAACTTTCGAGTCTAGACAAAGAACATAGGAACAATCCAAATTTGTTTCAATTTATTTTTAACTTTGTCTTTTATTTTATATATGTTTGTTGTTATCTCATACTATATTGACAGGATTAAAAAATATTCCGCCAATATTCTTTAGAAGAAGAGGACGAGGCAAGGGGCCAGTCACCGCCCCCAATGATAATGAAGCCGGGCCTTCGCATATGCGAGCTCCTTCTACCACCGAGAGTGACGATCCTCGACAGAACCGGAGGAGCTTTTTTGAGCCGGCTAGACGGTCGGTTTTGCACAGTTCGACACCTCCTGTTCATAACTCATATGGGCCACATTCGAAAAATGAGCCCAATAACCCACAACCTTCCTATATACCCCTTCAGCGATCTTTATCGCACCATTCTTTTGGAGACCCTACACCTGTCTTCAGGGGTCGGTTTAACCCGGCCAACTACATACAAGAGCCTGTGGGTTTTAACCCATTGGGGCCAGAGGATCATTTCTCTGGCGATCATGCGGAGGATATGGACGAGGACACAGATCCCGTCGAACCTGCCAGTGGTACACCGAACCATCCCATTGAGATTTCGGATGCTTCTTCTTTTCACGGATCACCCTACGGTGGTCCAGACAGCTTTCAGGCGAGGTTTACTCAGCACGAGTGGTACTTCACACCCTCGCACCATTCATCACCTCACCAACAGCAGCAACAGCAGCAGCAAGATCCCTCAGAGGATCCACGTTTTGTGGCAGTCACGTCACCACCTCCTCCGCCACCTGTTCAGCCGGAACCTCCACAACCGCCGAGGCGTAGGAGAACCGGAGCGCGTATGTCTGCGCGAGCAGGAGACTTTCATTTTAGTTCTCCTCATCAGTCAAGTGGCAGCCATTATCCGCCACTTCAGGAAGACCCACAAATGGGTGGACCTTCACACCCAGTTTCACAGCAACCACCACCGATGGGTTTTGATAACCTGATTCCAGCATACACGGGTTCTATGGCGTATAACCCATTTGAACAGCCAGCTCACACCAACTACGGTTACGCTGAAGCCGACCCCTACATGGTAGCGGCCAATTACAACGCCTTTAACCCGGAAGGACCCTATGGCGCTCCTTGGGAAGTAGGGTACCCAACTCGTGGGTACCAGATACCTGCCAGACCTATTATACGGACGCAATCGCAGCCGCCACGGTTTTCTCCCCCAGAACGGGAGGAAATTCTTCAGAGACTGGACCAGGTTGAGCGAGACTTTCACCGCGAACGCAGGGAACGACAGACTTTCTTCCAAGGATTGACAAGCCTAATAAAAGAGAAGAGCAAGAAGGACCATTGAATCCTTCCACTGTTGCTGTATTAGCCCCTGCGTGGGTATGTATGTATGTTTGTTTGTTTTGACCCCTACGTGGGTCTATCTTTTCTGTTAACCCCTACGAGGGTATGATGTTTGTTTAAAGTCCCTGCGTGGACTAGTATGTTGCTTGACCCCTGCGTGGGTAACTTGTTTGTCTAAAAAGTCCCGTTTAGGGCGACGTGTAACCTATTTATAATTAATGGAATGTAAGTTTATAAATTTCATTTTTGCTATTATATGCATAAATATATTATATGGAATAAATAAATCAAAATCATTCCTTTTAAAATAATCTGCCTATGTAATTATTAACTAAGAATCTTAAGAGTGAAACCTAGCCTGAGTGTCCTTATAAAGACCTGGCCATGATGGTAAGATCTGTTTAAAAGATTCGAATCCCTGTTAACATCTGTAAACATGTTAACACTCCTGGCAGATGTGATTCGTTAAAATCACACACGTCATTCTTTGTAAAAAGGATTCTTTAGAAGATTCCTAACCCAACTTAATGATCTCTGAATCATGGGTTAGATCATCAATTAAGATGATCATATTTTGACCATGCATTGGCAATATAGAGCCTACGGGCCTTGTCCATTTCTACATGGGCTAAAAGACAGTGGTAGCTATGACTCCATGTCCGAAAAAAGGTAATGAACTAGGTTCAAACCTTCATGCCTTGATTCTCTGAAATCATGGCTTATATCATCCTATAAGATGATCATATTATAAACATCCCTTAGAAGGGAAGTGCCTACGGGCTATAGTTAATGTCCTCTGAGACTAAAGACAGTGGTAGCTATGACTCCCTGTCAGAAAAGGTAATGAACTATGATTCAAACCTTAAAGCCGTAATTCTCTGAAATCATGGCTTATGATTTAAAATGTCTATGTGACTAGGCCTTTTGTGCTACTAATAAAACTGTTACTGTTTTATAATTAGGATAAATTATAATAGAAATCCTAAATAAATATGATTAATAAATTAACCAAATATGGTCTCTGTTTACCATGGTTAATGAATTACCCTAAGGGGCAATTCCATAATAAACTCCCAAATAAACTATTGTCCTTGTTTTCTGTAACAGTTCAATTAAAATGGCTAACTCGGACGAAATTAATAGCCATCCCGTGGAGAATAACGATAACGCCCGAATTAATTTAACGGGTGCTGAATTGAAAGCGTTGGTAGACGACGCAGTTACAAAAGCCTTAGAGCGGCAGTACGAAGAGTATAGTGGGACTCGAAGTAGGACCCTCTCTACGCCGCATTCGAAGCCACCTTCCAAGAAGGAAGAACTGAAGAAAGATGATGATCGACTCTCCTCAAACCACCACAGTGCTCCATCTCAACAAATAATACTAAATCAAGGACCCCGTGACAAGGGTTGCTCTTATAAATATTTTGTTTCCTGCAAACCCTGGGATTTCACTGGGGAGAAAGGAGCCATTGACTGTATGACGTGGCTGGATGAGATGGATACAGTTGTGGATATCAGCGGATGCGCTGAGAGGGATGTGGTCAAGTATGTGTCGCAATCTTTTAAAGGCGAGGCTTTAGCCTGGTGGAGATCACTGATTCAAGCCACTGGGAAGATCCCATTGTACAACATATCTTGGGAGCAATTTGTTGCCCTCATCAGGGATAATTACTGCCCTCAGCATGAGGTGGAGAAGATAGAGTCTGATTTTCTATCATTGGTAATGACAAACCTTGACTGTCAAGCTTACCTCACGAGCTTCAACACAATGTCCCGGTTGGTTCCGTATCTGGTGACCCCGGAACCAAAAAGAATAGCTCGTTTTATCGGTGGTTTAGCCCCCGAGATAAAGGCAAGCGTAAAGGCCTCTCGGCCAGCTACTTTTAGATCTGTAGCTGACATATCTTTGTCCCTTACTCTGGATGCGGTTAGGCAAAGATCGCTGAGGAACAAAGATGCTGAGAAGAGAAAACGTGAAGATGATAATTCACGGAGGTCGAGCAAGAAGCACCGTGGAAACGGTGACAACAGGAAGGGGTCTGAGTCAAGGAAAGATGGGCATCAGTCTAGTGAGAAGCCCAAGTGCAAGATTTGCAAGAAACAACACTTTGGAAAGTGCAGACTCGACTCAAACTCGCAGACTCAGTCAAGAACTTTTGCTTGCGGGATATGCAAGTCCAAGTGTAGGTCCCCTAATCGTATGGATCTTTAACAGAATTGCCTTTCCAATCAAGAGTGCGGAATCCTCTTGAACAGAATAAGCAGAAAACGTGTAGGAAACAGAAACAGCAATTCACTTTCAAACAGGTCTTTATTGATTATCAATCTTAACGAATTACAATCAATCAAGACCACAAATTCGTCCAAACCCTAGAGCCTTCACGAATTCTCTCACACAAACTGTTTTGGCTGATTAACCTAAACCCTAAAGTCTAACCTTGTTTATATAACACAAGGTTTACTACTTGGGCCAAGGTTAAACATCATGGACTGCGAATTGGACAGGCCCAATTCGCCTCCATCACCCTAATTGGATTTGGTTAGCCCAAACATTACAACTAACTATTACAAAGCTAAACCCGCTAACTGTTTATCGTTTAACTAATTACAAGATATCCAAAGACCAAATCTAAGCTGTTGTCACAAACATGCACCAACAAACTCCCCCTTGACAATAGCTTCATAAAATAACTTTGTCTTCAGTCATCTTGCAATCTTCATGTAATTTTGCACTGTCTTTGGTCTTTGGATAGCTTCAGCTTCAATAGCTTCTGTCAGCAACAGACTCCCCCTAAGCTGATGCATCCAATCACCAAATCTTCAAAAACTTTAGCGTTTGAGTAAACTCCAGTTCAGCATATGTATAGCAATCTTCAAACTCTTCAACTTTGTCTGCAATATAGAAAGGAGGTTCTACCATGCATCCAATCAAACTCTCATCTTCACAGCAACTTAGCAACACAGCAACTTCGCAGCAACACAGCAACTTCTCAGCAACACACTGCTTCAATCTGTATACTATAAAACAAACATCTCGAGAAACCATAAGAATTTTTCAACATAAGTTAAACAAATTATTATTATTCAAGAGATAGTTAAACTGTATCACAGATTAAGCATTTTCAATTTCATCACCAACACGCAAAACTTTTTAATCACACACCCTATAACCCGCATGATTCAAAATGTTTGAACTCACTTTCTAACACCATCTCCCCCTATCGGTAACAATTCCTCCAAGAATAACAGTTTTCCGTACGTTAAGAATTTTAAACAGAAAAAGACACTATTTTTGTATTTTTGTATTTTCCGAAAGCAAATAAATACGAAAAGCAATAAACACTCTATTTTTGTGAGAATCACTGGTAAGAAGATCATATCAGCAAAATCAAACTGTTTCACACCATTAGATAATTCTTTATTTAATTTTTCGTGAAAAGCAGTTCAAGACGATTACCAGTATGTTCGTCCTCTTAAACAAAATGCATGAACATTTCAAGTACCATTACCGTATGATACGTTAAGGTAATTTTATGTCTGATATACTAGTGTGTCCCACTTCAGGATATACCCCCACGATCAAGGTATGCACAAAGATTCATCGTAGTAGGTGAGTATACTGATGTCATCCTATAAGATATCCTGACAATGTCTGGTCTGCATATAATCTGTTTTATCATGTTTTGATTTCTTAACAATGAACACCCAAATAAATACTAATCAAATCCTGGAAATATAAACAACACACTCTATCATGCAAGTATCTTCCCTACCACATATTTCACAAGTCCAATGCAGATTTCTGAAATCTTAACTGGGAATAGGTTGAGAAGAGAACAGAATAGATCATTAGGAGAGATGGTATAATATACAAATCAAAATGAGTTTTTCTCAGTTTGATATAGGTTTATTGGGTTTCATTTGGGCACTATAGGGCCTCTTTTGGGTGTATTAGATCTATAGAGCGACAACGTACAGCTAGGTCAGCATGTATCTGGATGCAGCAGAAGCTGTCGTTGCCTAGCACCTCCAGGTCAGCATATATCTGGATGCAGCAGAGGAGGTACACGATTTTTTTCAGAGAAGATTTCAGAATCAGATCAAAATTGTGTGTATCGGGACAACATACAGACATTCAAATAGAAATGAGCTAATTCCAAGTGACTTTCTTTCCTGGGGTCATGTACAATTTAAGTTCTGAACAGAAAGACAGCCAAGATATCCCCAGATGAAATAACAGTATAAAGACCCAAAACTTCAGATTTTGGCAATCTATCAACGCAAGATTTAAGGTCATTAAACCATACACCACTGATGTGTTCCCCACTCATATTCAGTTCATTTAGGTTTATATCACATTGGTAAGTTGATTATTTCATGCTTTTTGCCTACTGGTACATCATATGATGAAGCTGCTATCACACTTAAGCAATTTAATTTCAGTTTCAGTGTGACAGTCTAACTTGCTGATGTACTATCATTTCTTCTTTTTCACACAGTGATAACTCATTTTTTGATTTTTTATTTTTTTTTTATGTTTTTGATTTTTCAATTTTTTTTTTATTTTTGATGTTTAAGAAAAGCAGTAAACTATTTACAAAAATTCTTATGAAAAACCAGTTATTCAGGATTCCTCATCCCGTTGAGTTAGACTAAATGTTCAAAGCGAGCCCTGTCAAATGCTTTAGTATAAAGATCTGCCAGGTTATCTACTGTGTCGACTCAGCACTTTGAACTTCAATTTAAAACAATCAATATATATATCAACAACCTCACACCCCCCTTTATGTGCCTAGAGCAGCCATTATCAACATAGGTTGATAATCCTCCTTAGCAGCTCCTGCACACACCAACTAAGAAATTAGTTAGATTGGGGGACCCAAGCCTTAATGGTCTTGGGTCGTCCAAATTCACCAACCACTGGAACATCCATCCAATATCCATTACTCCTAACTGGAGTCTTGGATCTTAGACCTGTTGATGGAATTTGATTTTGATTTCCATAAGGTCTATGGTCCTGAGGGTTCCTATACGTATTTGGACTATTTGACCTTTGGAAATTTTGATTTGGGTATCTTGAATTTTGATTCCAAGAAGCATTATTGTTGTAATTTCTAAAGCCATTGTTATAAAAAGTTCGACCACCATTATTTTGGTATCGATTTTGATATTGACCTTGACTTCTGAAATTATTAGCATTATAATTGTTCATTCTTGGTGAACTGCTTCTAGGTCTCTCATATCTGCCTGGTGGAGATCTAGGCTGAAATCTTTGTTGATTTCTT
This sequence comes from Helianthus tuberosus, assembly GCA_030545235.1. NCBI lineage: Eukaryota > Viridiplantae > Streptophyta > Magnoliopsida > Asterales > Asteraceae > Helianthus > Helianthus tuberosus. The sequence continues at coordinate 33,844,874 of CM060383.1, read as the reverse complement.
TGAAAACGAGGAACTTGTGGAGTTCCTTTTTCAGCCTTATCTACACCAACAGCAACATTTTCTGGTTGCTTAGGAGCAGATTTCTTTGGAGAATTTGAGCCTTTCTCCTCACTATCACCTTCCTTCACTGGTAATTTCCCTCTCTGTTTTTCACTAAGTTGTGCTTCACTCTTTTTGTTAGGACAGCAGCTTGCTACATGTCCCTTGACGTGACATTTGAAGCACGATCTCTTTTTCGAAGACTTCTTAGCTGGAGTCTCTGAGGTAGATCCCTTATCAGATGGTGATGATCCCTTAGATGAACCTTGTTCAGTTTGCTTTATTTTAGAATTTTCTATGCTCTTATTTTTAGCAAACTCTACATTCGATTCATTTTCAATAACAGCAGTTTCGTTTTTCATATCACTACCTTGAACAAAATTAATCTTTTTAACAAAAGCTTGATTTTTATTCTTAGGCGGTGAATTTTTCTTTTTCAAAGGTTCCCTGTTATTGTTTTCCTTAGTATCATCACTCTCAGATCCATCACCTTGACTTGATGTGGATCCAAAACTACTAGGTGCAGATGCCATAAAGTTTGCTAGCTCATCTTCACTAGGCAGGAATGAATAGTCATGACTAAGAGGCGGTGGAACTTCATTAAATCCCTGGAAGCCCACACTGGTCTTGTCATTACTCTTCTTTAACCCACCCATCATGTGTTTCATAACAAAAGACGAATCTCTGAATTGACTCAATTTCTTTTCAAGTTCAACAATTTTGAGTTGTGCATCTGACAACTCATTGCATTTTTCAGAAATCTCTTTTGTTTTCTCAGCCATCATGTCATGAGCTAAGTCTATGACTTGAAGTTTTTCATTCAATTTGCAAGTTAAAGCTTCAATTTCAGCTTCATAACCTCTTATCTTCTTCAAGTATGTAGATTCATTTCTTTTAGCAAAAAAGTTTGCTTCTTTTATGTTAGACATCTCACTTACCAGACTTTGGTTTTGTGTTGACAACCTGTCAACCTCACCCTGTAGTTCACGACATCTTAAACATACAGAATTAGATTGTACCTCTTTCTCATGAACTTCTGAGGTTTCATCAGCAACAACCTGTTCAGCTTCACTCTCTTTCTCTACTTCAGCAACAACATGTTCAGCTTCACTCTCTTTCTCTACTTCAACATCCACTTTTGCTTCAGCATTCTCCACTTGAGCTTCAGCATTCTCCACTTGAGCTTCAGCATTTTTCACTTCAGATTCAGCATCACTCACAGTAGTTTCAGCCTCATCAACTGGCACTATCTCTGCCATGAATGCCTGAGTGGCACTCTCATTTCCCTGATATCGCTTTTGTAATGCATCCCACATATCCTTTGAATCAGTGTACTTTTTGAAGGTATGCTTGATGCTATCAGGTAAGCACATCTTTATTGCCGCCAAGGCTCTTTTTTCAGCATCAACCACCTGTCTCTCAGATTCATCCATCTTGTCATAAGACAGCACTAAAACCCTTCCTTCAATACTACGCGTAGGAGCAACATAGCCATCTATCATACAGTACCACATTCTGGTATCTTCACTCTTCACAAATGCCTCAAACTTCTCTTTCCAGTCAGCATATTCTTTGACATTTTTCAGCTTTGGCCAATGTTTAACAGTCTCACTGACCTTGTCCATTCTGACCATCTTTAAACACGTTTTTATCGTAACCGTACTGATAAAACCGTACAAAATTTCTCCGAAAACAGTGGTTACCAAATTACACCTTTAGAATCGTATCGAAAAGACGAGTCTAATGATATCTAATGTCAAAAACCGAAATCGGGATTTTACAGTCTTTTTTTTTTTTTTAATGCAAGGAATCTAACGGTCCAAACGGTTCTGTCAAACGAGCTACGGATCACTTTCTATTTTCAAAACAGTCAAATTTTCTCGACACTTGCCAACGAAAATTCCACCCCTTTTCTTTTTAATTTTGCTGATAATTTCGCTAGCTGGTCAGTGCTTAAATTCGCTGGTCTGATCAGTTATTAAATTCGCTGGGGTCAGTGCTTAAAATCTAGTTCGCTGATCAATTACACAGTTACCAAAGTCGCCTTTGGATTTACTTCGCCGGTCACCGAGATATTAATTCCCAACTTCGCTGATCAGTTAATTAAGCTAGACAAGTCAGCGAAATTGTTAAATTAGCTGATAGTACAAATTCGCTGGTCCAGAAAATATGGAAACTTAATCTGTTTCAAATTTCTGAGATTTTCCAAGATTTCGTAACAATTTCCTGCAAAATCGAAACACCAAAATCAGTCCAATTTTTCGAAAATTATGAAGAACACGAAGAACAGTCTTCGAATCTTCAAATCTGTTCAGCCGAATTTCTCAACCAAACAACCCGAACAATCCTGAAAACCTGCAAATAAGCAAATAAACAAACCAAAAGATCAAAACAGCCAAGAATTTCGAAAATTTTATCAAACACACAGAAAAATTCGAAAATTTTAAAAACCCTAATTTTTCAAAAATTTCGAAAACTCCCTGTTTCTCCAAGCACAATTCTGAACCGAGCCTTCAAGAGCCTAATGCTCTGATACCAATTGTAGGTCCCCTAATCGTATGGATCTTTAACAGAATTGTCTTTCCAATCAAGAGTGCGGAATCCTCTTGAACAGAATAAGCAGAAAACGTGTAGGAAACAGAAACAACAATTCACTTTCAAACAGGTCTTTATTGATTATCAATCTTAACGAATTACAATCAATCAAGACCACAAATTCGTCCAAACCCTAGAGCCTTCACGAGCCTATGGCTCTGATACCAATTGTAGGTCCCCTAATCGTATGGATCTTTAACAGAATTGTCTTTCCAATCAAGAGTGCGGAATCCTCTTGAACAGAATAAGCAGAAAACGTGTAGGAAACAGAAACAGCAATTCACTTTCAAACAGGTCTTTATTGATTATCAATCTTAACGAATTACAATCAATCAAGACCACAAATTCGTCCAAACCCTAGAGCCTTCACGAATTCTCTCACACAAACTGTTTTGGCTGATTAACCTAAACCCTAAAGTCTAACCTTGTTTATATAACACAAGGTTTACTACTTGGGCCAAGGTTAAACATCATGGACTGCGAATTGGACAGGCCCAATTCGCCTCCATCACCCTAATTGGATTTGGTTAGCCCAAACATTACAACTAACTATTACAAAGCTAAACCCGCTAACTGTTTATCGTTTAACTAATTACAAGATATCCAAAGACCAAATCTAAGCTGTTGTCACAAACATGCACCAACAAACTCCCCCTTGACAATAGCTTCATAAAATAACTTTGTCTTCAGTCATCTTGCAATCTTCATGTAATTTTGCACTGTCTTTGGTCTTTGGATAGCTTCAGCTTCAATAGCTTCTGTCAGCAACAGATCACTTTCAACCTGGGTTTTCTATTGATTATCCAACTTGCAGTTTACAATCAATTAAAACCCTAACCAACACAAGGTTGCAACATTAGGCATGGGTTCCTACATGGGCTAGGCCCAAAACGTCCCCCATCACCCAATGTGGGTTTTGTTTTAGCCCAAACTCTATTATCTCACTAATACAAAGCTAAACCCGCTAACTGTTTTTCGTTTATCTAATTACAAGATATCCAAAGACCAAATCTAAGCTGTTGTCACAAACATGCACCAACAAATTCCCCCTTGACAATAGCTTCATAAAATAACTTTGTCTTCAGTCTTCTTGCAATCTTCATGTAATCTGAACCGAGCCTTCAAGAGCCTAATGCTCTGATACCAATTGTAGGTCCCCTAATCGTATGGATCTTTAACAGAATTGTCTTTCCAATCAAGAGTGCGGAATCCTCTTGAACAGAATAAGCAGAAAACGTGTAGGAAATAGAAACAGCAATTCACTTTCAAACAGGTCTTTATTGATTATCAATCTTAACGAATTACAATCAATCAAGACCACAAATTCGTCCAAACCCTAGAGCCTTCACGAATTCTCTCACACAAACTGTTTTGGCTGATTAACCTAAACCCTAAAGTCTAACCTTGTTTATATAACACAAGGTTTACTACTTGGGCCAAGGTTAAACATCATGGACTGCGAATTGGACAGGCCCAATTCGCCTCCATCACCCTAATTGGATTTGGTTAGCCCAAACATTACAACTAACTATTACAAAGCTAAACCCGCTAACTGTTTATCGTTTAACTAATTACAAGATATCCAAAGACCAAATCTAAGCTGTTGTCACAAACATGCACCAACACCAAGGAGCACAAAACCTTGGATTGCAAAAAGTTGAAAGACGCAACGTGCTACCGTTGCAATGAAAAGGGGCACATTAAAACCAACTGCCCTAAATACGCCAAGAAGCCTGAGGAGGCCAAGAAGACCAATGCTAGAGTCTTTAGAATGGATGCACGGGAAGCGGTTCTAGACGATAACGTGATTACAGGTACTTTCCTTGTAAATGATGTCTATGCAAGAGTACTTTTTTTTTATTCAGGCGCTGATAAGTCTTTCGTTGATAATAAGTTTTGTGAATTGCTGAAATTACCTGTCAAAATCTTAAATGTGAATTATGAGGTGGAGTTAGCAGATGGCACCCTAGAAACCGTCTCTACTGTGTTAGATGGATGTGTTATATCCATTAAAAACCACTATTTTCCTCTGTCTCTACTTCCCTTTAAGTTAGCCGGTTTTGACATAGTTTTGGGTATGGACTGGTTATCTCATAACCAGGCCCAAATTGTCTGCAACAAGAAACAAGTGGTGATAAAGACTCCGTCTGGTGAATCACTTACCATTCGGGGAGATACCCAATATGGGCTGCCTGAGCAAGTGACTATGCTCAAGGCCTCTAAGTGCTTGAAGAAGGGTTGTGTCATCTACATGGCACAAGTGACTTTTGATGAGCCAAAACCGAAGATGGAATACATCCCAGTCATTTCTGAATACCCTGAAGTGTTTCCTGAAGATCTATCTGGCTTACCACCAGATAGGCAAGTAGGATTCAGAATTGACATCATCCCCGCAGCAGCACCTGTTGCTAGAGCACCTTACAGGTTGGCACCAATAGAAATGAAGGAATTAAGAGCGCAATTAGACGAATTGCTAGCCAAAGGTTTCATTAAACCTAGTTCGTCTCCTTGGGGAGCGCCAGTCTTGTTTGTCAAGAAGAAGGATGGATCGATGCGTCTGTGCATCGATTATCGTGAGCTTAATAAAGTCACGATAAAGAATAGGTATCCTTTGCCCAGGATCGACGATTTGTTCGATCAATTGCAAGGGGCAAGTTATTTCTCAAAGATTGACTTGAGGTCAGGCTACCACCAACTGAAGGTTAGAGATGAAGACGTACACAAAACTGCATTTAGGACTCGTTATGGTCATTACGAGTTCCTGGTGATGCCTTTTGGGCTCACGAATGCACCTGCTGCGTTCATGGATCTCATGAATCGCGTTTGCAAGCCTTACTTAGATAAATTCGTCATCGTTTTCATCGACGACATTCTCATTTATTCTAAGAACCAAGCTGACCACGAGAAACACCTTCGCTATATTCTCAAACTCCTACATCATGAGAAACTCTATGCCAAATTCTCTAAGTGTGAATTTTGGCTTCGAGAGGTCCAATTCCTTGGACACGTGGTGAGTGAGCGGGGTATCCAAGTGGATCCCGCTAAAGTTGAAGCTGTTATGAACTGGCAAGAGCCGAAGACGCCTACAGAGATTCGTAGCTTCCTGGGATTGGCAGGATATTACAGGCGTTTTATTGAAAAAATTTCAAGGATTGCTGCACCTTTAACTTCCTTAACTAGGAAAAAGGTTAAGTTCGACTGGGGACCGAAGCAGCAAGAATCCTTTGATATCCTAAAACAAAAGTTGAGCAATGCTCCTGTACTGACATTGCCTGAAGGTACCGATGAAGTCGTAGTTTACTGCGATGCATCACACACTGGCATGGGGTGTGTGCTTATGCAGAGAGGCAAAGTTATTGCATACGATTCAAGACAGTTAAAGGTGCACGAAAAGAATTACACCACCCATGACTTGGAGTTGGGTGCCGTTGTATTCGCACTAAAACTGTGGAGGCATTATTTATATGGGCTCAAGTGTGTGATCTATTCTGATCACAAGAGCCTTCAGCACCTGTTTAATCAGAAGGAATTAAACATGAGGCAGCGCCGATGGATGGAGACTTTAAACGATTATGATTGTGAAATCAGATACCATCCCGGCAAGGCGAATGTAGTCGCTGATGCCTTGTGTCGAAAGGAAAGGGTGAAACCCATCCGAATCAATGCCAAGAGCATTGAGATAAAGAACAGTTTGACTGAAAGGTTGTTAGCTGCACAGAAGGAAGCTGTGTTGGAAGCTAACTATCCTAACGAGAAGCTAGGGGTAACTGAGGAGCAGTTATCTCTTGGCAAGGACGGGATTCTAAGATTAAATGGACGAATATGGGTTCCAATTTATGGAGGACTTCGAGATGTTATCCTTCAGGAAGCCCATAGTTCTAAATATTCCGTTCATCCTGGAGCTGATAAGATGTACCAGGATCTAAGGGCAAACTATTGGTGGATAGGATTGAAAAAGTCTGTAGCTGCCTATGTAGCTAAATGCCTGACTTGTGCGCAAGTCAAAGCAGAACATCAAAAGCCATCAGGTTTGCTACAACAGCCTGAACTTCCTACGTGGAAGTGGGAAATGGTAACTATGGATTTTATCACCAAGTTACCTAAGACAAGGAAAGGAAATGATACAATATGGGTGATAGTTGATAGACTGACTAAGTCAGCACATTTCTTACCCATCAAGGAGACTTATAGCTCCGACATATTAGCCTAATTGTATGTGGATAAGATTGTAGCCTTACATGGCATACATGTGGCTATTATCTCTGACAGAGATACTAGATACACGTCACATTTTTGGAAAAGTTTCCAGCAATCTTTGGGCACACGTTTGAATTTCAGTACGGCTTACCACCCTCAGACTGACGGACAGAGTGAGCGTACCATCCAAACATTGGAAGACATGCTACGTGCATGTGAAATTGATTTAGGTGGTAGTTGGGATAACCACCTGCCGTTAATCGAATTCTCCTACAACAATATCTACCATACCAGCATTAAAGCTACGCCTTTTGAGGCCTTATACGGTAGAAAGTGTAGAACGCCCGTTTGTTGGGCGGAAATTGGAGATGTCCAATTATCAGGACCAGAGATAGTCTTTGAAACGACGGACAAGATTGTCCAGATTCGTGACCGTCTCAAAGCTGCCCGAGATAGGCAGAAGAGTTACGCAGATCCAAAGCGTAAAGCTTTTCACTTCGAAGTAGGTGACAAAGTATTGCTTAAAGTATCACCCTGGAAGGGAGTGATGCGATTTGGTAAGAAAGGCAAGCTGAGCCTGAGATACATAGGACTTTTCGAGGTTATCGAACGAGTCGAATCAGTTGCCTATAAGTTAAACTTACCAGAAGAGCTCAGTGGTATTCATAATGTATTCCACATCTGCAATCTGAAGAAGTGTTTCGCTGACGAATCACTGGTAATACCACATACAGATGAGAGCTTGAAATTTGTGGAAAAACCATTGTCGATTGAAGATCGGCAGGTTAAGAAGCTTCGAAGGAAGCATGTGCCTATTGTAAAGGTAAAATGGGATGCCCGTAGAGGTCCCGAATACACGTGGGAGGTTGAGTCCACGATGAAAGAAAAGTACCCTTATTTATTTCAGTAAATCTCGAGGTCGAGATTTCTTTTAAGGGGGTGAGGATGTAACACCTCGAAAATTAACGTCCTATAATGTGTTGACACGTGTCATAAGTTTGAACGTGTGAAAGAATGTTCTGAAAGGACTAAAGTTGACAAGCATGGAAAGTATGAGAATATACGAGTTCTAAATGTCAACAGTGAATAAATACATTGTACATTAACCCTACATGATGCTCATACCTTCAAACGAATAAATCATGGATCATACGAAGCTAAATATGAAAGAAAGTGAGAGATTACAAACTACAGGGGTTAAATGTGTCAACATGTTTAAGTTATACCTCTGAGTGATCTTTTGACAAACCCGAAGCTTTGTAACGGTTAATTATGCTCACTAGAATACACGATATAAATTTCATAAAGTTTCGTTATCGTATGAGAAAGTTATGATCAAATTCGTATGCGAGGGGTTAAAGCGTCAACGTTGAAAGTTAGGACTTTTCGGGTAACAATAAAGTTAACCGGTGACTTAACAAAATGGGTATATGTCTTGAAGCCCCAAAACATCAATTTGGAGGGCTCAAAATGCAAGAAAATGAAGTCTAAACAAAGTTTGAAGAGCCAAGGACCATTGCATAAAAATCTAAAATTTGGAGATTTGATTAGAAGGGCCTCGCGCCACGCGAAGCCCCAGGGGGGGGGGGCTTCGCGTCACGCCTAGGGCTGTCTGATCCGAATTTCTTGGTTTCTTGTCTGCCATGGCCCTTGTAATCGACTTTTATCCGATTTTCCTCATCTTGCTTGACCCCTAAACAACCCCTAGACACTTAGGGACACTTGTGGATGAATTGTGGTCAATTGTAGACTTAGATGTCAACAATCAATGGTGATTTAAACACTATAAAAGGCCACTAAGTTGCAACAAGTTCTTCACACTTTCATTCTGCAATTGAGGAGCTTTCTGGAGCTTAAGAGCAGACCCAAGTCCTTCCTAATCAAGCTTAGGACTTCAGTAAGTTTACTTAACCTTTCTTAGTTAAGTTTTTGCTTAGTTTTAGCTTAAAAGTCAAACCGTCATAATTAACGGTTGACTTAACGATTAATCACTAATGGTCCAGTGATTAGTCGAATTGAAAGTAGTTATAAGTTGGTAATTATGTGGGTAATAAACCCTTAAAAGGGTTCCCCCTGATTCCCACTCTAACTAGGTCAAATGTCGGGTCAAACTTGTTAATAAAAAGTCAACATGATACTTAGTTTCTAATTTATGCATGATTAGCAATGTAGAACACATACAACCTGTTTGATCATTAATATAACTTGGTAATTAGTGTAAGAACATGTCTAAACATGTTCAACCCGACAATTTCCTGTTTAGACCCGGTTCGGAACCGAAAGTCGCAAAGCTTTGACTTTTGCTTTGGCTTCAGTTCTGACCCGTTTTGGTATGATTTAGAAATACCTTAGAGCTTCATTTGGACCAGGTTACATGCTAGTATAACCCTTTGAGATTATACACCATGGTTCATTAGTTAACCAATTAATACGCATGATTCCGTTAATTGCTCATATGTTGACCATTATGCCCTTTTCACATTAAAACGTGATTTTTGCAAATGTAAAAGAGTAGAAACCTTAATTACTGATATATAAACTTGCACCTAAAATTTGACATCAGTTTGAGGTGTAGTTTGAGAGTTATGCTCATTAGCGTAATTAAAAGCTTCTTTAGCGATTAAACGGCGTAATTAGCGTTTAGCCTATTTAAACATACTTTTTGATATCAAAATCTTTACCCACTGATGTAATATATTATTTTGGGATTTTTGAAGATTTTTAATTAATTTTAGGCTGAGCATAACTTATAGTCATAGGCTTAATCCGGTAATTGTCGGTTTTGCCCTTACGGGCTATAAAATGAGTTTTACATATCTAATCGACTCCAAACCTTTTGATACTGATTAGATATGATAAATAAATTATTTTAAGCCTTCTGGAATGATAAAAATATCAGCTTTATGTATAGAACCCGGAAATGGCTTCTAATCGCCTTTTTAAGCGTTTTGAACGCATAGTATGTACTAGAACTATTTTAAACATACAAGGGTTGATACCTACTGATATTTGAGGTAAATTATAATATTTTAACAGTAAGCAAAAGTTGTTAAACTCAGACTTCAGTTTTGAGCTTTTCGGCTTATGTGAAATTACCAAAATGCCCCTACGTCGCATAATTTGGTTATAATTGATAAATTTCACATATATACTTTACCCTACTGTTATAACTTAGTAAAATAATTATTTTTGCTGATTATAGCAGACCTGTAACCCATGTTAATACTTAAACTCTTTTATAACCTATTAAATGACCAAACTACCCCTACGGGGCATAGTTTGTGTTTAAAATTCGTTTCGGGCATAATAGAAGACATCTTACTGATGTCACAATATATTTGAAGCATATTAACTTAGGAAACCTGTATATGGCTCTTACGGATACCCGTTACGCTTATTACGCGTTCGGTTCGGTTTATGTAACTAGTTTACATAAATTAGCCTAAACGGGCCAAACCTTATCGGTTTTATCTCAAAATCCAGAATGTGTATGAAATACCCATATTAAGAAAGTCTCCGAACTTGTCAGGTCTAAATCACATTCTATCCGGTCTTCGCTTAATCGTGCGTACGAACCGTATCTTTGAAACTAACCGGTCTAAGCTTAAGCTTAATTAAAGACCCGTTAGGATTCTAATAGGTTATTATAAACCTTCATTCCAGATTAGGAGTACTAGTAAAAGCTACTTGCATTTGCTTATTGTGATTATTACTTTGCTCAGGTAAATACTTTTAACTTATTTTCCCCTATACGGGCTTGGGTTACGGTATATAAAATATCGCTTGGTCGGGCATCAAATCTTCCATCGTTTGGTGGTTAATTGAATAATTTGATCGGCTCGTTTAAATATGTTTTGTTTACTTAAAGCCTTTGGGGGGTTAATGACCATGTCCCGGATATCCCTGGCATCATTTTACGAAATGGCCACGACTTAAGCGCGGGGTGTAGGCGTACACCCGTCAGTGCACAAAAGAATAATGTGGTGTGTCTATTGATCTTTAACCCGGACACGATCCGGGCTACTGAACGCATAAGGAACATGTAATTCATTTACGAGATTATATATTTAAATAATTCTCCCAAGTTATAAAATGTTTATGCCACGTGCATCCAAATCAATTTTAAAATGAGTCAGTTGATTGTATTTACCAGTGTAAACTGACGTATTTTCCCAAAAAGATAAAATGCAGGTACTAAGCGTAATTGGCTGGGATTTCTCCTTAGCATCAATAGAAGTCTCGCAAGCTTAAGATGCCTAAAAGTCTGTTGAACTATCATTTATTTTCGATCCGTCTGTGGATAAACAATCGACTGTTGTGATACACGATATTACAATATTATATTCGGTTGAATTATATCTTTCATTTGCTTCCGCTGTGCATATTAAATATTGTGTTGTTTGACTATTATGTTGCCAACCACGTCACGATACTCCCCACCGGGCCCACCGGTGACACGTGGAAATCGGGGTGTGACAGCGAGAGATTTGAACGATCCTACTAGTCGTGAGCTAATCGGGGGGTAAACGAGCCAAGTCGCTCGAGAGCTAATTGAGGTGGGCTAAAAGTTCGAATTGAGACGAATTTAAACGAGCATGATTCCAAGCTCAAGCCTAAAAATAAAACTTGTTTAATAAACGAGCCTGGGCCCGATTTTCCTTGATCGAGCTCGAGTTGGCTTGTGAGCCTGTTATATTATATAACTAGGTTTGAATCCCGTGTATTACACGGGCTGCATAAATGTAATGTCATATGTTAACACATATAGTCGTCAATATTTATCTTTTAGAAATAAACTTTGATCTACTATTAACTTATTATAACATTTTTGTTTGTTTTTTTATTTATTATTAGGTAAAAACACATGTATTACATGAGGTTGAATCCCGTTTTTATGAGTTAGTTTTATCCACCTTCGTGCTTATTTGTTTATTTCATTCGTAAAACACCCATCTCAAATTTGTATTCAAGTGAGTTTACGGTACAAAAAGGTGAAGATCAATCCCCACGTTTTTATATATTTCTTCATTTTTATTAATTATACTGTAAAATCGAGAATTAAATTCTCTTTAAATGTGCTATAGAATTGTTATATTTAAAATGGTGTGCTTTCTAATTGTTGATACAATATGCGATAAATGATGAGTTTAAAGCAATTATAACAGTACGCTTAACATTACAAAGTATATATATCTACTCGTAATACTGAGGATATAACTATATGATTATATAAATAAACAAATGTTTATCCTTATCTAAATTTTTGTTTAAAATTATTTATAAAATAAACAAATATTTATTCTTATCTGATTTTTGTTTAAAATTATTATAATTATTTAATATGATAAATAAATATGAAAATAAGGTGAGAAAGCACCAGAAAATGACACGTGTTTTATTTAATATTCTTTATATATTATAATAATAATAATAATAATAATAATGTAAAACATTACGATAAAAATAACTAAATAATATATATTATGTTATATATAATATAGTTTAAAAATTTACAAAAGTAATAAAATTATATATGTTAATTCTTAAATAATAAGCGAGTCGAGACCTAGCCAAACTCAAGCTCTCACTCTCGTAATTTTAATTTGTCGAGCTCAGCCTCGGCTCGACTTATTTAGAACCCTAAATTCTCTCCAACTATTTGGTTTTTAAATTATAAAATATGTTATTAGTTCATATGGGGAAGGATCCACTAAAAAGTGAATTTTGCCTAAGTAGCCTAAGAATGATTGTGATGATGACATGTGGCACCCCTTTTGTTTTTTAAAAATACAACAAAATAAATCTAGTACAAAAAATTCTAGCACAAAAAATCTAATACAAAAAAATATAGCACAAAAAATGTAGTACAAAAAAATATAGCACAAAAAAATCTAGTACAAAAAAAATATAGCACGAAAAAATTCAACAAAAAAATGTAGTACAAAAAAATCCAGCACAAAAAATTGAGGAAAAAAAATTAAGATAAAAAAATCCAGCACAAAAAATTTAGCACAAAAATATAGTACAAAAATTCAGCACAAAAAAATGTTATACAACATAGAAATACAACACATTTTAGTGGGTTTTTTTAGTCTTCATATTTTCTATTGCAATATGGTATTCAAATTAAAGATAAAAAGACGCTCGATTTTATGGTGAAATTTTTATGAAAAAATAATGTCGTATAAAAAAGTTACGAACGTTTAAAAAATGGGGGTGAAATATGCATGTGCCTTGCATGTGGAGAGAAAAAGTCCATAAATAAGATTTTTCCCAAGATACCCTTGCACTCCTCCTTTCTCCTACACTTTCATCTTAACCATTGATTTGAAAAATGAATGGTTAAGATTCCTTCTCATCCTACTTAGGCAAAATCAACTTTTTATTTGATCTTACCCCTAGTTTTATATATATATATATATATATATATATATATAGAGGCCGGTTAACGTACAATACCTCTTATCATACATTATGTACGCGATGCCCTCAGCCGTACGATCTTCAATCGATCAAACGCGGGCGAAACTAATTTAAATGATTAAATTAATCATTTTAATATATCTAAATCATACCAGGAAGGTTAAAAACGTCATTGCGAGGTCATAAATCTCTGTAATTGACCGATGATGGTTCAAAATCAAACCCTAAATCAAATTCAAAAACCTGAAAATCTTCTTCCCCAACCTCCCTTCGTTCCCTTTAGTGCGATATCGATAGTAAGAACTACTAATTTGGGAGTTGTAAGGGTCAAACGGAAGAAGACTGACAATGATCGACCAACAATGGAAGAAGATGAACAGTAACACACACACAGATTTTTCACATGCGATATTCAATTTTCCACATGCGATTCTACACACCCCATGCCATTTTTCACATTACCCCATGCTAGCCATTTTTCCACATGCGATATTCAATTTTTCACATGCGATTCTACACACCCCATGCCATTTTTCACATTACCCCATGCCATTTTTTCACATGCGATATTCAATTTTCCACATGCGATTCTACACACCCCATGCCATTTTTCACATTACCCCATGCCATTTTTTCACATGCGATATTCAATTTTCCACATGCGATTCTACACACCCCATGCTATTTTTCACATTACCCCATGCTAGCCATTTTTTCACATGCGATATTCAATCTTCCACATGCGATTCTACACACCCCATGCCATTTTTCACATTACCCCATGCCATTTTTTCACATGCGATATTCAAATCTTCCACATGCGATTTTGTCCATCTACACACCCCATGCCATTTTTCACACTACCCCATGCTAACCATTTTTTCATATGCGATATGTATTGAATTCGCACCAGATCTGCACCTGATCGAACGGCTGGGATAATCGCGTACGTATCGTACGATAAGAGCATTTGTATTTTACTCTTTACCTATATATATATATATAGGATAAGGATCATGTGAGAAGTAGTAGGCTAAATGAGAAACTTGAGAAGCATTCTGGACCACACATTTTCCCTAAGCAAAAAAATGCAAAAAAAAGGTGAAAAAATGCAATATTTTTTTTTTTTGAAAAATCGCAGCTTTTTCTTTATGAATTAATTTTTTTTTTTTGGATTTATACACATGTGTATATTGTTAATCTTTTAACTATACATATATGTATATTATCAATTATACATATATGTATATACATGTTTAAAATTGAAAAATAAGTGTTATTTAGGGTTTAGCATTAGTATTTAGGGTTTAGCATTAGGGTTTAGGGTTTAGCTTTATGGTTTAGGGTTTAGTTTTAGGGTTTAACATTAGGGTTTAGTATTAGGGTTTAGCAATAGTATTTAGGGTTTAGCATTAGGGTTTAGCTTTTGGGTTTAGCATTAGGGTTTAGCTTTTGGGTTTAGCTTTAACTTTTGGGTTTAGCTTTATCTTTAAGGTTTGTATTAGGGTTTAGCATTAAGGGTTTAGCTTTAGTGTTTAGTTTTAGCTTTTGGGTTTAGCATTAGGGTTTAGCTTTAGGGTTTAGAATTAGGGTTTAGCTTTAGGGTTTAGCATTAGGGTTTAGCTTTAGGGTTTAGAGTTTAGGGTTTAGCTTTAGTGTTTATGGTTTAAGATTAACAATATACACATTTTTTCAATTTTAAACATGTATATACATATATGTATAATTGACAATATACATATATGTATAGTTAAAAGATTAACAATATACACATGTGTATAAATCCAAATTTTTTTTTTTTTTAGAATTTTTTTTATTCTTAAAGAAAAAGCAGCGATTTTTCAAAAAAAAAAAAAAAAATTGCATTTTTTCCACCTTTTTTTTGCATTTTTTGCTTAGGGAAAATGTGTGGTCCAGATTGCTTCTCAAGTTTCTCAAATAAGGTGGACTTCTCTTAGGATCCCTACCCTATATATATATATATATAGTATGAGGTTCATTGGGGAACACAAAAAAAATGGGGAACCGGAGAACCCTTTAAAAACCGTTAGATCTAATTAATAAACGGCTGAGATTAATTTTTAAACAATCAAACTAAATCTAAATGAAATACACGAAGGGTTAAAATTGGAATTTAAAAAGTTACATTTGATCCTCCTTCGCTCTTAACCGTCACACCCTAATTCTGTCTCCGGCGACAATCCGTCATGGATGACAACCTCCATGCGTGAGATCTCCATCCTCAATATGCTCTCCATATTACTCTACATATTCAATATCATCTCCGTTCAACAGATCCGCCACAACGGCAAACCGTTACTCTACCTAGTATTCGAGTATCTCGACACCGATTGGAAAAATGGTACACGATCGCGGCCTTATTCAGTTGGTGTATCCTTCCACGTCTTGTGACGGACCTGATTTCAACCACCGTCGCTTACGGCGGAAGCGGCAGCGGCAGTCGCTATTTGCCTCACCTCCATTCATCATTAGTTGAGCTGATACGAAATAACGATTGCAAAACAGTTTTCTGTTGATATTGTCATCAATGACGGTTCCGAATCCGATAACGAATAACGCAGGCAGAACACGTGATTCATCGCAACGAAGAAAGAGAAACAAAATTCAAATGCAATATATTGATAATGGTACAGATCTCAACGGTTGTACTTGTAATTTGTTCGATTTTATGTTCAAATCATGACAGGTAATTTCAATTCCATAATGTTGTATAAAACTCAACGTGTTTGCATTACCTTATGATGTGTTTGGTTTGTAAGCTTTTCAAATTTGTATTATTTATTGAAATGATGATAAATAATGGATTTAACATAGGCCTAATTGTAGTTGTTGTGTTCATTGAAAGAAAACAAAATTTCGTGCGATTTTACTTAAATTTACATGATATTTTACATGTTAAACAAATTAAAGTGATTCTGCTTAAATTTACATGATATTTTACATGTTAAACGAATTTGTTTTACATAATTTTACATAGTTGAATTATTTTGAAACAAATTGGTTTTACAAAGTTAAGTTTTTCTTTTTAAATGTTGTTAACTTGTGTTCTAATTTTTTGTAGGTTAATGTTTGATTCTTCGTTTATGCGCAATCTGTAATGACTGCCGACAACAATATGTCGGCCGCAATATATAAGGAAATGGTAATTCCGTATGTTTATGTTTATGTTTATATTGTGCTTTGAACAATTTAATTTGTAAACAGAGTGAGTTCACGGATCCGAATGAAACTTACATGTTCATTCATATTCGTATATCGTACTCCACACTTTGCTTTACACTAAATTAAATTTGATAACATGTAGTACTAGTTATGAACTGATGTTATTTTTGAAGCTTCAGCTAAATTAGTATTGATTTGTTAGACAAGTAACAGGCAGGTTGTCGACTTTACGGTTAAACAGATCAGGAACGATTTGGAATCATTTGGGCAGCCTAATAATCAGGTGCAGCAGTTTAGTTGGAGGGGCTTAGCGATTCCGAAGGTCAATACTTTCGTTTGGCGGGCTATGAATGGAAGTATACCGACGGTTGTTGCGGCTGTTGCGTTGGAGGCTAGAAGGGTTCTAAATGGAGACACGAGACATGGTGCGTGTAGCATCGATGATGAAATTGTCGAACCCCTGCTGGCCTCTTGCATTTTCGCCCAGGAAGTGTGGTGGCAAGTATTCGTTTGGATTCAAGTCCCTGTTCCGGCATCCTTCGAGTCCCTCTCCCAGTTAATTTCTCATTGTTTTAGAAGATGATATGATGAGAAAAAAGAGAAGGCCATGTATGCAATTTGTCTCATGACTGCTTGGTATATCTGGTTGCATCGAAATAACAAAGTCTTCAATGCCAAAAACACCTCAGTGAACATGGTGGTCGAAGAAATCAAGACCGGCACTTTTTGGTGGATATCAGCTTAGAAGATCCGTGCAGGTTCAGTGGATTTGTTTTATTTTTTACTAGGTTATCACCCGGGAGCTTCCCGGGTTGTACTATTTAAATGACGTAAACCACTAATGTAAAATTTTATTTATCATGTACGATGTGTGGGAAAATAATATATTTATAGATTAAATTTGTACCTCAATGAATGCAATCAAACAATAATTTGGTAATAAGTGAATATCAATTATTAACCCCCTACCAAAGTTTTTTTTTTTTTTGAACGGCCAATAAAAAAGGCATTTTATTATAAAACAAACTGTACAAAGGATTCTAGCCAGCAGCTAGGAAACCACAAAACAACACCAAACAAACAAACAGCAACCAACTCCAACATACAATGCAAATATAAAGAAGCATTTTTATTGTTGAATATAACTTCATTTCTCATGTTCCACAGACTCCAAATTCCAATTAAAACCACTGCATAATATGCCTTTTTCCTCTTTGTTGAACCATTCACATACTGTCGCAACCCAAGAAAGTCTTTAAAGTCAAAGATGAAAGAATGAGTTAATGTACACCATTGTAGGATAACCAGCCAAAAGTATTGAGAGAAGCCACAAGAGACAAACATGTGCTCCTTCGTTTCTAGCAACTCGCCGCAGAAACAACAAAAAGGCGAGTTAACCGGAATATTTCGTTTGATAAGAGCTTCTTTTGTTGGAAGCCTATCTTTCTCCGCACGCCACGCAACGATACCCACATTTGTGGGAACCCATTTATTCCACAGAAAGGTGGGGTAAAGTTGATCAGCGGCTGAGATTAGAAAGATCCGTTTCATGCTCTTAACTGAAAAAATACCTGTGTCGTCCACAACCAGTTATCCTTGCTATCTGTGAGACTTTACGACCCATGAGTAGATAAAAAATTGGTGATGATTTCCAGCTCCGACACCTCTACAGCAGAGGTTATGGGTCGCTTCCAACACCACCCCCAACCTGTCCCAATTAACTCCGACGGCCATCTATCCGAAACCGAGCAACCCTTGTGAGTCTCTAAGGCAAACAAGGCTGGGAACTTGTTAGCGAGAGGTTCCATGCCCACCCAAACATCCAGCCAAAAAGCAATATTCGTACCTCTCCCCACGACCCCTACCAAAGTTTTACCATGTCATATCTAGATGCAAAAATATATAATTAATTGCTTTTAACATGTAATTGTTACAACTTACAAAGTTTATTGGTACTTGGTAGTTCATCAATGGAGATCATTAGCAGCTACGTGTTTTTGGGATGGGACCCATCCAACAAACTTTTACAAATAAAAGGAATATACATGTTTAAAGGGTCATATCCATCTATTAATCTTAATTAGCAGCAGCAATAGCATGGGATTTAACAATCCCAAATTAAAGGAATGTACATGTTTAAAGGGACCCATCCAACAAACTTTTACAAATAAAAGATCTTGACACAAACACCCTGCAGAAGAACATGTCCAAAAGTTAGTTCTAATCAAACAAAACTCCTCTATTAATTTTAATTAAAACCGTATATTATATTACATGTAATAATCATAATAATGCACCAAACACAGGGTATCTCAAAAGAGTACCAAACTGTTAACATATAGAGGCTTAGAGGTGTAATGGACCCACTTCACTTTACCTCAGGACTTCAGTCTTGCAATGGATAAAACAGGTCAGTCTCCTCTTTTCTTTTCTAATCATTTCCACATAAATAATAATAATAATAATAATAATAATAATAATAATAGTGATTGCTCCAAAAACCAATCACACGTATTTCATGATGATTCTCATCAGTTATCAATGATTTCGAATCATGATTCTCTTCGCAACCAGAAACCACTCCCTTCTTCCTCTCCTGCCCAAAATCACAACCTCATGATGAAAAAGTTACAACCTACGATATTTAAAACCTAAAGCGCTCACTTACCCCCAGTGTTTCAGGTTCTTCACATGGTTTTCGAAGTGAAGATAAAAGTACAAATGTGCCATTCTCAGACAAGTTGCTCAAGGAACTTTTCGACTACCAAACAAACCTTCTTCAAGGTGCCCTCCTTGTGTTCCTTCACTACTGCCTATAGATGAGCAAAAAAAAGATTAAAAAACCAAAACAAAAATAACTGACAGAACCGTATGGAAGTATCATATCAATAAAAAAGAATCCCATCCAAAAAAAATTAACCACCCTGCTCCGTATTCCCAAACCCTCAACATACTAAAATATCATATCAATAAAAAATAATCCTACATTATTATCAAATCCAATCTCCCGAATCAAATTACATCGATACATTTTAACCGAAACGCTCTAATCAATCAACAACAATAACAAAAATAAAGACCAAAAAACATTACGATTTAATCACAGGCTCACAACCGTATACAATCGTGCATCGGATATTATGATTTATTCATCTCATATATAATTCAACTATCATAAATTAAGGTCCTTTATCTGAATCATTTGACCATAACTTTCAAATGCAAACCAAAACAAAATTGCTAGCAGTTAATTAAATGAAAAATATAGACCATTAATTTTAAAATTGCTAGTTTTACCTCATTCCTGATTGAAAAAACCCTAAACATTCCTGATGAATGACTGAAAAAAAAACTTACCTTTTGAACTCGACGGAGAAAGGAAGCATATTCAAATCAATGGATCCCGACAACGGCGACGTTGAGCGGATACCGAAGAAGGGAGTTTGGAGTGTTCCTTTATAACCCTAGTCTTAACATTATCAGCATCCCATGGCTGAAACCTTTCATCGATTTAACTTTGTTTCATGATCAAAGGAGAACCTTTTTAGTCATAACGAACATGAGATTTCTTTAGACTGCAGATGATTGGGAGATATGAAATGGTGATTGCCATGGAAAATGGAACGAATGGGGATTTAGGGTATCGCTTACAGTATGTTAGGTTTATCCAGGCCCATGCTTTTGCAGAATGCATGTCCATCAATTTTTGTTGCATAATTTTATTAGACCTACACAAAATTGATGTATGAGCATATTGACAACCATCAAGAAATACTCGCTGACTTATCATCTTCAATGTCAGCACCATTTGGATTCTCTAATGCCTTTTGGTATTTCTCTTTAAGTTCAGCAGCCCTTTCAACATAAAATTTCTTTTCCTACATAATGCACCAATACAAAAAATTAAAATTCATTAAAGAATCAAAATTTCCAAATAAACAAAAACGAAATTTATATATGTAACTCACTTCCTCAGTCATTTACTTCCATTTTTCACCACCCTCCTTAGCAACCTAAACACAATAAATAATTAAACACTACCAAAACACCAAAATCAATAAAATGCAACTTATTATTGAAATTGCATTCAACATTCAAATATTACCAATGCAACTTTCTTATTGTCTGGATTTGCTTTCTTAAATGTTTTCCTAAAGTCCTCCCTACAACAAACCAAATCACCCCAATCAATGTCATGCAAACATATTAAAACAATCCACCTAAACATATAGTAAAATCATCACATACATGAACAAAAAAAAAATGCAGTTGGTGGTCATTTAGGTTTACTTGGATCCCTTTCTTTCTTTGACTTATTTGCAGATGGTTCTTTTGCTTTCACTGACTTCTTTCTGCGCCAAAATCCACATAAACATAAATAAATAATAATATTAATAATAACTATAAAAACTAATTACCTCTCTACAGGAGTTTTAGCAACAGATTCTTTAGGTGTTTCCACACAAATTGTCTCTGTAACAACATAATCCAATGTTATTAAAAAATTAAATTAAAGTGCTCAATATAACAACATATCTGACAATTAGCACACGTAAGAACCCTAAAAAAATATATAACGATTAAAAGATGAATACAAACCTGGCAAGTTGAATCTAGACTGGGATTCATTTCAATAGTTTTCAATCTCATATCAATCAACTTCGAAATTAGTTTCATTTTCAGAATCCATAGATTAACGAACATCAATACAATAAATCTGGTCAAACAAAGGAAATAAAAAAAAATCGGAGTAGAAAAGGCGAACAAAACGATTAACCATTAGCAATAGAAGATTTCTTACCTTATGAAGCTTGAATCGTGGATCAGAGATGAGTAAACCAGAAGGAACAAAGAAGAATTTTTGCAATTGATAATGGGGATTGAAAGAAGGATGGATTGGAACATGCGGCTGTTAGGGTTTCTTGTGATAAACTGATAATAGATAATATATAGGGTCCGAGTACATGGGTTCGGGTTGCTCAAAACAGGATCCGCGTGGAAAGAAAAACCCAGATCATTTTCCCGCCAAAACCAATTCTGAGAAGCTCTAAAAACACGCCACTTCAGCCCATTTTTTTTCATTTATTATATATAATAGATTTTTGTTTCTGTATGGCATGCACTTATTTTGTTTTTGCTTTGGTCTTGTATGACATGTGCTTGTTTTGTTTTTGCTGTATATCCTGGCTCAATATAAAAATAAATAAAGTTAATATGTTATATGAGTGGTTTCATTGATGAGCTAAACTCGATTTGATTCTATCTGACCAACATGTTAACAATAAGTTTTTTATCATAAAGTTTAACATGTTAAATTGAGAGTTTCTATTAATCAACTATGTTCGATTCAACTTTATTTGACTAAATTATATACTAAATTTTGGATCGGTGGTCAAAATATTTAAATAAAGTTTTTTTGTCGAGTCTATGCATGCTCAAAATATTGAAATAAATAAATTTAATATGTTAAATGAGCGTTAGAATTAATCAACTAAACTCGATTTACCTCTATCTGACCATACATACTAAAATAGCTTTTTTGTATGATAAACTTTAAAATGTTAAATGAGAGATTTCATTAATCAACTAGATTCGATTCAACTTTATTTAACTAAATTATATATTGAATTTCGGATAAAAATTTACAATGTTAAAATAAAATTTTGCATAGAGTCTATGTGAACTAAAAATATTAAATAAATAAATTTAACATGTTAATTAGTGTTTGCAGTGATCAACTAAACTCAATTTAGTGTTTGACCAAACATGTTAAAATAAGTTTTGTATATGGATAAATAAACTTTAAGGGGTGTGATAAATACACCCAAGATATGGATTAATATACCAATTAGTCAACATTAGTAATGATTAAGTACTTTATTACATTATTTTATTATAAAAGTCAAAAGTAATAATTATGTTTTTTATGTTATTTTATTTTATACTACTTTTGTTACTTTTTTATAGAGTTTTCTCCCAAAATGGTGTTGGTGCAAAAAAAATATTTACCAAAATGGTGTGTTGGGAAACTATTTACCAAAATAGCATTTTTAAATATTTATTTATTACTCTCTCCTAATCTCATTGAATAACTCTAATTTATTAAATAATTAATGTTTTAATCATGGTAATATTTGGTCTGTAACCTAAATTAATTTTTACGTAAATCTTAAAATATTTTTTTCTTGATATACTCTACATTGAAACACAAACTTGTTCTAAAAATCGGTATTTAATGTGATATTCAATAATTTCATTGTTACCCTCTTAATCTTAATTTTTATGTTTTAAATAAATATAACAAAATATCAAGTAATTTTGAGGTTCATTCTCAATATTATTTCTTAACCAATGCTGTTATCTTTTTCTTTCTTAAGAAATATCCTATATTGTGTTATTTATATTGAAAACATAAGTACTGGAAATATTCAGTTTTATAATTATGAGGACTATCGTTAGTAGAAATGTAGAATCACACTAAATTTTCTTTAAAGTTCTTAGAAAAATAAGTTAGGTTAGAAAAAAAATTATTTTAACCAATGAGTATAGGAGTGAGAAACAAATTAATATTTTAAAACACCATTTTGGTAAAAGTTACTTTATGGAAACTTGAAATAAATTTGAAAAATTAACTGAAATGGCACTAACTTATAGGAAAAAGTAAAAGAAAATTGACTTTTAGGGTGTATTTAACAATACCCAACTTTAAACTAGTTTTGATTCAAGACTAAATTATATATTAGATTTCGGATTAGAGTTCAAAATATTAAAATAAAAGTTTTTGAAATTTTTTTATCATGTTACGTTGATTATTTTATAATATATTTAACATCTGAAAGACATGGTTCCCTGACTCACCACTTAGTGTGAAACACGTAAAAAAATAGAGAACCAGGTAAACATGTATTTAACATGTTAAATATATCACAAAAAATAATTTAACATGTTTAACTTTTTTTTTTCAAAATTTCTTTCGTAGCTTATACATGTAGAAATTTTTTTAGTTAAAAAAATAAAAAAAAATCTTTGAAAACAATTAAAAATGTTTTTTTTTCAAAAATGATTTTTTTATTATAATGCTTCTACACATCTTTGTATACGAAAGCCTTGAAAAATAAAAATAAAATAATTTTTAACATATTAAATAGATTTTTTTTAATTTATTTAACATGTTAAAGACATATTTTCCCGATTCAATACTCAATGTGGAACACTTAAAAAATACAGAACCGGGGAACCATGAATTTAACATGTTAAATATATCAAAAAAATTAGTTTAACATGTTAAAAAAATTTCAATTTTTTTTTGTAACTTTTGCATATAAATGCATGTAGAAACTTTTTTAATTAAAAAATATTTAAAAAGTAAAAAAAATGCTTTGAGAACACTTAAAATAATTTTTTACAAAAACTATTTTTATTAGAATGGTTCTACACATGTTTTTATACAAAAGCCCTGAAAAATCTTGAAAAAAAAATAATTTTTAACACGTTAAATTGATTTTTTATAATATATTTAACATGTTAAAGACATTGTTCCTCGATTCACCACTCAATGTGGAACATTTAAAAATAGAGAATCAGGGAACAATTAACATGTTTAAAATATAATAAAAATAATTTAACATGTTACAAGTTAGTTTCTTTTCAAAGTTTTTTTTGGAGCTTTTGCAGGTAAATAAATGTAGAAACTTTAATAAAAATTTACACAAATTATTTTTTTATTAGAATGCTTCTACACATCTTTATATATAAAAGCCTTTAAAAAAGTTTGAAAAAAATATTTTTTAACACATTAAATTAAATTTTTTTATAATATATTTAGATTTCGGATTAGAGTTCAAAATATTAAAATAAAAGTTTTTGAATTTTTTTTAACATGTTAAGTTGATTATTTTATAATATATTTAACATCTGAAAGACATGGTTCCCCGATTCACCACTCAGTGTGAAACACTTAAAAAAATAGAGAACCGGGTAACCATGTATTTAACATGTTAAATATATCATAAAAAATTATTTTACATGTTTTAACTTTTTTTTCAAAATTTCTTTCGTAGCTTATACATGTAGAATTTTTTTTAGTTAAAAAAAATATTTGAAAACAATTAAAAATGTTTTTTTTTTCAAAAATGATTTTTTTATTAGAATGCTTCTACACATCTTTGTATACGAAAGCCTTGAAAAATAAAAAAAATATTTTTTAACATATTAAATTGAGATTTTTATAATACTCAATGTTAAAGACATTTTTTCCCGATTTAATACTCAATGTGGAACGCTTAAAAAATACAGAACCGTGGAACCATGAATTTAACATGTTAAATGAAAGTTTGCATTGATCAACTAGATTTGATTCGACTTTATACGACCACATTACATATTAAATTTCGGATTAGAGTTAAAAATTTAAAATGAAGTTTTGTGTGAGAATTGATTTGGTAGTGTTTAAGGCATTTGTGTTGCAGGAAGAAGGAAATGTAATCTATGCGGGCTCAATATATTAAAATAAATAATC
Source organism: Helianthus tuberosus (assembly GCA_030545235.1). Taxonomy (NCBI): domain Eukaryota; kingdom Viridiplantae; phylum Streptophyta; class Magnoliopsida; order Asterales; family Asteraceae; genus Helianthus; species Helianthus tuberosus. The sequence continues at coordinate 33,819,919 of CM060383.1, read as the reverse complement.
TTAACATGTTAAATGAAAGTTTGCATTGATCAACTAGATTCGATTCGACTTTATACGACCACATTACATATTAAATTTCGGATTAGAGTTCAAAAAATTAAATTAAAGTTTTGTGTGATAACGGATTTGGTAGGGTTTGGGGCATTTGTTGTAGCAGGAAGAAGGAAATTGAGTCTATGCGGACTTAATATATTAAAATAAAAAAACTTAACATGTTAAATCAAGGTTTGCATTGATCAACTAGACTCGATTCGAACTTATACATCAAAATTATATATTGGAGTTCACAAAATTAAAATAAAGTTTTGTGTCAGGATAAATTTGGTAGGGTTTGGGGTATTTGTGTAGTAGGAAGAAGGATATAGAGTCTATGCAAGCTCAAAATATTAAAATAAATAAACTTAACATGTTAAATCAATGTGTTTGCATTGGTCATCTAGATTCGATTCAACTTTATACAATCAAAAAAACAGGATGTGGACTGAAAAATCTGACCCGATTTTGATTTTGAATGAAAATGGCAACGAAATTGAAACTAAAGGATCCAGATTCAAAAGGTTTGAGTTTTAGACTAAAGTGGCAAAAGTGACCAAACCTCACATTTTGGCAGTTTACTCTTATTTCTATATATGACTCAATGCTATTTCATATGCACTGTCAGAAAGCTTCTTAATTGCGTTATCAATGTGTTCGGCAAGCCGTTTAGACATCGAGTTCCTAGCCATCAGTCTCATAATAACATCTTGAATTTGACCCGGCCCATCCATAAGTGACTATGGCCTGATTTCTGACATGCCAAATGTCACCACCATCTGCAGAGTCGGTAGAAATTTAACATCTTGACCAAAGCCTTATTTTCTTTGGGGGTACTTGTCTTAAAAATATTCATAAAACACGGAAAATTTCATACATACCTTAAAAAAACTTTGTACAGTATGGTATTTACCAAACACAAAATCATAATATCAAATATACCTTTCTCAAATTTAAACTAAAAATACTAATTAGATTATTACTTGTTTGGCGAGACTAGTGTCTACTGGAGATCACATGTTGCACCTATAGTCACATCAGGCTTACTGAAGTTGACTTCTTTAGCAGCTCTTCTACCACGGTCAACAATTCGTGCAAATACTTGATGTTTAATGATCGATGTAGGGACATCGGATGGAATGAACCAGGTTAACCCTCTTGCTTGACCACATGGGACCAGGGTCACCTTCCGGAATGCATCATGCCCTGGTGTGAATATTCTGCATCACCACCATGGTATACACCACATTACTCCAAGTTTAGAATATATACTAAAACATGACCCGTTTCAACTCACCAAAATAGTAAACATTAGCAATGATTCATGAAATGTTACAATAATTTTGCTTTTTCCATCTGTCATAGTTGTTCCATTCTAGCAATGATTCGGTCAATGGAATTATCAATATATTTGAATAAAATTGCAGTGCCAATATAGCTGCTTCATTTAAAAGATTTGCCAGGTCAACACAACTAAATCCAGGTGTTCTCATGGCAATCACCTCCAGAGAGACATCCTTGTCAAACTTCTTGTTGCCAGCATGTATTTTAAGATCTACGTTCTTCCCTTGGCATCTATAAATCAATTGATACCTGGTTGGTGAAACATTCATTTTCAATATTAAGATTGTTTTTTCAACAACTTTCCCATGTACAGATGTCATCAGCAAGAACAAAGACTACCTTCATATCATCATATGCACCAGAATGAGGTGTGAAGTTAAAAAAGGTCAAAATTTATAATGGCAACTTGCTAACATGTGGATCAATTTTGTTGAATGAGGCCGAATCATGGTGGGAACCTTAGACTGCACTTGTTCCAATCTCAACATACTTGCCTAATTCTTACCTTCTCTTTTCATGTCGAAAGTACAAATAATGCCTCATCAAGACATGTTTGTGGTTCATACATTTGCGGTTTATGACCACCATTGTGGCTCATGGTCCCATGATATAAAAATGTGTGCATGAGACGAAAAAGACAATTGGGCGACACCTATGCATGCATTAGTTACAATATTGTAATTTGAACCTTATTACAATATAGAAAGTAGAAACTATGAAATAGAAAACTGACAAGGCATTTTTTATTTTATTTTATTAGTAACTTTCCCATTATTTATTTTAATCCGATCTACTACTTTACTTTTTCTTCGTTGTATAAAGATACAAAATTAAACTTTGCCATGAAGTATAACTTCACACTTAATTAATAAAAAGTTGACTAATAATATCTCATGTATATCAGTAAATTTAGAACAATAAAATCTTTTTAGATTAGGAAATGTTGAAGTTCAAGGACAATCAAATTAAATAACAAAAAATTGTTTCGAATTGGAAGAGACAACCCTCAAGAGTGATTGATCCTCAAAAGCCTGAATGGACATATATGGCAACCAGATGAACAAGTATCCCGATTTCAGGCGAAACAATTACTAAGATATAAACCGGATCACTCAAGACTTTTAAGCAATTATGAACAACTATATTGTTAACACACAAAGATGTTATAACACCACTACCCATAGGTACAAATATGGCATGAATTAGGCCTTGTATTCGAGGCACAATCTCCATTTCAACATTCCCCTGCCCCAATTATACTTGTTTCATAGGTGGTCACAATGGATCTTTCATTTACTTAAGTTAACATAAAGACCAAATTGAGTAAGTTTCATGACCCCACAAAGATAACCATAGCTGATGAAAAAAGGTATATACATTACCATTTCTTTCTAACCATGCGATCCGGCAGTAACAAGAAGCTTCAATGTCTCCTTATTTTCCTTCCAAGCAGTCGTAGCCACACTGGACATATACTTTCTGCAAAAAAATTGTAATATATAGGCACAAAAGACAACAATGTTCAATTGATATGGTAAATTAATGAAAAGTTGTGTCATTAAGAAGATTAAAATTTTGCATACGTCTGATACCTTTATAAGTTAGCACATTGCTAGCTGATTTATAAACATCTTAATGTAAGGTTGTGTCATTAACATGTAAAATTTGCCCCTAAAATTCATAAACATCTATAACACTTCAAAACAAAATGTACAACTGAATCATACTTTAAAATGTAAATTTTGCCCTAAAATTTAGTTTACCTTGTTCAAAAAACTCAGAATGACCAAAACTAAACAACAGACAACAAAAATGAAGTGTTAGTTAGCACACAGATCCAATAGTTCAATAAAAAAAACCTCAAATAAATCATACAATGCGATTGTTCAGTTATCAATCAAATGGAATATTAGGTTAACAGAACTAATTAAGCACCTTGATCGAGAGGAATTGATGATTATGATTAGTTGATAGCCCTAGGGAGAAGAGGAATAGTCGGTTGACACATTTCAAACCGGTTTCGTCTTTGATTTCTTGGTGGCAGAAGTGGTTGTTGGTGGCGGTGGCGGTGGTTATGAGTGGTGGAGACGGTAGGTGGCGGTGGTACGTGGAAAACGTGATGGAGGGAACTTGATTGGAGAAAACGTGGATTACGAGTGACAAAGCGCGTTCCCCAAAAATTTTAATGCACTTGGACAAAATTACCCCTGTTCCCCAGTTCCCTACTTTTTTGTTGTTCCCCAATGAACCCTCCCCTATATATATATATATGGGGTAAGATCAAATAAAAAGTTAATTTTCCCTAAGTAGAATGAGAAGTAATCTTAACCATTCATTTTTCAAATCAATGGTTAAGATGAAATGGTAGGAGAAAGGAGGAGTGCAAGGGTATCTTGGGAAAATTCTATTTATAGACTTTCTCTCTCCACATGCAAGGCACATGCATATTCCACCCCCATTTTTTAAACGTTCATAACTTTTTTATATGACATTATTTTTTTATAAAAATTTCACCGTAAAATCGAGCGTCTTTTTATCTTTAATTTGAATACCATATTGCTATATAAAATATGAAGACTAAAAAAACCCATTAAAATGTGTTGTATTTCTATGTTGTATAACATTTTTTGTGCTGAATTTTTTTGTCTTAATTTTTTTCCTCAATTTTTTGTGCTAGATTTTTTTGTACTACATTTTTTCGTGCTATATTTTTTGTACTAGATTTTTTTGTGCTATATTTTTTTGTACTAGTTTTTTTGTGCTAGATTTTTTTTAACTAGATTTTTTTGTTGTATTTTAAAAAAAACAAATGGGGTGTCACATGTCATTTTCACTCCTATTTATAAGGACCAAAATACCCTTCATTCCTACTTATTAGGAGTGCCACATGTCATCATCACAATCTTTCTTAGGCTACTTAGGCAAAATTCACTTTTTAGTGGATCATTCCCCATATATATATAGGGGAGGGTTCATTGGGGAACACTAAAAAAGTGGGGAACACTTTTAAAAATTATACTTAACATGTTAAAAATATTTTTCTAATTTTTTTTCGGCGCTTTTTCTTATAAATACAAGTAGAAACATTTTTGATAAAAAAAATCAAAAACTAAAAATATAAAAAAATGTTTAAAAAACAGTTATATCTTATAGAATTAACTTAACATGTTAAAAATAATTTTTTTTTTAAATTTTTTTCAGCGCTTTTCTTTATAAAAAGGAGGAGAATCTAGTCGAGTAAAAAAATATTTTTTCTAAAAATATTTTTTTCGCCTTTTTTTAATTGTTTTTTTTTAATATTTTTAGTTTTTGATTTTTTTTATTAAAAATGATTCTACAAGTATATATAAGGAGAAGCGCCGAAAAAGATGTTTAAAAAATTAATTTTTAACATGTTAAGTTAAATTTTTAAGAGTGTTCCCCGGTTCCCTACTTTTTTAGTGTTCCCCAATGAACCTCACACTATATATATATATATATATATATATATATATATATATAAGGGTAAGATCAAATAAAAAGTCAATTTTCCCTAAGTAGGATGAGAAGGAATCTTAACCATTCATTTTTCAAATCAATGGTTAAGATGAAAGGGTAGGAGAAAGGAGGAGAGCAAGGGTATATTGGGAAAATCATATTTATGGACTTTCTCTCTCCACATGCAAGGCACATGCATACTCCACCCCCATTTTTTAAACGTTCATAACTTTTTTATACGACATTATTTTTTCATAAAAATTTCACCGTAAAATCGAGCGTCTTTTTATCTTTAATTTGAGTACCATATTGCTATATAAAATATGAAGAATAAAAAACCCCACTTAAATGTGTTGTATTTCTATGTTGTATAACATTTTTTTGCTGAATTTTTGTACTATATTTTTGTGCTAAATTTTTTGTGCTGAATTTTTGTCTTAAATTTTTTTTCTTAAATTTTTTTGTGCTGGGTTTTTTTGTACTACATTTTTTTGCTGAATTTTTTCGTGCTATATTTTTTTGTACTAGATTTTTTTGTGCTATTTTTTTTGTACTACATTTTTTGTGCTATATTTTTTGTACTAGATTTTTTTGTTCTAGTTTTTTTGTGCTGGATTTTTTTGTACTAGATTTTTTTGTTGTATTTAAAAAAAAAAGGGTGTCACATGTCATTTTCACTCCTATTTATAAGGACCAAAATGTCATCCATTCCTATTTATTAGGAGTGCAACATGTCATCATCACAATCCTTCTTAGACTACTTAGGCAAAATCCACTTTTTAGTGGATCCTTCCCCTATATATATATATATATATATATATAGGTAAAGAGTACTGTACAATATTGCTTATCGTACATTACGGTGCTGTTTGTTTTTGCAGACAAAAACTGTCTACAATCTGATTTCAGCTGATTTTATGTCTGCAACTGAAGATATGGTCTGAAGGTCTGCAAGCTGAAAATATAATATTGTTTGTTTTATAAACTGGATATCGTCTGTATAATCTTCTTTTCAATAATATTCATATCACACTTTGAAACAACACTTCAATGATCATCTAATAAAGATCACATTGATTCCTTCAAGGGGCAAAGTCGACCAGAACAAAACCCCACCTCAATCAAACCTAAAATTTATTTCCACTCAAAAAACAAAGAAACCCACTTGAGATTCTTATATTTAAAAGAAACCCATTTGGAAAAACCATACATTCGTCAGAAACAAGTGGAAGAAAACAAGAACTTTGAAGAATTGGGGGCAAAATAACGGAGGAATATGAAGAACAGTCGGATTGATAAAGAGGCTCCCCTTCACCGCCGATACACACCCCCTGACTCTATGGTTTCCGGCGTATAACAGTGGCGGCGGCGAGACACCCAACATCTCAAACCCCCTTCCTTCGATCTGTGTAATCGGCCGACCACCACCACCACCACCGTCTGGTGGTGGCGTGACGACGAAACAGAGAAGATTAGATGGTCAACGAGAGAGAGAGAAGCCGGAGAGAAAGAGGTGGAGGTGGAGGTGGTGGTGTCGGTGGCGGTGGCGGTGTAATTGTGGATGTGGTGGTGGGTTGAAGGTGACGGTGGAGGTGGGTTGAAGGTGGAGGTGGAGGTGGGTTGAAGGTGACGGTGGAGGTGGGTTGGAGGTGGTGGTGGTGCTGGGTTTTAAAGAAGGAGACAGAGAGGAGGAAGATGTGGGTTTTGAAGATCTGAGACTTTGTGAAGATGATAGACATAAGCTTTTTTTTAAGCTAATAAAAGCACTTTTCAGATCGTTAAAAAAAAAAAAACAAACAGTCTTCAACGTCTTATGTCTGCCCGCCTGAAGACATAGGCTCCTTGCAGATGTTTTAAGCAAAAACAAACAGCCCCTACGTACGCTTCAATCTCAGCCGTCAGATCATCTTCTCGCATTTTAAAATCGCATGTTGTTTTTTTATAACAATTTCGCATGTGATAATTTTTGATGAATTCGCATGTTGTTTTTTTGTACCAATTTCGCATGTGATAATTTTGATGAAATAGCATGTTGTTTTTTTTTATAACAATTTCGCATGTGATAATTTTGATGAAATAGCATGTTGTTTTTTTGTAACAATTTCGCATGTGGTACAAAAAAACAACATGCGATTTCAATGCCGGAAAATGATCTGACGGCTGAGATTGTAGCGTACGAAATGTACGATAAGGCATATTGTATGATAACCGGCCTCTCTATATATATATATATATATATATATTACCCAAGTGTTATAAAGTGTTTCTTTGACAAGAAAAAATCTATTATATATAATAAATGAAAGTTATTTGGGCCACGTGTCAACACCAGAGAGCCCCTAAATGCCCTTTTTCCCGCCCAACAGTGCCACTGCTCTTTTCCTTATATAATCTCTCTTCTCATTTCTAATCTTTGTTTACAAACCTTGGGTTCTTTCTCTCTCTATATTCAGGCGATTCAAATTCAAATTTCACAAACCGTGCAAATTATTGAGATAATTCTTTCCATCCAAACCTTAATCTTCTTCAGACGCCACCATAAAATCTTCTTTTGTTCATCGATTACTTCATCAAAAGGTTTGTTCTTTTTTTTAGTTGAAATACTTTCATGATTTCCTCTTATTTACACTAATCCTAATTTCTATTCGTAATCTAATCATATGGTTCCAGGGTTGTTGTCATCAGAGTTGAAATCCGCTTAGCTGCGGATAAGAGAACTGCCATAAGCTGGTATGTTTGAATATGTTTTGAAATTAGCGTTTTTTTTCTAGATGGTGATGATATGAGTATAACATCTGTTGATTATTGATGTTTGAGTATGTTCAGCCATTATTCTTTCTGAAATTAGAGTTTCATTGGTATTATCTGTTTGTAACAGCAGTGGTTCAGCATCTACAGTGGATTCAACATCAGGTGTTTGCTATTATTGTTTGATGTTGTTTGCTATTATTGACTGATGTTGTTTGCTATTGTTGTTTGATGTTGTTTGCTATTGTTGTTTGCAGTTGAAGATATCTTAATTAAGGTAATAATTGTATTACATCCTGTTGAAAATTAGAATTGATAAATTTAGGGAAAGTGAGGTTGAAAGTTAATAACCCAACAGTGGAGCATTTCATTCTACAGGTTCCATAAATTAAGGGTATTCTCATATAATGATGATGATTGTTCCACGGTTGTTTCCAGTATTATTGTTCCAACATCGTTTAAAGTATGTGTTTTTTGCTACTCTGATTTTCAATTTTGAGTTTTTTTATTTTGAAGTGATATACTCTAATTCTCGGTTTATATTTTAGTCTAATCACAGTTGTTTGAAATTCATACAATCTGCTGCGGGTTATTATAGGTTTGTATTCAAAGAAGCATAAAGTTTAATTAAACACAAAGAAAGATTATTAAATTTATAGTTTACTTGCTTATGTCTAAATGATGATGATGATTATAATTCACTTGTGCAGAAGATGATGATGGAGAACCCACAGTAGTTCCTACTAAACGCAAGAAAGGATCTGCTATTGTTGTAAGATAAGATTTTATGTTACTAGAGAGTCTAGAGTAATGGTGTTTCCTACCTTTTTTGTATTAAAAGAAGCATAAAGTTTGTTTTAAAGGAGCTCTTTATGAACAAAGACTGATGAGGCCTATCCACTGTTGAAGACAAGGTCCTGTTAAAGACAACCACTTTATGTACCTAGAGTTTGATTAATCAAAGGAAAACGACTGTTTAGTATCAGCAGTGGTTCAGCATCTACAACGGATTCAAATTTAGTATTTAATTATCAGTGGTTCTTGTGTAACTTTAGTATTTCATTATGAGTTTGTTTCATGTTGTAAGAATCAGTGAATTCTCAGATAATAAATTGCTTTGCCGGATTGATTATGTGTTAAATTATAGTTCTTTAAGTGATTGTTTCGTTTTCTTGAATTCTATGTAATTTTGCAAAGAAGTACAATAACAAACAGTGGCTTTAACATCTGTTTGCAATTTGGTCAATAGTTAATGGAAACCCCTGTTAGGTTGAACAGTAGATGTTATTAACTAGAACATCTGTTCAGGAAAACGATTGTTTGCACTTTATGTACCTAGAGTTTGATTAATCAAAGGAAAATGACTGTTTAGTATCAGTAGTGGTTCAGCATCTACAACGGATTCAAATTTAGTATTTAATTATCAGTGGTTCTTATGTAACTTTAGTATTTCATTATGAGTTTGTTTCATGTTGTAAGAATCAGTGAATTCTTAGATAATAGATTGCTTTGCCCGATTAGATTATGTGTTAAATTATAGTTCTTTAAGTGTTTGTTTCGTTTTCTTGAATTTTATGTAATTTTGTAAAGAAGTACAATAACAAACAGTGGTTTTAACATTTGTTTGCAATTTGGTCAATAGTTAATGGAAACCCCTGTTCAGGGTTAAACAGATGTTTGGCTCTAAACCAAACATCAGTTTAAGGTCAACATCTATTTGAGTATTGGTCCTGTTGTGAAATTTGTTTGACCCAACAGTGGTTTTAAACATCTCTTTATGTGCAAACACCTGTTTATGGTCAAACTTCTGTTTATGGGCAAAATTCTGTTTAAGGCGAAACATATGTTTCTTCAAAATGTGTTGACCATTGACTGACCAAACATCAGTGTTTAAAAAACTGTTGGGTATCCACTGATAGGAAAAATAGCCACTGCTCACTTTTTTTATTGTTGGCATCTATTGATATTGACCATCAGTTGTTTTCCTAAAAAACAGCCACTGCTCACTTTTTTGTTATTGATGGTGTTAATTAGTGATAGATTGAAATTATCAAATAAAAACTAGAATAACAATGAAATTACCATTTTACCTCATCTTTACATACCAATGAGGTAAGATTTCCTCCAACATTGTTTTGATCATACAATTTAAAAAATTCTTTATAACTATTTGTTGGAAATCAAATCAGTAATTAATGCTAATTTCTTGAGCTTTGGACATTTAAAACATGCAAAATGTGAATTTCAAACTCACGGTTTAAAAATTAGAAAAGTCATCATGACAATGACAGTTGCTTTCAAATCATCATCAGTAATTACTGATAATATCAGTAATTACAGAAAAGTCATAATGACAATTGACGTTCGGTATCTACTGATAGGAAAAAATAGCCACTGGTCACTTTTTTATTCTTGACATCCATTGATATTTACCATCCATGGTGTTAATTAGTCATATATTGAAATTATCAAATAAAAACTAGAATTAAAATGAAATTACCATTTTACCTAATCGTTACATTGCAATGAGATAAGAGTTCCCCCAATATTGTTTTCCTGATGAAATTTAATGTTAAATTAAAAAAAAATTACTTGATGGGTATTTGTTGCAAATCAAATCAATAATTAATGGTAATTTCTTCAGCTTTGGACTTTTAAAATATGCAAAATATGAATTTCAAATTAAATTTATGCAAGATGGTAATTTAGAATTGACGTTCTCTCTTTTTTTTTCCCTACTTTGCATATGATTAGTAATATTTATTTACTTTAATAAGGAGGGATATAAAAAGATATACACTACTTACCTTTCAGTTCCCAATAAACGTCAGTTCCCAATAAACATCATCACAATTGCGGTCAAATCAAATCAGTAATTACTAATAATATCAGTAATTTTGAAACTCAAAATTCAAACCATATATATTTTTATCCTTAATGTTAAATTAAAAAATAAAAAAAATACTTTTTGACTATTTGTTGCAAATCTAATCAATAATAATTAATTGTAATTTCTTGAGCTTTGGACTTTTTAAATATGCAAAACTAGAATTTCAAACTGACGGTTATTATCTCTCAGTAATTTTGAAATTTGGAAATAAAAAATATGTAAAAGGTAATTTAAAATTGACGTTCTCTTTTTTTTCCTACTTTGCATATTTCAGTTCCCAAAAAACATCATAACAATTGCTTTCAAATCAAATCAGTAATTACTAATTAATATTAGTAATTTTGAAATTCAAATTTCAAACCATATATATTTTTATTATTCTATAAATAAGATACAATTATCTGGTTTCACATTCAAATCTCGCTCGCTCATATATGTTACCGTATCTTTCTCTCTCAAATGCATCTTTCTTGTGATTTAGCAGCTAATTTCCCATTACACTTCTTTGTTCGAATGTTTGTTGATAATGTTTACATGTTATCGTTCCTGTATCATTGTTCCAACATCGTTAGTTCAATGTAAATTCGCATCCCACATCAACCTTTCAATATCGATGCTGCAATATCATTGTTGCAACATCGTGAAAAGTTGCATGTGTTACCTTTTTTGATGGCAGAGATGCAACTTTAAAGTTACATGTGCCATTTTTTTTATTTCCGTTAAATCCAAAGTCACGTTTTCTTGCTCCAGGAAGATTTTCTTCTTTTAAAGAAAGTATACATTCGTCCAAAGCTCGTGAAAACTCAGATGTGCAATAAAAATGAAAAAGACACGTTTGAATTTTAGATTAGTTTCTTATTCTTATTTGTGTTGTCATTAATATGGAGTGTGGTGATAGAGACGTGCAGTTTATGGCGATGCTGAAGGACATACATCAAGAGGTTCAGCAATAGATGTAGTGGAAACTAAAGTTTATTAGTTCTTGCTGTTATTCTTAGATTTGAACTTGAATATTGTTCAGTATGTCATGTAATTATTGGACTTTTAGTTTCAAGGTCCTGAATAAATGATTAAATATAATTTTATGAATCTTTGTTGTGTTTTATTTTTACTTATTATTTATTGATTCAGTAATATTTAGATTATGTTGATGTTGAATTGTGTCTGTAGATTTGTTTGGTAAGTCAACAGAAGATTAATAGTGTCAAGGATTTGTTTAATGGTCCAACTCTGAAAGGGTGGTGTGGTTATAACAGCTGATCATGCTAAGGACTGTTATAATTAATTCCTGCTCCATATAAAGACTGATGGGCTTATTGTCTCATGAGGGCTATGCACTGTTGAAGGCAAAGTCCTGTTAAAGACTAGCAGTTATGGTGTAGTTATAACAGCTTCTACTGCGGATTCAACTTTAGTATTTATGTATCAGTTTTTGAATTACTAGGGTACTCATGTTTTAATTGAGTATTAAACGAAAATGAGTTGCCTTAGCAAAAAGTTTTCATCATCTGGGGTACTAAACCACTGTCTTTCAAAATTGACATGTGGCAAAACCTTGAATGAAAATTCTCAAAACTGTTGCTGGAATACTTGTCCTTCAGATCTGTACCATTTACCCTAACCACTGTTTTGTTCCAACGTCTGATCTCTAAACACTGTTCACTGCTGAAAGTTAACCACTGATCCCTCATTTTCTTGACAAGCACTGATGTTCAAAATCAGTGTCCTATCCACTGATATGCTATCCACTGATAGTAAAAATCATCCACTGCCCACAATTTTTACCGTTGTAACCACTGATGCTTGATACGTCAGTGGCCCTTAAAACAAATGTTTTCCATCCTTCATCCATTTCATCAGTGTTTGACACGTGGTCAGTCTTTAGCCTTCAGATCATAATAACCGCTGCCACATCAGCGATCATTTTTTCCGCAGCTAAAACCCTGCCCTAAACCCCAAACAGGGTTTTACACTGTCGAATTGAATTCCAAAATTCTCTTCTCATAGCAGTTTCCAACCCTTCTTCTCAAAATCTCCAAAATCCTTCTTCGTTCTTCTCCGCAAAAATGACAAAATCAAAGTCAAAATCAAAATCAAAACCTAAATCACCACCACCTTCAAATGAAGTCGCTCAAACGGCCGAAGAATCCAATGAGATACCATACAAACAATCTCACAACTATTTGGGTTTACTCACAAAACCCACAAACAATCATACCTTCGATTCCATTCTCGACACCATATCTACATCAAAGTACAAAACTTTGTTGACAGTAGACGCCCCCATATATCTGCAAACCCAGAGAGAGTTCTGGAAAAATGCTACGCTTGAAAAACAAGATGATAAAGTAGTAGCCATTAACTCCTCGATACAGGGTACTGCGGTTCAAATCACTCCGCAATCATTATCAGAAATCTTCAAACTCGATGATCAGAAAGGTAAAGCTTCTTTTGACAAAAACGAGTTAAAAGCTGATTTTCTGAAAAGGGGCTATGCAGAACAGTCAAAGGTAGATACCCTACAAAAGGGTTATTTTCCATCTGCACCCAGATTTTTATTTCACACACTTCTGATGTGTGCTTCGAATAAAACAACATCTTTTAACGAAATACCATTAAAAATTCAATGCCTGGGTTACGCTATTTTGAATAATAAAGACTACAACTACTCGCAGGAGATTTTCAATGACATGGTGAAAAACGTTGAAAGTAAAGCATTTTTGTTGTTTCCAAGATTTTTGAGTTATTATTTTATACAAAAATTTGATAAGAAAAATGAAAATTTGCTTAAACAAGGTGTCCATTTTCAAATAAAAAGCTTGACACCTGAAACATTCACTAGAATGTTGGCACCAATAAAAACAAAAGCAGGGGTACCTGAGCAGATTTTAGCGGTTACAACTGCTCCTCAGGTATCAGCTGCTGAGCCCACTGCTCCAGGTGATCAAAGCAACACAACCACTGCTTTGAAACCCACACCTGATATCACCAAAAAGACCAAAAGAAAAACATCCAGAAAACCCACCAAACCCAAAACAAAGGCAACTCTGGAAGATGAGATCCCAGAGGAAATGCCTGTGACAACACAAAAGTCACCACAAACCACTGCTGCTACTTCCTCACAGCAGTTGGAAGAAAGATCTCAACCCATGCCTGAAACTCCTCCTGCATCCTCACAAAAGGATCAGGTTGTAATCACAGGGACACCAAATTATGAAGCTCCAGATCCACTTGGCTCTATCTTCCACAGTCCTGATCCCAAGGACATGTCTCTTTCAACACCTATACCCTCACCAATCATAATGCCACAATCCATGCTACCCTTGTTGCATGCAGCTGCTATAGCTCAGACACAAACCAGTTCCTCTCTATCACCTATCACTGAGAGTATACCCCCACAAGAGACTGGGTGTGATGCTACTACTTCTGCTATCCCAGCAACAATTGAGGAGGTTACACCCCCTGAGTTACAAGTAACTCTCGGTGGTAGTTCAAGTGGAGCAGCAACTACAACTGGTGGATCAACAGATCTTCAGTTGGACAGTTGTTTCATAAGTAAGACTCCCTTGAAGGCAATTTCTTCCATGGCAACTTCGGTAACCACCAGTGAGTTGGATCTAACCACTGGTACCATCAAAGGTTTATCGAGTGCTGAAGAAAGAAGTCCCCAGTACCAAGAACAAGGGGCATCAATGGGTGATTTTTGGGACTCTGTTCCTAAGTCACACATTGATATAACCATTGCTGGTGGGGATTCAGATGATCCTACTAAAGTAGGTGATGATTCAAAATATCAGGAATTGACGAACAGAGTTGACAAACTTGAAGAATCAGTTGCTGAAATAAAGGAGATGGTGCAAGAGATTTTAAAAGCTCAAAAAGCACAGTCTACTGCTGCCCCACCACAAGCATCTGTTCCTACTCAAGCATCTGCACAACATGCAGTTGCTGCAAATGAGCTCTGGAATATCTTTCAATCCATGCTTGAAAAACAGCAACAAATGGCTGATCAAAACCATGCTACTCATGTACAAATGCTGACCAACATGGTGGAATCAAGGTTCAAAGATACTCAAGCAGATATCAAGGCTATAAAGGCTAGCATTCAAAGTGTCTCTGGCAAAGTTCCTTCTTCCCTATACTTTCTTGATAACCCTCCTTCAGATAATGCCAAAAAGGGGGAGAATATCAAGCTGTTGAGACAAATGAATAAGATGGGAATAGAACATGGCCTTTATATTGAGCCTGAAAAAGAAAAAGAAAAAGAAAAGCAGGTATCAAAACCTGTTAGTCAAATAGCTGATACAGCAGTAGTTACAAAAACTGCTGTCAGTAGCCAAACAGCTGCCATGTCATCAACACACACATCTTCAACACACACCACTCTACCACACACCACTGCAACTACTGCTCTACCACCATCATCTACAATCACACCATCACCACTGCCTCCTGTCATAAAACAGAAGACAACAGATGTTACAACATCTATTGTAATGACAGCAGTGGTTGAAGCACCAGTTGTTTCAACAGTTGTTTGTCAGACACTCCCCATGATTCAAACCACTGATTCACCCAAAACATCATCTGCCCCTTCTTCATTAAAAAGGAGAAGAAATCTCATATCAGATGATGATTCACCACCACCATCACCACCATCAAAAACTACCTCACCACTTCCATCCCCTGCTCAAAAGCAGAAGACAACTGCTGACATATCAGCAGTTGTAATGACAACGGATGTTCAGACACCAGTTGTTTCAACAACTGTTAGTCAATCATCCACCACTGCTCTCACCTTCTCTACATCACAACCAAAGCTCTTCAACAGAAAAAGAAAGCCAATCTCTGCCGATGAGGGTATACATGATCCTAATGCTGCACAACATCCACTGGAACTTGAAGCTATAAAAAATGAGATGAGGCAATTCTATACAGAAGAAGATCCTTCAAAAAGAATATTCTCCTCACTCATAGGCTACATGCCACCAGATGATATGGATGATTACCTCAAAGTCAAGGCAAGGCAAGGCAAGCTAAACTAAGAGCTAAAGT
Organism: Helianthus tuberosus; assembly: GCA_030545235.1. Classification (NCBI taxonomy): domain Eukaryota; kingdom Viridiplantae; phylum Streptophyta; class Magnoliopsida; order Asterales; family Asteraceae; genus Helianthus; species Helianthus tuberosus. Next base: position 33,804,372 of record CM060383.1, on the reverse strand, counting down.
TGAGAGTGAACGTGAACGTTTAAGCGAAGATGGCATTGCTAAAAGACTGGAGTTCTACTTCACAAAAGTAAAGCAAATAGAAGAGTTTGCACAAGACCTAAACAAAGAAAAGGCTGATCAAAGGAAAAAGTTAAGAAAACAATATCTAGCCTACATCATGAAAGAGAAATTCTATCCTGCTGAAGAACAACAGTTCGAAGAATGGCCAATAATCGCTCTAAAGCATGAGGCCGAAAGGATTGAGAAAATCCAGAATGATCCTACAAAGAAGAAGAATGCTCCAAACTGGAGCAAATACAAAAGGCTCATTGCTGACCTAACTGCTGAGTATAAGAGAAAGAAAAAGGAGCTGGTGGATGCAAAAATGGATACTGCTGAAGCCATATCAAAATGGTCAAAACAGCAGACTGATGAAGCCTATGAAAGGCTGAAGAAAAGAAAGATAACTGTATCAAGCACCTCAAAGAAGCATGAACAAAGAATGAAGCTTGAACAGCAGATAGAAAACCTCAATACACTGTTCCGGTCTACTTTTGTGACAAATCAAGAAGAAAAAGAACAGTTGACCAGTGAAGAGGTGAAAGAAAAGGAGGTTGAGTACTTCACAGAATCCATCATGAAAATGGGTCTAAAAGAAGAAAACTCAGAAAAACTTCAAAACCTTTTTAAAAGGATGTTAACCAAACCTGCATCACCAAACACTTCAACAGACATTGAAAGGCAGGAGCTGATTGAAAGAGAAACTGCAGAAGATATAGCTGCAGCAAACGATGTCATAGAAATGGCTTTCAAAAGAATGTCTGAAAGTCTGCAAGTCTTCTCAAGGCCAATATCTCAAAGCTCATCATCAAATAAATCTCTCCCAAGAAATCCATTGGGTTTAAAAGTACTAAAGTGGCTCTCTGATCAAAAGACCCACGTATTGACTCTGGTCAGATCCAATGGAGAGGTGAAGTATATATCAAGGAAAGAAGCACTAGGCCTTAGTGTTCAAGATTTGCAGGATCTCCTTGAACTTACACTGTGCCGGGATGAAGATGATACAAGCTCCAAAGCATTTGAAGAAGAATTTAAAAGAAAAGCAAGGGAACTTTTGATGAGTAATAAAGATCCAGAATAATGACAGGTTTTTGGCATTATCTGTTCCAGGGGGAGATTGTTGGGATTGAACCCTACCAGAGGAACAGATAATGTAAAGCCAAAACCTGGTCACAAGAGTGGATCCACAATAAGCAGCGGTTTACATTAAGCTTCCCCCTTGAAAATGATTTATAACAACTGATGGTCTTGCATCCACTGACCGGATACAACTGCTGCTGTTCTGCATAACTACTGATGAAGCTTAGAAGACTGCTGGACACTAAGCACTGCTGGTACAATCTGCTGATGACAAAGCTCTGCCCAATCAAGGACTGATCAACCTTGAGGAAAGCACTGATGTAAAGAGAGAGCAGCTGTTTAGTGAATTATCTGTTTTATGTATAGTCAGTGGTTAGGTATAGCAGTATTTGTAAAAGGACAGTAGATACAGGTTGTTAGGCGACGTCGCTTTGATGGTGACGTCAGCTGAAATACCCCAGTGGTTTGGTTTGCCTATAAATGTAACAGTATCCTGTACTGTTACATTTGATTGACTGAGCGGGTTCTTCTCCTCATGTCTAATCCTTTCATCTTGTGCAACCAACCTTGAGGCATCAGGCTGAGGGGGAGTTTACTTTGTAAGCTTTGACTGTAATCTTTTGCTTTTGAATTGTAAATCATTCGACTCTATGAAAAGCAATTGTTTATCAAACTATCTTCTCCTATTGATTGTGTTTACAAAGTTTTGTTATTCATTTCCGCTGCACTTAAAACTGTTCATATCTATTTGATTTGTTCAAATCTAACAAACAAACACAATCATGATAGCCTCAGATCCTAACATTAAGCTTGTATGTTATGTGACTTAACACATTTTATTGTTTATCTACAACCTTTTGGTTTCACATATGTAGTTGCCACTTACAATTTATATTTATCTGACAGCTTGGTTACTGGTGATAGTTTGTTAGGTAGTTGTAAAAATACTTCAATATGGTATGGTTTTGTTTTATTCCAGTATCACGGCATTTCAGTACTTTAATATGTATGGCTTCATCTTATTCCAGTATCACCGCATTACAGGTTACAGAAATGATTTTCAGCGATCGAGAAAATGAACAAAATCTGTACATTGTTTATACAGTTTCAATTGTATTTTTCTATGATTTTATGAGTGATCTAGAATTCTGCCCATTTTCTAATGATCTGCGCATAAGGACAACCTATGTAAAGTCGAATCTACATGGCCGAACTGCATGCATGCATTTTCACTTTTTACTGGGTGAAGTCATTATCATCATTCAATTTGTTTCATATTTGTGCAGGTGGGAAAAGAGCAAAAGGAAGGGGAGGTGGCAATCGAGGTGTGCGGGGGAATGGATTTTGATTTGGGGATAGGATACAGTTTAGAACGCAAACCTGCTTCATCAACGGGTGGTTTGGTATAGTTTGCATTGACCCAAAACACTTACTATTGTCAAAAGTTTTAGAACACATTATGTAAATAATTACTACCTTAACTACCCCCGGTATGTTGTAATCCTGTAAGTTTTATGGATGTCTATTAATCTTAGCCCGCTAATTAATTGCAATAAACTTTCGAGAGTTTGTCTTAAGTTTAGCCTGAGACTAAGCCAGCCTTTAGAATCAAGATGTGTGAAAACATCTTAGAAGATGAGGCTTTCTTGATGTGATCGTGACCTCTAGGAATTTGCGTATATATCACTATTATCAATCACGATCCATCCATTTGGACACATAACCTTACACTAGAATCTTTTTAGGATAACGTAATGGCTTATGTGTACCTTACATTTGTACGTTTCTTAACCATGTTATCTAAAAAATGAGTTTCACATCACTTATCTATTATCTACTATCTATTATCTATTTCCTAACTATGTAAACCTTTTGAGGTTTACATTGCTCATTTTAATGCTTATATTATAACCATGTCGCATTTGCACTTTGATCATGTACCTCTTTTTCTTTCGCGAAGATTTTATTTTTGTATGATTTTAACTATATATTAATCATAAATAGATTTTCATTAAAGTAATTTTATCGATCCCGGGAAGCAATCCCGGGTAAAAACCTAGTATATAAATAAACGAAACAAAACAACCGGCGAGAAGCTGGTTATAAAAGCTAGAAGAAAGTGAAACAATATTACACTTCATTGAAATATTTATTTGGTATATGTAAATTATGACGGAAAAACTTATCCGGAGACAAAATATCCTTTAAATTCAAATGTTTCTGATGTATCAACGGTTATAGGTTACGAAATTGTTCATAAAGTAAAAAATATGGGGATGTGCATAAACCAATAAAATGACCGGAAGAAAAACAGTTAAACCGTAGGTTTGGTTTATGGTTTCTAAAGAACCCGATTTCAGTATCGGTTTGGTTTGGTTTCACATTAAGAAACTGAACAAAACCAAACTCTTTGTCGGCGTGCCTTTTTTATAACGTTAGTGCGGATTCCTATTGATGACGGGGGTAGCTCAAACCTTAATAAACTGATTAGAGACACAACAACTTAAAAGGTTAAAAGGTTCGGAAATGATCCAACGGTCATGAACAGTAAAAAGGACAAGCACAGTGTCCGGTCACATCAACACTTAACGTGTGAAACCTTCTGCCCAGCCGCAACCAGAACATGTGGGAGAGCACACCCTTTTGTCCGCAGGTCCAAACCCTTCAACCCCCAAAATGGGCAAACCCCTCACTGCAAGCACAGATTCACTAGTCACGGGTTTCTCCTTTGAGAAACACCTTCCCCTATAAAATGCAGGCCATTCCACCATGCCATTCACTCCAGGATCAGCAGATGTCACTCTAACTCTCTGATTCTCCTTCTCCCTCTTGAGAACTAGCTTCATGCTTGCTTCTCTTCTTCACACTAAATAATTCATCTTCTCCAACGATTGCTTTCTTGGCTGATTTCTAATCAGTTCAAGATCTAAGGAAGATAAAAACAATACTAGTGAATCTCTCTCCACGTCTTGCAAACGTGGGGGGACCCCACGACCTGCGTTAGGCTAATCGAACCCCTGAACCCTTTTACCTCAGAGATATCGCTACAGGCCTTGGTCTATTATTTGTTGCATCAACAAGTTGGCGCCCACCGTGGGGCTACGCCGCTTACTTTATCTTAAAGACCTGTTGTGTAGCTCCATTTTCTCTTTACATCATGTCTGAAAGCGAGTCTCTCGGTCAGGTAAATCAGGTGCCTAACAACACCGATTTAACACCAAATTCGGGTCGGATCTCACCGGTCCTATCTACACCTCTTTCTACTCCCGGAAGTACTCCACCGGGATATGTTCCCGGAGTTCACTTCTTTTCAAACACCAACCCCATCTCGGTCAGGGGTTACACATACTCAAATCGATGTAATGCATACACCGGAACGCATAGATCTAACACCCGAGTGACTAGCTAGAAATTTCTTACAACTGAGATTTCTTCTCAACTAGCATGTGAGCTTAGAAAGGGAAAAAAGGGTGAGAATAAGACTAAATTATGAGGAGTCTAAACCCTCATTATCACCTGGCCGTCCATCTCTTCCTTTTAGCAGCTCACATTCAGCCACATCTTACCTTGAAGCTGGTCCTAGTGTGACAGACCAACCACTCAAGCCCTTTAGCTTTTGGGGAGGCCAAGTCCAACCGTTTTTCCCTTATTTACCTCCCAACCCGTTACAACCGGTGCACCTATGGGGCATAAAACCACTCTTGATCAATTATGGCAGTCACCAGCTTCAAGTGTTCCCCCTCCCATCGCTACTTCGTGAAAACAAGCTATGGCCACCCTGCCTTTGGCTCAAAGGTGCGGTCATGAGCACATCCATGGGAATGCCTTATATAGTAAGCCTTTTAGGGCTTTAACCTTATGACATAGATAATGGCTTCAGAAAGCCTTTAAGGATTTAACCTTATGCCCTAGCCGATGACACAGATGATGGCACAATTTCCTTTGCAGCACGTGAAAGCTGGATGATGACACAGAAAGCCTTCAAGGCTTTAACCTTAATTTCATCAACCAAGTGCCAAACACTCACCAGGGTACCTCAAGCGGTAACCCAGCTTCAAGGGTAGTAAAATACCTCTCAAAAGCTTACAAGCCCAACAACTTGTCTTGCTTCTCCCAACAAATTGTGGAGTACGAGTTTCAAACCCAGATAAAGATGCTATCACGGTACTGAAGACTACTTCCAAATCTTCGCCGGGACTACAAGAATAAAAAAATGACCCAACTCCGAATGTTTTCTCATGTTCAGGAAAACCCTTGAAGGGTCTTCGCGCATATGGTTCAATGACCTTCCTGGACGAAGCGTTCATACCTTTGACGATCTTAGCAAAAGTTCCCTATAAAAACATAGGTATGTCAAGGACGCCATGATAATCTTCCAGATCAAACAACATGATGGTGAAAGTCTCAGAGACTTCATCGAAAGTTATAAGAAGGAAGGTTTAACTTACGCCGATGAAAAGGTTAGGGTTGCAGGGTTCATGAATGCTATAAATTCCAAATATCTCACAAGAGACTTCAATAAAGGCCTGCCCAAAACCCTTGAAGAAACACTCGAAGGGGCTGAAGCCCACATTCGAGGAGAATAAGCTGAAGACATCAAAGAAAAAAGAGAGAGAACTCTTAACTGGAGCTTCCAGTATGGCTCTTATGACAAATGGTTCAAAGGTTCGGATTCCTGAAGGCTTGAAGGACGGAACCCTCCAAGCCGAGAAAAAACCATAAACTTTACAGCCTTAACCAAGACTCCGCAAGAGGTCTTGGCAACCGAAGAGGTAAAACACAGCTTCCACCCTCCTCAACCTTTGCCAAAAAACAAAAGATCGAAAAAATCAAGCCAATATGGTAAGTTTCAAGAATAGAAAGGTCACCATACCAATGATTTCTTCCAACCAAAAAAAAAAGGATCGAAGAAGCCGTCAAGTCCGAACAGGCTCACTTGGTTAAAGGGGTCAAGGACAAAATGGTTGAAGAATAAAAGTAGGAAGTGAACATGGTCGACCTTGAAAACAAAGCTTTAACCCTCTCCGCTGATGAAAAGCTTGAAACGCTTTAACCCTCTCAGCGACGATGAGCGTTCAAAGCTTCAACAGTCTTAATCCTCCAAAATCATGCTTAAGAAATGCTTTAACCCTCTCAGCTGATGAAAAGCTTGAAACGCTTTAATCCTCTCAGCGACGATGAGCGTTCAAAGCTTCAACAGTCTGAAGGTATCGCAGAAATACCTATCAAGCCTTTAGGCCAAATAACCCATTATGTTTGTTCAACGAGAGAACAAAGTGATGAACCGAACAACTCACTTTTGCGGTGATCAATATCCCTTCCAACTATGATATCATCATAGGAAGGCCAGGGCAAGGTGTGTTCGGAATGGCAGTTTTAGTTGGTCAAGGCACTGTGAAGTTTCCCACTGAAAAAGGGATCGCAACCCTTCAACCTACCCAAGAAGCTTTTGTGGTTGAAGGGGAAAGCTCAAGAAAGGACGAAGACGATGAACAAGGGTTGAACATAAACCCAAAATATCGTCAACAGGGGATAAGGGTAAACACTAACCTTTACAATGAAACCCTCTCATACCTTGAAAAGCTGCCCTTGCACTATGTATTTGCTTGATGCCCCGAAGATATGACCGGCATCCCTCGTAGCATTGTTGAAACATGAGTTATGGATCCCACCTGATGTTAAGCCCATTATACAAAAGAAACGGAGTCAAGCCCCTAAAAGAAGCCTTGCAGAATGCCAAAAGATGGAAAAGCTTGTTCTAGCCGGAACCCTTCGAGAGGTCAAGTATCAATCATGGGTGGCCAATCCGATAATGGTTTAAAAACCTGACAAGTCTTGGAGGATGTATATCGATTTTAAAGACTTGAACAAAGCACGCCCAAAGGATTGCTACCCGCTGCCCTGGATAGACCTCAAGGTTAACTCACTCACGGGCTTCTCGTGTTTTCTTGACACCTAAAAGGGTTACCATCAGATCCTAATGAAAGAAGAAGACGAATAAAAAACCGCATTACACACTGATAAAGGTATATTTTTCTACCAAAAAATGCCTTTTGTTTTAAGAAACGCAGGTGCCACTTATCAACGCCTGGTTGACAAAGCGTTTACCGAACAAACTGGCAAGAACATAGAAGCTTATGTTGAAGATTTGATGATCAAGAGCAAAACGGAATACCAAATGCTCAATGACATACAAGAAACCTTCCAAACCTCGATAAAGATAAACATGAAAGCTTAATCCAGTCAAGTGCTCGTTTCTAGGGCACATCATGGGGAAACAAAGCATAAAAGCCAACCCTCAAAGGATGTGCTAACAAGAAAGACTTTCAATGGAAAGCTTACAGCTTTGAAGCGTTTTAACTCAAAAGGAAGCCTTCAACCAAATGAAGCAACACTTAGCTTCACTCCCAGCCATTTCGGCTCCAGAAACAGGAGAAACGGCCTCTATCTACCTTTCGATTGCTGAAAATACCATAAGTACGGCTCTAATCATTGAACGAAACAAAGTTCAGATACCCGTTTACTTTTTCAAAACTTCAAAATTAGCAGAAATCAAATATTCTTCTTTGAAAAAAAAAACTTGCTCTAGCCCTAGCCCAAACTGCTAGAAGGCTTCGAAGGTACTTTCAGTCACACCCGATACAAGTGATCATTGACTAACCAATTAAGAATGTGCTTGAAAAACAAGAAAATTTCGGACGATTAGCCAAATGAGTTGTAAAACTAGGTGAACACAAAATCACCTATGTCCTGAGAAAAGTTGTCAAAGCTCAAATCTTGGCTGACTTCATCTTGTAAGTCCCTAAAGAAGCCATAACAGAAGTTAATACAACTGCAGCTGAACCCTCCAACCCTGATACCTGGAAGCTCTTTACCGACGAAGCTTCCAGCATTGAAGGGTCAGGAGCAGGGCTAGTTCTAACTGATCCTAACGAATTGTAATTCACGTATGCCCTTCGTCTTGAATTTCAGACTACAAACAACAAAGCTGAGTACGAAGCATTGATTGTTGGGCTCAAGCTTGCAAAATATGGGTGTCAAAAGGCTTCAAGTCTTCACAGACTCGTTGCTTGTTTCAAACCAAATAAGTGACAACTACATAGCCAAAGAAATGGGGGTTCAAAAGCTTCAAGTCCTTACAGACTCTCTCAAGCTAAGACAATAACAGCTACATAGAAATAGAACCCAACATGTATTAGTACCGAGAGAAATCAAAGGAATTGATGAACACATTTCAAACATTTTCCATCAAAAAAGTTCCAAGATCTCAAAACAAGAGAACTAATGCACTAAGCAAACTTGTATCTCCTACGTTTGCCCACCTCACCAAGAAGGTACTAATTGAGGTGTTAAAAACCTCATCCATCCAAAGACTTGAGGTTCAAGATGTGATCACTAAAAAAGGGCCAAATTGGATGACTCCCATTGAAAGGTTCCTCAAAATGGTGAATTACCTAATGACCAGACTAAGGCTAAAAGGGTTCGTATCAAGTCAAGGCAATATGTGTTACAAGGAGATATCCTTTACAAAAAGGATACCTTGCACCACTACTTCGATGCATTGGCCCAGAACAAAGCCAATATCTGATCAAAGAGGTTCACGAAGGGATATGTGGAGCTCATTGTGGCCCAAAATCGGTAGTGTCAAAGTTGATGAACCTCGAACACTTTTGGCCTTCCATGCATCGAGATACCTCCAAACAATTGCGAAAGTATGAAGCTTGTCAGTTACATGCTCCGGTACCCAAAAGCCTCAAACATGACCCCGTTCCCATCTCCTCGGCTTGGCTATTTCACAAGTAAAGAATCAACATCGTTGGTCCATCCCCACTAGCCAAATGAGGAGTCAAGCTCTTATTGGTAGCCGTGAACTACTTCACCAAGTGGCCAAAAGTAAAACTATTGGCAAAAATCTCAGGGAAACAGTTCATTGATTTCGTTTACGAAAACATAATCTGTCGTTTTGGGCTCCAGGGGTACTAGTCACGAATAACGGGAAGTAGTTTGCCGAGAAGCCTTCTAGCTCCTGGTGTAAGGAATTCAAAATAACCCAAGTATTCAGCTCGGTAGCTCACCCACAATCCAACGGCCAAGTTAATAGGACAAACAACAACATTGTTGAAAGGATTAAATCTCGATTGGAAAGATACGACAACAACTGGCTCGAATAGCTTCCCAATGTGCTATTGGAAATTCGAACAACCAAGAAAACGAGCCACAAGAAAACACCCTACAGCCTAGTGTTTGGATCAGAGGCTGTAATCCTAGCTGAAATCGGAGTAACAACACAAAGAACATTTAACATCGACCTCGAGCCAAATAAGAAAGAGACGATGTTGAATTTGGAACAACTCGAATAGGCTCGTGATCAAGCAGCCATACAAAAAGCAAGGTACAAGCAAAACATGGAATTGTATTACAATACACGGGTGAAGCATGAACGCTTCAAGCCTGGGGACCTTGTGCTTCGAAATAATGAGGCTTGCAAGAAAGAAAGCCAAGGAAAGCTCGGCCCTAAGTAGGAAGGACCATACGCTATCCTTAAAGCCCACAAAGGGGGATCATACAAGCTGGCAGGTCCGCAAGGAAAAAAGCTTCCCCGCCATTGGAATGTCAAAAACCTTAAAAGGTTCCATGTTTAACCAAAACGTATTACAAATAGTTCCCAAAAGTTGTTCTATTCCCCTAGTAATCAAAGTACTTTGAAATGAATAAACGATGAATCAAAATTTGTCTTTCTATCCTATAATCAGGTTGAGAACCTAGCAAGAAACTCCATGGCAAGGGCCATGTAAGGGGATGAGCTCCCAGGCCACATCGCTCAATAGGTTCAAGGGTTGAATGGACCTATATAAGGGGTGAGTTCCTAAATCAATACAACTCCATGAGACTCATAGAAATCTTAAAAAGCATGTCTCATAGACGGGCTTGAACAGCCTACACCAAATGTTCCTTAAGCCCTAACATTGGCTTACGAACCAAAAATACTCTAAGTGAATATCATACATAGGATAGAGGTTGTATCTTCTTGTTAAAAATATCCTAAGGCTAAGTGACTGTAGCACTGAACCCTTTAAGGTATAAATAACATAAGATGCACCACCCAAAACAAAGACAACATGCAAAATCAATGAAAACGCAAGGGAATAAATAGAACAACATAGCAAGATAAGTTAAAAATAGCAAGGGCCATACTGGCCATCAAACATAAAACATTGTCCACAAGCCTCCAAGGCTTTAACCACCAAGGGATCTAGACGGTTCCTTTAAAATAAAAAGATGTTCAAACAAACAACCCATAACACTGTTCGACATGCTAAGAAAGCTATGAATTAAGGCCTCTTCTTCACTTAGCAACGTCAGGGATGGTAGACTTTGCTGCATCATCCTTCTTCGAACCTCCATCATCTGGGGTCTTTTTAGCCTTCCTTTTTTTCCTCCCTGCTGCACCCGTTGCCTCGGAGGCTTCAAGGCTTGAACCCTTTGAGCCCTCACCACCTTCAGAACACGTTTCCTCGCTATCTCCGAAGCAAGGACGTTTCTTCGAGAGGGACTTCAACACTTCGTTACAAACAGCCTCATTAAGGCCCTTTGGTTTTAGCTCCAGCAAGACAGGCAAAGGTTTACCAAAACACTCGGAGACTTCACCCACATAAGAGTAAATCAAATGCTCTATCTTAAAAACTGTTCCCATAATACTTTGAAGGCTTTGTGTTGAAAAAGAGAAGATTTTTTCTAAGGCTTCCTAGGTTCACAAATATTTGTAACCAGCAAACAAACCTTGGTGTCTCCCATGAACAAGAAGCTCGATGTACACATCACCCAAGACTTTTTTGAACTCTGACGAATGGAGAAGATAAATAACCACTTGCTGGAATCCATCCTCAATGAGCCATTTATTATCACTAGTTTCCTGGGAAAATGAAGCCTTTAACCCTTCTTTCTCCTCTAAGAAGGCTCTTTTTCTAAACCTCCAAGGAAGCCTTATCGACCCTGACTTAAACCTTGTCAGCCTCCAAGCGTTTTTCCAACTCAACCATATCAGTCTTGTGCTGGGAAGAAAGCTCATCAATCCTCAAGATCAGCTTTTCTCCCTCCCAGCATAACCCTCTGCCTCCTTCTTTAGAGTAGCTAGTGAAGCATTCATCTCATCCCTCTTCTTCGAGAAGACAACATATTCTCACATCTTCTTGCGAAATCGGGATAAACCCTCTGGAAGCAAGGCAACAAGGTTATAAGCACCCATTACCATTTTTCAAAATCATCAGGTCATCATCCATAGATGAGCAAGAACCTCGAACAATAGGAGAATCAAAGTGGGTAAGAACATCCTCACAAACGAATGAAGGCTTGAAGCTGTCACCAACTGTGACCTTCCAATCCGGCACATAAACCTCCCCTGGATTAACATTGGTGGAACCTTCACCACCCTTCCCGGAACCCTTCAAGCTCACAACCTTTTTACCCGCCAAACCACCAAGGGCCGTCCCTTGTCCTTTTTTATTTTCCCCAACCCCAACTTCTAAATCATCTGAAGCCTCTATGTCATTACTTAGTTCCACCGGCTCAGAAGCCGATGGTTGGTCAGCAGTCTTTATCAAACAACAGCTCGAACGACGAGTAGAGACTTTGGAAGCAACGACTTTGGTGAAACCTTTGACATTTGGAAGGTTCACATAACCTGAACCCTCAAACCTGTGTTCAGCACCTCTGGCAACAGCATCTTCACGGGGGGTGGCCTCAGCATCCCCAAACACAACATCAGAGGTATCATCACTCTTGATAAAGCATAAGGCAAAACATCATACCCTGATCATACCTCATGAGCACAGGGTCACGATCCGGCCTGTCCCACAAAGTGCTCACACCCATCAACACTAAAAAGTGTTCAGGAAAGGGACGAAGCCTTGAAGGACACTTCCTAATGGCTTTTAAACAATCTAGTTCAGACTCAAATGTCTTAAGCTTGTTTAACATAGCATCAGGGTGCCTCCAAACAAGCTTGAAGAAAACAATGGACTCAGAAATCCAGAAAATTCGGTCCTTCCAAGAACAAACGGTAGTAACCATTAAGGAAGTCAAACAAACATCAACTTGGGATGTCTCAAACGTGACCCAATCGTCGTTCTTGGTCAACCGTAAGAAACATCGAAACAACAACGATGGGTCATACCATATCACAAGACCTCAAAGTGTAAAGTCCCAGCAAGACCTTGAGGACGCAACTAACCAAGCGACACACGATAATACTCTAAAATATTCAGAACAAAGACCAAAAACGAATGACACAAGTTGGAAAACTCGAAATGACAGCAATAAAGAGCAATCGAAACAGCGGGACACTGATCGATCGATTTATCTAAAACCCGGAGCCACCGGATTAAACTTTAGATCGATCCCCCATTATTTACAAAAAGCCTCAACTTCCTATCTAGTGAGACAAGAATAACTCACACACAGATCTTTGCTAGCACCCAGGAGAGGCGATCAAACGAAAAAAGAAAGTGAAGTATAGGCAGTTATTATTACGCAAAAGGCAACAAAAAAAAAACCCGCCATCCATCACATTAACTGTCATTTCAAAATTCAAATCCAAAAAACTTAGACGCCTGATAACCTTTCAAGCCTTGAAGCCTTTAAGCAATAAAAATCGTGTATAAAAGTCAGAAGCATTTGAGTTTACACCCCAAATACCTTTGACTTGGGGGGCTGATGACGGGGGTAGCTCAAACCTTAATAAACTGATTAGAGACACAACAACTTAAAAGGTTAAAAGGTTCGGAAATGGTCCAACGGTCATGAACAGTAAAAAGGACAAGCACAGTGTCCGGTCACATCAACACTTAACGTGTGAAACCTTCTGCCCAGCCGCAACCAGAACATGTGGGAGAGCACACCCTTTTGTCCGCAGGTCCAAACCCTTCAACCCCCAAAATGGGCAAACCCCTCACTGCAAGCACAGATTCACTAGTCACGGGTTTCTCCTTTGAGAAACACCTTCCCCTATAAAATGCAGGCCATTCCACCATGCCATTCACTCCAGGATCAGCAGATGGCACTCTAACTCTCTGATTCTCCTTCTCCCTCTTGAGAACTAGCTTCATGCTTGCTTCTCTTCTTCACACTAAATAATTCATCTTCTCCAACGATTGCTTTCTGGGCTGATTTCTAATCAGCTCAAGATCTAAGGAAGATAAAAACAATACTAGTGAATCTCTCTCCACGTCTTGCAAACGTGGGGGGACCCCACGACCTGCGTTAGGCTAATCGACCCCCTGAACCCTTTTACCTCAGAGATATCGCTACAGGCCTTGGTCTATTATTTGTTGCATGAACACCTATATTCATGTTTAGTGTTCTATTATTCTCTTAAGATTGCATTTAGGACGATCTTGAGGGTGTGTGGGGTAGGCGACCGTACATGACACCCAATCAGGGCCGACCCTGAGCATGTGCCGGGTGGGCGCCGGCTCAGGGCCAAAAACGTGAAAGGGCCCGTAAAAAATTTAAATGTTATATACACACATATATATATTTATATAAATAATACACAAATTTATCATCGATTGCAGTCTATTTCAGTGGCAGCCGGCTTGCCTTTTAATGCGTTGGTCTCGGGTTCAAGCTTCTCTTTCAGAGTATTTTTAGAGATACTTTTAGATTAATAAGCAACTTTTTTTTCACTCTGTATATTTTCATATTGATGCTGCAACTATTTGTACCTTTTGGTGATATCAAACATTCAAGCATGAGACAACCAAATTCACTCAAGTTTTCTTTTTCTTTTCTAGACAACTAAATTCACTTAAGTTTTCTTTTAATATTATTGTTAATTATAAACATTTTTTTGTTTTCTTTTAACTTCTAAAATACTTTTTTACAAATTATTCGAAACTGACGTTAATATGTTTGGTTCGTTATAGTACTTGTAATATGGTATTAATGTATGTATAATGTTTTACAAATTTCTAAATTTAGCGTTACAACACGTTTATATTTCTTTGCTTTTCAATATAAGTTTTATTAAAAGCTCACCCAATTTGGTTTAGTCCATTACGATACCCGAATCAATTCGGTCCAAAGTAACCCAAAGTAGGCCCTCGCCAATCTATTTAGCACTTCAACTGGCCGAAGTTTGCTTGAGTTTTTTGAGTGCCAATCGGCCCAATCTGTTTAAGTGGCTCAAATTTGATTCAGATTTTAAGAGTGCCAATATTTTTAAACAATTAGACCAAACCCACAGGGCCAAATATTTAAACATTCAAACCCAATAAAAATAAACATCAGCGTCTATTAAGGTGGGAGGGGAGCTACAAAAAACCCAGCGACGCAAGACTCAGTGAGGCAACAACAATAGCAATGACATGAGATTTTGCAAAAGATTTGATCGAATTATTGAGTGACGCAACAACAACCCTAAATTCTTGTTTTACTAGGGCGGGTAGGGCCCGTTTATTTTAACTCGCACAAGGCCAACAAAAATTTTAACCTTTACGGAGACGGCCCTGCACCCAATATAAAGTTTTTTCCTTTAGCATTGCACCCTAACAAAAATTACTTCGGCGCTTTACACAAATAAAGAATCACTAATAAATTATTTAATTATTACATCCATAATTTAAGCACAGAAGTATTAATGCACGAGTTAGAAGACTCTTTTCGTATCACATGTAATGTCTCATTTTGTCTTAGGTTCAAAGAACTTATAGATTATTTAATTATTACATCCATAATTTAAACACAAAAGTATTAGCACATGAGTTGGAAGACTCTCTTCGTATCACATGTAATGTCTTGTTTTGTACCAGTTAAAATTGTTTACCGTCTAAACACGAATTGACAAATTTTATAAAAATAACTTATACTTAAGTGACTTATGAATACTATATTAAAATCCGGATTTTTAATATAACATTTTCAATCAATTGTCACTTAGACTATTTGTATAATTAACACTAAGTATCACAATTAATTAATATATTGTGCAGTTCAGAGGTTGCAAAATTTATGACATGACATTTTTTGTCTTTAAATTTAAAAGCTAACCGAATAAAATAGGGTCTACATAATCTACTCCACATAATTTATTTGGACACCCTCGATACACCTCATATTGGACAATACGAGACCTATACTATATATTATAAGGTCTACACACAACTATAGACCCATAAGAGACCTATACTATATATATATATATATATATATAGGGGAGGGTTTAAATGAGAAAGCTAAATATTGTGAGAACCGTGAGAACAAATGAAAAAACCGCGAGAACTTGGTCAAAAACGAATCAAATTCAAAAAAAAATTCTACCCTTATCATTGTTATTCGAATACAATATTAGAAATTTAATTTACACGTTTAAATTTACGTGAATTCGTAAATAAAGAAAATTTACACATGTGTAAGTTTGCCATTTACACATATGTAAATCTGTTATATTTACACATGTGTAAAAAATCTAAAAATTGTGATTTTGAAAGGAGAAATAAATTATTTGATGTTGTAAATTCTTTTTTTGATGTTGTATCTTAATTACAATGAGGTTTGTATTAAAAAAATTGGTTTTGATTGGTTTTTTTATTTGTTCTCACGGTTCTCGCAATATTTAGCGTTCTCAAGATAACCCTCCACTATATATATATATATATATACTATACTATACTACACCTATACGATACGATGCTATAGTATACTATACCACATTTATAGGCCTTTATGAGGCCTATATTACATCTCTTTTATACTATAATACACCTATATGATATGGTATGATACGATAATATACTATGATAAACTATATAATACACCTAAAGGCTTATGTGAAGCCTATACGGAACCTATACTATGCAATAATACACTTATACTACACAATGCTACACCTATAGGCCGCATATACGAGACCTATACTATACGTATACTAGATTATACTACACTCGGTCTATACGAGGCCTATACTACACCAATACTATGTCTCTAGGTCTATACGAGGCCTATACGCGGACTTATACTACACCTATAGGTCAATACGAGACTTATATATACTACGCGATATTTTTTTAATAATATTCTCTAAAACACGATTAATTTACACAATGTTTTTTATTATTATTTTTTTAACATTTACTTGAGTTTCTATATTTTTTACTAAAATGAATTGTATAATAGTGTTGGTAAAAAAAGAAAGGAAGAAAGAAACCCTTCTATATGCCTCATATTAGCCTACACACAGTGTCACAGTGTATACTTTCAATCGCCAGACTAGAATTGTCACCAGTCAATCTCTGATTTTGAGACAACCATATACACCACATATTGGCCTATACGCGGCTACGGGTGTCCAAATAGATTAATGGGGGGTATGTAAATATATTCACCAATAAAATAAAATAAAACAAAAATCATACAATCATGCCCGGTAAATCCCACAAATAGCAACGCTACTTATAGGGTCCGGGGAGGGTGGAATGTAGACAGACCTTGCCTCTATCCCTAGGGATAGAGAGGCAGCTTCTAGGGAGACCCTCTGTAACACCCCGTGTTTCGAAAATCAAAGTCAAAGTCAAGATTGAAGCCAAAGGAAGAAAAGATTGCTAATTGCGATCTGTCACTCTTTGCTCAACTCCTGTTTTGACTTCTTTGACTTATAGTTAATCTATTTTTTTGTTATCGCTTTAGTTGTATTATGTGGAGTATCTATTAATAATCGAGGTTTAATCGCATGTTTAATTGATTTATCGCTTATCGCTATCGCACCCGCAACTCGAATTGTGTGTTCTAGATATTGTTTTACGTGTGTGTGCTATTTATGTGTTACATGTGCATGTTATGTTTATGTTGAGGTGTTAATCGAAATCACAATCTATCGCATCGCAATCGAATCGAAAACGCTAAACGCAAGTTATTTATAGTGATTGTATGTTAGATATAGTAATTGGGATTAAAAGTAATCTAATGGGTAATTATATCGCATCACTCTCTCGAATCGCATCGCAACGCAACGCTCAACACTCGAATCGAAGCGACTAAACTCATCGCGCCGAACTCGCGGATCGAGTGGCCAACCGATCGGGTGGCCATCCGATCGGGTTGCCATCCGATCGGGTTGCCACCCGATCGGACTGCCACCCGATCGACCATCCTTTTCCTCACTTTCCTTTTTAGGAAACCCTATAAATACCCCCCACATGTCACATCACTTGATGTGACAGCTCTCTACTCGACCCAGCCGCACTCAAGCTCTATTTCTCTCGATTCCTCTCAATTCTTGTAAGTTTCCAACCTAAATCTTGTACTTTTATGATCTACACACACTTCTTCATCATTCTATCTTTCAAATCTCAACTTTTGACCGAGAAATCAGCGGATTTGAGGTGTTCTAGTATGATGTCATCATGGTGTTCTTATGAACTTCATGTTTTGGCTTCAATCCATCAAGAACAATTTGGATCTGGACGATTTCCACATGAATGAACAAAGATCTTGCATAGATCTGAACATATTCATGGTAAAAATGGATTGAAAGATGGTTTTCCAACTTTCTTTCAACTATTTTACACTCAATGCACTCAAACCCGATAGAATCGGAGCTCGTTCTGATCTTCTACCCATTCTTGGTGATGTATTAGTTCCAGATCTGAATTCTATCCGAGAGATATTGATTTCGGGTTTGAACATGAACTACCGACTCGAACTGTGAACCGATCAGACTAGGGTGATTCCTGTTCGGTTGGGTCACTTAGGCCGAGATAAGGGTTCTGTTGTTCAAGCAAGTTATAAAAAACGTCTCAAAACTTCAAACGAAATCAAGTGACAAGACGATCTGACCGTTGGGATGGATTGCCATCCGATCGGGTTACACTTGGTTCCACACTTAAACAATTTTTCAAACTATTCAAGGATCTGAACGTTGAAACGGATTACCACCCGACCGGATTGCCATCCGATCGAGTGACCCTCCGATTGTGTGACGTTTGGGACTTGGATACTTGAACAATTTTCAACATGTTCAGTACGTACGGATTGCCACCCAATCGGATAGCCATCCGATTGAGTGACCGTCCTGCTGTGAACTTGTTCTCAAACTGAGAAGCCTCGCCAATCGGATTGCTGTCCGATCGAACGACCGTTCGATTGACCGACCTGAAAGGTAGAGATACTTCTCTATTTTTAAAATGCTATAACGAAAAATTCAAAGTACAAACCATCATACACAAACACATCCTCACCAAGCGAGGTGACAATCCAATCGAATGGCCATCCGATCGGATGACCATCCGAACGGATTGCCAACTGATCGACTGGCCATCCGATCGGATTGCCATTCGATTGGATTGCCATCCGATCCTTGGTACACCTACATCGTTTTACGCGCCGACTTTCGCTTATGCTATCGTTAACTGTTCAGGCTAAATTCCACTCTAGCGCTCCCTTCAATCCATTAACTCTATCGCTGTGAGTATACTCAAACCCTTTTTGCTTTATGCACTTTTAGGTGTTACATACGTTACTTATTCTAAATCACATCAAACACACTACGCAATACTTTAACGCTAACCGCTACCGCATGTTATACGTGACTCAATGAATGCTTGTTTGTTATGTTTACACATAGATTGTTGTCTACCTGCCTTAGCAACGATAGTACTATAGTTTGGACTCAGCCCCTGTTTACTCAGGGGTTGTTAAGGACTATTAATCACATGCAATTCTTTTATTCTGGTTACTTATTTTGTCGACCTTTGCAGTTTGACTTTTCAAGGTCAAACCGACATTTCTTACTTATCGTAGATATATTGAGATACACATTCGTACTTCTTTCCCTTCATGCCTACTGCATAGACATTCATTACATCATTTCGGTATTCTTAACAAAACTTACCCTTCTCATTCATACTTAAATTATTGTCCGGGTCGTAGCCCGTTGTTCATTATGACTCCTAAGAGTCGATTACTAACACATCTAACAAATAACTTGTTCAAAACTTCTTTGTTTCGTCTAAAATTTAGGTTTGCGTGCCAATTACGATTATTCTTTTGTTCATTTGCTTTAGATTTACTTGTATGACTCGTTTGACGCAACCATGGTCAAACTATCGACGCATCTTGAGGTGGGTTAATTTCATCCTTTTTATGTTTTAAATCTGTCCCGCGAATTCAAACGTAACATCCATACCCTTCATTCCTTCTATGTTTGAATCCGTCTAGCGGTTTCAAACATATCATTCATACCTTTCATTCCTTACATGTGTTGAATCCGTCTCGCGGATTCAAACAGGTCATTCATACTTCATTCCTTTCATGCTTTGAATCCATCTCGCGGATTCTATCACATCATTCATACTTTCATTCCTGAAAGTCATACATTTCTCTTCACCCTCATGTCCACCTACTACCTAATTCTAACGGACATACCTGTAACAATTATCACGGTCTCACGAACGTCATATGTTTCTTATGTACTGGGCAGGTACACAATCCACATACTAGTTTCGTGTCTTTATGTAATCGCAACCTTATGTCCGAAGAATTAAGTTTCGGCACGTGTAACATTTTCAAAACTTCTTTACCATGTCATTATTATATTTCATTTAAAATTTTCTTTCAGTTGCTAGATTATACCATTACATGCGCCCACATGTTAAATTTACGTACCTGGGTCAATTTATCTTATTACATGCCTTGATGCCGGTCCTAGACCGCATTCACGGATCATCCTTTCCAAACAATTATGCTTACCTTACACATAACATACTGTTAGTTTTCTTCAAATACATACTTAAGCACATACTTACCTTTACTTATACCCTTAGATCTTGATCGAGTCTCGGATTGTACGGGTTCCTTGTCACAAGAGCACACAGGTTTGAGTTCAAGTATTTATCTCCTCATACTTGATTTCACTCAAACCATGGCTCTGATTCCAACTTGTAAGACCCTAATCATGATTTGACCCAAAACGACGCAGCGGAAAATGAACCGTAAAATTTCTTTCTTTTAACTACTCTATCATACTTGAATACCGTTTTGGTCAACCCTTTTGACATAAATGCATCATTCATCATTTATTTAATGTAACTATGTTAACAAATAATTACAAACAACGTGACAACTTTCCCGTACAATCCACGATCTTCAACTCGAACCTTGTTCACTTGTCCATCATGAATATCTGACTAACCTACGGTCACCATATATAACCAACACGTTAGTACATGGTAACATCATATATAATTTAATTCATATACTTAAAAGGCTATATGACATTCTAACTACGTAAGGTATTCCATTGAAACATCCTCTCAATTTTATTTACTCGAGTCCGACATCAATTCCTTGAGAGTCCGGCATTCCCATACATGCACTCCACTTATTTCATTCTCAATAGTAAAATGGTTAGGAGTACGTAATCTCAAACATATTGAAAACCCACATTTTTACATATACGTATACCAGTGATCTACAATCATTAGATTACAACATGTGTATACACTTTCATATATTTAAGTACATTCATACGTATCCCATTCAAATGTACGTACATACAAGTTCACACTACTTACAAACACTACAGTTCCATATCTACATACATACATACATACATACATACATACATACAAGTCACATTCACTTATTTGTAAGTTGAGTCTTATCTACAATCATATCAACACAAATCAATGCAATTACAAACAAACATAACCGACTAACTTCTAACAAACATGATGAACATTCCATTAGCATGATGAACATTCAGCAACATAATGAACATTCCATTAACACGATGAACATTCAGCAACATAATGAACATTCTATTAACACGATGAACATTCAGCAACATTATGAACATTCTATTAACACGATGAACATTCAGCAACATAATGAACATTACATTAACACGATAAACATTCAGCAACATAATGAACATTCTATTAACATGTTTACTCAGCCTGATTATCCTGAAATAGTGGTTCCAGCCAAGCCACAAAAGTTACAAGTCAGGAAATCCACTGCTCCTCCTGCTGCTATCCTTTATCAAAGAAGGAAACAAAAGCAGATGGATGCAGAAACAACAGAGGATTTAACATAAGGGGATTTCATTAAAAAATGGTCCTTAAGCAGATGATAGCTGAAAATCCTGAAATGGCAAAGGTTTCAAACACTGCTCAACCTGTCATCACCAGGCCACCATCTCCAAACTCGTCTTCAATAAAGTCTCTCCTAAGAAACCCACTGAATTCAAAAATACTAAAGTGGAAATCTGACAAACAGACCCACGTATTGACTTTGCTCAAATCCAGTGGTGAAGTGAAGAACATATCAAGGGAACATGCATTGGGCCTAGATGTTAAAGATCTGCAAGATCTCCTTGATCTTCCACTGTGCAGGGATGAGGATGGCACAGATTCCTTGGACTTTGAATTACAATTCAAAGGGCAAGTCAGGGAATTATTGATGAGGTAATAAAGATCCTTAATAATGAAGGGCTTTTGCATCATCTGTTCCAGGGGGAGATTGTTGGGATTGAACCCTACCAAAGGAACAGTTGATAAAGCCAAAATTGGGTCAGAGCAGTGGATCCAGAATAAGCAGATGTTGTATTCAATCTTTCCCCTTGAAAGTGATTCTAACAACTAATGACCTCCATCCATTGTTCACCTACAACAACTGTTGTCCTTCAACAACTGATCAAGTCTACAGACTGATGAAGACTAAAGCACTGATGCTCAATCTACTTGTATGGGTCAAGCACTGCTGAAGACATAAAGTACTGCTGGAGTCACAACAGTGGAATGAGAAGCAGTAGTTTAGTTTACTTATTTGTATTGTATTGTAATAAGTGGTTAAGATAACAGTGCTTGTATAGAACAGTAGTTGTAGGTTGTTAGGAAGT
The DNA here is from genome assembly GCA_030545235.1 of Helianthus tuberosus. Lineage (NCBI taxonomy): Eukaryota > Viridiplantae > Streptophyta > Magnoliopsida > Asterales > Asteraceae > Helianthus > Helianthus tuberosus. Next base: position 33,782,360 of record CM060383.1, on the reverse strand, counting down.
TAGATGTCACTTTCATGGTGACGTCATCAAAGATGCTTCAGTGGTTTGCTCGTGCCTATAAATAGAACAATACCCTGTACTGTTCTATCAGCTCTTTCATCACTTGTCATTCTGTTCGAACAAACTATTGTGATTTCAGGCTGAGGGGGAGTTTGGAATACATGCATGCATTTGTAATTGAAGATTGAAATAAATTTAATCATTCGGTTCAAAGTTAAACATGTATGTTGAAAGCAATTCTCCTGTTTGATTGTGTGTGAAAGTTTTGTTTTCATTTTAATTCCGCTGCAATTCTCATTCATCTTCATAAATATAAAACAAAAACACAATCATAAGAAAGTCAGATCCTAACAATTGGTATCAGAGCTTGGACAGTCAAATTTGATCTAACAGTCATTTTGACATAAATAGTTCAGCTCATAATCGTTGATACTGTTAAATTGTTCGTTTCGTTGAAAAACAGAGTAAGGGTTAATTACGATCAAAGTTGATTAACTAGTGCCTGTAAAACAACCAGGATGACGTCACAATCACAAGATATGAACAATAACATTGGTTCTCTCTTCAAACCACCCATGTTAAAACGAAATGAGTACAACATCTGGCAGAGAAGGATGGGTCACATCCTTGCTCAACAGAATACCGGATGTTGGAAGTCGGTTATCTTTGGACCACATGTTCCAATGGTGCCGAGTGCTGAGGATCCAAAGAAATTTGAACCTAAGAAAGTTGAGAACAATACTGATCTGGATTTTCAGAAATTTGAATTGGATGCCAAGGCATTTAGCATTGTTGCATCTGCATTACCCAATGAAATTTACGCTGGACTGTTACACTGTAACAGTGCCAAGGAATTATGGGATGCACTGAAGGAACAGTTTGGGGGAACTGAAGAAGTTATTGTAAACAACAGGGAAATTTTGAACCAACAGTATGAAACCTTTTGTCACGTTAAGGGTGAAACATTAACACAGCAGTTTGAGCGATTTAGCTGTCTCATAAGTGAACTTAAACTTATTAATACTGAATTTCCAAAATCAACCGTTAACAGCAGGTTTTTAAGACCACTTCCTGAAAAATGGGATACCATTGCTTTTGTGACAAGAAACTCTGTTGAGTTCAAAGAACTGACCCTGACCCAATGGTAGACTCCTGGCCTATGAAAGGGAGTTAAACCAGAAAAAGAAGTTGCAGGAGTCTGGCAAAGTTGCAGATGACTACTCATTTGGCAACACAGCTCTTCTGGGTCAGGAAGAGTCTGGCAGCAGTAAGGATCAGAGTTATGATCATTTTATTGATATAACTGCTGGTGGAAATTTCAACTCTGATCCTCACTCATCCAACTTTTCCTTTACAGCAAATGGAGAAAGCCAGAACTCTGACAATCTGTGCTTTGAACTCAATGATTTACAACATTTTGATCCAACTGACTTAGAAGAAATGGACATTTTGCATCAACTGGCATTGCTAAGTGTAAGAACTGGCAAGTTTACAAAAGGACAGGGAGAAAATTCCCAGGGTTACATGGGAATCTAAAAGTGGGGTTGGATAAGTCAAAGATCAAGTGCTATAAGTGTAATAGGCTAGGTCATTTTTCTAGGGAATGCAGGAGTCAAACCACTGGTCCAATTATCACACATCCCAGCTCAAACCTTAGACCACAAAATAACCAAAGCACTGTGCACTATGCCCAATATACCCCTGCTGCCCATGTTAACACTGCTCACTATGCACATCCTACAACCCCTCTTCCTGTGCATTATGTTCAAACCACTGTTCCACAAATTCAGTATGTCCAAGCCCTTGTCCCTCAGGTTCAAGTGCAACCAGTTGCACCTCAACGAGCTACTCCAGCAGTGGTTCAACCAGATCAGCAAAGCTTTTTCACCCAAGGCTTTGTTGACTGGAGCAGTATGCCTGATGAGCTAGGTGATGAAAATTTTGCACTCTATGCTACTAATGATGATTTTTGTTTTATGGCATTAGAGTCAATACCAGAAGGGCTGGAAGCTGAAGAAGGACAATCAAGTGATGAAACAATGGACAAAATTACTGAAGCAGTGGTTACTGCTGTTGCTGATGAAGTACTGTTTGGAGAAAGTTCAAAACCCCTGTTGGAACCACTGCCCGACCCCTGGTCCAAAGAAGAAGAAAAAGAGAAGAAAGAAGGTGAAAAAGAAGAGAGAGCTGAAGAAGAAAATGATCATACCTGTGATTGTGCCATGATGGCTGCAACCAAGGTATCACCTTAGGTTCTTAAAAATCAGTGTTCAGACAAATGCATCATAGCATTTTCTAACATTAAAGAGGTGAATGAAAACCTTAGGGATAGGTTATTAACTTCTGAAGTTCAATTTGAAAAGTCATTAAAAGAACTGAAAAACAAATTGAATGAAAAAGAAAGTGAAATTTGCAGCATCAAACAAGAGCATAGCATAACCAAGGACCAACCCCAAACAATGATAGAAAATATCAAGTTTGCAAAAAGGAGTTGGAATCCACCCAAATCACTTGTGAAAAATGGGTGGAATCCTACAAAGGTTATGAGATCATGCTTGAAAAACAGCTTGATAGTAATGTAAAATTTGGCATTGGGTTTAGAAAAAAATGACCAAGTTGAAAACACTGCTGCAAATCAAGCTGATTTTCTTGATATTATCCCAACCAACAAGGATGGCCAAGAGGTTAAAATAACTGACAAACTTGGTAACAATATCACTCTGGAAAGATCAGTGGGGTCCTCAACTTTTGAGGAAATTGAGAAGTACCAATTTAAACCCACATGGTCTGATGAGTGTGATATCCTTGAAAACTTCAAGCCCATGGACTTTAAAACCACTGATGGTGTAAAAGCTCACAAAGCAAAGGTCATTCCTCTTAAAGACATCCCAACAGTGGTTCAAAACTCTGTTGCAAAGGAGTCTGATAAGAAGAAAAGAAAAGAAAAGAAAAAGTTAAAAACCTGTTTTGTGATTTCTGTGAAAAGAAGAATCATCTAACAAAAGACTGTTTTCATCTAAAAGCATATGATATCAACAAAACAAGTATCATTGTGCCTGCTAAGAGCTGCACCATCTGTGGTAAATCTAACCACATTAGTCAGGAATGTGTGTATCTCAAATCCTTTGATGTAAAAAAGAATGAGTACACTTCAAAAACATCCATGAGTTCATCAAAACCACCTGTTAAGAACCAACCACTGTTTATGCTAGTCCAAACAACTGTTACCAAACAGCTGAACCAAACCTTTGTTAAAAGAGATGTTCAGGTGACTGATGCACCCCTGCTAACCAATACCGAAGAGGTAAAGGTCAACCACCATACCCAAGGGTCCCACATGTTTATGAAGGCTACAAAAGGCCTTCTAAACCAAGAGTGAACATGCATCCCTTTGGGTATCAACAGCTGATAGAGCAAGACCCTCAACAGTGGTTAGAGAAAAACAGTTCCAAAACTATCCAAATCCCTGAGTTAACCACTGTCCATCCACCTGAACTTAACATAGACACTGTTGAGACCCCATCCTAAGCCTTATTGGATTTGGAGACCCTAATGAACTAACCTTTTACTTGATGTGCAGGGAGCTTCTGCATGCTTAGATAGTCTTTGGTATGTAGATAGTGGAGGCTCCAGGCACATGACTGGATGTAGAGCCCTACTCAAAGATTTCAAAACTCATGGAGGGGGTGATATATCCTTTGGCAATAATAGTAAAGGGAAGGTTATGGGGTCTGGTACAGTTCAGTCTGGTAATGTTAAGTTTGAAAATGTCAATCTAATAGACAATCTAAAATTCAACCTCCTTAGTGTCTCACAAATGAGTGATAAGGGCTATGACTCATTCTTTACTAAGGATTGTTGGACCAGAAATGGTTAAAAAGATTGAAGAAATAATAAAAAATGGAAAAACCCAACTTGTTGCTCAAAGAAGTGGCAATGTTTATGTAGTTGATTTGTCAAAAGAGAACCTAAGAACTGATGCATGTCTGTTCTCAGCTGCCTCTAACAAAGAGACAGAACTTTGGCACAGAAGATTGGGACACACAAATCTCAAGACAATCACTGCTTTTTTCAAAACAGGGGTTAGTAAGAGGTTTACCTCAAAAACTGTTCACCTGTCCTGAGCATTGTGTTTCCTGCCTAAAAGGAAAACAACATAAAAGCTCCTTTAAGTCCATTGAAGAGTCCAAAACAACCAAGTGCTTGCAAATGCTTCACATGGATTTGTTTGGCCCAGTTAAAGTCATGAGTCTTAGAAAGAAAAGATATTGTTTGGTTATTGTAGATGACTTTTCTAGGTTTACATGGACTTATTTCTTACATTCCAAAGATGAGACTGCATGCATACTGCAAGACTTTGTTACACAGGTTGAAAAGCAGTTTGACTTGCCAGTAAAAATCTTCAGGAGTGACAATGGCACAGAGTTCAGAAATAAGGAGTTGGATGATTTCTGTGTGTCAAAAGGAATTGTAAGGCAGTACAGCATTCCAAGAACACCAGAGCAAAATGGGGTTGTTGAAAGAAAGAACAAGACAATGATTGAGGCTGCTAGAACCATGCTTGCTGATTCAGGTTTGCCATTAACTTTCTGGGCAGAGGCAGTAAACACTGCTTGCTATGTCCAGAACAGAGTTTTAATCAACCCCAGGCATCAAAAGACTGCCTATGAACTGCTGTATAAAATAAAACCACTGATCTCATATTTCAAAGTTTTTGGTTTCCCATGTTTCATTTTAAACTTAAAAGATTATATCTCAAAGTTTGCAGCCAAAATTGATTGTGGTTATCATTTGGGACACTCAACCACTACTAAGGCCTACAAAGTGTTTAACACAAGGACCAAAACAATGGAAGAGACTTTGAATGTGAAGTTCAATGAACTTTCTTCAACGAAAATCCCTGCAAACCCTGCAGAATTATTTGATCTTGATAAATTCACATTTGAAAATGTTTCTGTCAAGACTAACAGTGCAGGTCCATCACAAAGTTCTCCATCAGACATTGGATATGAAGTCATCATTCCACAACAAAAGTCTGCTTCAATTGGAAGAGCAGCAGATGTTCCAAACAGCTGTCAAAGCTCAACTACTGCTACCTCAACAGTTGTTGACCAAAGTAGCCCATTAACCCCTGCTTCCACATCATCAACCACTGTTGACAAAAGTCATCAAACAGTGGATAAAAGTCAACATGTTTTCACACCAGTTCCTCCTATTCCTCCACCTCCATTTGAAGCCATTGTTGGATCATCAAAGTCACCAGCAGTGGTTAGCTCAGATGATTCACATCTGCAGCCTTCACCATTAAATGCCATTTTTCCATACAAAGGAGATCTAATCTTCTTGAAGTCTCATCCAGCTGATCAAATCATTGGCAACATCAGTGAAGGGGTGCTAACAAGAAGCCAATCCCAAAACATCTGTCTTTTTGCTGGTTTCCTATCTCTCCATCAAGAAGTCAAGTACCAAGAGGCACTAAAAGACAACAGCTGGGTAGAAGCCATGCAAGAGGAGCTCCAACAGTTTAGAAGACAACAAGTTTGGGAGCTTGTACCACTGCCAAAGGGTGTGAGTCCTATTGGCACAAAATGGGTCTTCAAAAATAAAACTGATGAAATGGGTATTGTTGTCAAGAATAAAGCAAGGCTCGTGGTTCAAGGGTTCAGACAGGAAGAGGGCATTGACTATGATGAAAATTTTGCCCCTGTTGCACGATTAGAAGCTATCAGACTATTCATGGCCTTTGCTGTCAACCACAACATAAAGGTGTATCAAATGGATATCAAATGTGCATTCCTCTATGGTAAGATTTAAGAAGAGGTATATGTTTGTCAACCTCCAGGCTTTGAGGATCCATTTAATCCAAATCATGTCTACAAGCTAAATAAAGCTTTGTATGGACTGAAACAAGCACCAAGAGCCTGGTATGAAACTCTTTCCACTTTTCTTCTTTCCATTGGATTCACAAGAGGTAAAATAGACAAAACACTGTTTTTAAAATGGAGAGGGAAAGACTTGATTATTGTCCAGATTTATGTGGATGACATCATTTCTGGAAGCACATGTAATAAAATGTGTGAAGAGTTCAGAAAACTCATGACAGCTGAGTTTGAGATGAGTGCAATGGGTGAACTCCAATTGTAAGTCCCGTGTAACCGGATCTTTCACTGATATCAAACCTAATCTTGTGAAAGTGCGGAATCCAATCACAAGATGATTCAAGAAAACCGAAAAATATGAAAAACGAAGAACACAATGAATCACCTTTAAACACTTGCACACGATTCTATTACTATGAATTAGCAAAATCGTCTAGTACAAGTGCTCACAAATCGCCTCCCTCTCTAGCTCTCTCTAGGAATTGTAACTATGAGGTTCCAACCTAAAAACAAGTTGAAAACTTGTTTATATACATGGACAAGCCCACTTCCCTACATGGGCTTCCCTTGGGCCTGCTTGGCCCACATGGCCTAAAGCTTGGCCCAAATGACCTATAAAGGTCCACAACCTAACATAAACTAACCCGGTAAGACCCAGTTCATAACCATAGCTCGTTGTATTAATTTGATGCGTCAGTCTCACACTTTAGGGCCTAACAATCTCCCCCTAGACTGATGCCATCAAATTGTCTTCATAACATGAAATCAGCAACGTCTTCAACGAAGTCTATGGTTGTCACTATGCTGCAGATGTTGTGGAAGTTCTTGACTTCTGAACTCTCAGCACTGGGTCTCTTTCTTCAGCTCTTGTGGTTAGCTTCATATCAGGATCTTGATCAGCATCTTCTTGAAAGTCTTTGTTAAAAAGAGTGTGAGAGGAGGATTCTCAGCAGCTCTTTTCTTCTTCAATCTTTGTCTTTCAAACAGGTTCATGGTACTTCTTCAAATGTACTTTCACTGTCAGACGGCATTGCGTATCCGATTCTTCTGACTCAGGTACATCTTGTTGTTGTGCTGCTCCATGCTTTGTCAACAGCTAACAGCATCTCAGTCTTCAACAACCCCTGTTCTTGATTGAAATCAAGTTCTGCACATACTCACAAACTCATAAGCAAACATTTCTTATGCAACAGGGAGAGTACCACATGAACACTAGGTACATCCAAGTACTTGTACTCGGATTTCACAATTTAAATTCTTTCAACTTTTGATGATCAGTCAAATCTTCAAGAACGGTTACATTTTTTTATTTTAAGAGAAACAAATAAACACTCTATTTTTGGATTTTTGGTTTTATAGAAAAGCAAGACACTATTTTTGTATTATTGAATTTTTCTATTTTTTTTTATTTTTTTAATATTAAGAACTAGAAACAAATAAAAACTCAAAATATAAACAACTACCAAAATATACAATTACAATTGCAATGGGATCAAAATTCGTTCTCAGGCAGACTAAGGAACACTTTTCAGTACGAGCCTAATCAAACTGGTCTATGCGATTGCCAATATGTTTGTCCACTTAAACTTTAACGCTCAACTTTCAATTTTTCAACTTCGTGATATGCTTTAGGTAATATTATACTATTATACCCGTGTGTCCCATTCCAAAGCATACCCCCGCGATCAAGGTAAGCACAACGATTCATCGTAACAGGTGAGTATACTGATGACATCCTTTAAGATATCCTGACTGTGTCTAGGTCTGCATATGATCTGTTTTATCATGTTTTGATTTCTTAACAATGAACACCCAAATAAATACTAATCAAATCCTGGAAATATAAACAGCACACTCTATTATTCAAGTATCTTCCCTACCACATATTTCACAAGTCCAATCCAGATTTCTGAAATCTTAACTGGGAATAGATTGAGAAGAGAACAGAATAGATCTTAAGTAGAGATGGTATAATATACAGATCAAATGAGTTTTTCTCAATTTGATATAGGTTTCTCGGGTTTCTTTTGGGCACTTGAGGGCCTCTTTCGGGTGTTAATTGATCTACAGAACGACAACGTACAGCTAGGTCAGCATGTATCTGGATGCAGCAGAAGCTGTCGTTGCCTAGCACCTCCAGGTCAGCATATATCTGGATGCAGCAGAGGAGGTACACGACTTTTTCAGAGAAGATTTCAGAATCAGATCAAAATTGTGTGTATCGGGAAAACATACAGACATTCAAATAGAAATGAGCTAATTCCAAGTGACTTTCTTTCCTGGGGTCATGTACAATTTTAGTTCTGAACAGAAGGACAGCCAAGATATCCCCGGATGATTCAACAATATAAAGACCCGAAACCTCAGATGTTGGCTATCTATCAACGCAAGATTTAAGACCATAAAATCATACACCGTTGGTATGTTACCCACATGGTACATAGTTCGTTATGTTTATATCACTTTCAAGCCTATCGACATATCGCAGTAGATCCTAGTCTTTTCAGCTATGGCACCTTACATGTGTTAGTCAAACCCTTTAACACGAACATTTATTTCACTTCCCATATCATGCAATTTCTCTTTTTGGCTTTTTCATTTTTCAAATGTTTTTGTATTTTTCTCATTTTCTCCCCCTAAAACAATACATATTTACAGCAAACTCTTTTTGTATTTTCTGAGTTTTCTCCCCCTAAACTCTATATCTATCTATATGTTCCTCTCCCCCCCTAAATTTGTGCATAAATCTTGTATTTTTGCGCAAATTTACCATTTACTAGAGAAAGGACACATTATATACAAAGTAATGAACTAAGAAAGAGAGAATATTTTTGCTTAACCGTTCCGTCATTAGATTGAAGACTAATCAAATTCAAATCAAAGTACTGAATTTAAACGGTACCTTTTGCTGATCATTTCTTACTTCTGTTATCTCCTCCAAAGGAAACATATCATCTGTAAAAAAAATTTGAACTTTTTGCAACAGTGAAATGTTACCCGTTTTTATCTCTGGAACAACCGCTATCAACATTCCAGAGATTGTCAACAACTCCTCCTTGGTTGTTCCTGAAAAATAAGGAGATTAGTAAGACATGGGTACCCAGGCCATCGTGGTCCTGGGATTTCCTGAAGCATCAAAATAAGACACTTCTTTCAAACATAAGTCCCCTTTACTTTGAAGGATTGGAGATGTTGCCATTTTGCATTTGGGTTTCCAAATTTGTTTCGGCTTAACAAACGTGTTGTGCAACTTTAGCTGTTTCAAGTTTGTTTCGGCCATCGGTTGTGCAACTTTAGCCGTTTCAAGTTTGTTGGTTTTAGAAACACGGTTTTGTTCCTGAACAGCCCTTCGTTTGTTTTTAGCAACATTCCAGTCCCCATCAGAAGGTTTAACCTTAGGATTCACATTCTTCATTGCCTTAGGTGATGATACCTTCATCGGCTTGGAATGGTAGTTACCCTTTGGTGTAACCCTCTGATTTTGCATATAATAGGGTACATAGGGACGACGTGTGCAGTTCCTAGCAATATGACCCGCAATGCCACAGTTGTAGCAAGTTTGTCCTTTCATCGGAAAGACGTTTTGAGCAGCTTGATTCGCTCTAGCAGGTCCTGAAGGACAAACCGGTCCTTTTTGCGCTGGATGCGCCTGCACATTTCTCTTAGACGAAGGCGAATTGGGGTGCTTGTATTTGTTGTTTGTAGAAGTCTTGTTGCTCTGAGCACCATTCTTCGTCTTTTCTCCCTGATTGGAGCTTTTCTTCACCTTGTCACGAGCCTTACGAGATTGTGATTGTCCTTGATGAGCAGACTTCTTATATCCTTGATTTTGATCTGCTCGTTTTGGCTCCTTTTGTATGTTGTGAACCGGCTCACAAACATCAGCACACAAGTGAGTGTTGGCATTTTGTTGCACTTTTGGATGATGAACACAATTTCTAGCAATGTGTCCAGGAATTCCACAGTTGAAACATGTCTGTCGTTTCAAAGTATGGAGATTCTGATAGCTAGCAGCATTAGCTGATCTGGTGGGTCTAGATGATCGAGCTTGCGTTGCCTGTGTTCCATGTGCCTTTTCTGAGTTTTTCTGTACCTGCTGATCAGAACTAGCACAAGCATGAGATTCAGATGGATGATGTTTTTCGTCTTTTATAATTTTATCAGGATCATTTTGAAAAGACGATTCAGTTTCTATTTTAATTTCCTTTTCAGAAACATTTTCTTGTGACTGTTCATTTATTGCGACCACCTCTTCTTTTACAAAATCAGATCCAATTTTAATTTCTGAAGATGCAGAAGTTTCATCAACACATGTTTCTTCAACATATGTATCATGTGAATCCTTTTGAGATTTGCTTTCAGCCACGGTTTCCAATGGGGTCCCACTAGATTCAACATTAGGGACACCCACTGAGACAGATTCAGAAGAAGAATCAGGATACTCTTGATTTTCTTGAGAAGTCGTTTCAGTGGTTTCACTGAATGCATCCTGAGGGACCTCACCTGTAACATTTTCACAAGCTGAAACATTAGAGATGTTAGGATCACAAACATTAGTTGAAAAACAACCATCACCACACTTATTGTTCAAATCATCCACACAAACATTATCAGTTTTGCCCAAAACAACAGGCTCACAAGACGAAACATAAGCTGAAAACGACGCAAACAAAGAACTAGTAAAAGCAATGTCTGACTCAGTTGGTTCAGAATAATGTTCAAAATATGGTTCAGAAACATTTGAAATAATAACCAGTTCACTCCCATGAACATCATCACACTTTACTTCAGAGCTATCATCTGCACACGAAGATGAAACATTAGGATCAATTGTGCCTTTGGAAACAAAATTGATTGAAGCAGACTTCTGTTTCTCAACTGGTTTGCCATTAAATGATGACTTATTGTTTTTGGGACCATAAGTCATTTGACTTTCATTTATCATCTCCTCCTCAGTCATAGGTAAATAAGTATAATTGTCATTATAAGGAGGAGGAGCCTTATTAAAACCCAAACCACGCCCTTTATTTTCTTTGTACGCAAGCTGTTGATCGCACAGGTTTTTAACTAGTTTGCTGGAAGAATCAAATTTCTTGATATTAAGTTCATTAATTTGATATCTGTCTCTAATATCTTCCAGTTCCTTAGTTAAAATGCATACCTTTTCCTGTGCCTCTAAGAAATGGGCTGTTTTTACACTTACATCATCCTTAAGTTTGATGATGTCTTTTCGCTGAGCTTCAATCTTTTCTTTATAAAGCTTCTCATTTTTAGACAAAGTAAAATTTTTATTTTTTATGTCATTATAATCTTGAATGAGCTCAGCGTTGTGTATATGATAAGCCTCAACCCTTTCTCTACATTCAGGAGTGCAAAAGACAGAAAGTATCTCTTCTCTGGTAATTTCTTGAGCCACTGGTTTGTGAAACACGAATGCCATAATTTCAGTGGTTGATACTTTTGTTCTTCTCCTCAAAATACAAACCAAACAAGAACCCGTGCACTCGCTAACTCAAACACTCAGCAGTTGAATGAACCCGCTTTCTGAACCGCACCTCAAAACATGTCAAACTTTTCACAAACAAACAAACCTTTTTTTTTTTTTTTTTTTTTAAATTAGAATATTATTTTTAATAAAACAATTTTTTTAAAAGAATACTTATTATTATTATTATTAATAAATGATTACGTAATGATGACCTAATGATTATTATAATTATTATTATTATTATTATAATAGACAAAACCTAAAACACTTAATTTCTGTGTAAGTCGTCTTCTTCAATGGCAAACCGAAACCAAACCCTAATATTCAAACTCAGCCGTCAAACACTTCGCAACTGATGAACCTGATAATGATTTGACGAGATGGTTAATGATGGTGAGTCACGGTAATTGTAGACATTGAGGATGGTGATGAAGAAAGATTTCAGTCAGAACGTTGAATCGAAAACTACGGTGGTTGTTAATGGTGGTCGTTTGATGGTGAACAGAGAGCGTAGCGTGATGCAGGTTGATCGGAGGTATAGAGATGTGATAAACGGTGACCGGTGATCGGATGATTGAAGAAGGTGAGGTTGGAGGAGTTGCAGGTTTCACGGTGATGGAGAAGATGACTCGAAACCGCGGTTGCGACACAGGAACAAATGACTCGAGACCAGCTGATGATTGCGACTCGAAAACAAAACGTGATGAACCGAGATCTCGGTTGCGACTCGGAATGATGGTTGCGAGTCGAACGAGTCGAAACGGTGGTTGCGACTCGTAATCGAGGTTGCGAGTCGTAACCAAAACAAGACGAGCCGAGATCGTAGACGGTTGCGAGTCGTAACCAAAACAGGACGAGCCGAGATCGCAGATGGTTGCGAGTCGTAACCAAAAAGGATGAGCCGAAACCTTACTTCTGATTGCGACTGGTGATGTTGATGTTGTAAGGAAAATGGTTGCGACTCAATGCTTGATGAAGATGAGACGGTTGCGACTTGGAACCGTGGATGAGTCGAAACTGTGAGATGCAGAAGAGTCGAAACCGAGGTTGATGTCGGAAGTTATGATGAATGATGAAGATGATACTTGCTGTTGATGACTCGAGACAATGGTGTCGGCTGGATATGATAACTGTTTCCTTAAAAGATGGACCCGAGACAAAAAAAAAATGACAGTTTCGAAACCTGAATTAATTATATTATAAAAATAGAAAACCTTTTTAAAAAAATTTCAAAACCTTTGAACAGTTGGAATTCCGAGATTTTTGTATTTTTCAAATCAATTCTGGATTTTCAAAATCTTTTGAAGATAATTTTAAAAATTCTAATACATAGAAAAATCTATTAACACCTTCTCAAAAGATCAAAATACCAAAATATAATGATTTTGATAAAAATTCGATGAACAATGCCAAGAACGCGAAGAACACCGAATCAAAAATATCGAAAATCTTGAATCTTTGATATCAAACCGAGCCTAGAAATAGGTTCTAAAGGCTCTGATACCACTTGTAAGTCCCGTGTAACCGGATCTTTCACTGATATCAAACCTAATCTTGTGAAAGTGCGGAATCCAATCACAAGATGATTCAAGAAAACCGAAAAATATGAAAAACGAAGAACACAATGAATCACCTTTAAACACTTGCACACTTGCACACGATTCTATTACTATGAATTAGCAAAATCGTCTAGTACAAGTGCTCACAAATCGCCTCCCTCTCTAGCTCTCTCTAGGAATTGTAACTATGAGGTTCCAACCTAAAAACAAGTTGAAAACTTGTTTATATACATGGACAAGCCCACTTCCCTACATGGGCTTCCCTTGGGCCTGCTTGGCCCACATGGCCTAAAGCTTGGCCCAAATGACCTATAAAGGTCCACAACCTAACATAAACTAACCCGGTAAGACCCAGTTCATAACCATAGCTCGTTGTATTAATTTGATGCGCCAGTCTCACACTTTAGGGCCTAACACCAATGCTTTCTTGGTCTCTAAGTAAGGCAACTGCAAAATGGTACTTTCATCCATCAAGGCAAATATGCCAAAGAACTTTTAATGAAATTTGAGATAGTTGATTGCAAGCCATGCAGTACACCCATTGCAACCACAAAAATTATCATGTCTGATGAAAAGGATGATTTGGTTGATCAAACTCTTTATAGAAGCATGATTGGGTCTTTATTGTACCTAACTGCATCTAGGCCAATCATCATTTTTGCAACATGTGTTTGTGCAAGATCCCAATCAGCCCCTAGAAAGTCAAACCTTATTGCTGTAAAAAAGATATTAAGATACCTAAAAGGTGCTCCCACACTTGGTATCTGGTATCCAGCTGATGGAAATATCAAGATTTCAGGTTTCTCAGATAGTGACTTTGCTGGATGTGACAAAACAAGGAAGTCCACTTCAGGGGGGGTGCCAATTCCTAGGCAGTTGCTTAGTGTCTTGGCAAAGCAAAAAGCAAGCAACTGTTTCCACATCCACTGCTGAGGCAGAGTATATAGCTGCTGCAAGCTGTATAGCCCAACTATTGTGGCTTCAAAATCAACTACTGGGTTTTGGTATCACTGCCCTAAAGACATCTCTCATGTTGGACAGTCAGGCAGCAGAAATATCATTAAAAATCCAGTATCCCATTCAACCACCAAGCACATTGATATCAGACATCACTTTGTGAGGGATTGCTATGAAAAATGTTTGATTTCTCTGCATCATGTACCAACTAAAGATCAGCTGGCAGATGTGCTAACAAAAGGTTTAGACACATCCACCTTTGAAAGCTTGATCTCTAGGATTGGCAGGCTAAACATGGAATAACAAGCAAAATCTTGTTTTTTCTATGAATAAAAGCATTAAAATGTTTTCAGAAAATCAAAAGTCCATCCTTAAAAATAGCTAAAAATGAAATTTTTCATTAATCCTTAAAAGTCTGCCATAACCACTATTTTTGTTTCAAACATCTGTTTTGATAATATTGTCCACTGATGAAAGTCAACCACTGTTTTTCTCACTTCCTTGTTAATCACTGTTGTTCAAAATCAGTGTTTTAACCCACTGATAGGCTATCCACTGATAGTTATAAAATCAGCCACTGTTCTCATTGTGACCGTTGCAACCACTGATTCTTGTTCCATCAATGGTTTCCTAAACAACTGTCTTCCATTACTAATCAGTGGTTGACACGTGGACAGTACTTGTCAGTCAAATCTTTTGTAACCGCGGCCACGTCAGCATTCACTTTTTCCCTTTATAAAACCCTGATCAACACCCCAAACAGGGTTTTCACTGTCGAATCGAATTCAAAATTCCATTCTCAAAGCAGTTAGAATCCATTTCTCTCAAATCCTTCATCGTCTTCTTCCCCTCGCACACATACTCAAAATCACCATGACTCTTCCTTTCAAAGCTCCCCACAATTACTCGGGTTTCCTTACAAAACCGAGTCATACCACCACTTTCGACTCTGTCATGGATGCTCTTTCGTCCTCAAAGTACAAAACTTTGTTGACATCTGAGGCTCCGGTTTACCTGGAAACCCAACAAGAATTTTGGAAAAATGTGAAACTTGAATCTAAGGATAAATCGCCTTTAGCCATTACTTCTTCGATAAAGGGTGTTCCAGTTAAAATTACACCACAAACTCTGTCAGAGGTTTTTGAACTAAATGATCTTCAAGGTAAAACTTCTTTTCCTAAAACAGAGTATCAAACTGATTTTCTTGAAAGAGGGTATGAAGAGGAAATGAAAAAAGATACTTTGCAAAAGGGCAGTTTTCCTCCTGCCACAAGGTTTTTATTTCATACCCTCCTAATGCGTGTTTCAAATAAGACCACTACTTTCAATGAAATTCCATTGAAGATCCAATACCTGGGTTATGCTATCCTGAATAACGAAAATTTTAACTATTCCCAGGAGATCTTCAATGATTTGGTCAAAAATGTTAATAAAAAAATCCTTTTTACTGTTTCCAAGGTTCTTAAGCTATTATCTTCAAAAGAAATTTTCAAAGGATAATGCTCATGTGCTTATCCAAGGAGAACCTTGTCAAATAAACAACCTAACACCTGAAACATTTACAAGGCTGTCCAAAGTTTCCAAAACACAAGCAGAGGTTCCTGAGCAGACTTTAGCAGCTACCACTGCTCCTCAGGTACATGCTGTTGAGCTCACTGCTCAAGGTGATCACAACAGCAAAAAAACCACCAAAAGACCAAAACAGAAAAATCCCAAAAGCCCCCCAAACCTACAAAAAAGGCAACTCTGGAAGATGAGATCCCAGAGCAACTGCCAGTGACAACACAAAAGTCACCAATAACCACTGCTGCTACTTCCTCACAGCAGTTGGAAGAAAGATCTCAACCTGAGCCTCAAACTCCTCCTACTTCTTCTCAAAAAGAACAGGTTGTAAGAACAGGGACACCAAATTATGATGCTCTGGAATCACGTGATTCCATCATCCACAGCCCGGCTCCCGGGGTAAATTCTCTTTCCACTCCAATCCTCACTGCACAAATTCCACCAATCATGTTTCCTCTATTGGATGCAGTTGATTTAGCCCAGACAAATATCAGTTCATCTCAATCACCTGTTAATGAGATTATGCCACAGAAAGTGACTGAGTCTGGTGTCTCAATCTCTATTAACCCACCAATAGTTGAGGAGGTTACACTGCAGGAAGTACAAGTACTTCCTGTCAGTAGTTAAAGTGGAGCAGCTACTACAAGTGTTGAACCCACTGGTTTACACTTGGATAGTAGTTCCATAAATCAGAGTCCTTTGAAGGTAATTTCTTCATTGGGAACCAGGGTATTTCCAGTATTCTCTGGTTCACTAAGACTGGTTACCCCTGCTGAAGGAAGAAGTCCCCAGTACCAAGACAAAGGGGCATCAGTGGATGATTTTTGGGATACTTTCCCTAAGTCAACCACTGATACAACCACTACCAGTGGGAAATCAGATGATCCCATTAAGTTTGGAAATTCTCGAACCACAGGTACGTCTTTCACTTCCTTCTTATCTTTCTTTTCCTTCTCCGCTGCTACAACGTTAGCCAAGAAAGCCCTGTATTCCTTGCGGAGATACTTGCTAGCTTGGAGACATGACATAAGTTTGAGACCCTTCGAAGTAGTATCACCATAAACGCGCAATGAATCACCGTTTGCGAGCGAAAAACGAATCATCTTATCGAAGCACACAACTTCGGCATGGTTTTCTCGAAGAAAGTCCATGCCTACTATGACGTCGAAGCTTCTGAGTTGCATCGGAATGAGATCGATTGGGAAGATGTGATTGTTGAGCTCGAGAGTACAATCACGGATAACGGAATTGACAGCGACGGTTCTTCCGGTAGCGACTTCAACATCAAATGCAGAGGAGAGTTGGGAGCGTTTACGACTAAGGAGTTTCTCAAATTCGAGCGACACAAAGCAATTATCGGCTCCAGTATCAAACAAACATGAAACATAAATACCATTCACAAGGAACGTACCATTGACCACGTTGTTGTCGGCCTGGGCTTGACGCACGTTGAGATTGAAAGTTCTGGCACGTGCGGCCTGTTGTTGTTGCTGCTGTTGTTGTTGCTGCTGTGGCTGTTGCTGCTGAGGTTCTTGTTTCACGACCCTGTTTGGGCACACGTTGGTGAAATGGTTCGGGTCGCCACATGAGAAACAGGCTTTGGCTTTGACTGCGGGTGCCGGAGGAGCTTGTTGACCCTGTGGGGCGGTGAGTAGGGCTTGATTGGCAGGAGCTTGGCGAATACGGCAGTTGGCAGTAAAGTGGCCGTATACGTTGCAGTGAGCACAAAAACGACATTGAATAGTAGTCGGGTGATGATAGGTGCAAGTAGGGCAAAGCGGGTGCGGCCCAGTATATGCACGCTTCGCGGGTGGTGCATTGGCCACAGGCACTGCCATTTGACGCTGTTGAGCTGGTACAGCTTGAATCGGTGCAGCAGTAATCGCACAGTTCTTGTTGGTGGAGCTGTTCTTTCTCTTGTTCTTTCTCTTGTTGCCTGACGAGGTGGGTTCAGCAGTTGGTGTGGTAGCGGTAGCTTGATGCAGATGTTTGGAGGTCTTATCCCATACCCCAGCCTTAACCCTTTTGTCATTGATTTCAGCGGCTAGCAGATAGGTTTCCTCGATCGTGGTAGTCTTAGCCGCTTGCACGAAATCAGCAACGCAGTCGGGAAAAGCTCGGATGTACTTCTTGATGGTCATGTCAGGAGTCTTGACCTGGTCGGGACAGATAATGCTGAGCTGTTTGAAGCGAGCGGTAAGACCAGCATTGTCTCCATCCTTCTGATGTATGTGCCAAAATTCATCTTCAAGCTTTTGACGTTCGTGAGGAGGGCAGAATTCCTCCAGCATGACTTCCTTGAGTTCATCCCATGACAACCCGTAGGCTGCATCATTCCCTCGCTTGTTCCTCTCGGCCGTCCACCAGTCTAGAGCACGGGATTGGAAGACGCCGGTAGCGTTCAGAGTTCGAAGGTCATCAGGGCAACCACTTTGTCGCAGAGTAACCTCGATAGAGTCAAACCAGTGGAATAGTGCAGTAGGACCTCCTTCGCCTGTGAATTCTTTTGGCCCACACGACTTGAATTGCTTGAAACTGAAAGGTCTCGTTGCAGCTTTAGGACCTTCAGTCCTCGATTCCTCGGATGATTTGCTGGCGTTCTCGTAGGCATCGCTCACGGCTTTTGCCACACTTTTCGCGATAATAGAGGCAAGACATCTGTCCCTCTTTTCCTGACGAGTGAGTGTATGACGAGATCCAGACGACATTGTCTGCAATTGACATCGCCACGGAACTCAACACATGTATTCGAATCTCACCTCACACGTCTACTACTACTAAAGCTCAGTAACACGTACCATGTAAACGCAGATAGTCACAAATTCACATAATTACACGAATCACGTAAACACATAGAGCACATAGTCACAACATTCCTAAACACGTAAGCACAATAGCAAGAAGCACATACGCCTTAGTCACTAGGGGCATTCAGAAAACAGAAACCTAGCATTCAGAGTTTGCGAGTGTTCGAACGTAGTGGAGTGCAAGCGCTTCGTTAATGATGTGTTGTGTGGGTAGCCAAGGCCACAAGCATTAGATTGAAACCGGTAGTACCTCAAAATGTTAATAAATGAGCATAAAACACGTAATTCACATAAAAGCGACGAAAACTTGAAACACATAAAATCGAGAATAGATTGTCTGCGGCTATTTAGACTTCGACTAACCAAAGTGGTTCGACTATTCACAAGGATCCTGTGCGCACAATTACCTTCGGGACTATGCCTTTGCCTCGATTCTTGGACGTTGGCGCAATTCTCTTTGGTTATATTGTGTCTTTGGATCGTTGGAGTCCATCGAAACTTTGATGGGAGTTTTGTATAAAAGCAGGACAAGTCATCAAGGTTAGGGTTTCACCCCTATCTTACAACTTCGTCCTTGTTCTTAATAAAATTGAGGAGATTATTCATCAAAATATGGATTTCACTCCTAATTTGGTATGATTCTCCTCGTTTATAATGCAAGCTGAATAGGCAACTTTAGTCGAGAGTTTGCGGTCTTCACACCTATTCTCGGCCTCGTTACCCATTCATAATTTGAAAATTCGAGTGCAGAGATGAAAATAGTGGGGAATAAGCTCGTATACTATCTAGTAGGGATGTACTCGAGTCGGTCTGCTGGTTCCTGACTATAGACTAGGTCTTTAAGACTTCGACCCGGACTAGGTCGAATCTTGCCTAATTCCCTATAGTTATGGCTCTGATACCAATCTGTCACACCCCAACTGATGGCGGAATCATCGGGGCGCGGCACTGAGCGAAACAGATTGTCCAGAAGTTTCCATAACAACTATCATTACCATTTAATTAAATAATACATCCCATACCGTATCTCAAACAGTTAAATAGTTATTACAGGCAAAGCATCAAGACAAATATTCTGTTCCGACAACTCAGATTCAAACATAATAAATTTATTCGTTGGTTTCTAGACTCCTTCCCTAGCCTCAAGTTCATCACAGCACAGGGAGCATAAAAGCAACCTAAGCACCTGTCACATACGTTAAAATAAAGTCAATACATATAATGTAAAGGTGAGCATACAAGTTTGATATTAGCATATATAGTTCGAATTCGTTTACGCATAGCCAGCACGTACACATAGTGAAATGAAGCACGTTAGTTATCGACATAGATCCATCGATACCAATGACTGCGGATTGACTGCCCGAGGCAGTTCGCAATACATGATTACCACCGTAACCCATGCAAGTAAATGATCCTTAACAACCCCCGTGTGAACGGGTGCTGAGTCCAAACTATAGTACTATCGTTGCTAAGGCAGGTAGACAGCATTCCATGTGTAAACATAACAAACAAGCATTCATAAGCCATGTATAACATGCATTGATGGTTTAGCGTTAAAATAGCTTGAGTAGTGTGATAGTTGTAGTTTGAATATTCGTAACGTATGTAACACCCAAAAGTGCTAAAAGCCAAGAAGGGTTCGAGTATACTCACAGCGATTATGGATTGAAGGGAGCGCTTTTCAGCGAGTACGGTTAGCCTGAATAGATTCGATAACGTAACGGTAAGTGGCGCGTAAATCAGTACAAAGTGTGAGTGGGTAAGATAGCTGGTCGTGCGGATCAACTATCCGTGAGAGGAAGTTATCCGTGCGAGTGAACTATCCGTGCGGATGGTGACCCATCCGGATAAACTATCCGTACGAGTGAACTATCCGTGCGGATGGTAATCCGTGCGGATGGTAACCCATCCGGATAAACTATCCGTACGAGTGAGTTGTCCCTGCGGATGGTAATCCGTGCGGATTGGTCACTTGTGCGGATTGTTTATCCATGCGGACAAGTTGTTCGTGCGGATAAACGTTCGAGTGGGTTGTTTCTTCCTAAGGATGTGTTTGTGTATGATGGCTTGTGCTTTGAAGTTTTCGTTGTAGCATTTAGAAAACATTTAAGTATCTCTGCCTTTCAAGTCGGTCGCGCGGACAACAATCCGTTCGGATTGGTGATCCGTGCGGACGCGTCTCTGAGGCTGAGTCACTTGGTAAAGTTTGTGGAATCCGTCCGGATGGTAATCCGTGCGGATAAAGGTAATCTGTCCGGATAGTTGTTTCGTGCGGACAGACAATCCGTGCGGATGCACATTGTTTGAACTTATTCAAGGTCCTAGTATCTCATGATCCGAAGAGTAATCCATTCAGAGGTCATCCGTCCGGATTGTTCATTCGTCGATACTCAAACCTTGCTTTGAAAGTGGGTCCCAAGTGTAGTTCGTCCGGGTGGCGACCCGTCCGGATCGTCTGTCCGTGCGGACAACTCGTCCGGGCGGACAACTTGTCCGTGCGGACAGCTTCCTCGTCCTGGTCGTTCCGCCTGGCTACCTTGGTCGCCTTTGTCGTTCTATCGAGACGTTCTGACTTCGTGGCAACCATTTGGAATCGCGTTCTTACCCGAGTGACCAAACCGGCTAGGAATCACCCTAACTCAGCCTGTCGGTGGTTCAGAGCGGTCGTTCCGGTTTAACCCGACGTCATGTGTCTTGTGGATAAAATCCAGATCTAGGACTAGTGCATCACTATTATTGAGTAGAGGACTAGAACCTATCAGATCCGTACCGATTTTAAGGGTAAAAGAAGGAGAAAACTTGAGTTTATTTCTTTCAACTCTTTTGTCCTTTGAAAAGTTTAGATTTAGGTGATATTGTTGTGAAATCTTATGGAAATCATTCAGATCTGAGTTATTCTTGGTGGAATGAGTTCACACTTGAAGTTCATGAGAACTTCATGATGACGTCACCCGAAAACACCTCAAATCTTGATGATTTCATGGTGAAAAGTTGAGAATTGAAAGATAGAAAGGTGTAGAATTGTGTAGTGATCAAGAATGTACAAGAATCAGTGCAAGATCTTACCTGGATTGAGATAAATCTGAGAAAAGGTGAAGAATGCGTGTGGTTCGGCCGTCACTTGCCAAAAGTGGAAAATTTGGAGAGTGACCCGTGTATTTATAGGATGCCAAAAAGGGGAAAGGGTAACCCGTGCGGATTGCACGTTACCCGGATTGGGTTATCCGTCCGGATTGGTCATCCGTCCGGATTGGCAATCCGTGCGGATTGGCAATCCGTGCGGATTGACCATCCGTCCAGATTGACCATCCGTCCGGATGTCGCCTGATTTGGTGCGTTCGGTGCGATGACGCTTTGGCTTCGGTTTTCGAGCGATTAGATAGGGTTTCCTAGTCAAATTACTTTTAGTCCCAACTACTTCGTATTTAACATGGTTCGGTTCGGAATTCGGGTTCGGGTTCGATTACCTTCGAGTTAGACTTCGAGTTCGATTGAGTTCGCTTGATTATAACATAAAATAAAATAAACATGCACAGGTAACACGTAAGGCACACACACACGTATAAATGACAAGTAAAATACACAGTTCGGGTTGCGGTTCGATGTCGATTCGATTAACATAGCTTGATTCTTGGTTAATTAACTTTATCGCATTGTTACTTCCTATAGTTCACAGTTACGAGTCGATTGAAATATGGTTAACATGGTTCGATTATTGCAATGTACAACACTTACTCCACATAATATAATTAAAATAAAAACATTTCTACGAGTCATGTCGCGCGAAATCGGTCGTTGACTTTGACCTTGACTTTGACTTTCACTCGTGAAAACACGGGGTGTTACAATTATACTGGATGATGATTCTCCATCACCTCCAACATCCTCACAACCACTGACCCTTGCTATCATTCCTAACCCTGATCCAATCTCTTCAGTACAAGTTCAAAATCCAAACACTGCCATTGTTCCTGCAGTTGTTTAGTATCCATTAGATCTTCCAGCAGTTAGAGAGGAGATCAAATCCTTCTACTCTGAAGATGATCCTGCAAAAAGGATCTTGCCATCTCTTCATGGATATCCGAGACCTAACAACATTGAAGAATACTTGAAGTTGAAGGGTCAACAAGCAGAGGATATCTCTAAAAGAAAAACACAGGGAAAATCTGACAAAGAGATTCAAAGATACTACCAATATCTGCTAACTTTGGAGCAGTTCTCAAAAGATCTCTGTCAGAAACTTTCAGAAAGAGATGATGAAAGCCTGATAAAAGACTACATTGAACACATTATGGCATTCAAGAGATACAAGGGAGAAAAGGCTCAATACAAAGAATGGAACCTTAGTGAGCTCAAAGAGGAGTTAGAAATAATTGAAAAGATGAACAAAGATAAAGTAAAACACACTCCTCCTGTTTGGTCAAAGTACAAGAAGAATGTACCAGAAAGAAATTTAAAACTGAAGAGAATGAAGGAAGAGCAGATAACAGCTGATTTTGGGTCAAGGAATCAGGTGACAAGATTGTCAGAGGATAAAGTGTTGGCCAACTACAAAAGGTTGGAAGAGTTGAGAAAGAAAAATCCAAGTGTTCCTCAAAAGCCTGATTATCCTAAGACAGTGGTTCCAGCCAAGCCACAAAAGTTACAACTCAGGAAATCCAGTGATCCTCCTGCTGCTATCCTTTATCAAAGGATGAAACAAAAGCAGATGGATGCAGAAACAACAGAGGATTTAGCACAAGGGGATTTCATTATAAAAATGGTCCTTAAGCAGATGATAGCTGAAAATCCTGAAATGGCAAAGGTTTCAAACACTGCTCAACCTTTCATCACCAGGCCACCATCTCCAAACTCATCTTCAATAAAGTCTCTCCCAAAAAACCCACTGAATTCAAAAATACTAAAGTGAAAATCTGACAAACAGAACCACGTATTAACTTTGCTAAAATCCAGTGGTGAAGTGAAAAACATATCAAGGGAACAAGCATTGGGCCTGGATGTTAAATATCTGCAAG
This sequence comes from Helianthus tuberosus, assembly GCA_030545235.1. NCBI lineage: Eukaryota > Viridiplantae > Streptophyta > Magnoliopsida > Asterales > Asteraceae > Helianthus > Helianthus tuberosus. Next base: position 33,759,089 of record CM060383.1, on the reverse strand, counting down.
ATCTCCTTGATCTTCCACTGTGCAGGGATGAGGATGACACAGATTCCTTGGACTTTGAATTACAATTCAAAGCGTAAGTCAGGGAATTATTGATGAGGCAATAAAGATCCTTAATAATGAAGGGTTTTGGCATCATCTGTTCCAGGGGGAGATTGTTGGGATTGAACCCTACCAAAGGAACAGTTGATAAAGCCAAAACTGGGTCAGAGCAGTGGATCCAGAATAAGCAGATGCTGTATTCAATCTTTCCCCTTGAAAGTGATTCTAACAACTGGTGACCTCCATCCACTGTTCGCCTACAACAACTGATCAAGTCTAAAGACTGATGAAGACTAAAGCACTGATGCTCAATCTACTGATATGGGTCAAGCACTGCTGAAGACATAAAGTACTGCTGGAGTCACAACAGTGGAATGAGAAGCAGTAGTTTAGTTTACTTATTTGTATTGTATTGTAATCAGTGGTTAAGATAACAGTGCTTGTATAGAACAGTAGTTGTAGGTTGTTAGGAAGTTAGGTGTCACTTTCATGGTGACGCCAGCAAAGATGCTTCAGTGGTTTGCTCATGCCTATAAATAGAACAGTACCCTGTACTGTTCTATCAACTCTTTCAGCACTTGTCATTCTGTACGAACAAACTATTTTGAGCTCAGGCTGAGGGGGAGTTTGTAATACATGCATGCATTTGTAATTGAAGATTGAAATAAATTTAATCATTCGGTTCAAAGTTAAACATGTATGTTGAAAGCAATTCTCCTTTTTGATTGTGTGTGAAAGTTTTGTTTTCATTTTAATTTCGCTGTAATTTGATCCAACTGACTTAGAAGAAATGGACATTTTGCATAAACTGGCATTGCTAAGTGTAAGAACTAGCAAGTTTACAAAAGGATAGGGAGAAAATTCCTAGGGTTACATGGGAATCTAAAAGTGGGGTTGGATAAGTCAAAGATCAAGTGCTATAAGTGTAATAGGCTAGGTCATTTTGCTAGGGAATGCAGGAGTCAAACCATTGGTCCAATTATCACACATCCCAGCTCAAACCTTAGACCACAAAATAACCAAAGCACTGTGCACTATACCCAATATACCCCTGCTGTCCATGTTAACACTGCTCACTATGCACATCCTGCAACCCATCTTCCTGTGCATTATGTTCAAACCACTGTTCCACAAATTCAGTATGTCCAAGCCCCTGTCCCTCAGGTTCAAGTGCAACCAGTTGCACCTCAACAAGCTGCTCCAGCAGTGGTTCAACCAGATCAGCAAAGCTTTTTCACCCAAGGCTTTGTTGACTGGAGCAGTATGCCTGATGAGCTAGGTGATGAAAATTTTGCACTCTATGCTACTAATGATGCTTCTAATGATGAATTTTGTTTTATGGCATTAGAGTCAATACCAGAAGGGTTGGAAGCTGAAGAAGGACAGTTAAGTGATGAAACAGTGGACAAAATTGCTGAAGCAGTGGTTACTGCTGTTGTTGATGAAGTACTGTTGGGAGAAAGTTCAAAACCCTTGTTGGAACCACTGTCCGACCCCTGGTCCAAAGAAAAAGAAAAAGAGAAGAAAGAAGGTGAAAAAGAAGAGAGAGCTGAAGAAGAAAATGATCATACCTGTGATTGTGCCATGATGACTGCAACCAAGGTATCACCTCAGGTTCTTAAAAATATGTGTTCAGACAAATGCATCATAGCATTTGCTAACATTAAAGAGGTGAATGAAAACCTTAGGGATAGGTTATTAACTTCTGAATTTCAATTTGAAAAGTCATTAAAAGAACTGAAAAACAAATTGAATGAAAAAGAAAGTGAAATTTGCAGCATCAAACAAGAGCATAGCATAACCAAGGACCAACTCCAAACAATGATAGAAAAATATCAAGTTTGCAAAAAGGAGTTGGAATCCACCCAAATCACTTATGAAAAATGGGTGGAATCCTGCAAAGGTTATGAGATCATGCTTGAAAAATAGCTTGAAAGTAATGTAAAATTTGGCATTGGGTTTAGAAAAAATGACCAAGTTGAAAACACTACTGCAAATCAAGCTGATTTTGTTGAAATTGTCCCAACCAATAAGGATGGCCAAGAGGTTAAAATAACTGACAAACTTGGGAACAAGATCACTCTGGAAAGATCAGTGTGGTCCTCAACTTTTGAGGAAATTGAGAAATACCAATTTAAACCCACATGGTCTGATGAGTGTGACATCCTTGAAAACTTGAAGCCCATGGACTTTACAACCACTGATGGTGTAAAAGCTCTCAAAGCAAAGGTCATTCCTCTTAAAGACATCCCAACAGTGGTTCAAAACTCTGTTGCAAAGGAGTCTAATAAGAAGAAAAGAAAAGAAAAAGTTAAAAACATGTTTTGTGATTTCAGTTAAAAGAAGAATCATCTAACAAAAGATTGTTTTCATCTAAAAGCATATGATATCAACAAAACAAGTATCATTGTGCCTGCTAAGAGCTGCACCATCTGTGGTAAATCTAACCACATTACTCAGGAATGAGTGTATCTCAAATCCTTTGATGTAAAAAAGAATGAGTACACTTCAAAAACATCCATGAGTTCATCAAAACCACCTATCAGGAACCAACCACTGTTTATGCCAGTCCAAACAGCTGTTGGAAGATGGTCAGAGGATAAAGTGTTGGCCAACTACAAAAGGTTGGAAGAGTTGGGAAAGAAAAATCCAAGTGTTCCTCAAAAGCCTGATTATCCTGAAACAGTGGTTCCAGCCAAGCCACAAAAGTTACAAGTCAGGAAATCCACTACTCCTCCTGCTGCTATCCTTTATCAAAGAAGGAAACAAAAGCAGATGGATCCAGAAACAACAGAGGATTTAGCACAAGGGGATTTCATTATAAAATGGTCCTTAAGTAGATGACATCTGAAAATCCTGAAATGGCAAAGGTTTCAAACACTACTCAACCTGTCATCACCAGGCCACCATCTCCGAACTCATCTTCAATAAAGTCTCTCCCAAGAAACCCACTGAATTCAAAAATAATAAAGTGGAAATCTGACAAACAGACCCACGTATTGACTTTGCTCAAATCCAGTGGTGAAGTGAAGAACATATCAAGGGAACAAGCGTTGGGCCTGGATGTTAAAGATCTGCAAGATCTCCTAGATCTTCCACTATGCAGGGATGAGGATGACACAGATTCCTTAGACTTTGAAATACAACTCAAAGGGCCAGTCAGGGAATTATTGATGAGGCAATAAAGATCCTTAATAATGAAGGGTTTTGGCATCATCTGTTCCAGGGGGAGATTGTTGGGATTGAACCCTACCAAAGGAACAGTTGATAAAGCCAAAACTGGGTCAGAGCAGTGGATCTAGAATAAACAGATGTTGTATTCAATCTTTCCCCTTGAAAGTGATTCTAACAAGTGATGACCTCCATCCACTGTTCGCCTACAACAACTGCTGTCCTTCAACAACTGATCAAGTCTAAAGACTGATGAAGACTAAAGCACTGATGCTCAATCTACTGATATGGGTCAAGCACTGCTGAAGACATAAAGTACTGCTGGAGTCACAACAGTGGAATGAGAAGCAGTAGTTTAGTTTACTTATTTGTATTGTATTGTAATCAGTGGTTAAGATAACAATGCTTGTATAGAACAGTAGTTGTAGGTTGTTAGGAAGTTAGATGTCACTTTCATGGTGACGTAAGCAAAGATGCTTCAGTGGTTTGCTCGTGCCTATAAATAGAACAGTACCCTGTACTGTTCTATCAGCTCTTTCATCACTTGTCATTCTGTACGAACAAAGTATTGTGAGCTCAGGCTGAGGGGGAGTTTGTAATACATGCATGCATTTGTAATTGAAGATTGAAATAAATTTAATCATTCGGTTCAAAGTTAAACATGTATGTTGAAAGCAATTCTCCTGTTTGATTGTGTGTGAAAGTTTTGTTTTCATTTTAATTTCGCTGCAATTCTCATTCATCTTCATAATTATAAAACAAAAACACAATCATAAGAAACTCAGATCCTAACACATAAGGACTCGACAAAAGACACTAATAAAAACTAGGCTTTGAAATATGTATCTTATCCAGGACAAGATACACATTCCAAACCCTTCTACACCGGATGACATCTTTTATTTCAAACAACCCTTGAAAACTTCCAACGCCCGCCAGATCCATATTTAGTTTCCTGAAATACATGTAGTTTGAAAACATCAACAAAAGTTGAGCGAGTTCATGTGTTTTGTGTGTGAGCTCGTAATAAACTTTGAAACCATAGTATGTATGTATTTGTAAATCCCGGTATGAAAGCAAACAAGGAAACAAATCAATTAATGGTTTGCAAGGCCATTAACATGTGTGCAACGGCGTAGGAAGGCTCAAACCTAGCAGATTTTGTATCGGGCTTCCGGCTGGAAGACATAGTCACCTCATGGGCCAAATCCCGGTCCTCATGGGTGTGGGCTCGCTACACCCAAATAGATCTATCACTCATGTCCTTCGGTCCTTATACGAGGATTAATGGTCTTAACTGTGCGCCTACCCATTCACATGATCTAACAGTTCATTCAGTAGCTAACCATACCACTTGTAATCGTTTGTAAACATTTTGTAACATGTACTTCACCCCCGAAGTTATAAAACAGAAACAGTTAAAAGAAAATGGGGACATGAAATCACAGTTTTTCGTTCTTCAATCCGAAGTAATTCACAGTTGATACTCGTTCACACGACTACCTACAAACATACTACGGTCTATTAGACGGGCGGGTCATGCCTTGACTTAGTCTTAATTAGTGTCTTTGAGTTACGTTTCTTTGTGTGTTCAACATTATTCCAAGTTATATAATTATTTGTTAAAATAGTAAATATTTTAACTTAACTTATATTTATTAAATTTTTGGAATATTAGTTAAAATAATATATTTTAACTTGACACATTTTATGTATTTGTACATGTATAACTTCCCAAGGATGGGTGTATTTATACTCATATTCTTAACCTTGTGTATTTTTGCCAAGTATCGGTGGCGTATTCCAGTGTATAATTATACGTACGAGAATACGTATTCTTATTGTGTTAATTAAGTATCCTTATACTTAATTTTTGTGTAAATTTTTCCGAAATATTATTTCTAATAAAATTCACCAAAATATATTCTTAAAATAATATATATTTTAAGAGAACTTACATAGAAAGATTATTTATAATTTTTACTTTGGCAAAAATAATTGTATTTTCATTTAAACCATAAAAATAATATATTTTCAAGCTTAACCTAGAAAATATATATAAATCTATTTTTCACCAAAACATAATGTATTTTAGGTTTATTCAAGAAAATATATATTTTCATTTACCCAAAAATAATATATTTTTTTCTTTTAAAAAAATATGATATATTTTTGTAATAATTGTAAAAATCGTATTTTTGTTATCTTGGTGTCCAAAATACCATTTATCAAAATATACTTGTGAATTAAATTCCGGAATATTTTTGTAAGTTATATTCCTTGTTCGGTTTCTCCAATATTTTGGGTATAAATTATGTATTTATTTCTTGGAATTTTGGAAATATTTTGGATTGTAATTTCTTGGTATTTTGGTGAGTTATATTATTTCAAATCCTAAAATAATATAACTAATACACATAATATACAAATAATCACACACATGGTGACATCTAAATATATATTTTTCTAAATACATATTTAGTCACTTTTATTTTTAAAAACCAACATCCAATATTTATAATTTTTGTAACAAATTTATGGCAAACTTTATATGAAAATTCATGGTTAAAAATATACTTGTAAATATTTGTTTAGAAATATTTTTCTAAGTGTTAAATTTCTAGAAAAAATTTGCCATAGTTTTCCCTTAAAAAGCTTCCATGCTTTCAAAGCATATCATTTCCTTTTATAAATCATCACAATCAACAACAAATCAACCAATACTTACCAATTTGCCAAAATCAAGCATAAATTACTACTTCATGAACTTGAAAGTTTACAAAAATTTGTAGTAACTTACTAGTGTGTTTAGTAAGCCTAGTTACCCTTTAAAGTGTGGTTGTTTATTTAAAACATCATTATTGAAGAAATTAGTTCTTTACAACTTGTAAATTATTTTTCTAAAAATATTTCTTCTTGAGTTTTTCTTGTTAAATATATATTTCTACACTTGATTAACCATTAAAAATGTGGTTAATTTCCTTAAGAACCAAGCTTATGTAAATCTTGTATTTTTAACTTGGTTTCTTGAAAAATCATTCTTAAAATCATAGGTTTACAAGACTTTATATTCACTTTGATCATCATACTTCAAGAAAAACAATTTATACTTTCAAGTTCTTGCTTTACATATGGATGATTACTTTAATCTTAACATAATCATCCTCTCATCTTGCTAGATTATGTATTTAATCACTATCTAGCAAGATCATATGATGTTTAACATCATAAACACAATCAATCAACAATCAACAAACATAATAACACTTAAGAACATGGTTTCTTATGATTTAGTCTTATGTTTAAGTTTCATGTTCAAGATTCATAGTGTTCTTCAAGATTATCAACTTGTATCATCTTTTAACCAACAAAATAAGATGTAAAAATGGATGGAGATGATCTTACTACTAGCTCAAGGCTAGGGATGATCACAAGATGAAGAAGAGGTGGATAAAAGCTTGTATGAGAGGTCCTTCAACTTCCAAGAGTTCCTAGCTTTCTTATGTTGCTTCTTACACCTTTGGATATGTATGGAATGGATGAAGAATGAATGATGATGTTGGATGTGTGTGGGGGTGTTCTCGGCTGAAGGTAAGCAGAGGGGGAGGAAGAGAGCTCAAGTGTTGAGTGTGTTGTGAGAATGATATGGTTATGGACTTGAAGTTACGCTTATAATCTTCTAACAACACATAAACTAGTGTATAATATGTTTTAAAAAGATGAGACATAATCTATTAAAATAACAAGATAAAATCGACATGTGGGGGCCACATGTAACCGTCCATCAAGGGGGGGGGGTCTTGGTTAGGGTGTAACTCTTAGTTAGGTTATTTAGTTAGATTTCAAGTGAATTAGTTAGGTGTTTAGTTATTAGGATGTTATAGAGTGTGTTATGATGTTCGGGGACCATAACTAGCTTGGAAATGTTAAAACAATGCTTCTAGTGAAAATTTGGTGTTTTGGGTAGTGTCCGGTTGTTCGGTTGGTTACTGGTTCGTTAAGGTGCTAAACTATGCAGTTTAGTGTGCTTTATGTTACCTTTTGTGACAGTTTTGAGTCCCGACACTTAGGAAAGCATTCTGGACCATTTAACCATATTTCTGCATGCTATTAAAGTATTTAAATGCTGAATTTTGCTGAATTCAGCAATTTAAGTGAGTTTCAGGCACTTTCCGGCACTTAAACTATCACTAGCAAGGCAGTTTTGTGATCCTTACTTTTCTACACACTATACTAGTGTAACTCTTGGTTTCTAGCTCATTCTGTGTCTCAATACCATGTCTGTATATGTACTGAACTCCGTCAGCATTTTTCTGATTTATCTGATAGTTGTGCTAATTGTGTTTCGTGCATCATTTGAATCAATAAAGTTTGCATGCAATAATGGTATGTCATTTGCAATATATGATGCACATGTATCTATGATAACAATAAACAAAAAGCAATTTAAGTCATGAATTATAAATCAGCTCAGTCATTAAGTCATAATTATTGTCTAATCATTGTACGGATACATGCAAATTTGACAGTTGTCACAGCTTCACATGCCCAAACCATCTCAATCTCCCCTCCTTAATCTTATCCGATATACTAGCCACTCCTAATCTTTCCCTAAAAACCTCATTTCTTATCCGATCTAACCTCGTGTGTCCACACATCCACCTCATCTCTGCTACCTCCATCTTGCGCACTTGTGTCTTCTTGATAGCCCAACAATCTGTTCCATAAAATAAAATAAAATAAAAGGTGATGTAAATTTATTTAACTAAATGTAAGGTAACTCTTAATATATAAGTTACCGGTCGTGATAATTATAAACCAACAATCTCTATACAATATTAGTGTAACAACACTAAAAAACACATTATAAGAAACCCTAGTTGAGACCCAAAACATGTATGACGCAAACCAAAATGAAAAATCAAGATTAGGGTTTGGGGGGTACCCCTAAACCTTCCGCGACACGCAAAAGGTACCTACACGTGTCAAAACCCGAAGTCATTGACACCACAGGGCTAGAAACACAACAAGACAGGTCTAGGCGAAATAGGTCTCTCAGGCGACACGCGGGAGGATCCTTGGATCCTGTTGCGACATGCGGGAGAGTCCAATTTTGGGTATAAATAGCCTGGCCTGGGACTTGAATTCCTGCACCATTTCAATAGAATTTCAAAATTTCCGTCTCTCTATATCTCCATTTCTTTCTAGTAGTACACCCCTAATTCGCGAAGCTCTGCCTTGTTGTAAGTATTATAACCCCCGGTTACATATTAGATACGCTGCCCAATTGATCCAGTGCTCCGTAACGCATGTCAAGGCTCTGCCTGACTCAGTCGTTGGAGTTCTGTCTCGGGGAGGGTATAACTAATGTAAATTGGGTTATTATACTAACGCGTGTGCATTGTTTAATTTATTAGATTATAACCAGAAAATCACAAGTAAATACCTAAATTAGCAATGTGAGTAATCCTCTTTTTGTAAACCTTTTTGTAAACTGTTTTTACAAAACCTTAATTATTTTAAATTATAATTAGCAGTGATTGAGTCGTTGTAATTCTTCAATTACTGCCGGTATGTTTGGATTTTGTATACAAAATGTGGAACACATTACAATTGGACAACGAGATAGCCAATGAGTAATATGACCCACCAGTCAGGATTGACAATACTGAATGAGTAATTGTGTAGATATAAACATTGTAATCGCTCTCAATACTATGAAATGATAAAACCTGTTTGATTAAATTGGGATTCACTCGGCAGTATTTTTTGCTGATAAAATATTTTTAAACGCATTTCAGGTGACAAAATGTGAAAACCAATTAGAAGCCAGCTGCAGAGCACTGAAGGCTTGGAAAAGTGGCTATAAAAGTTACCTAAATAAAGAAGAAGTTTTATTTCAATAAATTAGGGTTTATCCCTATAAACATATTTGTAATGGAAACTTGGGAATTTCCCATGTATGTATTATTATAAAAATGTGGTGTTTTACTCTGATAAAACATTTCCTAACTACGGTCCTGATGTAAATTCCGCTGCCAAATTAATAAACACCGATATCACTGATACTGGTTCGCGGCCGGCTGTTCCCAAGGATAGGGGTCGGGGGGTTGCGACAATTAGGCCATGTGTAAAGGGGTCACGTCTCTGTTGATCTGGTCGTGACCCCTCTATGAAACACCGCTCCGACCTAAGTTGAGGGTGTGAGAAGTTTTGGGTCTAATCTGTTTCGCACCGCAACACTTGCAGTGACCATTAGAGAAGATTGAATTATTTTGGATCGCCAATTTAAAAAAATAACAAGTGTTAACATTTTGTTCACTCGATATTTTTTACACCTCACCCACTTTCTTTTTGTTATTTTTACTTATTTTATTTAAACAATATTTTAATAAGTGGTGTAATGAAAACTTGTGAAACCATTACATAAGGCTAGAGGGTGTGTGATAACCTCCTTGGGGCTTTATAAGCGCCACCTCAGCGCCACGTCAGCCAAGGGGGCTTTATAACCCCCCCCTCCCCCTTTAACATGGAGGGTGTGGTGATAACCCCTAGGGGCGCTATAGAAAAAAAAAATTTGATTGGTGCAAACAAGTGGGCCCCACCTGATAACCCCCTCCTCCCTCGTTATCATGTTGGCTGAATGTGTATGGCGCCCCCTCCTTAACATGGAGGGTGTGGGTGTATAGCGCCCGGGGCGCTAGAGAGGCTAAGGTGGCGGGTATGACGCCCCCCACACCCTCCGGCCTAATAAAGGTGAAAACAAGTGAGTGAGTACGTGGCATGCAATACTATAGTATGACACTCACTTCTTAGTGTGGAGTGAATATGAGAAACTATTACACGTAGCCTTATTGTATGAGCTTCGTAGTTACGGTCGAAGAGAGACGAGAAATGTATTTTCTTGTATAAACCAAGACTCTTTATCTTGCCATTATCTTCATTATCTCATTGTTTAAGAAGTTTTATCTTTTTTTTTTTCAAAACACCTATTATATACATTGATGCCATTAGGCTACGACTCTATGTATAAACCCTTTTGTCTCACTTTTAAGTAGTTTATAACTTTTACAAGCAGCCAGTTGTCAAGTTTGATAAAAGCTTTGTCAACCCAAAACACTGAATAGCTCGAATATATTTTTCAATAATATTTGATCCTTGCTTAATCTACTAAATTAATTAGCACATAAAGATATTCAGAAAAGCTAATAATATTTAATCTGGAAAACAATAACCTCATGAACAGGAAATTGAAAGGAACAGAAAATGAGATCCTTCGCAGTTCGCATGCAAAATAGTACACATAAAAGTTGAGCTCCGACAGCAATGACATACGGGGCCGCCTGTACATATATGCTTACATATATTTGTATTTATACTTTTGTACGTGTTTGTTTGCGTCTTTTAAACGTGGAAAAAGCAACGTAGCCACCAACCTGGTACAGTCTAAACTCTAAACTATATTGCCTCCTTGATATCATACAATCAAACATATTTAATAAACTCTACCCCTATAATCTTGTTCTCTTGTCGCACCCCTCCTTACATAAATGTTAAACCCTAAAATACCCCTATCTTTTCAGTTCATTAACAAATTTTTTTTTAATTCAGATTTTGTAAGTTTTTATATTTTATGTAGAAGGTAAACAAAAAAGATGTTTTAATTATCAACTATAAGGTAGAGTATTTTGATGCATGTATAAGAGCATTCTCATCCAATCCATCAAATTATACATACATTCCACTAAAAAAACAACTCATATATCAATATATTTTCACTAAAAACAAATACTTTTTCTCTCTCCTTTTCAATTAAATAATATTATCATTCCATTTTTCTCTCTCCTTCACTCACAACCACTTTCAATATATATTAAAAAAATTATACTGGGTGAACAGTGTCCCCCCAAATATACAGATGAACAGTAACATTTTCTCTCTCCTCCACTCACAACCATTTTTTATACCCTTTATAATATAAAAACTACCCCTCACATATTTTGATGGTTTGGATGAGAATGCTCTAAGGACGGGTTTTGATAATTCTAGTCTTATAACTGATTATAATATAAACTGAAACATATACTCTGTATTACCAGTGGCGGATCCAGGAATTTTTTCCAAGGGGTTCCTTTTTCTTAGTGTCCGAACATAAAAAAAATACGGAACGGTTCGGGTCGGGTAAAGTTCCAACCAATTTCCATGAAACAAGTAACAATATAAGCAATACACTTTATCTGTTTTGACACTATATTCCAACCAATTTCCATGCTTTTCTATGTACCATTTCGGATTAAAACGCCTTAACTTATCACCATTACCGACTTGGGTTTGTGGAAAATCATCTTTTTTCCCTTGCGGTTGACATGGACCTCTAAGCAAATATGTCCGTCTAATTTCATCTTTTTGACTAGGGTGATAAGATGAAATTGGTTTCCTCTCGGAAGGATCCCATGGAAGATTCTCCATATCTATTTTCAATGGTTTACCATTTGAAGATGATGATTCAACATTTGATGGTTGTCTTTGGAAAAAACTTGGAATTCCCCTATGCATACTACCTAAATATCAAACACAAGTTTTAAAAGATACAAATTTACCTAAATATCAAACAACAAGTTTCAAAAGATTACAAAGTTACATCAAATTAAATGTTAAATCACAAATATTATAGCATTAGAAAGCTTATTTACCCAAAAAAAACTAACAATAACACAATGAAATTAACAAAATCGTATGCATAAAGTGATAAAACAATATTTCTTACAATCTGATCATATCATTATTCTATAACCGTAGCTACCAACTAGATGATAATCATTTAAAGAATTCCACTCTAATGTAAAATCAAAATATAGGGTTTAGTTCTTACTTACCAGTTATCAAAGATTCAAAATCGGTCAAAAAAACTGAGAGAGCCGGAGAAGACGGTGGCTCTGTAGTCCGGCGAGGGCTGTGGCGTGGCTGGAAGGAGAGTGGAGACAAGGGCACGAGGCTGAAAAGTGAAGACGGTGGCTCTGTGTTTTGAGTTTCTGTTTTGTTAAAGAAAGGAGCAGGAGTGAAGACCTAACTAAAGTTAACCCTAGATGTAATTTGTTTTTAAATTAAAAAAAATGAAAAAAAACGCAAAAAAAAGGGGAAAACGGGTTTAAACGGTTTCGAACTCGAGACCTCTTGTTAAGAAGCGCGCAGATTTACCACTACACCGGTCTAGATATTTGTTTATGAGGTTCCCCTACAAAATATTAAGGGGTTCCTTCAGAATTTTGTGTATAGCTTTACACTATAAATTACAAACCAAACGGGTTCCCGGGAACCCCCCGAAGAAGCGTAGATCCGCCCCTGTGTATTACACTCGCCAGGTATCCAATATTACTTATAATACATCGGATTCGTGAGTATACTATTGGTATCAACCGTATTAGGTATATTCGTCTTTGGTGTTATGTGGTTAAAAACCATCCATTAGGAATTAGGATGTCCACTATCCAAAACTCGATCTTAAAGTTATCTCAAAATCGCTTGGGATACCAAATTTATAATTGTATATTTTAAGATTATATAACGTATTAATGTGTCATGTTGGATGTGGATAAACATATTTGGATAATCGAACATGTATCACATAATCATGTATACCCGTCCACAACCATGAAACATTGAAACTTTTTAATATTTAGTCTCATATTCATTTATACCATCTATTGCTCATTCTTAATCTATTAAGTTTTAGGTTTTTTGGAGTTTTATTTTCTATTCTTATCATTTATCTTGTTTCAAGTTTTTGAAAAATAAGTAATATATTATTATAGGATTTTCAAATTTCGGGGTGTGTTACTCTTACCGTTTTCTTTCTAATCTCATACCATTTTCAAACTTGTATGAGGCGGTCGTTTAATACTTAGAGCTTGCGTCATAGCTCCATCTTTAAGTGCTTCTAGGATTCAACAAACGGTCGTTTCGGATGTGTGAATGGCATGGCAACAGTCCTGAGAAGTTAGTCTAGTGGTTAGTCACTTGGTTTCTCTCCTTGAGGTCCCAAGTTCAACTCCCACTAACATCACTTTGAAGGACATTGGTGGTGGCAATGAAGTTTAGAACTAGGCCTCTCTGGAGGTCGCCAGTTTGAAACCGAGTCAAACCGGGTTTTAGCACAGTCGGCCTTAAGCAGGTTTTTCCCGGAACTGCTGGCTTGTTGGCTCGGATATGCATCCAAGGTAGTGTTCGTTTCATGGATTGTAATAGAATTGGAATGGGAATTCGCGCATAGATTGAAATTTGATTTGTAATTTAGGTGTATTTGTTTTGCAAAACGGAATGAAATTTGGATGGAATTAGAATGTAGATTCCCTTCCTTATGTTGTTGTTCAATTCTAATTCATTTTGTTGTTGAAACCAACAAAATAAGGAGTGAAATCAACATTCCAATTCCCTCAAGATTCCATTCCATTCTGTGAAACGAACACTACCTAACTATTATGGAGGAGGAGATACATTTGCTCAACTAAGGACATCTCATAATATTTATCCGATGATTCAGTTTTTCGTTAAAAAATAGCATTACAACAACGATAAATACAAAATGATGTGTTTAAAAAGATATGATTTGACGACAAGGTAGAAGCCTACTACACATGAAACATCTCTAAAGATTAATAAATATATTTCGATATATACTTGTATTGAAATAAGAGATTTCTGTCCCCCACACTCCTCCCTCTACCCGTTGGTCAATCCCTATATAAAACACCACCACGATCAACACCAATCCACCATCATATCATCGTCATTTCATACACTCCCATATCATCATAATCATATACTCATCATTTCCTTTACAACTAAAATAACACAATGCAATATCAAGCAGCCACTGAATACTACTACAACTACACACCGGTAAGCTACCAGTACTACCCCACGGTAGCAGTTGATCCACTAGAGAGGGTGGCCAAACTGGCGGCCCAAAACGCGGTGGTGATATTTAGTTTGAGCACTTGTTGCATGTGCTATGCCGTCAAGAGTCTCTTTTCTGGCATGGGTGTCAACCCGACTGTGTACGAACTCGACGAAGATCCCGTCAGAGGAAGAGAGATCGAGAGGGCGTTAGTTAGACTTATGGGCAGCTCTACGGCGGTGCCGGTGGTGTTTATCGGTGGGAGATTGGTGGGATCGATGGATAGAGTGATGGCTTCACATATCAATGGAACTTTGGTTCCACTTCTTAAGAAGGCTGGAGCCCTTTGGCTTTAAGTAATAGTTGTTAAATAGAATGTTTGATTATCAGTGTTAGTTAATTACTTAATTATGTAATGCGAATTTAAGAAAATTTAGAGGTCTTCAAGTTTTTATTTATTTATTATTATTATTATTATTATTATTATTATTATTATTATTATTATTATTTTTTTTTTTTTTTTTGAACGTCCAAAAAAAAGTTTAATTCAATCAACTATCAAGTGAGGCCAGAAAATAACTAGCCTCACGCCCTCACCACCATATATATACAATCCACCAAAAAAACTACTAGCCCATGTTACGTAATCCAAACCCACACCAAACATCCCAACACACATTAGACTGTTAATATCTGGATATAACCCTTAAGAAGCTTAGGGCCTTCACATCCAGTGGCGGATCTTGCCCATTGAACGTGCCAGGGCCGAAAGACACGGGCACTAAAAAAATATATAAAAAATTTCGATCGAAATGCGGAAAATTAGCACTACGCCCGAAAAACTTGCCCGAGCCGTGGCCCTGCCACTAGCCTACTAAGAACCGCCCCTGTTCACATCGTCTTCTGAATCGAGCATGGTATCTGATCAAAAACTGCCTCGTTTTGTGATTTCCAAATGCACAAATGTGTCGTCATACAAACCATGAGCTTTCTTGTAAAGGTACGATTGAAGCAATAGGAGAAATGTAATCCCAAAAGTTTCTCAACTGGTATACAAGCAGTGACGAACCCAAGATTTTTTTGTTGGAGGTGTGGAATATTTTTAAACATTTTATGCCCTAGCTATATAAAAAAAATCGGTTCATAGCGGGTTGGATCGGGTCAGGTCATGTAAGACAAAAAAACATCAAACTAAAATTTATAGAATCATCAAAAACATGTCAAATGTCATTACAAATGTATTTAAAACTATGCCCTGCATGTTTTCATTTTCTAAAGCATATCCAAAACATAATCTAGAGATACTAAACGCTCCACAAGTTCATTACATTCTTACTCAAGGTTCCTATCACATATAAATCGCTCCATAAGTTTATAAAACAACACTAAACACTTAAACAAAATAAACAATCATGCTCAATTATAGTCTGTAATTTCCAATTTTATTTTCAAATATTCAAGCCCAGATATTAAATGTTGATTAGTTGTAACTAATCATTTAAACAAAAAAGCTATAAATAAAACAACAAAATCTTTTAACTACAATTCTACAACAACAAAAAAAACATCAAAAAACATAAAAGAAAAATCAAACTCTTATATGTCTGTCTGTATGTTCTCCTAATCATCACATAAAACAAAAAAAAATAAAAAATCAATAAAGAAACCATACGAGTTTTATATCGGAATTCTGGCATAATATGGGTCGGTCTTGTCGGATTTGGTTTTTTCGGCAAAAAACCGTCCAGTCGTGAGAAGTGGTGTCAAGTCGGTGGGAGTTTTTTTTGGGCGGGATTTGGAATTGGAATGGGTGGATGAGTTTGGGTTATTTTATTTAGTTCAAATTTCTTTGGGTTGGGTTTGGGCTTGGGTTAATAAAAATAGATTTAGATTGGCTTTGATTGGGTTAAGTAATTAAGGGGCTGTTTGTTTACCTCTTAATGAGTCTCTTAATGGTTCAGACCTCTTACTGGTTCAGCACTTAATGGTTCAGACTGTTTGTTTCGTGAGCAGCTGTCTGAATGGTTAAATTTTAAACAAAGTCTTAATGGTTAAGACCTCCAATCTGAATTGGTCAGACATTTGCCTCTGAATGGTTAAGCATTATACTGGCTCTTAATGGTTCAGACCTCTTACTGGTTCAGCACTTAATGGTTCAGACCTATTACTGGTTCAGCACTTAAGCATTCAGAAGTTGCCAAATGGCCGATAAAGAATAATTATATTAATTGTGTTTGAAGAAACATTGGTTTAATTGACCTGAATCAACTGAACCAGGGGGTTTGAATCTGCATAAAGGGGTTAAATCTTCTCGTTCGATTCGTGGGCGAATGATCTTCTTCCTCTACCTATCACTGCAAAACAACAGCCGTTAGACTCGCCACGGGGAGAATGGGGGTTTTCTCCGTGACCACCCCCCGGCGTGAGAATAAGTACAGGGTTTAATGAAGAAGAAGAAGTGAAAGTGAAGTGAATGTAACTTGAGAATTATACCTGAATTATCCTTCTATTTATAGCCGAAGTTTGGGCGGGAAAATTTGTTGATGAAAAGTTGACGGAAAGTGCTTTTCCGTGAGCGGTTATTTTTCCCTCCGTTAATCACTAACGAGTGTGTGTGCACATGGATCGTGATCTTGATCAACGGTTAGGGTATTGCCACGTGGGAAATGGGCAAGTGTGGATCTTCCTTCAATTCCGTGACATCATCGTGATCTTGACAGAGCCTAGGATGATGCCACGATGTCATTCGGTTATATAATCGAATGGTGGTGCATGATTGAGTCTTCTAGAAGGATACAGTTGTAATCCTGTGTGACTTTTCCTCACGTTAACTTCGTGGTAACAGAGAAGTTATTTTTATCCAAGTCTGGACATTATTTATGCGGAAGTGTTTGCTAGGATTTTTATCCTATTTGCTATGGAGGCCGGCGCAAGGATTTGTTAGCTTCCTTTTGGCGCGCAGATGCTGAACATTGTTTCTCGTTCTAAGTTCATTTTGTAGAACCAGTGCGCGGCCGCGCTAGATCTATTAAAGACGAGGTTGCGGTATGGTCTCAAGTACCTGAAGCAAGGTTTTTGGGACCTTACCCCTTCAAGTCCCCCAGTATAGCGTTGCTCTTATGCAAATAAGTGGAACACTGGACTATGAGAGATGGGTGTTTTTGCTGTAGAGAAAGTGGAGAAACGTTTTGGGGAAGATACTCTTACTCATGATTTTGATTTTGAAAATCTTGACTTTGGGCAGGTGAAAAGGTGCAGTGATGACTGTTGACGTGTGACAGGCTGTCACTGCCAGTTGTACGTTGCTGATCGTGACCCTCACGCGCGCGTGAACTCGAGTCATTGCTTATTCCCACTCGCCCCTGATGCTTGGATAACGGTGCTAACCCCGAAAAAGGTGTTATTGCAGTTATCTAGGTTTTTAAGGCGGTGGGTATATAAATTTTCAAATTGCCTATTTTCGTAAATCATTGCCATTTGAAAAATCCTTTCTTCTCCGTCTTTCCTGTCAGTTTCTTGAAAGATTTTTTAATTTTCCTTTTTATGTCAACCGGAGACCACCACGAAGATTATGCTGAAGAAATGGCTGTTGAAATTCCACCATTGAAGTGGTCTAGGGAAACCTTTGATGGTTTGATTCGAAATTTTAGGTTTCTGGAAAGTTGGGACGCTCGATATGCTGATGAGGGTCAAACAGCGGCGGATGCCCCGACCGGATATATTACTTTGTTCTGGGATTTCTTCTCTCTAGGCAATTTTCGATTGCCTGTGACAAAGTTTTTTCTTGACATTCTTGCTTATTACAAGTTCCACATTTCCCAGATGTACCCTATTGGGATGGTTAGGGTTCGTCATTTTGAGTTTATCTGCCGTACGATGCATATCGAACCGATGGTTACTCGGTTTCGAGTGTTTCATCAGATACACTGTTCTCAGGGGTTCTACTCGTTTATGCAAAGGGCGTCTGCGAAGAAGATCTTGCTGCAACCCCCAAAGTCGTTTCATGACTGGAAACTAAAGTTTTTCTTTATCAAGGTCGGAGTGATTCTGATGAAAATGGTATTTAGGGGTAAAGAGGAGGCTGCAACAGAGACGATATAAACTCCTCTTTCGGAAAATTGGTACCAAGATCTAAAGGATGTTCCTTTGATTGCCTTTTCGGAGAAAGCCTGGTCGGTGCTGCTATGAGCCTCTGTTGGCGGATGAATAGAGAGGACAAACCAGTGTACATGGAGGGTGATAAGAGTAAGACTCTAGATCTCTTCCTCCTCTGATTTGTTTGTCCCCCCCCCCCTTTTTGAATTTGTCTTCGTTTCTCTCCTTTTGCAGTCGGTTCTTTGTATGCTGTTGCTTTTGAGAGAGAAGGTAGGAAGATGTCTACTGTTCCCAAAAAACCTGATGAGGAGCTCTAGTATCATCGTATAGCTAGGAATTTTGTTTTTCCGCGCGATGTGGACTTGTCCGCGCAACCCTCAAGTGGTGTTGGTAAGTATTTACCTTTGTTTTTATGTTGCCGCATTATTCTTTGCGCGTGGGTAACATTGCGGTGTTCTTGTTTGAGTAGGTGAGATGACTAACCTGGGCATTGGCCCTGAGAAGAAAAAGCGCGCGCCTGCTGCCACTTCCGCGCCAAGAAAGAGTGATGTGGAAAAAAACTCAATCCTCCAAAGCAAAAAATGTGGGAGGAGAGAAGAAAGGTATGCAACGTTCCTCTGACTCGTGGTGTGATTATGTGGTGGTATCTGACTCATTAGAGGGTGTTGCGCCTGCAGTTGTAAGGAAACCCAAGCCAAAACCCAAGGATACTACCGACATTCCTTCATCAAATCCTGAGCATTTGATGAGGAAGAAAGGGGGAAAAAGAAAACAAGCTGATGCTGAGGCTGAAGGTCAGCCTGCCAAGAAGGTTCAGAAGAAGAAAATCACCAGAAGAGGCAATCTTGATGCCTTTATTGTGAAACCAGTTCTTGGTAGGTGTTTCTCTTTATTTACCTTTTGTGCGTATTTGAATGTTTATAATGTATATTTTTGTTTTTGAACAGAAGCCAAGTTCTCCTGTTCACGTGGAGCCATCGTCCATGGTTAACGAGGATCGTCTGCCCACTCCTCCTCGCGCCCCAATTAGCGAGCAGTTAGAGAGCACTAAAGCTGCTGATAATGAGGCAGAGAAGGATGCTGGGGCGGAGAATACTGAGGTTGAAAAACCTACTGATGTTGCTGTAGAAATGGAGAAAGTTATTAGCCCGAAAGCTGTGGGTGTTGATGCTGGGCATCTACAATCTCCTGAATTTGTTGCGCGGGACCCGGAGAAAGGAAAATCTGCTCAGGAGATCCCTATAACAACTTCTCCTTCTGCGGCTTTTGGCTCTATGCCTGAGAATATCGAGATGACCCCTGTTGAGGACCAAGGTTCTTTTTCTGATAAAAATTCCCCTATTCGCCCGGATGAAACTCTGGGGGATCATTCTGACAGAACCTACTCAGAGAAGAACGCCTCTGAAATTCATGCCCCAGTTTGGAACTTGAAGAAAGGTGATACCTTTTCAGACTGGTTGGTATGCCAAGATTGGTTACAGGGAACCTTTCCGCCTGGGGAGATTAAATTTCAGGAGGGACGTCTTCATGAGCAGACCTATCACACCTATCTTGAAGAGGCTGCTACTTACGCGTCTACTATGCATCGCATAGTGCACGAGTGGCGTAGCATGCATAAAGAGTGGGCTGCTTATGAAGAGTCCAAGAAAATTTTTTCAGAAGATGAGGCTCGAGTAGCGCAATTGAAGGCTACGTTGGAGGCTGACCGGGCCAAGTTTGATCATGACCGAAAAACTGAAGAATGGTCGGTTGCGGGATGGAAGAGGAAAGCAGAGGCCGAAGCTGCCCTCCTGTCCAAAGCGCGGAAAAATTGGAAGGAAATTTGCGAGAAAGACAATAAGGAAAAAATGGGTCTTCGCAATACCATTAATAATCTCAAAGCTGAGGTTGAGATATTAAAGAAACAAGATGCAGAGATCGAGAAATTATAACAAGAGAAAGCTGAAGCTGAAGCGGCGCGTGACGAGGCGCGCTCCCATAGGAAAAGGAGTGAACAAAGAGAGGTATATACCTGCGCTACTCTTGCTCTTAGAGATAAGGAGATAGAAGAACTTATTGCTTTATTATCTGAGTAGGAACAACTTAAAGCGGAGGTTGAGTGTAACGACCCACACAAAAATGTCCTAAAACGCTCCGTAAGTGAAAACCCGAACCCCTAAAACCTACTTTTTATGAAAAATCAATAAAATCAAAATTTAGTACTAGCTCGCGGGCCGAGAAGGAATAAGAGAGAGTCTTCGCGGGGCGCGACAGCTCTGCATTCGCCGGATAACGATCAAGGACATGTGTCCCTACGCGTGTCAACCTTACGCCATGACTCAACAACATTCACACCGAACTAGACTCCCTCGCGGGCCGCGAAGGAGAAGCTGATGTGCTTCGCGGGCCGTGACTCGCCTCAATGTCAGCCTATATATTGAGGTTTTCAGCTTCATTTCAAATCGTTCAATTCTTTTCTTTCTCTTGCTCTCTTGTTCTGTCATTTTAATGTCAGAACTTCTAAAACTCGAAACTCTGCCCGTTATTAGGGTAATAACTCTAATCAGTGGTACGATGCTGTATCCGATCGATTAAAAACGATCCAATGGATGTTTAAGTGCTGCCAATATATGGCTATACTTTGTCATTCGTTGTGAGGGTTTTGATCTCGTGATTATCGTTAAAGTTGAATTGAGTTAATACACTAATACGAGTTCCATTGTATCTAGAAATTAGAACTCATAACCAGGAAACTGTTAAACTAAAATACTTAGCGATTAAGTAAACTTAGTAATTAAGTAAACTTAATGGTTAAGTAAAACTTAGCAGTTAAGGAAACATTAACAGTAAAGGAAACTTAGCAGTTAAGTAAGTTAATCAACCAGTTAATTAGATTAATTAATCGGCTAAGTAAATTACTTAATTAAATAGTTAAGGAAAAGTAATCAGTTAAACAGCTAAGTAAGATTAATTAATTAGTTAAGTAAGATTAATTAATTAAGTAAGTAAGATTAATTAAGCTAAGGAAGATTAATTAAACACCTAAATAGATATACATGAAAATAGATATATATGAGGAAGGTGCAAGGAAGGTGTAAGAAGATATATATTTGGGTAGGAAGCTTCCTAGAAAATGTATAGGTAACTTCCTAGAAAAGTATATGGGATACTTCCTAGAAATTTCATACTCCTTACCTATAAATAGGAGCCTAGGATTTCATTCTTCCTTGCTCATTTCTTTTCTTCTTCTCTCTATACGTTGGTGTTCTAACCAATAATCACCGATGCGATATTCTGTCCGATCGATTCGGGAACCAACTAACGAATGCCAAAGTGCTGTCTAAACAAGACTATACTTTGTGAATTTCGTTAAGGTCCTTAAACGAATGCCAAAGTGCTGTCTAAATAAGACTATACTTTGTGAATTTCGTTAAGGTTCTGATCTCGTGACCATCGTTAGGTTTGATTGGGTTTAACACTAATACGTATTCCACTTTGTTAAACTAAATGTTTAACTACCAGAAACTCTGCACTATACACTTACAATCAAAGTAGATGCTTAGTTATCAGAAGACTTAGAATCAAGAGACATGTTAAATCAAGACTATACGCTAACAAGGTGAGTCATTCTCCTTTTTATCAAATTGCTTTGCAAAGCCCTAAATGTTTTCCATTTGTACTTTGCAGTGATTAAGTCTTTGCTAATCTATAATTACTGGCAGTAAGTGGGGGGGTTTTGTGCACATTACTACTAATGATTTATCACTTTAGGTGGGCGAGCCTAACTAGTGATATGTCCAAAGTCATAGATCCGGTCGAGTGACAACTGAACCAGCTAATTATAAGATAGTGGCAAATGTGAAAACTCTTAATGCTGTGAATTATAACAAATGTGTTTTTGTACAAAGTGAATGAACTCACCAGTATTTCCTGCTGACCAAATATTTTTAAAAAGCGTTTCAGGTGATTACAATAGATTGGAATAAGAGTGATGATACGGCACCAAAAGGCTTAAAGAAGTGCTTATTTTATCAATTAAATTAAATCAAGAAAATGTTGTTTTATGTATTCGGGTTTATCCCATACTAAAGCTACCTTTGTAAAACATAGGTTTACTCCCATCTGTTTAATAAATAAAATCCGGTGTTTCAAAACTCTGATATTTTTCCTAACTCACGTTCCTGATGAAATTTTCCGCTGCAATATTTTCAAAATAACCACCGGTACCACTTGACTGCTCGCGGCTCCCTTCCAGGGTGTGGTCAGGGGTCGTGACAGAAGGTGGTATCAGAGCCAAGCCACTGGTTTAAGCAATTAGGTGTTGTAATAATACCTAAGCTTAAACGAAAGAGTTAGGAAATTGTTATTAACTGGTAGCACCCAGGATAGTATTTAGACTTGAACTTAAGAAAAATACTTTAGTACTAGCTTCGAGATAAGTTAATTATGTCACACCCCTTTCTAAGGCGAAAGCACAAGGTGTGATCATGAAAGGTTTTCATTGCATACAATTGGTAAACATACTACATGCTCATAAAAATAACTTCAAACACCATTAACATAGCATAACAGAAAACTTAGTTTAAGTGTTTACATCACTTCACAAAACGTTGTCTGAAAAGTTTACAACATTATTCATAGATAACATAAACGACATCCAGGAGCATGAGTAAGACCGCGCGCACATCCACTTTTAGTTACCTGAAATACATGTGAGTTTTGGAAAAATGTCAACATAATGTTGGTGTGAATTCATGCAGTTTTTGTGTTTGTATACTTTGTATGAAAACATCGTTTGCATCTTGTATAAATCGAGTATCTTTGTATAAATCCAGTATTCATGTTTAAATCAAGTATTCTTGTGTACACCACATACTCATGTATAAATTAAGTATTCATGTGTAAATCAAATGTTCATGTATAAATCAAGTATTCTTGTGTACACCACGTACTCATGTATAAATCAAGTATTCATGTGTAAATCAAATGTTCATGTATAAATCAAGTATTCTTGTGTACACCACGTACTCATGTATAAATCAAGTATTCTTATGGTATGAATCTTGTATAAATCATCATCATCATCATCATCGTACTCAGTATATCCCACCAATAGCAAAAGCTAAGGTAGGGTCTGAGGAGGGTGGGATGTAGACAGCCTTACCTCTACCCCGTAGGAATAGAGAGGCTGCTTCCAATGAGACCCCCGGCTCGATTGTGGTTTTGCATCAAGCCTTGGACATAAGGCACATAACACTCAGCAATTGAGACAAACGCCAATTGGTGCATGTACCCCCTTGTCTTTCGGCTATCAACGCCACCACATGATGCATGATTAACCATCCCCTCTTTTAACGTTATTTTCACGAAATTAGTAAAATAACGTTAAAAATTAGTGCACTTTTGCTTTTGCCCCCCGAGCGCCCACACATATATACATTATATGTGCATACCGCAAGCGGGGCGACGAATCTTGTATAAATAAGGTGTTCTTATATGTATTAGGGTTGTTAATGGGTTGCAAGGCCATTAACATGTGACACGACATAGGAAGTCACCAAACCATAGGCATTTATCAAGTTTTTTCTGAGACACAAAAGCACTACTTGGTACTCGTTCTCACCAAGAGTGTGGCTGCCCGAAACCCGTTAGATCTAACCTTTTGTTCTGCGGTCTAGGTATATTGTTGATTAATGGTGCTTATAGTACCCTATTCGTGACACGATTTCTCGTATCATTCCTTGTATCATTTCTTGTATCAATTCTTAAAATGCATCATACTTTGTACTCGTTCTCACCAAGAGTGCTTCTTGTATTCTTGTATTCTCATACGCATCATACTTGGTACTCGTTCTCACCAAGAGTGCTTCTTGTTTTTGTATCATACCATATATAAACATTGTAATATTGGTAACATGTATTTCACCCCCGAAGTTATAAAACTGAAAACAGTTAAGAGAAAAGGGGGAGCATGAACTCACAACTTTACGCTCCTGCGTCGTAAACTTCACCGGATTTGCTTAATTAACGTCGTGACCTATACGTGTTTTCTTAACGTTAGTCACAAGACTTGTATCGCACAAGTACAATTCACTATTTTTTGTATAAGTGTTCTTGTGTTAAAAATATTTTATATTTTTAACTAAGTGGCTTACTTATATTATTTTCTCAAAAAATATACATACTTAATTAAGTGGCTTACTTATATTATCGCACAAGCACAAGTCACTATTTTATATTTTGCACCCGGATTATGTATCTTGTATGTTGTATGTGTATTTTTGTGTTTTTACTCCTCAAGAGTATTTAGTGTATTTTCAAGTCCTAATAAACTATCAAGTATAATACATACTACATACACTTAGCAAAAAATTTGGCGATCAATAAATATATATATTTTTCTCAAAAAATATACATACTTAATATCCATTTTTATTCTTGAAGAAATCCTCATTTCTTAACACAAAAGTTTGGGAAACCTTGGTAAATGTTTTTAGATGCATTTTTAGGGAATAAGTTTCTCAAAACTTATATTTTTCTAAGTGTCAAAATTTATAAAAAATATGACAGAGTTTCCCCTAAAAATAGAGGTTTCCCATGTTTTCAAAACATGTGTTTATTTTCTTTTAGAAACATCAACAACATCAACAACACATTCAAGTCTTACTACAAGCCAAAATCCTGTAAATCACTCTTTATCATGAACTTGAAGTTCTTGTAAAAACTTGTAGTAACTTACCATGTTATTTAGTGGGTTTAGTTACCACTAAAAACATGGTTATTTGTTTGTAAATCATTCTCTTGAAGGATTTAGAGATTCACAACTTGTCATATGATTTTTCCAAAAGTATTCTTTTTGTATTTTCCTTGTTTCATAAGTGTTTATACACTTGTTTTTCTAATAAAAATGGTGTAGGTTTAAGTAAAAACCAAGATCTTCTAAAAATCCCATTTTAAACTTGGTTCTTTTAGAAAAACTATTCATACATCTTAGGTTTACAAGTTTACTAGCTCACTTTGTTTATTACTTTTCAAGAAATCATTTTTATTCATCAAGTTCATGTTCTTACAAGAAGATGATTATTTCATATTGTTACATAATCATCCTTCCACTTGCTAAATCATGTGTTTAATCACAATCTAGCAAGCTTTATGTGATGATCAACATCATCATTTCAACAAACAAGCATCATTCATATACTAAACACATAGTTTCTTTACTATTTCATCAAGATTCATCATATATATAAGCTTTATGTTCAAGTTTCATGAATATGTCTCTAGTGTTCTTAAGATTTTCAACATAACAAGTCTTTTAACCACTAAAAATAGAAGTAACAAGAGTGTTCAAGGTGCTTACTACAAGCTTCAAGCTAGGGAAGTAACAAGATGAAGATTGAGTGCTTAACAGCAAACTAGTGAGGTCCTTCAAGTTTCGAGAGTTCCAAGCCTCCTTAATCACCCTTGATCACCTTTGTGAGTATGAAGATTGAATGAAGCTTGAAGGATGAAGGTGGTGGTGTGTAGATGGGGGTTTGGCCGAAAGCTTGTAGGAGAGGCGGAAGTGGGTGTTGTGGAGAAGATGATGATTCTTATAACACTCCAACTCTTATTATCCAAAGGGTTATATGTCCCCTTAAGTACATTCATAATCAAATCAAGATCACACCAATTCCAATGAAGGATCTTGGAAGATATAAGAAGATTTGAAGTAATCTTGGTGGGGCCACCTTGGGTGAGCCATAGATAAGCAATGGGGGGGGGGTAAAATGTAATTTTCCATGGTAAGTAGGTGATTAGTGGGAGGTTAATGTAAAAGTCTAGTGTTTTAGTGTATCATGCACTAAGTAGTATGTTTAAGTGTTCGGGGACTAATACTAGCTCAGGAAAATAAAAACAATGCTTCTTGCAACATTTTAGTGTTCCGGGTATTGTCCGGTTGTTCGGTTGAATACCGGTTCGTTAGAGTGCTAAATTGCACCGTTTAGTGTCTTTTATGTATTCTTTTGTAACCCTTTCA
Organism: Helianthus tuberosus; assembly: GCA_030545235.1. Taxonomy (NCBI): domain Eukaryota; kingdom Viridiplantae; phylum Streptophyta; class Magnoliopsida; order Asterales; family Asteraceae; genus Helianthus; species Helianthus tuberosus. The sequence goes on along the minus strand of CM060383.1, from coordinate 33,732,888 downwards.
ATCCCCGTCACTTAGGGAAGTATTCTGGATGATAAATCATGATTTCTGCACAATATTTATGCATTAAATGCAGATTCATAGCTGGATTTAATAAAATTATGCACTTAAAGTGCGTTTCGGGTGCTTTTTAGTGCGTATTTTAGCTTTCGCAATGTCTATATATAAACCCTTGTATGTACTCTTGGGTTTTAATATATTCTTGTCGTTGGACCTACACCTAGGCTCCAATTCTATTGTCTGACTGCTTTCTGCAGAGTTGATGGCATATTGTGTCTTACCGGTGAGTTTACTAGTATTTCTGACGCAACGCTCTCGTTTATGCATAAAGCAATATTTTGTAGTATAAAACGTGCATGAATTCACTTGTATATCATGTATTCAGACAATGTTGACATTTAAGCACATAAATGCAGTCATTAAATAATAATTAAAGTGTACGGAAATTACCGGTTTGGTGCCAGTTGTCACAGTCTCCCCCCATTAAAAGAATTTCGTCCTGAAATTCAGGTTGAACTAACTCTCGCAGGAGTCTTCTTGAACAGGTGGGGGTACTTTTCTTTGAACTGGTCTTCACGTTCCCACGTGTACTCGGGTCCATGCTTAGAGTTCCAACGTACTTTGACAAGCTTAACAGTGTTCCTCCTGGTCTTGTTGACTTTCCAGTCGGTAACCTCAACGGGTTGTTCTGTAAATCGGAGGGCGTCATCAATATGCACTTCATCCGCAGGGATGATCACGTCTTCTTGTGTTAGACTCTTCTTGAGGTTAGATACATGGAACGTATCATGTACTCCATTAAGTTCTTCCTGTAATTCCAACTTGTATGCCACGGTACCAATTCTTTCCAAAATTTTGAATGGTCCGATGTATCGGGGATTCAGCTTCCCACGCTTTCCGAATCTTACTACGCCCTTCCAAGGTGAGACCTTCAGCAAAACTTTATCTCCCACCTCGAATTCTAATGGTTTTCGTCTTCGATCAGCGTAGCACTTTTGTCGATCCCGAGCCGCCTTAATGCGTTCTCGGATCTGCATAATCCTGTCGGTTGTCTCTTGTACAAGTTCAGGACCAACCATACGTTTATCTCTAGCGTCTGCCCAACATAAGGGCGATCGGCACTTGCGGCCATACAGAGCTTCGAACGGCGCGGCTTTTATGCTCGTATGATAACTGTTATTGTATGAAAACTCAACTAAAGGTAGATGAGTATCCCAGCTGCCGCCTAGATCCATGACACATGCGCGAAGCATATCTTCTAACATTTGTATAGTCCGTTCGCTCTGGCCGTCTGTTTGTGGATGGAATGCCGTGCTTAGATCTAACTGAGATCCAAAGGCTTCCTGAAAGGATCGCCAGATTCTTGAGACAAAGCGTCCATCTCTGTTTGAAATGATTGAGATAGGCACTCCATGACGTGCCACGATTTCTTTTAAGTATATCTCTGCAAGCTTTCCGGTGCTATCCTTCTCTCGGATCGGTAGGAAATGCGCAGATTTCGTTAATCGATCAACTATTACCCATATCATATCGTGCCCTCTCGGGGTCCTGGGTAATTTCGTTATGAAGTCCATCGAGATTTGCTCCCACTTCCACATGGGTATCTCTAGTTGTTGTAGTAGGCCGGACGGTTTCTGATATTCAGCCTTAACCTTAGCACAAGTTAGCCATTTTCCAACATAAATAGCAACATCGCTCTTGAGTCTTGGCCACCAATAGTATTCTTTCAAGTCTTGATACATTTTGTCCGATCCTGGATGGATCGAGTATTTCGATTTATGTGCTTCATCAAGGATGACTTCTCGAATACCGCCATAGAGCGGAACCCAAATACGCTTCTTAAAGTATAAGGCTCCCTCTTCATTTGGCTCCATGTATTTTAACATACCCCGGAGGTATTCAGCTTTACGGTTTTCCATCTTAAGGGCTTCCTGTTGCGCATCACGAATACGTGCAGTGAGGTTCGTTCGAATAGTCATTTCTAACGCTCGAACCCTTAGGGTCTTAACCCTTTCTTTTTGACTCAGTGCGTCCGCTACAACTTTTGCCTTTCCAGGATGGTACTTAATCTCACAGTCATAATCGTTCAGCAACTCAACCCATCGTCGCTGACGCATGTTTAATTCTTTCTGATCAAATATGTGTTGTAGGCTTTTGTGATCTGTGAAGATTGTACATCGAGTACCATATAAATAATGTCTCCAGATCTTCAGGGCGAATACCACTGTGCCCAGCTCCAGGTCGTGAGTGGTATAGTTTCTTTCATGAACCTTCAATTGTCTTGAAGCATAAGCGATGACTTTTTGGCGCTGCATAAGCACGCAACCCAAACCTTGACGCGAAGCATCGCAGTATACCACGAAGTCTTCAGTGCCTTCGGGTAAGGATAGTATTGGTGCATCGCATAGCTTATTTTTAAGCAGTTGGAAGGCTTCTTCCTGCTTATTACCCTAGTCGTACTTCTTGTCTTTCTGTGTGAGGGTTGTAAGTGGTTGGGCTATCTTTGAAAAATTCTCGATCAATCGTCGGTAATAGCCCGCTAAGCCCAAAAATTGTCGAACTTCAGTTGGGGTTTTGGGGGCTTCCCAGTTCTTTATTGCTTCAATCTTGGATGGGTCGACATGAATGCCCTTCTCATTCACAACGTGACCAAGAAATTGTACTTCGCGAATCCAGAATTCGCATTTCGAGAACTTTGCATAAAGCTTCTCTTTCTTCAATAGTTCCAGAATAGTTCTGAGGTGTTGCTCGTGTTCTTCTTTCATTCGCGAGTAAATCAGGATATCATCGATAAATACAATCACGAATTTATCGAGATATGGTTTGCATACGTGGTTCATCAGATCCATAAAGACCGCTGGTGCGTTCGTCAGTCCGAATGGCATTACAAGAAATTCGTAATGCCCATATCGTGTTCTGAATGCAGTCTTTGGCACGCTTTCTTCTTGTATCCTTAACTGATGGTATCCAGATCGAAGGTCGATCTTGGAATAGTAGCTCGATCACCCTTGCAATTGATCGAATAAGTCATCAATCCTCGGTAGCGGGTACCGATTCTTGATAGTGAGCTTGTTTAACTCTCTGTAGTCGATACACATTCGCAGTGTTCCATCCTTTTTCTTCACGAACAATACTGGAGCTCCCCAGGGTGAGAAGCTTGGCCTTATGAATCCTTTATCCAACAACTCCTAGAGTTGTGTAGATAATTCTTGCATTTCGGATGGTGCAAGCCGATAGGGTGCCTTGGCTACCGGAGCGGCTCCTGGAACCAAGTCTATACGAAATTCGACTTGTCATTGCGGGGGTAATCCTGGCAGATCTTCGGGAAAAACATCAAGGAATTCCTTCACCATATGAATATCTTCTACTTTCGGTTCCACAACCTTCTTATCTACAACGTGTGCTAGGAAGGCCACACATCCTTTCCTTAAGCACTTATGTGCCTTCATACAACTGATGATTCGTAGAGGCGCGTCTCGTTTTTCTCCATGTACGATGAGGGTTTCATCATTCGCTAAAGGGATGCGAATGATTTTCTCATGACAAATAACTTCAGCTTTGTTCTTGGACAACCAGTCCATTCCGACCTCCAAATCGAAGCTACCCAATTGAATAGGTAAGAGATCGATGCTAAATCTTCGTTCACCAAGCTCTAATGTGCAGCCTCTAACAACTTTGCCCGATTCAACAAGTTTACCATTGGCTAGTTCTATGGAATAAGGAATATCTAATATACTAGATTCTATTCCAAGCATACGTTTAAATTCCACAAACATGAAGCTATAATCGGCGCCAGTGTCAAATAATATGGATGCAAAGTGATTGTTAATGAGAAACGTACCGGTGACCACATTAGGGTCCTCGCGTGCGTTCTTTGCTCCTATCACAAATGCTCGAGCCTCAGCATTGTTTCCCTTTGGGTAGTCTTTCATGAAATGATCATTGCTTCCACAACTGAAGCATCCTCGGTTCTTCCCATTTCCGTTATTATTCCTGTTGCCAGCACCATTTCCATTTCCACCATTGTTTCTATTACCCGCCCCATTGCGGTTTCCATTCCCGTTCTTATTTCCTTTACCCCAACAGTCTTCTGTTTGATGACCCAACCTACCACATTTGTCGCACCTTGGAATGCGACAAGCTCCTTCATCATGATGCTTACATTTTTGGCATTTAGGCAGGGTGCCTTGGTATCCTCTGGCTGCAGTATCATTTGCTGCTGCAAAGGTTCTTGCCTCCTTAGATGGGTTAGTGTCACGCTTCTTGTTGTATGAACCTTTGTTGTTGCTGCGGGTTGCTTGATTCAGATTCGGATGCTTTCTCTTCTTGTCACCAGACGACTCAGCATGCATCTCGGTCTTCTCAGTAGGGTTCAGCGATAACTTCTTCATACGAACACAATCCTCAGTAAGGCTGACAGCCAGAGTTACAGCCTCAGTGATTGTTTGAGGTTTGGCCGAAGTTACCATGCCACGGAATTCTGAGGCCAATCCCCAAATGTAGCGTTCAACGCACTTGAATTCGGGGGTCACCATGTAGGGAAGCACTCTAGACAGATCGTGGAACCTTCGAGTATAACCGTTAATGTCAGCACCTTCCATGGTCAAGTGCCAGAACTCCGTTTCCAGCCTTTGGAGTTCAGCACGGGAGCAGTACTTTTCTCTCATTTTCTCTTTTAGTTCATCCCAAGTCATGCCATACGCGGCATCATCACCCAAAGTTTGGACTTGCAAGTTCCACCAAGTCAGAGCTTCATCGACAAACAACCTAGTAGCGAAAGTGACTTGCTGATCCGCGGTACACTTGCTCATGCGGATAGTAGCTTCAGTCTTCTCCGTCCAGCGCACAAACGCTACTGCACCTCCTGTACCGTCGTAGTTCATTGGTTTGCAGTCGAGGAACTGCTTGAAAGTGCAGCCTGTAATTGATCCAACCAACTCACACGTGAGCAATCGAAGAAATAATGAAACAAGGACCGTTCATAAATTTCTCCACGCTTAGTACATTGTCTTAAGGTTACCTTGAGCTGCGTTGCCTCCAGATGAATCTCCATTCCCATTACGTCTAGCGTTGCTTGGCCCGCCACTGTCTTGAGTTCGGTTTGCCTCGTATTGGGTGATAGCAGCGGAGATCCTTTCTTCCAGTAGAGCGTTTAGCTCTTCAGCAGTTCTTGGCAGTGGGGGAGGAGGAGGTTGATCACGAGCATTCACAGCTTTCCTGGGTGCCATGTTCTGACAGAACATAACACAACAGAGTTAAACATTTGTATGATATCGTCATACAAGACAGTAGTAGTATATATACATACACGGCATATACCACATAAGTGACATCAAACAATTATTATTCCAGCAGAGTACTTAATAGGCTGGTGTTCACGTTTGACCTTTTCTTGCACTGAGGGAATCTATACGTGACAAGACTTGCTGTGGTTTCTGCGCACTGAATTCCATAATTATTTATGCATCCATAATTACGTAACTCCTTGCACAGTCCGCACAGTTCGTTTCATCCTCGTATTTCTTCCTTCAGATAGGCCATTGTCGTCAGGTAAAGTCACATATACTTGTGACATTCTACTTCTAGTATATGTATATGTCAATTATCACCCATAATTGTAAGTAATTCTTAATCACAGACAAGTGCTACTTCAGTGCACCCTAAGCCTCGTAGTGTCTTTTCTTGACTCTTTGTAAATAGTTTCAGGTAGTGGATGTCGCGGACAGTTTTATGTAATGAAAACTTTTTGAAAAATCGTTTTCGTGAAAAGATCCTAGAGATTGTAGACTAGACTTGAGAAGGAATCCTGGTTCACTACAATCGCAGCTCTGATACCAATCTGTCACACCCCTTTCTAAGGCAGAAGCACGAGGTGTGATCATGAAAGGTTTTCATTGCATACGATTGGTAAACATACTACATGCTCATAAAAATAACTTCAAACACCATTAACATAGCATAACAGAAAACTTAGTTTAAGTGTTTACATCACTTCACAAAACGTTGTCTGAAAAGTTTACAACATTATTCATAGATAACATAAACGACATCCAGGAGCATGAGTAAGACCGCGCGCACATCCACTTTTAGTTACCTGAAATACATGTGAGTTTTGGAAAAAACGTCAACATAATGTTGGTGTGAATTCATGCAGTTTTTGTGTTTGTATACTTTGTATGAAAACATCGTTTGCATCTTGTATAAATCAAGTATCTTTGTATAAATCCAGTATTCATGTTTAAATCAAGTATTCTTGTGTACACCACGTACTCATGTATAAATTAAGTATTCATGAGTAAATCAAATGTTCATGTATAAATCAAGTATTCTTGTGTACACCACGTACTCATGTATAAATCAAGTATTCATGTGTAAATCAAATGTTCATGTATAAATCAAGTATTCTTGTGTACACCACGTACTCATGTATAAATCAAGTATTCTTATGGTATGAATCTTGTATAAATAAGGTGTTCTTATATGTATTAGGGTTGTTAATGGGTTGCAAGGCCATTAACATGTGACACGACATAGGAAGTCACCAAACCATAGGCATTTATCAAGTTTTTCTGAGACACAAAAGCACTACTTGGTACTCGTTCTCACCAAGAGTGTGGCTGACCGAAACCCGTTAGATCTAACCTTTTGTTCTGCGGTCTAGGTATATTGTTGATTAATGGTGCTTATAGTACCCTATTCGTGACACGATTTCTCGTATCATTCCTTGTATCAATTCTTAAACGCATCATACTTGGTACTCGTTCTCACCAAGAGTGCTTCTTGTATTCTTGTATTCTCATACGCATCATACTTGGTACTCGTTCTCACCAAGAGTGCTTCTTGTTTTTGTATCATACCATATATAAACATTGTAATATTGGTAACATGTATTTCACCCCCGAAGTTATAAAACTGAAAACAGTTAAGAGAAAAGGGGGAGCATGAACTCACAACTTTGCGTTCCTGCGTCGTAAACTTCACCGGATTTGCTTAATCGTGACCTATACGTGTTTTCTTAAAGTTAGTCACTAGACTTGTATCGCACAAGTACAAGTCACTATTTTTTGTATAAGTGTTCTTGTGTTAAAAATATTTTATATTTTTAACTAAGTGGCTTTCTTATATTATTTTCTCAAAAATAAATATAAGTTTCTTGTATTTTGCACCCGGATTATGTATCTTGTATGTTGTATGTGTATTTTTGTGTTTTTACTCCTCAAGAGTATTTAGTGTATTTTCAAGTCCTAATACACTATCAAGTATAATACATACTACATACACTTAGCACAAAATTTGGCGATCAATAAATATATATATTTTTCTCAAAAAATATACATACTTAATATCCATTTTTATTCTTGAAGAAATCCTCATTTCTTAACACAAAAGTTTGGGAAACCTTGGTAAATGTTTTTAGATGCATTTTTAGGGGATTAAGTTTCTCAAAACTTATATTTTTCTAAGTGTCAAAATTTATAAAAATTTTGACAGAGTTTCCCCTAAAAATGGAGGTTTCCCATGTTTTCAAAATATGTGTTTATTTTCTTTTAGAAACATCAACAACACATTCAAGTCTTACTACAAGCCAAAATCCTGTAAATCACTCTTTATCATGAACTTGAAGTTCTTGTAAAAACTTGTAGTAACTTACCATGTTATTTAGTGGGTTTAGTTACCACTACAAAAATGGTTATTTGTTTGTAAATCATTCTCTTGAAGGATTTAGAGATTCACAACTTGTCATATGATTTTTCCAAAAGTATTCTTTTTGTATTTTCCTTGTTTCATAAGTGTTTATACACTTGTTTTTCTAATAAAAATGGTGTAGGTTTAAGTAAAAACCAAGATCTTCTAAAAATCCCATTTTAAACTTGGTTCTTTTAGAAAAACTATTCATACATCTTAGGTTTACAAGTTTACTAGCTCACTTTGTTTATTACTTTTCAAGAAATCATTTTTATTCATCAAGTTCATGTTCTTACAAGAAGATGATTATTTCATATTGTTACATAATCATCCTTCCACTTGCTAGATCATGTGTCTAATCACAATCTAGCAAGCTTTATGAGATGATCAACATCATCATTTCAACAAACAAGCATCATTCATATACTAAACACATAGTTTCTTTACTATTTCATCAAGATTCATCATATATATAAGCTTTATGTTCAAGTTTCATGAATATGTCTCTAGTGTTCTTAAGATTTTCAACATAACAAGTCTTTTAACCACTAAAAATAGAAGTAACAAGAGTGTTCAAGGTGCTTACTACTAGCTTCAAGCTAGGGAAGTAACAAGATGAAGATTGAGTGCTTAATAGCAAACTAGTGAGGTCCTTCAAGTTTCGAGAGTTCCAAGCCTCCTTAATCACCCTTGATCACCTTTGTGAGTATGAAGATTGAATGAAGCTTGAAGGATGAAGGTGGTGGTGTGTAGATGGGGGTTCGGCCAAAAGCTTGTAGGAGAGGAGGAAGTGGGTGTTGTGGAGAAGATGATGATTCTTATAACACTCCAACTCTTATTATCCAAAGGGTTATATGTCCCCTTAAGTACATTCATAATCAAATCAAGATCACACCAATTCCAATGAAGGATCTTGGAAGATATAAGAAGATTTGAAGTAATCTTGGTGGGGCCACCTTGGGTGAACCGTAGATAAGCAATGGGGGGGGGGGGGATAAAATGTAATTTTCCATGGTAAGTAGGTGATTTGTGGGAGGTTAATGTAAAAGTCTAGTGTTTTAGTGTATCATGCACTAAGTAGTATGTTTAAGTGTTCGGGGACTAATACTAGCTCAGGAAAATAAAAACAATGCTTCTTGTAACATTTTAGTGTCCCGGGTATTGTCCGGTTGTTCGGTTGAATACCGGTTCGTTAGAGTGCTAAATTGCACCGTTTAGTGTCTTTTATGTATTCTTTTGTAACCCTTTCAATCCCCGCCACTTAGGGAAGTATTTTGGATGATAAATCATGATTTCTGCACAATATTTATGCGTTAAATGCTGATTCATAGCTGGATTTAATAAAATTCTGCACTTAAAGTGCGTTTCGGGTGCTTTTTAGTGCGTATTTTAGCTTTCGCAATGTCTATATATAAACCCTTGTATGTACTCTTAGGTTTTAATGTATTCTTGTCGTTGGACCTACACCTAGGCTCCAATTCTATTGTCTGACTGCTTTCTGCAGAGTTGATGGCATATTGTGTCTTACCGGTGAGTTTACTAGTATTTCTGACGCAACGCTCTCGTTTATGCATAAAGCAATATTTTGTAGTATAAAACGTGCATGACTTCACTTGTATATCATGTATTCAGACAATGTTGACATTTAAGCACATAATTGCAGTCATTAAATAATAATTAAAGTGTACGGAAATTACCGGTTTGGTGCCAGTTGTCACAAATTACTTGCATAAATAAAGTGTGATTGGTATTGGTATGCCGTGAGGATGATGACTAGAACATTGCAAGTATGGTAAATAAGCAATAACACTTAGCCACTGTTATTTCTTATTTATTGGTACTACTTGGTTCTGGAATATGATCCGTCATGTGAATACTAATTTCCTTGTTCTTTGATGAAAGCCCTAATAAAAGATTCATTTTTAAATCATGAATTGAGAAAATTCTATTTATGGGAAATACAATAATAAATTACCTCTCCGGCAAGACTGGGTATGGTGTGGCAGACTCTCCAGTTTGTCCGGGTAAAATGAGGTTACCTCTCCGGTGAGAACCGGGTAAGATGGGGTATAAGATATGTCAAACAAGTGACAGGATTCCCTAAATAGTATCATGACATGATGTCTGACTTGTTTTCGAAAACATAAATCTATTAAATACATTGACCATATGAATGGTATGTATATTACAGTATGTGAAAAATATGATTATACAGATATGTATATCTATAAGGAAATCCAAAAACCATAAGGATTGACAATTTAGAATAAATCACGAGCATGTGTGTCAATGATAATTCCAGATTTCTTTATCAGGAAACTCTTGTATACATCCATAATTCTAATATCAAACATTATTCCGTTTGATCATCCTTCTCGTAACTCGCGCGGCAAGATAAACGATGTAAACCCTTTAAGTTGGGAAGACATCGAAAATATAAGAATTCCCCTGCATTACCTTAGATTATTAACGCATTTGGAAACCTGTAGCTAAAGTTGTGCTAGGCACAAGATGTCTCAAAACTTACGCTAATAAGAGTAATTCTACTTTCTTTAAGTACTCTTGCGAAGATAATAGTGACCACGACTAGATGCACTTACAAAGACCCTTCACCTATAATCCTACTAAGATTACCAATAATCAAGAAGCTGTTACGAAATACGTGGGTTGCAAAGGACTAAATTTGTCCATACTATTAATATATCTGTTAAGAAGAATGAAGTAATGTATGCTTCAAAATTTAGACATTTAGATAGTGAGACCTGATCTTCAAAACACATGATCACGACGTATGACATGAAATGGAAAGAACTGACAGAAAGGAAATCCTGTCTGCTTCATAAAAAGGAATAAAATGGCAACAATGATTCCTGAGGTGATTGCTGACTTAGGTTTGCAAGCCAACCGGAGAAGTGACCACAAGGAGACAAGACAGACCAGCCGACAAAGTTCGTCTTTGTGATGAAAGCTGCGAGTTATACATGGATATAAGACATAGCGTATATAGTCTCGGAGTTCATTAACAATAGAGGCATGGAACTAAAAGAAATTCCGACCGACGTTTTCCTAGAGGATCTACTTGGACTGTCACCCGATCGTGAGGAGAAACTCAGAATTCATCTTAGACTAGGAACAACACCAATTGTTACATCACAAAGTTAAGACTAATGTAGTAGTTGATACCTTAAGTCATAAGTTTCATAAGAAGCCGAAATAAGTACGTGCTCTTAGATTAGATTACGGATAGATAGGAATGAAGAAGGGTGTAGCAAGTTACAAGTATTTAGTTTATTAGCAATTTAAAACTAAACATTGGAACCCTTTAGGTTTACCTCAACGACATCAGTATGGAAATAAGATTGATAACAATGGATATTGTTACCAAATTACCCAAAACAAGAGACGACACAATCTGGGTTATTGTGGATCAACTAACCATGTCTGCTCAAATCCTTACCAATGAAAAGAACCTTTTAAGTATAAAACACTTAGTTAAGATTGTGTGGGAATGAAATAGTCTCATTACATAGAATCCCGTTATCTAGTGTATCAAACCAAGATAGTAATTTCACTTTTGAGAAGATTTTAACCCGACTTATTTTAAGCAGTATGAAGGAACCCTACAAACATATGAAGATATGTTAAGTACATGTGTAAATAGGACTATCATTTATCACTCATAAGATTTTTCAAATAATTGGCCTACAAGTATTAGTGTTACCCGTTTGAAGCACTTTATGGAAGAAGGTACCATCCAGTATGTTGGGCAGAAATATGAGAAAAACAACTATCAGGTCATAAGATGGGCAAACTATTAGAATTTAAAAACCAAATAAGAATGATACTAGAAGTCTCTCCGTGAAAAGGGAATAGTCCGATGCGGCGAGAAGAAAAGTTAAAGTCTAAAATTTGTTGAACCATTTGGAATCATTAAACAAATTGGACCAGTAGCTTATCAGTTAAAAAAAATTGCCACAGGAAATGGCAGGTATACATGATTTATTTCTTGTATAAAACTTAAGGAAATGCTCAGCTAATAAATCTTTAAATTATACCTCTTCAAGATATAGAGGTAAATGAAAGACCTTACAAGTCAAAGATAAGAATCACAAGGCAAGAGATTAGTTCTGGTCAAAGTAAAATGGAAGGACCTGAATATACGTGGGAGTTAGAGTCAGAGATGAAAAGAAAATATCCCTACTTGTTCCAGTAAATCTCGAGGACGAGATTTTAAACAAGGTTGGGAGGATGTAACAACCCGCACAAAAATGTCCTAAAACGCTCCATAAGTGAAAACCTGAACCCCTAAAACCCTACTTTTTATGAAAAATCAAGAAAAGCAAAATTTAGTACTAGCTCGCGGGCCGTGAAGGAATAAGAGAGAGTCTTCGCGGGGCGCGACAGCTCTGCATTCGCCGGATAACAATCAAGGACACGTGTCCCTACGTGTGTCAACCTTACGCCATGACTCAACAACAATCACACCGAACTAGACTCCCTCGCGGGCCGCGAAGGATAAGCTGATGTGCTTCGCGGGCCGTGACTCGCCTCAATGTCAGCCTCTATATTGAGGTTTTCAGCTTCATTTCAAATCGTTCAATTCTTTTCTTTCTCTTGCTCTCTTGTTCTGTAATTTTAATGTCAGAACTTCTAAAACTCGAAACTCTGCCCGTTATTAGGGTAATAACTCTAATCACTGGTACGATACTGTATCCGATCGATTAAAACCGATCCAATGGATGTTTAAGTGCTGCCAATATATGGCTATACTTTGTCATTCGTTGTGAGGGTTTCGATCTCGTGATTATCGTTAAAGTTGAATTGAGTTAATACACTAATACGAGTTCCATTGTATCTAGAAATTAGAACTCATAACCAGGAAACTGTTAAACTAGAATACTTAGTGATTAAGTAAACATAGTAATTAAGTAAACTTAATGGTTAAGTAAACTTAGCAGTTAAGGAAACATTAACAGGAAAGGAAACTTAGCAGTTAAGTAAGTTAATCAACTAGTTAATTAGATTAATTAATCGGCTAAGTAAATTACTTAATTAAACAGTTAAGGAAAAGTAATCAGTTAAACAGCTAAGTAAGATTAATTAATTAGTTAAGTAAGATTAATTAATTAATTAAGTAAGATTAATTAAGCTAAGTAAGATTAATTGAACACCTAAATAGATATACATGAAAATAGATATATATGAAGAAGGTGCAAGGAAGGTGTAAGAAGATATATATGTGGGTAGGAAGCTTCCTAGAAAATGCATAGGTAACTTCCTAGAAAAGTATATAGGAAACTTCCTAGAAATTTCATACTCCTTACCTATAAATAGGAGCCTAGGATTTCATTCTTCCTTGCTCGTTTCTTTTCTTCTTCTCTTAGTGTTCTAACCAATAATCACCGATGCGATATTCTGTCCGATCGATTCGGGAACCAACTAACGAATGCCAAAGTGCTGTCTAAACAAGACTATACTTTGTGAATTTCGTTAAGGTTCTGAAACGAATGCCAAAGTGCTGTCTAAACAAGACTATACTTTGTGAATTTCGTTAAGGTTCTGATCTCGTGACCATCGTTAGGTTTGATTGGGTTTAACACTAATACGTATTCCACTCTGTTAAACTAAATGTTTAACTACCAGAAACTCTGCACTATACACTTACAATCAAAATAGATGCTTAGTTATCAGAAGACTTAGAATCAGGAGGCATGTTAAATCAAGACTATATGCTAACAAGGTGAGTCATTCTCCTTTTTATCAAATTGCTTTGCAAAACCCTAAATGTTTTCCATTTATACTTTGCAGTGATTAAGTCTTTGCTAATATGTAATTACTAGCAGTAAGTGGGGGTTTTGTGCACATTACTACTAATGATTTATCACTTTAGGTGGGCGATCCTAACTAGTGACATGTCCACAGTCATAGATCCGGTCGAGTGACAACTAAACCAGCTAATTATAAGATAGGGGCAAATGTGAAAACTCTTAATGCTGTGAATTATAACAAATGTATTTTTGTACAAAATGAATGAACTCACCAGAATTTCCTGCTGACCAAATGTTTTTAAAAAGCGTTTCAGGTGATTACAGTAGATTGGAATAAGAGTGATGATACGGCACCAAAAGGCTTAAAGAAGTGGCTTATTTTATCAATTAAATTAAATCAAGAAAATGTTGTTTTATGTATTCGGGTTATCCCATACTAAAGCTACCTTTGTAAAACATGGGTTTACTCCCATCTGTTTAATAAATAAAATCCGGTGTTTCAAAACTCTGATATTTTTCCTAACTCACGTTTATATTTTCAAAATAACCACCGGGATCACTTGACTGCTCGCGGCTCCCGTCCAGGGTGTGGTCGGGGGTCGTGACATTGAGGCTGCCAAAAAAGATTCAAATCTTGAAAGGACAAACAGGCTGAAACTTCCCGCCGTCTTACTGAAATAGAAGAGAAGTTGGAGAACTCTGAAACTGCGCGAGCGACGGCGGAGAGTGAGCTTGAACCGTTGAAGAGTGATATGTTGTGGCTGAAAGAGCACGGGATTGCAAGCGTAAGTTTATCTCTATCTCCGATAATATTTGGCGACATTTGTGCGCCTTCTAACTCTTGTTTCTTCTTTTTTGTGTAGGTCGCTGAATCAGTTCTTAACTCTGAAGAACTAGATAAGACGGTTGCTCATCTGTTGGTTGCTGCGCGGAATGACGGTTATGCCCGAGGGTATGCAGAGTGCTCCCACCATGTGGTTAACGCTTTAAAGGTTGATTGGGACACTAGCAAATCTGCTACCCATGGTGTTAATACTGAGGCTGCTCTCGCTGTTACGAAGACGCAATTTAATAATTTACAGCTCCCAGTTATGGATCTTATTAATGTCGCGTTGCAGTCTAAAGACCATGTGGCGCAGTTGAAAGAGATCTTCCCAGACAGAGAAGAAGATGAGGATGAAGACCTAGCCTAGGTTTTCCTTTCTTTGTATGAACAATTGATAACTAATTGTAGGTTTTGTGATATGGATTCTGGCTTGTTAATGCGCTGGTACGCAAGTAACTTTAATACACTGCCGTGTAAGTTTAGTTTTTTGTTAAGGCGTGTGGTGCGCCAGTAACTAGTATGAAGTGTGTTTGACTTACAATATTTTTCATGAGTACAATTGCTTTGGTTAGGTAAGGCGAATAAAGGTGGTATAAAGCTTATGTGTGAACGTAAGGCCGGGCCTTGCACGATGTGTATGATCGCTGACCGCCCATGAGACTTGTGTTATATTTACCATACTGTTTTTGCGCTTACCAAAAGGAATTGTATGCATTTTGTAATAAACACAGAAATAATAGAACTTTGTTTTGATTCATGATAGGGCGCAGAGGCCATGATACAAAGAAGTCTATTTAGGATAATTAAATGAAACTTAACTTACTCATACTATAGTCCTTCGCCATGGATTGGCAAGCTACAGAACTTGACCAACATATAAAGGAACTATTGTATGCCACTTGCTTCTTCCGCTACTTAGTTCTTTGCTTTCTTACTCGGGCCTTCATCGCCGCGAGTAATTTGCTTTATATCCTTCCGGACGTTCTGCAATAAGTGGGTGAGTTCACCACTTTTGAGCGCTTTTTCAATCTCGGTGCGGAGAGAGATACAGTTGTTTGTAGTGTGACCATTATCTTTGTGATAGTCACAATATTGATTCGGATCTTGGCCCATCTAATTCTTCATTGGCGGAGGGGTTTTAAACTGATAGTCTTCTGTGATGAGCACCTCCGCCGGAGTTTTCGTTAAGGGGGTCAACTGCCGCTCTCTATTCTCCTGCTTTGCCTCCCTTTGTGCTACGAGCTTGTTTATGGTAGCTCGCGCATCTTCGGATGAGTAGGTTCTAGAATTTGAGTCGCGCCAATTTTTTTTGAACTTTTTTCCGCTACTCGCGCTCATATCTTGTGGGCGACTGTGCGGTGGTGGTGGTCTGTTAGTGCTGAGGTTTTTCTCTGTCTGGGCTTATACTTTGGCTGCCGCCATCAGCTTTTCCCAGCTCTTTGGTAGCCCTTTTATTCCGGACAGAACCTTGATTATGTCATCGCAGCGGACATCATACTTGAACTGCGCTCTAATCAAGTGTTCATGGACATCTCCGATCTCAAGCACCTCCTTGTTATAGCATGTGATAAAATCTTCTAAGCTCTCGTCATCATGCCTCCAAATATTCATCACGTCCGCTGTGTCTCTTATAGACCTTCACTGTTGGCTAAAATGCACTAGGAATTTTTCTCTCAGATCTACCCACGATGTTATCTTCCCGACAGGTAGGTTATCAAACCACAGTCGCGCGGCCCTGTGAGAGTTTGGATGAATAGATGACACCATATTGGCAAGGTCCATCCGCCTACTAGACCTTCACTAGTGAAAACTCGAAGGTGATCATCCAGATCTGTCATGCCATTGAATTTGCCAACGTTGGATGGGAGTTTCGCTTTTCCAAGGGAGCTAAAGAGATTTCACTGATAAACTTGGAATTCTCCACCGCCTCCGCCGGGCGGTAGATTAAATTGTAGTCGTGTTTTGCTTCTGGATTATAAACCGCTTGAGGTTTATAACTTTTGTGATCCGGTTGCAACCGGCTGAACACACTTGCACCGTCTCCCACATGGTATGTTCTGTCATACTCGTTGGTGTGGGTGTCCCGCCTTTGGTAGGAACGTTGACCCAACCGAGAGTGAATCAATTGCCTCCGATGAGAATGAGATTCATCGTGACACTCTCTTCGTCGATTTTCGGAATGAGTAGACTCATAACTTGCTGGAGATCTAGAGTAAACTTCCGTGTCTTCTACCTGAATTCGTGATGGTGTTTCGTGGTGGGAAGCATTAGGCACAGATGGTACTCGAGTGCGAGATGCAGGTCTTCGTGACTGAGTGGGAAGAGCAGTCTGTGCACAGAGTTGTGCATATACAACATTTATTGCTCCTTGGGATCTGACATACCACGAGATAGGGGTTTCACCGGGAGGTAAAATTGTGCTTAACGGAATTTCAGGCTGCATTCCTGGAGTAACAGTATCATTCGGATGATTATCATTGTATTGAACTTCGCACTTTAGTGATGGACGAATCTCACAAGTCTCGATATTCTATCCATCCTGGTGCTGATAAAATGTACAAGGATCTTCACACTCAGTATTGGTGGCCTGGTATGAAGAAGGATGTTGCCTTGTATGTATCGAAATGCCAAACTTGTCTCAAAGTCAAGGCTGAACATCAACGACCTTCTGGTTTGCTTGTACAACCAGAGATATCGGTTTGGAAGTGGGAGAACATTGCAATGGATCTCCTCACTAAGTTACTGCGTACGTCTAAAGGTCATGATGCTATTTGGGTTGTTATCGATCGATTAACGAAGTCAGCTCATTTTATTCCGATTCGCGAGGATCTATCTGCTGATAAACTTGCAAAGATTTATGTTGATGAGATTGTATCTCGACATGGTGTTCCTTTGGACATCATATCCGATCGTGATGCTCGAATTTCATCTCATTTTTTGGAAGACCATGCAATCTGCTATGGGAACCCAACTAAATTTAAGCACTGCTTATCATCCCCAAACAGATGGACAATCTGAGAGAACGATTCAAATTTTGGAAGATATGCTTAGAGCATGCGTGATTGACTTTGGTGGTAATTGGGATTCTCATCTGCCATTGATCGAGTTCTCTTACAACAATAGTTATCATGCTAGTATCAATATGGCACCATTCGAAGCTCTCTACGGTCAAAAATGTCGTTCACCTGTCTGTTGGAATGAGGTCGGCGAAGCTCAGCTTACTGGACCTGAGCTCATTCTGGAAACGACAGACAAAATCAAGAAGATTCGCGATAATCTTGTGGCAGCTAGAAGCCGTCAAGAGAGTTATGCGGATGTGCGATGTAAGCCTTTAGAATTTCAAGTCGGAGACCATGTCCTACTCAAGGTGTCACCTTGGAAGGGAGTGGTGAGATTTGGAAAGAAAGGAAAACTTGCACCACGATATGTTGGACCATTTAAGATTATTGAAAGAGTTGGAAAGGTTGCCTATCGACTAGAGCTACCTCCAGAGCTTGGAAATATTCATCCGACTTTTCAAGTGTCCAATTTGCGAAAGTGTTTAGCTGACGCTAATCTTCACATTCAAGTCGATGAAATCCAAGTTGATGAAACGATGCACTTTGTCGAGAAACCTGTGGAGATAACGGACCATACATTCAAACAGTTGAAGAACAAACGTCAAGGTTCGTTGGGAATCCAAACGTGGCCCAGAGTTTACTTGGGAATGTGAGGACCAAATGAAGGCGAAATATCCGCAATTGTTCTCACAAGTTTCCTCTAATTAAATTTCGGGACGAAATTTCCTAAAGTAGGGGAGACTGTGACAACTGTGCTCTGTAATCGATGTACAATGTAAAACAATGTTAATTATTAATAAAACAATGTGTTTTGGTGTTATTATGTATGTATTTGTGTTTGATGATTTTACGATTTGATTCGATTCCGATTTCAAGCTTTAAATCGCTTTCTGGAAAGTTATACGCAAACTGGTGCGTAAACGCAGTCAGTTTAACACGACAAACACTCCGGAATAGTGACATAGGCTTAACATACCTTAAATAACCTTCACATAACTTAGAAATAAGTTTTGGATGGTTTGGTGTGTCGAAAACAAGTTTATTCGATCGCAGGGACTATTTGTGTCAAACTGCGAAACATACCATATATAACCTAAACATAGCTTAGAAATAAGCTTTGAGGGGTTCGGTGTGCGAAAACATGTTTATTTGATCTTACAGGGACTAAAAGCGTCAAAAAGTGCATAAGTTTGCATTTTCACGCATATCTTACGTTCTGAATACATCCGGACATCCAAAAATTTATGTAATCATTAAAATATTTTATTTTAGTGATTGGCATGATAAAATTCCATTCGTCGCTTAATTTGGATCATTTTTCCGTTCTTTACGACTTCCGTCGTAATTAACCGAACAACGAAATCGTACGATCAAACGAGCCAACATCCGAGATGTTTTTGAGCACATTTTAAGTTCCCTATACTTTAACTTCATTTTAGAGCTTTGAAATGGGGTTAACGGGGCTTAAACGTGTCAAAAATGCATCGAAAACCAAGTTTTGAGCACATTTTAAGTTCCCTATACTTTAACTTCATCTTAGAGCTTTGAAATGGGGTTAACGGGGCTTAAACATGTCAAAAAAATGCATCGAAAACCAAGTTTTGGGGCTTCAGGGACTAAATCTGCCATTTTTGAAACTTGCTGACCTGCAAGGTCCTTACGGACCGTATGGGGATGGGCTTACGGTCCGTAAGCCATCACCAGCACATCAGAATTGCAGAAACTTCACAGCAGCTTCCCAGCTCATTCTTGAGGTCCTTGTACGCAATTTTCATGTTTTGGGGACCAAGTTAACACCTCCCCAAGGCTTCTAATCAGCTTATAACATTTGTATGGCTATGATTCTTGCTTGGAGACCACACAAACAAGTGTCATGATCTTGTAAGTTTGCAACTAGTAAAAATAGGCATACCCTCATTCCATTTTCCTCACATTTGATCTGAGAATTCTCTAAGTTGTTGTGATTATTCACTACATACCTGAGAATACTTGGAATCAAATCTCTTTGGACCCTTTGTAAGTCCTCTTTCATTCTTTTATTGCTTTCCTAGCTTAAAAGTCAAACAGTGTTTGACTTTCAGCTTTGACCAGTCAATGGTCAACGAGAAGTTCGTTTGAACTTCGCAACGTGAGCGTAATCACGATGGTTATAGTCCCTAGTGACTATACCTACTGATTACCACATTGACTAGGCGTAGTGACGAGTCGTAGTTTCGGTCAAAATACGCATTTAAGCGTATTTTGCAACCAAACTACTCTTGGGTATCAAAACACTTTGTTTTGATATAAAAAATACCTGTTTTCTAACTTAGTTAAGCATGTTTTAACATGCTTAGCTCGTCACTTTTAGTTTAGTGCTTGTTTAGAGTCGTAAGTCAAGCGGTCTAAACCATCGCTTAGACTTTCGAACTCGACCCGTTTGGTCGATCATTAGGATCCGACCAAGCATGTTTAGTGACCATAGTTTCATAAGGAATAACCTTCTGAGGTTATACCTTATGGTCACCTAGTTTAAGTAGTTGTATGATAGGTAGTTTATATGCCTTAGGCAAATGACCAAAATGCCCTTTTCATGCATAATTGGATTTTAAGCATATGTAACCTAAACTTTTGTCACCTAACTGATTATGCAACATAATTAAACATGTTTAGGCATATAATACTTGTCATAAGACTAGTTAGACGTCTCGAACGCGCGTTTGCGCGAACGGCGCGTTAAAGTAGCATAAGCTACCTTAATGGGTCGTAACGGGTCGAAAACACTTAGGTTAGGTTCCGATCTAGAATGTAAACTTTGTTAAACCATACTACATGAGTTCCAATACTCATTTGGTTTACAAGACCTCATTCTGTCCGATCTTCCGATTTAGGTGTCGATTTATTTACTAGTGATCCGATTACTAGGTGCTACTTGAATTTCCTTGGTTTGCCTGAGCTTCGCTACGTTCTTTAGATCAAGGATACCCTTCTATTCAAAGTGAGTACATAGTTCCCCTATTTTCCTGCTTTCAATTGTTTTGGGGTGATTCATATGTATTAAAACGATTTCGATATTTTAACGATGGTTTCAAAAACGATTAAGATGGTTTATTTTAAACTAATAACGATTTCGATAAAGTGAACGAACTTGTTGGTTGTAGTACATAACAAATGACATTCATTAGCATTGATCAAGCTGACCAGTATTAGGTTATGCTACCATAGGATCTGACAAATCCCGTTATCAGACTACACCCATGGTTATGTGTGGGGGTTATGTAGGTAACGACCGAATTTGATGATTGTTAACTTACCCTTTGGTGGTTTGTTAATACGAGAAACGAGATAGTCGAGTCACGAAGGTTTGAATGTTATTAGCGAGACGACCATAAGTAGTTTCACAGTTAAAACGAATACGATTTTGGGACGAGTTAAACGATTTGAGACGACTTAAACAAGATAAACAATTTGGATAAATGATTGGTTTTGGGTAGTGATTAGATAATGGGACGAGTGTAGCATGATAAAAGCATGGTAGATACGCCGCTGGTACATCTTATATATAAGTGCTTTTATCATATTACATTTCATGTCATTATTTAGTTCACTTGGGAAACGATTTTGAAACGATGTCACACAATGAGGTTTTCGAAATGATATAAACCATACGAGTTTATTAACGAGTTTTTACGAGATTTTTTACGAATTGGTTTACTAAAAAAAATGTTTTGGGTTAAGAATCATGGCTACGAGATTTTATAAACTATAACCAACTTGATTTGAGTTGGTTAGTTATGTTGCAATACACTTTTCAAAACGAGGTTTGTACTTTTGACTTTCGTAGTCTAATAAGGTACTGCAACATATAAACGAGCCATGAATCCGATACTCTCCTAAAACCTATGTGCTCGCCATCATTTCTTTGCTGACTTTGTTTTTACATATGTTTCAGGTGGTGTTGCGTGATATCGATTGCTAGGATGCATGAGTCACATAGGATCTGGGCGAGGCCTTAGTGACTTAATAACGATAATAGACGATGTTTAATTTGTTTGTTTGGTTTTAAAGACAATGTACATTACTTAATAAATAAATGAAACGAAACTTTTAATTACCATGGTTGTGAAATGATGATTCTGTTACAACACTCCCCGACGTTTCTGCCACGGTTTGTTGTTTTACGTGGTCGGGGTGTGACAGAAGAGTTGGTATCAGAGCCAATGGTTATAGGGAATTAGGTTATTAGCAATGCTTTGACCTAGACTATAACTTTCTAGGACCCTAACGCGAGCTATCTTGCGTTTAGATTTTAAAACAATGCCGTCACCTATCCTTAGGTGATAACCACAACGAGAACACAATAACAAGTCCGCTTCGAAAATTAATCATCTATCCTTGGATGATTGATTGTAAGGTTTTGAACCCTTCCAGTTTGATTCATTTTCGGCTTTATGCCCTATGAATTTTCAAAATCTCGTCAAAGTTTGGGTCTAACTAATGTGAACGCGTGCAAACTGGAAGAGTGAATGCCTGTACCCTGAGTTTTCTGTCTAAGGCTAGAGTGTTCATACAAATCCGCAGTATCGGACCAGTCACTCTTACCTGGGAACTCTTGGGGTGAGTGTTCACTTATAGGCGAGCATGTCTTCAGTGATACATTATATTGACCCATTTACTTTGATTAGTCAATGCGTGTCATTTGTTTGTTTGAGGTAACGAACAAATGATCGCCTTCATTGTGTTATGTCGATGTTGTCAATACCTCTTTTGTTTTTCCAATTGTCGATCTCACTCGATTCCCCTGTTTCCTTGTTAGACAATGCCTCCTCAACGTGATGCTCAACCTTTTACAACTTAAGAAGTCGCAGCCCTTGTTGCTCAACAAATGGCTGCAGTACTTCCAGGCGTAGTAACCCAGATCCACGAGTTATACAACAACAATAATGCACAGTGTAACTTCAAAACCTTCAATTCTGCTAAGCCATTGAAGTTTTCCGGGTCGCAAGGAGCAACTGCGCTCCTTCAATGGTTCGAAAGTTTGGAAAGCACATTCAGACATGTGCAATGTCCGAATGCACGTAAGGTTGAATTTGCATCAAGTGTGTTCGAGAAGCGTGCTCTTACATGGTGGAACGGTGTTATGCGCGATAGGGGTGCCGAAGTGGCTTTGGCACAAACTTGGGAAGAGCTCCGAGCTCTCATGATGAGAGAGTTCTGTCCCCGTCATGAGATTCGAGCTTTAGAACGAGAATTTGACGATCTGAAACAAGACGGGGGAGAACACCGTGCTTATACGGATCGATATGAGGAGCTCAGCTTGTTGTGTCCTACAATGGTTACCCCGTTGGAGAAGGCAATTGAGAGGTATATCGATGGGTTACCCAATTCCGTGCAAGACATAGTGACTGGCAGTAATCCTACTACTGTCCGTCAAGCAATTGAGTTGGCTGCTACTCTGACCGAGTCTCAGGTCAGAAATGGGAAATTGACCCGTAAGGGTGATAAGAAGAAGTCGGCCGATTCTGCACAGGAAAAGGGTAAGGGTAAGGGTAAGAAGCAGGGTGAGCCTTCGAAGAAGTCAAGGAAGCGTAAGGCTTCCCAAAACTTTGCAGTTACTGTTCAGAACCCTCAGAACCCGCCAGCCCAACCGCCTGCGAAGAAGCAATATGCTGGTACTGCACCTCACTGTGCTCGATGCAACGGTCACCATGTTGCCCAACAGGCCTGTAAACAGTGTACTACGTGTGGTAGACTTAGGCATCTGGCCAACATTTGTCGTATGGGTCAAAATCAGGCTGCCTAGGTTCCAGATCAAGCTCAAGGGAATGTTGCGAGATTCCCACCTGGTTCATGTTTTAATTACGGAGAAATGGGTCATTTCCGCAACAACTGCCCGAGGTTGGTAAATGCGAATGCCAATCCGAACGCGAACACGGATGTGAATCCCGCTTGGGGATGAGCATTCAACCTGAACGCGAATGAGGAGAGGGCGGATAACGAGGTTGTTAACGGTACGTTCCTTGTTAACAATCAACTTCCATCTGTTCTTTTCGATTCTGGTGCCGATAGGAGTTTTGTTTCGTTATCCTTTGAGCCTTTACTTGCGATACCTAGAACTAAACTGAGGAAACCCTTATCTGTCGAGGTTGCTACTGGTAAACCACTCGTACTCGATTCTGTTCTTCGTGGTTGTCAATTGAACCTCGATAACCATCTTTTTCCTATTGACCTCACGCCGATGCAACTTGGGAGTTTCGACATTATCGTGGGGATGGATTGGTTAACCAAACATCACGCTGAGGTGGTTTGTTTCGATAAGCTCATTCGTATTCCTCTTTCGTCTGGCAATGTCCTGGAAGTTCGTGGCGAGAAACCATCTGGTGGATTGAAACTCATGTCGTGTACGAAAGCCCAAAGCTACTTACGAAAAGGATATGTTACCTTCCTGGCACATGTCACCGAGGAGAAAGGCAAGAGCAAGAATATTCAGGATATTCCGATTGTTCGGGATTATCCAGTGGTGTTTCCTGATGAACTGCCTGGTTTGCCTCCAGTTCATCAAGTCGAGTTTCATATTGACCTTGTACCCAATGCCAACCCGATTGCGAAAGCACCTTATCGTCTTGCACCGTCTGAGATGCAAGAATTATCAAAACAGCTTCAAGAGTTATTTGATAAAGGATTCATCCGACCAAGTTATTCACCTTGGGGTGCTCCTGTCCTCTTTGTGAAAAAGAAAAATAGATCTTTTCGTATGTGTATCGATTATCGTGAGCTTAATAAGCTTACCATCAAGAATCGATATCCCCTACCTCGAATCGATGATCTCTTGGATCAGCTGCAAGGTGCTACCTGTTTTTCCAAGATCGATCTGCGTTCTGGGTATCATCAGCTTTGTGTTCTCGAAGAAGATATTCCCAAAACTGCTTTTCGCACGAGATATGGGCATTACAAGTTCACTGTCATGCCTTTTGGTTTGACAAATGCTCCAGCTATATTTATGGACTTAATGAATAGGGTCTATAAACCTTATTTAGACAAGTTCATTATTGTGTTCATCGACGATATTCTTGTTTATTCGAAGTCTCGAGCCGATCACGAGCAACACCTTCGTTTAACTCTAGAACTCCTGAAGAAGGAACAACTTTTTGCTAAATTCTCCAAGTGTGAATTTTGGCTTAAAGAAGTTCAGTTCTTGGGTCATATTGTCAACGAGCAGGGTATTCATGTGGATCCATCCAAGATTGTTGCAATTAAGGATTGGAACACACCGACGACGCCTACCGAGATTCGATCTTTTCCTGGTCTTGCTGGATATTATCGTCGTTTTATTTTGAATTTCTCGAAGATTGCGGTTCCACTCACTGCTTTGACTCAGAAGAATAAGCCTTTTGAGTGGGGACCCAAACAAGAAGAAGTGTTCCAAACGCTGAAACAGAAGCTTTGTGATGCTCCTGTTCTATCTCTGCCCGAGGGAAACGATGATTTCGTTGTCTATTACGATGCATCCAACTTTGGCCTTGGTTGTGTTCTCATGCAAAGAGGCAAAGTTATAGCATATGCGTCTAGACAATTGAAAGTTCACGAGAAGAACTACACGACTCATGATCTTGAGTTGGGTGTTGTAGTCTTTGCTCTCAAAATCTGGAGACACTATCTTTATGGCACGAAGTGTGTTGTTTTCACAGACCACAAAAGTCTCCAGCATATTCTTAATCAGAAGGAGCTGAACATGAGGCAACGACGATGGGTTGAGCTCTTGAACGACTACGATTGCGAGATTCGCTACCATCCTGGTAAGGCGAATGTCGTAGCCGATGCGCTTAGTCGAAAGGAGCGAGTCAAGCTTCATTCTGTTCGAAATCTATCCGATATTCAAACTCGTGTTCTTCAAGCTCAACAATTTTGTGTTTCACAAAATTTGATGGGTAAGGAATTACCACGCCAACTTGAGCTTAAACTTGAAGCGAAGGACGATGGTTTACTCTATTTCAAGGATCATTTGTGGATTCTGAAACAAGACGATCTTCGCACTTTAGTGATGGACGAATCTCACAAGTCTCGATATTCTATCCATCCTGGTGCTGATAAAATGTACAAGGATCTTCGCACTCAGTATTGGTGGCCTGGTATGAAGAAGGATGTTGCCTTGTATGTATCGAAATGCCTAACTTGTCTCAAAGTCAAGGCTGAACATCAAGGACCTTTTAGTTTGCTTGTATAACCAGAGATATCGGTTTGGAAGTGGGAGAACATTGAAATGGATCTCATCACTAAGTTACCGTGTACGTCTAAAGGTCATGATGCTATTTGGGTTGTTATCGATCGATTAACGAAATCAGCTCATTTTATTTCGATTCGCGAGGATCTATCTGCTGATAAACTTGCAAAGATTTATGTTGATGAGATTGTATCTGGACATGGTGTTCCTTTGGACATCATATCCGATCATGATGCTCGATTTTCATCTCATTTTTGGAAAACCATGCAATCTGCTATGGGAACCCAACTAAATTTAAGCACTGCTTATCATCCCCAAACAGATGGACAATCTGAGAGAACGATTCAAACTATGGAGGATATGCTTAGAGCATGCGTGATTGACTTTGGTGGTAATTGGGATTCTCATCTACCATTGATCGAGTTCTCTTACAACAATATTTATCATGCTAGTATCAATATGGCATCATTCGAAGCTCTATATGGTCGAAAATGTCGTTCACCTGTCTGTTGGAATGAGATCGGCGAAGCTCAGCTTACTGGACCTGAGCTCATTCTGGAAACGACAGACAAAATCAAGAAGATTCGCGATAATCTTGTGACAGCTAGAAGCCATCAAGAGAGTTATGAGGATGTGTGATGTAAGCCTTTAGAATTTCAAGTCGGAGACCATGTCCTACTCAAGGTGTCACCTTGGAAGGGAGTGGTGAGATTTGGAAAGAAATGAAAACTTGCACCACGATATGTTAGACCATTTAAGATTATTGAAAGAGTTGGAAAGGTTGCCTATCGAATAGAGCTACCTCCAGAGCTTGGAAATATTCATCCGACTTTTCACGTGTCCATTTTGCGAAAGTGTTTAGCTGACGTTAATCTTCACATTCCACTCGACGAAATCCAAGTTGATGAAACGAAGCACTTTGTCGAGAAACCTGTGGAGATAACGGACCGTACATTCATACAGTTGAAGAACAAACGGATTCAACTGGTCAAGGTTCGTTGGGAATCCAAACGTGGCCCAGAGTTTACTTGGGAACGTGAGGACCAAATGAAGGCGAAATATCCGCAATTGTTCTCACAAGTTTCCTCTAGTTAAAATTTCGGGACGAAATTTCCTAAAGTAGGGGAGACTGTGAAAATTGTGCTCTGTAATCGATGTACAATGTAAAACAATGTTAATTATTAATAAAACAATGTGTTTTGGTGTTATTATGTGTGTATTTGTGTTTGATAATTTTACGATTTGATTCGATTCCGATTTCAAGCTTTAAATCGCTTTCTGGAAAGTTATACGCAAAATGGTGCGTAAACGCAGTCAGTTTAACGCGACAAACACTCCGGAATAGTGACATAGGCTTAACATACCTTAAATAACCTTCACAAAACTTAGAAATAAGTTTTGGATGGTTTGGTGTGTCGAAAACAAGTTTATTCGATCGCATGGACTATTTGTGTCAAACTGCGAAACTATACTGATCATAAGCTAAACATACCATAAATAACCTAAACATAGCTTAGAAATAAGCTTTGAGGGGTTCGGTGTGCGAAAACATGCTTATTTGATCTTACAGGGACTAAAAGCGTCAAAAAGTGCATAAGTTTGCATTTTCACGCATATCTTACGTTCTGAATACATCCGGACATCCAAAAATTTATGTAATCATTAAAATATTTTATTTTAGTGATTGGCATGATAAAATTCCATTCGTCGCTTAATTTTGATCGTTTTTGTGTTCGTTACGACTTCCGTCGTAATTAACCGAACAACGCAATCGCACGACCAAACGAGCCGACATCCGAGATGTTTTTGAGCACATTTTAAGTTCCCTATACTTTAACTTCATCTTAGAGCTTTGAAATGGGGTTAACGGGGCTTAAACATGTCAAAAAATGCATCGAAAACCAAGTTTTGGGGCTTCAGGGACTAAATCTGCCATTTTTGAAACTTGCTGACCTGCAAGGTCCTTACGGACCGTATGGGGATGGGCTTACGGTCCGTAAGCCATCACCAGCACATCAGAATTGTAGAAACTTCACAGCAGCTTCCCAGCTCATTCTTGAGGTCCTTGTACGCAATTTTCATGTTTTGGGGACCAAGTTAACACCTCCCCAAGGCTTCTAATCAGCTTATAACATTTGTATGGCTATGATTCTTGCTTGGAGACCACACAAACAAGTGTCATGATCTTGTAAGTTTGCAACTAGTATAAATAGGCATACCCTCATTCCATTTTCCTCACATTTGATCTGAGAATTCTCTAAGTTGTTGTGATTATTCACTACATACCTGAGAATACTTGGAATCAAATCTCTTTGGACCCTTTGTAAGTCCTCTTTCATTCTTTTATTGCTTTCCTAGCTTAAAAGTCAAACACTGTTTGACTTTTAGCTTTGACCAGTCAATGGTCAACGAGAAGTTCGTTTGAACTTCGCAACGTGAGCGTAATCACGATGGTTATAGTCCCTAGTGACTATACCTACTGATTACCACGTTGACTAGGTGTAGTGACGAGTCGTAGTTTCGGTCAAAATACGCAACCAAACTACTCTTGGGTATCAAAACACTTTGTTTTGATATAAAAAATACCTGTTTTCTAACTTAGTTAAGCATGTTTTAACATGCTTAGCTCGTCACTTTTAGTTTAGTGCTTGTTTAGAGTCGTAAGTCAAGCGGTCTAAACCACCGCTTAGACTTTCGAACTCGACCCGTTTGGTCGATCATTAGGATCCGACCAAGCATGTTTAGTGACCATAGTTGCATAAGGAATAACCTTCCGAGGTTATACCTTATGGTCACCTAGTTTAAGTAGTTGTATGATAGGTAGTTTATATGCCTTAGGCAAATGACCAAAATGCCCTTTTCATGCATAATTGGATTTTAAGCATATGTAACCTAAACTTTTGTCACCTAACTGACTATGCAACATAATTAAACATGTTTAGGCATATAATACTTGTCATAGGACTAGTTAGACGTCTCGAACGCGCGTTTGCGCGAACGACACGTTAAAGTAGCATAAGCTACCTTAATGGGTCGTAACGGGTCGAAAGCACTTAGGTTAGGTTCCGATCTAGAATGTAAACTTTGTTAAACCATACTACATGAGTTCCAATACTCATTTGGTTTACAAGACCTCATTATGTCCGATCTTCCGATTTAGGTGTCGATTTATTTACTAGTGATCCGATTACTAGGTACTACTTGAATTTCCTTGGTTTGCCTGAGCTTTGCTAAGTTCTTTAGATCAAGGATACCCTTCTATTCAAAGTGAGTACATAGTTCCCCTATTTTATTGCTTTCAATTGTTTTGGGGTGATTCATATGTATTAAAACGATTTCGATATTTTAACGATGGTTTCAAAAACGATTAAGATGGTTTATATTAAACTAATAACGATTTCGATAAAGTGAACGAACTTGTTGGTTGTAGTATATAACAAATGACATTCGTTAGTATATAACAAATGACATTCGTTAGCATTGATCAAGCAAGAAACAATTCAAAACCCTAAGTTAACAACTACCTACACCGGGGTGAAACCAGGGTGATTAGCCGCTCATGGTTGAAGAAACTTGATCACCGGAAGATTGGAACTTGAATGAAGTCATCTCGAAGCTTGAACAATAGAGAGTTGATAGATGTTGAAGGTTTTGGTGAAGGATGATGGTGGAAATAATGATGGTGGAAGGATTAGGGTTTTGGTGAATGATGATGATTGTGAATGATGGTGATGATCTCCAATTCTTGATGTTAGAGATCAATTGGTAGTCAAGATGATATTCAATTATGGCTCCAAGAATGATTTTCAACTCAAAATAATGTGTAACTGTCGAATTTATGGCTCAAGAACCGTTTAAACTCGTCAAAAGATCAAGAAAACACAAGTTTCGCGATTGAACAAACGGGAGCCCGTCGCCTCGGCCCAGACCCCGTCGGCGACGCCCTCTAGATTTGCTGATTTTCTGCGACGGCTTGTTTGACTGGTTACGGGCAAAGTTGACTGACGGGAGTTTCTAGATCCCGTCCCGGACGCCCTAGAGTCCATCGGCGACGGCCTCTCCAGCTTCAAATCTCCAATTTTCCATTTTGCACTCCCATTTGATCCATAACGCGTCCCGATTGTCCGTTTTTCATCTCGATGGCTCGTAAAGCTCCCGAAAAGCACCTTAAACTTCGTTAAACCTGCAAAACACAAATCTAATTAAAAGTAGGTTTTTCAAGATTAAAAGTCGAGTAAAAACCCAAACTTAAACATATACAAGCACCGTTATTCGACCACGTATCACATCCCCACACTTGTCTTTTGCTTGCCCTCAAGCAAATCTGTTTTTCACTTTCACGTGGTTCGAACAATGAATACACTCTCCATTCCCGAGACAAAGGTTAAGGTCAATTGTCATACTAAAGTTCAAACTCTTTACAATTTTCAACATATTTAACGGTAAAGTGAGCATTCACATATAAAATAGTTATCCAAGATTAACCCACCCATGAAACCAACAATTCATGCACATCCCTCACAATGTTCTCTCCACTCGGTTTATAAATTACCTAATTTTCATAATGTATTAGCACTTTAACAACTAAACGCTCAAAACCGATTAGAACACGTACCTGCATAGGCTTGAAACTCAATCATTCTCCACCACCGATCACGAGTACTAAGCACAAGTCATAAGGTCTTTGTAAGGGTTGTAACGGGGCTAGGCTATGGGTAGGGAATAGGATATTTAAGGTGGATAAGGTGATGAAAACTTGATTTTATTACAAAGCAATTATTCTATGCATAACTAACTACCAAAATCAAACTAGAGGGCAACAAGTTTTCGCCTTTTATTTCTCAAACTAAGAACATATATTTTTGTTCTTTTCTCAACAACTTTCTATTCTTTTTTCGTAACATTTTCTGATTTCTCTTTTTATATATATATATGAAAACAAACAAACAACTATACAAACTTGACTCCTATAATCGAATTTCCATCACACGGGTTAAAAACAAAAAGGTTTAAGGTTATGGGCTAAAGGGTGGTCAAACGAAAGGGTTAGGCTCAAAATTGGCTACTAAGGGATAATTTTTGGGTAAGGATATATAAATGGTGTAAAAGGAAAAGGTTTACCTAATGCCTTAATCATTCTTGTGCTTGTATTCGGTCTATGGTCTCAAACGTATCAAAAGTTGCAAGTTCTACAATACATGACTAATTGTCCACTCAACAAAGAAACATAAGCATGTGATTCTATAATGTAAAAGTGGCTCAAAATCTCACATATGTAAAGGGTATGATATTTGACATGCATAATGTGCTAGTTTCTTAGGCGAATTATTCCCAAATAACCACCCGCTAAATACCAATCATGCTATTAATTTGAACTTGACCATGACAAAAGACCAAATGGGTTGTGCCATCCCTCGTTGACTTAGTTACTTATGCTTTAAGATCGCTTTCGAGACAAAACATTTTTGAATTTTTTTTTGAAATTTTCCTCCATCCCCACACTTGAGGTAAACATTGTCCTCAATGTGTAGGAACTAGAGTTTTATAACGCACAAGGGATGTGACACGGCTAATTTCCCAAAAATTTCACCCCGGAAAATAAAATACAATTTACAATCCACTTATTACCAATCTAAGAATCAAGGTAAAAGGAAACGTATGCACCTGATTTTTGTTGCTAGATGCTCATATCTTCTTCTTCTCGTCATAAAAACGGTTGTCTCGCGAACATGTTGTACCTACAAATCTTAACCCTTGTGTAGAAGCATACTTCTCACAACCATTGAAATTTGTTAGGTGGTTAGTTCTACCATTTTTATGAAAGTGTTACCAACTCATGCCTTAAATTACCTTGATTTTTGTGGAAAAATAATTTACAACAATAACAATCCTAACTCACTTTCGTAGGAATCACGACGGCATTTAGCATATGCACGCAAGCCCTTTAAACCTCCCGATAGCTCGGGAGGACGAGTAGGTCTCATGAGGGTTATATAGGGAACACACCCACAACGTTCATTTAACTAATAAAACGAAATACAAAATTATACAACAACAACAATACTAACTAAACTACGGATAACAACTAAAACAAAATGCGAAATAAAATATACAACAACAATTGACTTACCACCTCATGGTGGTCGAATGGCATGCTTGCCGCCTACAAACTCCTCGAAATCACCCACCGGTGATTCATACCATTTGTTGCCAAATGGTCCAAACTTCCTCACCTCCTCTTCCTTCTTTTTTTCTAGAGGTGACTTTTTCGCCTTCTTTTTCTTAACCGTTTTCTTCCTTGTTTCTCCAAACCTACCAACCATAGCACACACCTTTTTGTTTGGATTCATGTCCCTTCTGGGACACGTATCCTCACCGAGTGGGTTAGTAAATTTTGGAAAAACATTTAAATTTAATTCCCGGTCCCCAAACTTCATGCTCACCGTTCCCGTTGCACAATTTATTATGGCATTAGCAGTTGCGAGGAACGGTCTACCCAGTATGACTATCGGCTGGGTGTCCTCAACACACCCAACATAGTCTACTACCAAAAAGTCCACTGGGTAATAGCAATCTTCCACCTTCACAATCACATCTTCCACCATCCCCCTTGGATGCGTGGGAGTCTGATCGGCCAATACCACGGGAGTATCAAACCTTTTCAATGGACTAAAATCGTATTGGTCATACAAACTCCCGGGCAAGATGCTCACACAAGCTCCAAGATCGAGGAGCGCCCTCTCGATTTTAAATGCTCCAATTTGAATTGGAATAAGAGGATCTCCCAGATCTTGAGCTTTTTGGGGGAGCGCACTCGATAAAACGGCACTAACATGAGATATCAAATCAACCGGTTCGGGTAATTTGATGTGCCGTTTTTCGATGCTTAACTCCTTTAAGCATTCCACATGAGTCGGAACCTTTTTAATGTCATCCAGTAATGGTAAATTAATTTTTGCTTGTTTAAAATTTTCCCACCTCTCGTCCTTCGGTGGGTACCGTTCCTCAACTTTTGATGCATTAATCAGTTTAATTTGATTTAAACAATTTTCACAAAAAGAATTTTTATTCATTTTTTCAATTTTAATTTGTGAAATCGTTTCTTGCTCATTTTTACTTTCCGACTCATCTCTAGTATTTCCCACTACACCATCAACGCATTGTGGTGGTGGAATGCTTTCAACACTACTACAAACCTCATCATTTGAAAGAAGACTTACCGTGCTAATGTGTACATTCCTTACATTGCCCATGATTGAGCTTTGATGCTTAGGGTTCACCGTGGTGTCACTTGGGAGCTTTCTCATGCTCCCCCTCATTTGTGCCATTTCCTCCGCAAGTTGGCCCACTTGTTTTGCTAATGCTTCATGCGATTTGTCCCGAATTTCGTTCTCCTTCTTGGACTCTTGCATCATTGAAAGCATTGCATCAATTTTGGCACTCAAATCACCACCACCTCCTTGATTATTCGTCGACCCGTGACCATCTTGATTGTAACTTCTTTGGTGAGTTTGGTGCGAATACCCACCTTGATTCCCCGATTGAAAATTCGGGTTCATTTGGTTAGAGGCATTACCATACCTAAAGTTAGGATGGTTCCTCAACCCGGGGTGGTAAGTGTTGGAGTTCATATCATATTGCCTTCAGTCCCCATACACTTGATTTACCTCTACGGTGGCTTGACAATTCTCAGTCCAGTGGCCGATGTCTCCGCATTCTTCACATACGGCGTATTGCACCGCATTCACTTCCTTTTTCTTCATGCGAGCCAACTCTCGCTCTAACGTTTCAATTCGATCCTTAGAATTCGCATCACGATCGGGCCAAGACCTTGAGGTGGGGTGCTTTTTTGCTCGATCGACCGACTCTTTCGCTTTTGACCTTTTACTCATCCTTTCAAGGAACTCCCAATCGTCATCCTCGTGATTGCTTAATAAAGTTCCATTGCTCATTGACTCGAGGCGATTCCACGTCGCATCATCTAAACCACGTACAAAACACTTCACCAATTCCCACTTTTCTATTTGGTGATGTGGGCATTTCCGAATCAATTCTTTGTATCGAGTGAACGCTTCATGCAACGGTTCACTCGATAGTTGCCAAAACGACCTTATTTCATCCCGTGCATCATCAGTCTTCGCCATTGAATAGTATTCATCAAGAAATACTTGTTGCATCTCACCCCATTTCCGGATACTATTCGCCGGAAGTGTAAGGAACCATTGCTTCGCCTTGTCTTTTAATGAAAACTGGAATAATCGAAGCTTGACCTCCTCCAATGCAAAGTTGTGCCCCCGATAGTGTTACAAATGGAGGAAAACTCTGCCAAATGCGTGTACGGTTCATCATTAGACCTCCCATTGAAGTGGGGAAGTATATTGATGTAATGAGGCTTAGAGTCGAACATTCTCCTTTCACACACTATTGGAGAGTCATTATCGGTAACCACCGGTCGGAAACGGTCATTCACTCCCCTTGGAGGTTGTTGACGACGATGCGGACCGTTAACTTCTTGATCGACCGGTCTTCGATTGTCCCTTCTATCACCTCCCTTATCACCTCTTCGGTTCCCACCTTGGTTACCCCTTTGATTACCCCCTCCCATGAAACGAGGAATCCGGTTAGGGTTAGCATTGTTGTTGTTGTTGTAAAACCCTACATTCCGGTTCCTTTGGTTATTGTTTCGTGGTTGGCGGTTATTTTCGTAACCGTTATTTCTCCTATCCCCGTACCCATACCCGTACCCGTAGTCATCGTTCCCCACAAAGTTGGCATTTTGGTAGCCAAACTCATCATCTTCAAACCCTCTTGCATTGTAGATGTTACCTTGATTCACACACCCCCATTCTTCGTCATCATTAGCCCGATCATTGTAGTACCCCCCATCATCCGAATATTCCGTATGAACACTCACATGTTCCGGAGATTGATAACCGGGAACACTATACGGTTCGTCATCAGGGATAGCGTTTCTCAAATCGTTGATGTTAAAGAGCGGGTCTTCATTCGCGGGATTGCCACGATCTCGATTGCCTCTACGGTCGGAATTAACATTCCGATCATCAAGGTGAATAGGTAAAGAGTTTTGGCGGTGAAGGTTTTGTTGTTGGGGTGTTCGTTGGTTATTGTTGGGGTTTTGGTTTCGGAAAGGTGGTGTGGGTGGTCTAGAGTTGTTTTTACCACCCGGTTGTTCTTGAGGTATAGGTTGAACATTTTGGGCGGGGTTAAAGTTGCTTCGGTATTGAAATTGGTTTGAGTTTTGGTTTGCCATTGAATCGGTTTCAATGGTCGGTGTGAGTTGTGGTGTTTGATTGGTTTGATTAGAAGCAAGAGTTGCTTCTAACCGGCTTGCTAGGTTTCTTTTTGCTACTCTTTCGATTTCTGGTTCGTAGACTAACGGTGAAGTCCTTCTGGAGTTCCGCGTATGCATACACTACCTATAACCTGCACAAGTAACACACCCGCGTAACAAGGAAAAAGACAAAGTACAAAAAGAAACTAAACAAATTAAACAGATAATCACGCAAATTCAAACAATAATCCAAACACAAAGCACACGCACTCCCCGGCAACGGCGCCAAAATTTTATCGGATTGTCGCGCTCCGGTCAAAGATAAAATTTATAAGCCCTATTTACCCTTAACAAATAGCTAGTGGTGGCAAGGGGTCGAACCACAAAGAGTATGTGGTTTGCGAGTGGATTCGATTGAATTATAAAAAGGTGTCACAATTATGAAGCTTGCTATGATATTTTTTTATTTTTGTTTTGTTGAAAGATGTGAATTTAAACTAATGGAATTGATTTAATTGATTAACAACTAACAATTAACGATTTCAAATAGACTTGATTACTAAACAATAATTAGAAAAAGGGTTCACACTCGGTTTCGGTAATTGCCAACCTAGGGTTTCTACAAGTTTTTAGATCCAACTCAATTGCATACGATTAGCGGATTTAGTGTACCGTGACTTAGGTGCCAATAACTATCAACGTTTCGAAAAACGGACAAGAATGCACTTTGTAATCAACACAAGTAAAACCTAACCACGACAATGCATAACTACATATAACCATTTCGTAAAGTCATAACTTTTAACATCGTTCGACAATTTACGAATACGAAACAAATGCAAACTATTGTCAATGGTTTCAAAAATCAAACACAATTTGTCACAAAGTCGAAGCAAGAAACAATTCAAAACCCTAAGTTAACAACTACCTACACCGGGGTGAAACCAGGGTGATTAGCCGCTCATGGTTGAAGAAACTTGATCACCGGAAGATTGGAACTTGAATGAAGTCATCTCGAAGCTTGAACAATAGAGAGTTGATGGATGTTGAAGGTTTTGGTGAAGGATGATGGTGGAAATAATGATGGTGGAAGGATTAGGGTTTTGGTGAATAATGATGATTGTGAATGATGGTGATGATCTCCAATTCTTGATGTTAGAGATCAATTGGTAGTCAAGATGATATTCAATTATGGCTCCAAGAATGATTTTCAACTCAAAATAATGTGCAACTGTCGAATTTATGGCTCAAGAACCGTTTAAACTCGTCAAAAGATCAAGAAAACACAAGTTTCGCGATTGAACAAACGGGAGCCCGTCGCCGACAGCCCAGACCCCGTCGGCGACGCCCTCTAGATTTGCTGATTTTATGCGACGGCTTGTTTGACTGGTTACGGGCAAAGTTGGCTGACGGGAGTTTCTAGAGCCCGTCCCGGACGGCCTCTCCAGCTTCAAATCTCCAATTTTCCATTTTGCACTCCCATTTGATCCGTAACGCGTCCCGATTGTCCGTTTTTCATCTCGATGGCTCGTAAAGCTCCCGAAAAGCACCTTAAACTTCGTTAACCCTGCAAAACACAAATCTAATTAAAAGTAGGTTTTTCAATATTAAAAGTCGAGTAAAACCCCAAACTTAAACATATACAAGCACCGTTATTCGACCACGTATCAACCCTTTGGTGGTTTGTTAATACGAGAAACGAGATAGTCGAGTCACGAAGGTTTGAATGTTATTAGCGAGACGACCATAAGTAGTTTCATAGTTAAAACGAATACGATTTTGGGACGAGTTAAACGATTTGAGACGACTTAAACAAGATAAACGATTTGGATAAACGATTGGTTTTGGGTAGTGATTAGATAATGGGACGAGTGTAGCATGATAAAAGCATGGTAGATACACCGCTGGTACATCTTATATATAAGTGCTTTTATCATATTACATTTCATGTCATTATTTAGTTCACTTGGGAAACGATTTTGAAACGATGTCACACAACAAGGTTTTCGAAATGGTATAAACCATACGAGTTTATTAACGAGTTTTTACGAGATGTTTTACGAATTGGTTTACTAAAAAAATGTTTTGGGTTAAGAATCATGGCTACGAGATTTTATAAACTATAACCAACTTGATTTGAGTTGGTTAGTTATGTTGCAATACACTTTTCAAAACGAGGTTTGTACTTTTGACTTTCGTAGTCTAATAAGGTACTGCAACATATAAACGAGCCATGAATCCGATACTCTCCTAAAACCTATGTGCTCGCCAGCATTTCTTTGCTGACTTTGTTTTTACATATGTTTCAGGTGGTGTTGCGTGATATCGATTGCTAGGATGCATGAGTCACATAGGATCTGGGCGAGGCCTTAGTGACTTAATAACGATAATAGACAATGTTTAATTTGTTTGTTTGGTTTTAAAGACAATGTACATTACTTAATAAATCAATGAAACGAAACTTTTAATTACCATGGTTGTGAAACGATGATTCTGTTACAACACTCCCCGACGTTTCTGCCACGGTTTGTTGTTTTACGTGGTCGGGGTGTGACATGAATTATCCTTCTATTTATAGCCGAAGTTTGGGCGGGAAAATTTGTTGATGAAAAGTTGACGGAAAGTGCTTTTCCGTGAGCGGTTATTTTTCCCTCCGTTAATCACTAACGAGTGTGTGTGCACACGGATCGTGATCTTGATCAACGGTTAGGGTATTGCCACGTGGGAAGTGGGCAAGTGTGGATCTTCCTTCAATTTCGTGCCATCATCATGACCTTGAGAGAGCTTGGGATGATGCCACGTGGTCATTCGGTTATAACCGAATGGTGGTGCATGATTGAGTCTTCTAGAAGGATATAATTGTAATCCTGTGTGATTCTTCCTCACGTTAACTTCGTGGTAACAGAGAAGTTATTTTTATCCAAGTCCGGACATTAAGTGTTTGCTAGGATTTTTATCCTATTTGCTATGGAGGCCGGCGCAAGGATTTGTTAGCTTCCTTTTGGCGCGCAGTTGCTGAACATTGTTTCTCGTTCTAAGTTATTTTTGTAGAACCAGTGCGCGGCCGCACAAGATCTATTAAAGAAGGCTTAAAGACGAGGTTGTGGTATGGTCTCAAGTACCTGAAGCAAGGTTTTTGGGACCTTACCCCTTCAGTGTTATATACTTATATATTAAATAATAATCACTACTTAATTTTTTTATAGGTTCATAATATTTTTTTTCTAAGTGGGGTGCGTGTGAAAATTTCCAAGTGGTGCAGTCGAAATTTCCAGCCAAAAATGACACTAAAAATTATTTTTTTAAGAGGTTCGCCCGCCCACCCATGACTTGGGGCTGGTACGCCCTTGTATACAAGGCTGGTTGGTGTCAATTAACACCCGGTGTGATGGCGCCCCATACACCACTACTAGGGCGCCATAGGGGGCACTATTGGTGACTCCACGAGACCCGTAATGTGTGCCAAAGAAAAATTGGTGGGGCCC
The DNA here is from genome assembly GCA_030545235.1 of Helianthus tuberosus. Taxonomy (NCBI): domain Eukaryota; kingdom Viridiplantae; phylum Streptophyta; class Magnoliopsida; order Asterales; family Asteraceae; genus Helianthus; species Helianthus tuberosus. The sequence continues at coordinate 33,694,575 of CM060383.1, read as the reverse complement.
ATTATGACTTGATTGTTGTCAAATGGTCGAAATTTATTTTTTTTAATAAAAAATACTATATATAACCCACAAGTTTTAACCATTTTATACCGAACAATTATTCTTACACAGTCAACGCATTTAGCCCGAATCACCTGGTCATTTTTTTTTTTTGCAAATCTTCAACTGATGGACCTCGAGAACCCGTACCGAATATACCCACAAACGGGTAAAGTAGAAACATAGAGAGCATCACAACAGCACAAGCTATCAACGGTATGAAATAAAATTTAGCAATTGTATGGAGTAACGTAGTACGACACGTCAATGATATGAAGTGGAAATAGTAAAAAAAAAGTCGATAATAGAGAGAAATTATGCCTGAGGTCGAATGACGAAAGCAATGAAACAACAGCAGTGACCTTAACTTCTACGAGTTAAGTGATTAATACATATTAAACAACCGTAGGGTGTCAATAGGTAGATTATAGAAACGAACTGAAGTACTTGGGATGGCAATTTAGAGGTTCGTCTCGGGTGATGGAATGGTATAGGGATAAATTATAAGTTTTACTAAGAATTTTTATTATTTAGATGGTATTTATATTAGCCACAATACTATCCGATCATGTCATCACTACTATTCTCAAATTCCACAATCGGCTCAAAATTCTCCACGATCACAGTATCCGCCACAATCGTCACAATCAATACATGTAACCGAAACGCAAATGGCTTCATTAAAAGTTGTAGACACCTTAAGAAGGCTCTTGGATCAAGAAAGTGCTTCAAAGACAGTCGAGAGGTGGACACCTACTAAAGAACTAGCTTTGTCATGGGAGTGGTTTGACGTTTCAAAAGACCTGATTGTTGGTAGTATTTTATTTTCTCAACTACATATATATATATATATATATATATATATATATATATACATATATATATATAGGGTGGGGTTCGGCTATAAAGTCCAAATTTCCTAAAAAGTGTAAAAAGTCATAAAACAATAGAATTTCAGCCATAAAACATACCTGAAGCACACAAATAACAAAGTGAAGGTTAAGAAAACACCATATTTTTCACACCCCGATATTTCCACATATTCCGATGGGCCCCGGTGGGGAGTATCGTGACATAGTTGATATCATCATAGTCAATTAAACACAGTTATAGCACAGCGAAAGGCTTGGAAGGTAAATTACTATTACAACCCAAATGTTCAAAGTACGAATAAAAGAATATACAGACAGTTGTAAAAGAAAGGATCCACAAGCGGATCTTTAAATATAATGTAAAACGAAGTTTGACAGACTTTAAGGCATCTAGGGATTTGCAAAATCCTCTTATTGAACGCCAAGTAGCTCCAACCTATTACGTGAGGTACCTGTCACTTAGTCTTTTGAAAATACGCCAGTTTACACTGGTAAATACAATTAACTGACTCTTTTGAAAAGGGTTAAGAAAATTGGTTTAGGTGCACGTGGCACGAAAATCTTTTATAACCTGGGAGAATTACATTTATAATCTTGTATACATATTTACATTTTTGTCATACATTTGGGGCACGGTTTAGAAACCGGGTCATGATTAACTGACTCACCACTTATAAAACCCACAAAGGAGTTATCCTCAACTTGTGGGTAATTTATATTTTAGCATTTGCATCTGTCGGGTGTATGCCTACACCCCGTGCATAGGTCGTGGCCATTAATAACTTAAATGAACCAAGGATATCCAGGACACGGTCGTTAACCTCCAAAGTTTATGTTATCAAACAAAACGGATTAAAATGGGTTATGCGGATTTATTAATCACAATCCGACCAAATGATTCCATACCCGACCAAGCGGTAATAATTTACCGTATCCCAAGCCCGTATAAGGGAAAATAAGTTAAAAGTATTTACTTGAGTTTTAATTGCAAGAATTTCTACTCAGCCGTAAAATTACTAAGACTTTGTTTAGGTATCTTCTACTGGGGCTCCCTAGTATGGAATGAAGGTAATATTAACCTATTAGAATACTAACGGGTCTTATTTTAGTCGAGGACTTAGACCGGTTAGTTTAAAGAAGGATTTTAAGGTACGAAACGTTAGATTAAGCAATGACTAGAATGGAATGTAATTTAGACCCAACAACTATGGAGACTTGTATAATGTGGGTAAACTAAATACATTTTGGATTTTGAAGTTTAAATGATAAGGTTAAACCCGTTTCGGTTAATCTATGCAAACTAGTTACATAAACCAAACCGAACACGTATAAGCATAAACGGGTAAACGGACGAGTCATATACAAGTTCCATATGTTATTATGCTTAAAATATGTCATGATATCAGTGGGATATCAACATGTATGCCCATAAAGGTTTTAAAACCGAATTAAGCCTCATAAGGGCATTTTGGTCATTTTAAGGTTTATAAAAGGGGTTTGTATGTAAACTGAAGTTCTAGTCTTAAAAATTCTGTGTAAAATATTTAATTTATGATATTAAATCAATAGGATATCAATTTTATGTGTGGTTTATGATTTATGACCAAACTATGCTCCGTAGGGACATTTTTGTCATTTCACACAGAGTTTTAGGGACTTATTTGAGATTCTGAATTCATGACTTTTACCTACTGTAAAAATATTGAAAATAATTTATAAAGTCAGTAGGTAATAAATCTTGGGTGCCAAATATGGTTTAAAACCGTACTATGCACTTATTTGGTGTGAAAGTCGATAAATGACGATGTTTCCGAAGTTTAAGTGATTCTGAGTTTGTGACCAGCTTTGAAGGGTCAAAATATTTTTTTTTTATAATACATCAGTAACAAAATGTTTTGCATGTTAATTATATTTAAGACTCATTTTATTTGCAAAAAGGGTATTATCATCATTTATAGGCTTTATACAAGAACTCAAGGTTAAGGTCAATATATAATCTGACCCAACATCCCAATAAATCCTAATATGATATCACAACATTAGGTAAAGAGTTTTATGTCAAAATTATGTTTATAAACTTGTTTTGCATGCTAAAGGGCATTTTAGTCCTTATAAAAGCATAATTTTCGATTAATTGTATAACTTCAGTTTATGACCAGAATGTAAGTGTAAAAATATTCTAAATATGTTTACTAATCAGTACCTAATCCATTTCATGTTCATTTATATTAAAAACCTCATTTTTAGACAAAAAGGGCATAATAGTCAACATAAAGCATAATATAGGAAACATGCATATAAACTCATATTACTAAGTGGCCATGTAATATAACCTCAGAGGGTTATGCTACAACATAATATGGTCACAAAGGAACCATAAGGCATAAAGGAAATAAGCTAATTCGGGTCAAAACTGAAAGTCAAAGCAAAAGTCAAGCTTTTGCGACTTTCGGTTGCGAACCGAGCTTAAACTTAGAATTGTCGGGTTGAACATGTTTAGACATGTTCTAATAATGTTAACCAAGTTATTAAAGTGATAAAATATGTTTTATAACTTCTACATTATTAGATTTGAATTTATCTAAAAGCTGACTAGTTTGAATTTTTATTTTAATTAGAGTGAATTGCAAGTTTTGTCCTTTATCTTTAGGCCATTTTGCAAGTTTTGTCCTTTATGTTTAAAGTTGACGAGTTTTGTCCTTTATGTTTGAAAATCAAGCACGTTTTGCCCTTTGTGCCTGATTTTTAAGGACAAAACGTGCTTGATTCTTTAAACATAAAGGACAAAACGTGCTTGATTTTTAATCATAAAGGACAAAACGTGCTTGATTTTTAAGGCCCAAAGGGTAAAACGTGCTTGATTTCAAACATAAAGGACAAAACTCGTCAACTTTAAACATAAAGGACAAAACTTGCAAAATGGCCTAAAGATAAAGGACAAAACTTGCAATTCACTCTTTTAATTACTTTGACCCGACAATTAACTAAGTAAACGTGGTAATTAGGAGGTGTCCTCTTGAGGGATTCACACCTACCTAATTACGATCACATAGCAATATTCGCCTCGGTACAACGGCTGGACCGTTTAGGTCTAAACCAAAAGTCAAAGCCGATTAGCGGCAACTTTGACTTTCGGCTTTTAATTGCATAAAAACCGAACTAGAGTGGCTAAGGATACTTACAACAGGTCCTAGCTTGAAGATTAGACTAAGGGGAGATTCCTTTTTTTTCAGGAACCTCAGAGAATGTAGAGCAAGAGAGAAACGTGAAGGTACAAGTCCAAATGGTGAAAAATGGCACCTATTTATACTAATTCAAGGTGTTCTATGATGAAGCCAGGTGTTTAGGATCATCTTCAGATCATTTCAGGTGTCCTAGTGTTAGTAAAAACCATCCAACAATCCCTGGTTTCGAGTTCTGAGCATGCAATGGCGATTTGTGTGGGCAACAAGGTTGTTTACATGTAGCCGTCCATTTTTTCGTTACTGTGGGTTGGCTCGCGGCCCGCGAAAGAAATAGAAGTGAGCTTCGCGGCCCGCGACTCTCATTCGTTCAGGTTACACAAGTTTCCAAACTTTACAATTTCAGTCCCTGGTCCTTGATAACTTTATATATGTATCATTTTAGGCATTCTTTGTAACACCCCGTGTTTTCGAGAAGTCAAAGTCAAGGTCAAAGTCAACGACCAATTTCGCGCGATTTGACTTGTAGCAGATTTCTTTTGTATGTTTATTTTAGTTGTATTATGTGGAGTAAGTGTCAATAATTACAATAATCGACGTATGTTACTCGCAATCAACTCGACTTACGACTGTGAACTATAGAAAGTAACAATGCGATAAAGTTAACTAAACGATAATCAAACTATGCTAATCAAATCGACATCGAATCGAATCGCAACTCGAACTACGCATTTTAGTTATTGTTATACGTGTGGGTGTGCCTTATGTGTTACTTGTGCATGTTCATTTATGTTATGTGTGGTAATCAATCGAATCGCAATCGAACTCGAAACGCAATCGATCTCAATCGAAATCGAACTTTGATAATTAGTGGGGAAGAGACAGTGCTAGATATGAATAGTTAGGATTAAAAGTAATTTGAATAGGAAACTCCATCGTATGCGCATCGCTCGCAATCGAAATCGAATCAGCAAAAATCATCGCGTGGAACACACGAACCAAGTGCCATCCGGCCGGATAGCCATCCGACCGGGCAGCCACTTGGTCATGGTGTCAAGATGCCATCCGACCGAGATGACATCTGACCGGATAGTCATCCGGGCGGGGTACCATCCGACCGATCCACACTTTCCCCTTTTAGAATTCTATAAATACCCATGTCACTCTCAAACTTTCTACTTTTGGAAACTCTCTGACCGACCAGCTCGTGCTCCTCACCTTTTCTTCGATTTCTCTCGATTCTGGTAAGATCTCACCCTAAATCTTGTACTTTCTTGATCTACACGCACTCCTACACCTTTCTATCTTTTGAATCTTAATTTTAACCGTGAAATCACTAGATTTGAGGTGTTCTAGGATGACGTCATCATGAGTTCTTGAAGAACTTCATGTTTTGGCCTCAATCCACCAAGAACAACTTAGATCTAATAGATTTCCACACAAATACACAAAGAGCTTGCATAGATCTAAACATAAACATAGTGAAAAAGGATTGATAGATGGTTTCTAACTTTCTTTCAACTCTTTTACACTCAATGCACTCAAAACCGGTAGAATCGGACCTTGTTCTAGTCTCCTGCTCATTCTTAGTGTTGTGCTAGCTCAAGATCTGGATTCTACTCACGAGACCACCGATTTCGGGTTAAACAAGAACAACCGTCTTGAACCGGTTAACTGGCCGAACTAGGGTGATTCTTGGTCGATCAGGTCACTTGGGTCAAGATAGGGTTCTGTTGGTTAACCCAATGTCAAAACGTCTCGATAAAGCTACAAACAAACAAAAACGACCAAGTGTAAGACGGACGGAGCAAACGGGACGGAGTGCTATCCGACCGGGCTACTGTCCGAGCGGATAAGCCACCCGAACGGATTGCCATCCGAACGGATCACACCTTAGGTCCCACACTTAATCAACTTTATCTGAAGTTTGAGTATTGAACGAATTGCCATCCGATCGGACTACCATCTGACCGGATTACTCTTCGGGTCATGAGATACTAGGACTTTAAAGACTTAAACAATTTTCAAAATGTTCATTAACAGGGTTGCCACCCGGTCGAATGAACATCCGACCGAGTGACACTCGAATAGTCATCCGACCGGACAAGCTGTCCGACCAGATGACCATCCGAACAGATTGTCATCCGCACGAACAAGTCATCCGATCGGATTACCATCCGACCGAACTGCTGTCCGAGCCACTGATACTTTGCACCGTTTTACGCGCCTCTTATCGTTATGCTATCAAACTATTCAGGCTAACCTTACTCGCTAAGCGCTCCCTTCAATCCATCAACCGCTGTGAGTATACTCAATCCCTTTTTGCTTTATGCACTTTTGGGTGTTACATATGTTACGAATATTCAAAACACAACAAACACACTACTCAATACTATTTGAACGCTGACCGTTAATGCATGTTATACTTGGCTTATGAATGCTTGTTTGTTATGTTTACACATGGAATGCTGTCTACCTGCCTTAGCAACGATAGTACTATAGTTTGGACTCAGCACCTGTTCGCAGGGGTTGTTAAGGACAATTACTTGAATGGATTACGGTGGTAATCATGTATTGCGAACTGCCTCTGGCAGTCAACCCGCAGTCATTGGTATCGATGGATCTATGTCGATAACTAACGTGCTTCATTTCACTATGTGTACGTGCTGGTTATGCGTAAATGAAATTCGAACTCTATATGCTATTATCAAACTTGTATGCTCACCTTTACATTATATGTATTAACTTTATTTTAACGTATGTGACAGGTGCTTAGGATGCACATCTGGTAGGAAATCGAAGCTAGAATAAGGCTCTAGAGGCCAACAAATAGTTGTATGTACAAATTTAATTAAGGGTCTCTAGAAGCAGATAAACAATTGCTCTATTTGAAAATCTGAGTTGTCGGAATAGACTATTTGCCTAGATTTTGTCTGTAATAATTTGTTTACCTTTTGAGACATGGTATGGGACATGTTATTTCTAAATTGATTGGTAATGATAATTGTTATGGAAACTTTTGGACAATCTGTTTCGCTCAGTGCCATGCCCCGATGTTTCCGCCATCGGTTGGGGTGTGACAGATTGGTATCAGAGCCATAACTATAAGGAATTAGGCAAGACACGACCTAGTCCGGGTCGATGTCTTAGAGATCTAGTCTATAGTTAAGAACCAACAGACCGACTTGTGCATATCCGTTACGGATTGTATATGAGCTCGCTATTCTCGCACACGCTACACTATCACTGCACTCGAATTTTCAATCATGAATAAGCAATTAAGTCGAGATTAGGTGTGAAAACCGCAAACTCTCGACTAAGGTTGCTTAATCGACTCGCATATTATCTACAAACGAGGAGAATTATGCCAAATCAGGAGTGAAATCCGTATTTTGATGAATAATCTCCTCTATTTTATCAAAATAGGGACGAAGTTGTTAAGCTAGGGGTGAAACCCTAACCATGACTGCTTGTCCCGCCCATTTTACAAAACTCTCACCAAAGTCTCGACGGACTCCAACGACTTGAAATCACATCATGGCTAACGGGATGTGTGCCAAATGCCCAAGAATCGAGGCAAAGGCATAGTCCTGAAGGTCAAGTGTGCACAACAAGTCCTTGTGAATAGTTGAATCACTTTGGTTAGCAAAGTCTACTAGCCGCAGACAATCTATTTCCCGATTTTTATGAGTTTTGATTCCTAGCCCGCAACTGCCGACTCTGATGATTCGTCGATTTTATGTGCTTATATGTGTGTTTACCTGTTTATATGCTTAAATTTTTGGAGATTCACTCGATTTTTGCTTTCACTTCGATCGACACGCACGACTCGCATTGCACTTCTACCTCAAATCGTTAACAAATCACTGGACTATGGACGACTTTATGCTACGTTATACGCTGATACTACGCTACTCGATATACTAAAACACGACCGCTATATTCGAACGCTCACGAACTGTGAATGATAGGTTTCTGTATTCTGACTGCCTCTTGTGAGTACATGATTAGGTGATTCGGTGCTCTACATGCTTATGTGCTTTTGTGCTTATGTGAATCTGTGATTATGCATATTCCTAAGCTTTAGCCAGTAGTAGACGTGTGAGGTGAGATTCGAATATGACGTGTCTTAGACCTATGACGCTGTCTATTGCAGATAATGTCAACTGGACCATCATCCCATCACACACCACTTTCTCGTCAAGAAAAGAGGGACAAACGTCTTGCTGCTATCATCGCTAAACAAGTAGCAAAAGCCATGAGTGACGTCTATGAGAACGTCAGCAAATCATCCGAGGAGTCGAGAACCGAAACTCCTAAAGCTACTACCAAAGCTCCCTTCAACTTCAAGCAGTTCAAGTCTTGTGGGCCAAAAGGAATTCACTGGCGAGGAAGGCCCTACAGCGTTATTCCAATGGTTTGATTCCATTGAGGTCACTCTGCGACAGAGCGGTTGCCCCGACGACCTCCGCACTCTGAATGCTACCGGCGTCTTCCAGTCCCGTGCATTAGACAGGTGGACGGCTGAGAGAAACAAGCGGGGAAACGATGCAGCCTACGGTTTGTCGTGGGATGAACTCAAGGAGGTCATGCTGGAAGAATTTTGCCCTCCTCATGAGCGCCAAAAGTTAGAAGATGAATTCTGGCACATAAAGCAGAAGGAAGGTGAAAATGCTGCCCTCACCACTCGCTTCAAACAGCTCAGCATTATCTGCCCTGACCAGGTCAAGACCTCAGACATGGCGATCAAGAAGTATATCCGAGCCCTGCCTGACTGTGTTGCAGATTTCGTGCAAGCGGCTAAGAATAAGACGATCAAAGAGACCTACCTACTGGCCGCTGAAATCAACGACAAGCGGGTCAAGGCTGGTGTCTGGGATAAAACTCCAAAGCACCTGCATCAAGCTACCACCGCCGCACCAACTGCTGAAACCACCACCTCATCGAGTAACAAGAGGAAGAACAAGAGAAAAAACAGCTCCAGCAACAAGAACTGTGCGATCACTGCTGCACCGATACAAGCTGTACCAGCCCAACAGCGTCAAGTAGCGACGCATGTGGCAAATGCATCGCCTGCTAAGCGTGCATACACTGGGCCACACCCGCTTTGCCCTACTTGTACCTACCACCACCCGACTACCATCGCTTGCCGTTTTTGTGCTCATTGCAATATGTATGGCCATTTCACTACCAACTGTCGTGCTCGACAAGCTCCTGCTCATCAAGCTCTACTCACCGCCCCTCAGTGTCAACAAGCTCCTCCGGCACCCGCAGTCAACGCCAGAGCCTGCTTCGCATGTGGCGATCCTAACCATTTCGCCAACATGTGCCCAAACAGGGTTGTGAAGCAAGAGCCCCAGCAGCAGCCTCAGCAGTAGCAGCAACACTAGCAGCAACAGCAACAAGCAGCACGCGCACGAACTTTCAACATCAACGTGCGTCAAGCCCAAGCCGAAAACAACGTGGTCAATGGTACGTTCCTTGTGAATGGTATTTATGCTTCGTGTTTATTTGATACTGGAGCCGATAATTGCTTTGTGTCGTTCGAATTCGAAAAACTCCTTGGTCGTAAACGCTCCCGACTCTCCTCGACGTTGGATGTTGAAGTCGCTACCGGAAGAACCGTCGCCGTAAATTCTGTACTTCGTGATTGTACCCTTGAGCTCAACAATCACATCTTCCCAATCGACCTTATTCCGATGCAACTCGGAAGTTTTGATGTCATAGTAGGCATGGACTTTCTTCGCGAAAACCATGCTGAAGTTGTGTGCTTTGATAAGATGATTCGATTCTTGCTCGCGAATGGTGATTTATTGTGCGTTTATGGTGAAACTACTTCGAAAGGTCTCAAGCTCATGTCATGTGTCCAAGCTAGCAAGTATCTCCGCAAGGAATACAGAGCTTTCTTGGCTAACATTGTAGTAGCAGAGAAGGAAAAGAAAGAGAAGAAAGAAGTGAAAGACGTTCCTGTGGTTCGAGAATTTCCTAACGTTTTTCCAGAGGATCTTCCCGGGCTACCGCCAAGTCGTTATATCGACTTTCTTATCGACCTTATTCCTGGAGCCAACCCTATTGCCAAAGCTCCTTACTGACTCGCACCGTCAGAAATGCATGAACTTTCAAACCAACTCCAGGAATTACTTGAGAAAGGCTTCATTCGCCCGAGCACCTCTCCTTGAGGCGCGCCAGTCCTTTTCGTCAAAAAGAAGGATGGGTCGTTCAGGATGTGCATCGACTATCAGGAATTGAATAAGTTGACTATCAAGAACCGCTATCCCCTACCCCGCATCGACGATTTTTTTGATTAGCTACAAGGTGCTACGTGCTTCTCGAAGATCAATCTACACTCAGGTTATCACCAACTACGCATTCAAGAGGAGGATATACCCAAAACCGCGTTTCGCACTCAATACGGCCATTACGAATTCGTTGTTATGCCTTTTGGTTTAACCAACGCACCCGCGGTTTTCATGGATCTGATGAATCGCGTGTGTAAACCATATCTCGACCGTTTCGTCATCGTATTCATCGACGATGTCTTGATCTATTCTAAATCGAAAACCGAACACGTGCAACATCTATGTTTGGTTCTCGAACTACTCCAGGGGAATCAACTCTATGCCAAGTTCTCCAAGTGTGAATTCTGGTTGGAGGAGGTTCAGTTCCTGGGTCACATTGTCAATAGTCAGGATATTCATGTCGATCCTTCGAAGAGTGAAGCCGTTAAGAGTTGGATTACACCTAAGAACTCATCTGAAGTCCGTTCTTTTCTCGGACTAGCGGGCTATTATCAACGATTTATCGAAGGATTCTCAAAGATCGATGTGCCGCTTACCGCTCTCACGCATAAAGACAAGCCTTTTGTTTGGGGAACTGAACAAGAGTCTGCTTTTCGAACCCTCAAACACATGCTTTGCAACGCTCCTGTTCTCACATTGCCCGACGGAAACGACGATTTCATTGTCTACTGTGATGCTTCCAACCTCGGTCTCAGTTGTGTCCTTATGCAGCGGGACAATGTTATAGCTTACGCATCTCGTAAGCTCAAAATCCACGAGAAGAACTATACAACCCATGATCTCGAGCTAGGCGCAGTTCTTTTTGCGTTAAAGATTTGGCGACACTACCTGTATGGTACCAAGTGTACGATCTTCTCCGATCATAGGAGCCTACAACATATCTTTAATCAGAAGGAACTTAATATGCGTCAACGCCGATGGGTAGAACTTCTCAACGATTACGACTGTGAGATTCGTTATCACCCAGGCAAAGCAAATGTTGTTGCCGACGCACTCAGCAGACGGAGCTATCTGCTTAGCACTTGTAATGTTTAAGCCCAACACGATCTCAAAACCCATATCCGCGAAGCTCAGCATGCATGTTTTAATGAACGCACTCTGAAGAAGGAAAGAATCTACCACGATGGAGCTCAACTTGTGAACAAGTCGAATGGGATATTCCACTTTCTGGACCGAATTTGGATCCCCAAACGGACCGATTTGAGACAGATTCTGATGGACGAATCCCACAAATCCCGGTATTCTATTCATCCCGGTGCCGACAAAATGTACCAGGACCTTCGCTATAAGTACTGGTGGCCGGGCATGAAAAGGGATATTGCTCTCTATGTTGGAAAATGTCTGACCTGTGCAAGAGTCAAGGCTGAACATCAAAGACCCTCTGGCTTACTCGAACAACCACCGATCCCTATGTGGAAGTGGGAGAGTATAGCTATGGACTTCATAACAAATCTACCGCACACGTCATCAGGTCACGACAGCATTTGGGTTGTGGTTGACCGTTTGACTAAATCAGCTCACTTTTTGCCAATACGGGAAGACTACAAAGTAGAACGATTAGCCCGAATCTACACCGACGAGATTATTTGTAATCATGGGACGCCTCGCGACATCATCTCTGATCGTGATGCTCGGTTTACCTCGCGACTGTGGGAAACATTTCAAATGGCACTCGGTACATCGCTTAATCTAAGTACCGCTTTCCACCCTCAAACCGATGGTCAGACTGAAAGAACGATCCGTACTCTTGAAGACATGCTACGTTCGTGTGTCATAGACTTCGGTGGTAATTGGGATAAATACATGCCGTTAGTCGAATTCTCGTATAACAACAGCTATCATTCCAGCATTCAAATGGCACCATTCGAGGCTTTATACGGAAGAAGATGTCGATCGCCTATTGTGTGGCACGAGATCGGGCATTCGCAATTAACCGGTCCCGAGCTATTGCAAGAAACGACAGACAAAATTTTCCAAATACGAGACAATCTAACGAAAGCTCGGAATCGACAGAAAAGTTATGCCGATAGAAGACGCAAGCCCCTTGAATTTGACGTTGGTGACTACGTACTCCTAAAGGTATCACCTTGGAAGGGTGTGGTCCGATTCGGCAAGAAAGGAAAGCTCGCGCCTCGATATGTTGGACCTTTTAAGATTCTGGAAAGGATCGGAAAAGTCACCTACAGTCTCGAACTACCGGAGGAACTTAGTAAAGTCCACCCGACTTTCCACGTGTCAAACCTCTGAAAGTGCCTGGCCGACCACGACTTACATGTTCCACTCGATGACCTTCAAATGAACGAAACATTACACTTCGTGGAAAAGCCTGTTGAGATCATGGATCGCCAAACCAAGCAACTCAGACGCTCGCGCATTCCTATTGTGAAAGTCCGATGGGAAGGCAAACGAGGCGCAGAGTTCACTTGGGAACTCGAAAGCGACATGAAGGCGAAGTACCCGCAGTTGTTTGTTACGGCTTCAGCCTAATTTCGGGACGAAATTCCCTAAACAAGGGGAGGCTGTAACACCCCGTGTTTTCGAGAAGTCAAAGTCAAGGTCAAAGTCAACGACCGATTTCGCGCGATTTGACTTGTAGCAGATTTCTTTTGTATGTTTATTTTAGTTGTATTATGTGGAGTAAGTGTCAATAATTACAATAATCGATGTATGTTACTCGCAATCTACTCGACTTACGACTGTGAACTATAGAAAGTAACAATGCGATAAAGTTAACTAAACGATAATCAAACTATGCTAATCAAATCGACATCGAATCGAATCGCAACTCAAACTACGCATTTTAGTTATTGTTATACGTGTGTGTGTGCCTTATGTGTTACTTGTGCATGTTCATTTATGTTATGTGTGGTAATCAATCGAATCGCAATCGAACTCGAAACGCAATCGATCTCAATCGAAATCGAACTATGATAATTAGTGGGGAAGAGACAGCGCTAGATATGAATAGTTGGGATTAAAAGTAATTTGAATAGGAAACTCCATCGTATTCGCATCGCTCTCAATCGAATCAACAAAAATTATCGCGTCGAACACACGAACCAAGTGCCATCCGACCGAGCTGCCACTTGGTCATGGTGTCAAGATGCCATCCGACCGAGATGACATCCGACCGGATAGTCATCCGGGCGGGGTGCCATCCGACCGACCCACACTTTCCCCTTTTGGAATCCTAAAAATACCCATGTCACTCTCAAACTTTCTACTTTTGGAAACTCTCTGACCGACCAGCTCGTGCTCCTCACCTTTTCTTCAATTTCACTCGATTCTGGTAAGATCTCACCCTAAATCTTGTACTTTCTTGATCTACACGCACTCCTACACCTTTCTATCTTTTGAATCTTAACTTTTAACCGTGAAATCACTAGATTTGAGGTGTTCTAGGATGACGTCATCATGAGTTCTTGAAGAACTTCATGTTTTGGCCTCAATCCACCAAGAACAACTTAGATCTAATAGATTTCCACACAAATACACAAAGATCTTGCATAGATCTAAACATAAACTTAGTAAAAAGGGATTGAAAGATGGTTTCTAACTTTCTTTCAACTCTTTTACACTCAATGCACTCAAAACCGGTAGAATCGGACCTTGTTCTAGTCTCCTGCTCATTCTTAGTGTTGTGCTAGCTCAAGATCTGGATTCTACTCACGAGACCACCGATTTCGGGTTAAACAAGAACAACCGTCTTGAACCAGTTAACTGGCCGAACTAGGGTGATTCCTGGTCGATCAGGTCACTTGGGTCAAGATGGGGTTCTGTTGGTTAACACAATGTCAAAACGTCTCGATAAAGCTACAAACAAACAAAAACGACCAAGTGTAAGACGGACGGAGCAACCGGGACGGAGTGTTATCCGACTGGGCTACTGTCCGAGCGGATAAGCCACCCGAACGGATTGCCATCCTAACGGATCACACCTTGGGTCCCACACTTAATCAACTTTTTCTGAAGTTTGAGTATTGAACGAATTGCCATCCGATCGGACTACCATCCGACCGGATTACTCTTCGGGTCATGAGATACTAGGACTTTAAAGACTTAAACAATTTTCAACATGTTCATTAACAGGGTTGCCACCCAGTCGAATGAACATCCGACCGAGTGACACTCCGGCAGTGAATTTGTTCCCACTAAGTAACCCTATCACTAGAGTCGCCGTCCGACCGGACTACCGTCCGACCGGATGATCATCCGAACGGATTGTCATCCGCACGACTGACCGTCCGATCGACCGACTTGAAGGATAGAGATACTTCAATGTTTTCAAAATGCTACAAGAAAAATTTCAAAAGTCAAGCCATCATACACAAACACCTCCTTCTCATAGGAAGAAACAATCAACTCGAATAGTCATCCGACTAGACAAGCTGTCCGACCGGATGACCATCCGAACGGATTGTCATTCGCACAAAAAAGCCGTCCGATCGGATTACCATCCGACCGAACTGCTGTCCGAGCCACTGATATTTTGCACCGTTTTACGCGCCGCTTATCGGCTAACCTTACTCGCTAAGCGCTCCCTTCAATCCATCAACCGCTGTGAGTATACTCGATCCCTTTTTGCTTTATGCACTTTTGGGTATTACATACGTTACGAATATTCAAAACACAACAAACACACTACTCAATACTATTTGAATGCTGACCGTTAATGCATGTTATACGTGGCTTATGAATGCTTGTTTGTTATGTTTACACATGGAATGCCGTCTACCTGCCTTAGCAACGATAGTACTATAGTTTGGACTCAGCACCTGTTCGCAGGGGTTGTTAAGGACAATTACTTGCATGGATTACGGTGGTAATCATGTATTGCGAACTGCCTCTGGCAGTCAACCCGCAGTCATTGGTATCGATGGATCTATGTCGATAACTAACGTGCTTCATTTCACTATGTGTACGTGCTGGTTATGCGTAAATGAAATTCGAACTCTATATGCCATTATCAAACTTGTATGCTCACCTTTACATTATATGTATTAACTTTATTTTAACGTATGTGACAGGTGCTTAGGATGCACATCTGGTAGGAAATCGAAGCTAGAATAAGGCTCTAGAGGCCAACAAATAGTTGTCTATACAAATTTAATTAAGGGTCTCTAGAAGCAGATAAACAATTGCTCTATTTGAAAATCTGAGTTGTCGGAATAGACTATTTGCCTAGATTTTGTCTGTAATAATTTGTTTACCTTTTGAGACATGGTATGGGACATGTTATTTCTAAATTGATTGGTAATGATAATTGTTATGGAAACTTCTGGACAATCTGTTTCGCTCAGTGCCATCCCCCGATGTTTCCGCCATCGGTTGGGGTGTGACAGATTGGTATCAGAGCCATAACTATAGGGAATTAGGCAAGACACGACCTAGTCTGGGTCAATGTCTTAGAGATCTAGTCTATAGTTAAGAACCAACAGACCGACTTGTGCATATCCGTTAGGGATTATATATGAGCTCGCTATTCTCGCACACGCTACACTATCACTGCACTCGAATTTTCAATCATGAATAAGCAATTAAGTCGAGATTAGGTGTGAAAACCGCAAACTCTCGACTAAGGTTGCTTAATCGACTCGCATATTATCTACAAACGAGGAGAATTATGCCAAATCAGGAGTGAAATCCGTATTTTGATGAATAATCTCCTCTATTTTATCAAAACAGGGACGAAGTTGTTAAGCTAGGGGTGAAACCCTAACCTTGACGGCTTGTCCCGCCCATTTTACAAAACTTTCACCAAAGTCTCGACGGACTCCAACGACCTGAAGTCACATCATGGCTAATGGGATGTGTGTCAAACGCCCAAGAATCGAGGCAAAGGCATAGTCCTGAAGGTCAAGTGTGCACAACAAGTCCTTGTGAATAGTTGAATCACTTTGGTTAGTCAAAGTCTACTAGCCACAGACAATCTATTTCCCGATTTTTATGAGTTTCGATTCCGAGCCCGCAACTGCCGACTCTGATGATTCGTCGATTTTATGTGCTTATATGTGTGTTTACCTGTTTATGTGCTTAAATTTTTGGAGATTCACTCGATTTTTGCTTTCACTTCGATCGACACGCACGACTCGCATTGCACTTCTACCTCAAAACGTTAACAAATCGCTGGACTATGGACGACTTTATGCAATGTTATACGCTGATACTACGCTACTCAATATACTAAAACACTACCGCTATATTCGAATGCTCGCGAACTGTGAATGATAGGTTTCTGTATTCTGACTGCCTCTTGTGACTACATGATTAGGTGATTCGGTGCTCTACATGCTTATGTGCTTATGTGCTTTTGTGCTTATGTGAATCTGTGATTATGTGCAAATGAATTTATGTGATACATGATTATGCGTATTCCTAAGCTTTAGCCAGTAGTAGACGTGTGAGGTGAGATTCGAATATGACTTGTCTGAGACCTATGATGCTATCTATTGCAGACAATGTCAACTGGACCATCATCCCGTCACACACCACTTTCTCATCAAGAAAAGAGGGACAAACGTCTTGCTGCTATCATCGCTAAACAAGTAGCAAAAGCCATGAGTGATGTCTATGAGAACATCAACAAATCATCCGAGGAGTCGAGAACCGAAGCTCCTAAAGTTACTACCAAAGCTCCCTTCAACTTCAAGCAGTTCAAGTGTTGTGGGCCAAAGGAATTCACTGGCGAGGAAGGCCCTACAGCGTTATTCCAATGGTTTGACTCCATTGAGGTCACTCTGCGACAGAGTGGTTGCCCCGACGACCTCCGCACTCTGAATGCTACCGGCGTCTTCTAGTCCCGCGCATTAGACTGGTGGACGGCTGAGAGAAACAAGCGGGGAAACGATGCAGCCTACGGTTTGTCGTGGGATGAACTCAAGGAGGTCATGCTGGAAGAATTCTGCCCTCCTCATGAGCGCCAAAAGTTAGAAGATGAATTCTGGCACATAAAGCAGAAGGAAGGTGAAAATGCTGCCCTCACCACTCGCTTCAAACAGCTCAGCATCATCTGCCCTGACCAGGTCAAGACCTCAGACATGGCGATCAAGAAGTATATCCGAGCCCTGCCTGACTGTGTTGCAGATTTCGTGCAATCGGCTAAGACTAAGACGATCGAAGAGACCTACCTACTGGCCACTGAAATCAACGACAAGCGGGTCAAGGCTGGTGTCTGGGATAAAACTCCATAGCACCTGCATCAAGCTACCACCACCGCACCAACTGCTAAAACCACCACCTCATCGAGTAACAAGAGGAAGAACAAGAGAAAAAACAGCTCCAGCAACAAGAACTGTGCGATCACTGCTGCACCGATACAAGCTGTACCAGCCCAACAGCGTCAAGTAGCGGCGTCTGTGGCAAATGCACCGCCTGCTAAGCGTGCATACACTGGGCCACACCCGCTTTGCCCTACTTGTACCTACCACCACCCGACTACCATCGCTTGCCGTTTTTGTGCTCATTGCAATATGTACGGCCATTTCACTACCAACTGCCGTGCTCGACAAGCTCCTGCTCATCAAGCTCTACTCACCGCCAACAAGCTCCTCCGGCACCCGCGGTCAACACCAGAGCCTGCTTCGCATGTGGCGATCCTAACCATTTCGCCAACATGTACCCAAACAGGGTTGTGAAGCAAGAGCCCCAGCAGCAGCAGTAGCAACACCAGTAGCAACAGCAACAAGCAGCACGTGCACGAACTTTCAACATCAACGTGCGTCAAGCCCAAGCCGACAACAACGTGGTCAATGGTACGTTCCTTGTGAATGATATTTATGCTTCGTGTTTATTTGATACTGGAGCCGATAATTGCTTTGTGTCGTTCGAATTTGAAAAACTCCTTGGTCGTAAACGCTCCCGACTCTCCTCGACGTTTGATGTTGAAGTCGCTACCGGAAGAACCGTCTCCGTAAATTCTGTACTTCGTGATTGTACCCTTGAGCTCAACAATCACATCTTCCCAATCGACCTTATTTCGATGCAACTCGGAAGTTTTGATGTCATAGTAGGCATGGACTTTCTTTGCGAAAACCATGCTGAAGTTGTGTGCTTTGATAAGATGATTTGATTCTCGCTCGCGAATGGTGATTTATTGTGCGTTTACGGTGAAACTACTTTGAAAGGTCTCAAGCTCATGTCATGTGTCCAAGCTAGCAAGTATCTCCGCAAGGAATACTGAGCTTTCTTGGCTAACATTGTAGTAGCGGAGAAGGAAAAGAAAGAGAAGAAGGAAGTGAAAGACGTTCCTGTGGTTCGAGAATTTCCTAAGGTTTTCCAGAGGATCTTCCCGGGCTACCGCCAAGTCGTGATATTGACTTTCGTATCGACCTCATTCCTGGAGCCAACCCTATTGCCAAAGCTCCTTACCGACTCGCATCGTCCGAAATGCGTGAACTTTCAAACCAACTCCAGGAATTACTTGAGAAAGGCTTCATTCGCCCGAGCACCTCTCCTTGGGGCGCGCCAGTCCTTTTCGTCAAAAAGAAGGATGGGTCGTTCAGGATGTGCATCGACTATCGGGAATTGAATAAGTTGACTATCAAGAACCGCTATCCCCTATCCCGCATCGACGATTTGTTTGATCAGCTACAAGGTGCTACGTGCATCTCGAAGATCGGTCTACGCTCAGTTTATCACCAACAACGCATTCAAGAGGAGGATATACCCAAAACCGCGTTTCGCACTCGATACGGCGATTACGAATTCGTTGTTATGCCTTTTGGTTTAACCAACGCACCCGCGGTTTTCATGGATCTAATGAATCGCGTGTGTAAACCATATCTCGACCGTTTCGTCATCATATTCATCGAAGATGTCTTGATCTATTCTAAATCGAAAACCGAACACGCGCAACATCTACGTTTGGTTCTCGAACCACTCCAGGGGAATCGACTTTATGCCAAGTTCTCCAAGTGTGAATTCTGGTTGGAGGAGGTTCAGTTCCTGGGTTACATTGTCAATAGTCAGGGTATTCATGTCGATCCTGTGAAGATTGAAGCCGTTAAGAGTTGGATTACACCTAAGAACCCATCTGAAGTCCGTTCTTTTCTCGGACTAGCGGGCTATTATCGACGATTTATCGAAGGATTCTCAAAGATCACTGTGCCGCTTACCGCTCTCATGCATAAAGACAAGCCTTTTGTTTGAGGAACTGAACAAGAGTCTGCTTTTAGAACCCTTAAACACATGCTTTGCAATGCTCCTGTTCTCACATTGCCCGACGGAAACGACGATTTCATTGTCTACTGTGATGCTTCCAACCTCGGTCTTGGTTGTGTCCTTATGCAGCGGGACAAGGTTATAGCTTACGCATCTCGTCAGCTCAAAATTCACAAGAAGAACTATACAACCCATGATCTCGAGCTAGGCGCAGTTCTTTTTACGTTAAAGATTTGGCGACACTACCTGTATGGTACCAAGTGTACGATCTTCACCGATCATAGGAGCCTACAACATATCTTTAATCAGAAGGAACTTAATATGCGTCAACGCCGATGGGTAGAACTTCTCAACGATTACGACTGTGAGATTCGTTATCACCCAGGCAAAGCAAATGTTGTTGCCGACGCATTCAGCAGACGGAGCTATCTGCTTAGCACTTATAATGTTCAAGCCCAACACGATCTCGAAACCCTTATCCGCGAAGCTCAGCATGCATGTTTTAATGAACGCACTCTGAAGAAGGAAATAATCTACCACGATGGAGCTCAACTTGTGAACAAGTCGAATGGGATATTCCACTTTCTCGACCGAATTTGGATCCCTAAACGGACCGATTTACGACAGATTCTGATGGACGAAGCCCACAAATCCCGGTATTCTATTCATCCCGGTGCCGACAAAATGTATCAGGACCTTCGCTATAAGTACTGGTGGCCGGGCATGAAAATGGATATTGCTCTCTATGTTGGAAAATGTCTGACCTGTGCAAGAGTCAAGGCTGAACATCAAAGACCCTCTGGCTTACTCAAACAACCACCGATCCCTATGTGGAAGTGGGAGAGTATAGCTATGGACTTCATAACAAAGCTACTGCACACGTCATCAGGTCACGACAGCATTTGGGTTGTGGTTGACCGTTTGACTAAATCAGCTCACTTTTTGCCAATACGGGAAGACTACAAAGTAGAACGATTAGCCCGAATCTACACCGACGAGATTATTTGTAATCATGGGACGCCTCGCGACATCATCTCTGATCGTGATGCTCGGTTTACCTCGCGACTGTGGGAAACATTTCAAATGGCACTCGGTACATCGCTTAATCTAAGTACCGCTTTCCACCCTCAAACCGACGGTCAGACTGAAAGAACGATCCGAACTCTTGAAAACATGCTACGTTCGTGTGTCATAGACTTCGGTGGTAATTGGGATAAATACCTGCTGTTAGTCGAATTCTCGTATAACAACAGCTATCATTCCAACATTCAAATGGCACCATTCGAGGCTTTATACGGAAGAAGATGTTGATCGCCTATTGTGTGGCACGAGATAAGGCATTCGCAATTAACCGGTCCCGAGCTATTGCAAGAAACGACAGACAAAATTTTCCAAATACGAGACAATCTAACAAAAGCCCGGAATCGACAGAAAAGTTATGCCGATAGACAAGCAAGCCCCTTGAATTTGACGTTGGTGACTACGTACTCCTAAAGGTATCACCTTGGAAGGGTGTGGTCCGATTCGGCAAGAAAGGAAAGCTCGCGCCTCAATATGTTGGACCTTTTAAGATTCTGAAAAGGATCGGAAGGCAAACGAGGCGCAGAGTTCACTTGGGAAAGTCCGATGGGAAGGCAAACGAGGCGCAGAGTTCACTTGGGAACTCAAAAGCGACATGAAGGCGAAGTACCCGCAGTTGTTTGTTACGGCTTCAGCCTAATTTCGGGACAAAATTCCCTAAACAAGGGGAGGCTGTAACACCCCGTGTTTTCGAGAAGTCAAAGTCAAGGTCAAAGTCAACGACCGATTTCGCGCGATTTAACTTGTAGCAGATTTCTTTTGTATGTTTATTTTAGTTGTATTATGTGGAGTAAGTGTCAATAATTACAATAATCGATGTATGTTACTCACAATCTACTCGACTTACGACTGTGAACTATAGAAAGTAACAATGCGATAAAGTTAACTAAACGATAATCAAACTATGCTAATCAAATCGACATCGAATCAAATCGCAACTCGAACTACGCGTTTTAGTTATTGTTATACGTGTGTGTGTGCCTTATGTGTTACTTGTGCATGTTCATTTATGTTATGTGTGGTAATCAATCGAATCGCAATCGAACTCGAAACGCAATCGATCTCAATCGAAATCGAACTATGATAATTAGTGGGGAAGAGACAGCGCTAGATATGAATAGTTGGGATTAAAAGTAATTTGAATAGGAAACTCCATCGTATTCGCATCGCTCTCAATCGAAATCGAATCAGCAAAAATCGTCGCGTCGAACACACGAACCAAGTGCCATCCGGCCGGATAGCCATCCGACCGGGCTGCCACTTGGTCATGGTGTCAAGATGCCATCCGACCGAGATGACATCCGACCAACCCACACTTTCCCCTTTTGGAATCCTATAAATACCTATGTCACTCTCAAACTTTCTACTTTTGGAAACTCTCTGACCGACCAGCTCGTGCTCCTCACCTTTTCTTCGATTTCTCTCGATTCCGGTAAGATCTCACCCTAAATCTTGTACTTTCTTGATCTACACGCACTCCTACACCTTTCTATCTTTTGAATCTTAACTTTTAACCGTGAAATCACTAGATTTGAGGTGTTCTAGGATGACGTCATCATGAGTTCTTGAAGAACTTCATGTTTTGGCCTCAATCCACCAAGAAAAAACTTAGATCTAATAGATTTCCACAAAAATACATAAAGATCTTGCATAGATCTAAACATAAACATAGTGAAAAAGGATTGAAAGATGGTTTCTAACTTTCTTTCAACTCTTTTACACTCAATGCACTCAAAACCGGTAGAATCGGACCTTGTTCTAGTCTCCTGCTCATTCTTAGTGTTGTGCTAGCTCAAGATCTGGATTCTACTCACGAGACCACCGATTTCGGGTTAAACAAGAACAACCGTCTTGAACCGGTTAACTGGCCGAACTAGGGTGATTCCTGGTCGATCAGGTCACTTGGGTCAAGATGGGGTTCTGTTGGTTAACACAAAGTCCAAACGTCTCGATAAAGCTACAAACAAACAAAAACGACCAAGTGTAAGACGGACGGAGCAACCGGGACGGAGTGCTATCCGACCGGGCTACTGTCCGAGCGGATAAGCCACCCAAACGTATTGCCATCCGAATGGATCACACCTTGGGTCCCACACTTAATCAACTTTATCTGAAGTTTGAGTATTGAACGAATTGCCATCCGATCGGACTACCATCCGACCGGATTACTCTTCGGGTCATGAGATACTAGGACTTTAAAGACTTAAACAATTTTCAACATGTTCATTAACAGGGTTGCCACCCGGTCGAATGAACTTCCGACCGAGTGACACTCCGGCTGTGAATTTGTTCCCACTAAGTAACCCTATCACTAGAGTCGCCGTCCGACCGGACTAGCGTACGACCGGATGACCATCCGAACGGATTGTCATCCGCACGACTGACCGTCCGATCGACCGACTTGAAGGATAGAGATACTTCAACGTTTTCAAAATGCTACAACGAAAACTTCAAAAGTCAAGCCATCATACACAAACACCACCTTCTCATAGGAAGAAACAATCCACTCGAATAGTCATCCGACCGGACAAGCTGTCCGACCGGATGACCATCTGAACGGATTGTCATCCGCACGAACAAGCCATCCGATCGGATTACCATCCGACCGAACTGTTGTCCGAGCCACTGATACTTTGCACCGTTTTATGCGTCGCTTATCGTTATGCTATCAAACTATTCAGGCTAACCTTACTCGCTAAGAGCTCCCTTCAATCCATCAACCGCTGTGAGTATACTCGATCCCTTTTTGCTTTATGCACTTTTGGGTGTTACATACGTTACGAATATTCAAAACACAACAAACACACTACTCAATACTATTTGAACGCTGGCCGTTAATGCATGTTATACGTGGCTTATTGTCACACCCCGATATTTCCACATATTACCGGTGGGTCCGGCGGGGAGTATCGTGACGTAGTTGATATCATCATAGTCAATACACACAATATAATAGCACAGCGGAAGTCTTGGTGAATAAACTATTACAAACCATAATGTCTGAGTGTTCGAGTTTATGAATATACAGACTGGAATGTAATAAGATCCTCAGGCGGATCATAAATGTAACAAGAAACAAAAACAACAGACTTTAGGTATCTCATGGATTTGCAAGATCCTCTAATGACACCCTATAGCTCCAGCCTATTACGAGAGGTACCTGTCAAATCAGTCTTTAAGAAAATACGTCAGTTTACACTGGTAAATACAATTAACTGACTCTTTTGAAAACATTTAAGAAAATTGATTTAAGTGCACATGGCACAAATCTTTTATAACTTGGGACAATTATTTAAATATAATCTTGTATACAGATTTACATGTTTGTCTTACAATTGGGGCCAGTTGGAAGCCGGTCGTGATTAACCGACTCACCACTTATAGAACCCACAAAGGAGTTATCCCCAACATGTGGGTTTATATATTATTTTAGCATTTGCATCTGGCAGGTGTATGCCTACACTCCGTGCATAGGTCGTGGCCATTTTAAATGAAATGAGCCGAGGATATCCAGGACATGGTCAGATTAACCCCCAATGTTTATGTTAGCAAACAAGACATATTAAAACCGGTTATGCAAATTTATTAATCACAATCCGATTAAATGATTTCATACCCGACCAAGTGGTATTATTATAATACCATATCCCAAGCCCGTATAAG
Source organism: Helianthus tuberosus (assembly GCA_030545235.1). Classification (NCBI taxonomy): domain Eukaryota; kingdom Viridiplantae; phylum Streptophyta; class Magnoliopsida; order Asterales; family Asteraceae; genus Helianthus; species Helianthus tuberosus. The sequence continues at coordinate 33,670,281 of CM060383.1, read as the reverse complement.
GGAAAATAAGTTAAAAGTATTTACCTGATGCTAGCAGTAAACTCCTAAAGCTTTTTGAAGGCACCTTCTACCGGAAGCTATTTAATCTGTATAGAAGGTTTATTAACCTATTAGGATGCTAACGGGTCTTTAATTCAATCAAGGACTTAGACCGGCTAGCTAGAAGGAAACTTTATGGTTCTAAACGCTTGATTAAGCGGAGACCGGAATAGAATGCGATTTAGACCCGACAAGCTTGGATACTTGTATAATATGGGTAGACTAATCATATTCTGGAATTTGAGGATTTAATGATAAGGTTTGACCCGTTTCGGCTATTTTATGTAAGCTAGTCACATAAGCCGATCCGAACACGTAAACACGTAACGGGTAACCAAATAAATTATATACAGGTCTTAATCATTATTATGCTCAAAATATGTTAATACATCAGTAAGATGTTAACATATATGCCTAAAAAGTAATTTAAACCAAAATAAGTTCCATAAGGGCATTTTGGTAATTTTAATGCCCATAAAAGAGTTTAATTGTGCAACTGAGTTTCAGGTCTGATTAAATCAGTAAAAATATGTATTTTTATAAGTTATAACAGTAGGATACTTTATATATGTGAAAATTATCTTATATAGCCAAACTATGTCCCGTAGGGGCATTTTGGTAATTTTACATAGGCTTTAAAGGTAAAAATAGACTTCTGAGTTTAAAAACTTTGACTTACTATTTAATTATATAAATTAACTTAAAACATCAGTGGGTAATAAGTTTTATATGCTCAATATAGTTTTAACCCATAATAGGTGCTTAAAACGCTTAAAAGTCGGTTTAAAGAGGTATTTGGGTTAAAATAGGAAATCTGAGTTTTTGATCAGTTTATAAAGTTCAAAATACTTTATTTATCATATGAAATCAGTAGCAAAAGGTTTGGCACTAAAAAGTTATGTAAAACTCATTTTATGCATGAAAAGGGTAAAACCGACAATTACCGAAATCAAGCTATAATCCTATGTTATGCTCAGCCTAAAAATAATTAAAAATCTTCAAAAATCCCAAAATATTATTTTACATCAGTAGGTATAAAGTTTGGTGTAAAAATTTGGGTTTAGATAGGCTTTATGTTAATTGTGCCATTTAAATAATAAAAAGCTCCTTAATTACGCTATTGAGCATAACTTCAATTCTAGACCTCAAATTGATGTCAAATTTTTAGGACATGTCTAAATATCAGTAGCAAAGGTGTTAGTCCAATCACATTGTTAAAAATCTCAGTTGTATGTAAAAAGGGCGTTTGTGGCATTATTAAGCATAATTACGATCAAGTGTATATAATTCAAACCACTAGGCACCATGCAATATAACTCCAGGGGGTTATACTACTAAGTAATGTGGTCCTAATGGAAGCTTAAAACTTGGAAGAATTAAGCTTGAACGGGTTAGAACTGAAAGTCAAAGCAAAAGTCAAGCTTTTGCGACTTTCGGTTATAAACTGACCTTAGACTATTAATTGCCGCGTTAGGACTGATAAAACATGTTTTAATATTGATTACCAAGTCATTAGAATGTTAAAATATAATTTAGAACCTCTGTTTTAATAATTAGAATCATTTTTGTAATTTCTGTCCAGTTTGACTTTTTGTCAAACTACTTTGACCCGACAATTGACCAGTCAAACGGGATAATTAGGAGGTGCCCTTTTAAGGGTTAATCACCTACACTAATGTGGTTCTATAACCACTTTCAATTTGATCAGTGGTTAAGCCACATGTAATTAAAACGAAAGTCAAACTAATTTTACGATAAGTTTGACTTTATAGTAATTAAGCTAATTAAAACGACTAAACATGAAATTAGAGGCTTACTACAGGTCCTAGCAAACTTTTCTACACTTCAAAGTCTTCTCCTTGTCCTTAGCAAGCTCCAGAAGTTGTAGATTAGCAATTGTTGCAAGTGTGCTTTGAAACTCAAGAACTAGCTTTCTTATATAGTGAAGTCCTTGGATCTAGATCACTTCCAGGTGTAATGGGACATCCTAGGATCACCCCAGGTGTCCTAGCTAATGAATTAAACCGACTTGTAGCTCCCTAGGTCGATAACTTTGAGGTTAAGGCGGTAGAACAGGCCAAACCCGCATCTGGCAATGTTTTTCTATTACTGGCACTCTCTGGCGGGTCGCGTAAGACTTAAGGGATGTCTTACGCGGGCCGCGTGGACCGGGTTAACTGGTAAAACAAGTTTGAATGCTGGCAACATTAGTCCCTGCTCGTTTTTAACCCTTTTTAACCTCATTGTTGACATGTGGGGCCCTTGTAGTTAGTATGTTGAGGCTCTAGGATGAATAAACTAACTTTGTTAGGCTCCGGTTCGTTAAATACCTCTATGAAAGCAAGTTTCATCAAGTTGACACTTTTGGCCCAAAGTCTTGAAAACATGCTTAACGATATCGAAACCATGTGAAATTTATACCACTTATTCTTAAGAGTATATTTGAATGTTTCAAAGCCTCGGTTTCGTTAAAAGGTCACTCAGATGTCAGAAACGACATGTTGGCACGTTTAACCCTTGTAATTTAATAATCTTCCGATTATTTTCATAAACGGCTTCTCATATCAAATCAATCACTCGTTTAAGAATATATTCATCATGTAAGGTCATCAGAGGCACAAGTTTGGCATGTTGACACTTTTAGTCCCTGTGGTTTCATAGTTTCACTGTTCGACAACTTTGGTCATTCAAACTCAATCTTTCACATGTTTAGAGTTTAGGACACGTGTCTATACATAATTGGACACGTTTTTACGTGGTGTTACACTTATGAATGCTTGTTTGTTATGTTTACACATGGAATGTTGTCTACCTGCCTTAGCAACGATAGTACTATAGTTTGGACTCAGCACTTGTTCGCAGGGGTTGTTAAGGACAATTACTTGCATGGATTACGGTGGTAATCATGTATTGCGAACTGCCTCTGGCAGTCAACCCGCAGTCATTGGTATCGATGGATCTATGTCGATAACTAACGTGCTTCATTTCACTATGTGTACGTGCTGGTTATGCGTAAACGAAATTCGAACTCTATATGCTATTATCAAACTTGTATGCTCACCTTTACATTATATGTATTAACTTTATTTTAACGTATGTGACAGGTGCTTAGGATGCACATCTGGTAGGAAATCGAAGCTAGAATAAGGCTCTAGAGGCCAACAAATAGTTATCTGTACAAATTTAATTTAGGGTCTCTAGAAGCAGATAAACAATTGCTCTATTTGAAAATTTGAGTTGTCGGAATAGACTATTTGCCTAGATTTTGTCTGTAATAATTTGTTTACCTTTTGAGACATGGTATGGGACATGTTATTTCTAAATTGATTGGTAATGATAATTGTTATGGAAACTTCTGGACAATCTGTTTCGCTTAGTGCCATGCCCCGATGTTTCCGCCATCGGTTGGGGTGTGGCATTCTTGGCCCCTAAAGTTAGTTTTTAAGGATCTTGGGAATAATAACAAACATCGTTAGGTTCTCGTTTGGTTAAAGATCACCCGAAACACTAGTTTTTTCGTTAACGCCTTTAACCCCTCTTCTTGAAATCTTGCACATTTTATTATATAACGATTGCGAAACTTTTCATAATCAATATCAAACATTCTCGAGAGTATGATTGAACATTACGAAGCCCCGAGTTCGTTAAAAGGTCGCTCAGAGGTAAGAATTAACATGTTGACACTTTGAACCCTTTTGTTACCCAAACTTTCGTTTGTTTTCACAAGCGGCTTCTTATGTCCAATTCTTGACTCGTTTGAGAATACGAACATCGTGTAAGGTCAATCAGAGACATAAGTTTAGCATGTTGACACTTTTAGTCCCTCCGCATACATCTTTTCACTGTTTGTCAACTTTAGTCCTTTAAAGTCAACTTTCTACACGTTTAGGGTTTAGGAAACGTGTCTTCACATTATTGGTCACGATTTTTACGAGGTGTTACAATATTCAAACCATATAAAAACTTTAAACACACAATCGTAGAACTATGAATATAAAACACAGCATGATAATCAATATAAAACACAATAATGTTTGTTATTAGATAATTAGAGCCTTATCATCCAAAACACAACCCACATATATGATATTTTAGGAATCTTCATTTTGTTATTTGTGGGTTTTGGCTGTGTTTTATGTTGACATTTTGGTGTTTATGAATTTTTTCACTTTTTATGAAATTTGGACTTTGTATCCAACTCTTAGCCTCTCTCTCTCCCTCTCTCTCTCTATATATATATATAGGGTAAGCTTCATGCGAGAACCACCTTTATTGCAAGAACCGCGAGAAACAATGTGAACACAACCTAAAATAGCTAAAAAAACCTAACCCCCGCCACCCCCCCCACCCCCAAAAAAAACCTAAACCCCCCCTAAAAACCTACCCCCCCCCCCCCAAGCAAAATGCTAAAAACTAAAACCCCCAAAAAACCTAACCCCCCTCCCCCACCTCCCAAAAACCTAACCCCCCCCCCCCCCAAGCTAAAATGCTAAAAACGAAACCCCCAAAAAACCTAAAAAAAACACACAATTTTTTTTATATTTTTTAAGTTAAAATCGCTACTTTTAGTAGCCAAAAAAAAAAAATTGGCTACTAAAAGTAGAGATTTTTTATAAAAAATATAAAAAAAAAATTGTGTGTTTTTTAGCTATTTTTAGGTATTTTTTGTTGTGTTCACACTAGTTTTCGCGGTTCTCGCAATAAAGGGTGGTTCCTAATGGATCTTTGTCCTATAGATATATATATATATATATATATATATATATATATATATATATATATATATAGGAGTATGATCCGTTAGGAACCACCCTTTATTGCGAGAACCGCGAGAACTAGTGTGAACACAAACAGTAATACCTAAAAAAATCTAAAAAACACCCAAATTTTTTTTTTACTATTTTTTTGGAAAACTATATTTTGTTTATAAAAAAAATAAAAATAATTTAAAAAAAATAATTTTTTTTTTCGAGTAACAGTTATCCATGCACATGTGGATTTGTATCATTTCTTTGACAAATTCCGTATTTCATTACAAATATTAGACAATTGCACTTTCATTTACACTAACACGTGTAATACACTACTTTTTACGTTAACAATATTAAAAATGCAAATGTGCATCTATATGTATCAACATTAAATAAGATGTGTAGGTACACTACTTTCTCTTTCATCTATCATTCCATCCATAATACACAAATATGCACATGTGCATTTTTGTCATTTCTTTGACAAATTCCGTAATTCATTACAAATATTAGACAATTGCACTTTCAATTACCATATGTAATACACTACTTTTTACATTACAAATATTAGAAATGCACATGTGCATCTATATGTATCAACATGAAATAAGGTGTTTTGGTACACTACTTTGAATATACTTTCCCTTTCATCTATCATACCATCCACAATACACTACCATCACCTTCTACCATCCATAATACAATACCATTACCTCCTACCATCCATAATACATGGTACTCGGGAAGTACTCGGCTTAGGCGGAGATTACTCGGGGAGTAATTGGTCTGGGAGACCAGTACTCGTGCCTCGGCAGCCTACCTTGTAGCGAGTACTCGGGGAGTACTCGGAGCCTAGGGGGACTTTTACAACCATGAATACCATTACCAATATTTTCACTTTATTACATGTATATCAACACCATTTATACCATCCAATCAACATATTACATCATAAATTGACAACTCTATCCAAACCATCAACCACTAGATATAACTAACCAAAAAAACATGTATATGGGCCTACTTCTCCATTCAAAATTTCAAACTTTTCGTACCAAAACACGTTATATCATGGTTATACATAATGATGCACATATGCATTCTGAATATTGGTAATGTAAAAAGTAGTGTATTACTGATGGTATTGTAAATTAAAGTGCAATTGTCTATTACTGATAACGTATTACGAAATTTGTCGAAGTAATGATACATATGCACATGTGCATGGATAGCTGTTACTCGAAAGAAAAAAGTTTTTTTTTTTTTGCTAACTAAATATAGCGATTTTTTTAAAAAATATATTAAAAAAAATTGAGTGCTTTTTGATTTTTTTTATATTTTATTTTGTGTTCACATTGGTTCTCGCGGTTCTCGCAATAAGGGTGATTCTCGCATGAACCTTACCCTATATATATATATATTGTCAAGTATTATATATTTTGTTTTATTTTAATGTCAAGTAGCATATAATATTCTTTTGTCAAGTAGTATATATTTTTTTTTGTCAAGTAACGAATAATTTATTTTGTCAACTAACTTTATAAATTTAGTGAATGACCAAGAAGAAGTCGTCTTTTGGAAACGTATCCGTTAGAAATTTCTCTCCGCTATGGACTGCGGTGAATACCGTACACCCGATTCATTCTCAGCCAAATAGACCGCAATGAGAACCAAAATCTCCAAATTCAATAACATTTACAACCGCATTTCCAACAATCGTACATGAGCAACGGGTTCAACCGATGTGGACATCAACCACGACCCATAATGAATTTAGACTTTACCACAGATCCCGGTTTACAATGATATCTTGTTGGGAGCTTCTTTGAAAATCTCCGAAATGGCATCTTGTACCACCATTTAAGCCAACAACTTTCGGCCAATCGTCTAACGATCGAAGACAAGCTATAGCACAGATGGAACGATCGACTCTCAAGGTGCATCGGAGCTTGTTCCTATTTAAACCTAAATGACGACACCAATGACTTTGTTTTTGAAGAACCATAAGAGTTACTGTGTCCGCTAGGGAGAGATAGAAGCAAGGCCGCAACAAAGGTCCGATCAACCTCCTCGACTAATCCATCGGGTACATCGAGGTTGGACTAAGGGCGTTCATCGAATCTAATTAACGAATTTTCGAATTATTCGAAATGGATTTTTATTTTTTACCTGAATTCGTATTCGATTCGATTCAATTAGTATTTGAAACTCGAATTCGAACCAAATTCGATTTAATTCAAATTCACCCTAATTATTTTACTTTCATTTCTAAAACTACTAAAAACTAATTATATTCAACATAAAATATAATAATCTGCAAAATTAATTAACTATCATATGTCAAAACACCAAAATTTAGAAGATATGTTGGTTATAGGTAGCAATTTAAGTTAGGTAAAGATTTAGAAATAAGTAGTATGGGCTATTTGTCAGTAGGTTTCGTAATGTTATGGATAATAAACTTATCACTTATGGATGTAGTTCTTATTTGGCCAAGTTTAGAAGTTATATGTGTCTACACACACACACACACACACACACATATATATATATAGGGGAAGATTCATTTGAGAGGAAAATTAAATTGAGAAGAAAATGAACAAAGTGTACAATTGTAAAACATTAGTTAGTTTTTCTTTTATCTCATTTAGAGTAAACTGCCATTTTGGTCCCTGAGATTTGATTACTTTTGCCACTTTAGTCCAGATTTGAAACCTTTTACATCTGGGTCCCTGTGGTTTCATTTTTTTTTTTTTTTTGTCATTTTGGTCCAAAAATGAAATGAGCTCATATTTCATAAATTAAATCCTGGTCTTTTGCTCTTTTCCTCAAGGGCAAAATGGTCATTATGAGTTTTATTATAACAAATTATTAATTAATCCTTTGACCTTATAAAAGAAGCACAAACCCCCCTTCTCACACCGCCACCACTATTTCCTCTCTCTAACACCACCGCCACCATGAACTCCACCACCGCCACCTCCTCCCCCTTCTCACCACCGCCGCCACTACCTTCTTACCACCGCCACCACCACCTCCTTCTCACAGCCTGTTGACTTTGCCAAATTCGATCCGCTATAGTCATCCCTGCTCTACCATTAGGCTTCCAAACATTTTGTTGTGCAGAGTATGCACATGCTGCAGGAACAACCGGTGTACCCAACACAGAAGTGGTGGGATCAACATGAGGGCCAAACAAAACATTCGTATCAGGGTTTTTCGCTGGGTGAGATTTCTTGCAGGGTTCATTATCTTGGGGCATGTTTGAGTCGTCACCCCCATCATCATCATCATCATCATCATCAATATCACACATCTCAACACTTTCATTGTCATCTTCAAAGGCAGAGTCCAGATTTCTAACAGGGGTGGGAATTTCTACAGCACTCGAATTAACCAGACATGGGGATTTCGATGGGGTTAAAGGAGAACTGGATAGAGGGTCACCTTGATTAATGGCCTGGATAGCCTGTTCAAACGAAACAGAGATGTTGGTTCCAGATTTCTAACAGGGGTGGGAATTTCTACAACACTCGAATTAACCAGACAGGGGGATATCGATGGGGTTAAAGGAGAACTGGATAGAGGGTCACCTTGATTAATGGCCTGGATAGCCTGTTCAAACGAAACAGAGATGTTGGTTCCAACATCAGCACATGTCGGTGAAGACTCTTCTGCCATCACCGAGTCAACTAGATCCGCACAATTATCCAAACTTTCCGCCCCCAACAAGTTCTGATTAGGGGCGAATTCGAGCACCTTAGTTTTCCGCGGATCATTGTCACTCAAGTTAGATAGAGGACACCGATTTCTATCAGATCTCCCAAATTTGGGAGAACTTTTGCTTGGATTCAGAGCATTATTTCCGGTTTTGTTAGGCAAATCCAATTGATGTTCAAGGTTTTTGGCAGCACTAGAAGAACGAGTTGAAACACGTCGTAGAGGGGGGAAATCTCCAATAGCGGAGTTGTTTAGGAAAGGATTTTGGTCCGGTGGGGGAGACCCACCGACAGATGGCATCATTTAACGAGAAAAATTGAACAAATCTACAATTTTGAGGGAAATGGAGGAAGAAAACGCCGACTGGAATCAGTACCGACGCCGTCGTCTGTGAGTTAGGGTTTCTGAATTGATGTTCTCAGTTGGGTTTGGAGAAGACGATGGTTGGGTTTATGCTTCTTTTATAAGGTAAAGGGATTAATTAATTTAATTATTTTAATTAATAATTTGTTAAATAATACTTGTAATGACCAAATTACCCCTGAGGAAAAGGACAAAACATCAGGATTTAATTTGAGGAATTTGAGCTGATTTCACTTTTGGACCAAAATGGCAACAAAACTAAAACCACAGGGACCCAGATGCAAAAGAGTTGAGATTTGGATTAAAGTGGCAAAACTACCCAAACCTCAGGGACCAAAATGGCAGTTTACTCTCTCATTTATTATTATCTTTGACTAATTAATTAGTTATAAAGACTATCATCAGCCACACTAAAATTTTTGTCTATACATATCAAAATTTATCCTACACGTTTAGAAATTTATCTTACACATATTGAAATTTATCATACACAGCTCGTAATTCATCCTACACACCTTGTAATTTATCCTATACTTTAAATTATTTTTTTCTTCTTTGAAAATTTATATTTTTTGAAACCAAATTACAAATTTAATGTAGTTACCTATTAAAAAAAGACTACCAATTAATGATCTATCTAAGTTATCAATATACCATTAAACTAATATTAAATACAAAAATTAAATAAAGTAAAATAAAAGATTTTTATTGGTTGAAATTTCTTCTTTTTTATTTTTACAAAAAAGATCTTTTTTATTCTTGCAAAAAAATTATTCTTCTTTGAACTCTTCACTATATATATATATGTGTGTGTGTGTGTGTGTTTGTGTGTGTATATACATATATTAAAATATATATATATAAATTGAATTCGAATTTCGAATCGAATCAAATTGAAAATTATAAATTCATATTTGATTTGAATTTGATTATTGTACTCGAATACGAATCAACTCGAATTCGAACCTTATTAATCGAATTTGAATCGAGTCGAATTTCAAATTTTTCGAATCCGAATCAAATTCTGAACACCCCTAGGTTGGACGAGTTGGAAGAAAAAATCTCTCATTTGGTCATGCTCAAGGAACAAGAGCACAAATTTCAAATGGAAAAAGATTTCAAGTTCCTCCATAAATACTTTTGCATTGCTCACCTAAGGACCAGACGCTTTTTAAAGCTCGGAAACAACGAATCCGAGATAAATATCAAAACATGAACTAATAGTTGTTTTTATTGGTTTTTTAGTAGTTTCTTTATTTTGGTTTGTAACTTTTTTTTAATTTTAGTTTAATGGTAATTTTTATGTTATATCGTAATTATTTTTTCTATAACTTATGTAATTTTATTTTAATTTTATAATGTTTATATATTTAAAATAAATCATTGTAAAAAAATAAAAATAATTATTGAGTAATGATGACATGGGCTTCATGGGGTTTTATCCCACTTCATGTCAATTAACAATAAAGCCTCTGTTGACTTGTTGCTTACGTTGCGCTGATGTGGCGTGATAAACTAATAATTAATTTAAAAACGGTACATGTGATGTTTTAAGTTTAGGTTGAGTGACTGAGCGAACACTTGTACACACATATAACAGTAGGTTAAAATCACGTGTATTACACGTGTTGAATAAATGTAATGTTATTTACTTGGTAACAAAAAGATGGTCTTTAAAAAAAACTTGTATATTGCACGGGTTGAATGAAAGTCTATTACGCGGGGGTTGGATAAAACATAATGCAATATATTAACACACATACCATCGTCAAGATTACGTGGGGGTTAGATAAAATATAATGCAATATATTAACACATGTACTATCGTCAAGATACATAAGTAAAATATGAACTTTGACATGACAATTATAAATTTTGTTAAGTTACTTTTTACATTATTTTTCAACCAGGTATTTTATATTCTTATATAGCGAAAGCTTTTAAGTAATAAAATGTGTATTACATAATTTATGACGAATAAAATCAAGAACCAAAGTTTACACATAGAGTGGTTAATCTTACCTCCTAAATCTATACTATATAATAAAAGAAATCATTTTTGGGACACTTGTCATCATATTTTATAGATAAGTATTATTTTAGTTTAATCTTTTCTAATTAATTATAGATAATCCTTCTACTAAATATTATTTAGTTTAATTTCTTATGGATAATTATTCTTTAGTTAAATCCCCTTCTCATTTATAATATTATTTATTTAACTAATAGAGTAAATTACGATTTTAGCCCCTGCGATTATATCACTTTTACTCTTTTAGCCCAAAAAGAATTTTTAACATCTGAGCCCCCAACGTCTTTTTTTATAATCTTTTTGGCCCCTAACGTCTTTTTCTAATTCTTTTGGCCCCTAACATTTAATGGATGGGGTTAGTGTTAGGGGCTAAAATGGTTAGAAAAAATACGTTGGAGGCTCAGATGTTAAAAAAAATTGGGCTAAAAGGGTAAAAGTAATATAACCACAGGGGCAAAAATCGTAATTTACTCTAACTAATATTATTTATCATTTATTCATTTACGGAGTTTTAAATAATGAGTTAAATTTATTGAGACTTCGTTAACAAATTTTGATAGGTTTTAAAGATATAATTTTTTTATTTGGTATATAAAATTGCATTAATTCAACCCGTACAATATGGTTCTTATATATATATAACTTTTTATCTATCTACTTATATATAAAAGGAGAAGTAGAGCTGATGTAAGTTTGCATACGTGTCAACTATCCAGATATGCCATGTCGATTTTGGTGATGTCATAATTAGAAATAAAATAAATAATCAATTAAATATATATTAATAATAATTAGAAAGAAAGAGAGGGGAATTTTGAAAGTGCATTGGGAGTGTATTTGGCTCCATATTTTTCTACTTTTAAAATTTGAAATGAATATTTGGGCAGACCATTTACATTCAAAGCATGTATTCTCTAATTTCAAAAGTCAAACCCTGCATTCTCTCAGCTTCTCTCTCATCTTCGTTTATTCATTCATTCAAGAGTATGTGGACCGAGATTTCAGAAACATTGATGACACTTCAATGGCTTCATTTTCCATTCTTACTCGATTCTTCACTTCCGACACTTCAATGGCTTCCAACAACTCCACTCCACCTCTCAGTGTTTGATTCCTTAAATCATAAGGTTGTTTCTTATCTGTAACTTGATTTGATTTTTAGCACTATTTAGGGTTTGTTGTTTTGGTTTATGTTGATTTCAAGTGTTAATGCTTTGATCAGTGATTTGATAAGATGTGCAATCAGATTGGATTGATACAGTTGATATAACTTATAAGTGAAGGAATTTCGGGGAAAATAATAAGTTGATTTAAATGAATGATTGAATGGATAACCATCGCAGATCATTCCTGTTCTTCACTCCTATCGCAATTTGTCTCGGATTACAGCTAGGCATCAATAATTAGATATTCAATCAGTGTTCTTCACCCCTATGACAGGTATGTCTGATGTTTTTCTTCTAAGATTAGGGCTCCAACATGTACGCTTCAACAAATTAGGGCTCCAATTTTAGTGTTCTTCACTTCCATTGCAGGTGCGCTTCATGATTTTTGCCTGATATTAGGTCTCCAACATGTACGCTTCAACAATTAGGGCTTCAATTTCAGTGTTCTTCACTCCGACTCTCTCTCACGGTGCGATTTGTGTTAATGATTTTTGTGTTAATTGAGTTTATCAACCTTTGTTCTTTAATTGTTGCATTTTTTTAGTAGAATATGTAGTTTTTGATAGTATATGCATGATGTTGTGATTAGGGCTGTGGGGTTTGAAAAAATGATTGTGTTTCATGGATTATAAAGATTATGCTTCAAACAGAGGGTTTGAGCTATACATGAACTATGATTCAAGAAAGTATCCTTTAAATTTGGGAAAGTTGGTTAAAAGATTATTATTTTACAAGTACAGGATTGCCTAGAAATATATTAGTATTAGCTATATTTTAAGGATATCAATATTTAGGGCTTAGAACTTTGACTGAATTACACTTCGACTATGTCAAAAAGAAAAGTTTTAGTTTGCTTTCGATAGTTTGGCATCTATCTCAGGCTGTTGGTGATCACTTTTCTTATTGCGGCTTCTTTTGTTCTCTAATTTTCAACTTTTTACCCTTAACGAAATAAAAGTTATGATGACTTTGTTAGGCTCAATGCTAATTATTGCAATATCACTTCAAATGCACATTCATTGTTTAAAATATAAACTCTTCATCTAAAAGTGATGAATGTGCTTTGTTACAATTTTGAGCAATTGTCCAGCATTGTTGGTTAAGATATAGGAGAACTACCACGGGATTGCTGATCACTATAATATATTTTTAGTTTTGGATGCATAGCTGCTTACATTGTGAAGTTAGAGTTGGTGCTTAGTTCGCTGGAGTTTCATTAATTTTAGTACTATCGAGTAAGTTTTCTTTGTATCCTACGATTAATTCATTAGCGTTACCTGATGGTTAGTTATAGTTTAGTGAACATGTTTCAAGGACTTTGAGGTCAGTGTAGTTAACATTGAAAAGTTTTAATGTTTCCTTGAGTTTTGTTATAGTTTAGTGAACATGTTTCAAGTACTTTGAGGTCAGTGTAGTTAACATTGAAAAGTTTTAATGTTTCCTTGAGTTTTGTTAAAAAAAATAACGTAAATCTAATCTTTTAAAATTAAGGGAATCGATGCAACTTTGATGTTAGAGGTAAATTCAACCGGTCAGGAAGCAACTCTCGGGGTTAACTTTGCAGAAGTCTACAAAAAATCAGAATTGTACAAGTATGGTGACTTCATCTGTTGATACTTATATAACCAATATGCGCATTCTAATTTACGTTTTTGGTGACACTACAGGAGAAATAAAGAACTGATAAAGGAAAGCAGTAAACCAATACTTATATAACCAATACCATTTGATCCTTATGAATTTTGTGTTAATAGATGATGATTGAGATTCCATACATCTTTGTTCAGACTATCATCTATCGGATTATCGTATATGTGATGATTGGATTCGAGTGGACAGCTGTCAAGTTGATTTCTTTTCTTTACGTACTTCACATTTTACGGGATGATGACGGTTGCAGTAACGCCCAACCACAACCGGTAAGACTTATTGTTAAACTTAAAAGTTCTTAAGTTAAAGGTCTATAAAAATTGGCTCAACTACAACTGTAAAATATTTCAGCGATTACGCCAAACAACACTGCTCAACCAATGATTTAGTTTTTGCAAAGATCGTATTATGTGTAATTATACTTAAACTTTGGTGAGTTGTTTTAACATATATTTTTTAAAAGAAAGTTTTAATCAGATCAAGGGGAGCAAATGTGGATTTGGTGATTCTTTGGATTCGTCTTAACAAGACCTTTCCAAATATATCAAAATTAGTATGTTAAACAAGACCTTTCAAAAAAGTGTAGGTTAAAATTGCTATTAATATTGCATCAGATATGGGATGGCTTTACCTAAATTTTAGGTTAAGTAATAATACATGGAGTTTGTTAATAATACATGAGATGGCTTTTCTAGATACCACCTATGGAGGAGGTAACCCATAGCTTAGTCGAAGGTTTGTTTGCTTTTTAGTCTATTTAATTACAACAGTAGAATGTCATAGGGTTGGTTAATAGATTTTAGACAATGTATGTCTTTGGCAGCCCTACAAAAGCTCGAGTCGGCTGGCTAAAAGCTTGAGTCGAGCTTGAATGAGCTACTCGATAGGTCATCATGATTTTCGTATGGAGCTACTATTTGAGTCAAAAGGAGGCCCAGTAATCCTTCAAGAGTGATTGAGCATGTAAATCGTCGCACTTCACAAGTGATTGAGCATGTAAATCGTTGCAGTAACCACCATGTGTCCTTACATTAAGGTATATAGTTTGCTGTAGCTTGCTCTTTTTTGATGTATATAGCTTGCTGTAGTTTTGATGTATATAGTTTGCCGGAATTTTCTCGCACGTACTCGGGGTTCTGATGTAAGCTTGAGTTTGTTATTCAGCACCATTTTACATGTTTGTAATTAGGTTTTAATTTGAATATATGTAGGTTCTAATTTATTGTTAGCTGTAGTTTGTCTCTTTATCCATGTTTAAACTGAACTCTTAATTTAGATTATTATATGATTTTTATATATTTTTTTAAATTGATAGTGAAATGTTGTTGCTAAGGCAAGCTTAAATTTATATCTGTTGTTGTTTTGAATGTTTGTTATGTTATATGTAATTACGTAGGTTTCAAATTGAATTTATGTAGATTTTATGCATTGTTAGTTGTATTAGATACTGAACTATTATTTGGATTATTATATGATTCTTAATATCTGTGTTTAGAAATAGGGGTGTTCATGGTCCGGTTTAGACGGTTTTTAGGTCAAACTGTGAGCCATTAAATAAATGCATAAATTAAAACAAAAGTTATCAATACATCGACATTATAATAGAAAATCGATTTCAAAGTTGACTAGTATTTAAACTAAATTGCAATGTTAAAGTAGCAAAAATACTTGGTGGCCAAACATATTGTTAGAACTGTTAAAGTGAAAATACACTTTATGGATATGTTCAAAGTAAATGGATTTAAAAACATTTAACCAACTAATGTGAATATTGTGAATATATGAGGTCAAGTAAGGCTTGATTCGAATAATATAAATCAAGATAACAAGACAGTGGGCAAAAACATGAAATTGTATAGATTTGGTTTTATTGCATCTGCATTCACCCATTTGCATTTACATTTAAATTAACTATATTGGCGTAAGATTTGGTCTTAAATACTTTAAAATTCCAATAGTTAAGTATGTGTAATATAAATATTTATAAAACTAAAATATAATCTAACTTTATGGTCCGGTTCGGTTTTATACGGTCGGTTTTAGGTATAAACCGTAAGCCAAACCGTTCCCTACGGTTTGAAACTTTTGAAACCGACCAACCGAAAGTTTAGAAAAAAAACCGACCGTGAAACCAAACCGATAACCAGTTTGGACGGTTTCACGGTTTTAAACCGAACCATAAACACCCCTATTTAGAAATTGATAGCTAAATGTTGTCATCTAATATCAGATTGCTTCCGAGGGATTGAAACATCGGGTGTTTGAGGTGTCTTTAGCTGATCTTCAGAATGATGAAGATCATTCCTACATTTGGTAAATAATTGTGTTATTGAAATACGCACTAGATGTATAGCTTTCAATATATCCTTTATAGATCTTTTTTAAGTAAAGGCTTTAGTGTTTCACTTTTCAGTTTCGTTGATAGCGTGATTTGTTGTCTAGCAGTCAGCTCACAATTGGTAAGAAGTTCACACCTTCATTACCTAATTTCAGGTATGAATTTCAAGGAAATCTGCCATTTTGCTTATTTAAGCTATATATGTTTGTATAATCAATCAACATATTTTATAATCCTATGGTCTCTACAAACTACACTTGAAAAAGTAACCCAAGACAACAAGCAATCTATGAAACCGAGACGCTACATTGCTTTTGAAGATGTATACCAAGTATTTCTAGCCAGTTGAACTCTTTTTTTCCCTTGATGTATGTTGCAATCAGAAATAAGGAAACGTTTTAATCACTTTCAACAAAACTAAATTTTAAATCTTTTGCGAGCCCCCTGAAGTGTTGGCCCTAAGTCGTCGCCCACCTGGCCAATGCTTAGGGCTGGCCCTGCCACCACTGCCCTTTTATGTTAATGGTTCAGTAGTTTGGGCAAAGTTTTAGCTGTAGCTAAAATGAAAATGAATGGGTTAGATGGGTAAATAAAAGAAAATTTAGCTTAAAAGGTAATTGAGATGAGCTGTCAAAAGTTGTTTTTATTCTAACTATTTCTAATGCATATACCTCATTTATTAGTGTAATAATGTGGTTTTTGTATATTTACTGAAAGAAAACAAAAAATGGATGAAAAAGTATTGGTGGGTCAACCAGACTATGTACGTACCAAATGACTCTACTAACCATTTAGATTATCATTTAATCAAACGGCTATGTTATTCCCAGAGCAATTATAGATACGCAAAACAAATTCTGGTGATAATAATTTGAATGAATCTATAAGTGATGAGTATCTTTGTGCTAAGTTGCATTTAGTGAATCTTGCTGGATCAGAACGGGCTAAAAGAACAGGTTCAGATGGCATGCGATTGAAAGAAGGTACACATAACGATTATTAGTTGTGTTCGGCTGTTCGCGATTGAAAGGGGTTTCTAAATCTTTTGTAGCCCTGTTACTTTGAGCGAACTTTAAAAGGGGTTTCTAAATCTTTTTACTTGATCTTTTTGTAGCCCTGTTACTCACAAGCAGACTGAACTTGAAAAGGCAAAAGCAACGCTTCTGCTAGCAACATTTCCGAAGCGATATTTTGGATTTTTTCAGTTAATCTATGTTTTGATTTTGATATAAGTTTTGATTTTATATATATATATATATATATAGGAGAATACACAAACTATAGCATAATTTCTAGCTTCTCATCTCTTGGTGACAAAGGTCAACTATGCTGGTCTTCCTAACCATCCGGGACACACTTTACACTACTCTCAGGTAATCATGTCCTTTAATAAACCATAATATAAATATCTAAAAGAAAACAGTTAGAATAGCATTAACTATCAATAAATATTATTTTCTCTTTGTAGGCAAGCTGGGCAGGATCGGTTTTGAGTTTTGAGAACTGGTCTTTGGCTTTATCTAAGCACGTAGTAGAAAATACTAAGTACTTCGGCATAACTGTTAGTTTTGGTAAATTTTCTTCTCCTTATATCGATTGTTTAAATGTTGGAAATATTTGGTTCATTGGACGAGCTGTGTAATGTGTCAAAATGGTTTTGGGTCAAAAAGAGGTTTGTTCAGGTTTCGGGTCAAAAAGAGCTGTGTAAGTTTCTTCTCCTTAATCCAATTTTTTTGTTGTCATTAGAAAAAGACAGTTGTAGACTAGGTTTGTGACATATTTGGTTTTAAAGCTTAGTGTTAAGTTAATATACGTCTTGGTGTGAGCTTGTTGGACCGTGTCGTGACCCTAAACGATCAGTCAAGGCAGTTCATCATCACGTATAAAGGCGGAATCAGTATACGTAACGTAACAACAGCTTTCCTATTCAATTCCTTCACTTTATTGCTTTTCTGAGATCAATTTGACAGAGTTTGGCTCCAAATTACATGAGATGATTCCGCTCCAATGTCAATACTAATGACACACATATGAGGTATATATACTAGGGCTGATTTCGCTTATATGGCATGACCATATGAGCGAAATCACATGTAACTGATTTCGCTTATATGGCATGTCCGTATAAGTGGAATCACCATGTGTCATAAAAGCGAAATCACCTCTAATCATTGTACATAAAAGCGAAATTAACTTTAAAAACCCTAATCTTGACTTTCTTGACTTAAGACTTGATGAAGATGCAGTCAACAGACATTCTTGTGCATCAACAGACTCCCCCTTGGATGTTGACGTAGTCTTCAGCTCCTGAGTCTTCAGTCTTAGTCTTTTCTCTAACTCTCTGTCTTTACAAACTTCAGAAACACAACCTGTCTCTAACTTCCATCTTCCCTTTGACTGTTGATCCAGACTCTCCCTTTCACAGACTCCCCCTCTCGATATGCTAGAATCTGAGATATCTGGTTCAAGCTTTGACAATTAGCTTCCATTGGGAATAATGAAGTCCAAACCTGTTACTCAACCAATAAACATTACAATTCTATCTTTCAAACATAACTCACAAACTTAATCAGTTTTAAAAATCCACTCAAGTATTCAGGTCCAAGTTAATGACCCTGATCACTTGATTAATCTACCAAGTCCAAATTAATGACCTTGGTTGATCTTTTGACGAATCAATACTGATTTTGAAAACATTTTTTTTTCAAACAATTTCTGAAAATAACAAGTATCAAATTAATGAACTTGTTTTTGTCTTTTCAAACAATTCAAACTTCATCAAAGTAAGCTCTCCTCATTCTTCAGTCCAGAATCTCCTGCATCTGCTTCAAACATCTGAGAATCCAACAATCAACTCTCCACTTTGGTTTGTCGGAAAATAAAGCAGAAATAAAATCTTTTTGGATTTTATCAAAGTGTTCTAAACTAAGAAATGAAATACAGAAAACTTAAATTGCAGAAAGTAAACAAAGTAAACTATTTACAAACAAATTTTTGGTGAGTGTGTCAGGGAATCATATCAGCTTTTCAGACAAATCACAAGTACCGTTAAGCTTCATTTCATACTCAGACTTAAACAATTCACCTCGATTGTCAATATACTGATCCATCTTAAATTCTCATACAAATTTCAATTTACTCAGGATATGAATTAGATGAATTAAGAACATAGATCATTCATGTGTCCCACCTCTTGAATATACTCCCGTATCCAGAATCCCAATAATCAGTCTTACAGGTGAGTATACTACAATGATATCTGTATATAATTTAGGTATGCGAGGGCCGAGGGATCTCAGGTCGATACTTCCGTATACGCAGAGAGATATCAGCTTCGACTTTTCGGTGTGTCCCCTTTAGAGGATCTTTTTGCTTACAACAGCAGCGACTATCAATTTTATTGTTTCGGCATGCTGAGGGTTTAATGCTGTGTTTCAAGCATTGCAGCAAGTATTATCCAGGGACTAGGTCAGAACCACCGTTCAGCAGAAGTCCCGGAATAATACCCCAGACATCATTGAATATAAAGACCTAGTATATCAGATTAAGAGACCTTTCAAACGAGATTTCAGGGGTTACCTATATATCCAAGTAGTGTTCCCCACGAAATTCACCAGTTTGAATTTTAGGTTTATATCCCAAATAAATCTACTAAATGTGTGAAAACCTATCGACACATCATCAGTGAGATTGTTTAACTCTTATATACTTTACAAATCTTTAGCATACTGTAATCGTCTAGCCGATGTACTATCATTTTCCCTATATACACAAGCTCTTTTTCAGATTTTATCATGTTTTTGTATTTTCGCATTTTTTACTGTTTTTGTATTTTCTGAAAATATAACTATATACAAATATCTACTCCCCCTAAATACCAAAACAAGTAAAAATTCGACAAACCATTGCAGATTGTTTCTCGTCTTCATCCGCAACAGTACTCTCATCAACGCCAATTATGCCATCCGACACTGAAAGAAGCTTCATACCATTCAGTTTTAACAAATATTTAAACCGATTTTTATCAAAAGCTTTGGTATGTAAATCAGCTTTCTGTTCGTCAGTGTGGATTTTCTCAATTCGTATCAACTTTTTCTCAAAGCAATCACGAATAAAGTGATGACGAATTTCTATGTGTTTAGTTTTAGCGTGATGTACTGGATTTTTTGTTATATTTATTGCGGCCTCATTATCAACAAAAAGAGGTGTGTTAAGAAACTGCAAACCGTAGTCGCGCATCTGTTGCTGTATCCACAAGATCTGAGAGCAGCAACTGCTAGCAGAAACATACTCCGCTTCACATGTAGATAACGCCACAGACGTTTGTTTCTTACACTGCCAGGTAACCAATCTAGGACCAAAGAACTGGCATCCTGCAGTTGTTGATTTTGAATTGACTTTGCAGCATCCGAAATCCGAATCGGAATACCCTTCGAGCGTAAAGTCGCCTTTCCTAGGATACCACAACCCCAATGAAGGAGTTCCTTTCAGGTAGCGCAATATCCTCTTCACAATGATCATATGCGATGCTCTCGGGTTAGACTGAAATCTTGCTGCGAGGCACGTTGGGTACATGATATCAGGACGTGAAGCAGTTAGGTACATTAAAGAACCTATCATGGAACGGTAAAACGTTTCATCAGCCCTGTCTCCAGTGAGATCTGGGTGAATCCCATGATTTGTTGCAAGTGGGGTAGCAGCTGGAGTAGAACTTGACATCCCAAATTTCTCTAGAATATCATGAACGTACTTTGACTGATGAATGAAAATTCCCTCAGGAAGTTGTTCAACTTGTAATCCCAGAAAGAATTTCATCTCCCCCATTGATGACATTTCAAACTTTTGCTTCATCACTGATTCAAAATCTTTGCATAGATTTTCATTTGTCGACCCAAAGATTATATCGTCCACATAAATCTGAACTATCAGAAGATGACCATCGACCTCTTTAGTGAAGAGAGTGGCATCCACTTTTCCACGAATAAACTTGTTGGCTAGTAGGTGTTGAGACAAAGTCTCGTACCAAGCTCTCGGGGCCTGGTGTAAACCATACAGCACTTTGTCCAATAAGTAGACCTTGTTTTTGTGGATTGGATCGGTGAAGCCCGGCGGTTGACCGACATAAACCTCCTCTTTAACCTTCCCGTAGAGAAAAGCCGATTTAACATCTAACTGATATACTTTGAAGTTCTTCCAAGACGCAAATGCTAGGAAAATTCTGATTGCCTCTAGTCGTGCAACAGGAGCATAGACTTCGGTAAAATCAATCCCCTCCTGTTGACTAAATCCCTGAACAACGAGTCGAGCTTTGTTCCTTACAACAACTCCTCTATCGTCCCTCTTACACTTGAACACCCACTTGGTGTTAATCTTTCTCTGACCATCTGGCAAATCAACTAACTTCCACACTCCTAATTTCTCGAATTGACTAAGTTCCTCCTGCATTGCATTGACCCAAGAGTCTTCAGTAAGCGCCTCTTTGTAAGTTCTTGGCTCAACCTGCGAGATAAAACAACTCAATGAGAATTCAGTTTGCAAAGGAGCAACTTTTGTATAAAAACATGTAAGCCCTTTATCAATCTGATTTCGAGTGCGAACGCCTGTCTGCAATTCTCCTATGACCAACTCCTCTGGATGATATGAAAAAGTTTGCGGCATCACTTCGCTTGGAACATCTACATTTCCCTCCAGATTAGTAACATTCTGCTCTGCATCTTGTTCACCAACTTGGTTTGTTTGACTTGAAATCTGAATTTGCTCCCCCTCAGAATGTGAATCACCATGATCAAAGACTGGCATGTTTTCAGTTTCTAGATTATCATTCTGAACCGACTGATTATCCTGAGCAACTTCATTCTGTTGGACATCATCATGTTCACCAGCATTACTTGGACCTGCTTCATCGTCATTTGAAGTTTCTCGTGGTCTTCTAGAATACTCAGCTGGGAACCTTAGCTGCGACTCATATTCACGCAAAATATCCAACTCATCAAAGAAATCTTCATCATCCTCTGATTCTTCTCTCATGTCAAACGAATCCCAAAGTTTGTCATAATGATAACGCCATGAATCACCAGGATTCTGCGGCGGCATAGTATAACCTTGACATTCAACATTTGCAGCTTCAATAATCCGCTTCTCACTTGGAACGAAGACACGTCGCATCGGATTTGCATAACCAACAAATATTCCCTCAATGCACTTCGGACCAAACTTTCCAAAAGGCTCTATAACCGTACAGGGTGACCCAAACAGTTCTAGATACTTCAAATTCGGTTTACGGTTATTGATTAGCTCAAAGCATGTTTTGTTGAACTTCTTGACAGTGAGAACCCTGTTGAGCGTATAGCATGCGGCGGAAACAGCTTCAGCCCAAAAATTTATCGGTAACTTTGAATCTGCGAGCATAGTTCTAGCCGTCTTGATTAGTGTCCGGTTTTTGCGTTCTGCGACTCCATTCTGCTGCGGAGTATACGGAGCACTAAACTCATGCAAAATACCACTTTCATCACAAAATTCTTCCATCTTGCTGTTCTTGAATTCAGTACCATTGTCACTTCGAATTCTCTTGATACGCCTTTGGTACAAATTCTCAATTTTCCTAAACAGACCCATCAAACTGTCAAATGTTTCATCTTTCGTCTTCAAGAAAGAAACCCACGAAAATCTGGAATAATCATCAGTAACGACCAAACAATAGTAATCTCCTGTAATACTTTTGACATTCACTGGACCAAACAAATCCATGTGAAGTCTTTCCAGAGGACTCGAAACTGAATTGACTTGCTTTGTAGGGTGTGACTTTTTCTTCTGCTTGCCTTTGATGCAGCTAATGCACTCCCCTTCCAGATGAAAACCTTTGATATTAACTCCCAATACCAAATCATTGTGCACCAAGTGATTCATCTTCCTTAGGTGAATATGCCCCATCTTTCGGTGCCACAATCTTGATTCTTTCTCAGTTGCTCTAGACACGAAACAATGTGCTTGACCAGTAGTTGTAGTTGCTACACTCATATCTAACACATATAAATCATTCACTCTAGGTGCTCTCATGATAATCCATTCTTCAGGGATAACAAAACCAGGTTTCAAAATCAAACATTCTTTATCAGTGAAGTGAGTAGTATACTTATTGTCACAAATCTGCGAGATACTAAGCAGATTGTTCTCCAGCTCAGTAATGTAATTAACTCTCTCAAACGTCACAATCCCATTGGATAACGTTCCTTCACCAACAATTCGACCACCTTCATGACCAGCAAATCCCACATAACCACCATTAATATTTCTCACATCATACAGCAATGCGGTCTTCCCTGTCATATGTCGAGATGCGCCACTATCCATAATCCATCTGGATACAAGTTGTGGAAGATCCTGCACAAAACAAACTTCAATTTAACCAACTACAATAAAGATGCCGATTCATGCTTCGCGAACAAGGAAGCTCCGGCAATTCAAACTGCTTATTCGAACATGGTGTCCACCCAGGCTTCATCAGCCTTAGGTGTAACCTTGACTCTCGCAATTTGAATTTTGAAATTTTCAGCCTTCAAAGGTGGAAAATTTGCATCATAATCAACCGAAATTGATTCTTCAGCCTTTTTCACTTCAGAAGTTGAAATTTTCATTTCTGTTTTTGGTTTCCAAACTTGTTGAGATAATGCAACCCGTTTGTAAAATTTATCATTTTTAGTTACCATTTTCTTTATGGGTTCATTTTTCACTTGGATGTTGTCATTTTTCTCATTCTTTTTCTCAACAACAATTTGTGCTTTACCCTTCACATCAATTTTCTTCTGTTGAGTCTTCACAGTTTCAGTCTTAGGCTTCACATTGGTACACTTTCGTGCAATGTGACCAACTTGGTTACATCTGAAACATGTTCGAGTATCAATAACTCGACTTGTGCCTTCAGACTGATACTGTGAAACTCTTTTCTCAAAGAACTCTTCATTCGATTTCGAAAAAATCTCATTTTCTTCATCAGCAAGTGAACTTGAACTGTTCACAAACACCTTCTTTTCAGCAAACCTCTTGTTTTGAAAACTCTTCTTCTGATAACTATTACCACCCCAATAACCACTCGACCAACTGTTTCGATTATTATTATAAAAACGTGGTGGAACAACAGGCTTTTTGTAATAAGCTTTATCTTTCTCAAAATTCATTTGCCTTTTTGTTTGACACAACTTGTTCACTTCTGACAACTCAACTTCAACTAACTTGAAAACATTTGTCAACTTTTTCACATTAACATTCTCAATGGGAAACTCAGAATCCGAATACAACTTATCAGATCCAGCCATCTTGTACATCACAAGACCCAGTTCATCACTTAAGTTGTTTTTGGATTTTGATTTCTGAATCTATTTGTCCAAGAAACATTCATCATCTTCAGCTGAATCAGATAACAAAACACTTTCAGCTGTGCTCTTAACAATCTCTGTCTGAACACTATCATCAGATGATGTAGAAAAAGTAACATCAATGTTCTCCGGAAGTTTAACTTCACTTTCTTCCTCAATTTCAACCAACCCAGACTGCTTTTTAGTGTAATTATCAAGAACAGGTGGTGGAACTCGATGAAACCCCACCCCAGTTCCATCACAATACACATCTTCGCCCGCTTTGTCTTTCCCAATAGGTTTGGGAATAATATGTTGCAATACAAAGCTTGCGGAGTTGTAACTGTTAAGCTTCAACTGGATTCGCTCGTTTTCGATTACAGCCTCTTGAACCTTAAGTTTCAATTTAGCGATTTCATCCAGTTGTTGGTTGATTGATTCTTCTTTGACTCTAAGCACTGCTTTCAAATGTTCATTTTCTTTAAAAGTTTTACCATTTCGATCATCACAATCTTTCATTGTGCTTTTGAGTTTTTCAAATTTTTCAGAAATCTGACGGTTTTCAAGAATCAACTTTTCATTTTCTTGTTTAATTTTGTCATGATCAATTTTATCAGTTTCAATTTGAGCAGTTAATTCTCTTATCCGTTCAGTTGAAGCTTTAACTGTTTTGTCACGACCAAGAATCTGATTCTCAATGCTTCTGACCTTTGCTGTCAGATCTTTAATTTTCTCACCGTTGAGATACGTGACAGTATTACAAAATTTGCACTCTTTGTTGCAATTTTTGCAATCAGCATTTCCTTCGATCTTTTTACCTGACGCATTTGTTGACGAGTTTGGACTGACCTGGCCTTTTGACTCAGACACGGAGTTAGAATCTACCTCAAGTGCTTTAGCAGCCAGCACTTTGTCAGCCATTTTTCCCAGGTTCTCTGCATTCAACTCTTGCGTAGTATCGATAACTCCAGTATCAATCTTCTTTGATTTTTCGATCTCTTCTTTCTCTTTCATCTCTTTTTCTTCTTTTTCTTTCTTCGCTTCCTCTTTCATTTTCTCGGTTGGAGTTCCCCACCATTTGTGTTGCCAATACTCATCATTATCTTTCATTTCCTTGATTAAGGCTTCCAGATCGAGAGTTTTGTGATCGATTGCAATATTTCCATACTCATCAAGATAACACTCCCTATCTGGATCCCATCTTTTTGCTCTCTTAGCTTCCAAATAGATACCAGAAAGTCTAGTAATTTTGTTTTCCGAAATCATCTTTCTGTATCTATACTTCTGCTCTTCAGTTCTATCATCTTTCCATGGAATAGGTTCATTTTTCGCCATGAATGCGTAACCAACCGCATCTTCTTCTGGTAGAACCTCTTGACTCCAATCATACCCCTCATTATCGTAAATCACTGCAAGAGCTCTAGATTTCTCTATGTTGTCTTCAACCTGCTTCAATCTAGGCGGCTCAGGTTTATTCTGGTGATAAATCGCCTTCTTGTAGTAATCATCTCTGAAAGGATTCTCCGATTCATCAGCATAAGCGTTTCGGCATTCTCTCTTGAAGTGACCCTTCTGCTTACATTTGAAACAAGTCACCTTCGATTTATCGAACCCCAGCTTGGTAGATGCACCACCAATTGTCTTCCTTCCGGTAATTTCCATGAATCTTTGTGCACGACGAACAGCACTTGCCATAGCCCAACGAATATCGATCAGTTCCATTTCCTCCGGATCAATCTGATCGTAATCTTCTTTCGTCAGATTTGTATTGCCAATCTTCCCAGCTACCAATCCTTCATACGATTCCAACACCGATGCTAGGAAGATCATCTGCTGCTTGGCCGATTCCTCATCAAAGTTCTGAGCATTCTTCAAATCTATCGCGATGTTACATTGAAAACGATTCTTTGCATCTGGATGATTTCCAGAGGATGAAGATCCACTGTGATAACCACTATGACTTCCACTGCTTTGACCACTTTGATTTTCTTTGCCGGCTGTCGACACATTTTCAACAGAAAACGCAGTCTTAGGAGAAGTAGCTTTCGGCATCATGCTCTTTGGATAATATAGATCCAAATTCTGTTGATAAGATGAATGATTAACTTTGTACGTCTTCTTCAATTCCAGTTCATGACTTTCAAGTCTCTCAATCACCAAATCTGGTTTCAACAATTCAGAAGCAATAGTGTTCTTAAGCATGAGAGCATAATATCTCCACTCCATCTCGTCTGGCAACGAATCGAACAACTTGTCTACTTGCTCATCATCAGAATACTTAATTCCATGTCTGACTAACTCCAGCTTCAAGTGCCCAAACCTCTCGATCATTTTTGACACTGATTCATTCTTTAAGCATCCAAACATATCAAACTCTTTCCTAAGTAGTTTTATTTTATTTTTCTTGATTTCTTCACTACCTATACATTTCTTTTCTAACTTTGCCCAAAGATCTTTAGCATTTGAATAGTCTATCAATGAGATGATATCCTCCCGAACAGACTGAAATAACAATGCCACACACTTTTGTTCGGCTACGAAAGATTCAACCTCATCAGTAGTTGTTAAGACTTCACCATATTTCTTTCCATGTTCATAACCGTTTTTCAAACTCTTCCAACTTGGAAATGCAAATGCCATCATCCAATCTTCAAACTTTCTTGACCATCGACTGTATTCCTCAATAGCCATCAGCTTTGGAGGTTTATTGAACGTTCTGAAAGCACTTTCCGATTCCCAAGCTTCCTTTTTCTTCTCTTTTGGCGGGTTTTCGTTCACATTGCTAGACGAAGAATCATCGTTTCCAGAATTTCCAGCGAACGCGTACATATCACTAAACGGGTTCATGAAAAGATCATCCATCGTGAATGTACCTACAAGATTATCAAACACTTTAGACAAATTTTGAAATTTTGAAAAATAATGACACACGAGCGAAATCAGTCGTATTGACTGATAAACGAAATCAATCAATGTGATTGACACAAGAGCGAAATCACAATATGTCCGAATGAGCGAAATCACTAAGTCCACAAGAGCGAAATCACTTATGTCCGAAAGAGCGAAATCACACTTGTCCGTATGAGCGAAATCACTACTTGTCCGTATGAGCGAAATCACTATGTCCGTATGAGCGAAATCAGACGTTTAAAACTCGATGTTCACAAAAGCGGAATCACGTTTTTACCCATTTTTAAGCCAAATTTCAATCTGAAACTTTCAAGGGTTGTACTACACTTAATTCCGATCACAATGATATGATTAAAGTTCAATTTTGACCGCAAATTCGTTCCAGATCTGATATTGAAATTCCTGTTCGTGAACTAATTGAAATTTTGTTAAAATTGAATGATTTTTACTTTGTTTTAAGAACTGATACTATTACGGATTGATTAAAAGATAATTTCGCTCAATATACTTGAGATTCAACTCATTTTGTCCGTAGGAACTTGTTTAATCCGAAAAAATAAAAGAGAGATTGAGTAGAAATGAGAGAATAATGTCGAATCAGCTGAAGTAGTATGAACTCCTCGTCCTGAAGCTCTGATACCACTTGTTGGACCGTGTCGTGACCCTAAACGATCAGTCAAGGCAGTTCATCATCACGTATAAAGGCGGAATCAGTATACGTAACGTAACAACAGCTTTCCTATTCAATTCCTTCACTTTATTGCTTTTCTGAGATCAATTTGACAGAGTTTGGCTCCAAATTACATGAGATGATTCCGCTCCAATGTCAATACTAATGACACACATATGAGGTATATATACTAGGGCTGATTTCGCTTATATGGCATGACCATATGAGCGAAATCACATGTAACTGATTTCGCTTATATGGCATGTCCGTATAAGTGGAATCACCATGTGTCATAAAAGCGAAATCACCTCTAATCATTGGACATAAAAGCGAAATTAACTTTAAAAACCCTAATCTTGACTTTCTTGACTTTCTTGACTTAAGACTTGATGAAGATGCAGTCAACAGACATTCTTGTGCATCAACAGAGCTTAATGACTAATAACAACAGCCATGATTGTTTCTACAGGTAGCCAAATGAGCAAGATAGTATAGAGCTAAGAGGATCATAGATGTTGATGTGAACCAGGACAAGTACGGAACTGGTAATTTTTAATTTGGATCTTTATAATAATATGGTAACTATCCATTAATAAGGGTCACATGTGGAGTTACATTTTTTGAATTTATTGTTTGTTGAACGTTTTTTTCCTGTATGGTATTGTGTCGTTCATTTATTTAGACCGAGAAAGAAAGACGTGAGATCAAAATTTGAAAAGATCATGGAATTGGACGGTGGCTAACATTCAATCTACTGTGTGCGAATCAAGGGCCGATCGACAAGTTTAATGTATTATTAAGTATTATGCGAATATGAATTTATTAAATAACTTCATCATATTTTACATATAAATGTAGGCTTATATTCAATGTTTACGATGTACCCGCGTCCATCGGACGGGTGTCCACCTAGTCTACTATAATAAAAGAAACCATTTTTGGGACACTTGTCATCATATTAGGTCATGTCTTATGGATAATTATTATTTAAGTTTAATTTCTTCTAATTAATTATAGATAATCCTTCTACTAAATATTATTTAGTTTAATTATTACTTTTATATTTATCTATTTACTTCAAATTGAAACTTAGTTATCTAATTTGATATTAGAGTAAATTACGATTTTGGCCCTTGTGGTTATGTGACTTTTACCCTTTTAGACTAAAAAGGAATTTTTTAATATCTGAGCCCTTAACGTCTTTTTTTCTAACCCTTTTGGACCTCAACGTCTTTTTTCTAACCCTTTTGGCCCCTAAAAGTAAATGGATGGGGTTAGTGTTAGAGGCCAAAAGGGTTAAAAAAAAAAAGACGTTGAGGACTCAGATGTTAAAAGATTCATTTTTTGGCTAAAAGGGTATTATCCATTAGTATATTGAAAGATATGACTTTTTATTATTGGTATATAAAATTAGATTTATTAAACCCGTGTAATACACGTGGTTTTTTAAAGATATACCTTTTTCATTATTTACTATACAAAATTATATTTATTCGACCCGTGTAATACATGAGGTTTTTTAAGATATAACTTTTTATTATTTGATGTATAAAATTAGATTTCTTCAATTCGTACAATACACGGGGTTTTTTTTAAGGATATATATTTTTTATTATTTAGTATAGAAAATTATATATATTCAACCCGCGTAATACACATATTTTTAATGATGTAATTTGGTATATAAAATTACATTTATTCAACCCGTGTAATAAATGAGGTTTTTTAAAGATGTATTATTTTATTATTTGATAAACAATATTACATTTATTCAACCCGTGTAATACACGTGGTTTTAAATATATAACTTTTTTATTTCGTATATAAAATTATATTTATTCAACCCGTATAATATGGTTCTTATAGATATAACTTTTTATTATTTAATATATAAAATTATATTTATTCAACCCGTGCAATAAAGGAGGTTTTTAAAGATATATTGTTTTATTATTTAGTATATAAAATTCATTTATTCGATCCTTGTAATACACGGGGTTATAATCTAGTTCTTAATAAATGTCAGGCGTTCAATCCCTCTTAAAACCTCCCAATTACTCGATGAAAGTAATTTATTTAGGTTATTGATTTTTCCAACTTTGCTTCATTAATTTTCATTTGGAATTATCAACATATACAATATCAAGTTGGTGACGTAATCAGGTAATAGTAATGTCAAGTGGTTGGCCACTTTTGGCGGCCACTTGACTTTTGTTTTTTTTTTTTTCCTTTTTCCATATAATAGGTATTTATAGGTGATGCCAAATTACAATTTTATCCCAAGTGTAAAATTATGATTTCGTACTTGATTGAAAATAAAATTTTGTTTTTGCCCCTTGTTTAAATTTATGATTTTGCCTCAGTTAAAAAAATACAATTTTGCCCCAAGTTCAAAATAAAATTATGGTTTTGCCCTCAGCTAGAGTCCTGCCAAGTTACGATTTCGTTCCCAGTTTAAAGTTACGATTTTGCCCCCAGCTAAAAATTATGAATTTGCCCGCAGCTAAAATATTACGATTTTGCCCCCATTTAAAAAAATGGTTTTGCCCTTAGTTGAAAATATTATTTTACCTCCATTTTAAAATTACGATTTTACCTCCGCTAAAAATTGCAATCTTGCCATCGTTTTTTTTCTTTGGCAAAACCATGGTAGTGTTTTAATTTACTTTGTTGGCTTAATTTTGTTTTTATTCACGCCAAACAGCTGCCTAGCACTCGCTAATTGGTCCTGAAAATTATTGTTTTGTCCCCAACTCTAAATTACACGCTTGTCATCGTTTTAGTTAAAAAAAATTTATCATAACTATGGTACTGTTTTTCTTTAATTGGTTAACTTAATGCATCTTTTTTTTATATCGTGTTATATGTAGCATGTATAACTAACCGACATAAAGGCGTACATGTTATTAACCTAAGAAATACTCGGTTTAGCGCCCCGCAACGCGGGCGGCGCATAACTCTAGCTGCCTAACACTGGCTCATTAGTCCTGAAAATTTATAGTTTTGCCCTGAGTAAAAAATTACGGTCTTATCATCGTTTTTTCATAGCAAAATTATAGTAGTCTTTTCTTAATTGATTGAGAATTATTCGGTCATCGCCCCGCAACGCGGGCGGGGCATCTACTAGTTCTACTATGTAATATTGTAAATCATGTTGGAAGTGCAAACAAAATGCATACATATGGTGTTAATATATACTATCAAAGGACTTTTTTAAGACATGATTTACATCGTTTTCTCAATAGCATTTTCGAGAACAAATGACTAATAATTAGTCAAACTTTTCCAACTAAACAACTTTCTGGATATTTAAAAGATATTCATCTTTAAAGGTATGAAAAAAGTCTCATATATTGAGAGTTACATCCACAATCCTTCTCTCGGAACATCTTTCTCTTTCCTAGCTCCCTTTTTATCAACAATCTTTGGTTGAGTTAGCACACCACTCTCACTATTGCTCTACACTTTGTCCAATATTCTTTTCCACTCGAGTCAACGGTGAATTCCTTAATGAATATCCACGAAAGTTGGAATGACAAGAAGAAGAATTACTAGTAACACGAGGCGTTATGACGAAGATCTTGCTATATTTGGCTTACGATAGAGGTTAACACATATCTCGTTTGCTCTTTTAGTCGATCTCTTGTATAATTCTCTATATTATTGTTGTATGAGCTTGTGTTTATTCGAGATAACAAAATGGATGTGGTTAAAGACAAAGGAAAGAAAGGGTTTATATATAAAACATGGGAACGTTGCAAATCATTTCGTAATATTGGAGCTAAGAGCTCGTTTGGAAACAAACGAGCTCCTGTCAAAAGATGTACATCATGGCCTCGAGTAGATCCAAACAAAGGAAAAACACTTAATATTGCTCCAAAGGGTTGTTTCTCGGTCTATGTTGGGCCTCAAAGGCGAAGGTTTGTGATTAAAGCCGAGCATGCGAATCATCCGTCCTTCAAAGTGTTTCTTATAGAAGCCGAATGCGAATATGGGTATACACACGAGGGCCCACTTGAGCTTCCGTGTGACGTTGATGAGTTTGTAAAGGTTTTGTTACAAATGGATGATTGCTACAAGGTTATCTGTTCTCAATGATGTATCTTTGGAGGATCAATAGGAATCCTACAGTCTTCAAGTTTGGACTTGTGTAATATATTATTATTGCAAATGAATGGTGTTTTGTATTTATTTAAAATAAAATTGGTTTTTGTATTTATTTAGATTGGCTGTTTCTTGTTGTATCGAATTTGTTTTTGTTGTATGTGATTTATAAATCATTTGAAGGTTAATATTTTTTTGTTCCACGTGAGCTTTTTTATACAAACGTCGATACCATGATTGTACGGGCAATATTTTAGTTTTTAAATTCATGATCATTGACCACATAATTTCATAACTATGGATCTAAAACAAGGGACTTGAACTCGTGATCTACATGACATGAAAAAAAATACTAGTTCTTAACTTGAGCTCAATCTACATGTTGGTGAACACGAATCTTTTTTGTTTAAACTTGAACTCACCTTAAAAACTCAAATTTCTAAAAAAAAACATCGATTAGGCTGCGAGATATGGGGCGTTATGCCCATATGCCATCTCAGCAAAAAAGACACAATAGCGCCCTACTGTCGGCGCCATCAGCGGGGCACTATTGAAGGGATGTGACTGCAATGGCAAATAATAGTGAGAGTGAAGGAGGGGGCACTATTAATGAGATGGGGGGCTTTATCCCATAGGCTATTGATGAGGTGGAGCTGAGGTGGCACAATAGCTCCTTTCCATACCATGTAGCCTTGGAGTTATTTTCGATAAATCAAGCTTATTCGTTTTAATATCATATTAACCATCAACTAAATACATACACAACTGATAAGTTCGATAAGAAGGCAGGTTAACAAAGATTCTTGGTTGTGGGTGGATGATACGTCATAAATAATTGGGTTTAAAAGTGGATGATGATTTGAGCCATATATACCTTATATAATTGTGCAAGTGGGTGCTAAGCAAGTGTAATATTTTTACATGTAGGGCGGAAATAAACCGGCTTCCTACTTTGGAGGCTTTAAGTAAAAGGAAGATTCGAATTACTCAGTGTCTACTCAACCTTCCTGGAGGCCCAAATCTAACTTATAAAAATGGGGCCCTTTTCGAATTTCATTCTCAATCAACTCTACAAAGAAAATGGTTTCATCACCCAAAATTTTGAGTCATTAATATTGATTATTTTCTTCTCCTTACAATATACTACAATGATAAGCTCTGTATTTTTGCAACAACCTCAAAAGACAAAAGAATCTAGTTACTTTGCACTTGCTTAAAAGATTACTTAACACAATCAAAGCAACACCCAGAATTGAATTTTATCAAGCAAACAAAAAACAAATGACGTACACGAATCAAACTTTAACCAAAAATTAAAAGTTACTGCACTTCTCTGCAAAAAGAAGTTGTTGCAGGTTTGAAGATGCAAAACACCAACATAAATCAAGAGTAAAGTACAGTTTCAGTACCTAGGGTTTACACCCAATCTTAAGTTCAGCCCTCATTTGAAATATTCAACAGTCCAGTCCCTATGGTTGTTAATTTGATTCATTCAAGCTCCTGTTCCAAACTGTCGTTAGTTGACCATTTACTTATTTAACTGTGTGAAGGGCAATATGGTAATTTCACCCAAAGTTGACACCTTTTTAATCCTCCATCTTCCTTTAGAAGCTACAATACAATCCTTTATCTCCCAAACATTCCCCGACATCAACCATAGCTTCGGCCATCTTTCTTCTCTGGCCATCCAGCTTCGATTGTCATCAAAATGCGCCAATACACTATAATTTTGTTTACTTTCCACGTTGTTGGTATGGCATTGTGTTAATTTTACTCAAAATCGTTGATTTTCTTCTTGTGTGCATTGTATATAATCTGAAATTTGGTATTTCTTTCATGGAATTGTAGTTGGAATTAGGGTGCAGGTCACCAGAAGCCTTGTCCAGATCCAATATCGGGTTGTGCTGAGGACGGGAAGAGGGTTCAGGATTGAACTCTGTTTTAGCTGTCGAGCATGAAGACGAGGGGGCTTGTATGGGTGTACATAGGATGCCTAACTATTAGCTTACGTATAACAGTGTAAAAGGGTTATTTTGGCCATTGATCATTTTTTGGGTTTTTGAAGTTAATGATAATGATTACTCTTGTATTGTTATCTAATATCAGATATTAAACTATTGTGTATGAATGGTGGTCTTTAATGTTGATATTTAAGTGTTAATGAACCTTATTAAACTGTGTTTTAGGATCAAATGATTCTGCCTTTTATTGTTACTACATTGTCTTTAGTATTGATATTTATGTGTTAAGGATCAATTCTAGCATTTGCTTTACTGTGTTTGGGTGTCAATATCATGTTAAGCATTTGGCTTAGGTTCAAATGACTTTGATGTGCTTAGGATCAAATGACGTTGATATTGACTTTGATGTCCTTAGGATCAAATGCCTTTCACTACTGCACATTAGGATCAAATGCCGTTCACTGTTGCACATTAGGATCAAATGCCAGTCATTGTTGCACATTAGGATCAAATGCCATTCACTGCTTCACATTAGGATCAGTTGACTTTCACTGTTGCACATTAGGATCAAATGCCATTTACTGCTGCACATTAGGATCAAATGACATTCACTGCTGCACATTAGGATCAAATGCCTTTCACTGCTGCACATTAGGATCAATTGAAGCTCACTGCTGCACATTAGGATCAATTGAAGCATTTGACTTTGATTTTGATGTGCTTAGGATCAAATGACACTGAGTGATGCACATTAGGTATTGTATGCACAGTAAAGACTTTAACAATGAAATGTTCGCTGCTGCACATCACTGTGCATGGATTTTACCATGAGATGTTTCTACATTAGGATCAACTGAAGCATTTGACTTTGACTTTGATGTGCTTAGGGTTAAATAACACTGAGTATAATTTAATTTGATGGTACTGTTTGTTTGATGTGCTTAGGATCAGATAACATTAGTGGATGCTTGCTGCATATAAGCCTTTTGTTGGTTTATAGGATAATTTAAGTTGATGGTATTGTTTGTTTAATAAGGGTGCAGGGCGCATAGAATTAGTCTATTGTATGCAACATTGTTTGTTTGATAAAGGTGCATGGAGCATAGGATTAGTCTAATTGTAGTCTATTTCAAGTTCGATAAGTTAAACCCAATGCAACTTCTAAAGGTCAAACCTAGTTCAATTTCTAAAAGTCAAACCCAGCCTAAATTCAAATTTAGATTCAGTTGTTAATCAGTTGTTGTTATTAGAAACATCATTAGGAATTATATTAGGGGGATTAATCACCATCTATCTTTAATTACTATATTTAGGAATTAGTTTTGAATTGGGAGGGAATATATTGGGTATAACTGCAGGGACTGAAATGGTAAGTAAACTTGTAAAGTATTTTAGTCTTTTCACTTAAATTCAAACGACCATTTAACACCAGGAGCTTGATTGAATCAAATTGACACCCATAGGGACTAGATTGTTGATTTTTTTCAAATGAGAGTTGAACCTGCGATTGGATGTAAACCACAGGAACTGAAGATGTACCTTGCTCATAAATCTATCATCTCAAAATTAATATATATTGAAAATATTTTTTAAAAAGGAACAATATCAACAAAAAGCATACGTGTTCACCTGCTAATTTATAGCTATCAACTTTAGGCTTTACTTCTTCCTTAAACAAAATAACATAATATGCGGTAAGCATCCCACATCAAATGTATTAAACAATTTTTTTTGCAATAAATGCATCACATATAAGCCTTAGGGATCGTTAGGTCATGGATTTGACTTTAATAAGGGGGTTTCCCCAGATTTATTGGGTTTCCTCCTGAATTGGTGTATATGCATTATAGCCTAGTGGAGATGGATATGATCGGCCGGTTCCGCTGGTGGCATGATAATACTCCAGTGGTCGTTTTTAAAGATTTTAGACCCCTAGCTATATAAAAAAAATCGGTTCATAGCGGGTCAGACCGGGTCGGGTCATGTAAAACAAAAGGATATCAAACTAAAATTTATATAATCATAAAAAAATGTCAAACGTCATTACAAACATTTTTAAAATTATGCCCTACGGGTTTTCATTTTTTGGAATCTATCCAAAACATCATCTAGACATTTTTAAAATATATTTTGTTACCTCTAAAAACTCATCTCCATGAGCTTTAAAGTCTTTCAACGATATCCTTATCTGGGGTCCCTCGATTTTGGTGTCCATTGGCAGACATTCTGTAATAGTTCCATATATCTATGTCTGCTGATCGAAGAATATAGACCTGGTGTATATCTTAGCAGCATCTTTTTCCAAAGTAGTTTTGCTCCAATCATCAGGCTCAGTATATCTTGAAATATGATCATTATTTCTGTGATTGAACCTTTGGACATCCATTGAACCATCAAAATGATTCATAAAGTCTACGAGAGTGAGTTGTGAATTAGCCACCTGGCAAAAAAAATGGTTCTCACTCTCTGATCTCGAAGTTGTTCTCATAATTCCAGACATTGGCTCGTGTCGGTAAAAAGCCAGAATCCACATGGATCTCATCACAAACATATCATCAATCCATTTATTTTGTGTAAGACCGTACTCGATCATTACCAACTTCCACTGTCTCTCAAATTCTTCTGGCTCAATGGAATCAGTCCATACAATATCGCACATCTTCATTTTAAAGTCATCATTGTTACACAACTCGTGTCCAACCTATACCGATAAACGGTTTTCATATCAGCTTGTAACAGATATATAGTGTAAAAAAATGCTAATGAAAGACAATATAGCATAGTATACCTTATCTACCACTTTTTTCATTATGTGCCATATGCACAATCTGTGTCTGCTGGTAGTAAAAACACCCTCGATAGCCTGTTTCATCGCAGGGTCTTGGTCTGTCACTACAACCTTTGGCTGTCGTTCAAATGACTTTACAAATGAATTGAGAAGCCATTTATAAGAGTCAATGCTCTCCGATGCCAACAACCCAGCTCCAAGGGTTACATTTCGACAGTGGTTGTCAATCCCAGTGAACGGAAAAAACACCATCTTGTACCTGAAATTCAATAAAATTCATGATTTAGTAAAACGTGCAAAATACACAGTATAACATGCGAAATAGACAAAATATGACATGCGATATATTCAACACCTAAATTTCAATGTATATTAACATGCGATATTGCCAGTTTACAAAATCATATAAAATGCGAAAATATTAAAAAACATTTATGTAACGCTTACTTGTTTGTTTTGAAAGTTGCATCAAACGATATCACATCCCCGAACTCCATAAAGTTACACTTGCATAACCCATTGGCCCAGAACAAACCAGTTAACTGTTTGTCCTAATCAACAGAATATTCAAACGAAAAATCAACTATATATTGTTTTTTGTCGGTCAACCTATTGATCACCATGTCAGCGTCATATTCTCCTATATAGCTGTTAATTCGAGTTTAAAAGTTTTTACAATCATCGACCGTGGCGCCAACATTCTCGAAACCACCGTAATGTTTCATCATTATATGAAAAGCTTTCATAGGGACAAGGTTTAGAGTGCCTAGTTCCCATATCATCTCCTCCTGGACATCTGACAATTGCCTGTATGCTGGCAACATATGAATATCGTGTGGACATACAAACTTATGATTATGGCCATCAACGAATTTCTTGAATGTATATGATCTACCATCCACCGAGCAAATCATAAGTTGAGCTTTGAACCCAGTTCTAATGGTCCCTCTGTTCCTTGATTTGAATGGTTTTTTTTACTTCGAATAAGCATCGCCAATAAACAATGGCTTATGTCCCTCTTTAGAACAAACAAAATACTTAGTTTTCGTTATACCACCACTGTGTACTTCACCACCTTTCTGAGTAGAAAAACCAGCTAACTTTGCATATGTTTGGTAAAACACGTATGCTTGTTCTAGAGAGGTAAATTGCATTCCAACCACAGGTGTAGCTGATGCTTCAACCTCTGGAATATAAAGCCTTTCATCTACATAATCAAATAAAAAACAGAAAACACATGCGATTTATCGGACTCATGACATGCGATATATTAAAACTCCAAAATTTCATCATAAGAAAAACAAAACGTGCGAATTGTTGGACTCATAACATGCGAAAATGACCATTTTTATAATATGTTTTACACATGCGATTTATGATAGCATAAACATGCGAAATCAACATTTAGAATAAACATCATATGCGAATTGTCAGATTCATAACATGCGAACTTATACAATTTGCTTTCATATCAACTATCCTCTAATGAACATCAAAAACCTTCAAATCAGTTATAATAATACAAAATCATTACTATGATTAAACAAAACACATCTGCGAACAATTTAAACATCTGAATTAACATAAATTACCATTCAAACAGTCATTTACACCACTTGTATTTATATTTGCATTTGGATTTGCAGATTCAGGATTTAAAACATCGTCAATCGTAACTCTCTGATACACAGATAATTGAACCTGATCACCGACCGATCGAGCATCTTCAAACTCAACATCTGTGTTTCGTCCGGTGCTACTCTGTGGATCCATTGAACACAACAATTGATTCAAACCCTAACGCAGAACAATGAAACTGCAATGTATTGTTTGAGAATTATGAAAAAAAAAATTGAAACTGATATGAATCATAATTACTGGGATAGTGGTCTAACGAATTTCTCGCTGTTTGAATGAATAGACTACGGTGTTGTTTGTTTTTGCAGACATAAACTGTCTGCAAGCTGATTTCATCTGTTTCCATGTCTGCAACTAAAGATGTGGTCTGAAGCTCTGCAAGCTGAAAATATCAGACTGTTTATTTTTACTGTCTGCATAAACTGAAAATATGTAAACTCAAAGATTGACCTTTTACAGAACAAGATAGAAAGCGACACATAAATATACAGCAAAATCCATTCAAATGGAAAAACCCCATGATGAAATTAACAAAACTAATCCAAATTAAAAACACAGTGAATCTAATTCAATCCAACATGCCTCAAGAGCAAGCTTATGATGACCAAACTTCCTCATTTCTTTGACAATTCTACAAAGCTCCTACTTGGTAACTTTCCTGCCTTTATTCTCCCACTAAGTCTCTGCTTCGTCGCCGGCGCCGCTGCCACTGTTTCCGTAAAAGGAGGTGATCGGATCCTTTCTTCTTCTTCGGCCCTCTCTCTCTGTTTCTTCGTCGCGCCACCACCAGATGGTGGTGGTGGTGGTGGTGGTGGTGGTCGGCCGGTACACAGATTGAATGGGGGTGGTTTAGAGGGTGTGGATGTGTGGTGATCGGAGTTGGCTGGTACCGTCGCTGGAGTCCGCGACTCGATCTGAGGGGGAAGAGGGGAATTGAGAGGTGGATGAGGGGAGTGTTATGTCTGTGTATAAGGTCTAGGTCTTCATTTGTGTTAGGGTTTTTGTTTTGGTTCTTGTGAAGATGTTTTAAGCAGGGGATGTCACGGCTCCCGACCCGGTTTAACCCGTTTCAGGAGCCACGAGACAGAAAATCCCGTGGTATTAATTTAACAGCGGAAGGTTTCTTTAGGATCTTTTTAAAACTGCAATTTTCCCGATTATTTTATTTCACAATTCGGGATAAAAACCCGGTAATTTACAATCATAAGATTTCACGGAGAAATCTTTATTTTTACAAAACATGTTTCTTTATTTTATATTGAGCCACTTCCTTAAGCTTGTAGTGCTTCACGACACTTTTCTTGGATCATAACAGATCACCTGAAACATGTTTGAAAAAAAAGGTTTTGTCAGCGGGAAATACTGGTGAATCATTCTATTTACTAAAATGACCCATTTGTTATAATTTACAGTATTAAGAGCGATTACAATGTTTCCATATATCAACCAACTACCCACAGTACTTGTCACTCGACATTCATCGGTAGCCTCTGAGCCCAATGGTGTCTGTGACTATGGTCATATCACCCCTTGGCCCCGTTGTCCAATGGTGACGGTTATCAAGTAATGTATACAAAACCCCACATACCGGCTGTAACTTGGTGATTACAAAGACTTAATCCCCGTAATTATAACATTGAAAACAAATAGAGTTTTGTAAAGTAATTTGATAAAAAGAGAATGACTCACATTGCAGATTTAATTGAGCAGAGCCTAGCCTACTGGTTAGCCTTTTAACCTAAATTAATAACATGCACACGAATTCGGTTAGTAACTAATACAACATTTACGATAACTCACGAGATTAAAACCTTCACAACGAATGACAAAGCATAAACCCTAATGTGGGCAGCACTTAAACATCCATTGGATAGTTTAATCGATCGGACATTGAATCGTAGCAGCGATCGAGTTAATACCGAGTATCGGAGCAGCGCCTCGCTAATATAATTGATATTTTCGACTTCAGAGTACTAAAACTTCGTTTTTGAAAGTTTGTTTCGACACAGAATGAAAGTCCCCGATGCAAGCTATTTATAGGTAAAATTAAGGGTTTACGCTGCCCGCGTAAGCCTTCTGCTTACTCTTACGCGGCCCGCCTAGCCGCCCAGTCTACGATTAGGCTTGACCAGTCACAAGTAGGTTAGCCAGGTGGTCGCTACGTGGATCCGGAACACTTATCCGGTCAACCCAACATTGACGCGGCCCGCATAAGATAAGCTTGTCTCTTACGCGGCCCGCCTGAAACCTATAAGTTTGGTTTTTTCTTGATTTTTGATGTAGGGTAAGGTTTCAGGGTCCGGGTTTATACTTACGGGTATTTTTAGGATAATTTTGAGAGTCCTTACATCCTCCCCACCTTATTTAAAATCTCGTCCTCGAGATTCATTGGAACAAGTGAGGATGCTTTCGCTTCATCTCTGATTCCAGCTCCCAAGTGTATTCAGGTCCTCTCTTTGAATCCCACTTGATCTTAACAAGTACTAACCGTTTGTGTTTGAGAAACTTGATTTTTCGGTCTTCTATTTGTAGTGGCTTCTCAACAAATTTTAACTTTTCGTTTACCTCTATATCTTGAAGAGGTACTACCAAAGATTCGTCTGATAGGCATTTCTTGAGGTTGGATATATGAAATACAACATGTACTCCGGCTAATTCTTCGGGTAGTTGTAACCGATAAGCAACTGGTCCTATATGTTGGATCACCAAAAATGGTCCTACGTACCTTGGACTTAACTTTCCTTTCTTACCGAATCGAACTACTCCTTTCCAAGGAGAAACTTTCAATAGTACTTTGTCTCCTACTTGAAATTCCAACGGCTTCCGTCTATTGTCTGCATAACTCTTCTGATGATCTCTAGCCGTCTTCAGTCTTTCCTTGATTTGGGTAATCTTGTCTGTCGTCTCTTGTACTATTTCAGGTCCTGACAATTGACTTTCTCCTATTTCTGCCCAACAAACTGGAGTTCTGCACTTTCTTCCATTCAGTGCCTCGAATGGGGCAGTTTCAATACTTGAATGATAACTATTGTTATAGGAGAATTCAATTAACGGTAAGTGATCATCCCAGTTTCCACCAAAATCTATTACACATGCTCTAAGCATGTCTTCTAGAGTTTGTATTGTCCTTTCACTTTGCCCGTCTGTTTGTGGATGATATGCAGTACTCAAATTTAGTCGAGTTCCCGTTGCTTGCTGGAAACTAATCCAAAAATGAGAAGTGAAACGACTATCTCTATCTGATACAATGGAGAGTGGAACTCCATGTAAAGATACGACTTCATCTACATACAACTTTGCCAATCTTTCCATGCTAAAGGTTTCTTTCATTGGTAGAAAGTGAGCAGATTTGGTTAATCGATCCACAATTACCCAAATTGCATCATTACCTTTTCTGGTTTTGGGTAACTTAGTAACAAAATCCATTGTTATGAGTTCCCATTTCCATACAGGCATTTCTAGTTGTTGTAGTAGACCTGAAGGTTTCTGATGTTCTGCCTTAACTTGTGAACAAGTAAGACACTTAGAAACATATCTAGCTATATCCTTCTTCATGCCTATCCACCAGAAATTCTTTCTTAAATCTTGATACATTTTATTGTTTCCAGGGTGTATGGTATACCTAGATTTATGGGCTTCTTCTAAAATCTTATTTCTCAATTCTCCCTGCTTAGGTACCCAAATTCTGCTTTTGTGGAATCTCCAAATTCCATCAACTCCTTGATCTAATTCTTTTATTCGTCCCTTCATTCCTTCAGCATCATCCTTGATTGCTGTTTCCTGAACATTCTTTATTTGTTCCATTAAATGTATCTGTAGATTTAATCTGAGAGCACGAACTCGCTTTTGCTTTTCATGATATTTACTACTTAAGGCATCTGCAACTAAATTTGTCTTTCCTTCGTGATACTGAATATCACAGTCGTAGTCACTTAGGATTTCCATCCATCTCCGTTGCCTCATGTTTAACTCTTTTTGCCCAAATATATATCTTAAACTTTTGTGATCTGTATAGACAGTAAACTTACTTCCGTACAGATAATGTCTCCAGATTTTTAGGGCAAAAATTACGGCTCCTAATTCTAAGTCATGAGTCGTATAGTTTTCTTCGTGCTTTTTCAATTGTCTTGAAGCATATGCAATTACCTTTTTACGTTGCATTAGCACACATCCAAATCCTAGTTTTGAAGCATCACAGTAAACTTCAAAATCTTCAGTTCCTTCTGGCAAAGCTAGGATTGGGGCATTTGTTAATCTTTGCTTTAGAATCCTAAAAGCTTCTTCTTGCTTAGGTCCCCATTCAAACTTAACTGCTTTACAGGTTAACTTAGTTAATGGTACAGCTATTTTGGAAAAATCCTTAATAAACTGTCTATAATATCCAGCTAAACCTATAAAACTTCTAATTTCCATTGCAGATTGTGGAACCTTCCATTTGGTAATTGTCTCTATCTTAGCAGGATCTACATGAATACCTTCATGATTCACCATGTGTCCTAGAAATTGAACTTCTTGCAACCAAAATTCACACTTCGAGAATTTGGCGTACAAATTTTATTTTCTTAACAAAGTTAGGAGTGCATGCAAGTGCTGACAATGTTCGTCTTGACTTTTGGAATAAATAAGTATATCGTCGATGAAGACAATTACAAATTTATCCAAGTACGGTTTACAAATCCTATTCATCATGTCCATGAATGTTGCAGGT
Source organism: Helianthus tuberosus (assembly GCA_030545235.1). Taxonomy (NCBI): domain Eukaryota; kingdom Viridiplantae; phylum Streptophyta; class Magnoliopsida; order Asterales; family Asteraceae; genus Helianthus; species Helianthus tuberosus. Next base: position 33,627,092 of record CM060383.1, on the reverse strand, counting down.
GCATTCGTTAATCCGAAGGGTATGACTGTAAACTCGTAATGACCATACCTAGTTCTGAAAGCAATCTTAGGTATGTCTTCCTCTTGTACCTTCAATTGATGATATCCGGAGCGTAAGTCAATCTTAGAAAAATATCTAGCTCCTTGAAGTTGATCGAAAAGATCATCAATCCTAGGTAATGGGTATCGATTCTTAATTGTAACCTTATTCAATTCTCTATAATCAATACACACTCTCATGGAACCATCCTTTTTCTTAACAAACAATACTGGTGCTCCCCACGGAGATGAACTAGGTTGTATGAAACCTTTACTTAGTAATTCATCTAATTGCTTTTTCAGTTCTAACATTTCTGTGGGAGCTAACCGATAAGGTGCCTTGGCTATCGGTATAGTTCCGGGAATTAAATGAATTCTAAATTCTACCTCCCTATCTGGTGGTAATCCTGGTAACTCTTCTGGGAATATATCTGGGTATTCTGAGACTACAGGAATCTCCTTAAGTTCTTTACCCTTAGTACTAATGATTACTGAAATCATATATACTATTCCTTGCTTTCGTTCATAATTAGCAACTTTCATTACTGATATGAACTTCATGGGCTTACGTGGTTTATCTCCTATAATCATAATTACTTCTCCGGTAGGTGCCTGAATTTCTATGGAATTCTGATCACAAAGAATTCGAGCATGGTTGGCTACTAACCAATCCATTCCTAACATAACATCAAATTCGGCTAATTTCATAGGTAATAGGTTTGCAAAGAATTTATGACCTGAGAGTTCTATAATTCCCTTTTTCAAAACTTTATCTATGCTAACATAATTTCCGTCTGCCGTTTCGACTGTAAAAATCTGCCTAAGGTTGGTCAAAGGTAATTTAAGAGCTTGGCAGAATGAAGTATTTATAAAACTTTGGTTTGCACCAGAGTCAAATAATACTTTTTCATACACGTTGTGAACTAAGAACGTACCCGCTATCACATCTGGAATGAGTTCTGCTTCTTGAGTTGTTAACTGAAAGGCGCGAACATTCTTCCTAGTAGCTCCGTCGGCTGTCTTGGCTTTGTTGTCTGCTGGTTTGACCAATTTAGGACATTCTATTTTGAAATGCCCATTTTCTCCACAATTATAGCAGATCCTGGTTTTCTTTCTGCAATCTTCTTCGCGATGTCCTCCAGTTTTGCAAAAGTTGCAGATTACATTGCATCTTCCATAATGCTTCTTTCTGCAATTCCTGCAGAACGGCGGAGTTGAAGATTGCCCTGTTCCTCTTCTCCTGAAGCTACTATTATTACCCGTACGAAATCCTTGGGTAATTTTCTGAGCCAGTTCCTTTTTCCTGTTATCATCTCTTGTGCGCACCAGTTCATCAGTTAAGGTGTTGGCTAATTCCACTGCATCGTCAATAGTACGAGGTCTCGCAGCTTTAACGATATTGTGGATTTCACCAATTAATCCCCAAATATAGCAAGAAATGAGTACCGGTTCTGGCGAAGCCAGTGTTGGTACCACTCTAGCATATTCAAAGAATGTCGAAGTATAACCGCGACAATCTACCCCCATCATTCGATGGTTTAAGAACTTATTTGCCATTTGATCTTTTTCATATTCGGGTAAGAATTTTCTTTCTACAAGACTCTTAAATTCTTCCCATTTCATAGCGTACGCCATCATTCTTCCTTTTGCTTGTAACACCGTGTTCCACCATTCTAGCGCCCCTTCTTTAAAAAGATTTGACGCGTACATGACCTGATCATCCTGGGCACATTTACTTATTGTAATTACTGCCTCAGTTTTCTCTAACCAACGCAGTACTGCAGTTGCTCCTTCATTGCCTGCAAACTCAGATGGTTTACAAGCAAGAAATTCTTTATAAGTGCAACCAGGTGTTGCAGCTTTCATTTTCTTAGGGGGCGGAGCCTGCCGTGGATTATTATCGTGATTAGTATGATTACCGCCTCCATTTACGCTATTACTGAAGTTATCTTCATAAATACGTTTGCTAGGAATGATTTGTTGAGGTTCGATTGGATTTCTAACAGCAGCAACTATTGCTGGAATAGCATTGGCTATCCCTTGAGCAACGATATTTTCTATATCTTGCCTATTTAAAAATTGATCCTCCGGGTGTTGCTCAGATTGATTAACCTCATTAACTGGTTCGTTATTAGCGTTTTCCATCTGATAATATATAATTTATTAGTATCGATTAAATAACAATTATACACAAAACAATCATACAAATTTCAAATACACACATATAGCCAAAACTATCGATTTTTCGATTTCCATTTTTTTATATTTAATAGTATGCATCAATACACACCATTATCTTACAAAGTTTTATTTTAGGTTATTTCACATGATTATATTATTATTTCTATTATACAACCACAGTCTCATAAACCCCTTATCCTTCGTCAGTTGATATTTTAGTAACGGCGCTCCCTCTCATCGTACTTCCAGGAGATCTGTTCTCCCACTTCCCTGATCCTATTTCCTGCATCCATCAATTCTTCGCCAAAGTGGCTAAGTTCAGCTAAATTCTCATTACTCATAGGTGGATTGGGTATAGGTTCTGGGTCAAATTGAGGAAGAAAGGAATAAGGACTATTGAGCAGGTTTTGGAACTGCCAATCATTCGTCCACCACTCGTCCATTCCTAAAGGTTGGGTGTGGATTATAGGTTCTGGGATTGTTGGTTCCAAATTTATTGGAAGTTGAGTTTCAATAGGATGAGTAAAAACATTTGTATTGACAGGCTTAATAGTATCACAGCTTGCCAATATAAAATCTAGCTCTTCCTGCAATGTCATTTCCTGGGTTTGTTTAGAGCTTTCTCCAATTTCTATCTGGGTTTGTTTAGAACCTCCTCCAATCTCCATTTCTATTTGCTTAGAATATTCTTCAAACTGTATTCCCATCTGCCTAGACTCTTCCCCGACTTCAATTCCCTTCCCTTTGTCTAATGGATTTTCTATTTTAGGCATCTTTCTAGTGGCGGGTTTCCTCCTGCGCACACGCCTCCATCCTACAAATTTCCTCCTTTTCTTGGGCTTGGGTTTCTCCGGAGGTGGAGCATTAAATTCAATAGGTTCTTCTATATCTGGTATATATGCCTATTGAAATCTCTGGAAACCTCTATTTTTACCGGATAGAGATTTAAATTCTGAAGGGCGTCAGACAAGTCACTCATGTTGTTTAGTACACATGCAAAATACACACAAATACTAAGTTAAAATTTTATAACAATATTTCATAAATAACCTTTAAATATTATTGCATACCGTATGACAAAAATAACTGAAAATTAAAACATATTACTGTAAACTTATTTATTTACTGGATAAGGTTTCTGGATTGTGGGTGATAAGGTTGCTAAAACTTGAGTTAAAATATTTAAAGATTTGCATTTACTGCTACAGTAGCTAGCATATAAATATCTGCCCATTTTTCATCTAACTTGTCCTCCCAAGGTGATTTACTGGTTAATTCCTGGGTTTCCTGTTTAATCTTCTTTTCTCGGAATTTCTTTATTTTCTCCTAACCTTTCTTAAAAATCAAACTTCTTTTATTAGGAGAAAGTGGTTCCTCATATTGTGCCTTTCGCACAAATATTCCTTCTTCAGGAATTACAGAGTGATTTGAGGATTTGGTTTGGGATGAACTTCCCTTCTCGTTGGATGACCTATCTAATTTAAGATAGATGATTGACAGCTTTTGTTTACCCATACTGTACACAAATATTCAATTAAGAAAACACATAATCACAAAATGACAAGTAGAAAAATTAAGTATTTTCTAAATACTTAATTGGCTTAAATCAGTGGCTCTGATACCACCTTTTTCTGTCACGGCTCCCGACCCGGTTTAACCCGTTTCAGGAGCCGCGAGACAGAAAATCCCGTGGTATTAATTTAACAGCGGAAGGTTTCTTTAGGATCTTTTTAAAACTGCAATTTTCCCGATTATTTTATTTCACAATTCGGGATAAAACCCGGGTAATTTACAATCATAAGATTTCACGGAGAAATCTTTATTTTTACAAAACATGTTTCTTTATTTTATATTGAGCCACTTCCTTAAGCTTGTAGTGCTTCACGGCACTTTTCTTGGATCATAACAGATCACCTGAAACATGTTTAAAAAAAAAGGTTTTGTCAGCGGGAAATACTGGTGAATCATTCTATTTACTAAAATGACCCATTTGTTATAATTTACAGTATTAAGAGCGATTACAATGTTTCCATATATCAACCAACTACCCACAGTACTTGTCACTCGACATTCATCGGTAGCCTCTGAGCCCAATGGTGTCTGTGACTATGGTCATATCACCCCTTGACCCCGTTGTCCAATGGTGACGGTTATCAAGTAATGTATACAAAACCCCACATACCGGCTGTAACTTGGTGATTACAAAGACTTAATCCCCGTAATTATAACATTGAAAACAAATAGAGTTTTATAAAGTAATTTGATAAAAAGAGAATGACTCACATTGCATATTTAATTGAGCAGAGCCTAGCCTACTGATTAGCCTTTTAACCTAAATTAATAACATGCACACGAATTCGGTTAGTAACTAATACAACATTTACGATAACTCACGAGATTAAAACCTTCACAACGAATGACAAAGCATAAACCCTAACGTTGGCAGCACTTAAACATCCATTTGATAGTTTAATCGATCGGACATTGAATCGTAGCAGCGATCGAGTTAATACCGAGTATCGGAGCAGCGCCTCGCTAATATAATTGATATTTTCGACTTCAGAGTACTAAAACTTCGTTTTTGAAAGTTTGTTTCGACACAGAATGAAAGTCCCTAATGCAAGCTATTTATAGGTAAAATTAAGGGTTTACGCGGCCCGCGTAAGCCTTCTGCTTACTCTTACGCGGCCCGCCTAGCCGCCCAGTCTACGATTAGGCTTGACCAGTCACAAGTAGGTTAGCCAGGTGGTCGCTACGTGGATCCGGAACACTTATCCGGTCAACCCAACATTGACGCGGCCCGCGTAAGATAAGCTTGTCTCTTACGCGGCCCGCCTGAAACCTATAAGTTTGGTTTTTTCTTGATTTTTGATGTAGGGTAAGGTTTCAGGGTCCGGGTTTATACTTACGGGTATTTTTAGGATAATTTTGAGAGTCCTTACAGGGGATCCATAGCTTATTTTTTAAGATGAAAAAAGTTGAGTTCAGATCTGTTTAAAGAAAAAAAACAAATAGTCTTCAAGGCCTTATGTCTGCCCGCCTGCAGACATAGGCTCTTTGCAGACGTTTTAAGCAAAAACAAACAGCACCTAATTTGCCCTCAGCTGATTGAATGAATTGTCTGATTTAACCTTATGAAAGAAAAACGAATCAGGACACGTGTACGACCGTTAAAGTCGCGTATGTAATGTAGGATAAGGGCATTTGTATCCTACACTTCCTATATATATATATAGGGTCAAGATTTAGAGAAAACGGTAGAAAGTGTGAGAACAGTGAGAACGCTTATTGATCGTCCGATCAAAACAATCTATGGACTAGATTGGGGCGGTGGCATTTTGGTAAATAACATCATTTTTATTACGTGGGCGCGCTTCATTAAGGGTAAAAAAGGTAAAACACCATTTTTCACATAAACGCCATTGAAAAATAAAACGCCAAATAAATACAAAACGCCAATTTTATCACTGCGTAATTTTTTCTGGGTTTTTATTTAAGCCCTCTGGCTACAAAAACGCCACAAAATATGAAACGCCTATATAACGCCAAACCTTACATTTTTTGTTATAAAAATAACATCCCGCCTAAACTACGCGCCAAAAAAAAAAATTCTATAAATAGAAACGTCTCACCTCCTTCCGTTTATCACACAAAAAAAAACACACACAAAAAAACACAGTGGTTGCTAAAAAAATACAACTCAATGTAAAACGCCAAAAAATACAACGACGGCAAAACATCTTTTCTTTGATACTCAGTAAATGTTCTGCATGAAGTTTCGCTGAATGATTTGTTACGTGAATGTAGAAAGATTTTGCTGCATGAGATGGACAAAATTGAAAAAAGAGGGACTGATGACACCCAAATGTCATTCTGTCATCTTTGTTCTTGAAGAAGGTTTGGATGATAGGAAGAGACCTATACCAGTGTAAATGCTACTTTGGCCTCGATGATTATAATGAAGACGACGGGCAGACAACATCCACCCACAAACGGTTGCTCTATATCTCCAACATCCACAAAGACACTTCAACACATGAACAAAGAAAATAAACAACGCCAAACCCAAAACGCCATTTATTTGTCACAGTTCTTATAGTTTCAAAAGACAAAAGAGACTGATGACACTGAAGATTTAAATCATAAATTGCTTCTACTTTGTTTTTTCTTTATCTGTTGTTTGTTTTGTAATTTCAGTTAATAAACAACAAAAGTATTTTAATAGTATATAATAAAACGCCAAAATGAGCAAATGCTTGTAAAACACCATAATGCCATAAAAACGCCCCAAAAAACTACCAAACTATAATAAAATTAATTTGAACAACTACTATTATTAAAAATAAATAAATAAACGTGAAACAATGTGCAAAAAATATAAAACAAAAAAGTCCAATCGTTATCTAACCGCCACTGGAAAACAAAACGTCATAATTACAGTCGTTAAAAGATTTGACGTGTTACACCATAAAAACACAGTTGAGTCTGAAAATAAAACACGGTAAAACTGCAAAAAACAGTAAAATGAAACGACGGAAAACATAATTACTAACATTAATAATATTAAAAGCCAAATTCTTGGGAAATTAAATTTATTTAACTTTTTCAAAACGCCATAATTACCTGTCATGCGCGAGAAAAAAAAAAGCCAATATAAAAGATGACCATGAGAACACAAGATCAAACACGCCAAAAAATTTGACTAAAACGCCATATATTATCCAAAACGCCAAAAACTTTTAAAATGGCTAAAGTTATTGCATGGAGGTTTGAAAGAAAAAAGAAACGATTCATCATAAAGTTCTCTAATAGGAGAAGGGTAAAGGTAAGGACAATCAAAGCAATGCTTGGAATGAATGAAAAGGTACAGAAGGATATCCTGGCCCTTGGGGTTCTGATGGACAACGATTGTGAAAGAACCAGAACTGTAATAAAAAGACTGAAGAGAAAATTTCCAGCAGAAGATGATGATGATATTGACGACTCCTATACCAAAACTTAGCAGTTTGGTATTGCATGAGGAAGAAGGAACAATTGAAGTTACTTATAAAACGGGGTGCAATATTCATGGCCAATGGAAGAAATGTTGAAGACAGGGTTGCTATCTATCATTGAACAACTCTGTGATTTAGCACCTTCAAACGATCCAAAATCCAAAGATGTAGTGATATTCAAGAATAGGCTGCAGCAAAGAAAAGAGGAGCTAATGGCGTTATACGCAAATATGAAATTTGATGATGAAGAATCTGAAGAAAGTGATGAACAAAGCGATGGGTACATCTCTGATGTAATCCCACCTACGGAAGACTATTAGTTAATTTTGATTTCGTATTATTGTAATTTTATAAAATATTAATCTATGGTAATCAATTATTAACAAAAAGATACAAAACGCCAAAAAATGACATGAAAAAAGTCATAACGCCAAAAAAATTAACTATGTGACACAAAAAGAATTAATTCAACGAGAAGAAATCTGAGAAAAACAGTAAAACGCCAAATAATGAATAATTCTAGATAACGCCAAAATTATCTTGCACGCAAAAAATAAAGCAGCATTTCAAACGCGAAAATCGGGAAAGAAGAAGAATACTAAAAAGACAAAAAAAACCCCTCAGATCCGGATCATGATGCGCGCCACGTGTTGGGCCAGGATGTGTTCTCACCGTTCTCACACTTTTGAGCGTTTTCTCCTGAACCCGTTTATATATATACATAGGGTAAGGTTCATGCGAGAACCACCTTTATTGCGAGAACCGCAAGAACAAATGTGAACACAACCTAAAATAGCTAAAGAAACCTAAAAAAACCTAACCCCCACCCCCCCCCAAAAAAAAAAAAAAAACCTAAACCCCCACCCAAAAAAAACCTAACCCCCCAAGCTAAAATGCTAAAAACTAAACCCCAAAAAACCTAAAAAAATCAAAAAAACACATAAATTTTTTTTTAAATATTTTTAAGTTAAAATCGCTACTTTTAGTAGCCAAAAAATTTAAAAAAAAAATTGGCTACTAAAAGTAGCGATTTTTTTATAAAAATTATTAAAAAAAAATTTGTGTGTTTTTTTAGCTATTTTTAGATATTTTTGGTTGTGTTCACATTGGTTCTCGCAATAAAGGGTGGTTCCTAACGAATCTTTGTCCTATATATATATATATATATTAACATATAAATAAGCAATTTGAATATGCATACATGTGTTGTAACATGTACTTAGGGGGTTTTTAAAAAAAAAAAACTAGAATTTTCCTTTGTAACCCTAAAGTTTTTATCTTTAACAATTTAAGTTTAAAGTTTACTCTTTGTTTCCTTTTAACCCTAAAGTTTTAATATTTGACAATTTAAGTTTAAAGTTTTAATCTTTGGTAATTTAACCCTTTTGATTAATTTGATTTTTCACTTCTAATTCAAAAGTTTCTATCTTATACGATTTAACCACTTTGATTAATTTGATATTTCACTTCTAATTCAAAAGTTTCTATCTTTTGCAATTTAACCACTTTGAATTTTTTACTTATGTGTGGTAATCTTGGCTTTGGGGTTTTTTAAACAAAAAATGGTTATGCATATGGTTGTTAAAACCTTGGCTTTTGGGGGTTTTTTAAAAAAAATTAATGTTTTTACTTTTCACCCAAAAGTATTTCATAAATTACTTTTAACCCAAAACTATTTGTTTTTTTTACTTTTAACACAAAACTTTTTATCTTTTCAAATCTATCCTCACAACTTTTTTTTATATTCAGATTTGGTCCTTTATAGTTTTTGTTTTCCGCAAATTTTTCGCTTTATACTTCGTTCTAAATTTTGTGACTTAACACATCGGAACGTGCGTCTTTGGTTTAACGTTTTTACGTTTCGTTCTAAATTTTACGAGTTAACATGACGCAACGTGCGTGTGTGGGTGAACGTTTTTACATCGTCTATTTTTTTTCCGTTTGACAGGTTCAATATAACGTGTGCGTCTTAAATCGACTAAGTTATAACTAAAGAATCCCCGCCGCATTGCGGCGGGTCGTAATTCTAGTATATATAAAAACGGTGAAAATAGGTCACCTTGTCGCACCCCCTATAACATCAAAACTCAAGCGTAGGTGACCCGTTAATTAGGACAGAAGCAGTTTTTTTTGTCATTTTCATCCAACCCCCTAACTCCATCTAAAAATGCCAGTTAACTGGTCAAATTACACATATGTTTTGTTTTTGCCATTTCCATTCAAAACACATTTTACAACCAAATAACAGACATTAGGTTGTAGGTGAGTAACATAGTACTATAGAAACAAGTATAGAAGTCATAAGACCACATATACACATAGATGCAGGAAGATAAGCACATGCAAATAGGAACTCTAAGCCCCTACAATCAAGTTAGGACCCCATCTTTTAAAAATCCTTAACCTTAATCCTACGTCTTCATAGACCCCTATCATATACCATGTCCCAAAGAGGCGTAACTCTAACAAATCCTACCTAACCAGCTCATCCAAAGTCACTTTGAGCCTACCTCTACTCCTTATCCCCTCCATAGTCAATGATTCCACTACTCTAACTCGCGTTGTTGAATACCTCATCTTCACATGTCCAAACCATCTCTACCTCCTCTCCTGTATCTTATCCGCTATACTAGTCACTCCTAACCTTTCCCTAATAACCTCATTTCTTATCCGATCTAACCTTGTATGCCCACACATCAGTCTTAACATCCTCATCTTTGCTACCTCCATCTTGCGTGCCTGTGTCTTCTTGATGGCCCAGCGCTCTGTTCCATACAACATAGCAGGTCTGACTTCAACCCTATAAAATTATCCTTTAATTTAGTCGGAAACCTCTTGTCTCACAATACCCTACTGGCTGCTCTCCATCTGCACCATCTAGCCTGGATGTGATGAACAACATAACTATCTATCTCCCCATCCCTTTGTACAAACGATCCTAAGTATTTGAACTTAGTTGTTTGTGGAACCCTTCAGTCAAAGGTAACATGAGTATCGTCATCGCCGCCTACCTCACTAAAACCACAATAAAGATACTCAGTATTCCTTAAACCCCTGGCCTTTAAAGCTGCTCGCCACTCCTCTAATTTGTCATTCAATCTTTGTTTAGTCTCCGCTATTAACACAATATCATCTGCGAAAAGCATATACCATGGAACTGTCTCTTGAAAATCGATCTAGTCAACGCATCCAACACTATTGTGAAAAGAAACAGACTCAACGCAGATCCTTGGTGGAGTCCTACATTCACAAGGAAAAAATCGTCATCCCCTACAGGCAAACGCACCCTAGTTTGAGTCCTAACATACATATCCCTAATTATGTCTATATACTTCTAAGGAACTCCTCTACTCTCTAAACTATCTCAAATCAGCTCACGTGGCACACTGTCGTATGCCTTTTCAAGGTCAATAAACAGAATATGTAGATCTCGTTTCTTTTCCCAATACCTTTCCGTTGGTCTTCTTAAGATGTGTATTGCTTCTGTAGTTAACCGCCCTGACATGAAACCAAGTTGATTTACTGTAACCTGAGTTTTTCTTCTAATTCTAGTCTCGATTACTCTCTCCAATAGTTTCATAGTATGACTTAACAGCTTAACCCCTCCGTAACTACCACAACATTGTGCGTCTCCTTTGTTCTTATATAAACGCACCACGTCACTAGTCCTCCACTGATCCGACATCTTTCCAAACTTAAGAGTAAGGTCAAACAAACTAGTCAGCCAATAAACTTTTTCCTCTCCCAAACACTTCCACGCCTCTATCGGTATATTTTCTGGACCAAAAACAAAAGTGACATGAGTTTAACCTTTTACAATGTAAAGCTACGTGGATATCAAAAACAAAATTGAAATGTGTCATTTTAAAATATAGAAACATCCATCCTACATAAAGTAGATACATATGTGTCACCCCATGGCCCATTTGGATAAAATATATGTCATGTGCGACTTTGGGCTCAAGAACTCACTCATCCACCAATTTTCAAAACCAAAGGGCTTTATCCATCATAAAAACCCGAAGCTAATTTCTAAATTGAGTGGCGAATATTCCAATAATCTAGCCGCTAGTCATCTCCGTCATCCTTTCTTCTTCTGCCGCCTAAAAAACCCTCAAAACATAAACATTTATCCACAACAAAACCAAATGGCACTCTCATTCACATCTCTGGTAACTTTCCCAATCCATTTTCTATAATTATCTTTAGTATACATTACATTACATTGCTTCTTTAATTTTTTCCAATTTGCTCTTTCAGTCAAACATCGGTTCGCTCTCAGCTCCACGAACCTCACATCTGACCACAAACAAGTTGGGTAAATGTACGGTGTTAGCGTCTTCGACCTCTTTATCAGCCTCGCTCCGGTTGTCCTGTTTAACAAACCCTAGGGTTGTTGAGAATAAGTCACGTGCCTTTTCTGTTAGGGCTATTGCTCAGGTATATATATATGCATTTTGTGAAGTTGTATTTTTAACTAATTATAATGTTTTTGGATGATTTTTTAATATGTTGAGTAGTTGGTTACATTTATAGTTGTAGATAGTTGAGTTGTATATGTGAAGTGTACTGTTTAAAAGATATTGAATGAATAATTTTAGGCTTGTCTTACAATTATAGATTTGGTTTTAAAAAGCGCGAGCCACACCAAAGCAATAGGGTCTAAAAATGAGGTGCAAAGCGCAGAAGCACACTGTTTTTTTGTACGCGAGGCGCAATTTGTTATGTAATTTTTTTTTTGTATATTTTCTTTAGGTTTCTTGCATAATTTATGCCAATGTTTAGACACAGATAAGCTTTATATATGTTTGAATATATAAATTATCTACATGTACAACCTAAAAGGCCAGTTTTACAACATCCTGTAAACGTCGTGCTTTATGTAGGCTGAAGCGATGACCCTTGCGCCTTTTTAAACCAAGGTTATATAGATAAGGATTTGCAGATTTGAAAATTATGAACATTTAGAAAAAAATGAGTCCAGTTGGTGCAACATACAAAGCTTATATTTTTAAGTGTTATTGAGTTTGTATTAGCTTATATTTATGGTTTTTCTACATATAGGAAGTGGCTACACAGGCTAAAGTAACCAACAAAGTCTTCTTTGACATAAGCATTGGAAACCCTGTGGGGAATTCCGTAGGAAGAATTGTGATTGGGCTCTTTGGTGATGATGTGCCTCAAACGGCTGAGAATTTCCGGGCTCTGTGTACAGGTTTACATTCATGTTATTTGTTGATTGGTTTTATTAAGTTTTGATGGACCCATGTAATGAACTTACGGGTAATCTGGTCTCACTTTCAGGAGAGAAAGGTTTTGGTTACAAGGGTTCTGCGTTTCATCGTGTCATCAAGGATTTCATGATTCAAGGAGGAGACTTTGACAAGGGAAATGTATGACTTATTGATCCTGTCTTTATACTTGCACATTGTCCCGGTGTATTTAACCATGATCTTTGTTGCATTTATTCTGTGCACTTGCATGATCTTTCATTTGGACATGTGACAATTTATATGAATGCTTTTATATTATGCAGGGCACTGGTGGCAAGAGCATATATGGCCGGACATTTAAGGATGAAAACTTTAATCGTGAGTTCGTCTATCCTTTACAAGCTCATATTAACATTTGACACATCCTAATATATGTTGAAACATCGCAGTAACGCATACTGGACCTGGAATTGTTAGCATGGCTAATGCAGGACCCAATACTAACGGAAGTCAATTCTTTATATGCACAGTCAAGGTAACCACAATCTGCTGTAGAATGTAGATCATCTGATAACATGATTAAAGGTAAAAAAAATGGTATCATATAATCAACCATAAAAAAATGTTATTGGTGTTATTGGGATGGTATCGTCTCTTATTGACATTGTTCTGTAATTGTGTGGTGAGCAGACGCCATGGTTGGATCAGCGGCATGTTGTGTTTGGGCAAGTTCTTGAGGGCATGGATGTAGTCAAGCTAATCGAGTCACAAGACACAGACAGAGGTGATCGCCCAACAAAGAGAGTTGTTATCAGTGATTGTGGTGAGCTTCCGTTAGTCTAGCCAACTAAGGCCGGTGGTTGTGAGTGTACGAGTTATTGTAGCCTTTTCAGGCAGAGTAGTTAGGACATGAAGAGGTGGTCGGACTATGAGGCTCTGTTCATTTGGATAACATAGATGTGTCAGCGACTATCTTTTAGCCTTCCGTCTATTGATACTGTTTCATAAACAGTTTTCGATTTTGAAATAAGGAGTGGCTTATTTCAGTTAAGATGTGTTTGGATTGTAGGTTCTTGGTATTATGGTTAAGTAATGATTGAAACCCTTGAATTGGATTTCCTCCACCAAACCCTCCAAAATATATATGCTTCTAACACTTTCCTAAAGATGCAACTATATCGAATTCCTAAGTTTAATTTTTTAATCTATAGTAACTAATTGAAAACATATGTATTAAACGTCGACAATCAAACAAACATGTATGTTTGGATAAAAGATTTGTAATGTTATGGCATTCATTGATCTTTAGTGTATCGCATCATGTATATGGGTATGACTTATATGCTTAAAAAGGCTACAATCATTCAAACTTGAAAGAAAATGGGGTTCTAACTGTGTATTTACCAGATATCCAGGTCATGTGTCCCTGACCATATGGACCTTTCGCGTTATCCTTTTTACCTCGAGTAAATGTTACTTTATATGTTAACTTTTGGTGCAGCCCTGTGAAGCTCAACTCTTGAGGATGACTGCTAATGCTTACACCCTGAGGGACAGAAATATCCCTGATGGCGTAAGTCGAGTTTGCCATACCAACGTTAGTCACTGTCCTCAAGTATGTTTTGCTATCACCTCTTTTCAGAGATATAGCAAACGAAGGATAATTCAGCTGGGCTTCAGGTATGGTTTTTGAGCAGTTAACTTTCTTTTTAACGATTGTTTGAACATGTTCGGGCGTGTATCCTAATCCACAAAGATACGGAATGTAGTCATCAGGTTGGATATCAAAAACAAGCCCTGGCTCATGAGCTTTTGGTGGGTTTACGTGACCCGAGCCGATGGCAAACACGTTTGCAGGGCGCTCTCTTTCTTCAATAATGGCATGTCCATTTCGGTTCACTTGACTCGCCGTTGTCATTATAGCAGACTTGATAGCAGCAGGAGACCATTCCTGGTGGACGCTTTTGAGCAGTGCTGCTATGCCTGCAAGATGAGGACAAGCCATTGACGTGCCACGTACGACGTTAAACGCTGCTTTGGTTCCTTTCTGGTGGTCGACCGACTCATTCCAAGCTGCGAGAATGTCAACACCGGGTCCGATAATGTCTGGCTTTAAGATTCCAGGACTTTGGGAGTTAGGCCCCCTAGAAGTGAAATAGGATACCTCTGGATCGGTTTTTGCCCCTGCCACGGTTCCTTTGAAAAGGATAGTTGCAGTTGGTGAAGAAGTTGAATTTAGATACTTTTTAATCTCATCCCCTTCTTTGTAACCAACAAATGATGCAGGAAGAACATGAGCTTCGGCGGCTATACTCGCACCACAAAGAATATAATTAGCAATAATCATGGCGGCGCCTCCGGCATCCTTCACTACCTGGCCCTTTACGGTATTGTCAATATTGCCCACATCACACACTACTACCTTCCCCTTGACGTCGATGTGGTCCAGTGATCCTTCCACGCACAGTGCTGCTAATATATCACCATCTTTGCCGGGGTAAACAAGAGGACGAAGCTTATGATCAAAACCCTTTGGTTGATATAACGATTCGCCATCAAATATCTTCTTGTTTCCGAGAAGAACACTGGTCGTTATTCTTCTATCAATGGTACTAGCCCCGACTGTAAGCATCCATGGGGCCTCATTTGATAATGAACTATCCAGAGGTCCCGCGTTACCTGCTGAGAAACTCACGAAGATCCCTTTCTGCATGGCATTGAATGCGCCTATTGCCATTGAATCTTCATGGAATGGCAACTGATCTCCGCCCAGTGAAAGTGACATCACGTTAACACCGTCTTTGATAGCTGCATCCATGCCTGCTAAGATGTCGCTCAACAAACAATCGTCGGTACATACTTTATACATGGCCAAGTGTGCTAGTGGTGCCATCCCGCTCGCAGTGCCGTTCGCCATGCCAAATACATTTGCATTGTCTACTGAATTCCCTGCGGCGGTGCTTGAAGTGTGTGTCCCATGGCCATCCTCGTCCAGTGGAGAGATTCCGTGAACAAAGCTTCTTAGTCCAATCAGTTTGTTATTACACCCGGCTACCTCACATTTACCCTTCCATGTTGATGGTGGAGCGGGGACGCCATTGTCGTTAAATGAAGGATGCCCGGGAGTAACTCCGGTGTTCATAACCCCAATTATGACCCCCTTCCCTTTGTTCGAGTCTTTCCACAAACCAGAATCTTGGCGCAAGCCCAGAAAGTATGATGACCGAGTTGTTTGCAGCTGATACACACCTTCAGGCCTTACGGATACAACTCCACTCAGGTTCTCAAGTGCCTCTGCTTGATCTACCGACAATTTAGCAGCAAATCCTGTAATCACATGGCGGTACGCATAAACCATCTTTGGCTTCTCGTTTGAGCGGGAAGGTATTTTGGACAAAAAGGAGTTGTACCATTCTTCAATCTCATGCGCCTGAGAAAAGTCTTGGCCTTCAGGTAAGCTTAGGTGAACAATGTAGGTTTTGAGGTCATTGGCTTTGGTTAGAAATACATTGAAAATGGTGGTGCAAGTAAGAAATAACACTAAACCGATCGTTGGAAACATTTTGCTTATGATGGTGGAAGATTTTGAGGATATATGCCTAGAGCTGCTCTTGATGCATATTTATATATCATTGAGGGGGTAAACACCGATCAAGAAGGACCCTTGCATATCGAACAACAGATAGTGATATACACATAAGCTTGAATATTATGCTCACTCAATCGCCTAGAAATAGGAAATTGTTTGTATATGTTTGCTTTAGTTGAGTTTGTTTATTCATACAAATTTCCTTATCTAGTATATTTCTTGTTGCTTTTAGGATACATACTCAAGTTCCGCATATTGAACAAAAACATCAGTGCTATCCTGTAAACACGCAAGGAATCACTTTGTGGGCCGGCCTCGAGTGTTTTGTGGCAGGATCTTAGTTGAGTAATCGTGCGTGCATATGGTTACTGCCATTACCGAAGGTTTTCTAAGTCTACAAGTTTGTTTATAAGAAAACGAAATGGCCTAAAACTTGGTAAAAAATGAACAGATGGACTGTACATGATTTATATAATTTGGAGAAGAATATAAGTAGTTTTGTTGAACTCTACTGAACCAAGAATCTTTTGCTAGTGCGTTGCTATTTATTGCATTGTGACAAATTTCTTGCTTCAAGTTTTGAAGAACTACCAAAACTTCAATTATCTGAACAACCCAAATTTTAATTTTCTATACAAAGCCACCACTATAGTTAAATCACAGCAAATCAGCAACACAACATTTGTTTTCCTTCTTCAACCATTGTTTAATAATTTTGTATGCTAGAAAAAGGAAATTGTTTAGTGGCCATTTGACTTTCATAAAGTCAAAAGTAATCACACAATATGCAAAGAAAGTTTTCAGTTGAAAGCACTTAACAGTAATTTAACTAGTATTTTCAATTACAATAAAAGATATTATGTAACACCTTAACTTTTATGTATTTGATTGTTTAACCAAGTTAAAATGATTATTAAAATAAATTTGAAAGTTTCTTAATTTGACATATATTTCCTCCAAACAATTCTTGAATTCATCACTGCTAGGGTTATACTAGTCTTAGGGGTTGTTTGGCAACATCTGAATAGTTAAGTGCTGAACTAGTAAGAGGTTTGAACCATTAAGTGCTGAACCAGTAAGAGGGGTCTGAACCATTAAGAGTCTGTATAATGCTTAACTGTTCAGAGGCAAATGTCTGACCAATTTAGATTAGAGGTCTTAACCATTCAGACTCTGTATAAATCTTAACCATTCAGAGGCAAATGTCTGAACCATTTAGACATCTGCTCATGAAACAAACAGTCTGAACCATTAAGTGCTGAACCAGTAAGAGGTCTGAACCATTAAGAGCCTCATTAAGAGGTAAACAAACAGCCCCTTAATTTTTGTTTTAAAGCTGCTGTGGAACATATAAGGTTAACCACATGAACAATTTCCTTTAACAAAAACAATTTGATAGTTCAAACATTTTATGAGCGTAGATAAATTGTGTTACTGAAAATAAAATTTAGAAAATTCGTTACTTCTATACGTAATGTGTCACTTTATGAATTATGTACTTGAATAAAATCATTTTAACTAAGATTTTTATATGGTTGAAGTAAGAGAGCAGAAAAAAAAATACTTTAATTAACTATGTCATTTAAATATTTTAATCATTACCGGTTATCAGTGGTGGACCTTGGAATTATTTTCATGGGTATCACTAATATTTAGTGTTCAAATATTTATCAACTTGATTATATTTTTTTTTCGGTTTGGGTCGGGTCAGACTATTTTGGAAACTCAGAATCCTGACCAGTAGTTTCATGGCTTAAGCTCTGTAAATAAGGTTAGCTAGTAATTTTATACTGATATTTATACAACTTCTGTATTTGTTTTTTCTGAAATTTGAATCTTCTTATTCATTCATTAATATACTGTAAAATAATTTAGAAATAAAACTTTAAAATGCCATAACCAAACAGGAATCATCGTACGAACTCTGGTTTGTAAGAATGTAAAAACATATGTTATCTGATCCATCAGATCAATCCAAGATGCAATATAAATTAAACATTAAGAATTGAACAAACATGTACGTTTGGATAAAAGATTTAAAATGTTACAGCATTCTTTGCTCTTTGCTGTATCCCATAATATTACTTAAGTTATATGAATAGAAAGGCTACGATCGAACTCGGAAGGATCTATTCATTCAAACTTAAAAGAAAAGGGGGTTCTAACGGTGTATTTACCAGAAATCCAGGTCATATGTCCTTGGCCATATGGATCTTTCCCCTTATCCTTATGGCTTCGAGTAAACGTTACTTTGAATGTTAACTTTTGGTGCATGCCTGTGAAGCTGAGCTCTTGAGGTTGACTGCCATATAGACCTTCAACATTAATGCTTACACCTGGTGGTACAGAGATATCCCCGATGGTGTAAATCGAGTTTGCCACACCAACATTAGTGACCGTCCTTGTGTATGTCTTGCTATCTCCTCTTTTCAGAGATATTGCAAAAGAAGGATAATTCAGCTGGGCTTCAGGTATGGTTTTTGAGCAGTTGACTTTCTTTTTAACGATGAGTTGAATGTGTTTAGGCGTATAGCCTAATCCACAAAGATAAGGAATGTAGTCGTCAGGTTGGATATCGAAAACAAGCCCTGGCTCATGGGCTTTTGGTGGGTTTACATGACCTGAGCCAATGGCAAACACGTCTGCAGGGAGTTCTCTTTCGTCTATGATGGCATGTCCATTTTGGCCCACTTGACTTGCTGTGGTCATTATAGCAGACTTGATAGCAGCAGGAGACCATTCCGGGTGGACGCTTTTGATCAGTGCTGCTATGCCTGCAAGATGAGGACAAGCCATTGATGTGCCACACACGACGTTAAATGCTGCTTTGGTTCCTGTCTGATGATCGACTGACTCATTCCAAGCTGCGAGAATGTCAACCCCGGGTCCAATAATGTCTGGCTTTAGGATTCCAGGACTTGCAAAGTTAGGCCCCCTTGAAGAGAAATAAGACACCTCTGGATCGGTTTTTGTCCCCAACATGGTTCCTCTGAAAAGGATAGTTGCAACTGGGGAAGAAGTTGAATTTAGATACTTTTTAATCTCATCCCCTTCTTTGTAACCAACAAATGATGCGGGAAGAACATGAGCCTCAGCAGCGATACTCCGCCCACAAAGAATATAACTAGCAATAATCATGGCAGCTCCTCCAGCATCCTTCACTACCTGACCCTTTTTTGGATTGCTAATTCCGCCCACATCACACACTACTACCTTCCCCTTGACATCAATGTGGTCCAGTGATCCTTCTATGCACAATGCTGCTGATTCATCACCATCTTTTCCGGGGTATACAAGAGGCCGTAGCTTATGATCAAAACCCTTTGGTTGATATAACGATTCGCCATCAAATATCTTCTTGTTTCCGAGAAGAACACTGGTCCTTATTCTTCTATCAATGGTACTCGCCCCAACTGTAAGCATCCATGGGGCCTCATTTGATAACGAACTATTGAAAGGCCCTCCGTTACCTGCTGCAAAACTCACGAAGATCCCTTTCTGTATGGCACTAAATGCGGCTATTGCCATAGAATCTTCATAGAATGGCAACTTACCTCCACCGAGTGAAATTGACATCACGTTAACACCGTCTGCTATAGCTGCATCCATGCCTGCTAAGATGTCACTGGACCTACATCTCGTGCTGTAACATACTTTATACATGGCTAAGTGTGCTAGTGGTGCCATCCCACTTGTAGTGCCATTCGCCATGCCAAATACGTTTGCATTGTCTACTGAATTCCCTGCTGCAGTGCTTGAAGTGTGTGTCCCGTGACCGATCTTATCTATTGGAGAACTTCCGTTAACAAAGTTTCTTATTCCAATCAGTTTGTTATTACACCCTGCCACCTCACATTTACCTTTCCATGTTGATGGTGGAGTGGGGACGCCATTGTCGTTGAATGAAGGATGCCCGGGAGTAATTCCGGAGTCTATAACCCCAATAATGACCCCCCTCCCTTTGTTTGAGTCTTTCCACAAGCCTGAATCTTGGCGCAAGCCCAGAAAGTAAGACGAACGAGTTGTTTGTAACTGGTACATACCTTCAGGCCTTACAGATGCAACTCCACTCAAATTCTCTATTGCCTTTGCTTGATATACTGACATTTTAGCAGCAAATCCTGTAATCACATGGCGGTACATATAAACCATCATTGGATTCTCGTTTGAGAGGGAAGTTACTTTGGACAAAAAGGAGTTATACCATTCTTCGATCTCATGCGCCTGAGAAAAGTCTTGGCCATCAGGTAAGCTTAAGTGAACAATGTAGGTTTTGAGTTCATCGGCTTTGGTTGGAAATACATTGAAAATGGTGGTGCAAGTGAGAACTAACACTAAACCGATCCTTGGCAACATTTTGCTTATGAAGGCGGAAGATTTTGAGGATATATGTCTAGAGCTGCTCTTGATCCATATTTATACAACATTGAGGGGGTGATCACTGATCAAGTGGACCCTGGTATATCGAACTACAGCTAGTGATACACACAGGAGCTTGAATATTATGCTCACTCAATCGCCTAGAAGTAGGAAGTTTGTTTGTATAGTGCTATGTATGTTTGCCTTCATTGAGAGATTCTCCATTCATACAAGTTTCCTTCTCAAGTATATTTCTTATTGATTTTAGGATTATATATTATACAATATTTTTAGTTGTTACAGTTCTCCTTTTTGGTTTAGCTAGGAACATACTCAAGTTTCGCATATCGACCAAAAACAGCAGTGCCTATCCTGCAAACACGCATGGGATCATTTTGTGGGCCGGCCTTGAGTGTTATGTGGCAGGATCTTAGCTGCATCATCTTGTACAGTTGTATGCATATGGTTATTGCCATTACTGAAGGTTTTCTACATCTACAAGTTTGTTTTTCAGAAAACGAAATGGCCTAAACTTGGTAAGAAAATAATTAAACAGACGGACGGACTGCACATGATTCATATAATTTGGAGAAGAATATAACTAGTTTTGTTGAGCTCTTCTGAATGGAAGAATCTTTCACTGGTGCATTGCTATTTATTGCATTGTGACAACTTTCTTGCTTTAAGTTTTGGAGAACTATCTACATGACGATGCCAACCTAAGCACCTATCCTTCTTCTGAACAGCCAAAATTTTAATTTTCTGTTTTATTTCTTCAACTCAAGAATAACTAATTAGTAACACCTTAATTTTTATTGATTTAGTTATTTAACTAAGTTAAAACTTTTTATTACATAATTTCTTTGACCCGTACCAATTTTTACCCGACCCGTTATTTCTTCCTTTCCAACAAAAATTCCTGTATTTTTTACTGCTCAGGTTATAATAGCTTTGTGCCTTTCAGCCCTTAAAATCACCTAAACCATTATTTGACCATGTTGACCTTGGCTGTTGTGGAATATAATAATAATCTATTACTTGAACGATTTCCCTAAACAAAAACAATTTGATAGTTTAAACATTTTTACGGCTGAAAATAAATTTGTGTTTACTAAAAATAGAGTTAAGAAAAATCGTTACTTCTTTATGAAATGTGTCACTTTATCAATTATATACTTTAACTATCATTATTGGTTATTTAATGCAAGTGATTTAACCCTAAAGTAGTTATATTTTGAGCTAGCATCTTTTAGGGGTGTAGCCGCACTTGAGCTTGTATCCAAAGCTTGAGCTCAGCTCGCAAAAAGTTAACGTGAAAAGTAACAGAAACCAGATTTAGTCTTCAGCCTAAAGAGAATACAACTGAAACCAGTACTGACTCCACTAATTTGATCATATAATCAACCATTCATCTCTCATTGGCAACTACTTTTCAACCGTCAAAGGTAAGGTTTCCAAACGATCATGACGAGAGTCATAGGGCTACAGAAGCACGACAACCGTCAGTACATCACCACCATGATATTCGGCTCAATTAGACAAGCTCTCTCAAGCTTCACAGGTTTTGATTTCGTACACTCTTACATATGTCATGTGTTCTAACGTAAATGTACTTTTCACCTAATGTCACACACTTAGGAAATGTATGACATCTTTTGTTTTGAATATAAGGATAGAAAAACATTTCCAAATATACGTGATTATCATAAATATAAATCCGTTCCAAATTAGAAGTTCCAATTCATCCATACCTCCGTTCCTATCAGAGCAAACCAACTATACAAATAAGCACCCTATTTCCGACACAATCGTTCAAGTGCCATGTTTTCATCACCACCAAAAGCTTCCAGCGTCTTTTTTACCAACCCTTCAGGGAACCCCATTTCAACCAGCTTCTGCACCTGCGACAAAATTCATACCCCACTACTTATATTATTTAAAGTTTTCGACACAAGTATGTTACACTTTTATGCATTATTTTTTTCATTTTAATACCTTCCCACTGAACCCACTGGATGAAGCCTTGGCAAAGTCCTCTGTCCAACGCCGAGCTGTAGCAACATATGTAGCATTATCGCTAAGATACTGCAGGGGAGGAAAAATAATTACAGTCGGATAAAAAATAGAAAAAGGTAAAAGTCAAGTGTGATGAGGTAAATGTGTAACCTGTTTGGCAACAACAGCATCTTGGGGATCGTTTGGTTCCGGGGTTGATAACAAAGCTTGTAAGGAAATCAGAGCGGTTTTCAGGTTTAGAGCTGGACTCCAGTTGTTCTTTAGGATATCAAGACATATAGCTCCAGTTTGGCTACTGATATTTGGATGCCTTGAATTTAAACAAGGTTTACGTCTTAGAATGTAAATTTCGAGTGATACTGTAATAAAACTTCTTTTTCATTTTATTCCCAAATGGGGTTTATAATTTTATATTTAATAATTCTTACCAAACTTTTGTAGTGAACTTCATTTTAGGAGGCACAAAGGGATACCCATCTGCAAAACATCAGAAAAAAATGAATATCTCAAGACCTAAACTAAACATAACAGTATAGATTATAGAAGATGAGTTAAAGCGGTTTTGCAATCAAACGATACTTCTGACTTTCTGTCTTTCTAAAGCATTACTTGACCTGACTAACTGGCTGACTCTACACTCTTAAAAGAACGACAAAAGTCATCAATCAAAGGAGTAATCACAGCTCCAGGTACTGGCTGTCTCCTTAAACTATCAATGACCACTTAACTGTTAAATAAGAAGCTAAAACTTGCCACAGAAGCTGATATACAAAAATTTGGACTCTTCAAGAAAAACCGAGCATTATCACAGGAAGTAACATATAAACCTTGTTCCTTTGACCAAATATGGAACAACAATGTCTAGTGCTTCACCTATCAAAGTTACCTTGTAAAAGTTTAACATTCTCATTACCTAACTTCCTCATTTCAATCCATGATCACTTTGGAACAAAGTATTGTAACTACTTTAGTGGAATACTATGGTGATCGCTAACACTTTATGGTAGTATTGTACATAGTTGTCAATAGCGGTCGCTATAGCGAATAGCGTAGCGTATAGGTCGAAAGTATAGGGTATGTAGCCATAAATAGCGGGATTTCAGTTTTTTGTGTCTGTTTTTAAATATAAATAGTGATTAAATATAGCTATAAAATAGCTGGATTTTAGGTTTTTGTTAAATATACATGTAAATTGTAATATATGGGGTCTTTTGATATAATATGCATATAATTTGTTTTTAATTTTTTTCTAGTGTATCGCCATTTATAAAATAGCGTCCACTGTTTATCGCTATTCGCCATTAACAACTATGATTTGAAGATAGTTAATTCGAAAAAAAAGTTTAAAAAAAAACTACAAACATTCTCTCTCTTTATGTTTCTTAATCTACAAGTAAACACAGATGCTCAGCTAATAAGGTAGATCAATTTAACATATACAATCAATGAAGTTACAGATCATAAAATTAAACAACAAATCAACACAATCACATAACAACAAACAGCATAAACCGTAGAAATATATATGTAAAGAAAATAGACCTGGTAAAGTAATATCGACACCGAATAATCCGCCTTCGTAGGGAGTGGAAAGAGGGCCGGGGATGGTGGCGGTGAGGTGGCGAATGTCGTTCTCGTCGGGAGTTAAAGTCATGCCTACTATGCTTTGATCTTTGTTGAAATGCGTCAGTTCCCTTTGGATCCTCGTTGCATCGGCCATTTTGTTCACAGAAGATCGTTCTAGTGTAAGAGAAGAAAACCCTAACAATTTTGAGTGTATGGCTGCTGCTGCTGTGGAAGTGCAGAAGAAGAAGAAGAACCCTAAATGAAATTGAAAGTAGGAGACCCTACTACTCCTTGAACAAACTCACTTGTAGGGGTTTCTGTACGTAACAGCTAGGCAACCTTGTCTAAAAATCTACTCTTTTAACAAAAAATGTTTTTTTTTTCTTTCTTATGAGGGAGCTGTTCACGAGTCGAGTCGAGCCGAGCCAGGGTAAGCTCCGGCTTGATTTTTTGGCTCAATTTTGAAAAGAAAAATAAAACAAGGGTGTACCTATCTAAACACCATTTTGCCTATTTACACACCAAAAAAGGTGTTTTTTGTTCTTATATGCACACCCTGCAGTGTCGAACTGTGGCCAAGGCGTTTTGGTCCGGTTAACCAGACAAAGACTGACGGGTCGGTTGACCGAATCAAAACGCCGAGCTTTGGCCGCGTTTTGGTCCTATCAACCAGACAAAAGACTGACACCCGGTCAACAGACCCGTCAGACACCCGTCAGTCTTTGTCTGGTTAACCAGACCAAAACGCCGCGTTTTGACCACAGTTCGACACTGCAAGGTGTGCATATAAGGACAAAAAACACATTTTAAGGGTGACTATCTACACACTTGGTGTGTAGATAGTTTGGCCCTAAAACAAAGCTCTCAAAATTAACTAGTCTAAAATATTTTTCAATAGTTTAAAAGATCGTATCCAAAATAATTTCAACCTAATACATTACAAGCCAAAATCAAGTTCAACAACACAAAATAAGTTCTAAATTTCAATGAAAGACAATATAGGTTCATTAGCATAGTAATCAATATTCAAATATGCTTTAGATATCAAATTACATTCTAAGTACATGTAAATAATAATTAGTTTTTTTATGATATATTATAATGTATATAAAAATAAAATATATTAAAAGTAAAATAATTCGAGCTAAGCCGAGCTAGACTCACTTTCTAACCGAGCTGAGCCGACTCAGCTCCGTTTCAAACCAAGCTATATCGAGAAGTTTTTTTTCCAAACTAAATCCAATCGAGCTCCGAGCTACAAGCTTTTTGGACAGCCCTGTAAGGGAATACTAATTTGATAATAAAATACTAGATTTTTTATATTTAAAAACAGAAGAAGATAATAAAGTATAAAAGTAAATAAAATGTCAACAGTTGTAATTTTATTGTATTCTTTAAAAGATTAAAAAGTATATTTTTATAAGATAATAAACTATATAAAGTTTGAAAGTAAATAAAACAAATGTAGATCACTAAATGACGATGTGAGTCAGCTACCTAACACTTGATAAAGGTTCTTGCTTTTTAGTGGGGGTCTTAGGTTCAATCCTAAACAAGATGATAATTTGATGTAATTTAGTAGCGATTAGGAGTTGTGTATCATTAGCCATTAAAAAAAGTATATGGAATTGTAACCGCCTCTGTTTTGATTATTTATTACACTTTTTATTTGAATAAATAATGAATATATACAATTACAAATTGCAGTATAATATCCATTTTACTAACGGCTATAGAATATGCTGCCAGTATTGTTAATGACACGCTTGTAATGGAATTGGTACCAATATTTCCGGTTACGTTAAGAAAATCATTATAATAATTGAACAGAATTTGGTCAATTTATGTATTTGAACAGAGTTTTGACTCAATTAGACCGGTTTCTGGTTTTTTGCCTGGTTTGACTAAACCAGCAGGGTTTGATCAGGTTAAAGTGCGGTGTTTAAAGAACCTGTTTAGGACCCAAGGGCGGATCTACCATAGAGGTAGGGGTAACCGGGGTTACCCCTTGGTCGGAAAAAAGTTGGAAAAATTAGTGTAAATTTTGGAAAAATTTGACGTTTTTTCGATTTCGTTATGGCTTATTTATATAAGGTTACCCCTTGGTCGGAATCCTAGATCCGAAGGTTACCCCTTAGTCGGAATCCTAGATCCGCCACTATTAGGACCCGGTTCCAGCGGGTTTGGTCTGATTTCAAAACCATAAGATTAGCCAACTTCAAACTCAGTTGTCTTAAGAACAACATATACATATTACATATCTTGCAGAAACCAGACTTTTAACACCAATAACATTGTGCAAACAGCAAAGTTAGTGTCTTATTACGACAGTTTTCAAACATTCAAATTTCTCCACACCCCCAACTGTAGACAAGTAAAGATGTCGGGATGAAAAACTAGATAGCCATCAGCAAAACAAACACAGATATGAATCAGAGTATTTAGGATTTGTAAAGTACATTCTAAGATTGTGTTGTTTCAAATAGCTTCTCGACGTCAACAACAGTGGTTTCAGCTTCAGTGACTTCGGGTCCTTCCTTTTGGTTTGCTTCTTCCAGCTCAGCCTGAAATCAACAGAGCCTATCTCATATATATCCTATAAAAAGCCAGGCTCATGATTTTTCAAAAACATTAACAGAAATAATAATGGTGACAAATTTAACCCGCTTAATTACAAATGGGTTGATTCCGATTAACAGGTTAAAACAGAAAAAGGTAGCTTAAATGGCAACCTGTTGAAAGTCACCGAAGTGTAGTTTCAATGCATTCAACCTCCTAAATTACGTTGTATCAAAACATTAGATTAATACTGCAATAATATAGTTTTATTTTCACATATATATTTACTTAAAAGGTTATAAAAAATGTTTGCGATCTGACCCGATCCACAATAAAAATTTACCCATACAGAATCCGCCCGAATATGCTACCTTTTCACCTCTAAAATCTAAATTAAACATGATTACACAAAATCAACAGTCCCTATTGAACATTGCATACAAAGTCGTTTTGTTATGTAGAATTTGTGCAAATATATAGTCTTCCCCTTTCTAATTTTTAAGTTGATCTTTATTTGGAATTTGGAATTTGGATATTAATGGAGTGCTCTCTTTGTCTGTTTAACGAAAGGTATTCATGTGGGATCCAAACTACATCACTTTCTTCAACAGTTGATAAATACTGTTTTGGTTTGTGATATTATAGTTAACAGAATACAAACTTAAATCAGCCCAAAGAAGAAACGAGACACTTATATAGTTATATCCTATGTTCTGGCTATTGGCTAATACAATTTTCCACAGCAGATAGTGAGTTTTGTTAGACAATTATCATACTAAAATAAAATATAAACTAATATATAAACTGCATACCAATATTCCTTTTAGGTCAGCTAGCGAGGACTCAAGGCGTTTGCGACAGTCAGGAATCATCATCCTTGATTCAGCCAACACATTTTGCTATTCATATAAACAAAAAAGTACTTTAATCATAGAAAACTTCTCAATCTCAATCACAATTGCAAGTTCACTAAATGAACAAACATTCGTAATAAAAAAAAGATAGCACCAAAGCTGCAATTGTTGTTACCCCAATGACACTTTCACCATATGTCGAAATACATCTTTTAAACACTTTTTAAGAGTTTATTGAGATAATGAGTTAGATGTATATGAAGTTTACCTGTTGCTTAAGATCATAAGGATCAGCACCCTTCTCCTTCATGTCAGCCGTTTTGGCTGCTTCCCTCTCAACCTCTTTCTCATAAGAGTGTAGCTCCTTGACAATACGCTTGCATGCTGCTGTCTTGATTTTCAGATTTCTAATAGTTGCCATATTTCCTTATAGCAAATGTTACCTACCAGATTAAAACAAAAACATTCACATTACAAAGTCCACTTCAAATCTGACAACTGTAAGCCTATTACTTTGCAGATTTAACTAAAACGTGACATATATATATCGATAGGGACGTTCAATACATAACCGTATTATAAGTAGAGAACTGCAACAACCGCACAAATACTTTAACTGTGATACACAGGGTGGTCATGTAACCGCATAACTGTCTCTCTCTCCTACTATATCTATAAATCACTATGTACAACATTGGTTATGCGATGAGCGTGTCTTGTATCTCAAATCATTTAGTTGTGTGGTTTTCGACGTCTAAGCTATGCAGTTAATATCGGTGATATGTCGGTTATATCGGTCATATCGGTCCCTTAGGAAAATATCGGTCAGAATATAGGTACCGATATTATCGGCGATATTGACCGATATAACCGATATTTGACCAATATAACCGATATATCACTGAATTATTGGTGTTAAATTGCTATATATATAAATTCTGCAATATATTAAAATTACCGATATCTCATCGAGATAACCTATATTTCAAATATCGGTCCTTGACCGATATCCGATATTTTACCGCATTAACTGCATAGCGTGTAAGGCTCGTATACAGCTTAATATTTGTCTATTCTTCTAAGACAATGCAATTATTCTCGATTCAGAGGTACAAATATGAGATCTATATATATATATATATAAGCAATACAGCCTCACAGCATAAATCCATGAGGTAATTATTCAACTATAAGTTGTTGAAAATTCCTTCTAACAAATAAATAAATTAGTTGCAGGTGGATCATATCGTATAAAACTTCGAACTACTATAATAAACAATCATACATTTGTGAATAAACTATAAACAATGAAGATTGGATCAAGTAGAAAACCTAATTTTGACAAACACGGAGCATAATCATACAGCAGTTTAAGAAATACGCAGCATAATCATATAATCGACTGAGTGATTGTGTACCTGCAAAGATGAATCGAGTGATGATCGGCTGCAAATTGCAGATTGCCGGTAGTTGCTCTCGGTATACAAATAAGGGCTAAATCATTAAAAAAGTAAAAATAAAATAAAAAATACTAATTGTAAACATAAAAAATTAATAAAAATAAAAATAAAAAGAGAAAATTTCACTTTTTGTCCTTTATGTATTACCTGAATTTTGAAACATGCCCTTTAAAAGTTTTAGTTTTAATTTATGTCCTTAAATCACATGTTTTGTATCATTTTAAGTCCTTTACACCAAACTGAGTTAAATAATTCAGTTAGGTTTATTTAATGCAAGGGTATTATTGGTATTTCACCTTATTTTTTTTAAATAAATCAAAACAATTAAAGGTGGGACCCACTTTACAAAGTTTCAAGGCTTCATCTTTCCCACACCCCCATGTTTTCCGGTCATCTTCTCCGGCTCCGGTCAT
Organism: Helianthus tuberosus; assembly: GCA_030545235.1. Taxonomy (NCBI): domain Eukaryota; kingdom Viridiplantae; phylum Streptophyta; class Magnoliopsida; order Asterales; family Asteraceae; genus Helianthus; species Helianthus tuberosus. Next base: position 33,597,850 of record CM060383.1, on the reverse strand, counting down.
CTTCTCCGGCGGACTCTTCATTTCCGGCAACAGTATATTGTACCCTGACTTTCCTTAAAATAAGTCAACTCTCAACAAAAAATTTGCATAGTTGAAACAATTAAAAAATAGTAAATAGCTACTGATAGATTTTATTGCTGGAACTGAAATATAACAAGATAGAACGCCCAATTCGGAGCTGTTACCGGATCTAGGGTTCCACCCTCACCTTCACCCACCGCAACCGATTTCAACACAGAATCTGGTCATCATCAGCAGGATTTTGATTTTGTGTACTGAAGCGTTAAATCTCCGTCACGTGGATTTGAATTTGGTACGAAGGTGCAAGATCCTTGTGGTTTCAGAGTTTTTGTTCATCTGCTTGGATGGTTCCACAATCGCCATGGCTTCCTCTAATCATCTAACCAGCATCCCACTTCCATCTGATCCCGTTGCAGACTTGCAGTAGGTTCTTGATCTGGAAAGTAATTGTCTTTTTGCCCAATTTGATTTATTTGTAACTGGGAATTGCCTACGCCATGGCTCAGGGGGGTCACAACCTACCACCATACATATTAATTGATCTCCACTGTTACTGGTGATTGTAGTTTTATGTTTTTATAACCGTTAATTCTTGACTTTATATGTTCACTGTTCGTTTTTTCTGGTTCGCCAGAATTTTTCTCCGGAAAACGATAATCTTCGATTTCGATCCTCTGTAACGGTTCTGGTTATATATAAACGATCCTCCTTTGATCTTGTGTTTGGGCGATGAATTCTAAACTGATAGAATTCCTTAACAACAATTATGGTTTCCAAATTCTGTGTCCTCTATTACAATTCGCAAAACAGGGGATGAACATGAACTGATATGTTCTTCGTGAAGAGCCCGCCGGAGAAGATGACCGGAGCCGGAGAAGATGACCGGAAAACATGGGGGTGTGGGAAAGATGAAGCCTTGAAACTTTGTAAAGTGGGTCCCACCTTTAATTGTTTTGATTTATTTAAAAAAAATAAGGTGAAATACCAATAATACCCTTGCATTTGTTGGTGCACTTGTGTCTGTACTTTGTCTGTATTTCGTCTGTATTCAAAACGATGTCTTTGATGTAAGTTTGACCAAGTCAACCATCCTCCGGTTTGACTTGGCCAAACAGTAAACAAATGTTTGTAAGGTGTTTGGGTCGAAAGATGTGTGATCGAAGGATTGTTTATATCCTTCGATCATAAGCTCGAAACATAAACCCTCGACAGATGGACCTCGAAGGATATCATCCTTCGAGGTGTATGCAGATCTTTCGATGTGTTTCTGGTCGACAGATGATCTTTCGATCAGTCTGTCTGATCTTTCGACCAGACATGCTGTGTCGGGTATAAATACCCGTGTGTTGTGTTCACTTCTTTTCAGAGAGACAAAAGGGAGAAGACAGAGAGAGACAGGAGCACACACACACTTTGAGAGTTTATAGAATACTTCTGTAAACATTGAGCTTGTAACCGTACCCTTCATTCGTATTAATACATGTGGTGTTAATCGGTGAATCTTGCGTGTTGTGTTTTGTCGTCTTCTAACTCGGTTTGCATGCTAGCTTGGATTCCGCACTCGCTAGTGTGTTAAGCATAACAAGGAATAAGGTTTCACCTCAACCTCCGAGGGACCTACAGCATTAAATAAACCTAACTGAATTATTTAACTCAGTTTGGTGTAAAGAACTTAAAGTGATACAAAACATGTGATTTAAGGACATAAATTAAAACTAAAACTTTTAAAGGGCATGTTTCAAAATTCAGATAATACATAAAGGACAAAAAGTGAAATTTTCTCTAAAAAAATTATTAAAAAAAAGTTGCATTTTGAAACTATTTTAGGTATGAACGTGGTACTGGTACCGTACAGAACACCGGTACTGAAAATCGTCAAAACTGGGTACTAGTACCGAAAATGTTTGGTACAACCCGTTATTATGCGTTTGACGCACAGACATGTAATTGTTCGTCAAATGTTTTTCTTATATGTTGATTTAGTATTTTAATTCGTTTTGGTACACGTGCATATAATGGTATATCTAACTCATACAATAGTTGTCAACCTATTTCATTGGTGTTGTTAAACTTCTTATCTGTAGATTCAGTGTTGTAGTTAGATTTGATGCATATATGTATTTAGGTCAGGAGTTTTTCCCCCTTTGGGGGTTTCTTCTGGAGGGGTGCAGGTTCGAGTCCACTCTGGTACCAATATTGGGTAATTCCAGTGCGGCTGGACCTTAGGGGGGGGGGGGGGGGCTGGGATTCGAACCCGCAGTGCGGACGAATTTCTTAAGGGGAGTGAACCGTTAACCGTTCAAAAAAAAAAATGTATTTAGGTGTGTTTAACCCACTACAATTTTGAATACAACTTAACATGTCATGTAGTAATGAGTTTTGATGCCCATGTATATATTGATGTTTTTTTAAAGGCATTTAATGGTGTATGTATTTAACCCATTACAACGGTGAGTTCACATGTTTGATTCGAATTCATTACCATGTATATAATAGTGTATTTAACTAATTACATCCAACCACACAACTTCAATGCACGGATTCAAAGGCGCTCTATGAACCCTTGCCCGACCAATCAACCGGCGCCATGTCAAGTTCTTTATAAAGTACCTTGCACTAAAAACACTGATGACACCTTAGACCACACGGTGTGGAGGGGCTTAAAGACGGGGCAATATACGACACGTAGACCAAACCTCATAACATGGTGTGGTGTCTAAATCGACGGTGTGGCACGCGGCGTTAATGCTTGGCGTTTTCCGACATGTGACACAACCTTTGTGCTTATTTTATCATTCAAATTATATAAAATCTATTAAAATGTTATAAAAAACTTTACTAGAAATTAAACTAATAACATTAATATATAAACATTACATAACAATTAAATTAAAAAACATTATATAAAATTAAAAACTAAAAAAACACAGAAAATAAACATTATATAATATAAAAATGAGTAAACTGTCATTTTGGTCCTTGAGGTTTGGTCACTTTTGCCACTTTAGTTCAAAACTTAAACCTTTTAAATCTGGGTCCATGTGGTTTCACTTTTATTGTCATTTTAGTCCAAAAATGAAATCAGCTGGTATTTGGCTAATAAAATCTTGTTATTTTGTCCTTTTCCTCAGGGGCAAAACGCTCAATATAATTTTATTATAACACATTATTAATTAAATTAATGAAATCAGCTGATATTTGACCATTTTACCCATAAGGAAAAGGACAATATAAGGATTTTATTAGCCAAATATCAGCTGATTTCATTTTTGGACCAAAATGGCAATAAAAGTGAAACCACAGGGACCCAGATTTAAAAGGTTTGAGTTTTGGATTAAAGTGGCAAAAGTGCATAAACCTCAGGGACCAAAATGGCAGTTTACTCTATAAAAATTAAAAAACACATAATTTATATAAAAAACCTAATGATTTCCCACTCCGAAACGTGTTTGAATTCACATCTAACCTCGTGCCGATAGTTGATGAGAGCGACTTGTATGTTGTTGTCCTCCCCGAGGTCACCCCCTTGGTGCTCCACAACGGTGTGGAGTTGCTCGAATCTTTCACAATCCATACGGATTGTCCTAAAACGAGAAGATAGGGCGTCGACGGTTCGGGTGTGATCACCCCTATGGACCGATAAGTGTTGTAGAATTCTCCCCAAAACGGACCGCTTGACCGGCTGCGTGACGTGTAGTGGCTTAAAGCTTCGACCCACGACTCGCAAAGTGCGATGTCTTCTTCTTGCGTCCACGGGATGGCTGCCATCTTGTCGGTTTTCGGGTGTGGAAGTATAGGGTTTTATAAAAAGTTTGGGTGTGGTGTGAAGATGTGTAAAAAAGAAAGAGGTAAAAATTGAATTTTAGAAAGTTAATATTTATAATTTTAGACAGTAACCGTTAGGGTTAAACGACTCATCTCCACGTCGAATCAACACGTGCCACGTCAACGCGAAGTTTAGCTCAATGCCGGTGGAAATCCTGTCACCCACAGAACAACGCAGTTAACAACGTTGGGCACGGGGTGGAAAAGTGGGCGTGGACTGCCAACAACGCCAGGTTTCAATGCCCCCACCGTATGATCTTACCCTTACACTACAAAGTAACTTGAATAAATGAGGGTACTTTTCTCAAAGGCAAGAACATTTTATGTGCAAACATAAATAATATAACAAACAATGTTATTTTTCGTTGAATATGATTTTAAAAAATGCAGAAACGACACATTCTAGAAACAAAAAATCAACCCTAGACGGCTAGACCATCGTTGTTGAATAAGGGCAAGTTGTCATTGTTATCAAGATAGAAGCATATGTGAGACATTAAAGAGTCGTGCATATTAAGAATTGGGTCATAATTTATATAAACTAGAATTGAGACCCACCGCAATGCGGCGGGGATTCTTTAGTTATAACTAAGTCGATTTTCGTTATGTTAAACCTGTCAAACGGGAAAAAAATGGACGATGTAAAAACGTTCACCCACACACGCACGTTGCGTCGTGTTAACTCGCAAAAATTTAGAACGAAACATAAAAACGTTAAACCAAAGACGCACGTTGTGATGTGTTAAGTCACAAAATTTAGAACCAAGCATAAAACGAAAAATTTGCGGAAAATGAAAACTATAAAGGACCAAAGTTGAAAGTAAAAGAAGTTGCGATGATAGATTGCAAAAGATAAAAAGTTTTGGGTTAAAAGTAATTTATGAAATACTTTTTGGTGAAAAGGAAAAAAATCAATTTTTTTGGAAAACCCCCAAAGCCAAGGTCACAACAACCATATGCATAACCATTTTTTCTTTAGAAAACCCCCAAAGCACAACCCGCGTTGTGACGAAGCGTAAAACGCTGTCAAATAGTACTAATGTCACACAACCGTCATCGACCACCAACATTGACTCGACCTAGGATCTGCGTGATGCGATGAACCTGTCAAACATGAAAAAATAGAGGTGAAAAACGCTGAACCACACATGCACGTTGCGCCGTGTTAAATTGCAAAATTTGAACATAAAAAAGTTGAACCACACTCGTACGTTGCGTTGTATTAAGTCGAAAAATTTAGAACTATACGTAAAACGAAAATTTGCCAAAGATGAAAAGTAAAAGTGACAAAAGTTGTGAAGTTAAATTGCAAATAATGAAAAGTTTTGGGTTAAAGTTAAAAAAACAAATTATGTATTGCAAAAGCTAAAAACTTTTGTGTTAAAAGTAAAAAATCAAGTTTAGTTTTGGGTTAAAGTTTAAGAAAAACAAATTATGTAGGGTTAAAATTATAAAAGCTAAAAACCTTTGGGTTAAAAGTAAAAAAATAAAGTTTTTTTTTTTTTGAAAAACTCTCAAAGCACAAGTTACAAGTGATGATGCACTAAAAAGTTGGTTATTTATATATGGAATAATATACATTTACTTTTTATAACTGTAATTTAGTTAAATCAAGGATTTTTGACAGTGACGGATCCAGGAATTATTTGCTAGAGATGCGAAGGAGGGTTTTTTTTCCTAAAAGATACACTCTTTTTTTTTCAATGGGTGCGGTTGGGTTTTTGCCTAAAAGATACACTATTTTTCTTTTCAATGGGTGTGCCCGCCCACCCACAAGAACACATAGGTGTGCCCCTTATTTTTGTTAGTCATTTCTTCTAGAAGAGCAAGTTGCTTCAAATGTAATAACGATTTGGTGAAAATCAAATATGGCAAAGTATTACTCGTGTAAAAAATACAAGTTAAAATCACAAGCAAGCTATACAATATGCAAGTTCTAATAATATACAACATCATGTCATTCCGTATAAATACCTGACCTTCACTCAAAACTTATAGTACAATGAAAGGTTCAACATCAATGTGCTCACATCCAAACATCTAAGTATATGGAGAGCCCATATACGTACATATTGCATGATTATGCAGGCAACGCGAAACTCGGTAGACACCAACTTGGTGGATCCATCACCAAACACACGTCATTTTTCTCAAAATCAGCAAGCTGCATCAAAAACAATTATTATAATTCGTTCTTGGAAAGAATAAAATTGCAGAAATTTTTTAGCTAAAATAAAGTTAAAAAGAGCGTATACCTTCTCGTTACAGTGAGGGCAATAGTGATATTTGTGCCAAAGGCAATCCATTGAAGGACAAAGAAAGCATACTCCAAGAAAGAATGGTGTCATGCAACCAACAACAGCAGCCAGACTAGGCTTTGATCTATAAGACATTGTTCAATAAAGATCAGTCAGAAAGTTTGCAACAATGAAGTATGTTTAGTAACATCTGGTTCTCAAGTTTTCATGATTACAACCCACTGAACAATAAAAGAAGATATCTTTAATCATGTTTAAAGATCATAAAAATGTTCGAATACCCTACAACAACGCTTCTGAAAAACAAACAGGGTTAGGATTTCCCCCAAGAAATTCGTTCAAGAAATCAAGTCCATATTGTCATCCCGTAAGCAGGACATGAAAAAGAACATCAAATCTAAAGTAAATAAGTAAAAATACAGCGCGTATAAGAGGTACCAAGAGTAAACCTCTTCATGTAGCAAAATGTTAGTTAACTTTTTGTTTAAAAACATCACAAGTTGATTTCTTATTGTTTTTCCTCTGATAATAATAATCAAACGCAATGCAGTCTGCACCAAAATATAATTAATAGATCGCAGTGTCTCTTCTAAAAAAAGTCCAAGATTTTAAGTTTCCTGAACCAAAATATTAAGAGAAAATTATGAAAGTAGCCCTTTTTCTAGTTGTATTATACCGCTATGATCGCGAGGGGGGGGGGGGGGGGGGTAATTGCACGGTCCTCTCAACCGCTGGAGTGATCCCACTCCACAAGCTAGCCTAGCCCCATAGCTGCCTGGCGGTGAATAGCCATAAGACAAGTGAATCTTTAGTCGCATATCTACTTCTACTCACGTATCAGCCTTTACATCTTAGGCCAGGCGATAAAGCCCCCTGCTTATGTGGCGCTTACATGGCGTAATAAAGCCCCTAGGACTTTAAACCACACCCTCTAGAGTCTAGCCTTATAATAGTTCAAACATTATCAAATTCACATATTTACTTTTACTACTCGTGTTTCTCATGGTTATATACACGACTATAAAGTTGCATATCTCATGGCTATAACTGTAAATTTGTTCCAACATGACAACAGAGTCGTAAAAATGGCTACTTTGGCGATTTTCTCTAAATTAAACTCCAACTTGTGGCTAGATTATCGAACTAACCCTTCATAAGCCATACAAATAGGGCTGTAAACGAACCGAACGAACACAAACAAGGCCATGTTCGTGTTCGTTCGTTAAGGGAATTAACATGTTCGCGAACTGTTCACGAACGCATACCGAACATAAGTTTATGTCCGTGTTCGTTTGTTAAGGAAATTCAGTTGTTCACGAACAGTTCGTGAACACTGATCTCGAACACAAACGAATGCAAGCGAACACAAAAGAACGCAAACGAACATTTAACTTTAAGGGTGGAGATACAATAGGAAGTTAATTTGGCTAGGAAGGCTAGGAAGTGATCTTGACCATCCATTAAGTTAATCAAGGGCTAAGATTAAATCAGGGAAATTGAAAGTAAGAAAAGAGGCGCGTGACTTTTTTCAGGGGCATTCTAGTCAAGTAAGCCAATAGTTTCTCTCTCCTCCAATTCCCCCCCATTTTTTAAACGTTAATAACTCTTTCATACGACATTATTTTTTTATAAAAATTGCACCAAAAAAACGAGCGTTTTTTTATCTTTAAAACGAGTATACTATTGCTATATTTTGAAAAAAAAAATTTAAAACCCAGTTGCGTAAAACGCAATAGAAAAACCCCCAGTATTGTAAAACGCAATGAAAAAAAAAAACCTTAAAAATGACATTTTTCTAAAACGCAATGCACCAAAAACACAAAGAAATGACTTATTTGTAAAACGCAATGGCCAGAAAACACAAAGAAATGTTTTATTTCTAAAACGCAATAGCCTAAAAACTCAAAAGAAAATGTACTTTATAAAACGCAATGGACTAAAAACCCATAAAAATGTGTTTTACCTAAAACGCAATGCACCAAAAACACATAAAAATGTGTTTTACCTAAAACGCAATGCACAAAAAACACAAAGAAATGTCTTATTTGTAAAACGCAATGGCCAGAAAACACTTAAAAATTACTCATTCTAAAACGCAATGGACTGAAAACACCTAAAAATATGTTCTACCTAAAACGCAATGACTAAAAACACTTCAAAAATGTGTTTTACCTAAAACGCAATAACTAAAAACACTTAAAAATGTTTTTTTTCTAAAACGCCATAGCTAGAAAACACATAAAACTCTCTTATTTCTAAAACGCAATGGACACATAAAACTGTCAGAGAACTGTCTGAATTGTCTACGAATTACTCCAGCCAGGGGCTCTGCCCCTTGGACCCCGCCAGGGGCTGCCGCCCCTGGGACCCCGCTACCGGGGGCTGCCGCCCCCGGACCCCCGCCAAGATCGTAAAACGCAATGACTAAATCAAAAACCCAGTTCGTAAAAATGAAATTAAAGAATTTGTTACCTGGATCGAAGTGATTTCTTCAACAATTGACGAATTTTGAATGATTGAAACACTTATCAGCTCTCGAATCGAACGAATCGAGTAATTATCTTCAAAATCACCGGAAAAAACGAGTTTTTGTATGAATTTAAACTGGGTTTTCTTCAAAAAAAGCTGAAGAACACGTTGATCGGGTGTTTGAATCATTGATTGGTGATGAAAATCGCACTATAATGTAGTGATTATTGAGATAGAAAGTGAAGAAATGGTTGAAGATGGTGGGTTTTGAAAATGGTGGGTTTTGAAGTTACTGGGTTTTGAAAATGAAGAAGAAAGGGTTGGATTGACTAAAATACCCTTTTTCTTTATTTTAATTGTTGCCACATGTCATCCCCTTATTGCTTCCTATCCTTCCTAGCAAAATTAATCTTCCTATTTGATCTTTTCCCTTAACTTTAAAATAAAAAAATAAAAATATTGTTATCCTTAAACATTGGATATAAGTAGTTAAATACAACCATCAAATGATAAATCAAAACACAAGAAGTCTAATAAACCACCAAACGATGAATCAACTTTAACTAACTTAGACATAATTATCCCCAAAAATGTCTTAGCATGTCCAAATTTTAGCTAACTTAGAAAAAAAATAGGGTGTTAAGTTTTCAATATGTTTAGATAAAAGGTTAATTATATATTATTTTTTAATATAATCAAACGAACACGGACGAAGGTAACCGAACATATTACTGAACGTTCACGAACGCAGTCGAACGAACGAGACCTATGTTCGTGTTCGTTCGCTAAGCTAACCGAACAAAATTCGTTAAGCTAATCGAACGAACATAAACGAACTTCCCGCCGAACGGTTCACGAACTGTTCGCTGAACGTTCGGTTCGTTTACAGCCCTACATACAAAACAAGAAACCCAAATTCTTAACAGTTCCAAAATTACCTATAACACGCGTACATCAATTTTTCATCAAAATAAATCATTGAAACTACAGACAATAGAATAACAGTTAGTTTTGTATGTAGAATGAAAGAGATTGAATACCTGACGGTGGTGAGACCGGAGCTGCCACAAAAGGCACAGTTAACTGGAGCAGGGGTATCTCTGTAAATAGTTTGCTGAATTGGAATACCTTTGGGGTCGCCGAAAACGGCGTTAGGTGGGATCTGGCCGGCCTGATAGGGGTTATGTCCAACGTAGTATTGCGGCTGTGGAGGTTGATAGTTGGAGTTGTAAGGGATCCCCATCACCGGTTCCTCGTTCTTCTTCTCCATCTCCGATTGATTGATTATACACAACGCGTTTTTGGGAGTTTGTTGAGACTAAATTGAGGGGTTATATTATATAGATGGAACTAATGTCGGCGGCCAGAATGGTCATGGATGACGCTTCTTTACTTTTACAAGTCTTCTGTCCATTTTCCTGGGTCCCGGGCTTCAATCCTGAGTTCAAACCTAACGGGACGAGGGTTTACGGATTTCATTCGGTTCTCGCGTATCAGGGGACACGGTTTTATGGCGGTTGAAAAGTCGACATTGGACATAGTCCTGAGCAGGGTCGGTTTACACGTGAGATTCTTGGCCGTTCAAAAAAAAAAGTTGGGCCTCATTTCTTTCTCGAAGATGTCACATTAGCTCAATCAGTTAAGACGGCTAGATCTAGCCAATACTTTTGGCTGAAATAGATGAGACAGCTTGGAAATCGTCGACTAAGCCTACGATTTTGGATGTCGGGTGGCTTAGTCCGTGCTTCCTAGGACCATGGTTGTAAAAATCCCGACTAGTCTCCGATTAGTCGCCGATTAATCACTAATCGGTAGTTCACCGATTAATGGCCGATTAATAGCTAGGCAGTCAATGACAGTCCTATTCTGGCCAATTTTTGGCAAGATGCCAGCCAAATTTTGACCAAACCATATAAATTCCTTCCAATTACTTAAAAAATGGGTTAATGAGGGGTTAAAACATGTCTACTTTAAAAAACTACATATAAAAAAGTGTGTGTGTATATGTAACTAAAAATTACATAAAAAAATCTCAATCTGATTAATCCCGATTAATCCCTATTAATCCCTAGGCGGTACCCACCGCCCGACTAGCGCCTAGCGATTCTTACAACACTGCCTAGGACGGCTAAATTACATGTTTGTTTTTCAAAGTCTTTAATCAACTTTGACCATTTTGGGTATTTTTTTTTTCTTTTTTGCTAAACTTCATATTATGTAATTTTTTTTGGACCGTTTATTTTTTCCCTTAAATACTTACATCTCTTAGGAATGGAATTTGTCTTCCTATAAAAGATAATTCCTCTTGATCACTAGACTATAGTGTAAGTGGCTGGTAATTTAATTGAACACTTTTGCGCTCCACTTTAATTTCAGGATAATAAATTTACAAATACAATGCCTCATGCAGTGTCAAAAAGATACAACAAAAGTAACATATAAACAGTTACATAACTTATCCTGATTAAAATAACAGTTACAAACAGTAACGTAATTTTAATAACTATATATATATATGACAAAGATCCGTTAGGAACCACCCTTTATTGCGAGAACCGCGAGAACCAATGTGAACACAACAAAAAATACCTAAAAATAGCTAAAAAACACACAAAAATTGTTTTTTTTTTTAAATTTTTTTATAAAAAAATCGCTACTTTTAGTAGCAAAAAAAAAATTAAAATTTTTTTTTTTTAAAATATATATATATATATATATATATATTTTTTTTTTGGCTTCTAAAAGTAGCGATTTTAACTTAAAAAATAGTAAAAAAAATTAGATTTTTTTTTATTTTTTAAGATTTTTTTAGGTTTTTTGGGGGTTTAGTTTTTAGCTGGGGTGGGGGGGGGGGGGTTAGGGTTTTTTTAGGTTTTTTTGGAGGGTTTAGTTTTTAGCATTTAGCTTGTGGGGGGGGGGGGGGGGGTTAGGTTTTTTTTGGGGGGGGGGGGGGGTGGGGGTTAGGTTTTTTTAGCTATTTTAGGTTGTGTTCACATTGGTTCTCGCGGTTCTCGCAATAAAGGTGGTTCTCGCATGAACCTTACCCTATATATATATATATATATTTGGAACGGCGACTTTCTTGTGTCAGGTCACCGCACTTCTCAAATTGGAGAGCCCTGTTGCCCCACTCCGTTCAGACTATGTTGTCTTAACCGGGCCTACACTGTCTTCTGAGTTTGGCTTGGGCGTTCCACCGGAAAACCATACAGCCGACTACCATTTGGCAGTCGTTGTGCCACCACAAGAGCTAAACACTCTCTTGCGTAACACACGGTGAGACAAAAACCCGAGTGGGCTCAAGATTGAACCTAGCACTTCTATAAAGAGGCTAGATTATATTCATCATTGCCTAATCCACCAAGTGGAGATTGAACTTACGTTTCAATTGTAGAACCCAAGCCTTCCTATCACTGAGCCATGGTAGATTATAATTATAAATTTAAAATTATTTTTGTTTTTTATCCCTTGGTTGGTATACAAATCTATTATTTCAATTTTTTTAATTATTGTGGAGGCGATGAGAATAAGTACAAGGGCAATATTGTCAATTGAATGAAATGTTTCTAAGAAAATAAATTGACATTGACAACTTTGTAATTTCTTGTACGGGCTATGAATGGCGAAGGAACTACGAAGAAAAGACATCGAAATTTCAAAAAGCTCTAGAATTCGTGATTAACAATATAATATTGCCTTTGAAATTTTGCATGGTTCCATCTGGAACATCCATTTAGATCCTATGGAAGTGGTATTGTATACAATCTTAAAGAAGAAAGTTGGTGGGTTTCCACCGGCTTTCCTCCTTGTCTCTGTTCTTTTTAATATTGCATTTTAGCCCCTTGACTTTGTAATTTTTAAAGTTTCATAAAATGACAAATTTAGTCCCTAAAACTTCTACTTTGAATTTTCAAAACCACAACCTCATCTTTCAAACTTTGCCAGCACCAACCCTTTACTTTGGTTTTCCACCATCACCCCCTTAGCTCTTACATGGTTATGCACCAACCCTCTTCTTTTACATTTCCACCAACACCCCCTCATCTTTTACACATTTTCCACCACCCATATACTTTTGCACTTTGTCTTTTTTAGAATTTGTTTTTTTTACCCCATGTACTATTACTCCATTGTTACACCCGCCCAACTTTAAAAAAAATTACAATTATAACCCCTAGACTACCACTCCTACTTTTGCAAATGCCAATGCATTGTGTTTTACGAAAATGTCTTAGGCATTTTGTTTTAGGGTGAGAGGGGCACTCCCCTATTAGGGGAGTCTCCTCTCTTACGCACACCCAATTACGTTATGCCACGTCAACTCACCTCTTAAACTCCACTTACACCCTAATTTGATGGCGGCACTCCCCTATTAGGGGACTTGGTTTTTTATTTTTTTTTTTTTGTTTTTTTATTTGTTGTAATTATGCATGTTTATAAAAAAATATTAATAAAAATTAAATAAAATTTAACAAAAGACATTTCAAAGTAGAAAATAAAAATAAAAATTAAATTCAAACTAGAAAATTAAAATTACATTCAAACAAGAAAATAAAAATTACATTAAAACTAGAAAATAAAAATTTTAGAAATCGCACGGCCACCCGTACTTGTTAGCGATGTCGCGTTTTCGGGCGAGGATGAACGGCAACATATTTGGCGGAGCATCGTCGTGCGGCTTGATGAATGTTTCCATATCTCGATTGTAATTGTAGTTTTTCATCGTCTCGCGTTGTTCCTATATGAGCTCGAGAGCCTGCGACTCTCTTTTCTTCCTCAATTCAATCGCCTCCAATTCAATCGCGTGCTTCTTTTCTTTCATGGCGGTGTACTCTTTGAATTGTTCCGCCAACTCGGTCGAGCTTCCCTCGGACGATGTCGCTTGACGCTTGTCTCGCCGTTGTGTTCTTTGTGGCGAGGGGTCTTCGTTCATATCGGGTATGGAAGGGTCCACCTCAACGGGCTTTCTTTTATGTCCCGAACCTTCCCCTTCCTCACCCAACAATGGGACTTGGGCTCATTTGTCGTGTGTTCGAACGACCTCCCATGCCTCGACATGTTGAAAACCGTTCGGATGTTTTTCTTTAAAGTCCTTTAAAGCGACTTTCATCACGTGGAGATCGCTACACCCGCTTCCTCGTGTGCGATCCTACAATTGTTAAAAAATATATTTTTTTACATATTAGTAAACAAAATTAAAAAATATACAACGTTAAAAAATATAATTTTTACCGCTTGTTGGTATAGGCCGTTGAACAAGTTTATTTTCGTCATCATCGGGCCCCATTTAGACCGTAGTTGATGCACGGTCCGGTTACTTCCACCAACGGTGGCGTTAAAATGATCTAAAATCTTACGCCAAAAACTATCGCGGTTTTGTTGATTGCCCTTCTTTTTGTTGGTAGAGCAATGTACCCACGCCTTCGCCAACGCCTCTTCTTGGACCTTTGTCCATTTTTCGCTCGCCATTTTTCCCTTTTTTTCCCGTGCGTCATCTTCTTCGTTGCCGGCGTCTTCATCCACATTATATTCATCGTCCTCGTCCTCGTCGCCCAAATTTTGAGTTTCGGGCACTACCTCCTCGTCCTCGTCGTCGTAAATAGGTAGAGGACGTTCAACATTTCCTCGTGTAGATGGAACTTGTAGGGAGCGAAAACCATATGGGTCGAAGGCGGGGGATTGAGGTGGATCCATTGATAACAAATTTTGAAAATAGCCGAAATTGGGTTGAAGGTTGGTTGCTTGAGTGTTGTAAAAGGAGGGGTGTGAAGGTTGTTGGAAAAAATACGGGGGTTGTGAAGTATATCAAAAAGGGGGTTGTGATTGTGCACTTGCACCGCTCGAACCACCACGAGACGGTTGCTTGCCCCGTCCCTTAGTTTTTTTCTTGGCTTCGCGGGGTTGGTTCTCCGTTGCTCGATTTGAAGTGGGTGTGGTTTGAGAGTATAAAAAATGAGTGAAGTGGGTGTGGTTTGAGAGTATAAAAAATGAGTGAAGTGGGTGTGGTTTGAGAGTATAAAAAATTAGTGGTGGGTGTGGTTATTTATATTTGTTTAAAAAGTGAATTTTTTTTTTAAATTTGACCGTTTAAAAGTGACTGTTCCTCAAACATCGTGCCATTCAACGCGGTGAATTCATGCCGAATCCCCTCCCCGAATCGGGTCCCCGCGTTGATGGCGGCGGTGTTCCCGATCGGGGTTAGGGGTCACCGCACCATCTCCCCGAGAGTGCCCCGGATACCCTTACACTTTGTGTCTACCTTTGTGTTTTACACTTTTTGTAATTCTCTTTTACGCACTGTGTTTTACGAATCATGTTTTGTCTTTCTATATGTTTCCACCCATCAAAAGACAAAGTCGGTGGAAACCTCACCGGCTTTGCCTCCCCATCCCCCATACTTTCACGATGTTGCAATTTTAGCCCATTGACTTTGGTACCTTCAAAGTTTCATAAAATAGCAAATTTAGTACCTAAACTACTACTCCATTTTACAAATAGTTTGCTTTTGACACCCCAACTTTGTGGTAGTTTCCTTTTTAGCTCCAACTTTGTTATAGTTTCCTTCTTACCCCAAAACTTTATCAAATTTTATCTTTACCCTTTCTTAGCCCTTAAGTTTAGGAAATGCCACTTTGACCCCTTTAGAGTTTTTAGCTTGACGATATAAATTCGAGTTAGTTGGGTCGCGTATAATACGTTATGATTGTACGATATAAATTTGATTTACGTTACGCTTTAATCCAATCGCAATGCAACTATAGGATACATTAACTTCAATCGGATACGTCAAAACGTGCGTTTTCATATGGTTAACACATCACATAACACTTGGACTAATCCGTTCGATATTTGCGAAGTACCCGCGCCGCAACGCGCGCGGGTCTTATTACTAGTTAGTTCTTAAATGTTCTTTTTATAAAGAATTTCAAAGTATTTTTATACACAATGTTTTACTCATGACTTAATAGAGTAAAATGCCCGGATAGTCCCTGTGGTTTTGTAAAGTAACATCTATAGTCCTCAACTTTTGAAAATTACACCGGTGCTCCCTGTGGTTTGACAGTTTGTTACTCGGATGGTCCCTGAAGTGAATGGAGGTTAGTTTTCTTAGTTAAGTTGGTGTGAAATGACTATTATACCCTTAATATAAAATAAAAGAGTTAATTGCCATTTTAGTCCCTAAGGTTTGTCCAAATTTGTCATTTTAGTCCAAATAGTTTTTTCTTTGCCTCTGGGTCCCTGATTTTTCCCTTTTGTTGCCATTTTGATCAGATACCCTAACTCCATCCAAAAAGCTCATTTTTAACAAGGGGTATTTTGGGGATTTCAGAAAATTGCCTTAATGAAACTGCATCAGAAAATTTTATTTTCTGGAATTTCACACATTTTCGAAATGACAAAAAATTGGCGGTTTTTGGCAATTTTGTCTGAAAATTGAGTTAACTGCCACTAGGCAGTTACAACCCCAAAAAATCCCAATTTCGTAGACAGTTTTCCTTGGTCACAATTCTGGTTCAGACAATTCACGCAAAACACATACCCAGGTTCAATTTCTCGAAATCAGAGTTGTATCCGATTGAATTATTCGGGTGAACCACCGAAATAATTCGATCTGAGAGTGATTACACGCCTCTCTGATCATCCGACAAACCGAAATTCCCCAACAATACTTTCGGTTGCTATACATAGTGCCGCATCCTATCGATACCATAATGAAACGAACCGATGCCGATCGAATTCTCACATCAACGCGGGGGGAAATTTTACCAGTTAAATAAATAAAACATATATGTATATACACACTTACTGACATTTATATCTCCCTCTTACACTAAAAACTTCCACCACCATCACCTCTACCGCCGCCATCACCACTCCCCACCACTGCCATCCCCTTCCACCATCGGGATAACAACCACACTGTTGTAAATTTACACCCTCAAATTTAGTCAAAACAATAACCTTCATTCAGACCCAATTCTCCATCTTTCCCTCTTCATTTCCATCATCTCGCTCTTCAAAAACCCTAAAAATTCAATCTTTATCAAAACTCCAATCTTACAACAATCCCCAATTCAATAATTCCAATAAAACCCCCTTTTTATCCCACTAAAAAACCCATAAAAACCCAATATTTATACGTATATATATGTATATCTCATTGGGGTCATCGTGATTCTTGATCAAGACTTGAAACCCACAAATCTTTTTTGTTTTTTTTTGTCGAATTCGGGTCGGATCTGGGTCAGGGAGGGCAGGTTTTAGAGCCCACCGGGGATGAGGAGGTATAACCAGCAGCAGTAGAAGAAAGCACAATAAGAGGAGCAAAAAGTACAACCTCAATAAGATGAGTGTTTGATGAGTGTTTTGTCCTTTACTATGAGTGTTTCAAGTCTGATCCCCTTTACAGATGATTGCAATGTAAAACAAAATATAAAACATGAATGAATTGTTACCGATAACGAATTGTGGACCAGAATTGAGCGTTGGTCGGAACTTGCGATGTCCAACAAAGATCCGACTACATAGATGGCCGATTGAGTGAGCGAGTGAGTGTTCGAAAAAGTTTCAGAAGGGTTCCTATGATCATAATTTATACTACTGCGTTGAATTAAACGGTTAATCATGATCTTAAAGTACAAACAAAATCGAAGACGGACATCGGTGGCTCTCATTTAAATAAATAACAAAAAGATATATATTTCTTTTGTTTAAGTTATTATATTTAATAGTAAGGGTAGTGCACGGCCCCCGTTCCGGTGTTACCCGGTCCAGGAGCCGCGGGACAGAAACCATGGTATTTATTATTTGAGTTGACAGCGGAAGTTTAACAGGATCTTTTTAAAACTTGCAAATGCCCAATTATTTTATTTCATAATTTGGGACAAACCCCGTAATTTACAGTAAAAGGAAATTCACGAGGAAATCCCTTGTTTTACGAAACATGTTTATTTATTTTATTGAGCCACCACTTCAAGCTTGTTAGTGCTCCGTAGCACTTTTTTTCCTTGATTCACAGTAAGTCACCTGAAACATGTTTAAAAATATTTTATCAGCGGAGAAATACTGGCGAGTCATTCAGGTTAAATAAAACGACACATTAGTTATAGATTACAACATAAGAGCGATTACAATGGCTACTATCTTATTTTTATCTGGCGCTGTGTCACACCCTGGTGACGATGGTCATACCACTATTGGGTCCTTTCACCCAAGTAGTGAAGATTATCACTGTTAGGTTGGTGAACCTAACCGTGAGAAATTAGTAATGTGTAGAATACCCCACTTGCCAGTGATTCAAGATAACCATGACTTAATCCCTGTAACTATAACTTTTTAAAATGATTTGAGTATTGTAAAACATTGTTGATAAAAAGAGAATGACTCACATTGCAAGTTTAGACGGGCAAAGTCTAGCCTACTGATTTAGCCTTGTAACCTAGTTTAGATAACAATGCACACGAAACTAGGTCAGTAACTTAATACAACATTTACGATACGCTCACGAAATAAAAACCCTCACGACGAATGACAAAGTATAGCTCAAATACGGGCAACACTTAAACATCCATCGGATTGGTTTCAATCGATCGGACATTGTATCGTAGCAGTGATCGAGTTATTACCCTTGATCGTAGCAGCGTTTTCCTACTTTAAACTTTATTTTCGAACAGAATAAGTGTGATTTTGAAAGTTTTCTCGAGCACATACGATCAGGCCATGCACAGGCAATTTATAGCAGAAAAATGGGTTTTACGCGGCCCGCGTAAACCCTCACAGGACTTTCACACGGCCCGTGAGGGCCCCTAGTCTACGTGTAGGGCTTGTGTGTCACAGGTAGGTCTGCCACGTGTGCGACACGTGGACTGGAACGCTTATCCGGTCAACTTTACTTTGACGCGGCCCGCGTAAGCCTAAGCTTACGTTTTACGCGGCCCGCCTGAAACTTAAAATTCTTGTTTTCTTGGTTTTTCATGCACATTAGGGTTCCAGGGGTCCGGGTTTTCATTTACGGATCGTTTATGGACAATTTTGCAGGTCCTTACATCCTCCCCACCTTATTTAAAATCTCGTCCTCGAGATTTATTGAAATAAGTGAGGATATTTTAGCTTCATCTCCGATTCCAGCTCCCAGGTGTATTCGGGTCCTCTTTTTGAATCCCACTTGACTTTGACCAGTACCAATCTTTTATGCTTGAGGAATTTAATCTTTCTGTCTTCTATCTGGAGCGGTTTCTCCACGAACTTCAACTTTTCATTCACCTGTATGTCTTGAAGAGGGACTACTAGCGATTCGTCCAATAGACATTTCTTGAGGTTAGATACATGAAATACATCATGTACTCCTGCTAGCTCTTCTGGTAGTTGTAAGCGATAGGCGACCGGTCCTATTCGCTGGATTACTGGGAATGGTCCTATGTATCTTGGACTCAGTTTCCCTTTCTTACCAAACCGAACCACCCCTTTCGAAGGAGAAACTTTCAAGAGTACCCTGTCTCCAACTTGAAATTCTAGTGGCTTGCGTCGATTGTCTGCATAACTCTTCTGGCGATCTCGAGCCGTTTTCAGTCTCTCCTTGATTTGAGTTATCTTGTCGGTGGTTTCTTGTACGATTTCAGGACCTGATAACTGGCTTTCTCATATTTCTGCCCAGCAAACTGGAGTTCTACACTTTCGTCCATACAGTGCTTCGAACGGGGCAGCTTCGATGCTTGAATGATAAATATTGTTATAGGAGAATTCAATTAAAGGTAAATGGTTGTCCCAGTTTCCTCCAAAATCTATCACACATGCCCTGAGCATGTCTTCCAGGGTTTGGATCGTCCTTTCACTTTGTCCGTCTGTTTGGGGATGGTATGCATTACTTAAATTCAATCGTGTCCCCATTGCTTCTTGGAAACTTGTCCAGAAATGTGAAGTGAAACGACTATCTCTATCCGATACAATGGAGAGTGGGACTCCATGTAGAGATACTACCTCGTCTACGTATAACTTGGCTAATCTTTCCATGCTAAAGGTTTCCTTCATGGGTAGAAAATGAGCTGATTTGGTTAATCGATCCACAATTACCCAAATCGCGTCATTACCCTTTCTGGTTTTGGGTAACTTAGTAACAAAGTCCATGGTTATTAGTTCCCATTTCCATACAGGCATTTCTAATTGTTGTAGTAGACCTGAGGGTTTCTGGTGTTCTGCCTTAACTTGTGAACAAGTAAGACACTTAGAAACGTATCTAGTTATGTCCTTTTTCATTCCTATCCACCAGAAGTTATTCCTTAAATCTTGGTACATCTTATTATTTCCAGGATGTATGGTATACCTAGATTTATGGGTTTCCTCTAAAATTTTATTTCTTAAGTTTCCTTGCTTAGGTACCCAAATTCTTTTCTTGTGGAATCTCCAAATTCCATCATTTCCTCGTTCTAATTCTTTTATTCTTCCCTTCATTCCTTTTGCATCATCCTTGATTACTATTTCTTGAATGTGTTTCAGTTGTTCCATTAAATCTAACTGTAGATTTAATCTAAGAGCACGAACTCGCTTTTGCTTTTCATGATACTTACGACTTAGGGCATCTGCTACTACATTTGCCTTTCCTTCGTGATATTGAATATCACAGTCGTAGTCACTTAGAATTTCCATCCATCTTCTTTGCCTCATGTTTAATTCTTTTTGCCCAAATATGTACTTTAAGCTTTTATGGTCGGTATAAATAGTAAACTTACTTCCATACAAATAGTGTCTCCAAATCTTAAGGGCAAAAATTATGGCTCCTAATTCTAAGTCATGAGTCGTATAATTTTCTTCGTGCTTTTTCAATTGCCTTGAGGCATACACAATTACCTTTTTGCGTTGCATCAGCACACATCCTAATCTCAACTTAGAGGCATCACAATAAACTTCAAAATCTTCTATCCCTTCTAGTAAGGTAAGAATTGGGGCGTTTGTTAACCTTTGCTTTAAAATCTTAAAAGCCTCTTCTTGTCTAGACCCCCATTCAAACTTCACTGCCTTACAGGTTAGCTTAGTTAATGGCACAGCTATTTTGGAAAAATCCTTAATAAATCGTCTATAGTATCCGACTAATCCTAGAAAACTTCTAACTTCCATAGCTGATTGCGGGACCTTCCATTTGGTGATTGCTTCTATTTTGGAGGGATCTACGTGAATACCTTCGTGATTCACCATGTGTCCTAAGAATTGCACCTCTTGTGACCAGAATTAACACTTTGAGAATTTGGCGTAAAGCTTCTCTTTTCTTAACAAAGTTAAGAGTGCATGTAGGTGCTCACAATGCTCGTCCTGACTTTTGGAATAAATGAGTATATCGTCGATAAAGACAATTACAAATTTATCCAAGTACGGTTTACAGATCCTATTCATCATGTCCATAAATGCTGCAGGAGCATTTGTTAGTCCAAAGGGCATGACTGTAAACTCGTAATGACCATACCTAGTTCTGAAGGCAGTTTTAGGTATGTCTTTTTCTTGTACTTTCAACTGATGGTATCCAGAGCGTAAATCTATCTTAGAAAAATATCTAGCTCCCTGAAGTTGATCGAAAAGATCATCAATCCTAGGTAATGGGTATCGATTCTTAATTGTAACCTTATTCAATTCCCTATAATCGATACACATTCGCATCGAACCATCTTTCTTTTTCACAAACAACATGGGTGCTCCCCAAGGGGATGAACTAGGTTATATAAATCCTTTGCTTAACAATTCATCTAACTGCTTTTTCAATTCTAACATTTTAGTGGGTGCTAACCGATAAGGTGCCTTAGCTATCGGTGTAGTTCCAGGAATTAGATGAATTCTAAATTCTACTTCCCTATCGGGTGGTAATCCAGGTAGTTCTTCTGGGAATACATCCGGCTATTCTGATACTACTGGAATTTCCTTAAGTTCCTTACCTTTCGTGTTAATGATTACCGAAATCATATACTCTATTCCTTGTCTTCTTGAATAACTGGCCATTTTCATTACTGAAATGAATTTCATTGGCTTATGTGGCTTATTTCCTGTAATCACCACTACTTCTCCTATGGGTGTGTGTATTTCTATGGAATTCTTATCACAGAGAATTCGAGCATGGTTGGCTACTAACCAATCCATTCCTAACACAACATCGAATCCGACTAAATTCATAGGTAATAGGTTTGCAGAAAATTTATGGCCTAAGAGTTCTATCTTTTCTTCTCGCAAAACTTTATCTGTGTGAACAGAATTACCATCTGCGGTTTCTACCGTAAAAATTGTCTAAGGTTGGTTAAGGGTAGGTTAAGAGCTTGGCAGAATGAAGTATTTATAAAACTTTGGTTTGCACCAGAGTCAAATAATACTTTTGCATAAACGTCGTGAACTAGGAACGTACCAGCTATTACATCTAGGATGAGTTCTGCTTCTTGGGTAGTCAACTGGAATGCTCTTGCATTCTTTTTGGTAGTTCCTTCTGCAGGTTTGGCTTTGTTGTCAGCTGGTTTGACCAATTTGGGGCAGTCTAGTCTAAAATGTCCAGCTTCTCCACAGTTGAAGCAGATTGTTGATTTCTTCCTCCTGCAATCTTCTTCTTGATGCCCTGGAATTTTGCAGAAATTGCAATACCCTTTGCATCTTCCAAAATGCTTTCTTTTACAAGTATTGCAAAATGGAGCAGTGGAAGATTGCCCGGTTCCCTTTTTCTTGAAATTACTACTATTACCCACACGGAATCCTTGGGTAATCTTTTGGGCCACTTCCTTTTTCCGGTTTTCTTCTCTTGTGCGTACCAGTCGGTCGGTCAAGGTGTTGGCTAATTCAACTGCATCGTCAATTGTGCGGGGTCTCGCAACTTTGACGATATCACGAATCGCGCTAATTAAACCCCAAATATAGCGAGAAATAAGTACCGGTTCTGGCGAATCCAGGGTAGGTACAATTCTAGCATACTCGAAGAATGTCGAAGTATACCCTCGACAATCAACATCCACCATCCGGTGGTTTAGGAACTTATTTGTCATTTGTTCCTTTTCATATTCGGGACATAATTTCCTTTCTACTAGTCTCTTAAATTCTTCCGAATTCATGGCATAAGCCACATCGCTTCCATTGGCTTGTAGTACCGTGTTCTTCCATTCTAGTGCCCCTTCTTTAAAAAGATGCGACGCGTACATGACCTTGTCTTCCTCGGCACATTTACTTATTTTAATTACTGCTTCGGTTTTCTCTAACCAACGCAGTGCAGCAATTGCCCCTTCATTGCCTGCAAATTCGATTGGTTTACAGGCAAGAAATTCCTTGTAAGTTGCTTGCATTACATCATTATCATTATTATTATTGTTGCCGCCTCCATTTACACTATTACTGAAGTTGTCATCACGAGTACGTTTGCTGGGAGTAGGTGGTGGAGGTTCAACTGGATTTCGGGCAGCAGCAAGGATTGCTGGAATAGCATTGGCTATTCCTTGAGCAACAATATTTTCTATATCTTGCCTATTAAGAAAGTGATCCTCATTGTTTTGCTCAGATTGGTTTACTTCGTTAACTGGCTCATTGACAGCGGGTTCCATCTGATAATTTTCAATATATAAATGTATAAATTATTGGCATAAAATAAAATAAATACTAATTAGTCACAATAAAACAATCACACATAATCATGTCAACACGTATAGTCAAAATTGTCGACTTTGCAACGTTGATATTTTTATATATTAGTATGCATCCATACACACCAGTTATATTACAAAAGTTTTATTTTAAGTTATTTTACTTGATTATATTTTGATTAATATTTATTATTATTATTTTATTATTATTAAACACATAATCGCACAACCACATACGATCCCCGTCAGCTGGCACTTCAGAAACGACGTTCCCTCTCGTCATATTTCCATGATATCCTTTCCCCCATTTCCCGGATTCTGTTTCCTACGTCCACCAGCTCCTCGCCATAGTGGCGGAGCTCAGCCAAGTTCTCGGTGCTCATTGGTGGGTTTGGTGCAGGCTCAGGGTCAAATTGGGGAAAATAAGTGTTAGGGTTATTCAAGAGATTCTGAAATTGCCAATCACTTGTCTACCATTCCTCCAGCTCTCCGGGTAGAAGTTGGTGGTTGACAATGGGATCTGGGATAACAGGTGCTAAGTTAACTGGAAGTTGTGATTTAGCGGGGTAATTGAAGAGGTCTTCATTTGCAGGTCCAATGAGGTCACAATTTGCCAGTTTGCGATCAAGCTCCTCCCAGGGTGGCATTTCCTGGGTTTGCCCTGAACTTTCCCCGATCTCTTTTTCTTTCCCTTTATCATTTGGGTCCTCAGTCTTTTAACCCTCTGTGCGCCTGGCTTCCTCCTCCGTGCGCGTCTCCAGCCTATGATTCTCCTTCTCTTTTTCGACTTGGGTTTTTCCTGAGGTTGGGCTTGGAATTCCATAGGTTTTTCAGTGTCGGCCCAATAACCGGAAAAGCCCCCGGAAACTTCCATGTCAGTAGGATAGATAGTGAGATTCTAAAGAGCTTCAGATAACTCATTCATGCTATCAGAATATAAGGAAACACAAAATCCTAGTTAGAATGTTATTTACAGAATCACAGAATGGCAATCAATTAAATTAAGTATGTTTAAATACTTAATTGGCTTAAATCAGTGGCTCTGATACCACCTTTTTCTGTCACGGCCCCCGTCCCGGTGTTACCCGGTCCAAGAGCCGCATGACAGAAACCCGTGGTATTTATTATTTGAGTTGACAGCGGAAGTTTAACAGGATCTTTTTAAAACTTGCAAATGCCCAATTATTTTATTTCATAATTTGGGACAAACCCCGTAATTTACAGTAAAGGGAAATTCACGAGGAAATCCCTTGTTTTACAAAACATGTTTATTTATTTTATTGAGCCACCACTTCAAGCTTGTTAGTGCTCCGTAGCACTTTTTTTCCTTGATTCACAGTAAGTCACCTGAAACATGTTTAAAAATATTTTATTAGCGGAGAAATACTGGCGAGTCATTCAGGTTAAATAAAACGACACATTAGTTATAGATTACAGCATAAGAGCGATTACAATGGCTACTATCTTATTTTTATCTGGCGCCGTGTCACACCCTGGTGACGATGGTCATACCACTATTGGGTCCTTTCACCCAAGTAGTGATGATTATCACTGTTAGGTTGGTGAACCTAACCGTGAGAAATTAGTAATGTGCACAATACCCCACTTGCCAGTGATTCAAGATAACCATGACTTAATCCCTGTAACTATAACTTTTTAGAATAATTTGAGTATTGTAAAACATTGTTGATAAAAAGAGAATGACTCACATTGCAAGTTTAGACGGGCAAAGTCTAGCCTACTGATTTAGCCTTGTAACCTAGTTTAGATAACAATGCACACGAAATTAGGTCAGTAACTTAATACAACATTTACGATACGCTCACGAAATCAAAACCCTCACGACGAATGACAAAGTATAGCCCAAATACGGGCAGCACTTAAACATCCATCGGATTGGTTTCAATCGATCGGACATTGTATCGTAGCAGTGATCGAGTTATTACCTTTGATCGTAGCAACATTTTCCTACTTTAAACTTGATTTTCGAACAGAATAAGTGTGATTTTGAAAGTTTTCTCGAGCACAGATGATCAGGCGATGCACATGCAATTTATAGCAGAAAAATGGGTTTTACGCGGCCCGCGTAAACCCTCACAAGACTTTTACATGACCCGCGAGGTCCCCTAGTCTACGTGTAGGGCTTGTGTGTCACAGGTAGGTCTGTCACGTGTGCGACACGTGGCCTGGAACGCTTATCCGGTCAACTTTACTTTGACGCGGCCCGCGTAAGCCTAAGCTTACGTTTTACGCGGCCCGCCTGAAACTTAAAATTCTTGTTTTCTTGGTTTTTCATGCACATTAGGGTTCCAGGGGTCCGGGTTTTCATTTACGGATCGTTTATGGACAATTTTGCAGGTCCTTACAGGTAGTTTTGTTATTTCACATCCACTTAACTGGGAAAACTAACATACATCCACTCTAGGGACTATCCGAGTAACAAACTGTCAAACCATAGGGAGCACCAGTGTAATTTCCAAAAGTTGGGGACTATAGGAGTTATTTTACAAAACCACAGGGACTATCCGTGCATTTTACTCTAACTTAATATGAACCGGATATGTAATTCTTTTTAAAAGATACACAATATAGGTTTTTTCATACAAAATAATGCAATATGTTGACAGGACTTTTATTGACCTGTCAATAAACATCATTAGCTAGTGGGGTGTTCATCGGATCGGATAACAGATTATTCGAATTGGGTTATTCGGATTTGAAAATTTTAGGATTCTATCCGAAATCCGATCCGAATTTGAAATATTTACATCCGATCCAAATCTATCCGAATTTAAATCGGATCGGATTTAGATAAATTCAAATAACCCGAACGGATATCCAAATAATCCAAACTAAAGTGAATGACAAATTTTCCAAGTTTTTTTTTATTTTTTTTATTTTTACTCTAGTTTCTGGTTTGTAACATTTTTTAGTGATTTAGATTCACAATAAACATACAAAACCTGAAAAGTACTCTTAAAACACGAATACAAAGTTTAAACTTCAAAACACGGTCTTTTTAATATACTAGTCTTAAAATAACTAACTTTATTTATTATTAAAATAATTTTACGTAACCATTTACTTTTTTTATATATAACAAGGGTTTTCATACGTAAAAATACCTAATTCAACGCTTTATAATAAAAAAACATATTCAATTATGCTTTAATATTAAGTAAAAATAAATAATAAAGTAAAAATAAGTGCATTATTACCTTCTTCTATTTTCTCTAAGTTGTCAACCAAGTCTTGTAATTGTACTCCATGAACTTGAGTATTTTGTAAATCCTTTGGTAAACGTCGTATCCAATCTTGTGAACAAATTAAAGACTCGGCGGTTTTTGGCGTAAGAGAGCTTCTATAAGTATCTATGACACGCCCACCGGTACTAAAAGCGGACTCGGATGCCACGGTTGAGATTGGCATCCCTAAAACATGTCTAGCAAGTTGAGAAAGAACCGGAAATTTCTTTGAATTTAACTTCCACCAACTTAAAACATCAAACGTATCATCTCCTTTTACCATTTTCTCAGTTCCATCACGCAAATATACATCAAGTTCACTAGTATTAGCCCCTCTTCCGCATTTTTTCTCCAAATATTTCAAATAACCCTCCTCTAAATCAACAACTTTTTCACCATCAACCGATGTCCATGTATCTGCAGTTAGGCACATATAATTAAAGTTTTGAACAGATGTCCATGTATCTGTAGTGAGTGATACAGTTTGATCCTTTAAAGTACCCTTACGTTTTTTCTTCTCCTCTCTAAATATTGACCAACAGTCTCTAGCCACGGTCCATCTAGATGGAAACTTAAACATCGGGTTTAATCCCCATGAATATTCCCTAAATCCCTCATCGTCTACTATACTAAAGGGCTGGTTATCTTTGATGCACATTCGAGCAAGTAGAATTCTACACCCTTCTTGGCTAAATTTATAAGAAGCCAAGCTACTACTACTTTCATTAGAATTTTTAGTCTTAAAACTCAAGATTGATTGTTTCTTATCTACTCTCTTGTAAAGCAGAGACTTTATGCAAGAAAACTTTAAATGATGACCTAAAGAACTCGTGCCATTCTTTTTAGAACCGGATGCTAGTAAGGAGTTACAATAAGGACATTTGGCTTTACCTGAATCCTTATCTTCAACAAAATGGTTCCATACCCAAGATTTTTTAGCTCTACCATTTTTCTTTTGATCTACGGTTTCTTGACTTTCTTCAACATTAACAACCGGTGGCTCGTTTGGGGATTCTTCATCAAGAGTAACAACCGGTGTTTCGCTACCAGGTGTTTTGAAGAAACACGTAACTAATTATGAGGCTAATCAGTTTGGTTTATGTTCCTACCATGATGGTTAATCTTCTTATGGTTTCCTGAGCTCCTTAATGATCGTGTTTATCTGCAAAACAAAACACCGTTACTCGTTAAGAGGGGAATGTGGGGGTTTCCCTCTTAACCGGGCTCCGGCGTGAGAATAAGCGACTGCTTTGGGAGAGAATGAAGTATTAAGAGAGAGTAGAGGGAATGGAATGAATTAACCTGTGAAGTGAAGGTCTCTATTTATAGCCGGAGAGGTGTAAGAGGGTGTGGGCTGATGGGCCTTGGGCCGGAAGGCGACAACATGGAGGATATGCTCCTTGTCTCACTGGTGTCGACCGTTAGTGGCTTCTAGGGGCTTTATGGAGTTGGCGCAACGTGATTGGAGCCACGTGTCACTGTTGTCGGCCTGGTCGCCCTTCTGCCATCAGCAGGTAAGTGGAGATCGTGGGGCAGTTGTCTCTGCCCTGTGATTGGTGCCACATAGGCGTCCTTCAGAACTTTTTGTCTCCTGCATGTCAGACGATCGTGGAGCACGATTGCGCAGGAACAGAAGGACCTTGATTGGCTCTTTTGTTCTGCCACTTGTACCTTGTGTACTATCTGGAAAGGCCTTGCGCCGTAGTCACGCACGATTCTTGCTGAGCACGTTATTATCATGCGCGCGGCGTGGGCTTTCAGATGTCCCTTTTAAAATGCTAAGTGTTGCTAACTGGAGTTTACTCTTATGTGGACCTCGCGCCGTGTTACGCAGGTATGTTGTAGCTCGCGGGAGGTTGGCGATCAAGAAAATTGCTGGTTAAGGAGTATGGGCCCGCGCGACCTTACAAGGGGTTGCGCGGCTTTTTGGGACCATACCCCTTCAAGTCCCCCCAGTCCAGTGCTGCACCATGCGCAAGGCAAGTGGTTGGAGCTCTGGACTTTGAGAGAAAATAAAGTAGAATGATGCTTTTGGCTTTGGTAGACTGCGTGCGTGTAAATTGTTAGTTACTACGGCGCGGCTACCAGGCTTGTTGTTGGCTCTTACACGAAGCTTCTACTGACTTTGGGCGGGAAAAACCTCGAAGTTTGAATTTTCTAACAGGTTGGTGAAAAAGTCGCGGTTGGTGACGCTTGAGTTGACCTCTGACGGTTGTCATCAACTTGTTGCTGACGGTTCAGCTTTTCGTCAGGAGAGTGAGGCCCACGCGCGCGTGGTAACCGTCACTCCGGGAAACACGCCATACGTGGCACCTTCTGGTTGGCCATGCTTGCGGCGACTTCGGCACGGTTACCCATCGCATTAAATGCGATGGGTATATATACCCGGGGAGATGTGAGGCTCCTCACTTTTTCTCTTCTACTACTCTTTTATTCTCTTAAAACTTCTTTGAATCTTCAAAGTTTGAAGAACACGGTTGCAGCAGATCTTCAAGTTCTTGAAGAACAACGTCGCAGATTATTAGGCTTGTTTCCAGATCATTCAAGATCCTTGTCTTATCTATTGATGGCTGAGGAACAGCACGAGGATAACCCCGGAGAAGAAGGTCCTGTGCCTGTTCTCCGGTGGGATTTAGGGCTCTTTGAACAACTTTCCCGTAGTTTCCGGTTCCCACCGGAGTGGGATGCCCGGTACCCCGGCCAGAACCAGACGGTCGCTGATGCACCGCCGGGGTACATCACCTTGTTCGAAGACTTTTTCCATCAGGGCAACTTTCGGTTGCCGGCGACTAACTTCATGGCTCATGTTCTTCAATATTATGGGTTCCATATATCTCAAATGAGCCCACCCGGAATGGTTCGGGTTCGACACTTCGAGTTCCTGTGTTGGGCTCCTGGCATAGAGCCAACTGTTGATAGATTCCGGGTTTTCTACCAACTTCAGAGAAACATGGGTTTTTATTCCTTCTCCAGCCGAGGCACGGCGAAGAAGATACTTTTAAACCCTCCTAAGAGTTTCCATGACTGGAAACCTAAGTTTTTCTATATACGGGAGGAGGTAGTTCCGATACCCATGACGTTTCGCGCCTCGACTGAAGCGATCGTGAAGGAAGACCTGGAGATCCCCAAGACTGAGGCTTGGTATCGGGAGCTTACTGCCACCCCAAACCGAGTGTTTGGGGAGAATGTCTTGGTAGCTGCGCGGATGAGTGATCAGTGGCTGCCTGATAGCAAGGAGGTTCCTATTTTAATGATTGATGGCGAAGGTTAGTAATTTTCTTATTTTTACTGATCTTTCCGGGCTTGCGTTTTTCCCTTTTTTTTATACGATTTATCTTGTAGAGGTGCGTTTGTATCAAGCTGCCTTCGCCACTTTCGGCGGTAAGATGGGCGTGCGCCCGCTTCAAGACGGAGAGCAATATTGGTATGACCAAATAAAGGATAACTTTATGTATCCTGTTGCTGATGCGTTCACCTCGCCGCCTACTGCAAACGAAGGTGCGCACATACCGAACCCTCGCCCTTTGCGCTCTGTGACTTCTGCTGGGAAAGAGGTTATCTATCTTTCCAGCGAGGAGTCTGTAGGATCCTCGAACGGAGAGCTAAGTTCGTGGTCTAACGTATTTGCAGGTGTGTTGCGCGACTTGGGTATTGACCCGGAAGAGAAGAAGAAGGAAAAACCAGTGAAGAAGAAGAAGGATGCTGAGGTGACCAGCAAGGGTGCTGGGGGTAGTCGCGCAACCACTGGTGTTGCCGGTAAAGGTATTTTTCGCCTCCGTCAGAGTGACTTGAGAGGTTTCGTGATTGTTAGTGACTCACTTGAAGGTTTGTCGCGCGCAGGCGGAAAGAAGACTGGAACTGGTGGCTCCGGGAGCGCGGGTTCTCGCAACCCGGACGCTGGCGCTACTCCTTCCACTGCCGAGCATGAGGAAGAGGAAGAAGAAGAAGATGTTGCTGAGAAGTTGGTCAGCAGAAAAAGGAGTAGAAGCGCGACCACTGCTGGTACGGCTGTTGCGCCGGCAGCTGGAGGGGCGTTGGTGCTTGGGAAACAGAGTAATCTGCGTTCCCTTTATAGATTCTCTCCTGGTATGTTCCTGATTTGTCTTTCCTTTTGTTGCTTTCTTCTTAACCCCTTAGTTTCTGCAGAAACCAAGAAGAAGACCCCTGAGAAGGGTGTTGTGTTTACTGAGCCAGAGCCAAAGAGGCCGAAGATTACCGTTAAATCTTCTAAGGCTGCTGGCGCTGAGACTGCCAAAGACAAACATGTTGCTGAAGGTGATACGGTGAAGGATGTTGAAGAGAAGAGGAAAGCTGACGAAGAGCGTAGGAAGAAAGCTGATGAGGATAAGAGGAAGAAAGCGGAGGAGGAGACAAAGAGGAAGGCTGAGGAAGATAGGAAGGCTGAGGAGGCGAGGAGGAAGAAAGCTTCTGAAGCGGAGAAGGAGAAGCAAAAGGCTGTTGAAAAGCCTAGTGGTGATTCCTTGAGGTATACCGGTGCCGCTGCTATCACTATCCAAGAGAAAGCGCAGGGTCCGGAGGTTTTGAGCGTTGCGGGGTCTGCAGAGCCCCGTCAAGAGAGAAGGAGAGATCCTGAGGTTGAAAGACCTACCCACCCTTCGTATGTTTCTAGTGGCGCGAGTTCTGGTGGCGCCGGGGGTTATAATCCACAAGCTATCGGGGCGAAGGATACCGTCGGTGATATCTATTACAAAAGTTATACCGAAGAGGAACGCGGTAATGCTCCCCATCAGGCTCCCTAGAGTTTGAGGCAAAAGGACACTTTTCAAGAGTTTGGCCCTTGCCGCGATTGGTTCTTCAATTCTTTCACTCCTGGAGAGGTTAACCGGCAAAGGGCGAAGACTCATGAAGCGTTGTACCGTACTTATATGCTCGGGGAGGCGAATGCTCGTGCTGCTAAACAGGAGATTGTGCGAGAGTGGCGAACTATGGTTAGGGAGCGGTCGGATTGGGAGAGGTACCGTGAGCGGATGTTGAAGCGTATAAGTGAGTTTGAGAAGTCAAAAGCCGCCCTTGATGAAGAGAAGGCCAAGCTTGAGGCTGATAAGAAGGCGGAAGACTGGGGGCGCGAGGGCCTGAAGAACAAGCTTCATGTTGCTGAACAACAGCTGGCTAAGGAGAAAGCTGAGTTCAAACGCATATGCGCGAAGAATAATGAGCGCGCGGCTGCGGATCGTAACAAGATTGTCAACCTTGAGGCTAAGGTTGTGGAGTTGACGGCGCAACTCGAAGATGTGCAAGCTGCTAAGGTTGCTAGGGAGCAACTTGAGGTTTGTGCAACTTAAGACTTTTTCCTTGTGTGCTTTGTTTGCAATATGTCCTGAGTCTTGTCTCTTATTTTTTGTTTTAGGCTGAGCTTACTAGAGTAAAGACTCAGTTATCTGGTAAGGACAAGGATCTCCAGGCCAAGGATATTGAGATTGCCGAGCTGAAACGTCGCCTAAACGATCAGGTTGACAAATGCGAATCCTTAGAGATCGATCTCGAAGCTGAGAAGGTCAAGGCAACCATTGCTGAAGAGGCTAAACAAAGAGCCGAAGAAGCGCGTGATGTTAGTACCAAGGCCCTTAATGTGGCGCAGACTAATTATGCTGAAGCTCAGGGCATCGTTGATACTCTTGTTTCTGAGGCCGAATGGATGCGCGGCCGTGGAGTAGTGTTGGTATGCCTGCTCCTTTTCTTTTTCCCTTGAAGTGTTTTTCATTTGCTAGGAGTTGCTTTTAATGCGCGGTCTTCATTACAGCTTGCCAACTCTGTCCTTAATGCTGGAGAACTGGATCGCGTTGTAGCTGCTCTGACAGACGCCGCGCGCGCCGTCGGTCATCGCGGTGGTTACCTTGAATGTGCTCAGCACGTAGAAGAGGTGTTTGGACAGGAGTTTGATATTAGTCATTGTTCAGCGACTGATCAGGCTAGCGCCGAGCTGACACGTGCTGAGAATGCTTATGATCATTTGTCACTGCCCGTGATGGACTTGGTAGCGAAGGCTTTAGAGCATGATGACTGGTGTCACCGTCTTAAGGCCATCCTTGATCCACCGATAACTGTTGAACTATCAGATGAGGAGCCAGCTGGTGATGATGGTGGGAATGATGGTGATGACGGTAAACCTGATGATGATGATGGCGATGAAGGCGATAAGCATGATGGCGATGAAGGCGATAAGCATGATGGCGATGGGAATGATGAGTTTGAATAGGCTTGGGAACAGGCTTTGTGCCTTGTAAAAAATTCCAGTAGGTTTCTGATGTAACCCCTTGCGCGGGCACGCTTTTATCTAATGAATGACATTGTGTTTCTATAAGTGTTGCGCGGTTGCGCTTATTAAATAGTATGTTTGCTTATTTTCCGTTACAATTATTGCACTGTTGCTAGAAACTTTGGTTAAGTTAGCGCGAATAAATGTAAGAGAGGCTCTTGTGCGAGCGTAACTGGAGTGTTTTCGTGTTAATCAGAAGTTTAACATGCATTTGTAACGAAATAAGTCGGGTATTGATAAAAGAGCATGTCGTATGCTTTCATTGATTACGTGGGCGCTTAGGCCGAGGTACATTGTTTGTAACATAAAAGGCGTGTAGCCAACATAAGAAAGTAAAGGGCGCGTAGCCGACATTAGTGGATAAAGTCTCAGGGCCTAATATAGTCATATATAGCATTTGCGCAGTTGTTGCGCATTCCACGTGCGCGGGATGATGTGTCCATCCAGGGTGCGCAATTTGTAAGCCCCTTTTCCTAGCACTTCGTGCACCAAGTATGGGCCTTCCCATTTGGGTGCTAGTTTTCCTGGGCGTTCGGCGTTTGAAGCTTCGTTATCTCGAAAGACATATTCCCCTGGAATAAAGGTACATATGCGGACTCGCGCGTTGTAGTACCTCTCCAGTTGGGTTTTGTACTTGGCTTCTTTGATTCGCGCGATTTCGCGCCTTTCCTCTAGCAAATCCAAGTTGAGACGACGTTCTGCCTCGTTGTCGATTGCGTTGACTGCTGTCAAACGCGGAGAGGGTAGGCCAACCTCCGCCGGGATAACCGCTTCTGAGCCATAAACTAGGCTAAAAGGGGTTTCGCCGGTACTTGTTTTCGGCATGGTTCGGTGAGCCCACAAGATACTCGGGAGCTCATCCACCCAGCCTCTTCGCTTTGTGCCCAGTCGAGCCTTAATCCCCTCAACAATACACTTGTTTACACTTTCAACCTGCCCGTTGCCTTGAGGATGCGCAACGGAGGAGAAAGTGTGTTCGATTTTCATCTCCTTCATCCAGTTCCGAAGGTCTTCAGACGCAAAGTTGGTGCCGTTATCGGTTACGATCTTGAGTGGGAGGCCAAATCTGCAGATGATGTGTTCCCAAATGAATTTGCGCACCATCATGGCTGTAGTTGAAGCAAGGGCTTTGGCCTCCACCCATTTCATGAAGTAATCGACGGCCACTATTATAAACTTGACAGCGCCGGGAGCGTCTGGGAAGGGTCCTACCATGTCAATTCCCCACTGCTGAAAAGGCCAAGCAGTGGATACGGGGATCAGGTCGTTTTTGGGGCGCAGGGTTTTTGGAGAGTGTCGTTGACAGGAGTCGCACTTGCGCAGCTCCTTCAGGGCATCCATATGCATCCCTGGCCAGTAGTACCCAGCGTTCATAATCTTCGCAACAACCATGCGTGGTCCCGCATGGATGCCGCAGATTCCTTCGTGAATCTCCCTTATCAGATAATTCGCATCTTGGGGGTCCACGCAGCGCAGTAGTGGCCCCAAGAAGGACTTGCGGTATAAGATACCACCATTCATTTCGTACTGCAGAGCTTTGTTCTGAATCTTTCTTGCCTCTGCCTTATTCTCTGGGAGTATTCCTTCTTTCAAGTACTGAATGATAGGGGTCATCCAGGATGGCTGCCCTAACTCGATCACATTGACTTGTCGTAACAAGACTGACGGGTTCTTGAGTACCTCAATCCTTACATCTTTGGCAAGATGTTGGAAAGATGTTGAAGCAAGCTTGCTCAAGGCGTCAGCCGGTTTGTTCTCAGAGCGATTGATGTGGATGACCTTGTGAGACTTGAACTGTTGAAGCAACTCTTTTGCTTGTTCCAGATATAGGGCCATAACTTCACCCCGTGCATCGTATATACCGTTGACTTGGCTGGCTATCAAGAGTGAGTCAACATGTGCATGTAGGTTTTTAGCTCCCATTTTGATGGCGAGGCGCAAGCCTGCCAGAAACGCTTCGTATTCCGCCTCGTTGTTGGTATTTTTAAAATCCAACTTGATGGTGTAAGTGAATTCATGGTTTTCAGGGCTTACTAGGCGCAATCCAGCTCCCGCGCCGTCCTCATTTGAGGCCCCATCAGTATAAAGCATCCAAGTCTCATTTGTTGTGTCTTTTTCAAGAGTTTCAACAAGCTCACAATCTTTGATTTTCTCTACCGGGACTTCTGTGATAAAATCGGCGAGCACCTGACCCTTGATGGCTGGGCGTGGTCTGTACAAAATGTTGTGACCTCCCAACTCGATTGCCCATTTGGCGAGCCTCCCAGATGTTTCTGGTTTCTGAAGTATCGTGCCGATATGAAAATTGGTAAGTACTGTGATCACATGGCCCGTGAAATACCTGCGCAGCCTTCTGGAGGCGTGTAGTAGCGCTAGTACCAATTTTTCCATCGTGGAATATCTCGTTTCCGGGTCAGTGAGTACCCTGCTGACATAATAAACTGGAGTTTGAACTCCATTTCTTTCCACTAGTAACACCGATCCTACTGCCTTATCTGAAGAAGATAAGTACAGTACGAGTGGTTCTTTTTCGAATGGTGCAGTCAGGGTAGGGAGCTCGATCAAACATTCTTTCATTTGCTGGAAAGCCTTTTCTGCTTCAGGAGTCCACTTGAACTCTTGCTTCTTCACGCAATTGCGCAGTGTGCTGATGAAAGGGTACGACTTCGCAGCGTGATTTGACAAAAAGCGGTTAAGCGCGGCGAGGCGGCCGGCCAACCGTTGCATTTCTTTGATTGTTCGCGGTGATGGCATTCGCTCTATTGCCTGGACTTTTTCCGGATTCACTTTGAAGCCGCCGTTGGTGACTATGAAGCCTAAAAACTTCCCTTCTTCCATGCCAAAAGAACATTTGGCTGGATTCAACTTCATGTTTACGCTGCGCAATGAATTGAACGTTTTCTCGATGTCCTTCAACATTTGGTCCTCTTCGGGACTTTTAATCACTAGATCATCGATGTAAACTTCAATATGCTTTCCGATGTCATCCGCGAAGGTCTTGTCCATCAATCGCTGGTATGTGGCGCCAGCATTTTTCAGGCCGAATGGCATCTTCGTATAGCAAAAAATCCCCAGATTAGTGCGAAAAGCCGTCTTGTCTTCATCCTCGAGCTTCATCTGAACTTGATGGTACCCCTTGTAGTAATCCAAGAAGCACTTCCATCTGTATGGCGCGAGAGAGTCTATCTTTTTGTCGATCTCAGGCAAAGAATAACAATCCTTAGGGCATGCCTTATTGAGATCGGTATAGTCGACGCACATTCGCCATCCACCACTAGACTTCTCTACCATTACGGGGTTCGCGACCCAACTTTGATAACGCACTTCTCGCAGGATGCCGGCTTTAAGTAACTCGCAAACTTGCTCATTCATTGCTTTCGTCTTGTCTGCCCCTAGGCTGCGCCGTCGTTGGACTTTTGGCTCAACCGAGGGGTAGGTGTTTAAACAGTGCTCTGTGATGTCGCGCGGGACTCTGGTCATGTCGGCCGGGGTCCAGGAGAAAATATCCATGTTCTTGAATAGGAGCTGCTTCAGACGAGTTCTGATGTTTGGTGAGATAGCGTGACCTATCGTCACCGTTTGCTCTGGATATTTGCGATTTAAAACCCATTTTTCGGGCTCGGTTGCTGAAACCTTTGCCGTTTTTGTTGGGCGCATCTCTTCTGTTGACATAACCTCCTTCTTCGCATAAACGATTGCCACCCCCGTCTTGGTTGGGAAACCAATCGCTGAGTGGGGGGTGGAAGTTATCATATTCAGCTCACCTTGCGTTTCTCTCCCAATCAGTACGTCATGTCTTGACTTAACAGGCATCACCATGAAGTTAACGTTCGTTGTTCGTGAATGCTTCCCATCAGAAAGTGTGATGGGGAAGCTGATTTGGCCTAACGGGAAGACCATTTCATTGCAGAACCCAGACAGTGGGTAGTCAACTGGTTCAAGTCTCGCTTTGTCTTCATCGTCGAACTGGTTAAAGCATTGTTCATAGATGATGTCTGCTGTACTCCCAGGGTCGATGAAGACGTATTCAGTTTCATAATGGCCAATGATGCCGGTGATGACGATGGGTCGTGTGGCTCGGGGACCCTCGCGCACCACCGGGAAAATAACTTGCTGTTCTTGCCATGAAGGCTCATAAGGTCTCTTGCCTTTTTCTCTTGCGCTATACCTTGGTCCATTGACCATGTGTGTTTCCAGGAGTCGAACCTTCTTGTGATTTCCTTCATCGTGGCGATGGAGTTGTCGCGTCTCTTTGCGCACGTTCTTCACTAAGTGGCTCAGCTTTCCGCTCTTTAGTGCTCTCTCGATCTCTTGTCGCAAGCTGTAACAATCATCTGTTAAGTGGCCTGTATCCTTGTGGAAATCACAATACAGATTTGGGTCTTGTCCCTTTTTGTTCGTCATAGGCCTGGGAGTCTTAAAATCATGGTTCTCCGTCATTAGCACCTCTTTTGGTGTTTTTATGAGCGGAGTCCAATGCTTTTCACGATTGTCGTCTCGGACTGCTTTTCTATAACCGATGCGGTCAATGGTATCACGCGCGTCTTCCTTATAGCGGGATCGTTCTTCATACCGGGGTCGTTCATTATAACCGCTGGAGTGGTTGGCCTTCCACCCAGGGTTTTTGCCTTTGTTGCGCCTGTTGTCATCGCGCGAGTGACCCCCTTTGGAAAATCTATCTTCAGAACGATAGCTGTTGTTTCGTGCGAGTGACTCTTCCGTTTGCGCGACTATCTTCGCGGCTTCCATGAGTTTATCCCACTCCTTTGGCATTCCATCTTTCCCAGTGATGGTTCTAATCAGGCTATCACAGCGGATGGCTTTCTTGAAATGGCAGCGCATGAGTTGTTCACTCACGCCACCTATCTCCAAACATTCTTTGTTAAAGCGCGTAATGAAGTCTTCCAAACCCTCGTTATCTCTTCGCCAGATATCTTCAACTTCAGCTGTGTCGCGCTGGTATCGTCGTTGTTGACTAAAGTGACTCATGAACTGGGTCCTGAAATCTACCCATGATTTTATCTTTCCCGGAGGAAGGTTGTCGAACCAGGCGCGAGCAGCCCCGGTAAGCGTTTGGATAAACAGATGGCACCACATGGGCATATTCCAGTTCCCCATGCAACCGGCGCTTGTGAAAGAGCTGACGTGATCATCGGGATCAGTCAATCCGTTAAACTTTCCAACTGTCGGAGGTAATTTTTCTTTTTTAAGCGGCGCAAGCGCTATCTTCGGAATGAACTTCGAATGCTCTACGGCTTCGGCTGGCCGGTAGGCGAGGCGAAAGTCTTGCTCTGCCTCTTCGGTGTATCCCACATGTTGCTTTGGTTTGTAGTATTCATGATTCCTTTGTAAACGATTGAAGACCGAAGATCCCTCATCGTACTCCCAAGTTGGATCATTTGGGTCAGTATCTTCCCATTCGTCGTTCATGTTGCGCGGCGTGAGCCGGCTATGAACTGGGACTCTTTGGAAGTTTGACGGATCGTCATAGTAACTTTCAGTTTCTCCCCGTGTGTCGCGCGTGTCTTGCACGCTTAACCTTCGGGTGGGGGGAGGTCTGTTAACTCTTCTTTGGACGTTTTGCGGTGGTGGCATCTGGCGCGGCCCGTGGCTTGGGCCGGTTGGCGTAACCAAGGAAGGTTCTTCCGTCAAAACTGCTTGTTGCGCGCTCAAAGATTGATATGCCTCGTTAATGGTGGCAAGTTGTTTGGCGTACCACGAGGCTGGGGTTTCGCCTTCTGGTAGCCCTAGTAGCGCTGAGATATTCTGAGGTGGAGCTGGGTTCGACGGTCCAGCACCGTTGTTTCCTGGGGTGGTTTGAGTAATGCGGGTGAAGCTCCTGCGCGGACCCCCCGTATTGGCTACTTCGACTTCACCAACTTCTTCGAAGTGTTGAGGTTGGGCGTTTGGATTACCCTCCCCCAACGCTGCATTAGGGTTTTCACCGAAACCAACGAACTCGGGAACGATTCCTTGACCAACCATGGTCGAAGAAAAAACAACGAAAAACTCAGGCAAGAAGATGAAAATGGTTTGTAGAAAAAACCGGTGGGCGCCAATGAAGAAACACGTAACTAATTATGAGGCTAATCAGTTTGGTTTATGTTCCTACCATGATGGTTAATCTTCTTATGGTTTCCTGAGCTCCTTAATGATCGTGTTTATCTGCAAAACAAAACACCGTTACTCGTTAAGAGGGGAATGTGGGGGTTTCCCTCTTAACCGGGCTTCGGCGTGAGAATAAGCGACTGCTTTGGGAGAGAATGAAGTATTAAGAGAGAGTAGAGGGAATGGAATGAATTAACCTGTGAAGTGAAGGTCTCTATTTATAGCCGGAGAGGTGTAAGAGGGTGTGGGCTGATGGGCCTTGGGCCGGAAGGCGACAACATGGAGGATATGCTCCTTGTCTCACTGGTGTCGACCGTTAGTGGCTTCTAGGGGCTTTATGGAGTTGGCGCAACGTGATTGGAGCCACGTGTCACTGTTGTCGGCCTGGTCGCCCTTCTGCCATCAGCAGGTAAGTGGAGATCGTGGGGCAGTTGTCTCTGCCCTGTGATTGGTGCCACATAGGCGTCCTTCAGAACTTTTTGTCTCCTGCATGTCAGACGATCGTGGAGCACGATTGCGCAGGAACAGAAGGACCTTGATTGGCTCTTTTGTTCTGCCACTTGTACCTTGTGTACTATCTGGAAAGGCCTTGCGCCGTAGTCACGCACGATTCTTGCTGAGCACGTTATTATCATGCGCGCGGCGTGGGCTTTCAGATGTCCCTTTTAAAATGCTAAGTGTTGCTAACTGGAGTTTACTCTTATGTGGACCTCGCGCCGTGTTACGCAGGTATGTTGTAGCTCGCGCGAGGTTGGCGATCAAGAAAATTGCTGGTTAAGGAGTATGGGCCCGCGCGACCTTACAAGGGGTTGCGCGGCTTTTTGGGACCATACCCCTTCATGTTTCCATCTACATTTGACAAAAAAACTTTAGTAATGAATGAAGTGTTAACTGTTAACGGAAACAAATATAACAAACATATTCTGATTGAACCACAAAAACAGAAATAAATATTACAAAAGTAAACAACAATAACAGACTTCTTTCAATCTTTATTAGGGGATCTCAACTACATAAACAAATATAACAGACTTCTTTCGCATATCCCAAGAATTAACAGATATATTACAGCAGTCGATCATCATTTAAAACAAATATATATAATCAGTCGATCATCATTTAAAACAAATATATTACAACAGTCGATCATCATTTAAAACAAATATATATAATCAGTCGATCATCATTTAAAACAGACTTCAGAATGTATACTTCAGTTCAGTCGTTAACAGATATATTACAGTAGAATCAGAATGTAAAAGAATTAACAAATATATACAATCAGTCGACAGTCGATCAGATATCAATCAGTCAATATACTTCAGTTCAGTCGTTAAAACAGACTTCATATATTTGTTCCTGAATGTAAAAGAACTCACTAAAGATTCTGAACTGAATGTAAAAGAACTCACTATAACGTTGAACAAGGTTCGCTTGAGGAAGCCGCTGAATAGT
The DNA here is from genome assembly GCA_030545235.1 of Helianthus tuberosus. Lineage (NCBI taxonomy): Eukaryota > Viridiplantae > Streptophyta > Magnoliopsida > Asterales > Asteraceae > Helianthus > Helianthus tuberosus. The sequence goes on along the minus strand of CM060383.1, from coordinate 33,557,601 downwards.
AATACGTTGAACTCACTAGATTCTGAACTGGACAGTGAAGAGTCTGGAGACGATGGAGAACTAGAAAGGACGATTAGGTTTCAACCCTAATAGTAATACGTATAAGTAAACGGCACCGCCCACTTTGGATTTTGGAAACGTTGGAATTTGGAATTGGATTTATTATATTAGGTTTAATATTTCAAAATAATCCTTTGGTATTCCTGTAATCATATGGGTCGGTTATGTATATGGGTCGGTTAAACGGGTCGGTTATGCATGACTTATTAAGTAGTGGGTCGGTTCGGTTATAGCGGTTATTGAAACTTACAAAACCATAACCGACCCATGATTGTCGGTTATCAAAAAATTAAAAACCCACCCATCGGTTTTCCATTCGGTTCGGTTTTTTCGGTTATTTCGGTTATGGGTCGGTTAAGTCGGTTTTTTGCACACCCCTAGCTTTATTTTACGTTCCGGCATTACTTAAGGATAGGGATAGCAAAAAAACCTGAGCCCGACGGGTATACTCAAAACCCAAAACATTTGGAACGGGTATACTCGAAGCCCGATGGGTATGAGACCGGGTATGAAATTCGTTTTAAAAAAAATTACTGGTATGTGTTAGATGATACCCGGCTCGATTACCCGAAACCACATACACGTTTACCTAAACATATGCCCCAAATATTTTATTTTTTATTTTCCCTTAAATCCATGTGTATAAATTATTTATATTAATAGGTTCATCGTATTTTAATACCCGAGCATCATGCAATTATATTAATAGGTTCATCGTATTTTAATACCTGAACATCATACAATTCTAGTTTATGAGTATACCTGATACTCGTGGGTATGTCTGATTCGATGTTGTAATAAGTTTTGATGCACATGTATATAATGGTGTATTGTTTGTTAAGGCATGTAATGATGTATTTAACACATTATAACGGTGAGTCTAACTTCACATGTTTGATTCAAATTTATTATCATGTATATAAGAGTGCATTTAATTAATTACATCCAACTACACAACTTCAATGCACGGATATAAAGGCGCTCTATGATTTTTTTTGAACAACCAACAAAACCAATCTTATTACTTCAACGAGAAAAGCATACACCAACCAGTAAGAAGCTGGCTCAAACAGAAACGAACAACCCGAAAAGAAACAAAATACAAAAAACAGCATACGGCAATTAATCCATATTAAAACGCTTCCAATCTTCCCATGATAACGATTCTCTTTTCGACCTATTTCTAACCCAAAGAAAGCTAAGCGCTTGCGATTCTTCAATAACCTTAGAAACCGACGTCACTTTATCATTAAAAACCGCATCGTTTCTCGACCTCCAAATACTCCACATAACAGTGTAAATAAACCGCTTGCAGAGTGTATTTTCTAGACTTTGACCCGCCCACCGTGTCGTTGAAAAGAAGCAGGTCATTAACGTGGAACACATATAGCGACAGAACCCCCTACCACTGCGCCATAATACTCCAAACTGTTTGGGAGAAATGGCAAACCGTAAAAATATGCTTTACGTTTTCCACGACGGTCCCGCATAATCTGCACAATGGATTATGAACATGCAGCTTTCTTATCCGTAAAGCGTCCGCAGTAGGCAACCGATTAAGAGAAGCTCGCCACACCACAAAGCACTCTTTTTTCGGGATCCACTTATTCCAGACGAAATTGAAAGAGGGCTGCAAGACATCTACACTGCCGATTTTTATTTTAAGATCTTTTACATTGAAAAAACCTGATCCGTTCAAGGCCCAACTCCACTCGTCTTCTCTCTGGCCCACCGACACCATGCCCAGCAAGCCCTAACAGTTCAGAATATTCAGCTGAAGTGAAATTAACCCGCGACCAGTCTGAACAAAAAACGCTGCCAAAGTCGTTTCGTTTCAGCCTATCCGCGACAATGCACCCTTTAGATTTTTCGAGCGCGAATAAGTTTGGGAAGGCAGTTTGTAAAGGTTGGGACCCTATCCAATTATCAATTCAGAACGGTAATGACAAGCCGTTTCCCACCAACCCGATAATATAGTTTGACAAACACAAATTTAACTTCGAGAAAACGTCACCAATGTTTACGATTTGTTTCCAATTTCCAGCGATGGATAATTTCCTTGGGATAAAATCCCAAGAACGTGTGCCACTATGAATCGCCCAAACCACTTTCCTCCAAAACGCACCTTGCTTCATCTTAAAACGCCACCACCATTTTGCAAGCATTGCGACGTTCGATCGGCAAGCGAAGCGATCCCCACACCACCTTGATCGGAAGGCCTTATAACTTTTTTCCAAGCATACGAACTCATCTTATCCTTGTCCTCACAACCACCCCAAAAGAAAGACCTTCGAAATCTTTCGAGCAATTTTATTATTTTTTCTGGGGCCCGATACAACGAGAAATAGTAAGTTGGGAGAGCGTTCAAAACCGATTTTAGCAAGGTAAGCCGCCCCCCAAAAGAAAGTTGGCGTGCCTTCCAAAGGGATAATTGATTTCGAAACTTATCAACCACTGGGTCCCAACTTTTTAACAAATTCATATTACCCCCTACCGGTATCCCAAGGTGGATAAAAGGGAACTTCCCAACCTTACATCCCAACGTAGATGCCATAGCCGAAACCTCCACGCTACCAACCCCAATGCCAAACACACTACACATCCCAATGTTAATTTTTAGACCGGGAAACTATGTAGAAGCACCTAAGGATACGCTTAACCATAAGAGTATTCCTATAGGACCAATCACCCAAAAAAGAACGTCATCGGCAAAGAGAACTAGAGAAGGTGGGACAATAATGGACCGTTTTGGGTGATCTTAATTCCATCAAAAATCCCATTCAATCCGGCTCTCTTCATAATACAAGTCAAGCCCTCCTAGCAAGAATAAAAAGATATGGAGAAATATGGTCATCTCATCTATTATTATTATTTGAATGACTAAACTTGTATACCATAAAAAATATTTTAATCTTTAGCTTTTTAACAATCGAAAGAAACACAAATGAGATTACTTTTCTCAAAGGCAAGAACATTTTATGTGCAAACATAAATAATATAACAAACAATGTAATTTTTCATTGAATATGATTTTAAAAAAATGCAGAAACGACACATTCTAGAAACAAAAAATCAACCCTAGACCATCGTTGTCGAATAAGTGCAAGTTGCCATTGTTGTCAAGACAGAAGCATATGTGAGACATTAAAGAGTGGTGCATATTAAATTGGGTCATAATTTATATAATAAATATACATTTACTTATAACTAGTTGATTTTCCGCCCGCGCGTTGCTGCGTGGACCCAATGACTGCAAAACGCGTGTCAGTAACGGTAAGCAGATACCGAATATCAAAACATAAATAAAAATGTCGTGATAAGGATAGTCACTCCGTCTTAAAAAATCGATTTTAAATAACCTAATATATAATAATTGGACCCACACGTCCTATGTTGGAAATTCGGTTGTTTTCAGTTCAGTTATTACGGTGCTAACACGTTAAAATATGGATGAGCTCGGTACCGGTAACAGCACCGAAAGTACCAATCCGGAAAATAATCGAAAGTAGGTACCGGCACCGAAAATGCTCGGTACAATAAGGTATGGTATTTGAATGTAAAAATCAATAAATACAGGTATGGTGCTAGACCGGTGTCGAACCGAAAGTAACGATTCTGAAAACGCCAAAAGGTGGGTACCAAATTGGTACAAAAAAATTAGTAAATTTGGTACCGATACGATACCGGTTTAATTACAGGATTTGATACGATTTGCTCATCAATAATCTAAATATCCAAGTGAATTTTACATGCTCCAATTTATTCATTACAGCAAAAGACAAAAAATAAAGCAAAATAAGTTGTTGTGTGTATAAAACCCCATTCAAACGAAATACAGTTTACTTACTGTGTGTATGAAAAGTAATCTAAACGATGCAATTACTTGCATTGCTACGTTGCTACAGGATTTGATAAGGTCGGTACCAACCAATACCGAAAATACTGTTACCGAAATCCCCAAAAGTGGGTACCGGTACTGAATATATCTGGTATGGTACCGGTCGGTACTGATACGGCACCGGTGTTTAAGGGTAAAAACCGGTGAATACCGGTGCCGAAAATACACCCGGTTTAGTAAATTTGATACCGGTACCCGATACCATTTGCTCATCCCTTAGTAATGTTACTATTCATTCAATATATAGGTAATATACCGGTGTTATTTTTATTACTATTCATTGAGTTTTAATTTTAATATATAGGGTTGCATTGCTACGTTGCTACAAGATTTGATGAGCTCGGTACCAACCGGTATTGAAAATACCGTTACCGAAATCCCCAAAAGTGGGTACCGGTATCGAATATACCTGGTATGGTACGGTTCGGTACGGTACCGGTCGGTACTGTTACGACACCGGTATTTGAGGGTAAAAACCGTTGAATACCGGTGCCGAACCAGTACCGAAAATACCCGGTTTAGCAAATTTATGAAGACGTTAATCTTGAATTAAAGAGATAAGGATAAAGACGGGTTATAGATAATTGTGTTGAATTATTTATAGAGTCTTTATAGGGATAATTGTTAGTTCGAATTAGATAAGTTTATCTAGTTTGTTTATTTATTGTATTTATAGAGTTCGAGTTGGGTTAGGACTAGAATAGGTTTAGTATAATAGATGGTTAGGGTCATTGTAATTAGTGTGTGTTCTCATTGATAAATTAATAAAAGAGTCGAACAAGTTTGTTCATATTGCGTGTTTGTTTATTCGATCAAGGGCCTGATTTCCAACAATTGGTATCAGAGCACTAGGCTCATACGGTGGGAAGCATCGAGTAAGCGATAGTGTGCGGTTTTGAGAGTCGTCAAAAAAAAAGGGGAGCAGCCCTTGTAGGCTGTGGGGCTGAGAAGGAAGCCTTAAATTTGAATGAAAGAAAGTTTGGAAGCATGAGGTGGAATCGCAATCGGAAAATTCATTAGCAGGTTTATTTTTTATTGATTAGTGGCTGAAATTTTTTGTAATTGTGGGTGTTCGGGGGGATAGTGTTTTACGGTCATTGATTTGAGTATTAAGGAAAGTGAAGTGAAAGAAGTTAGTGGGTACATGCATGAGAATTAAATCTCACAGCCCATCAAATTAAAAAGAAAGAAAGCAAGCAGGTGAGAGGGATAACGCGAAGGAAAGAAGGCAAATCAGTAAACCAAGCACACAGCTCTATTATTATCTCCACAGCACTCGAAAAGTAACCTAGCAATTAATTAAGCAACCAGGTAGACTCCTTAATTCTCTCACTACTATTTGAAGAAAAGAAAGGCTGTTTGGGGATGAAACGGTGACGATAAAGTACCGAGTGGAATGGGGCTGCTAAAAAAAAACTGGTAAGCTAGCAAGTGAAAGCAAGAAGTAAAAAAAAATCAGCATGTTCAAAGAAAGTTAATTAGCAAAATCAGCTAGACAGAAAGTTGGATTCAAATATTTGAATCCTTATGAAAGAAAGAAAGAAAGAAAGAAAGAAAGAAAGATAGATAGATAGATAGATAGATAGATAGATGAGGCGCCATAAGAAAGAAGAAAGAAGAAAGAGGCCGGCGCGCTTAGCAGGAAAGAAAGAAGGCCTCGCAAGAAAGTAAGAAAGATACCGGTGCGGTAAGAAAGAAAGTGCAAGCATTGGTAAGGAAGAAGAAAGAATGGACGTCGATCAGAAAGAAAGAAAGAAGAAAATTGACAACCGAAAGAAAGAAGGATCGAACCTTAGTGGTTCGCATTGCAAGAGCAAGATTGAACCTTTGTGGTTCGAATAGCAAGTTAGCAAGAAAGATGATTCGAAGCAAGCAAGTAACAATGAATTCGAATCAAGCAAGAAAGTTGCAAGTGTAGCAAGAAAACCGATTCCGGTTAAAGCAAGAAAAGAAAGAACAAATGCAAGCAGGAAACGAAGCAAGTAGAATGAACCGAATTCAAGATTAAGGGGGAGAATGAAGACGTTAATCTTGAATTAAAGAGATAAGGATAAAGACGGGTTATAGATAATTGTGTTGAATTATTTATAGAGTCTTTATAGGGATAATTGTTAGTTCGAATTAGATAAGTTTATCTAGTTTGTTTATTTATTGTATTTATAGAGTTCGAGTTGGGTTAGGACTAGAATAGGTTTAGTATAAATAGATGGTTAGGGTCATTGTAATTAGTGTGTGCTCTCATTGATAAATTAATAAAAGAGTCGAACAAGTTTGTTCATATTGCGTGTTTGTTTATTCGATCAAGGGCCTGATTTCCAACAATTTAATACCGGTACTGATACCCGATACCATTTGCTCATCCCGATGTTACTATTCATTCAATATATAGGTAATATACCGGTGTTATTTTTATTACTATTCATTCAGTTTTAATTTTAACTAGTCTTAAGTCGCCCGCGTTGCGGGGCAGGAGGCGTAATACCATGCTACCAACGTTGCAGAACCGAGGGGCATAAAATTGTTTTAAGTAGCAACCGAACAAGGACCAAAAGCGGGAAAAGTGACTAACATGACGTAAAAAGTAGACGAAGTCGAATTTATACCGACACGTATTTGAAAGTTGATGAGGTAAAAAAACCCGAGGGTCCAAATAGGACTATCAAACACCGTATTAAGTAGCAACCGCACGACGATCAAATTGAAGAAAAACGTAAATAAAAACTAATAAACAAACTAAACTTATTTAACTTTTATAGCAAAAAATTTTAAAAACCAAAATACAAAATTAACTGAAAAAAAAAACTTTAATGTTTACAATGAAAAAAAATACAAAAACAATTCTTTTATATGTGATTAATAATACAATTTTGTATTTTTAAAACTATGAAATGTGTGTAAATTATCTCACAATTAACATAAAATACAAGCTACATTAATGGAATAATGTGTGCCTATGTCACTACTATAAAATGGCCATTTTAACGCATTTTTCTGTCACAAATGTGTCATAAATTCTACTTTGCTACGGATTTGTACAAAACCTTAATGTTGGAAAAAGCCCCATAGAAAACTATTTACTATGCAATTTTCAACATATTTATGACGAAAATATGGTGTGACGCATTTGCAACGAAATATTTAAAAAAATTGCGACACATTTGTAACAAAATATTTAAAAAAAAGATTGTTATGCATTTGGGACGAAATATTTAAATTCACATACTTTAAAAATCAGGGGCGGTTCTTAGTGGAGAGGTGGCAGGGCCACGGCCCTGGCAAGTTTTTCGGCCGTAGTGCTAATTTTTCGCATTTCGATCGAAATTTTGTATATATACTATGTTCGGCCCTGGCAAGTTTTTCGGCCGTAGTGCTAATTTTAGTGTCCGTGTCTTTCGGCCCTGGCAGGTTCAACGGGCAAGATCCGCCACTGTTAAAAATTATACATAAAGCAACCTAAATTACATATATGTATTTGAGGTATACATCATTGTAATATTCATACTTTTCCCGTTCATTGTAATCTTATGCTTTCATTTTCAAAACTGGTAATCGTTGATGTTTGGATCAATAAAATCATTTAGAATGTTTTCAAGTAGTGTTTATATCATTTTACATACTTGCATATGTCTACTTATGTTGCTCATATCATTTTACACCCTTACATATGCTTATATGTGATGACTGTCGTAAGGGTCATGCAAAAACCTAACTAAACTAAATAGATAGCGTAAGTAGGGTACTGTATCACGGGGAATATGTGGTTAGTGTTTAACTAGATTGTCTAATTAATTAACTATTTAACTTTTATAGCAAAATTTTTTAAAAACCAAAATACAAAATTAACTGAAAAAAAAAACTTTAATGTTTACAATGAAAAAAATACAAAAATTAACAAAAATATAATTATTATTCATTAGTATGTTTGAAATTAGTATATAACTAGGAACAGAACCCCCGCGCGTTGCGGCGGGGTACATCACAAATATCAAATAGATTAGTCAAAGTATTATGTGATGAGTTAACCATATGAAAATACATGTTTCGACGTATATGTTTGAACTTAATGTAACTTGTATAAGCATTGCAGTTGGATCAAAATGTAAAGTAAATCAAATTTATGTAGTACAATTATAAGTGACTCAACTCATACATAGAAAACGTAATATGTATTAAGAAAAACTTACATGTGTAATCAAAAGGGAAAAAGGATAAAAAGAACCACAATTTGACTCAACTTTGGTTCAGAACAAAATTTATGAAATGTACATAAAATAAGCACGAAAGCGTATTATATTTTGCCTGACTCGTTTCCAAAAAAAATTACATCAAAACGTAGAACACTTTGGATTTATACCGACACGTACATAAAAATATACACGAAAAATGGTTTTTTAAAGGAAAATGTACTATATTTGACCTAACATGTTTCTAGAAAAAGTTTCCATCGAAACATAATACAAACATTTACAAAAACTAAGTCGAATTTATACAGACATTTACACAAAAATATGCTCGTAACAGTAGTCTTTTTAAAGTAAAGAAGCAATAAAAACAAAAAAAAAAAGAAATTAACGAACAAAAATTACTGAAAGAAAATTAAATTAATAAAATACTTAATAAGTTAAAAACATATATTATATATATAAACCCTTATTACTTTACTTAAATAGTTTGAAATGACAGTAAAGGATATTTAATTAATTTGAAATAAAGTGTATAAACAATACAGAGGAAACCACATAAGAAATCACAGAAAAAAAAAACAAAGTATATAAGCGATGTAGAGGGACTAAATAAAAAATAATGAAACTTGAAGGGCTAAAGGAAAATAAGCAGGAAGAAAATAACATGTCAATTTAATCGACTTTGGTTTTTAAGTTATTAGATAATAGAATAGAATAGATTCAATCAAATATTAGATAATAGAATAGAATAGATTCAATCAAATTCAATGATGGGCAGGCAAGTGATATGGGTATTTGGGCTGGATATGAGAGTTTTAGATAAGCTTCATGGGAGTTGGGCTGCATGGACGGTGGGCCTAGGCCCACCCTACCTAACCTTTTAGTCCGCCTATGAAAAGCCCAACCAAAGCCGGTGGAAACCCCACCGACTTTGGTTTTTAAGATAGTATACAATATATATTTAACATTTTTCCTAACTTATGAGGTATTAAATGTGTCGAATTAAAGAAGTTATATGACAAAAGTCAACAAATGCAAATATTACTATTTCTCATGATGTTATAGATTAATATAACTAGTGGGTTTTCTCCCGCGCTATGCGGCGATAACTTAGTTGGTATCTGTTCGGTTCGATGACACTCACTTTTGTAACTGAAAGAGAAAATTAAAAAAACAAAGTCGCGATATGCTCAAATGGATATCAACGCATCTTTTGCATCAATCAAAAACCATAAAAACGAATACCGGTTTCTGATATTGCCGATATCGGTACCAATGTTATTCGGTCAAAATCAATTAAATTCGTCACATATCGATACTCATATAGTTTCCAATAAAAAATATGTTTTTAATAGTGTTATCAGCACTTGTATAATTTATGATACAAAAAATTATGTTGTTTTGAATACAAAAAATGTAAATCATTATACATCGTTGGTTCCAATTTGATTTGGTACGATAACAACACCATATTCATTTTCAATAAAATTCATATCACAATGTTTAAAAACTATAATTGCAGAGTTGGATTTAAAAAAAATCTAACATGAGAAAATTATAAAAAATCAAACCAAATGATAAATAACCATTCATTAGAAACCATAAAAAGAATATTTAAAAATTCCTAACACTATTTATCGTGACTTTAAATTGATATGTATAATAAAATATATTAATATATAGGACTATTCATGCAGTTTTAATTTTAATTAATATATAGGGTTGCATTGCTACGTTGCTACAGGATTTGATTAGCTCGGTACCAAACGGTACTGAAAATACCGTTACCGAAATCCTCAAAAGTGGGTACCGGTATCGAATATACCTGGTATGGTATGGTTCGGTACCGGTCAGTACTGGTACGACACCGGTATTTGAGGGTAAAAACCGGTGAATACCGGTGCCGAACCGGTATCGAAAATACTCGGTTTAGCAAATTTGATACCGATACTGGTACCCGATACCATTTGCTCATCCCGATGTTACTATTCATTAAATATATATGTAATATACCGATGTTAATTTTATTACTATTCGTTCAGTTTTAATTTTAATATATAGGTAATTCATAACGGTGAGTCATTACTTTATACTTATAAAATTTAAATAACTGTTTGGCAAAAATAACTATAAAACTTGTTTATTATTTAACTAGGTTATTGTCTCGTGTAATACACGGGGTGAATCATAATTATAATGTGAAATAAAAAAAATATGTTCATAATATGATCTAAGTATATATAATATAGAGTAATATGCAGACTAAATACGAAATAAATATTGAAGTTTGTATAGCCATTCATAATAATATGATCTGTTATTTGTTTTAGGATTTGTCATAGGAACTTAAAATTTTGTACCACTACTAATATTTATTGTGATATTTTCTTGTTCAAAGGTAACGTGTCTGATTTTATTTGATAATAGTTTATTCTGACGGGTTAATGTTGGCATAATATTATATTTTCTACCATCCAAATATAGTTTCTTACTTTCGCTATCATTAACATTAATATAATGTATGATCGTATTCAAAGCTATAAACCAATATGAATTGTTGGGCTGGCAATTGGGTACCTGTTAAAACACGATTAGACCTGTTTGACTGAAAAATACACCCTTTGACTTTTTAAAATTTTAAAATAATTAAAATTACAATGTTAGGATCTATCATTTATTCATCTTTGTACATAAAACATAAAACTGTTTTATAAACATGAGGTAGAAAGTAGTTAAACGAGTCGTAATCATGTTTGAAACTTATGTTGTGCGCGCCGCCAGAAACCTGTTAAATCTGTTAAGACACGATTTGTCAGCCTTAATGAATTGTACGAAATAATTACTTTTATCACAATTGTTTTGGTCAAAAAATCTGGTGAGGAAATTGCAACCAAACTCTATGTTATGGGGTATGATGCTTGAAATGTATAACAATGACAAGGATCACTTCAATGGAAATTGCACAAACAACACAAGGATTTATACGGGGAAAAAGCCCTTGATCAAGAGTTGATCTCCGGCACAAAAAACCCCGGGTGATGGAAACTACCGATCACCAAGCTCAAATAAATGAATAAATGTTTACAACTTCGGATAGTAACGAGCTAGGTACAAGGATCAATATCGTGAAATGTGTAAAAGTGAGTGAAAATGAATGTATGTTCGTCGAGAGCTTCAAGTGTGCGAGTATATGAGAGTGTGTAGCTGAGAAATGACTAAGTGTTTTTCTACTAGCTCGTTATCCCCTTTTAAAATAGAAATAACTACTAAAACTAACTATCCGACTTTCGTGCCATGCCTCCACGTTCTCCACAACGTCTATTTTTTGTCAAGCACGTGCGGGATAGTCTGGGAATATTCTCCAGGAATGTCGCCAAGACCAAGTCAAGCTTGTTACTCCTGCAAAGTAACACAAAACACAAATAAACAATCGTCAGTACGAGGATCCTTAAAGTGATCCATGATCCTGATCCTGAAGCTCTTCTGAGGATCACTATCTGCCACAGAAGTAAGGATCATTAATTAGGATAACGAATAAGGATCACTAATTGTTAGAAAATCCTCCCCTAACAACAATTAGTAAGGAAACTAATAAAAACTATTGATAATGTAATATGTCCCATACCATTTGAAAGGTCTGAAAAGAGACTTCTAGACAGATAAAAGTAATGTAAATGAAAAGACAAAAATTGAATCAATAAAACCAATTAACTATAGTTGAGAAAATACTATGTATAGTGTAATACTTTACATGTACAATTGAACCAATGAAACATATATATACGTGAAAAAATAAAAATAAAGACATTAGACACCATACGACAACTAAGTAAATCTAAATTAAAAAAAAAGTTATGACATTCCGAATGTGAAGATACCTTTCACAGACCTCTACATCTTATTTACAATAGGAAAAAATATGTATGTTAAGAGTTTACCTTGTTTTAAAACACATATATCTAACTTATCTAAAAATACATGATGTTTTCTATGTGACATAGATAATATGCATATTACTTATTTGACATGGTAAACTTATCTAAAAAAACATGATGTGTTCTTCTATTTTGATAGCGATAACGTTTTGAATCAGGTGACAAGGCCCAATAAAAAAATGGTCCGGTTTTTAACAACTGGAATTGAAATAATGGGTCCAAGGCAATATCTTAATCAATGCCCACGGATCACAACTAACAGAAATTTGAAAAGATTAAATAACATGCTTAAAATATATAATAATTATGAATCCATTTGTTTAAAATAAATATGTTAATTACAATCAAAATAAAATTCTAATATAATATTTAAATCTTTTTAATTTAAAATTTATCAATAAATTATTGATGTCCTCATTGAATGACATGTGTCCTAAATCAGGTTTATAGATGATTTTTAATTTTTAATCTACAACCTTCTATACCAGCTCAATCTTGAAAGTAAAATTGGCCCTAAATAATAAGTAAGTTTCACATATAGTCGATTAGATTGCTTAATTCTAAAAAATATAAAAGTATTTTAAAATAGTAAAACATTATTTAAATTTTATTGATTTTGTCAAAAATATTATCTATAAAATCAATAAATTAAAAAAAAATCAAATTCTTAACAGTTAAGTTAAGGATGATTTATTCGTGTTACCCAAGTCTTATTTCAAACTCTTCCGCAAGTAATATACTTGATGCCCAAGTAATTACCAAGTAACAACCCTTTATGTGATGCCCAAGTAATTAACAAGTAACACCCTTTATAAACACAAACACCCATGCAAAAAATAACTCAAAACCCTAACACACCCATTTCAACATCATAAACCATAATGGCACCCACCATCAACACCCTCGTCGGTCCACCGGAGATCTACCGTTCCCACCAAAACACCACCGTCTCACCACCTTCTTCCACCACCACCACCTCCCACCCATTCATCGACGCCATGATCTCCCACTTCAACTCCACTACACTCTCCCCAACTGATCCACCCATGGGTTACACTGAAAACAACTCGGCTACTTATCTATCAACCGGCAACCCATGCCTTGATTTCTTCTCAGTGGCGGATCCAGGAATTTTTTTTACTGGGTTCACTTTTTTAGAACTGAACATAAAAAACTTCGGGTCGGTTCAACGGTTCGGGTCAAGTAAGACCACTTTACTTCTGATCACGTGTAAAAATACGATTCAATTGTATTCATAAAGTAAAATGAACACAACTTTACTTCTGATCTTGTCAACCCAAATGTAACTTCTATAATTCGTACTTTATGCATTGACTATAATCTATATTGTGAGCTAGGCATTCTCTTAATCATAATAACCCCTAATTGCTTCTCTTGATGACACAGCATTAGTAAGACCACTTTGCATCATACATGTAACATAATAAGTGTTGCTGGAATTGTAAAAAGATGTAAACTATTTCCTAGTTTTATAGCTTACTATGGTGTTAAATGGATAGTATTTCCTAGTTTTACAACTAATAAAAATAAACAGATTAAATGGGTCGCGAACCTGCCAGGGTGTCCTGAACACGGCATATTTAGCTAAACGTGTTTGCCGGTTCGATCCTAAACTAACACAAACCTGTTTAGGCTAAACTCAAACCCGTGAATTTCATGTAATGTTTATGTCGTGTCAAAATCCATACATAAGTTTACCCTAAAAATAAATGTCATAGCAGGAAAATCTTTGATCCTAAATGGATGATTTTTATAAAAAGTAAAGTATATTTTGATATATTAAGAAGACTAATGTCTAATGGTGCATCAAATTATCAATTTAACATAATAATTTAACATCAGATTATCTAAAAATTAACATCAGGTTATCAAAAAAATAACATCAAACTATCAACTATAAGTCAAATTAACATCAGTTAACACACCTGTGAAGAACGGCCGGAGGAGGACGGTTGTCGGCTGGAAGAGAAGAGGCCGGAGCGGAGGGCCGGAGGTCGCTGAGGGATGAGGAGGCAGGGTGAGGGTGGAGGCGTCGCTGTTGTTTTTCAGTCCGTAGGTAGTTTGCTGTTGTTTTTTTGTTATGGGTATTGTAACCCTAAAGGGTGTTAAAGAAAAAAAATAAAAATAGAAATTAAAAAAAGGGAACAAAAATTTAAAAATTGTCTCAAACAAGATCCGAACCCGGGTATCAAGGGTAAAAGAACAAGGTTTAACCAGTGAGCTAGCAAAGCCATTTTGTTTATGGGTTCCCTATATATTTTACTTATGGGTTCCGTTTCAGTTTGTTATATATATTTACACTAAAAATAAAAAACCGAATGGGTTCCTGGGAACCCGATCTTTCTTAATAAGTCCGCCCCTGTTTCTTCTTCCATATTGTTCCCGATACTCCGCCACAAACCCTCACCCAACATTTGCTACAATCAGAGTTTTTTGCAGAAATAGGGGGTTTGAACCCCAAAAGAGTGCCATTAGGTGGTTTTAAAAGTTATGAGTGATATTAGGTAGTTTGTTCTTCGAAACAGCGAACTTCTACATAAGTTCTACAAAAGCTGCAAGCTTCTTACAACTCCCTGCAAAAGGTCTGAAGTCCGCTGAATCAATTCACAAACATAATGATCCGCTGTATAATATAATAAACCTTGGAACTTCGCTGTTTCGAATGGCAAACTATATGCAGAAAGTCTGCACGTGATTCTTTTGCATGAATTCAATTATTTCACCAAGTATTGCTTTTTAATTCTGACACACAACATAATAAAGAAAACATTGAACATGGAATCTTGTAAGAATCACGTGAACAAACACATTAATTATTTCTGGTGGAGGTTTAAATAACATATACTACACATGAAGGTATGTTTTAGGGATGAGCTCGGTACCGTCCGGTACCGAAAGAACCGGTACCGAAAATCCTTAAAAGTGGGTATCGGTACCGAATATACCCGGTTCGGTACGGTTCCGTACCGGTACCGGGAACGATTTGCTCATCCGTAATTCAACTGCAGGAAGGTATTAGTTCGTTTAAGCGGACTTCCAGCAGAAGATATTGGTTCACTTCAGCGGACTTCTTGTTGGATTATTTGGGTTTGTTTACGAGTCACGGATCGATGCGTTATCGGGTCGCGGTTTAACGGGTCATTGAACGGGTCATTATTTAGTTGTTCAAGGGATTGAATGTGGTTGAAGAGTTATGTGGTTGACCGAGTTTAATGGATTCCTACTTCCTAGACGTGTGTGTGGATGGTTGTTATACATAAATCCGGAAGCCAAGTTTACTAATTTGCATGTGTTTTTTTCTTTTTCTATTAGCCTATATATAGCCTTGTTTTGTTCAATATAATGTAACCCCAATTTTCATCTTAATACAGTGAGATTTTGGAAAAGGTTGTTGAAAAAAAAAGGAAGAACACGGTGGTGACATTATGGCGTTGGAGTTCAATCGGGTGGCTTTGGATGTGACCGGGGAGAGGTCGTTGATCCGTGATAAGTCGTGATGTTAGTGAACGGTTCCAACGGGATGCTATGTGAGATGTTACAAGCGTGGTCGGTTTGATTCGGGTTGAACCGAGTTGACTTTGGGCGTGACCGGTGGTGGTCGGGGTGTCCGGTAAAAGTCGTGATGGTTTGAAACCGAGGTGATTCGGTGCTGCGGTGAAGGCGTAAACAAACACCGATTAAGGGAGTGATTGTTGGATTATTCGGGTTTGTTTACGGGTCATGGGTCGGTGCGTTATCGGGTCGCGGTTTAACGGGTCATTGAACGGGTCATTATTTAGTTGTTTACGAGTCACTGGTCGGTGCGTTATCGGGTCGCGGTGAGTTTTGTTTTGGGGCCTGAACCAACACTTCTATTATGTACTAGTATCATACAGCGGACTTAAGAAGAAATTGGTTCTAATCAGCGGACTTCTGGAAGCTTGTGAATCCAAACGGCGGACTTCTTAAGGTTTTGGTTCAATACAGTGGACTTCTGAAGGTTAATGTTCCAAACAGCGAACTTCTGGAAAGGTTTATGTTCCAAACAGCGGACTTCTATAGCACATGATCCAGTTCAGCGATCTTCTGTATGTTTTATTGAAAATTGCCTTCCAAAAAAAAAAAAACATGATCCAGTTCAGCGATCTTCTGTATGTTGTGCAGGAATGTGTCATAGGTTGCAGCCTTTTGCAGAATTTCAATACAAGTTCGCTGTTTGGATAAGCATACTACCTAATATCACTCATAACTTTCAAAACCACCTAATGGCACTCTTGTGGGGTTCAAACCCCCTATTTCTGCAAAAAACTCCTACAATCATGGCAACACGACCCTTTAAAAACATTAAAACTAGTCTGCAACCTCCGTGGGATACGAGGCACGGGGAAGTCAGATAAAGAAGGGTATATTATACGTCGGTCTTATGGCTTCATGAAAACCACCCTAAAACTCTAGCATGCAATCTAGCATGCATGGCGGAGTTTGGATACTTTAAGGACTTGCCGGAGATACTTTATCGGCTTCTTGAAGGAGCCGATGTGAGGAAGAAAGCGAAGGAGGAACGTTTGAAGCGATCGCGTCATTATCGTCGATATAATGTGCCGAAACGGGTTGGAAGAAGTCGAAGAAGAAGCAGAAAAGAAAAGAAGAGTGTGCCTAGAGAGCAAAGGGTTTTGTTGGAGATGAAGAGAGTGGAGATTGAGAAAGTCAACGCTAAAGAGTATAAATATGAGAAAAGGGTCATGATGGCTACAAAAGCCATTGAAAGGTAATGTTAACAGAGTTTATTATTTTATTATTGTTTGATTAATTTATCATTTAATATGTAGTTCATATATAGTTATTTTATCTCTAGATTGAATATTAGGATAACTATATTATTATGGTTTACACGTAAAATATTATTCACCAATATCGTTTTGTTTTTCAGGTACAATAGTGACCTGGATTACAAGTTTTTACACGACCGTGTTTCAGCTCTTTTCGCGGAGCTCCTACGGTCCGACATCAAGTTCTTGGCCAACGGAGAATCGCCAAAAAATCAGCCTTGCTGCAAAGTGGTGTCCATCGTTAGATTCATCGTTCGATAGATCCACTTTATTATGCGAAAGCATAGCTAAGAAATGTTGGGTTAATCGGTTGTTTTACGGGTCACAGGTCGGTGCGTTATCGTGTCACGGTTTAACGGGTTCGATTATGGAGTTTATGGGATACACGTTTGCAGCTAGTGGCAGGAATAAAGGGATTAGTCACATTCTTTATTAGCTGCACATTAATATGAAATAGTCAAGTTTGACCGAGTAAATTGGAGAGATCATGGGCATGCAGTTTTACGTGGGTTGTTTTAATAATTTAGCATGTGTTTTTGTTTATTATAAATAGCTGTTAGTTGAGTAGTTCAATGTACCCCTTTTCTTTTATTATCGAATACAAGCAAGTTTCTTCATTTTGCATACCACATATTTCACACAGTGAGAGTTTGAGTGTGTGTTTGGTGTGAGATTTGAGGGGCTGAACCAACAAGAAAGTGTTCCCTCGCTAAGAGTACACTTAATACGACGGCGTAGAAGAAGCTCATTACGCCTACCGTGTTAGAGACCGGCTAAGAAAGCAAGTATTAGTGCCTCTAAGAAAAGCCTTGGAGTTACCAGAGGTGTACATAGGGCAGAATCAATGGCACTTGATCCCCTACAATAGGGTAGCTTCAGTAGCTATGAAAAACTACAAAGAGAAGTTCTTAAAGCATGATACACTAAGATTCGAGGAGTATCTAAACAACGTGAAGTCCGGTAAAGCAAAAATAGCTGCGGGTGCCCTCCTTCCACACGAGATCATATCGTGTTTGGAAGATGAAGATGGCGGTCAGGTGGCCGAGCTTCAATGGAATAGAATGGTGGCAGATATGCTAAAGAAAGGGAAGTTAAATACTCCACTGCTTAGCAATCTGTGATGTTTCGGATAGCATGTGTGGAACTCTAATGGAGGTTTGTGTTGCTCTTGGAGTGCTTGTGAAGGTCATCACTTTTAGTGAGAACCCGAAGCTGGAGACAGTGCAAGGGGATGATCTGAGATCGAAGATCGAATTCGTGAAAACAATGGATTGGGGGATGAACACTGATTTCCAAAAGGTGTTTGATCTGATACTTGAAGTGGCATCTAGTGGAAGATTGAGTGAAGATGAGATGGTGAAGAGGGTATTTGTGTTTAGTGACATGGAGTTTGATCAGGCTTCAGTGAACCCATGGGAGACTGTGTTGGTTTCAGACCCAGAATCGACACTCACTACAAGATTAAACTCACAAATAAAGAAGAATGTTTACTGAACTTCTTATTATAAAATTGAGAGTACAACAAAAAGACTTACCACTATTCCCTATTTATAATTAAAAAACACATAAAACCACATGCAAAACTAAGTCCACGTTTTCCTTAAAAACTGCTAACAACTCAAATGATCAGCTTTCTCCACACATGCACATCCGGTTTACTCGGTCAAGCTACACCAATTTTGCAACAACCTAACTGACCCGTTAATGCTAAACTCGGTTCGACCCGTACCCATTCACCGACTTTGACCCGATCAAGATTATACCCAACAGACTGATTATCAAGTGATCAAGAGGAAGTTTATTGAGAGAGGGTATGGAGGCGCGGTGCCAGAAATGGTGTTTTGGAATCTGAGAGATTCGCGAGCGACGCCAGTGGCAGGAAAGGAGAATGGAGTGGCGCTTGTTAGCGGGTTTTCGAAGAATTTGATGACATTGTTTATGGAAGATGGAGGGCAGTTGAACCCTGAGAGTGTAATGGATAGTGCCATTTCTGGTGAGGAGTATAAGAAACTGGTGGTGCTTGATTGATAATGAAAAATGTGTGTTATACTGTTATGTTTGTTTATAAAATATAACATAAGAATTTCAACAGCAGTTGTTCTTGCAATATAACTATCATTTCCAGATTTACAAAGATGAGATAAAAAGGACTGATACCATAAATTTCTACAGAACCAAGTATTTTTTTTTTTGAACGGCTAGCTCAGTTGGTAACTACACCCAACATATTGCGGACGCGGACCGAGTTCGAGACGGCACCAAAGCGCTTGCAACTAGCATACCATACCAAGTTCACTTGCCAGGAAACCGGGGCTGCCAGGAATCGAACTCGAGACCTCAACAGGATGGGAACCACCTTAGGTGTAAACCCACCCTACCTCAAACCAGCTGGGCTGGAGATCATTGGCTACAGAACCAAGTATTACTGGCTGAATTTTGTGACAAAAGACTTCATAATAAAGCAGAGCAAAACAAAACAAAACTCAAAAGGCTCAAAACAAATTCCAAAAGTTACTTTTGGAGACAGATTTGGGACATTACAGTTGTAAATAGTCATTTTTGTAGCAGTGCAAGTATTGTTTCAAGTGCCCTAATCAGCAGCCAGCACAAGTCTTCATGTAAAGCCCATTAGCCAACTTAGCCTTTAAAGCCCAGCAACACTCACAATAGCCTTCAAGGTTTCAATTCAATTCCTCGACAAAACTTAATATTCTTCACATACATACAAAAGCTAATTGAATTATAGAAAAAAATATTATTTTTCAACATAAACGATACTTGAAACTACACCAATTTGACCAATCTAATGAAAAAGTTTTAGACCTGTTGAGTTGTTTATCCAAAAGAGAAATGATTGAACTTTTCAATACTTACAACATACGCTATAATGCCGAGGGTTTTTAGCGACGGACACCCTTCAGTGAAAGTGGAAGTCACGATTGAGTAAGGCATTAATGCAATTGGACCTCTCTACAATGGTGTCATAGTGAAGTAGTGTTTCATTGACACAAGATTGAGCAAGGTTCAGAATGCAACTAATTCTATATGTTTTACTCCAACAAACCCTTATACCACATAGGAGCAAAAAAAATAATAATTAGGCTTATGAGTGAAAACATTTGGTTATTACTTCAATGACTACTAGAAGTGGGGACTAGGGACCCTAACCTAAGCATTTGATATGACAATTAGTTGGTTCTAACCAACGGTTCAGTTGGGTGGCAATAACGGGGACAGGTCGTGTCAGTTCATAAGGTGCATTAGTCCCCGAACTTTTCGCTCAGTAGTGTTATATATGTAGTTTTCGTATAGAAATTTTTGGGTATATACGTTTTCGACCCTCCGTCTTCATTGTCAAGCTTCGCCACTGAGCGAGAAACATTGAAAGAATAGGGCATGAAGAATGTTAGGTGAATTGTGGTTCTACTCCTATATCAGATTCTAGTCTAATTTCTCATCTCCTTCTTTGTTACTTGTTTTATGATTTTCATTATTATAATGGTTTCACCGAAGAATCAATAGAAGTGCAGTTGCTTAATTCCTAATTTGATATCTCTAGCTGTGTCAATTAGAGTACACAACAATGTATTATCAGTTTATCATGTATGTAATTAGCAACTAAACAACATATTGTTGTTAAGAGTTCTATTGATACAACAATCAACCTTTAGTGATAGAAATTAAATAGATGTAGTTGATTTTTGACTTATCTAGAAGAATTTGTTGGAAAACGTCATTTTGTAACAATACAAGCACAATTTTTTCTTTCATGTAACTATTAAAAAGTCTTTTTCCATTCGATTTTCTACTTACTTTTAAAAGAATTTATAGCATTACATGAGTATTTATGGGTCAAAACACATAACAATAAAAAAAGGAAAACTAATTATTAAAGTGGAAACGTCGGATTTAAAAAAAATATGATATGAACCAATCGGATTTGGAATAAATAATCCGTTGAGTGGATTAACCTCAAAAGAAAATAGTAAGAAACAAGATTTGAGATAACTCTCTTTTATATTTTTCATTCATATCCATAAAAATCAAATGGCTTACACCATAAATACTTAAAAAGATAAATAACTACCCACTAACCAACTATCTTGACCCACTATCTACAACTCAAAACATGCTTAATTAATAAATAAACTACATACTAAAATAAAACTTGACAACTACTGGAACATGGAATGAGTTAGTGGGCACATAACATTCCCGCCCGGTTGAAAGCGTCCTTGTCCTCAAGGACAAAAAATAAGGACCATGGTGGCCACCACTCGATTCGGTTAGTGGCATTAGGAGCCGTCTCAATGGGGCGCCATGGTGGATGCCACTCGCGTTTCCCGGTTGCACTGTCAATATTAAACAAGTCATCCCTTGATGGATCTTGATGGATCTTTTAAATCTGCTTCTTTCGAGGACATTGAATAGAAAGTTGAATATTGAACAGAAGGTTGATCATCAACAAAATTATTCAACACCCTTGTAACATGATATCCAAAAAATGCATTTGATGAGATACGTTGTCTTGTTGGCCCATACTTCGCTGAGAATAACCCAAAGGAAGTTCGTGAACTATTTTTAGGATCATGTTTTGTAGAACTTTGAAGAATCATAGGGTTGGCAAGTGTAGAACTTCTAACCACATATTTTGTTGATGGTGTGGGTGTAAGTTTCGATGCCGACTTGGCGGTTAAGGGGACTTTTTTCGGTGGTGAAGAGGTAGGTAATGGTGTTGCGGCGGAAGCGGGTGACGGGATACATGGTGCGGTAGAGGAAACGGGTTGTGGGAGTGTAGGAGATTGGGCTTCCCATGCGGTTCGGAACGATCTGAACTCGTTGAAGACGGTTTGCAACTGAGATTCGAGCTTTACAAGGGATTCACTCATCCATTGATAAAACTCGGCTTCGGAGAGAGCGTGAGCAACCATGTCCGGGGGGACCACGACAACTCTGATACCAATTGATATGAACCAATCGGATTTGGGATAAATAATCCGTTGAGTGGCTTAACCTCAAAAGAAAATAGTAGGAAACAAGATTTGAGATAACTCTCTTTTATATTTTTCATTCATATCCATAAAAATCAAATGGCTTACATTATAAATACTTAAAAAGATAAATAACTATCCACTAACCAACTATCTTGCCAATGATCTCTAGATCAAGTGGTGGAGTGCTTGCATTTCTCTTGAGAGATACAGGTTCGACTCCCACTTGGTGCAGAGTGAGACACTGGTGGGCAATGATAGGAGACCCGGTGAAATCTGGGTTGGATCCTTGAGCCAAACGGGTTTTACCGGTAATTTCACCGTCGTGCCTACGGGCGGGTGGGTTACCGGGTTTTCCCCGGAATTGGTGGTGGACTCGGGTTACTCTCGGAGTACTCCGTTTGTCCAGTGGGTGTCACGAAAGTGCTCGGAATTGAGTTTGTTGGCCGTTCAAAAAAAAAAACTAACCAACTATCTTGACCCACCATCTACAACTCAAAACATGCTTAATTAATAAATAAACTACATACTAAAATAAAACTTGACAACTACTGGAACATGAAATGAGTTAGTGGGCACATAACAAAATAAGCTGAAACGTATGTGCCCTCTCACCAGACATCTGAGCCATTCGAGCCGAATAGATATCTCGACTCTCAAGCCGTTTAAGCCAGCTATGAGCCAGCCTTTTCCCAGCCATTTGAAGGGGCTGGCTTGACTCTTCCCATATTCTTGTAGCGTCTAAGCCGTTTTGGAGGGTTTTGATCCACGTGTCATGTTCCTATTGATAGCTGTTTCCCAGAGCTGAAAGCTCCCTCCCAAGAGATAAGAGGTAGCCATTTAAAAAAAAAAATTGGTCAATGACTAGTTTTGAGATTTTTCCATTTTATAAAGTCGCTGACAATGAAGAAAATTATACGAAGTACAAACTAGAAGATTATAGGGATAAAGAACCGCAATAAAAAAAGTATACATCAACAAGAAAGCGGTTTCTTTAACAAAAACGGTTATATTACATCTACGTTAAATAAAATAAAATGTAACACAAGTCTCATGTTTAACTAACATTTGATTGTGTTACATTATAAAATGGAATCTACTGCATTTAAAAAAAAGTTAATGTGGCAGAGTCTTGATTTTTACTATATCAGGTTTTATTTGAACGTTCCACATCAAATTAAATACAGTATTATTAAAACTTATTTTCTAGAAAACCGAATTATATTCAAGAGAATATATATTATAATAATGATTTTTGCCATTTTAGAAAGTCTATATGTGATAAACGTTTATAGATTAGAGGCAATTTGTCATTATATAATTCGAGCGACTTTAATGAGATTTTGAAATATTCGAATTTTGAAATATGTACGACTTAATGCATATATCTTTAGATAAAATTTGTACGACTTAACGCATATATATTTTCCATGCAGTTCTACGAAATTTCTTGTTTGTCTAACATCTAATAATTTAATGATTAATAAAAAAGCCATGTTTATCTCTATGTGAACATATTTCTTCATGTACAGCGACGGAAGTCGGCAACGATAATGACGACAAACAAAACAAGTGAAGTGCGTGTGTGTGTGTTTTCTATTTGTGTACGTAAATTGGAAAGGGGCAACAACCGGCATATGAGAGGCGAAAGGGATATATTGATTATTTAATTTGACTTTTATTTAATATGTTATTATTGTTATTTTTATTTTTTGTAGTATTTTATTAATGACGTCGGTGGTTTATCGTCATAAGTCATACACATGGTCCGTATCTCCGCAAGTGGTGTCGTGGGCAGTCAACAAGCTGTGGTGGCGTCAGTTCTCCAACTTTAATCGGCCACGTGGTAAATGTGTGATATAGAAATCTTAAGAAGTAGTTATTTTGTAAAATGGGTGAGTTTAAGATACGGGGTATCGTGTTCTTAGAGAGGATGCGCGAAAGAATAATCCATCACAAAAAGTGCTATTTTGATTCGGGAGTGAGACTGGAAGTAGTAGCTGATCTAAAGAAAATTTTATGAAGAACGGGAATATTATTCCCCTCTATGAAGACTGGGACTCGGGAGATCCTGAGAACGGGAGCAAAAGCTTCAATCGTCTAAGGGGGACGGTATGGATTGTTTGAGTTACTTCGGTGACTTCTTTCGCCGACCGGTGAATCACCCCCACTTGTTTGAGTCACCGATTGTTTGAATGTTTTCGGTGTATAGCCACCAATACACGGGAAGAGGAGGGAAGGAGGAGGGAGAGGGGTTTAATGGTGGGTACCAACCTCTTTCAACCAATCACAACTTTTTTTTTAAATTCTTTACCACTCTCTAGGTGTTTGAACCATACCCTCTCATTGAGTGCAAAATAGGGAGTGGAATGGGGACTTGACATGACATGCTATTATTGGGTAGAGAATAACTCAAACACCTTAGAGTGATTGAACCATACCCTCCACCTTAACCTTATTTATACAACTAGTAGTTTTTTTTATAAGTGGTTAGTACTAGGGGTGAAAACGAGCCGAGCGGCTCGCGAGCTACTCGAGATCGGCTCGAGAAAAAGCTTGAAACGAGCCGAGCTTGAGCCTCAAAACAAAGCTCGTTTGTTTATCGAGCCCGAGCTCGAGCCTCACATGTGAAGCTCGTTAGGCTCGTCGAGCCTTAGTGTAAACGAGCCGAGTCGAGCCGAGCTTATTTAAACTTGTTTACAAGCCGACCTCGAACCTAAAAATAAGCTTATTTAGTAAACGAGCCCGAGCCCGAGCTTTACTTATCGAGCTCGCAAACCTAAAAAGTCTATTATTTATATTATTTTTATTTAATAAACTAATTAATAGATAATAAACGAGCCGAACTCGAGCCCGAGTTCTCATAAGTTAATCGAATCCGAGCTCGAGCCTGGCCAAGCTCAGGCTAGGCTCGACTCTTTTGCACCCCTAGTTAGTACAAATGGTATACTTGTTATAATTGATTCAAACAGAAGTTGTATTTTGCTATCTCCTAATATTTTACTTTTTCTATTATTATTGAGTTAATTGCCATTTTCGTCCATGAGGTTTGGGCACATTTGACATTTTCGTTCAAAATGACAGTTTGGTATTATTTAGCCCCCCACGTTTGTCACTTTTTGCCATTTTCATCCAAATGCCTAACCTAGTTAAAAAGTTCTGTTAAATGAGAATTTTTTTAACTGAATTTTTTTAAATAGCTATTTAAAGTTCTTAGGCGATGCCCACATGTTCAACAACAGTGTCCGAGTCACCAAAGATCTTCCTGTCTCGAATTCCGGCGCCGGCAGGGTTTTATACAACAAACCAGTAAGATTCCGGCGACCGGAAAACCCAACTCCGGCGAGCTTTATAACTTATTTTTCATTCTCGATTAATAATTTGAACCCGGATTCGATTGGTGGTGGGTTGGCTTTTGTCATCTCGCCGGACGATGAAACGGTGGGAGATTCCGGTGGGTTTTTGGGGATTCCGGCGAGCTCTGTTTCCGTTGAGTTTGATACGTTGATGGACTTTGAGTTTAAAGATGTTAATGGGAACCATGTGGGGTTTGATTTGGATTCAATGGTGTCGAAACAAGCTGCTGATTTGGATTTGATTAATGTGAATTTGAAAAGTGGTAACCGGGTAAACTCGTGGGTCGAGTACTCCAGGTCAACTCAGCAACTCAACATCTCCGTTTCGTACTCTAGTTCAAAACCCAAATCTCCAATTTTATCAGTTGAAACAAATTTAAACGAGTTTTTGACCGAGTTCATGTTTGTCGGGTTCGCCGGGTCAACTCAGGGAATCACTGAAGTCCACTCGGTTGAGTGGTGGAGTTTTAGTTCTTTTTTTGATGAACCCGGTTCAGGTTCAAACTCGAACTCACCGTCGCCGCCGGGCCCACCATCACCAACCACCACTTTTATGAACCCAGCTGCTAACGCCGTTAACTCAACGCCGCCGTCAATGGCGCCAACGGTGTCAGCACAAACGGCTCATGCGTCACAAAAACACAGTAAATGTCATAATAAGTTGTGTAAACAGGGTGCCGGAGCGGTGGCCGGAGTTGTCACCGCCGGTGCATTCTTTTTAGCATTATGTACAATCTTGCTCATATGGGTTTATAACAAGAAGTTCAACAGAACTTTTTTAACAGAAATTCTCAGGTTAGAGATTTTTTTAACTTTAAATAGCTATTTAATATAAAAAATTAAATTAAAAAAAATCTCATTTAACAGAACTTTTTAACTAGGTTAGAGATTTGGATGAAAATGGCAAAAATGGCCAAACGTGAGGGGCAAAATGGTACCAAACTGTCATTTTGGACGAAAATGGCAAATGTGCCCAAACCTCGGGGGCGAAAATGGCAATTAACTCATTATTATTAAAACCACCAAACGGCCGGAAGTTATGGGCATCAACGCCAATCCCATCTCTCTCTACCGCGTCTTTATCTCTCTCACTCCACCAACATAAAATTCAAATTTGTTCAACAATTTTAATCTACCGTTCACCCAACATATTGACATATCCAAGTGAATTTATACAATAGTCACATGCATATATTTGTATTCATTCACACATCCCAAACTCACAATGAAACTCCATCAACAAACTTGAAAAATCAATATTTGTGCATATAATATATTTAGCATAACTTTCCATACACGTGCACAAAGATACTCGATACGCATGCACTATTATTTAACTTAGTTGTATTAAAATCAATACACATACACCGTAACCAACTTAGTTTATATTGTCATGAGAAACTTTTTTTCTCAATTCTTTTTTGAAACTCCATAGTTCTAGATTGACAACACAACCTAAACATATCCTAGTATACTTTTGGCATCCTTCATGAACTAATTAACTTGAGAATCTTGGTCTCAATGCAATATGAAACTATATAAATCAAATTCACATGTTATGACAACTAGTGCTATTAAATCCACGCGTTGCGCCGGAAATCCTCGCGTTGCGTCGTGGGTGGGTAGGCGTGGGTTGGGTACAAACGCCCAAGTCATCACCCCGGGTGGGCTTGGGCTTCGACGTGGCCCCTTGAGCGGGAATTTCAACCCGGGCGTTCACCCAAGTCACTATTAAACCCCCAACCCCACCGCCTGTCCACATCGCTACCCCAACCCTTCACTCCACCTACCCGGACCCGCTACCCACACTTGATACCGACACAATGCGATGAAGGGCCGCCAACCCGGTGAGACCCGTTACTGGCCGGAAGCTTTCGCGAGCTACCGGCATAACGCGGGGAACGACCGGCACAATTTAAACGCGTGCCAACACAAGTGGCGCAAGCTACGACCGAAGCTCGACCGTTTTAAAGACTACTACTATAGCGTACTGGGCGGCGATATAAGCCAAACGGTTATTTTTTAAAATTTAAACCTAGCCGCTATGGCCTAGCCAACCCAACCAATGAGAGCCGGCCACGGAGGACCGCTAGGCATGCCCAACACCCGGGCTGAAACTCCCGTCCAAGGGGCCACGCCGAAACCCAAGCCCACCCAAGGTGGTGACTTGGGCATTTGTACCCAACCCATGCCCCAACCCTCGCCCCATAGCCCATAGTCTAATAAATGAATATAAAGTATTATATGATAAAATCAAAACACTGGGCATTTGTCCCCAACCCTCGCCCCGTACCCCATAGTCTAATAAATATGATAAAATCAAAACACTATTCATTATCGTATATAGATTATAATTCTCAAACTCTACTTGTTAGAAGCTTATACAAAAAACTGAGGAACTTGGCAAAGGCGAACACATTTATCATTAAAAAGAAAATTAAGTGTATACTGCGTCTTGATAAGTTTATATGTGCCCACCTTGGCGATTTAAACTTCCATTTGATTTTTCCTCACCCAAAGACGGTTGAATACCTAAACGTCAGCTCAAATCCAATTAATTTCTCTTTTTAGCGTTGTAAACAACTTAGGGGCTGTTTGGCAATTTCTGAATGATTAAGTGCTGAACTAGTAAGAGGTCTAAATCATTAAGAGCCAGTATAATGCTTAACCATTTAGAGGCAAATGTCTGACCAATTCAGATTAGAGGTCATAACCATTCGGACTCATTATAATGCTTAACCATTCAGAGGCAAATGTCTAAACCATTCAGACATCAGCTCGCCAAACAAACGGTCTGAACCATTAAGTGCTGAACCAGTAAAAGTTCTGAATCATTAAGAGTATCGTTAAGAGGTAAACAAACAACCTCTTAGTGACTTGATGAACATTTTTTTCACATACATAACTAAATCAATTCTGATTGTTCCAAATCAACTATTGATGACCCTTTTGTCATGTTTCAGTACCTAAGGGTGAATTGGAGCATCGTATTCTCATTTATAAACAATTAGATGCATTAAACAATTACTTGGGGTCCAAAACCCAACAAAATATACAGAAAAAATAATAATAAGGAGGATGTTACACGAATGCTCACAAAATAATTACCACTTACCAGTAATCACGTTTGTATGTTAAAATCAAGGTTGATTCACTACTTTGAATGTTAATTTTCAAAGTATTGATCTCTCTGATTTCCTAGAAAAACTTAACCCTTATTCTTGTAAAATGCCTAAGAACAACATTGAAACAAAATATTATACCCTCACTCGTTAAGTGTTAAACATAGTCAACAAATTTAAATTATGCTTGATTGTTCTTTTTGCAGTTATAATTTGAAGAATTATTGATTTATTTCAAGTGTCTTGTAATAACTTATTTATCCTTAAACATAATATGAAGTAACTCTATACGCAAACTATTGGTGGACTGTAAGTGCGGTGCTAGCCCCTTGCTAGTTTGGTGAATGAATTTTATGTTGGCCATTCAAAAAAAAAACTCTATACGCAAACTAACTACCCTTGACCAATCAACCAGGCACCAGCGCCATGTCAAATTCTTTACAAAGTACCATTGCACTACAAAACAGTGGCGGCGTCCTACCCTAATTACCTTTGAACTATGAATCTCACTCTTTTACTCCACCCACCAATCACACGTACCCTTAAACCTTAAACTCATCAAACATCCCAACCCTCAACCCTTACCCTTACGGCTTCCTCTGCCCACACAACTTACACTCAACCCTTACCCTTAGGGGGTGGCGGCGGTGTTGTAGAGAGGGTTGGAACCCTCTACCCGTTATTGTGTATAATTGAATGCTAGGGTTTTGAGAGAAAACGATTTGTGATCTTGATTCAGAAATTGGTAATTAGAATATTCGCTTATGTTTTACATATATACTAAACCGGTTACTAGAAACCGACATTACCTATGACAGAAAAATAATAAACATATCCTAACATAATATGTGACATATTTTTTTTTTTTTATATTATCATTCCACACGAAAAAGGGCAATTACAAAGCAATGGCAGGTAGTCGGGCAACAAGTTGCGCCGCCACCCCCTTTTGAATAGAAAAACCAATTCTACTAAATACAAAGTTTGAAACCTTTAGCGACGAAGAATTACTATTAACGACTTTTTGAACCCGATTCAAAAGTCGCACAGCGTCAGGAGCGAGACCACCAAAGGTATCAAACGCAAACGGGACAAACACATGTTGATTCTCCAAGCAGGCTTTCTCATGTTTTGTCACTTTGCTCGCCTCTGCCTTGAGCACCGCTTGCCCTACGACAAAGCCTTTGTCCTTGAGCCCGACAAGGGGGGAGACTCCAGTTAGATCTACACAAGCGTGTTTCCCCCCTTCCCATCCAAACACAAGGATGTCCGCCGGGCGTAAAGTGGACCTCCCCTCTAAGGGGTCAGTCAGGAAATTTACTGGAGCCTCCTTTTTGGCAGAGATCCCGGCCCGCTTAAGAACATCATATAACACATCTCTCACCCAATCATGCCGATATTTAAACCCTGGTAGCTCTTTACAGTGGATCGCGTGCTCGCCGAAAGAATCCAAACACGCTTTGCGGCATACTGGACATGGCTCGTCAACTGGGAACAAAGGAATCATCAGTCGGTATCTAAGGATAGCACGGTATTCCACAGCCGACATGTGTTGCCCCAAGCCTTCAATAGGTGCGACAGACAGAAAATCCTGAGCATGTGGGGAACGTAAACATTCAAACACAGCTCTTTGCCGAGGGGATAAAAAAAACTTCTCTTCAAACCTCTTGACAATTTCGCCATATAAGGCATTCGCCAGAATTTTCTGGGATTTAGGAAGTGATATAAGACATATATAACATAAAATATCTAGCTTGTATCTTCTAATACCCTCCCGTAAGCTAGATAGAAGTGATGTGTAGAAGATCCTTGAGACGAAGAAACTCTTTTGGCTGCAAAGCCTTTGTTAATATGTCTGCAGCCTGTTCTTTAGTAGTACAGAACCTCACTTCAACCTCGTCATTTTTTATCAGTTCTCGAATGAAATGGTACTTCACTCTGATGTGTTTGCTTTTTCCGTGGTATACAGGATCCTTTGCTAGGCAGATGGTTGACTTATTGTCACACAAGATTGTTGGAGGACCATCCATATGCATCTGTAAAGAATTGAGGATCCCTTTGATCCATAATGCTTGACATCCGGCTAATGATAATGCTATGTATTCAGCTTCCGTTGACGACAGTGCCACAACCTTTTGCTTCCTTGATTGCCATGCTATTGCTCCTGAACCGAAATTAAAAACATAACCTGATGTGCTTTTGCTATCATCTATACTTCCCGCATAATCACTATCACTAAAGCCAACCAACTTTCCTTTGCTTCCTTTCGAGTAAACTATTCCATGATTCAGCGTTCCTTTGATATATCTTAATATCCTCTTTCCAGCTTCCCAATGATTTCGATTTGGTTTCTCCATAAACTGACTGATTTTATTTACTGCAAACATGATATCAGGCCTCATATTTGTTAGATACATCAGTGATCCTACTAAACTCCGATACAAGTTCTGATTCACTTCTTCACCAGGATCATCTTTTGATAATTTAAGTCCATATTCCATCGGAGTTGTAATCTCATGACACCCTTCCATATTGAATCTCTTCAATAAATTCTTGGCATATTTCTTCTGTGTAAGACTGATGTTTCCATTGTCATAGGTGACTTCCATGCCAAGAAAGTAGTGAAGAATACCTAAATCGGTCATCTCGAACTCACTCTTCATTGAATTCTTTAACTGTTCTATCATCTCTATGGAATCACTAGCTAATATTAAGTCATCCACATATAAACAGACTATCATTCGTGTTTTGCCAGTAATCTTAATAAAAAGTGTATGTTCATACACACTCTTTATGAAACCATGTGCTGTAAAATACCCGTCTATTCTACTATACCAAGCTCTTGGAGCTTGTTTTAAACCGTATAAGGCTTTTCTTAAATGGCATACCTTTTGTTCTTCTCCTTTTTTTTAACATATCCTTCAGGTTGTTCTAAATACACTTGTTCTGTCAACTTTCCATTTAAGAATGCCGTTTTTACATCCATTTGGTGCAGTTGCCATCCATAACTTGCTGCTAGTGCTAGAACTATTCTAATCGTATCGAATCTGATTACTGGAGCAAAAACTTCTTGATAGTCAACTCCATATTTTTTACTATAACCCTTGGCTACTAAGCGTGCTTTATAGTTACTTACCCTGCCGTGTTCGTCATATTTGGTTTTATATATCCATTTGACTCCGATAGGTTTCTGATTCTTCGGTGGGTTTACTAGTTCCCGTGTTCCATTTTTATGTATGGATTGTATCTCTCTATCCATAGCATCTCTCCATTTACTATCTTTGTAGGCTTAAACATAAGATATTGGATCAGCATCAACATATAACATGAAATTAGCTACATTGTTGTCATTCATCTGATCCCTTTCATATAAGTTATTTACTTGTGTTTCAGTGAGAGGTTGTGAGTTCTGGTATATTTCGTTTATGTTTCGAGTCCTCAGTTCTTCATTTTCTGAGGATGATGACGATGAATCAGCTTCATTTTGATGACTGTTCTGATCTTCTGTCTCTCCACTGCTTTGTATGTTTTCTGTTTGATGACTGCTTTGACTTTCCGTTTCTTCACTGCTATTGATGTTGTCGGTTTGATGATCAATCTCTGGTGACACAATCTCTTGTGGTACACTCTCCTCCAGATTTATACTATTTTCACTCGAGTCATTCAGTTGAATATATGTGTAGTCTCTATTTGCTGAACTATCACCCCATTCTTGATTTTCATCAAACACTACATCCCTACTAATGATGATTTTATTAGTTACTGGGTTATGTAATTTGTATGCCTTACTGTGTTCGCTGTAACCCACAAAAATTGCTTTTTCTGCCTTTTCATCTAGTTTACCTCTATGCTGTTTTGGGATGTGAGCATAGGCAACGCATCCGAAAACTCGTAGATGTCCGATGCTTGGTTTGTTCTCACTCCATACTTCTTGAGGAGTCTTGTTCGGTACACTTTTAGTACTTGCTCGGTTTGACAGGTATGTGGCACATGCCACAGCCTCCGCCCAATATGAGTGTGATAAGTTCTTCATTTTAAGCATGCTCCTACTAAGTTCCATAATGGTTCTGTTCTTCCATTCTGCTACGCCGTTCTGTTGTGGCGTATAACTTGTAGTTAACTGATGATGTATTCCATTTTATTTTAAGAAAGTTTGGAAATCATTGCTACAGTATTCTCCACCTCTATCGGTTCGAAGAGTCTTTATGGTGGAGTTAACTTGATTCTCAACCATCTTCTTGAAATTCTTGAAATAACTTAATGCTTCTGACTTTAGTTTCAGAAAGTACACCCAGGTTTTTCTGGAAAAATCATCTATGAAAGTGATGAA
The DNA here is from genome assembly GCA_030545235.1 of Helianthus tuberosus. Taxonomy (NCBI): domain Eukaryota; kingdom Viridiplantae; phylum Streptophyta; class Magnoliopsida; order Asterales; family Asteraceae; genus Helianthus; species Helianthus tuberosus. The sequence continues at coordinate 33,524,896 of CM060383.1, read as the reverse complement.
GTACTTGCATCCTCCTATCGACATAGTTCTCATAGTTTCAGAAAGTACACCCAGGTTATGCCCACCGGTCCCCCCTGTTGAACCTGTTGAGAGTGGGGGTATTGCCCTTGATGTGTCACTTTTGGAACGTGTTTTTAGCCTCCCTATGAAGACTGTCAAGAGCATCCCTTACAGTTGTCGGATGGCTTTCGCACAGGCTCTCTCCCTTTCCCTACGGGGGGTTTTGGCACATCCTCACTCTATTGAAGCTTGGGTTAAGTTAATGGTGCTACCTCGCTGCACGCTCAAGGTTTTTAGACCTTCGTGTAGGCATGAGCGTAAATCGGGGAATCTTAAATCTTTGCAGTGTTCTGCCATCCAGCGTGCGCTCTCGGTATGGGGGGATGGAGCTGGTTGTTGTGACCTTATTAGAGATTTGTTCGCTGATCAAGGGAGCCCCTCTCCTGCTTCTGACAAGGTTTTAGGTGATGCTGCCCGGTCGGAGACCAGTGTAAATGTTAAGCAGTGTCTCCGAAAAGTGGCAGATGGACATTTCACGGCTGCTGTGAAAGTACCATGCAGGCTTTGCTTGATAAACATCCTGTTTTGCCTCCTCCCTTGTTGCCAGGCCCATTGTTCGCTGATCAATCGTTGGTGGTGGATGTGGAGGATGTCTTAGGGGGTATTAAATCATTTCCGAAAGGGACCTCGTGTGGTAGAGACGGGTTACGGGCTCAGCATCTTCTTGATGCTCTGTGCGGAGAAGGATCTGTTGTTGCAGGTGGGGTTCTTCAAGCTATCATGGGGGTGGTTAATCTTTGGCTGGCTGGACGGTGTCCGGCTTCTCTGGCAGAATTTGTTGCCTCGGCCCCTCTAACCCCTCTTCTTAAGCCGGACAATGGGGTACGGCCGATCGCAGTTGGGGCTATTTGGAGACGGCTTGTCTCTAAGGTGGCAATGCGCCGTCTTAGGGAAGATATGGTTAACTACTTGAGGGACTTCCAATTTGGGGTTGGAATCCCCAATGGGGCAGAAGCGGTTCTCCATAGTGCAAATAGGTTTCTTGATTGCTATCATGCAGATGGATCGTTGGTCATGCTGACCATTGACTTTTCTAATGCGTTTAACCTGGTGGATAGGCCGGCAATGTTAAAGGAGGTGCATCGAGTTTGTCCGTCCCTATCCCCATGGGTGAATTTTTTGTATGGTCAACTTGCTAGGCTTTACGTAGGGGATAACTGCATTTGGTCTACCACCGGGGTTCAGCAGGGGGATCCGCTAGGACCTTTACTGTTTGCTCTGGCTTTACACCCCCTCATTACCCGGGTCCAAGAGCAGTGTCACTTGCTTTTTCATGCTTGGTACCTTGATGATGGTACGATTATTGGTCATGTTCGTGAAGTGGCTAAGGCTTTAGAAGTTATCTCAAGGGAAGGCCCTTCTTTGGGGCTCCAACTAAATGTTCGGAAGACTGAATTGTTCTGGCCATCATGCAATGGGGAGAAGTTTGCTGCGGGGTTGTTCCCAGAGGATATTGGGAGGCCTAAGCTGGGAGTCAACTTATTGGGGGGTGCCGTCAGCCGTGATCGGGACTTCATCAGTGATCTGGCTGTTAAGAGGGCCTCTCGGGCTGTCGATCTCATGAGGGTACTCCCGCAACTTAAGAATCCACAATGTGAACTCCTTTTACTGCGTTCGTGCATGGGAGTTGCCAAGCTTATCTTTGGTCTCCGCACATGCCAACCTTCTTATGTTGGAGCGGCTGTTACTTTGTTTGATGAAGGACTTCGGCAAGCCATTGATGATATTGTGGTTGGCGGGGGGCCGTTCTTTGGGGACTTGCAATGGCGATTGGCTTCCTTTCCAATCAAGGAGGGTGGGCTTGGATTACTATCGGCGGGGGATGTCTCGTCTTTTGCCTTCGTGGCCTCCAGAGTGCAATCTTTGGAACTTCAAGATCATATTCTGCGAGCTTGTTGTATGGGTGATTTGGATTCGGAATTTAGGGCTGCGTTGGATGGTTTACAAACCGTTCTTCCTGATGTTGACCTTGGCGGTTTTGCTAATAAAGACACCGCCCCCCGTGAACCTCAAACTATTTTGGCGAGTGCTTTTTATGGTAAAACCGTGAAGGAAATCAATGGTGTTTTCGGGTTATCCCCTCGGCAAAAGGCTGTTTTTGATTGTTTACGAGCCCCCCACGCTCAAGAGTTCCTTACTGTTATCCCGATCGAGGGCTTGGGGCAATGTATGTCGGCAGTAGAATATCGGTCTGTCCTCAAATATCGTTTGATGATACCGTTGTACCCTGAGGATGAACCGTGCCCTGTTTGTCGGAAGGTGTGTCTTGATAGCTTCGGGGAACATGCCCTTCACTGCAAAGAGCTTCCTGGCTTCAAGTACAGACACGATCTGGTTAGAGATGTGTTGTTTGACGTTCTCAAGCGAGCTGGTATCGCTGCTAAAAAAGAGGCTCCGGTTAATTTCCTCACGGACCCGAAGGAGGGGAGGTCTTCCCTTCGACCAGCCGATGTGCTGGTTTTTGGATGGTCCGGGGGTAAGCATGCTTGCATTGATCTCACGGGGGTGTCGCCTCTTGCCGGTTTCAGGGGCAGTGGTTTTGTTTCAGGGCAAGCGACGCGGAAGGCTGAGGCGGGGAAAATATCCAAGCACGAGCAGGCCTGCATAGATAATCAACATGCCTTCATTCCTTTCGCGTTCGATACCTTTGGTTATCTGGCCCCTGTGGCGTCCGGTTTCTTGAAGCGGGTTCAAAAGGCAGCACTTGCGCATGCGACAGTGTCTGTAGGCCATAGTTATGTGTTTAGCCGAGTAGGATTTGCAATTCAAAAGGGGGTGGCGGCGCAGCTTGTTGCCCGTCTACCAACCCATGATTTGTAATTTGCTCTAACCTTCTAATATATATACTAAACCGGTTACTAGAAACCGACATTACCTATGACAGAAAAATAATAAACATATCCTAACATAATATGTGACATATATAACATAAAATATTGCCCCCTTGGTGAGAGAAGAAAATTCTGTTTTTCTCATTTTATGAGTTTACCGATCGAATACAACCATATATAGGAGAATACATAAACAAAACCTATATACATGGAAAGTAAATCACACAGTTGTACATAGCCAAAAAATACAATCTTCAAATTTTAAACTCTTAACAGTTAGATTGAGGCTATAGACCATAACTTCTAAGGCTTCACATACTCATATGAATAGAACCATGACTCGCTGAATATGAAAAAAACAGGAAAATTAGCTAACATGTTAACGATTAGATAAGGGGGTATTGGGTGGTCGAACACAATAGTGGCACAAAAGAATCTTAGCGATCGATGAAATCTACAAATCTTGTAAGAAGATTTGATAGAGAGACATATCTCTTAGACCGTGGGGTATGGTGGGGCGGGGGTTTGGGGCATGGGTTGACACGTGGAGTTCGACCCCCCCCCCCCCCCCCCGCTGGTGAGTGACGTGTCCGTGGGGTATGGCGGGGCGTGGCAAGCCCGGCGTGGCTTGGCCAGGTTATATTTTAAAATTTAAACATGGCCCGCTATGCCCTAACCAAAAGCCAATAAGAGCCGGCCACATAGGATCGCTAGCATGCCCCACGCCCGGCCTTAAACTCCCGCCCAAGGGGCCATGCCCAAACCCAAGCCCACCCGGGATGGTGACTTGGGCGTTTTTCTCCAACCCACGCCCCATACCCCATAGTCTTAGAAGGGAGGTCTCAGATTCAAACATGGGCAATGAGTGTTATTTAAATAAATGGTGTAAAGTAGTGCAAGAGCAAGCTTTGGCGTTAAAAAAGTATTTTCGTCATATTACGCTTGAATGACCAACAAGTATTTTAGTTTTGTTTAACAACCCCCGATATAAACGCATTTAAGGAGTCATCAAACCGAAGGAATGTTGAGAACATATGGTGTGTTGAGCGGTACAATTTATGGTTTCGCCGCTTCCATTGGTTTTCGATAATACATGTAAAACCATTAATTTCCCCCAAAACTTCTTCAAATTAAAGATGTCCTTTGTGAATCAAACTCTCATCACACCGCTCTTGAAAGTTATGATGGTCAAAAACCTAAAATATTAGGACTCTTTTGAATCAGGTTCCAAAAATGGCCACCTTTCTTTTCTATACTAGAGACGCAAGAGAAAAGAAGGATGTATCCAATTTTGCATCATTTTTCTTTCATCCTTTTATTAGTTAAATCATCGATCCTTAATTAGTAAACAAAATCAACTGTTTTGTGTTTGGATCAAGCTTTGTAGTTCTGATACCATTATAATATATAGATTGAAAATAAAGAAGAGAGTAAATTCCTTCTATGTGGTTTTAAATTTATTAAACACAAGATGTAAACCTACATATAATACAAGTTACAATAAAAAAATGAAAAGAAAGACAAAGTAGATATCATCTCCCATCAATATCAAAACATACTAATAAACTGAAACAGGAAATGAAATGGAAATATCCACGCTACCAGTCACATTTAATATAGTTTAACTTAACTTTATTATGTAACACTTTAGTTGATTAACAGATTTAAAAAAATCAAACCAAACACTCGACATGACTAACATGGATATTTTAATCCGGATTCATGTAAAACATGCTGACAGATAATAATTACAAAAACAAAGTATATTGAGTAAATTATGATTTTGGTTCGTGTTGTTTAGTGGTTATTGTTATATTTTACAAAATCCAAATGTCTTATAATTGACATAGCAAGGTTTATACTTTATTGTAGTTTTAGTCCGCCACACTAACTTCACCCAACTTACAGTTAATTATAGGTCAAATTGTTGGCCAATTCTGGTTCCTCACAGTTCAAAGAAAAAAAAATGTTATATTATTTTGTGGTTATTGCAAAATAACTATATACCCATCATATGTCTTTGGCCAATTGAAAATAAATAATCTCACTTAACTCAATTTGTGTAACACCCTTAAATTTATACTTGAATTAATCACTAATTTATACTAAAAGATAATAAGTTAACATAAGTTTTATAAGTAACATAAACCTCAGTCATCTAATGACTAGGTTGGAAATTTCAAAATTTGTTTAATTAATTGTTTACAACCCATGAACAAAATCTAAGCATGATTAAACATTGCGGAAGCTTCAAAAAGTAGTGTTCGGTTCTTCAACATACGCTTGATCGTCCTCCAAAAGTCCACCTTGTTACCTATGGTCAAAAACTTTTAAAACGTTAGTTTTGAGGGTTTTTATAAAGTACATAAACCATGCTTCAACATCAAAGTTTAAATAATAAAATTCTGAAAATTTCTGATTTCGCCGTAACTTACGGTATGACCGTAAGTTACGGTTGGTTCTGAAATGTTGATCCACCGTAAAGCAGGTTAATCCTGCCGTAAACATCTGGACTCTACCGTAAATTACGGTACTACCGTAATTTACGGTAGTATCTGGAAATCCCAGATTTTGATTATTTTACTTATTGCACTCAAACCCAAACTCTCAGATTCTCGCTTTTCTATCATATCATTACATTAAGACCTCGTAGTTTAACATGTTATATATTGATCCATACTAAAGATCATTCAATCGTATTTCGAAGTATTAACTATGCTATACTTGATTATTCGACCCGTTTGGATGCCAAGAGTTAGGCATCAAACAAGATATTTCAAGAAAATCCAATTTCTAACAATTGTTTTGACCCGTCTCACTTGATTAAGACGAAAAGTCACTTCCGTGACGTATTGATCTATCTTGTTTACCATGTTTTCAAAACTACAACATAAAACTAACAAATAATTCATAATGTAACGAAACGGTAATTTCGTACCTCTAGAGCACGCCTTTCCCCCGTGAATTCCCTCTGGCTTGTCCGCTTGATGATCCGGACTCTTTGCCTAGAAAATTCAGTTTTTCAACTTGTTTAGAACTCTTTTCATGACCATAATCGCATCATTAGGAATCATGACTAAATCTGCGTTTTCCTCCTATTCTAACATTTAGACCCTTAGTTAGGCATTTCAACGAACACCTAACGAGTCAGATTTTTCTACAATCATTACTAAGTTCATGACTTGAAATTTAACATCTAATTCCACTTTAATTAAGCAATTTGTACTCATTTAAACATTCAAATTACATAATTTCCTCATACCATTCAGCTTTTTCTCTAGATTAAAATTCATAATCCTAGTACTTGTCTAGTCTTTACAATATCATAAATCACCTACAATGGTGATTGTAATTTCTTCAAGTAACATGCAATGATTTTCACAATTTATCATCTAGGGTTTAATCCTAAACAACATATTACTTCAAGATTCATTCATGCATGACATATCTAGGTTCAATTTCAGTTATTCACCATTAACCTAGAATTTATGGTGAATCAAAATATCAAAATTATACATACCTTTTGATCCCTGTGACGAGGTGATCACTAATTCATGTTTAGAATTCGATTTGAAACAGATTTGAGGCTTCAATTTAGTAGATTTTGATGTGAAGCTAGGGTTGGAGAATCCCCTGTGTCGCCCCCCCTTTCTCTTGATCGACCAGACACACAAGTTTTTGTGTGTTTGGTTTGGTTTTGTTACTATTAGTAATTATCTTTCATTTTTGACAAGTTTAAACCCTCAACTATGATTTTCCTTTAAGTTTAAGTATTTTAATAATGTTATGAATTATTTCAAGACTTGAACTTAACTAGGTTAAGTTCCTAGTTGGTAAATTCTTGTTTGTTATTTCATTAGAATTTTAATATAAGGATTTATATTTTCGGGGTGTTACAATTTGATCGATAATAATTACAAGTCAATTATTGGCCGATAATAATCTGAACTGGTCAATTTTTTTGTAAAATAGTCAGCCGTTAAAATAGCTTAACGGAGTTAAGTTTTTTCCCGAATTACAACCCGATGTTTTAGGGCTTTTGATCGGAACGAGGATACGAGTCGATTGATGTAAAACTTACCTCGAAATACTGCTCCAAACCACAAAAACCGTGCTTCAATTCGGGTGTGTGAACTTCTAATTAACATAAATCAAGCTATTTCGAGCACAATTTCGAGGTAAGTTTTACATCAGTCGACTTGTATCCTCGTTCTGATCAAAAACCCTAAAACATCGGTTTGTAATTCAGAAAAATACTTAACTCCCTTAAGCTATTTTAACGGCGGACTATTTTACAAAAAAAAAAAATTGACAAGTTCGGATTATTATCAGCCAATAATTGATTTGGGATTATTATCGGCAAAATTCAGTTAAGTGGGATTATTTATTTCCAATTTGCCTATGTCTTTCATGTGACCAATAATTAACTATAAGTTAGATGTAGTTAATGTAATAGACCAAAATCGTAACACAATAGAAACCTTAATATGTAAATTACAAAATATGTGAATTTTATAAAATATAACCATAACCACTAAACCAGAAGGATGAAAACCATAATTTATTCAAGAATATTAGTTGTTCTCTCTCAACCTTATGATTAGAATATCCATTAAATAACAACCATGTGCCTATAAACTATTTTGAATCACATACAAGTCCATTATCGAGACCGAATCAAACACGTGTTCAACTCCTTTTATTTCGCTTTTCCTTTTTCATTATAAAAAAATAAATAAAACAAAAGCCGTGTTTGAAAGTGTGAAAGGTAGGCTTGAAACAAACAAACCCCAACGGATTCACGGCAACTTCCACATTTATCTCGTGCACATTCTCATTCTCTCCTACTCCTTTATTAACAACCCCTTCATTATTCTCCCAATCCTTCATCACATTATTCATTTTCATTCTCAGTTATCTCTTGAAAACAAACAACAATCATGTCTGAATCATCCACAATCGAAATCGATTTCTTCTCGAAAAGAGCTTCTGATCGTCGAGGTAGGGTTTTATATTTTAATTCGCTGCTAAAATTGATTGTTTCATCTTTTAATTGCATTGTTTTGTTTACATATTCCGATTGTATGTATATATGATAAATCTGCAGATATACAAGGAATGATATCGAAAATCAATCCGGAGCTTCTGAAAACCGCGATCGCTTCAGCATCTGCTAACAGTTTTGTAGCGAATACCGCGTTTTCGTCTTCTTTGCAGCTTCAAACTCCTTGTAATCAGGATTACGGAGTTGTTAATATGCCGGTGACTGTCGCTCCGATGACTATCTTCTACAACGGAACCGTTTCGGTTTTTGACGTTACAAGTAATCAGGCTGAGAGTATTATGAAGCTTGCTGAGAGGGTGAATTCAGTTTCTAGAAATGTTGTTGAATCAACACGAGTTATTAGTAATGGTACGTAGCACAATATGTGCAAAAACTTTTGATTTTGAATTATTTATTTATTTAGATTACATTGATTTGAATGAGTTGTGCCGATTGTTGATGTTTGTTTTGTTCGTCTTGCTCAGATCTACCAATGTCGAGGAAGAGATCCTTGCGGATGTTTTTGGAGAAGCGTAAAGAAAGGTTCGTATTCATACCTAAAACTTCGGCAGATGTATCAATTTTAAACTGAGAACCACGAGAAGTAGTATATTTGTACATGTTGTTTTTAAAGTGATACATAGGTTACATGTACGTAACCATGTGATTCTTGGAGTTTTCTACTTACGACTAAAATTAAACAATTAAACGTGTTTTTTTTTTGTAATAACCATTTAAAGTATAAAAAAATTAAAGTTTAAGAAACAATCTTTACTATTTTTGGCAAAAAAAAAAAATACTTGATTAATTTTAATAATAAATTTGAATATTTTTGCAGGCACGAAGCAATGTCTCCATACGCGTGTTCACAAGGAAGCACATCTTAGCATTTTCAGTAATACGAGACACAAAAAGGGAAATGGTAGAAGAAATATTGATATAATCAAGACTTTTGATTTAAGAATGTTATTATTATTATACTTTTGGTTTTGTTTTATGGGGTATTGGTGGAGTTAGGCCAGTCACAGAATGTTTTTTTTTTATTTTGATTTTATAGTAGGTCGATATATGATCACCATGTTATTATTTTGTTTATTATTCAAAGGTAACCTAATTTGACCAGTTTATATTTAATTCAACTTTAACTTTAATGTATGCTTACTTTTAAACATATTGTTGTCGTTAACATTTGTTATTAGAATGAAAAAATATTCAAACTTTGACCTCAAGTATGTTGCATAAATTCCCAGCTTTTTGTTAACTGTGAACATGTATAATTCAAACTTCAAAATTTAATAAATTTAAATACTACCTCCTCAAGTTATTTTATGGTAAAATGTTTGCAGAAAGCATGTCATCCAACGTTATAAACAAAACTAACATTTAGAATTTCTATAATCGCTAACTAATTAATGATGGAGGTAGTTCGTCATGTCCGGGTGGCTATCAAGTTGATCCATCATATCCCGATAAACAGGCTCGTTCGTCAAGTAGTGGCGGATCTAGAAAATCTTTATAGGGGCAACGTTTCATATAAAAAGAATAACGAAATCGAAAAAACGTCAAATTTTTTCAAAATTTACACTACTGCTGGAGCGTCAAGAGGTAGCGGGGCTACCCTAGTAACATGCTAGGTCCCCCCCTGTCGTTAAGTATGGGTCATGGAATGGATATAGCCATGTAACGTGATGACGGAGGTACATTCATTAGGTCCGAGTCATTAAGCAAGTCCATGAGGGCCAAATCATCAAGTTCATATGTCAAGTATGAATTACGGAATGGTCATAGGCAAGTAACCTATGTTTTGAAATCAAACCGGCTATCAAACGGGTTGCGCTATTGGTTTAGTGATTATATCAGACTTAAAAAATGACGTCATAATAATTTATTAAAAAGATATCTAAATGTTACACAAATTCAACACTATGGTTTGGATTAAAAAATTATAAGAAATAACTTTTGCTGTAAAAGTAAAAAAAAAAGTAGAATAATGAAGAGATTTTTTTATATATAATAAATAAAGCTACCAAAAGTTACAACATTGATATCTTAGATTTTAAGATGTTCCAAGTTCAAATCCATTAATATAAGTAAATCTTGTTTTTGATAAAAAAAAAGTTTAAAGGACTGAATAGTATTTTATATACAAATCGAGAATGTAACACCACACCAACATTATATATTCCTATTTTTTTAACGGTAAATTTCATTAGAAAATTAATATATGTAAAATCTGGTTTTAGATTAAAAAAAAAAAATTAAGGACGAAATAGTATTTTTTATACAAATCGAGAAATGTAACACCACACCAACATCCTATATTCCTATATACTAGTTTACAACCCCTGTGTTTACACGGGTTGAATATAGAAAACAAATATAAATCAGTCAAATGACGTATTACATAAAATGTGAAACAAAAATAATTTACATTTTCAGCTATCCAAATATATTTTCTTAAGTTTTAACCTCTTTTTTGAGTCGCTACAATCTATCTTATCATATAAAGTTGTAAAACAACAACTCTAAAAAAATAAAAATAATGATAATAAGATTGTAAGTGTTTTTAAAAATAGAATGTAAGTTATGCACTTGTGACAAATGAATTTTAATTAAATTCTACTATATATAATATTAATATAATAAATAATTTGACATAGATAGTATTTTATAAATACGTTTAAAAATAATATACAATAAAATCAAACATTTTTTTCTCTTATATTGCCCTGTTGATATACCTTATATATATATATTTTTTTAAAAGTATAATCACACTTTGCCAATAATTATGTTGTTATATATTTTAAAAAATCACTATACCAATTTACCCCTCCATCCTTCTAGATCTTTACTAAATTTTACGTATTTACTAAATTGTTTAATTAATTTTAGCCATTAAATTGGTGTAATCAAGAGTCAAAATCGTTTCCTACGTTTATTAGGTTAAGATTTTTTTTTTTCATTTTACATCTAAACCTGAAAGCCGAACAACCCGAATCGAGCTAACACGGACCCGACCAACCGGAACCTTAAATAAGTCGGTTATCGGATCACTTTTTTCAAGTCAAAAACCCGAACAACCCGAACCCAAAAAAAAAACCTTAAAACCCAGAGAAAAAAACAGAAGAACACCCCTAATCGTTGTCCCAAACATACATCTATATTCAATTTATAACAAAAAAATTTGGAAAACTATTTCTGGTTTTTTTTTTCAAACGTACATTTATATCTAATACACGATTTGAAAAAAAATGTAAAGTATTTCTAGTCTTTTCTCAAATATTTTACAATATATAGTGTGTTGATTTACCAATTGTTTGAGGAATTTTATTTCTCGGCATTTTCATATTTTGGTAACTTGAAGAATTATTTAATGCAATATTTTTAATTTTCTTTAAATTCCTAATATTTTTATTTTTTAAATCTTTTTTTATAATATAAAAATAAGGATAAAGATAAAGACAAGGGATATCAATATATTAGTTATTAATATTAAATAAATATATTAAACATATATAAATAAAATTTATAAAATTGAAGAAGAGAATGACATGTGGCATTATTTGGAGTCTTTTATTATAAGTTAGATTCTTTTTGAACGGTAAATTTCATTAGAAAAAGAAAAACGTAGCGGACCCAAAAAACAAGTTGGCCAATAAAACAAACAGACTACATATTCACAAATTTACAAGATTACATCAGTTTTCCCAAGTAAAATCCTTGACCTTTGATCTTGTTTTGTACCAAAAAAATCCCATTAACTTCACTTCGCTGATGAGGTTTTCCATTCTGAAAGATTTATTAGAAAACTTGAGGTTGTTTCTACTTTCTAGCCCTCCATATATTCCAGCACCCCACGACGATTAACCCTTGGATGATATCTTCTTTCCGAGCCGAAGTCCTCATGTTGTTGTGCATCTCCAACAGGTCCTTAATCGAGAAGACATAGAAATTAGGAATATTGCCCCACGAGCTAACATGCTGCCACAAAACATTCACTACAATACAAGACGTGAAGAGATGTTCCACCATTTATTAGATAACTAATAAAGACTTACGTGTATACAAAAGGTCTCAAGTTCAAATTTTTAAGTTTTCAAAAATAAAAATTAAAAAACACTAAAAACCAGTCCAATCATTTAATCGACCGGTCTCCAGTTCAACAACCACTCATCAAAAGTATGAGGGTTCAACCACTGATGTTGCGAGTAACGCAACATCATCAATCGCATACTTGATGACCCCAAGACGAAGTTGGGTCACATGTTTTATTTAAAAAAAACCCCAAAGGCGACTAATTAGTATTGCTTCCGGATACCCTTCACGACGTGAAATCATTGTTAGGGAAAATATTGCATGGAAATAAGTTGTTTACCCTTGCACATCTGCTGAAATCGACCCTCTCCAGGAACTAAGGTTTGCTTCTCTTTTTTTTTTTTTACTTTTTTTCATTTTTAATGTTATTATTGATTTGATAATACATCGTTAGATGTTACTCATGAAAATATGAGATATTTAAAATCTAGATGTTAGAGGTTTAAGTCCATGTGATTATTTTGTTCTAGTTTACCCCGACCCGAAAAATATGTAAATCAGGTTAATAGACATTTGTAAGACCAAAAAAGTTTTTGAGTTCGCCACCGTTTGTAAGACCATCCACAACGAGTGTTCGTGGAGCTTTCTATGGCCCTCGTGACACTGACCTCGACTCCATTGCATAGGGCCACGCCTTACTAAGTTATTTAATTTGTAACATTTATAAATATGAAAATAAAGGTGTTAGTGAATTGACCCAAATACACTTATCCGTACCTATGAAAATAAAGGTGTTAGTGAATTGGCCCAAATACAATTATCCGTATCAAATAATCATTCGTTTTGACAGTGAAGTGTGAACTCATTAATCCTGATTCATTTTTAAGAAACCAATTTTAAATGGACTTCTTCTAGGAAGCTAACTAAAGGGGGATCCTTATTATGCACGTTTTATAGGGTTTTTTTTTTTTTTTTGGGAAGACAGAAAATTTTCTTAAGAAAAAATCACTACAAGGAGCTAGCAAAGTACACGAAGTTGCAAAACGAAATCACACATTCACACCAAACATGCCACTCTAAAATTCTTTTTATTTGATATTGTGTTTTTTTCTTTATTACGTCTTTTTAACCTTGGCATTATGTTATATTTTGTGATCTAACGTGTCTTTATACCCCTAGGAGATTGTGGAGAATAACTCAACCCTAAACTTTATATCCTCCAAGATTTCTTCTCCTATTCTAGCCTTTCTGTTAAAGAACTTTTTATCATTCCTCGCCTTTCAAAGATACCACAAAGGGCCATAAAAATCAGTCTCTTATTCTTTTTAAGAGCCTACGTGATTGAGCTGTTTGACAAAGCTTGCCATATCTCACTGATGGAATTCAATTGGGGGATCTGAACATTACACCAACTTGCAATCAGGGGTGTCAAGTCCCAGTCAATACTCAACTGAACATAAAATTATGGCTTACTCCCACAATATTATTAGATTAAGAAAACTACACAAAACTTTGAATCTTACAAATCCCTACCCAATACATGGTATATACGGTTAACCTATCACGTTAGACTATAACTAGGATTCCTATTAATTATTTACATGATGTTTATCTTCCTAACATAACACGTATAGGATATTAGACAATTAGGGGTGTTCATCGAATCGAATTTTCGAATTATTCGAATAATTTTAATTTTTTCTTTAATTAGAATTCGATTAAAACCTACTCAATTCGATTCGAATTTGTATTCGAATAAAAAAACCAATTCGTGTTCGATTAAAAATTCGAATTCGAATCGAATAAATTCGATTTGATTTAGATTCTTTTAAAACATATAAAAAAATTTATCAAAACAAAACATAAATTTTAATGCAGCCATAAAACATGATATCAAATTAAAAAGTTTCAAATAAAGTATCATAAGTCTAAAATTCAAAACCAGAAGTTAGAAGTTCGTAATAACCATTACACATTACAAGTTGGTATGTGTAGGGTTAAAATATGTTGATAGATTTGTTACTTAGGTTTTAGTTATGGGTCATGTAGTGGGTTTGGTAATGGGTAATTTTAACACTTGGAATAAATTTTAAAAATAATTTATAGTATAGCCTAATAAAAGTTATATATGTATTATATATAAAAATAATAAATAAAAATGTATAATTTTTATTTGAATTATAAATTCGTATTCAATTTGTATTCGATTTACTTGACTCGAATTGAATCGAATTCGAATTCTTGTAATCGAAACAAATTCTTGATAACCGAATTCTAAACACCCCTATAGACAATTATCCACTAATTTATTAATATTGTTAATCTATCAGCTCCTAAACTCGAGTTGATCATTATCTCTAACCGCCTCCACGCATTGAAGATCTTAGAAGTGGTTGTGGTGGTGGTGGTGATGGACTGTGGTAGTGGGTGGTGATGGACTGTGGTGGTGGTGGACGGTGGTGGTGGGTGGTGGTGCTTAACCCTCTACAGACCTTAGAAGATCTTAGAAGTGGTTGGCCAAGTCTGCACCAAGAATAGCTCGCACGTACCTTTTTTTAATGAAACGTCTTCGGAAAAACAAACAGTCTGTAGATAACAATGTCTGCGCGTGGTCTGCGCGGCGCAGACAGAAGAGGTTGCACATATCTTTTTTTATAAAAACAAACACCACCTTAGTGTACTTTTTAGGTAAAAACTCGATCGTATCTCTTGAAAATATGATTAAACTCGCACCGTTAGAAAATAATTTATAGATTCGCCTGGGTAACCTTTGACCAAACGTGCCTCGCTTGATTACAAGAACCAAGCGCATGGTCCACATATCAGGCCCAATACCACATGTAGCATCTTAACATCTTAATTTGTAGATTGCATAGCCTCAACAAGGAGCTGAATCTTCTTTCAAAATCATGAATTTCCCGCAAAATTAAACCCCTTTTTTATTTCTTTCACAAAACCCATGATCATCAGATTATATTCTCGTTACAGAACGCGAGTAACGACCAATTTGCTGTCAACCCCTTCTCTGAATCATTGCTCACAATGTGGGTTTTCTTCACCCCTATCCACCTCCACCCAGTTGACTCCACAACAAGTAAATTGCATCCCACAAATCCCCAATTTGGATGCTCATACAGGTGCCCGTTTTCTCCAAAATTGCATCATCAATGGCGACTTAGCTTCAGGAAAGACCCTTCATTGTCACTTCTTGAAAACCGGTGGTGGTTTGGAATTGTTTGGGTGGAACATACTCTTGAATTTGTACGTAAAGTCGGAGCTTTTATCGGATGCACGTAACCTGTTCGACGAAATGCCTAGCAGAAATACAGTTTCTTTTGTTACATTAATTCAAGGGTTTTCAGAGTTCCCAGATGTTGAATCTGTTAAATTGTTTGTCCGGTTACATAGAGAAGGTCACGAGCTTAACGCGTATGTTTTCACTACCGTTTTGAAGCTACTTGTGAACATGGAGTGTGGTGAGTTAGCTGCAAATGTTCATGGGATAATTTATAAACTAGGTCATTGTTCTAATGCTTTTGTTGGCACTGCACTGCTTGATGCTTATTCATCTTGCGGGTGTGTTCGTAGGGCAAGAGAAGTTTTCGATTGTATTTCTTGTAAGGATATGGTGTCATGGACCGGGATGATCACTTGTTACGCTGAAAACAGTTATTATAAAGAAGCTTTCGGTTTCTTTTCTCAAATGCGCATGCTTGGGTTTAATCCTAACAACTTCACACTTGCTAGTTTGTTCAAGGCTTGTCTTGGCCTTGAGGAAATCGAAGTGGGTAAGAGTGTTCACGCATGCGTTATCAAAACTTGCTATGAGACCGATCCGTACGTCAGTGTTTCATTGCTTGATCTATACACCAAGTCGAGCGACATTGAAGCTGCACGCCGTGTGTTTGAAGAAATACCAAAAAAAGACGTGATCCCTTGGAGTTTCATGATTGCGCGATATTCTCAGAGTGACCGATGCGAAGAGGCTGTGAGACTATTTTGTAGAATGAGACGGGAACCCGCTGTTCCTAACCAGTTTACTTTTGCTAGCGTCTTGCAAGCGTGTGCAACAATGGGGAATTTAACCTTGGGGAAGCAGATTCATTGTCACGTACAAAAGGTCGGTCTTGATTTGTTTGTACATGTATCGAATGCTCTTATGGATGTTTATGCTAAATGTGGATTAATAAACAACTCGATCAAACTGTTTAGAGAATCAGAGAACAAGAATGAGGTATCGTGGAACACACTGATTGTCGGTTATGTGAATTTACGAAATTGGGATATGGCACTAACTCTATTCTCCGATATGCTAAATGATCACGTTCAGTTAACCGAGGTGACATACTCGAGTGTTCTTTGTGCTTGTGCTAACTTAACGGTTTTAGAAACAGGAGCTCAGATACATTCTTTAACAATCAAAACCCTATTTGAAAATAATGTCATAGTCGCGAACTCTTTAATAGACATGTACGCCAAATGCGGCAACATTAAGCATGCCCGTTTAGCGTTCAACATGATTCGCCAGAAAGACGTGGTGTCATGGAATGCAATGATTTCCGGTTATTCCATGCATGGTCTCGGTAATGAGGCTCTGCATATGTTTAACATGATGCGTAAAGCAAACGTCAAACCCGACCAGTTAACATTTGTCGGTGTCCTTTCGGCATGCAGCAATGTAGGGTTGTTAAATGAAGGAGAAGCGTATTTTACTTCCATGGTTAACGATTTTTCTATCGAACCGTGCATGGAGCATTATACGTGTATGGTATCACTCTTCGGGAAACTCGGTCAACTAGTCAAAGCGGTGGATTTAATTAATCAAATTCCCGGTGAACCGAGTGTAATGGTGTGGCGCGCTTTACTTGGAGCATGTGTGATCCACAAAGATCTTGAATTGGGTGAATTATCCGCTAAACGTGTTCTTGAATTGGAACCACAAGATGAGTCAACGTACGTGCTACTGTCAAACATGTACGCCAGTGCAAAACGGTGGGACAATGTAGCGTTGGTTAGGAAAAATATGAAGCGAAAACGAGTGAAAAAGGAGCCCGGTCTTAGTTGGATCGAGAATCAGGGTATAGTTCATTATTTTACAGTCGGTGATTCTTCACATGAAGATATTAGATTAATCTACGGGATGTTGGAGTGGTTGAATTTGAAAATCAAGAAAGCGGGTTATGTATGTAATCATGATGTCATATTACTCGATGTAGAAGATGATGAGAAAGCGCGGTTATTGTGGGTGCATAGTGAGAGGTTAGCTTTAGCGTTCGGGTTATTTAGTACACCGTCAGGATGCCCGATTCGTATTATGAAAAATCTTAGAATATGTTTGGACTGCCATGTTGTCTTCAAGTTTATATCGAAGATAGTGAAGCGGGAAATTGTTGTTAGAGATATAAATCGGTTTCATCATTTTGAAGATGGGGTTTGCTCTTGTGGCGATTATTGGTGAATCCACAAGCATGTAAAATTATGTTACTTTATGAATGATTATTCTGGCATTGATGTCTTGTGGGAAATTTTCCTTTGTTGATATTAAGTAGCTTAAAGAAGGTAGCAAAACTTGTTCTGTGTTGTTTGTGGTACGGATGTTTACGGTCCGGTTCGGTTGGCTAGATAATGTAAACCAAACCGGCTGGGTTGGTTTGGTTTGGTTGGAGAAAACGGTTTAGTTTTGGCAGTTTGGATTGGATTTTTAAGTTTTCATTTTTTTTTAAATCTGTGTAGAATCATTAAAAATCAACTGTGCAAAATCCAAATTAAAACCATAAA
Source organism: Helianthus tuberosus (assembly GCA_030545235.1). NCBI lineage: Eukaryota > Viridiplantae > Streptophyta > Magnoliopsida > Asterales > Asteraceae > Helianthus > Helianthus tuberosus. Next base: position 33,507,145 of record CM060383.1, on the reverse strand, counting down.
TAATTAAAACTAAAATTATGCATAATCCCAATTATATATACTAAGGTTCCCATTAAACTCAACTACTTTTTGGAGCGATCTTAGCCATCTAAATGGCTGCAATCCTGCATTTTTTATGCATACTATGTATTTTTGCACATTTTTGTACATTTTTGCTGCATACTTTGTATACTTGCTAGGGGTGTTCAAAAAACTCGTGGCTCGCAGCTCGCTCAAAACTCGTTCGAAAAAAGTTTGAAAAGAGCTCGGCTCGAAATTGGCTTGGTTGTAAACGAGCCAGCTCGGCTAGGCTCGGCTTGTTAACGAACCGAGCTCGAGCTTGGCCTAGCTCGGCTCACGAGCTCGTGAGCCAGCTCGAAAGGTTTACATCCTTTATTTTTTTGTCCCACATCGCTCAGAAGACAAAAACTAAGGGAATATCTCCCCTATAAAAGAAGTTAAAGAAAATGTACAAACTGAGTTAACTATTTATACTTGCATATTTAACCAAATATAATTGCATTTATTGCCCTTAATCTATGAAAAGATTCATTTTTAGGGCTTTCTAAGTAGTAAATTTTGAGGTTCTTTGTTAGTTTGAGCTATATCGAGCCGAGCCGAGCTAGCTTGAATTTTAATCGAGTCGAGCTCGAGCCTCAAAGCTCAGCTTGATTTGAAATTCAAGCTCGAGCCAAGCCAGCTCGAATTGAGTTCGAGCCGAGCTTGAGCCGGGTTGAGCTCGGCTCGTTTACAGCCCTAATACTTGCACATTTGTACTCATAAACTATTTCAATCTACAATCAATTTGAGTTATTCTATCTACAATCAATCTCCATAATTATCGTTTCTATCATTGGTAGTTTGTATCTCCTTTATTGTAAATGCATAATTGTAGGTGTACATCCCATAGATTAAGCTTATCCACCTGCTACCATCTATATTGTTTAACTTACATAATCTATTATCTGTATACGCTATACATGATTACCAGTGGAAATATTAGCTTAAACACTAATGTTTATCGTTTATATTTGTTAGCTGATTATGTTTTCTTTGAACATACATGATTACCTACCTTATGCATTGGCCGTGTTTCACATATCATCTGTATGCATGTACACATCAGCAGAAGTTGGTGCGATTACCAATGGAAATATTAGCTTACACACTGATGTTTATTGTTTAACACAAGTCAACCCTCAAATAAAACATTAGTTCAGGTTAAAACTATGACCCTTGTGGTAAACATGTATATTATGGCCAAAGGAAAGGTTTAAATGCTATTTTTTTTTGTAAAGTTTTCTCTATTTATATATACAGGTCACAAAAAGAAAAGCGGTCTGCTTATGCACCTGATCTTAGATGTGTCGAGTCGGGTTACAGTTCAAAATGAGCCATGTTGACTGAAACAGTTCTTGTGTAGTGTTTTTTTTTTTTCTTTTTTGAGTGGTTAGTTAGGCCCTTGGGGGGCAAAAGTGAAAGTGCACTAATTTTAACCTTATTTTACTAATGTCGTGAAAATAACATTAAAAGTGGGGGACGGTTAATCATGCATCATGTGGTGGCGTTGATAGCCGAAAGACAAGGGGGTTACATGCACTAATCGGCCCAATTGCTGAGTGTTATGTGCCTTATGTCCAAGGCTTGATACAAAACTTCTATCGAGTAGGGGGTCTCACTAGAAGCAGCCTCTCTATTCCTACGGGTAGAGGTAAGGTTGTCTACATCTTACCCTCCTCAGACCCTACTTTAGCTTTGCTATTGGTAAGATTTACTGAGTATGATGATGAGTGATTAGTTAGGATCAGCCATGTAGAATATTGTATGTGTTAACATGTTATTTTTCAATTATGTGTACTGTAATGCAGAGTTCTGCTGCGCTATCTGCCACAAAGTGATGACTCAGCCGCTTACTACTCCCCGTGCAGGATGCCTTTGTGGTCCAAACTTTTATGAAGGCTAGAACATGTGAAGGTTGACGTACTCTACAGGCCAAAAAAACATCATGAAATTTTCATTATGCCCTCATGACATGTCTGAATGCCTTCAGAATCCACAGGTAAATCGGATAATGTAATATGTTTCTCTTATCTTTAGGCACACTGAGCACTTTCATAGTTCAGGCCCCTGGTTAATCTACACTAGCTTAATAGGAGCAGTGACAGTTTTCTGTGCTTTTAAATTTATGAGAATTTGTTTAGCTGTCCCAAATTCGTACTCATACTTCAGGTTGAAGTTGAGCAGGATCCAAGAGATTTTGATATAAATACTTCTAACCCTTTCAAAAAAAATGGACATCATCAGCATACTGCCAGTGCATAAGGTGATGAATCACACCATTTTATGATTGCAACAGATCTTATTTGATTGTATTTTACTGGTCAGTGTCCATATATTTGTTTTTTTTATTGCAGCAAGCAGCATGTTCGTCAACTTCGAGAATCATCAAAAACAGCTCTGGTTAAGAGAAAACTTGAAGATGCAGTTACCTATGGAACAAAGGTACCAAAGTTTTAGAAATAAAATAACCTCGGTTATTATGCATTTGAATATGCTTTGGATGACTTTGGACCTGGTTGTCCTATTCATTTGACTATTTTCCTTTTTATTAAATCTTTTAGCTTAATCTGTTTGACCCCTTAAAGAAGGATAATTCAAATCCACCTTTATATGTATCAGGTCAAAATTGCCACCTCGAGTTCTACAAGTCAATTTTATAGATATTTCGGGAATCATTACAATATTAATAATAATATGAACTTTTGTATCCAATAGAACCATTTAGAAGGTTTTATGCATTTGAGTATGTATCAGTGAATGCTTAACACCAGGGTTGTGTTTTCCTTCAAAAGGTCAAATAGGTTAACTTAAAGAACACAAGACTGGTCAAACAGATTAAAATTCAGGAGTTTTCAAATACTGAAATGCATGAAACACTCATAAATATATTTATGAACAGAAGTTGGATTATTATATATTAGCATAGTTTTTGTAATTAATGCAGGCATATCATTTATTTATGGTATTCAAAAAGATTAATAAAAGATGTGCTCTTAAATTTGTTCTACCCCCTCATTTAGAAATAATATGCTTCCCATATTGACCCGCTATTTGACTTGATTGCTAATGCATCGACAGTTATTATTTTCACAAGGCAAAATCGGCGAATGGAAATGGAAGCGAACCCATACTAAATATGCATAATCTGAACAGGGTTGATACTGATCATGCTTCAAGACCAGCAGAATTCGGTCAAAGTTCTCAAATCACCATGGCTCCACATGTATATCATTCTCTTTTTTTTTTCTTCAGATAATTCTATTTGCATTTATATAAAATAACCAAAATTTAAATTTATATATTTAGAGTCCATATGTGGAAAGCTCCAAAATTTTGCTGGTGTAGGAAATTTTCCTTTTCTAATGAAACCAGTGAAGTTGCAGGGTTGAGGTGAAATGGTATAACTATAAGACTGTGGGGTATGGGGCTTGGGTTGGGGCGTGGGTTGGCTGAAAACGCCCAAGCCACCACCCCGGGTGGGCTTGGGTTGGGGCGTGGCCCAAGGGGCGGGAGTTTAAAGCCGGGCGTGGGGCGGGTCTATGAATATGACATGGCGGGCTCTCAATGGCCAAACCAAACTAGCCGTTGGGGCATTTAAAAAAAAATTCCTTTATAAATACCTTACCATATTTAACATTTTTCTCACACAATATCAAACACATAAAACACAATCTTGCCATGAGTTCTTCAAGTTCAAGTGAATCGTCATCATCATCTGACGATGGTGCGGAAATATTTCTACAAACGATTGCGACGGTGGTGAAAGCTATTGTGGAAGACGATGAGGAAGAGACTCCGCCACCTAAACGGAGGAGGTACATCGCTCGTGAACGGCACACCGCTAACGATTTGTTGGTAAGCGATTACTTCTCTGCGGAACCTAAGTATGATGAAAAAATGTTTAGGCGTCGTTTTCGTATGAGTAGGCACTTATTTTTAAGGATATCTAGAGATCTTGAGGAGAAGTATGTTTATTTCCAACAAAAACCGGATGTAACCGGGCAACTAGGATTTAGTACGTGGCAAAAGGTCACGGCCGCACTTAAGGAGTTAGCGTACGGAAATAGTTCGGACATTATGGATGACTATTTAAAAATGTCTGCACGTGTAGCTATAGAAAGTCTTCACAACTTTTGTTCGTGTATTTTAGAACTTTATAGGAAAAGATATTTGAGAAAGCACTCGTTCAGTGACATGCAACAAATATTGGAACATCACGCAGATTATCATGGGCTACCCGGGATGCTAGGTAGTTTAGATTGTATGAAATGGCCTTGGGAACTTTGTCCTACCGCATGGCAAGGCGCTCACACGAGTGGATTTCACGGGATGCCAGCCATCATGCTTGAAGCGGTTGCGTCCCAAGATCTTTGGATATGGCATGCGTTCTTCGGTATGCCAGGTTCACATAATGATATTACCATCATAAACCACTCGCCCCTTTTCAATGATCGGGTAAATGGTATAGGACCCAAAGGAACTTTCTTTGTAAACGGGGTTGAGTACGTGTATGGATACTACCTAGTTGATGGGATTTACCCAGAGTGGGGGGGGGGGGGGGTTTCGTAAAATCGTTCACAAGACACGGTACCATAGATCCAAAGAGATTAAAGTTTAACAGGGTCCAAATGGCTGCACGTAAAGACGTCGAGCGAGCATTCGGTGTTTTGAAGAAAAGGTGGCGAATATTGGCAATGCCTTGTCGACTATGGGACAAGGATCAGATTGGACACGTGATGTATGCATGTATTATTCTTCACAACATGATTTTGGAGGATGAAGGTAGAGCGGTCATTACCTACTATGATGACGATGACCCCCAACCAGGTAACGTAACAGTTACAGACGAAGATAAAGCGTCAAATGAATTTTTGATCAAGTCAAGGGATATACATCACAACATTCGATCTGATTTGGTGGATCATGTTTCAACGATTCATTGGTTCGAAACCGACGAAGACGACGAAGAATGATTGTTTTTTATTTTGATAATTATTATGTATGTTTATGTAGTTTTTAATGGTTATATATATATATATATATATATATTAAAAAAAATTGATGTGGCTTGGCCACGCCAGCCCAGCCAAGCCCACCATACCCCCTACAACTTGGGTTTGTGTATTGAGTTCTTCAAGTTCCACGTGTCAACCCATGCCCCAAACCCCTGCCCCACCATACCCCACGTCTAAATAGTGATCTCATTCTATTTTGAGTGAATTTTTAAGTTTTGATTGAAGTCATGAAATTTGAGCTTTCTTAATGACATGGTTTTGTACTTTTTTTGTTCCATTTACGGATGCTATGGTGTGGAAATCTTATCATGTATTTCTATATATTTATAAATCTATAAACACAAATCATTTTAATCATTTTAATACTTTTGACCCATTCGGACACTTCACTTTTTTTATTTCTTTAAAAATAAAAAATGTTACCCAGTTGGAAAAGTACGTCTAACGCATCATTCTTCATATTATTTGTAATATATAATTTCAGTTATAAGAAATATTTTCATATATATGAATTATCTCGTTTTCATTGTTCAACCCGTGTTTGCCCTTCTATTGGTACAAGGTTACAAACTCAGTTGAACCAAAACTCAAGATTTCTTTAGTATAGACCATTATCGAGATTCTGTCCAAGCTTGGTCTTGGTTGTAGCTAAGCAACCATGGCTACGAGATTTATAACAAATGGACCTCACATTGTGGGTGAATTTGGATTATTTTTCTATGATTATCTTAGATATTCAAACGAGTCAAACTGATATCCCATTAACTAAAAGGGGAACATGTCAAACGTGTTGAAGTTTTCAAATTTATGAATTATTGAATTACAACTTATGGTGTACTATTATCTTTTGTTGTTGTACGTAATAAAAAATAGTTTATTTATAGAAAATTTGTAGACGTTTTAGAATTATATAATTTCTATTATACACATTATTGTAAAATAATCATAATTATAATAATAATAATAATAATAATAATAATAAGTTTCACACGTAATCGTACTTAGATTATTCTATTATATAACACCGTGTAATGGAGGTGAAGGACGCTATTTGGGCGTGTGGAAGTGATAAATCTCCGGGTCCCGATGGTTTTCGTTTGCTTTTATCAAAAAAAAATTATTGGGAGGTATTGAAGGACGATATTTTTGGATTCGTTAGAGAATCTTTCCTTAAATCTACTATTCCGAAGGGATGCAACTCTTCATTCATTACTCTAATCTCTAAAGTTGATAGTCCTATCTTAGTTAATGATTTTAGACCCATAAGTTTTATTGGGTTGCAATATAAAATCATAGCTAAATTTTTGGCTATTCGGCTTTCCCGCGTTATTAATTATCTTGTGAGTTCGGAGCGGACAACTTTTATTAAAGGTCGCCAAAATCTTGACGGACCGCTATTTTTTAATGAGGTGGTGGATTGGTATACAAATAATAAAAAGAAACTTCTTTTTTTAAGATTGATTTCAAGAAAGCATATGATTCCATTAGTTGGGCGTATATGGAAACTATCATATGACTTTTATGGGATTTGGTGATAAATGGGTCGGTTGAATTTGGGCATGCTTGTACTCTACCCGGGCTTTTATCTTAGTTAACGGTAGTCCTACTTTGGAGTTTCAAATGGAGAGAGGAATTCGTCAAGGGGATCCTATGGCTCCTTTTCTTTTTCAATCTGGCTATGGAAGGCCTTCATGTAGCTTTCAAAGATATTGAGGAGGCCGGTTTATTTCACGGTGCTCGGACTAGGAATGTTTCATTCTCCCATTTGTTTTATGCAGATCATGCCATGATTCTTGGGGATTGGTCAGAAACTAATATGGAATGTATCGTGAGGTGTTAAAGTGCTTTTATTTAGCATCAAGCTTAAAAATTAATCTTCAAAAGTCTAAACTTTTTGGGGTTGGAGTGGAAAGCTCGAAGTTCGGTAGACTTACTAAGTTATCGGGTTGTAAACTGGGTTGTTTCCCTTTTTGCTATCTTGGTATTCTTGTTGGTTCTAATATGTCTCATTTGAAAAACTGGGATTGTATCATTCAGAAATTCCAAAGGAGGCTCTCTAAATGGAAAACGAAATTGTTATTTATAGGTGGTCGATCTACTCTTATTGCTTCGGTTCTAGGCTCTGTTGGTACGTGTTATTTTTCTCTTTTCGGATGCCGGTTAAAATTAATAAGATTCTAGAATCAATTTGTTCCAATTTTTTCTTAGGGTGGAGATAACGAGACCAGAAAAATAGCTTCGGTGAACTGGAAACAGGTAGTATTGGCCGGTAAAGATAGTGGGGGCTTATTGGAAGTTTGGATGCCTTAACCTTGCCCTCTGCTATATAAGTGGAGTTGGATCCCCTTTGGGTTAAAATTATTAATGTTATTCATGGTATTAATGGATTGTCTTTTGATTTCTTGGTTATGCCTAAAGGGATGGGAGTGTGGAACCGGATTGTCAAATCCATTTTTTCTCTAAATGAAAAAGCTATTTTCCCTTTTTCGTCTATTAGAAGAAAAGTTGGGAATGGTATTAATACTCGGTTTTGGCTTGATTTTTGGTTGGGAGATTTCTCTCTCGCTTCTAGATTCCACATGCTCTTCAATTTGGAGACAAATAAAAGTTGCTCTATTGCTAAAAGATTCGATGGTTCGTTATGGTCTTGAGAGTGGCGTAGGGTTCTAAGAGGCGGATGTGAACAAGCTCAAATGGAGGATTTGGGTCAAATCATGCAAGGTTTTTCTCTTTTTAATAGAATGCATTCTTGAATTTGGGATTTTGATGGGAATGATGAGTTTTTGGTTGAATCTATTCGTCAGAATATCGATTTTGTGCTCCTGCCTAATTCTTACTTTTTGACAAGGTGGAATAAGTATGTTCCGAGAAAGTTAATATTATGGGCCTGGCGCGTTTTGTTGGAACACCTCCCTACTAGAATTAATCTCAGCCGTAAGGGGTTGGATGTTCCTTCGATTCTGTGTCCTTGGTGCTCAGACTATGTGGAGGAGTTGGAGCATATCTTAGGTGATTGCCACATTGCGTGCAAAGCGCGGAGATCGGTATTTAAATGGCTAGATATTTCCTACCGGCCCAAGGTGGTGATTGATCATATTGATTCTCTTCATATTTCTAGGAAGAAAAGAGAGTTAATTGAGGCGGTGTGTTTCTCTACTTGGTGGTGCTTTGGAGATTCCGGAATAAAACAATTTTTGACCCAATCTCTTATTAAGGGGAAGTTATATTTGATTTAACTGTCAATTAGGGGCTGTTTGGTAGCCTCTGAATGGTCATTAAGAGGCTATCTCTTAATGGAACCATTAAGAATTTTACCAATGAGATGGTAGAAGAATGTGACATGTAATGATTTACCATTCAGAGGTTACCTCTTAACCATTCAGACTTGAGGTTACCTCTTATTCATTCAGAGGTTTTAAACCATTAAGAGGTAGCATCTGAATGATCATTAAGAGGCTACCAAACAGCCCCTTATTCATTTTTTGTGGTTTAGTAGTAGAAACAAAAAAGTCAAGTTGAGATGGGATGAGTGCCTTAAAAACCCTCACCTAGTGATGTGATTTTTGTCCTGGCTTTTTGGTCAGCTTCGTTGTTATATATGTTTCTCTTTTGCTGTTCAACATACACACACACACACCTGTCCACTGGAACCAGATTGCCGCTCATTGAGAAGCTTCCGGATTTGCAAGTATCTCATATCTTTTAACGTTTAAATCGTTCCAGGGTTTGGTTTACCTTTGAACACCACGGGGGACGAAAGAGTGAAACTCGGTGGAGTTAACCTGTTTGAATGATTGGAAAGATCAATTCTTCTTTCTAAATGACAGATGCCTTCCGGAAGATATGGAGTTGTGAGAGAAGATGATGCCTTTGGATATGGAGCTTCCCGACAACTTTTCGTGTGATACCGAATTTAAGGGTGGAGGGTATAGTCAAACAACTTTGGGTGTTTGAGTGAAATTCTACCCAATAGTATTATGCCATGTCAACTCCCCATTCTACTCCCCATTTTACACTCAATCACTAGGTATAGTCAAACACCCCTCAATTAAAAAAAACATCATTGGTCCATCCTATCTCTCTCCTCTCCTCTCAATTCATCGGTGAAGAATCACCGAATTTTGGGCTCTCTCTCCAAGTCACCGCATAAGTCAAACAGGTGGGGGTGGTCACCGATCGGTAACCCCCACTCACCTCACATGTCACCGCTCCTTATACCCTCCACCCTAAGGAGTTGATTGCTAATAAAAGCTGTGATCGTAAAATATGGGATGATATCTTAGTCTTGGGTTACATTAGTAGGATTTGGGACATACCATTGGGATGGTTGATAATTAGGTTCATTAACTAGGGTTAGTATGTGACCTGTTAACTTGTACGGTTTATTTTTTACAAGTCATACTAACATATTTTGTTATTGTTGTCCACATATATGTCACTTCGAGATGCCTTAAAGTTGCAATCATTTGATGATTCGATTAGTTTTACATTTTAATCAATTTTTGAATACTCAGTGTTTGCCTTTTTGGTGTATCGTTTCATGTCAATCTAATATTATATAAATTTTCTTTTATAATACATATTAAATCCATATTTGTTAGATTATAACATGTAATATTTTGAGATAATTTTATTCGATTTGATGTAAAGTTGTGTTACAAAACCCTCACTTAACAACTAAAATGTATATTTTTTTTCATAGACGTATTTTTTTATTTTTTTTACATAAAACTAATATATATATATATATAAGGTCAAACAATGTATTAAACATGTTGAAAAAAACTTGAATTAATTAAAAAAAAAGGTATATCTTCTCTTATCATGGTTAGTAATAAATATATAAGCCTATATGGAATGGTTTCGCGACAAGCATTTATGATGGAAGATTTTGGGGTATGGATGGGGAAATGCTCTTGATCATTACGACATTTCCTTTTGTGCTTCATATTTTTTTTTTCTCTCATTTGGTGTCTGTTTCCCATCCATCGTCTTGCATTTCGTATCACCTTAAGCATTATCAAATTAAAAACAAAGTAAACTTAAATTTTCGTACATGTGGTTTGGACCAAAAATCATGTTCATTCCAAAATTCAAATAACACTAAGGCTGGAGGGTGTGAGATAGAGCCTCTAGGGGCTTTATCAGGACACGTCAGCGTCACCTAGGATCCACGTCAGCCAGGGGCTCCCTCCTTTAACTTGCATGGTATGGTGGTATAAAGCTCCCCTATTAAACAAAATTAAAAAAAAAAAGACTGTATTGGTTGAAATGCATGTAGACCCCACCTGAACACTTCTTCCTCCTCGTTAACATGCTGGCGCACCACCTATAGCGCCCCATCTTGAAATTGATGGTGTGGGGTGGCGCCACCACCTAGGCGCCATAGAGGCTGAGATGGCAAATGTGACGCCCCGATACCCTCCGGCCTAAGTGTCCAACATTTCAATTTAACACTCTTCGTCCATGAAAACTGACGTAGGTTAACTTTAGAGCCCCATGTTCCACTCAGAGCATTCACATCCACTCCACTAAAAATATACATACATTCCACTAAAAAACAACACATATATCAATATATTTCCACTAAAAACAAATACTTTTTCTCTCTCATTTTCAATATATATTACATTTTCTCTCTCCTCTACTCACAACCACTTTCAAAATATATTAAAAAATTATACAGGGTGAACAGTGTCCCCCCAAATATACAGATGAACAGTAACATTTTCTCTCTCCTCCACTCACAACCACTTAAACCACTTTTTATAATTTAAAAACCCATCTCTCAAGATTTGGTGGATAGAATGTGAATGCTCTCACATGTGAGGTAATTTACTTTTACTTAAAAAAATAATAAAAATAAAAAAAGCTAAGCAGTGTGGTTTTGAGGGTACCTAATTCAATTAAAATTAAAAAAAAATAGTATAAAGATAAAACGATTGGCCAAAACAACATGATCCACGTCAAGAATCGCTGACGTGTACGGCTAAGATCACACATCAGTTTCCAGCTTACATCCAATAAACCGGACTCCACCCCCTTTAATACCTCCTCTTCGCCCTAAACTCTACTCTCGATTCACCCTCTGATCTTCAGCTTTCGATTCTGAATTCAACCAAACAAATCAATATTCTAATTTCTGCATCCAGATTCGCGATTTTGCGTTACAATTTCAAAACCACAACACACAACAATTACCCCAATTAGGGCTAGGTTAACTTTTCAAAACCCTAATTCGTTACGTTTTTTTCCGTATCAAATTCATAGACGTTTTTGATAATAATCGGAAGGTGTAGTGACGTAAGCTGATCGATACACGATTCAAATCTATTACCTATACGTATTATTAACCGGATTAAAGTTAATGGGAAACGATTTATTGGTATTGGATGTAGAGGAGGGTGAAATATCAGATTCTGCTTCGGTTGAGGAGATTAGTGCAGATGATTTTGCTGCTAAGAATCCGGTTAGGGAGGTTAGTAAGGCATCTGCTGATGAATTGAACAGGCAGCAACAAGTTTGGACGATGCAGGATCTGGTGAAGTACCAGAAGGAGTATAAGATGTCTAGGAACTATGCGCCCGGGTTGTATAACTTTGCGTGGGCACAGGCGGTTCAGAATAAACCGCTTGATGATTATTTAACGAATGTGAATGCGGGTAAGAAGTTGGATGGTAAGATTGTAGTGGATTTAAGTGGTGATGATAGTGAGAAGGAGGAAGGGGAGTTGGAGGAAGGTGAGATCGATTTGGTTAAGGAGGTTGTTGGTGAAGGAGAGGAGGGGAATGTTGAGAAGTGGATTGATGTCATTCGGATTGGGTTGGAGGGTATTACTTTGAATGATGCAAATAAGTAAGTTTGAGGATATTGTAAAAGATTGACTAATTGACTAACTTGATTGATTGCTGAAGTTTTTGAGTGTTTGGTGCAAGTTTGATTGATTGAGTTAATGTTAATGTTTTGCTTGTAGATCATTTAATGGAGTGTGTTCTAGACTCGAGGATATGTTGGACAGTTTGTCAACTTTGCTTTCGGAAAATTCTGTCTCGAACAAAGATGATTTGGTTCAGTTGGCGTTTTCCGCCATTCAACTAGTTAATTCAGTAAGATATTGTTACAGAATTGTTTTATTAATTAATTAGATTAATAACCACCCGAACTGCAATTAGTTCAAGATACTCTTTTAGTTCTTATTGTTGTTCACAAGTGGCTAAGAAGTGTTTGATTGCAGGTATTTTGTTCCATGAGTGAAAATCAAAAGGAACTTAGTAGGCACATAATATCAAGGTTTTCATCTCTTTTCAAAAAAAAATTAAATGTTTCGGTTCTTTTAAGGCTGTATGGCATGGTTATTATACTCTCTGCAATGAATCTTTTTTTCAGAATGCTGACTAATGTGAAAAGCCATGTGTCTGTTATGTTCTCCCCCGAATTGTTGAAGGAGGTGCGGTTTAAACTTTAAAGCAAGCCATGCAACTTTGAATATCTTGCAGTGACCAGAATGTCGATTAATTTTTTGTTTTTTGTTTTGTTTCAACAGATAGAGAACATGTTTCTGTCATGCAACTCTAATGATGCTTGTTTAAGTACCAAGGTCGATAATAATGAAGGAGATGCACCGAATCATGATAATCATGAACCGGCTTCTATACATGAGGAATCTGTTTTAGATGGAATGCACATTGGTTCTTCAGATCAAAACTCCAGACAATCCGAATCTATGAAAATACAAACATCTAATTCCAAGAACAAAGTATTGCTTCCACTTCTTGATCTTCATAAGGATCACGATGTTGACACTCTTCCATCACCAACACGGGAAACCACAAATATTTTACCTTTAGGCAAAGCACTCTTTGTTGGAGACGCAGAAATAAGACCTGAATGGCCCACACCTACTTCACGTGCGGTACTGCATCATTACGAAACCGATGCTTTAAAAGCTGTTTCTACCTATCAACAGAAATTCAGTCGAAGTTCGTTTTTTTCAAATGATCTTCCGAGCCCAACTCCTTCTGAAGAAAGTGATGACGCAAGCAGTGATTGTGGCGGAGAGGTTTCTAGTTTTTCGAATGTTCAGAATTCAAGTTCTGTAGCTTCTGTTGTTAGTATTCCGGAAATACGTAATGTTCAGTTACAAGCAAATGCGAGTTACGTTGCTCCTGTGTATTCCACATCTAGTTCCGTAACTAGGGTTCCAAACAAAACAAGGGACCCCAGACTCCGGTTAGCCAATCCCGGAAGCTCTTCGGAAGTCAACCAAGTCAAAGTACCATTGTCCCGTAAACAACCTATAATCGAGCCACTTAATGGATTACAAGGTTCAAGAAAGCAGAAGACTTTTGACGAGCCTGTTCTGGTAGACGGGCCCACACCAAAAAGGCCAAAAATTGAATTTTCAGATTCTGGTAATCCTAGGAGCGTTACGGCTGTCTCACAAGCTAGAAGCTTAGAAAATGTTATACCAACATCTGCTTTACCCAGTACGAGTAGTGGGAGTGTGCATATTCCTGTTACAGGCGTTAGTTCCACCTCAGCATCCTTGCAATCTATTCTAAAAGATATTGCGGCAAATCCTATACAGTGGATGAATTTAATCAGTACCGAACAACAGAGGTCAGTTGATCCTGGAAACCGTGTGACACAAACAAGCCAAAATTTTCTTTTGGGCTCTACGACAATGGGTACAGGTGCCTCTCAGTCATTGATGGTCGGGAACAAGTCAACAGATGAGATGCAAAGACCGCATACACCTTCAACGGTCAGTTTTAGCATTTCTTAAAAAAAAAGATTTTTTGAACCTTTAATATGCGTTTTTGTAAAAGATTTTTTTTGAAAAAGTCAGTTTTTGGAAACCCTTATGTTGTGTATTTAATATGCGTTTACGTTACTCATTTTTTTATGTCTTACAGGATGACCAGAAATTAAGAATGAAACCTCGTGATCCTCGCCGTGCCTTGCACGGTAAGTTATTACAAAAACAAGAACCAATCACCAATCCATCAATTGTTGCGGGTGATAAGGGAATTTCAAAGCGTGCAGATCCAAGAGTATCATCTCAACCTATATCAGCACCTGATATTAACCGACAATTCACTAAAAATTTGAAGAACACAGCTGATGTTGTATCAACAACCACAAGTGCATCTATTCAAATACCTTCATCGCAAACATCACCAGTCTATTCAAGTTTCGTAAATATAAAAGGACCGTCTTCACATCCGGGCCACCTTCAGAACGGGACTAGGCCCACGTCTGGAGAAGTTTCTCCGGGCCTTGGCCCAGCCCAATCACATAATGTGTGGGGAGACGTTGAACAAATATACGGAAGGTTTGATGATCAACAACGGGCTGCTATTCAGAGGGAAAGATCTAAAAGAATGGAAGAACAGAAAAAGATGTTCGCTGACCGTAAACTATGCCTCGTGTTAGATCTTGATCACACCCTTTTAAATTCCGCCAAGGTAGTTTTTTTCGTTTTTTCTATTTGATGATTTAAGTTAATATACCGAGAAATCTGTATTTAAAATACATATCGATGCTTCCAGTTTTCCGAAATCGAACCAGTGCACGATGAGATGTTAAAAAAGAAAGAAGAACAAGACCGGGACAAGCCACATAGGCATCTTTTTAGATTTCCGCACATGGGTATGTGGACCAAACTTCGGCCCGGGGTTTGGAACTTTCTAGAGAAGGTAAGCGTTACGTTTAATGAAAAATTAGTTACTCAATCCCGAAACTATTTGTGTCCAATCTTTAATCCATTCCATTCCCGATCCTCAGGCCAGTAAGCTTTATGAGCTTCATCTTTACACAATGGGAAACAAAGTATACGCTACAGAAATGGCCAAAGTGCTTGATCCAAAAGGAGTTTTATTTAACGGGCGAGTTATTTCAAGGGGTGATCATGGTGATAACGTTGATGGTGATCCCAAAAGCAAGGATTTGGAAGGGGTTTTGGGTATGGAGTCTTCGGTTGTAATTATAGACGATTCTATACGAGTCTGGCCTCATAACAAACTCAACTTGATAGTTGTAGAAAGGTATACTGTATACATAGATTGCTCAACTTGATAGTTGTAGAAAGGTATACTGTATACATAGATTGCTGTCTAACTCATATATTGTTTCTCTAATATATAAATATGTATTGCAGATATATATATTTTCCATGTAGTAGGCGGCAATTTGGACTTCCGGGTCCTTCACTTCTCGAGATTGATCATGACGAGAGACCAGAAGACGGGTCTCTGGCATCTTCTTTGGCGGTATACTCTTATAATCCAACTTTTCATACGAAACAGTTTGCTATGTCTGTTCTAATGCCGCCTACTTGCTTTAGGTTATTGAGAAAATACATCAACTCTTTTTCTTGGAAAAATCTTTAGATGAAGCCGATGCTAGAAACATACTAGCATCAGAGCAGAGAAAGATTTTAGGTGGGTGTCGAATATTATTCAGTAGGGTGTTTCCGGTCGGTGAAGCTAGTCCTCACTTACACCCATTATGGCAGACGGCTGAGCAATTCGGTGCCGTTTGCACCAATCAAATCGATGAACAGGTTACCCACGTTGTTGCTAATTCTCTTGGCACTGATAAGGTATGTTGTTACTGACTTTATTACTGCAGTGGGTATTGTAAGTTTGATTCGTATGTTTTTGTGTCAGGTTAATTGGGCACTTGCGACAGGTAGACCCGTAGTGCATCCTGGCTGGTATGAAAAAAGAAGTTTGTTACAGTTGATTTGGTGTTATTGAAATGGATTTTGACGTGTGTTTTTGGTAAAAACAGGGTGGAGGCGTCAGCATTGCTTTACCGGAGAGCCAATGAACACGATTTTGCTGTCAAACCTTGATAACTTATAAGCCCCAAAAGTAAAAGAAAAGGTGAAATAATCACTTAATATTATTAGGCCATCACAACCACCATACGAAAGTTTCGGTTACTAAACCCGCTCTGCTGAGAAAATATAACCGGCCTCATCCATTGTTTCAAGTTAAAAAGATGGCCTGATTAGGAGGGGTCAGTTAAAATATATAAACTACCAAAGTTAAAATGCACGAGTAAGAGTTGCATGCTTCATATGTCAAATTCAAAGAGTAATTATACTTGTGAAAATGGTTTCTTTCTGGGTAAGTAAGTAATATAAAAGAATCACTACCAAGAAACCATACAGAGCAAAGTCTTGTTTTCAACACCAGTTTGCGTTGAACTAACATGGATCAATACGCAATGTATGCTAATGTCAACAAAAACCACCTTCTGACAAAATATATTATTAAGATTAAGGTCAATAAATCACAATTGAATATGTTTCTGATTAGTACACATTAGTGTCGACATTACCATAATCGATTCAAATGACTGGGCAGTGGTCACCTGCATGATCTTTGCGGCTGCTGTATTGTGAACCAAGCAAATGAAGCTCGGGGAGAGGATGACCAAGTGGTGATATAGGTCCGTCAAAATTGAATTTATCAGAGAATGACCAACAGTAGCAGCATTCACAAGATACAATATAAAATACAAAATGAAATAATATTTCAAGGAGCATAAGAATTTGGAAATTTTCAAATCATATTTTCTTCATTGAAAAGTTCTTTTGCTAAAAATAGACAGTCTCATTCAAATTTTGAACACTTCTTCAAATATCCTTTGTTAAAACTAGCAGAATGCCCGTGCAAAGTGACACAACGCATTGTGACACTCGTTTTTGGTAGTTTTTTTATTCATATAAGATTTATTGTAGCATGGTTCGGGTAATCCATTTTATTGTGTTGTGCATGGTTCGGTTATTATCCTCAACAGAAACCGAAACCAAAGTCATCGGTTAGTTTATTTTATTAACCAATCGGTTTTCGGTTTATTGGGTTAGATTGACGGTTTTTGGTTTGGTTTATTTAATTTCAGTTAATAGCAAAAATCAAATTTGGAGGCTAAAACTTTTGCTTAGAAATATATAAAATTGAGATATAAATACATGAATTGAAAGTATAAATAAATAGGGTGGGGTTTGGCTACAAAATCTATTTTTCATACAAAGTGTATAAAGTCATAAAACACCGCAATTTTAGCCATAAAACACACTCAAAACCCACAAATAACAGAGTGAAGATCACTAAAACACAATATCAAAACCCGAACAGTCCATAAAAACTTCAAACACACTATCGTAGAACTATGAATATAAAACACAATATGATAATCAAACGTAAAACACAGTAATGTTAGTCATTTGAAAATCAAAGCCTTATCATCCAAAACACAACACAAAACCCACCATTATGGCGTTTTAGTAATCTTCACTTTATTATTTATGGGTTTTGAGTGTGTTTTATGACTGAAATTGGGGTGTATTATGACTTTATACACTTTGTAGGCAAAATGGACTTTGTAGCCAACTCCCACCCTAAATATAAAAAATGGAGATATGACATATGAAATATATGAAGGTATAAAAGCTAGAAATAATAAAATTATGAATGACTTTGTTCGGTTAAGCTAATTTTGGTTAAACGAGAGTATAAAAATATTGATAACCGATTTTTGGTTAATTCGTTTTTCAGTTAATTCAGTTTTTTGTTGATTTCGGTTCGATTTCGTTTGTTTTCGGTTTGGTTTAGGTTAACATTTAGGTATCGCTCACTAATAACCGATTAAGCGCGCGTGAAACATAGACATTGCCACAGTGTGTATTGTTCGGTTGGTTAGATTATTATCCTCAATTGAAATCGAGGTCATTGATTAGTCTATTTTATTAGTCAATCTGTTTACAGTTAATCGATTTTGTTTATTTAGTTAGATTGATGGTTTTTGGTTTGATTTATTTAATTTCGGTTAATAGTTAAAACCAAATTTAAGCTAAAACTTTTGATTAAAAATACATGACATTTAAGTATAAATACATGAAATTGATGTATAGATACATGAAATTGAGGTATAAATACATAAAATGGGGGTATAAATATGTATTTTAAAAATATGACAAGAATATGTAAAAGAGTTACAAGTTTGTTGTGGATGAGGAATTGTGTAACTAATTACCTATCATTATGTTAAAACTTAGGGATTTGAGTGTAATAAAATGGGGCTAAAATATAATTATTGTTTAAAAGACCAATTTACCCTCATTTTAGGAGTGTGTTTATCCCTCATAAATTATAATATAGTATAGGTAAATACGTGTTAATATTAATATCTAAAAAAGTACACGGTTGTCTATGTCTTGTTTTTTTGAATTTTCTAAAATGGTTTTCAAAGTGGATGACCGTTCCAAATAAGTGGTACAATTATTTTTAACCTCGTTGTCTTTTCACATATGGGAATAACATTCAACACTTGTATACACATTTTCTCTCGTCTCCTTCTCTTTAACACAATGCCATCATGGTCTTGTTACGTATTGTCATCATCGAAGCAACGAGGAAGTCTCACCCGATCTCAAGTTCTCAACGTTCACAACTACCGACTACTACCAACACTATACACAATCAACTTTGACATTCCAAGTCTCCTCCATCTTCATTGATTTACAAGCTAGTGTTTCAATTTGTGTTAAGATGTGTGTTGGGTTACTATTCTATGAACGTATTCAAATGGTTTTCATGTGTATCTGGTTTATGTTCTTAGCTTGTGAGTGTGGGTAGTTTGAGTTTGAATTTTGCAATGTGAGATTCAATTGTTTAGGTGTGCTAGCCCTTTAGTGCGTCAATATCAACATATTTGTGGGCCCTTCAAACTATAAAGACAAAATTGTATAATTTGAAATACTTAAAAGATGAAATTTAAACATGAACAAACCACGGATTGTGTAAATTTTTTCTTAGTGTTATATATTATTATTTATTGTAAACATAATCATAAAAACCAATTTCAAAGCCCTAAGCGTACATATCTAAGCTCACTATAAACAATTTACATATATACATGATACATCGGCATTATGAGTGAGAAAACAAGTGAATCAGACTGGGTTATATAAAGACTGAAACGTTACTAAATTTTAATCAAACCGGATTTTAGTCAAACAAGCAATTTTAAAAAGAGGTCAAATGGGTGGTTGTGAACTTGTGGTGGTGACTAGGAGATGGAGGTGACTAAGTTGGCGGCAGGGGCAATAAACTGAATATTGTTATGCTAATTAAATATATTAAATATGATATTAAAAAAAAAAGACTTATATAGGATGTTGGTGTATGCTAATCAATCAAATATATTAAATATGATGATTAAAAAAACCTATATAGGATGTTGGTCAAATATCTTCACATGCTTTTTAAAAGTTAGGCAAGGACGCAAGGCGATGGCTTAATGGTGTATAACTTTTTTAGGAATATACTTCATCTTTGAAATTAATTATGGTTTACTGGGTAAGGTTATTGTAAAAAAGACCAAAAGTGTGAGAAATGTAAGAAAGAATCTCAACCATTAGATCTAAATTAATTGAAAAGGGTAAACAAGTAATTTAATCATTAATTCAATTAATTAAAAACTTCCCATAACCGCCACCTTAATTATAGGAAGTATATAACACCATTCAGCAAGTATATAACACCATTCAGTAAGTATATAACACCATTCAGCAAGTATATAACACCATTTAACATTCAGCAAGTATATAACACCATTCAGTAAATATATAAACCATTCAGCAAGTATATAACACCATTCATTGACTAAACATCTAATCAAAACATATTTTTTTCTCTATATAAGTATAGCAATATGGTACTCATATTAAAGATAAAAAACGCTCGTTATTATGGTGTAATTTTTTTTTAAAAAAAAGTTACGTATAAAAAGTTATTGACGTTTAAAAAAGACGGGGGGGGGGGGGGGGGGGGAAGTTACATGTGCATTACCTAATTTCTAGTGGGTTTAAAAGACTATATTGCCCCTAGATGCTTCAAATCAGTCCAAATTAATGAAAATATTTTACAATTTGGTCCCTATTGATCTCAACCATTAGATCAAAAAATCTAATGGCTGAGATTCTTTCTTACCCTTCTCACACTTTAGGCCTTTTTTACAGGATCCTCTACCATGGTTTACTAAAATTTTATAAGTGTCTTTATGATTTTACTTATATCTTTATCAACAATTCAGCATCAGGGTTGGCTCAACCATTTTGAGGCCTTTCTCTGGATTATAAAAAAACAAATGCACAAACCTGTTATAGACTTGCAGTCGAATATAGTGTTACACTTTCTCTGAATTAATCAACTAAGCAAATTAATTTCAGCTAATACCTTTTAGCTTTACTATATCACAAGTAGAAAAGTATATCACAGTTCACAAACTTCAATTAGGCAAAGCGCTTATATCACAGACCTCAAGTAGAAAAGTACAGCAGCCCAATGTTACACTTATAACTGTTTTTTTTTTTTTGGAAAAATTGAGGCCCTATAGATTTTGGGGCCTAAAGCCCTAGCCTCATTTGGCTTGGGTTTGGGCTGGCCCTGATCAGCATACTAGGTTGAAAACCGGTGTATTACACGTTTTTAAGAGTAGATTACAAAAAATGTCATTTTCGTTTATACCTAATTTCAATCCATTTCCTTTGCCTGTAAAATTGACAAGATTTGTACAGTTAACTTTTTTGTTAAATCAGATAACACAAGAGTATTTTAGTCTTATTACTAAATTATTTAAAAGTATCTTAATAAATTAAACAAAACTAAATTGGAAAACTTAATTTATCAGTTATGTCTTATGAAGGGGTATTTTAGGGATCAAATTACTTTTATAAACTACTAAGTTATAACCCGGGAATACTCCCGGGTTGTGAATCTTTATATCTAAAAAATAAATATACATCTATATATATTAATTAATAAAAATATACCATGTAGTTGTGAATCTTTATAATCCGGGAACTTCTCGAGCAGAAAAAATCAATTTATAATCTAATTATGTCATTAAATAAATTAAAAGACATGTTTTCAAACGTTATTAAGTGTTTAAATAAATAAGTTAAAATTTGGTATCAATACTATGCGGTACCAATGTTGAAATTAAAAGACATGTTTTCAAACGTTATTTGCCGTAAAATAACACTTTTTTTCCATGGGGCGCCTCCTTCCTTTTCTTTACATGTTCACCCCTATGCTATACGATACGGTACTGGTTAAGCCAAAGCACTTATGAAGAAATGAGTTGAGCCAAACCACTTTTTTTTTACCATAATCCCAAAAAATAAAGGCACTTATGTTTTTACCTTTTTTAACCGAAACCCGATTACCAAACCTGACCCAATGCTACCTAAACCGAGTATTTAACACAATTGTACATGAAGCCACACATGGCCTAAGTAAAAACATAACAAAAACTTTCCACAACAAAACTTTTAAACACATTAAAAGAAGATAATTGAGATATATTTCCTTTTTTAAACAGCCAACAAATCAAATTTTATTAAAAAAACAGATTAGCATTGTGCTAATCCACATCCAAAAATAACCAGACAGCAAACTACATCATAGACCCAAAAAAATTAACACGAAATTTCGCTAGTTTTCCTATGATACACCAACGGATTTTGACTGATGTTTAACCCATAGGTACGCCAAAACTCTAATTTCCTACTTTAAACTCTCCACCTTAGGTTGTTTACGGTTGAAGATAATATTGTTTTGACTTCGCCAAATGCACCACACGACCGTTAGAATAATGGAGTAGACAAACTTTCTCCACTTCACAGAGCCTATCGCTTGCTTATAAAACTTCAACTGGACCTCGAATTCAAAGAAAAAGAAGCCATAAAGCATGTACCATGTATTAATAAAGTCCCAGATAGTTTGCGTCATCCCACACGATACTAAAAGATGTTCTGCAGACTCCTCATATGCTCCACAAAAGCTGCACATAATAGACCCAATACTAACACTTCGTCTTGCCGGATTTGTACTCGTAGGCAAGTGATCCAACCCCAACCTCCACGCTAAAAAATGACGTTAAGTGATACCCAATTGTTCCATTCAAAGACCGTGCCATGCTCCGAAGAAGATGTTGAATTCATTTTTTGTTTGAAGTTCTTTAGCAAAAAGTACACCAGATGCATACGAACTCCAGACCCATATGTCGATGCCAAATCTGTCTGGTAAGATGGATAACAACTTTGTTATCCCGTCTAGTTCAGTTACCTCCTGGAATGTAATGTGGATGGTTGTTGAGCCCAATCTTCTTATTCTAGAAGTAGATTCTTTGTATTAAACAAAACCAATAATCTACTTAAAATTGAACATTCACCCCATGAGAGAGTGAGATGATGACTACCTTATCACCCGTGAATACTCACGGGTTGTGAATCTATCTTTCTAAAAAATTATACATATATATATATATATATAGAGAGAGAGAGAAAGTATAATGTACAAAAGCCCTTATCATACTTCACGTACGCGACAATACTGACCGTCAGATTTTGTGTCATTATCACGCATGGAGCAGATTATCACGCATGGATCAGTTTTTTGTGATTATCACGCATGGATAAAATAATCACGCATGTGTATGGGTGGAGTTATTGTAAAAAAGACCAAAAGTGTGAGAAAGGTAAGAAAGAATCTCAACCATTAGATCTAAATTAATTGAAAAGGGTAAGATTGTAAATGCATTAACAAATTCAAATATGGTAATCCTTGATTTAAGGATTTGGAGAGAGAAAAACCTGGATTTTAGGACTTATAACCGTCCATAAATATAACACCATTCAGATCATGTTCATACATGGTGTTTTAAATATAACACAATTCAGAAAATATAACACCATTCAGCACAAAAATAACACCATTTAGTACAAAAATAACACCATTCAGCAGTAAATAAAAAAAAACACCATTCAGTACAAAGAATATAACACCATTCAGTACAAAAATAACACCATCCAGCAAACAAAATAACACCATTCAGTAAACAAAAAAACACCATTCAGTACAAAAATAACACCATTCAGCATTAAATAAAAAAAACACCATTCAGTACAAAGAATATAACACCATTCAGTACAAAAATAACACCATTCAGCAAACAAAATAACACCATTCAATAAACAAAATAACACCATTCAGAAAAAAATAACACCATTCAGAAAATAAAATAAACACCATTCAGTAAATAAATATAACACCTCTGTATCATCTTCTTCACTTCCGGCACCACCACTGCCGATCGAGCACCACCACCACCACCTCTGTATCATCTTCTTCACTTCCGGCACCACCACCACTGCCACTTCCGGCACCACCACTGCCGATCCAGCACCACCACCACCACCACCGCCGCTGCCGCTCGCATCCGTCATCCGAATCAATAAACATGCGATCTTCATCAATCGGATCAAAACCACAAAAAAAACTCCAATCGATGACCTACATAAATCCGATTCACAAGATCAACTGCTGAAATCCGATTTTCGTTTTCATGTTATCAACGATTTCTGCGATTGGAGAGAGAGAGAGCTCTCTGGTAGTTCGATTGGAGAGAGAGAGAGAGATTGTCTGGTAGTTCGATTGGAGAGAGAGAGAGAGATTGTAGGGATTTTAATTACAGTTACCTCTTTTGAATGGATGTAAAAGACTTTATTACCCCTATAATTTTCAATTCAGTCCAAAAAATAAAACAAATTTTACATTTTGGTCCCTATTAATCTAAACCATTAGATCAAAGATCTAATGGTGTGTATTCTTTCTTATCATTCTCACACTTTTAGTCTTTTTTACAGGATCCTCTACATATATATATATATATATATATATAGAGAGAGAGAGAGAGAGAGAGAGAGAGAAAGTATAATGTACAAAAGCCCTTATCATACTTCACGTACGCGACAATACTGACCGTCAGATTTTGTGTCATTATCACGCATGGAGCAGATTATCACGCATGGATCAGTTTTTTGTGATTATCACGCATGGATAAAATAATCACGCATGTGTATAATAAGACACTGAAGTAATTACGCATGTGTTAAATAATCACGCAAATGACTCATGTATCAAACACTGAAAAAGAATCACGCATGAATTTGAAACTGAAAATAATCACGCATGGATCTGACAGCCAATATTGTCGCGTACGTGAAGTACGATTACTCATAATGTATGTTAACCGCTCTCTCTCTCTCTCTCTCTATATATATATATATATATATAGGGGATCGCTAGAATGAGAACCACCACGAGTTATGAGAACCACGAGAACCGCGCCCCGCGGGTGGCCGTCGGCGACGAAATTTTTTTTACACCTAGATCCGTATATTTTAGTGGGGGGTTTAAATTTTCGGTTCAAACGGCGCGCCCGAGGGGGTAGTTTTTTACGCCCAAAGTTTGGGTTTTTTTAATTTTTTTAATTTTTCTTTTTTTTTTACCAAACTTTGGGCGTAAAAAACTACCCCCTCGGGCGCGCCGTTTGAACCGAAAATTTAAACCCCCCACTAAAATATACGGATCTAGGTGTAAAAAAAATTTCGTCGCCGACGGCCACCCGCGGGGCGCGGTTCTCATAACTCGTGGTGGTTCTCATTCTAGCGGCTCCCTATATATATATATATATATATATATATATATATATAGTTCATTTGAGAAGAAAATTAAATTGAGAAGAAAAAGAACAAATGGTACAATTGTAAAACATTAAATAGTTTTTCTCTCATCTCATTTATTATTATTTTTGATTAATTAATTAGTCATTAAGACTATCATCCTCCACACTAAACTTTTTGCCTAAACACGTCAAAATTTATCCTACACGTTTTTTAAATTTATCCTACACATACTGAAATTTATCCTACACACCTCATAATTTATCCTACACTTTAAATTATTTTTTTCTTCTTTGAAAAGATATATATTTTTTTGAAAATAAGTTACAAATTTAATTTAGTTAGCTATTAAAAAAGAAGACTAACAATTAATGATCTATCTAATTTTACCAATATACCCTTACACCCATATTAAATACAAAAATTAAATGAAGTAAAATGAAGCATTCCAATTGGTTGAAGTTTGTTCTTTTTTATTCTTACAAAAAATTTCTTCTCATTTGAACCCTCCACTATATATATATATATATATATATATATATATATAAATGAAAATTGCATGATGATTAACGTATATTTTATATTTTATATTTTTTCTTGTTTTTAGTTTTTAATTTTTTCCATTTTTTATTATAAAATTATTTTTTTTTCTTATTTTTTATCATCTCATCCTAATCCAAACTCATCTTGACCTTACCCGTCCTAACCTTTTTTTAAGATACCCATTCTTACCCAAACTCATCCTAACTCAAACCCATCTTCACCCATTACCCAAACCCACCCAACTTGCCCACCTTGCCACCCATATTAAGAAGTAGATAGATCTATGGGACAACATAAGCTTCTCTAAACAATTAACTATTACATAAAAGACCCCAATCCCAAAAAAATGTAAAATGTAACAAACATATATAAAAATAACCAAACCTATAAAGGTCCGGGATCAAACCCGTGGTTTCAGCAATATGCTTGACAAATTTCAGCTCCTCATCAGTACTCATGGCATATCCAAGCCCTTTGGCCTATAAAAAATAGATATTGTTGATAAAAAATTAAACCTTTTCAAGGTCAACCCGACTGTCACCAAAATTACTCATTTTGACCAATTATCCAACCTGTCTAACCAAACAATTATACCCCAGTTCAATACATTATGGTACTCGGTATAGCAACCAAAAGGCTATACCATACTCAAACAACAATTAAACGCCAAACTTAAGTTTAAAAAAAACTTAATTGAAGGCAGCCAAGAAGCCTGTACCTCAGCTAATATAGTTTATTCAAAATTTTGTAAAGTCATTGCCTGTGTGGTGTCTATAAGAATGTGTATACATAATTGTTGTTCTACACATTTAAAAAAAAATTAAGACAAATTGCATAGAAAACTCACATTGGTTCTTTGTCGTTTCTCACCTGGTCTCTTCTTTAATAAGCTCCAGGATCCTTCTAACCGTCACCATGTTCCCATTAAATTCTTTGTCGTTTCTCGCTAACCAAAGGCACCAAAAACAGCCCAGAACCACCAGGTGTACCACCTTTTTCCATTTTTTCGAGCCCACTTGAGACTGAATGTGGCTGAGGATCTGGTTGACTGTCATCTCCTCGTTAATGACCGGGACTTTTATCCATCTGAGGACGTTCCACCAAACGCTTTTGGCCCATAAAAAATCTGCAAAAAGGTGATCACATGTTTCTTCACTCAGCGCGCATCTACTACACAGACTATCGTCGATAAGGATCCCTTTTTTTGCGAGCAACACCTTGGCTGCCAGTCTACCGGAAACTGCCCGCCACATGAGGTAGTTGACCTTGAGAGGCACCCAAGAGTTCCATCTGAAAGAACCCTCGTCGCTGAAAACCGACGCCTTCAGGTCAATCTCATTGCGAATGCATCTAACCGAAAACCGTCCACCTGCCTCGTTTGCTCAAACCCATTTATCCGACTCATGTGACAGAGTTACATCATTCAGCGAGCGCATAAGAACCCCCAGCTCAGCCCATTCAGCAGCAGAATTGGGGTATCTGACCCACTCCCACCGCCATTGACTTAACGAACCTGCGACTTCATAACAGGAGGCCACCTTAGCGTCTTTCACAGCAGCGAGCCTGAACACATTTGGGAACAAAAGCCTTAATGGAGCTTCCTTGATCCATGTATCAAACCACATCCTTATTTTTGCTCAATCCCCAATTTGAACCTATAGAGAATCTTTTACCTTGATACCCATCTTTCCGAGACTCCCATCTACATGGGCCAAGTCTTTCCACCAACCCGTAACTGATTTGTTAACTGGAATCATCTTCGCACCTTTATCCGGACTGTGATAACAAAACCAAAGCACATGTTTCAATTATAATAAAAAAAACAAAGTATTTTTTATGGTTAACAAACATAAAAAATTGAATTTGTTTCAAGAATTGAGTTTGTAAATATTCCGGTATGAACTCAATAATCCATAGATGTACATATGTAGTAGACCTGGCAAACGGGTCGGGTCGTGTCATGGGTCAAAACGGATTCGGGTCAAAACTTGTCAATTATAAAAAAAGGGTTGTTTTGGTTCGTGCCGAAACGGGTCCGGGTCAAAACGGGTCCAGGTCAGAAAGGCTTTCGGGTCGGTCAGTTTTTTTTAAGAATATAACTTTGGTGATCATACTTGACTCGTTAACTATTATTAAAAAAAACTAAAACTTTTGAACAAAAAGTGAGTCAAGCCGACCCCATCTGTTGTAACTTGTATAAAAAAAGTACTCCTTTTGACCCATGTTTCCGTTCATCCACCCGAGTACCTGTGTGTGTCCAGACTGCACCAGCAAACCGGCATTTCAATAGAACATGTGCAGCAGATTCGTCCTCCGCTTCACATATCTTGCATACTAATGAAGACGGACCCCCTCCACACAAATATGTTGTCTTTTATTCAACAAAACCAAAGGGCCCTACCAGCAAGATACTGGGAGAGTAGTACATAAAAGAATTTAGTCACATATTACATTTGTTCCACCAATAATCCAACCCAATAAAGTTATATTCTCAATTTTTGGTCTGCTCCTTAACCACACATAGGTAGTTTCTTTTATGTCTTGAAGTATCCTCCCTGTTGTGCAGTTTCCACCTCTAAATACTTTATCATTTCTTTTCAGCCATAGCCTCGCCATAATAACACAAGACAGTGCCTTTCTTCTTATCTTAGGTGCTAGTACATCCCATATTTTCACCATTAACTGATAAGCATGAGTTCACCATAGGGAGATCTAACCACACACTAACCTCAGACCACAATGCTTTTATAAAAAAAACATAGAAATAACTTTATCTTTGTAATCTAAGAATGCAAATCATATCACCACTGAAAATCAGATTACGTGAGCAGATTAGAAAGAAAAAAAAAAACAATCAGCCATTTAAATCATATATAGTTTAAAACCCAAGTTAGTAACTGGTATAAATAAAATGCACCCAGAGTAAGAGTTTTAACTTCAACTAATAACTAATATCAATGTGCTTAAAACTTAAAACTTATAAAAGCACAAACAAATTTGACATCAATCGTTGATGATGATGTTCACTGAACCCGTGGTGATACCTAAAGGACCCTAAAAGAACCGTTCCACTAAAATTCTCAACCTGTTTCGACCCGCAGATACCTTTTTTTTGTTTTTTAATTGACCCATTTCAACCCTTTGACTTAAATTACTTTACCCAAACCCACCCATAGTATCTTATAAATAACCCAAAATGACCTATATCAAAGACTTTGGGTGAGAATTGCCCCCCCCCCCCCCCCCCTAATATGTAGTAACTAATAAGAAACATGCTTTTTAAAAGATAATTACTCATCGTTAGTCTTTTAAGGCTAAAAAAGCAAGTTGCCAATCAAGATGTCAGAAGAACTAACCTTTCGGGTTCTGATTGCAACACCATCTTGTCTTGTCTGATATTACCAAATTTCTTAAACACTTCCTCGATATCAGACGTAGTTGCAGTGGATGGCACGTTTTTCACATAAACAGACTTCACCTCAACTACAAAAGTCAATATACACAACTAATAAGAAAACCGACTTTAAAACACATTAAACACCCCATTAAAGAGAAGATAAAATTAATGTTGTAGTGCCTCCGTTAATTTGCAGCGGGCTGTTGCGCTTGCGCAGGTGACTCAGACACATGGTTTAACTCTGAAACGGATGTACTCTTCTTGAACGACTGTTCTCTAGGTGCCGATGGTGCCGAATGCCCTTTGGTTACTTACAGCTTCCAGAAACAAAAACAGTGAAAAGTCAGTTAATGAATAACCACACATGGAAAAATGTAAAACGTATTAATTATAGCTTGCGAAAATGAAATGCATACGATGGAAGCATAAGTATGCTTTTGGGGCTCTTCAACAACTTCCTCGACAGGAGTCATATGATTTCGAAGTGCGTTAACTGAGTTTTGAACTGAACCATTTGTCTGCACAATGTAACCGTCTTCGAGAATACTTTCAGCCACAGGGGCTTGCAACTGTTTCTCTTGAAAACTGTAATTGTTCGTGGTACCGTTTTCCGCAACTGCAGCAGGTTGCACAAAATCCCTTGCATGGATATCACTACCCGACATGTAGCTTGATGCTAAATAAATTATATTAATTCATAAGTTGTATAAAATAGTTTCCCTAAAAGAAGATGTACAGTTAATGGTGTATGGTAACGCAACACAATAAGCCACAATACCTTGTTCCTGAAGTGAAGTTGAAGCATTCATTTTGGATACCAAATCGTTCTGCGTCATAAACGCAACATGATAATGATAATTTAAACTAAAATTTGCTTAAAAAACACAGATGTATATAACACCATTTGTTACACCCTAATTCGTAAATGACTAAAGTTGCAGTGGAAACACGTACCATAAAATTTCTTTCCTTATAATTACCTTGACTTACTTAAAACTTCATTTTAAGACAACTTTTTCATCTGAAGTCATCATCCGACTCATTTACAATCAAATACATGACCTGGGTTTTCTAATTTTCAACACCAACGTTCCCGTACAATCTGTCTTGTGACTCGATCCTCGATCTCTAATCCTTGGAGATCCTCATGACTCGTACAACCTGCGCTCACCACATTAAAATTTATAACATTAGTACGCATTATAATATACAAGATCTATTCACGTTCACTTTCCGTTCCGTTAACTCTATTACATCCTGGCTTTCCATCTAATCATAAAATCCATGGTGAGGCTTCCTTGCTATTCCTGTGTTACACTTCATTCACCAGACACGCTATTAATATCATTAGTACTTAATTTCATTGAACACATGCGTACCGACCTTCATACATACTTATACATTTTCCTACGTTCACACATAGTCAATTACGTACATAAATACATACCCACATATAAACACAACTACGTTAATACATACATATCTACATACACCCATATCTACGTCATCACACACACTCGTGACATTATACATATATACATACATACATCCCTACTTGCATACCTTTCAAACTCATACATGTCTACTCTCGTACATACCGTCATATATCCACGTACTTGCTCACATACTTATAAACATACATACATACCTATCTACACATGTTCATACACTTAAGCTTATAAAAATGTAAGTTAAATTAATCATACGCAACTTAAAACGCGTTAAAACGAGTTCCCAAGACGAAACAGAGCAACCGAACAATTTTCGCCAAACTGACACCCCGTCGCGTAGCGCGACGGGCCGTCGCGCAGCGCGACGCCCTAAAACAAACAGAATGTTTGTGTTGCTGTGCTGCAGATTCCCAGCACGTCCGCGTTTCACGGAAACGGTCATAACTTCTTCGTTATTGGTCCGTTTTACCCGATTCTTTTTCCTACGCGTCCGTAATTTAATTCTCCATCTAATGGAACTAAAATCCAACATCCGACTTAATAAAATTTCAGATTTTTTTACTCTTCGGCTTATTACCCTCTTACCAAATTTTGACCCGTTCATGCATACATCAACATAACTTGTTCGTTTTACCATAACCTCTTATAAACATAATAATATCAGTGACGTCTATCATAAATTACTAAATTCTTGGACGCCTTGCATCCTCTTAACACCTTATCGTTCATATGCTTATTTTGACCCGTTAAGGGAATTCGCGCATTAATTGGTCTACGACTAACCAAACCATAATCCCCACTTCCATACTTGTCCGAAACATTACACTAATCGAATAACTTATTTCTAAGCTACTTTTAAGATCGTTTGCCCCAAAATACCCATCAAGGGCATTTTGGTCAACTTTAATCCCATCATTTACGACGAAGGACTTTAACACATTTTTGACCTCCAACATCATGTTTAATTAATTAAAACACCTTATTACTTAATCGAACTAAGAAGTGATTACGGAAATCACTTACCTTATGAGTCCGTGCTCGTATCCGATTCCTCGCCTTTTCTTGACCCGTTATCCTTTCATGCTTGAGTCCGTCTTGACAGGATTCCTATACTCTCTTCACTCGATCAAGATCACGCTCCTATTAGCAATCATATCAATCGCATATTTCACCCTTAACTTTCATTAGTCATTTCTAACATACATAACTCATATGATTATATTCATATCCGTTTAAACTCATGTAATTCATCATATAATCACAGATAACGCATATTGACATAACATGTACCACACGACTTCCTATAATCCTGCCTTTACCACAACGTGTCAATTCATGTTTCTTATGCTTAGTTGACTTTTGAAAGTCAACTATATACCATATTTAACCATCGACTTATCATCATATACTCGTAACATCATAATCGACTATACGGGCGACACTATATACATTTCATCATACACTTGATGTGAGTGCTACCTTTTAAGCATAGCGTACAACTATTTCATGCACAAATCTTCTAAACTCATACATAACCCATCAAAACCTACTACTAATCATCATGTATCATTCCCAAATAACATCAAACATATCATCATCACATTTCTCCTAATTCTTCTAACATGTATTCATCATACCCACATAATACATAAATCTTTCAACAAAACATCAAACATGGGAGGTGATTCTAGTCATCATCTTCACCCTAACTAACGGGTTTTACCTCTAATCATCAAATTAACGCAAACCATACATAACCCATGTTCTATATGAGGATTCTAACCCTTGTACATGATCAATTTCATATTAACTCACGGATTAGAATATAACCCACTTCACCCATGATCACCAATCTTAGATTTAAGACATACCTTATGATCCCCTCTTGTTGGTGATCATTAATCCATGTTCGGTTATGGATTTAAGCTTCATCTTGCCTTCCGATTTGAGCATAAAGAAGATTTAGGGTTTGAGGCTCCATGGGAGCCTCCTGATCTTTCTCGAACACACACGTATGTGTGTGTTTGTGTGTGTCTAGTTATTTTATAACTTAACTTTCATTTGTTCCACTTTAGCCCCTCGGGTTTACCTTTAAAACATAACTAACACTACCCTTATCATTTAATACTTTTGACCCTACCCTTAACTAGGTTAAATAGCCTAGTTATTTATTTCCTGACGTGTCACATAAGAACATACGACAAATATTAACATTCAGATTTTGGGGCGTTACAAGTCTACCACCCTTAAACGAGGTTTCGTCCCCGAAACCTTTCTCACTTTCATCGAACACACATTATCTTTTCTTCCAGTCCATCCATACGACCACTAGCCCATCCTAATGAGAATCTTCTAGCTCCAAGAACCCGTTCCGGAGTTCTTATTAGTATCGCTTTCACTAGTAGCGCTAATTTCTAACAACCTTCATAGCTAGTGGTTTATTCCTCGTTCAAGTATTCCTTCATCATGTGCAATATATCATTTTGTTTACTTAAATAATTCCAACATTTCATTATTAACATTCTTTCTGTTTATTTGCACATTCATATCGTTTCCGTCGACTAAACGACCTTACTTTGAATTTGAAATCTATACATACTCATATATGCTTAACTTTAACGTTAACCTTATTCTACATTTTCTACAGTTACGTATACCTTGCATACCTTTATATTATCTTTAAATCATTTCGTTCATTTCACATTACTATTGCTTTCACTTCATGCATTACTTAATTCACGTGTATGAATAGTTCATATCTCTCCAATCATGAGTTAAACATTTTACTAACCTCTTTTTCATTTCCCAAACCACGATCCGCAACCCAGATCGATCATCTTCTCCTCAAGTACTAGCCGTATAGGCCAGGTTTCATTCCTTCGTGTAATGAGCTTCAACTCGTGCACGTCCTTTCACCAATACGATTGGTTTCATCACATCAATAGTTCTAACATTATCATCAACAACATCGGCGGTTAGCATATGTCATTCCAACATTCATTACACTAGGTGATTACCCACCTATAACTCTTCTACAATTTCCTACGTACCTGCTATAACGTACCGCACATTCTATTTCTTACATGCAATCTTTTCATTCAATTAATCATTTTGCCAACTGAAGTACACGCTCGTACTTCCTTCCATTCATGCTTACTTGCAAAGACCTTATTACATCGTTTCAATATTTCTTACTAAGCTTACCATTCCCGCCCATACTCAAGTTATTGTCCGGGTCACAGCCCGTCATCATTCTGACTTCTAAGAGTGAATTACTAACACATCTAACACGTAACTTATACAAAACTTCGTCTATTATACTATCACTTTTTACTTTATACTTATTTCTATGACCCGTTCGACTCAATCATGGTCAAACTGTCGACATCTTCTTAGGCGGATTAATTTCATCTTTTTATATTTTTGAATCCGTCTCACAGATTCAGACGCATCATTCATGCTTTTTCATTCATTGAATCCGCCTTACGGATTCAAACATTACATTCATGCCTTTCATCCTTGAATCCGTCTCACGGATTCAAACATATCATTCATGCCTTTCATCCTTGAATCCGTCTCATGGATTCAAACATATCATTCATGCCTTTCATCCTTGAATCCGTCTCACGGATTCAAACATCTCATTCATGCCTTTCATCCTTGAATCCGTCTCACGGATTCAAACATATCATTCATGCCTTTCATCCTTGAATCCGTCTCACGGATTCAAACATATCATTCATGCCTTTCATCCTTGAATCCGTCTCACGGATTCAAACATTGCATTCATATCTTGTTGATCCGTACTTAATTACGGACTCCACATTCTTCATTCTTATCAGGCATGTTTTTCATACTTTCATTGTACTCTCAATTTCCCGAGAGTCTTACTTCCCATTTCACTCACATGCCTGCCTGCTACCTAACTCTACCGGACATACCTGTAACAATTATCATGATCTCACGAACGTCATACGTTTCTCGTGTACTGGCCAGGTACACAATCCACATAGTAGTTTCGTGCCTTCATGTAATTGTCACCTTATGTCCGTAGACTTAGGTTTCGGCACGTGTATCACTTCCAATACTTCATTACTATACAATCATTGTCTTTCATTTTAAAATTCTCCTTCCCTTAATGAATTTTACCATTACTTACACCCACATATTAAATTTACGTACCTGGGCTCATTTGCCTACTTGTCTTACTACCTCTTTGCCTGCCTTAGTATTAACCCTAGACTGCATTCACGGATCATCCTCTTCCAACACTTATGCTTACCTTGAACATACAAAACCATCAGTTTCTTTATACGTATACGTAAGTACATACTTACATTAGCCTTTACCTTTGGATCTTGATCGAGTCTTAGATTGTACGGATTTCTTATCTCAAGAGCACACAAGTTTGAGTTCAAGTACTTACCTTCTCGTACTTGATTCTCTCAAACCAGGGCTCTGATACCAACTTGTTACACCCTAATTCGTAAATGACTAAAGTTGCAGCGGAAACACGTACCATAAAATTTCTTTCCTTATAATTACCTTGACTTACTTAAAACTTCATTTTAAGACAACTTTTTCATCTGAAGTCATCATCCGACTCATTTACAATTAAATACATGACCTGGGTTTTCTAATTTTCAACACCAACGTTCCCGTACAATCTGTCTTGTGACTCGATCCTCGATCTCTAATCCTTGGAGATCCTCATGACTCGTACAACCTGCGCTCACCACATTAAAATTTATAACATTAGTTCGCATTATAATATACAAGATCTATTCACGTTCATTTTCCATTCCGTTAACTCTTTTACATCCTGGCTTTCCATCTAATCATAAAATCCATGGTGAGGCTTCCTTGCTATTCCTGTGTTACACTTCATTCACCAGACACGCTATTAATATCATTAGTACTCAATTTCATTGAACACATGCGTACCGACCTTCATACATACTTATACATTTTCCTACGTTCACACATAGTCAATTACGTACATAAATACATACCCACATATAAACACAACTACGTTAATACATACATATCTACATACACCCATATCTACGTCATCACACACACTCGTGACATTATACATATATACATACATACATCCCTACTTGCATACCTTTCAAACTCATACATGTCTACTCTCGTACATACCGTCATATATCCACGTACTGGCTCACATACTTATAAACATACATACATACCTATCTACACATGTTCATACACTTAAGCTTATAAAAATGTAAGTTAAATTAATCATACGCAACTTAAAACGCGTTAAAACGAGTTCCCAAGACGAAACAGAGCAACCGAAAAATTTTCGCCAAACTGACACCCCGTCGCGTAGCGCGACGGGCCGTCGCGCAGCGCGACGCCCTAAAACAAATAGAATGTTTGTGTTGCTGTGCTGCAGATTCCCAGCACGTCCGCGTTTCACGGAAACGGTCATAACTTCTTCGTTATTGGTCCGTTTTACCCGATTCTTTTTCCTACGCGTCCGTAATTTAATTCTCCATCTAATGGAACTAAAATCCAACATCCGACTTAATAAAATTTCAGATTTTTTTACTCTTCGGCTTATTACCCTCTTACCAAATTTTGACCCGTTCATGCATACATCAACATAACTTGTTCGTTTTACCATAACCTCTTATAAACATAATAATATCAGTGACGTCTATCATAAATTACTAAATTCTTGGACGTCTTGCATCCTCTTAACACCTTATCGTTCATATGCTTATTTTGACCCGTTAAGGGAATTCGCGCATTAATTGGTCTACGACTAACCAAACCATAATCCCCACTTCCATACTTGTCCGAAACATTACACTAATCGAATAACTTATTTCTAAGCTACTTTTAAGATCGTTTGCCCCAAAATACCCATCAAGGGCATTTTGGTCAACTTTAATCCCATCATTTACGACGAAGGACTTTAACACATTTTTGACCTCCAACATCATGTTTAATTAATTAAAACACCTTATTACTTAATCGAACTAAGAAGTGATTACG
The DNA here is from genome assembly GCA_030545235.1 of Helianthus tuberosus. Classification (NCBI taxonomy): domain Eukaryota; kingdom Viridiplantae; phylum Streptophyta; class Magnoliopsida; order Asterales; family Asteraceae; genus Helianthus; species Helianthus tuberosus. Next base: position 33,471,130 of record CM060383.1, on the reverse strand, counting down.
GAAATCACTTACCTTATGCGTCCGTGCTCGTATCCGATTCCTCGCCTTTTCTTGACCCGTTATCCTTTCATGCTTGAGTCCGTCTTGACAGGATTCCTATACTCTCTTCCCTCGATCAAGATCACGCTCCTATTAGCATATGCATTCGTACATGTTAACAATCATATCAATCGCATATTTCACCCTTAACTTTCATTAGTCATTTCTAACATACATAACTCATATGATTATATTCATATCCGTTTAAACTCATGTAATTCATCATATAATCACATATAACGCATATTGACATAACATGTACCACACGACTTCCTATAATCCTGCCTTTACCACAACGTGTCAATTCATGTTTCTTATGCTTAGTTGACTTTTGAAAGTTAACTATATACCATATTTAACCATCGACTTATCATCAGATACTCGTAACATCATAATCGACTATACGGGCGACACTATATACATTTCATCATACACTTGATGTGAGTACTACCTTTTAAGCATAGCGTACAACTATTTCATGCACAAATCTTCTAAACTCATACATAACCCATCAAAACCTACTACTAATCATAATGTATCATTCCCAAATAACATCAAACATATCATCATCACATTTCTCCTAATTCTTCTAACATGTATTCATCATACCCACATAATACATAAATCTTTCAACAAGACATCGAACATGGGAGGTGATTCTAGTCATCATCTTCACCCTAACTAACGGGTTTTACCTCTAATCATCAAATTAACGCAAACCATACATAACCCATGTTCTATACGAGGATTCTAACCCTTGTACATGATCAATTTCATATTAACTCACGGATTAGAATATAACCCACTTCACCCATGATCACCAATCTTAGATTTAAGACATACCTTATGATCCCCTCGTGTTGGTGATCATTAATCCATGTTCGGTTATGGATTTAAGCTTCATCTTGCCTTCCGATTTGAGCATAAAGAAGATTTAGGGTTTGAGGCTCCATGGGAGCCTCCTGATCTTTCTCGAACACACACGTATGTGTGTGTTTGTGTGTGTCTAGTTATTTTATAACTTAACTTTCATTTGTTCCACTTTAGCCCATCGGGTTTACCTTTAAAACATAACTAACACTACCCTCATCATTTAATACTTTTGACCCTACCCTTAACTAGGTTAAATAGCCTAGTTATTTATTTCCTGACGTGTCACATAAGAACATACGACAAATATTAACATTCAGATTTTGGGGCGTTACACAATTAGATTTAAATTATAAAATCTTATGTTAATTTCTCTTTTTATATTATAATTATGGCATAAAATACACACCCCATTTAATTTGACATAAAATATATTGTAAAAAATATATTATAATTTGACCCAAAACGAAGCTACTGAAAATGATCCTGGATAATCCTATCAACAATATTTGTTCAGATTTTATAAATTTTTCTTTATTAACAACAATACTCGTTCCGCTCTCAGGAAAAGTCCAGCCATATGCAACAAAACAAAACCAAAACCAAAACATTTTAATCCAAAGGAAAACAAAACATTTTTCTGTATTATGTACCTTCGGAAAGAGCATCTTTGATCCTTGAAATAGTTCCTATCCAGCAAAAGATGTTTAAATTCCAAAGGAAACGAAAGTATACGCAGATATCTCAGACTCCCCGTTTATTTATAGCAATCTCATTGAAAACAAATATGTGTGAATAATGATTCAACTTTAAAATGACAATTAGGTCCACCAGTTCTTAGTGCAAGCTGCAATGAAACAACAACAAACATTAGATCCAAAGTGGCAAATCGTACATGTATTTCAGCATCATCTAGAATGATACAATCCATGTGCCTTACACCTGTAGCAAATCGTACATATTTTAAAAAATTGAAATATTAGGACCAATCTATTGTAACCAAGAGTGGATACAAATAAATAGCATAGATTTTAAAAAATAAAAAAATGATATATCTATGGTTGCAGAATGCTGACCTTTGCAGTTGGATGTACTTACACCGACTAACCACTTCACTAACTAAACATCATCATCGATACGGCTACCATTTAGGTAGTCTTCCAACACCAAACGTCTGAAACAAACCGCAAGCATAATGGTAAGAAAATTGCAAAGTGTAGATCTAAGAAAACATAGGCTAAAATTTTCTAGCGACTTACTAATGAAGCAGTCTCATCCTCTCCGTCATGCGTAACCCTAAAAAGCATTTCGGATCCAGCCAACACCCTAACACACCTTCATTCTTCTTCAACGTTCAAATCAACAAACAACAACAACAATCGGATAACCATCGTTCGTAAACATGAGGATTTAGGGTTTACACAATCAAAAACAAAAAACATGATTATTATGAACAAATCAACGAAAACATTTGAACAAAAAGAAACCCTAATCTGAACAAATCGATGTAACAAATCTGAACAAAAAAACCCTAATCTGAACAAATCGATGTAAGAAATCTGAACAAAAAAACCCTAATCTGAACTAATTTGAACTAAACGTAATCTGAACAAAAAAATCACAAAACGTCGTATTGATTCATGAAGAAAACATGCCTGGAGAGTAAACCGTATTTATTCATCAATAATTATCCTCGTCTTCATCTTTGTCTTCAACATCAATAATCAATAATGAAGCATCAAGATCGGCAAAGAAGAGCGACATGTGTGAGAGAGAACAAAGAAATTTGATGGTGTTGGTAGGTGGGAAAAACCAAAAACTGAGACCAGCCTTTATATGATCCGAATAGTGAAAATCGGTGCCTTCGAAACCCAAAAGTCCGACCCGAATAATTCCGGATCCCGCGTCCATTGTATATTCATGTGTGTATTGAGAAATCAGAATCAATTCCCCCCCCCCCAAAACTTCCAAAACACCTCCACCATAGCTTGCCACATCATCAAAAATGGCCAAAATCACATGTCACATGGCCTAAATCCATCTCATTTATATATATAGATGGGATTTATTGATGCATATGGGCTCTTAACTGGAGGACACCAATTATTTACATTCCAGTTATATGTTAATACGGTAGGAGATGCTGAAAAATACAGAATTAAGCTGACATGGAGATTCCCGTCTATTAAGTTTGTGGTTGCAAAGAAAGCTGATAGTCTTTATCCAGTTGTTAGTGGAACAAGTATAGTCGCCAATGTGAACTTTAGATTAATTGTTTCTATATTTTCAGTTTCTTTTTTTTTTTTCAATCTATAAATAAAGTCACATATCCTGAATCATAAATGATCTGAGCATAGTTGCTTATATGATTTTCGGTGAATTTTGACTCTGTTAGAGATAAAACATAAATAATAGTTATAATGCAGCAACTCGAATTATAACTATTATTTATGTTTGAATGTTAAAAAACTCTTTTAAGTTAAATAAAATCAATTTATTTATATTTCAGTTTATTTCAGCAGCTTGCAGAAGTTAAAAAAAAAAAACAATCTTCTTCTTGCAGTCTGCAGAGGTTTGGTCCACCTCTTTAGCTATAGATGTCTGCAGATGTGGTCCACAGACTACAGACGTTTTACCTCTGAAAAAACAAAAAGCACCTTATGTCACACCCTGGCTTTGCGGAAGCGTGGTTATTTTGGTGTGACTTCTTAATACCATAGCTTAATCATAACAAGCTATATGAAATAAAATCCATGCAAGATCATCCATTAAAATAAGTTTTAAAACCAAAGTAACATAACATTGTCTTGGAACTACACCATCATAACATAAAGCATTGTTTTAAAAGACATAAACATCAACATGAATAAAACGCAGTTTAAGATTTGTGACTCGTCCAGGAAAAAGTCACATTTCCTAAACCGGGATGACCTCGGAACCCATATGCAGCGGGAAAACACAACATACCGCGCCAGATCTTTAATTCCCTGAAATACATGTAAGTTGAAAAATCAACAATAATGTTGAGCGAGTTCATGTGTAAGTGAGTAAATAAACCTTTGTATGTATAAAAATCCTGGTATGTAGCAAATAAGGAAAAAGAGATCACCAATGGTTTGCAAGGCCATTGATATGTGTGAAGTGCAAGTAGGAAGACTCAAACCTAGCAGATTTATGCGTTGGGTACAAAGTCACCCCGAGGTCCGTACTGTTTGGGCCTGGGGTTGGGCTCGCTACACCCAGATAGATCTACCGCTCCTGCCCCTCGGTCCTACCCTGAGGATTAATGGCCTCAAGTTTCTGCCTACCCACTTGTATGATCATAAATTTTAACCATCATATTCATCATTTTAGTAGACTTTTACCATATCATCTTGTATGTTCATAAATTTTAACAGACAAAGTTCTTTTTAACCACTTTAAAATAGATCAAGAGTGTGATTATAGCAACTTACTACTACCTGTAAGACCTGTAAGAGCCTGAGATAGTTTGCTACACTAGCTCAGGCTCTTACAGGCCTTAGAGGCAGTACCTGCCTGGTGCTAGTTATGACAGCACGTTTAATAGGTTATCCGTTCATTGTGCTACTGTGCTTTTGGTGCATCAAGGTTGTCACAAAGGTGCTGTAAGCAAAACATGGAGTGACAGCAAGTAAAGTATGATGCAAGTAAGTACATGTATCAGTATTCAAGTAGCAGTTTATCCACAAGTTCAAGTAAGCACAGCAATTAAGCAGTAATTAATTATTAATTAAGTCGTACGGATACCTGGTTTAGTGAGGGTTGTCACATTCTCCCCCCGTTAGAAAAATTTCGTCCCGAAATTTTAAGTTCTGCTTGTAGATGCAGGGTTCTTGGGAAATAGGTGGGGGTATCTCTCTTTCATCCGGTCCTCACGCTCCCAGGTGTATTCAGGACCATGTCTGGCATTCCAACGAACTTTGACGAGCTTGACACTGCTCCGGCGAGTCTTGTTTACTTTCCAATCCGTAACCTCCACAGGTTCTTCAACGAAATGGAGCGTGTCGTCAACATGAATCTCGTCGGTGGGAATGGCAATGGTATCTTGAGTTGGACTTTTCTTCAGGTTGGATACATGAAATGTATCGTGAACTCCATTCAGCTCGGCAGGTAAGTACAGCTTGTATGCTACTAGTCCCATTCTCTCCAAAATTCTGAAAGGGCCAATGTAACGCGAATTTAACTTCCCACGCTTTCCGAAGCGTGCCACACCCTTCCAGGGTGAAACTTTCAATAAAACCATATCTCCAACTTGGAATTCCAAATGTTTCCGGTTTGGATCTGCATAGGCTTTCTGTCTTTCGCGAGTTGCTTCGATGCGTTTTTGAATCTGCGCAATCTTGTCTGTCGTCTCTTGGACGATTTCGGGACCAACAAGTTGCCTATCACCTGCGTCAGCCCAGCATAGGGGTGATCGACACTTGCGTCCGTAAAGAGCTTCAAATGGCGTGGCTCCAATACTGGTGTGGTAGCTGTTGTTGTATGAAAATTCGACCAGTGGCAAATGGTTATCCTAGCTACCGCCCAAATCCATAACACATGCTCTCAGCATATCTTCCAAGGTCTGAATAGTCCGCTCGCTTTGACCGTCGGTCTGAGGGTGAAATGCAGTGCTCAGATTTAATTGTGAGCCAAAAGCTTCTTGGAAGGATTGCTAAATCCTTGATATGAAACGTCCATCTCTATCAGAGATGATCGAGAGAGGTACTCCATGGCGCGTGACGATTTCTCGCATGTATATTTCTGCCAGTTTGCTGGTGTTATCCTTCTCTTTGATTGGCAGAAAGTGCGCTGACTTCGTTAATCGGTCCACTATTACCCAAATAGTGTCATGGCCTCTTGGCGTTCTTGGCAACTTTGTAATAAAATCCATGGAGATTTGTTCCCATTTCCATTTGGGAATCTCAGGTTGTTGCAGAAGTCCTGAAGGCTTCTGGTATTCCGCTTTCACCTTAGCACACGTTAGACACTTGCTCACATAAACAGCAACATCGCCCTTCATCCTAGGCCACCAATAGTAATCCTTGAGATCTTGGTACATCTTATCCGCTCCTGGATGGATAGAGTACCGCGATTCGTGAGATTCATCAAAAATAACTTTCCTTAAACCACCAAACAGAGGAACCCAAATCCTTTTCTCAAAACATAACGTTCCTTCCTCGTTTGGCACCAAAAGCTTCTCCATCCCACGGAGATATTCTTCTTCAAGATTTCTTTCCTTAAGAGCTTCTTTCTGCGCGGCACGAATGCGCAAGGAAAGATCGGTTTGGATGATCATTTCTAAAGCCCTAACCCTTATGGGCTTGATCCTCTCTTTTCGACTTAGGGCGTCGGCAACCACATTCGCCTTCCCTGGATGATACTTTATCTCGCAATCGTAATCATTCAACAACTCAACCCATCGTTTTTGTCTCATATTCAACTCCTTCTGGTTGAATATGTGTTGTAGGCTCTTATGATCTGTACAAATTGTACATTTCGTACCATATAGGTAGTGTCTCCAGATCTTTAAAGCAAATATCACTGCGCCTAGCTCCAAATCGTGCATGATATAGTTCTTCTCATATACCTTCAACTGACGTGATGCGTAAGCGATAACCTTCTGGTGTTGCATCAACACGCAACCCAATCCTTGACGCGAGGCATCACAGTATACCACGAAATCGTCAGTACCTTCCGATAGTGCTAGAATTGGCGCATTGCAGAGCTTATCCTTCAACAGCTGAAACGCTTCTTCCTGTTTGATTCCCCAATCAAACTTCTTATCTTTCTGGGTGAGGAGCGTCAATGGTTGAGCGATCTTCGAAAAGTCCTCAATGAACCTTCGATCGTAGCCAGCCAAACCCAAGAATTGTCAAATCTCGGTTGGCGTCTTCGGCGTTTCCCAACTCTTGATCGCTTCGATCTTGGTGGGATCCACATGGATTCCATCTCCATTTACCACATGTCCAAGAAATTGGACTTCACGTAGCCAAAATTCGCACTTAGAGAATTTGGCATACAGCTGTTCTTTCTTCAGCAGCTCCAAAATAGCTCTTAGATGCTGTTCGTGCTCAGCCTTTGTCCTTGAATAAATCAAGATGTCGTCGATAAACACAATCACGAACTTGTCCAAGTACGGCTTGCAAACTCTATTCATCAAATCCATAAAGACTGCAGGTGCGTTTGTCAACCCAAACGGCATAACAAGGAACTCGTAGTGTCCATAACGAGTTCTGAAGGCTGTTTTCGGGATACTCTCCTCTTGTATCCTTAACTGATGGTATCCAGATCGTAAATCGATCTTTGAGTAAAAGCTTGAACCTTGCAGTTGATCAAACAGATAACCAATTCTTGGCAGAGGATACCTATTCTTGATTGTCAGCTTGTTCAGCTCCCGGTAGTCGATGCACATTCGAAAACTACCGTCCTTCTTCTTGACGAACAGGACCGGAGCTCCCCAAGGCGAGAAGCTTGGTCGGATAAATCCCTTGTCTAACAACTCTTGAAGTTGTGTCTACAATTCTTGCATCTCAGACGGGGCAAGTCTATAAGGTGTCTTAGCCACAGGCGCGACGCCTGGGACTAAATCGATGTGAAACTCCACTTGCCTCTGAGGTGGCAGTCCAGGCAAGTCCTCCGGGAAGACTTCCGGATACTCCCTCACGACAGGGATGTCTTCGATCTTCGGTTCTACAGCTTTCTTGTCTACAATGTGTGCCAGGAAGGCAGCACATCCCTTCTATAAACACTTTCACGCTTTCAGGCAGCTGATGATTCTCAACGGCGTATCACGCTTTTCACCATGAACCACAATTGTTTCACCATCTTCGGTCGGGATACGAACGACCTTTTCGGGACAAACAATTTCTGCCTTGTTGCTTGATAACCAATCCATCCCTACTACCACGTCAAAGCTCCCCAGCTGGACTGGCAGTAGATCCAAAGCAAACTCACGTTCTCCCAACTCGATTGCACAACCTCTGATCACTTCATTGGCTTCTACTAACTTCCCATTAGCCAATTCGATTGAGTAGGGAATATCTAACTTACTAGCGGCTAAACCAAGCATATTCTTAAATTCTAACGATACGAAGCTATAGTCGGCACCAGTATCAAACAAAACGGATGCATAGCGTTGGTTTACAGGGAACGTACCAGCAACGACATTGGGATCCTGGCGCGCTTCCCTCGCTTCGATATGGAACACTCTTCCACGGGCTTGGTTCAACTCTGGGCAGTTCCTCTTAAAGTGCCAGATATCACCACAGTTAAAGCATCCAGGTCTTTGCCCGTTTCCACCTCCATTTCCAGCTTGGTTATTCCTTTGGTTATGATTCACAGTGCCCGCTTGATTCACATTGTTGCCTCGATTCCCATTACTTCCATTGTTTCCTTGTGGGCGATTTCCAATTCCACCCCGGTTATTGTTTCTGTTTCCAAATCCGCCTTGGCCTCCCTGGCCAGCAGTGGCCCAACAAGAATCCTTCAAGTGGCCAGGTTTCCCACACGCTTCACACACCTTCAAACTACATCGGCCAGAATGGTGACGCTGGCAGGTGTTGCACTTGGGCTGGGTGCCCATATATCCCTTTCCTTTCTTTCCACCACCAGCTGTAACCTGAGCTGGCGCGTTTGGCTCTCCTTTCTTAACAACACCACTAGTGCCTTGTTTGAATTTTGAGAACTTTCGTTTGTTACCTCCGGATGACTTGACGTGAGTCTCTTTCTTCTTTGTCTCGATCCCATCGAACTTGTTCAGGCGGATAGCCTCCTCGGTGAGAGCCACGCTCAAATCGATTGCCTCAGTAATTGTTGCAGGCTTGGAGGAGGTCACCATGCTTATGATTTGAGGAGCTAATCCCCAAATGAAGCGTTCAATCCGCTTGAATTCTGGAGTGACCATATAGGGTACCACATGCGACAGGTCGTGAAACCTCTGAACATATTCCACGATCTTCGGACCTTCCATCTTCAAATGCCAGAACTCAGTTTCCAATCTTTGGATTTCAGCGCGAGAACAATACTTTTTGCGCATTAGTTCCTTCAGTTCGGTCCATGTTAGTGCGTAGGCAGCAGCTTCACCAAGTGTCTGTACTTGCAAATTCCACCAAGATAGGGCTCCATCCAGAAATAGCCCAGAAATGTAGGTGACTTGCTGGTTCGGTGCACATTTGCTCATGCGGAGAACAGATTCAGTCTTCTCGGCCCAACGAACAAAAGCGACAGCACCTCCGGTGCCATCAAAGTTGACAGGCTTGCAGTCTAAAAAACTGCTTGTAGGTGCACCCTGCACATACGTTACAACATATGAATGGCATTAGCATCCTTGCTAGCGATATCCAATTAGATCATGGTATGTCTTAATGACTTAGTATTACCATGAGGTGGATTGTTGTTGCCATTGTTGTTTGAGCTGCTTCCGCTGGGTCCTCCTTGCGAGGCGGCGTATTGCGCGATGGCAGCAACGATGACTTGTTGGAGTTCTGCCTCATTGGTAGGCATCGGCGTTTGACGTCTAGGCGGCATCTTCTAAGAGATGAGTTCACGTCGGTCAGGCCAAAATAAAGATCCCATGTTATAATACGTACGCTTTATTATGATAGTAATAGTACATAACATCTCATGTTATAATCATATCAATCACACAACATCCCATGTTATAATCATATCAATCACACAACATCCCATGTTATAATCATATCAATCACACAACATCCCATGTTATAAAACATAAATAATCAATCAAAACATCACATATGATGAGAATACTGCGATTGCCATATATCGAGACCACATAGTAAGTGTACAGGTACATAATAGCGTCATACATCATCATCGACTAAGGGCTACATCACCCTAGTCCAAAAGAATATCAAATCAGTGTCAATACATCCATATACATGTCACAAAAGTCAGAATCAAAATGCAGTCTCCAAAAATGCTGTGCAGTCAAAACAATCGCCGTCTTCTCACCAGCGTCTACCCATGCTGTACTAAGGATGCCCTAAACTGATGGTGGTGGAGGAGGGGGAAAATGGGTGTAGAACAAACGTCGCAAATGGAGCCAGTCCTCCTCCATGGCTCTCTGGGTACGCAACCAAGAAGCAACCTGCTGCTCAAGTGCCAAAAGGCGTGCAGCATAGTCAGGTAACAATGGTCGAGGGTGCTGCGAAGAAGCAGGGTGGGTCTGACCCTGACACTGGCACGGCGGTGGCTGAGCTCTCTCAAGCTCCTGAATGCGCCGCGTGAGTGCCTCCTGCTGGACAACAAACGACATCAGAACGTCCTCAATAGAATACCCCATATGGAAAGGATGGTAGGGGTCGGTCGGTGGCATAACAGGCGGTGACGTCCAGAGAAACGGCTCGCTGGCTGGATCAAAAGGTGGCACAAAGAATGGTGGTGCAGGGGGAATAGCAGATGAAGACTGTGGCATAACTGGAATAGATGTCGGCACATGTCCAAAGGGATGAGCCGAGGAACCCTCTCCAGGTCGAGCTGGAGGTGTGTACTGTGCAAATGAAAAAGAGAAATCAATGTGACGTGCATCGGTGGTATGAGGAGGAATAGGTGGAACCTCATCATCCGCAGGAATCCATCCATGCTGGGCGAGCTCATCTCGTGGGTCAATCTGTGCCTCAAAAAGGGCTCGATCAAACTGTACAGGCATAGGGTCAAGATGAGGTGCAACAAGAGGGTCAGCAGGTATATCAGCGATAAGTGGGGGATCAACATGATCAGCAGCAATAACATGGTCACCCTCCAGTAGTGGTGCATCAGCAGGGTGATCATCAATGGGTAGGTCAGCAATCACAGGATCAATAGGTATGCCAGCATGAGCAGGGTCATGCTCAAGCACTGGGTCAGGAGCAGCTACTGGCTCGAGGGCCATGGCAGGCTCGGGTTCAACGAACTCCATATCAAAATCTGCATGATCAGCGAATGCAGGGTCAACTAGGTCTACTGGGTCAACCATAGGCTGATCCAAGTGGATGAACTCTATCTCCCGGTCCGGGTCATATCCAGGGGGAAAAACAGGGTCTGAATCCTCATCGAGGTCGTGATCGAAAGCAAATCTAGGAGCAGAGGCAACAGATGATGCCCTGTCAGGATCTGAACTGTGTGAATAGTGCTGTGCGCTCCGAGTGTGCGACGGTGCGGAGGCCACTGACTCAAAGGAGTCTGGAGCGGGTGAGTGTGCAGGTGACTCCTCATCTGGAGCATCTGCGAGTAACAAAAGACCACCATCAGCTAGAAGGGCCTCGCCCTCAACATCGTCCTCCAGGGGCTCATCATCAAACAGGTCGACGTCGTCGTCAATGTCGGCGTCGAGGAGTATATCGTAAGCAGGATAAGAAGCCAAAGGTATGGGAGCAGGTATCTCTACGAGTGGTAGGTACCCAGCAAAAGGGCCATCAGCGGGCTCATCGACAGCGTCGGGCAGAGCAAAGGGCTGAAAGTCATCCTCGTCTGTGCTGGTAACATCTGATGTGTGGACCTCGTGCTCTGAAGACTCTAAGTCATCTGATACTATGGGTCTAGGGCCCGTGGTGTCCGAATCACCTGTGCCGGACGAGTCCATGGTGTCTGTAACACAAACACAAATATGTACAAATAATCAATCATATAATCAGATAAGCACATTAGTCACCAAATAAGCAATCAAATAATTCTCCTAGTCCCACTAGCCTCCCAGCCTCTCAGACTGCTCTTCCTAGTCCCACTAGCCAAATTCTCCCAGCCTCTCAGACTGCTCTTCCTAGTCCCACTAGCCTATTCTCCCAGCCTCTCAGACTGCTCTTCCTAGTCCCACTAGCCAAATTCTCCCAGCCTCTCAGACTGCTCTTCCTAGTCCCACTAGCCTTTTCTCCCAGTCTCTCAGACTGACTCCCTAGTCCCACTAGATAACTACCTCGGCCTCCCAGTCCGAGCCTCGGTCTTCCAGACCGAGCCTCAGCCTCCCAGACTGAGCCTATAAATAATAAATAAATGTGCTCAACATTTGTTTGTAAAAATTTTTGGATCTGGACTTAAGTGGTATGCAGTGTAAAAATGTTTTCGTGAGAGCCCTAGTGATCATAGTCTAGACTCGAGAAGGAATCCTAGTTCGCTATGATCAGAGCTCTGATACCAAGCTGTCACACCCTGGCTTTGCGGAAGCGTGGTTATTTTGGTGTGACTTCTTAATACCATAGCTTAATCATAACAAGCTATATGAAATAAAATCCATGCAAGATCATCCATTAAAATAAGTTTTAAAACCAAAGTAACCTAACATTGTCTTGGAACTACACCATCATAACATAAAGCATTGTTTTAAAAGACATAAACATCAACATGAATAAAACGCAGTTTAAGATTTGTGACTCGTCCAGGAAAAAGTCACATTTCCTAAACCGGGATGACCTCGGAACCCATATGCAGCGGGAAAACACAACATACCGCGCCAGATCTTTAATTCCCTGAAATACATGTAAGTTGAAAAATCAACAATAATGTTGAGCGAGTTCATGTGTAAGTGAGTAAATAAACCTTTGTATGTATACAAATCCTGGTATGTAGCAAATAAGGAAAAAGAGATCACCAATGGTTTGCAAGGCCATTGATATGTGTGAAGTGCAAGTAGGAAGACTCAAACCTAGCAGATTTATGCGTTGGGTACAAAGTCACCCCGAGGTCCGTACTGTTTGGGCCTGGGGTTGGGCTCGCTACACCTAGATAGATCTACCGCTCCTGTCCCTCGGTCCTACCCTGAGGATTAATGGCCGCAAGTTTCTGCCTACCCACTTGTATGATCATAAATTTTAACCATCATATTCATCATTTTAGTAGACTTTTACCATATCATCTTGTATGTTCATAAATTTTAACAGACAAAGTTCTTTTTAACCACTTTAAAATAGATCAAGAGTGTGATTATAGCAACTTACTACTAGCTCGAGGCTAGGGAAGATTCTAGTCGAAAAAAGCGTGGATAAAAGCAATGTAGCGAGGTCCTTCGCGTTCCGAATGCACCAAGCTCCCTCGTATGTGATCCTCAACACTTGTATGCTCTTGGAATGAGAAGATCAAAACCGAAAAATGGATGGATGTGGGTGTGTGTGTTCGGCCGAGAGCCAAAGAGAGGGAGAGAGTGTGTGTGTTTGTGAGTTGTGGTGAGAAAGGTTATGTTGTGTTATGCCTTGATCTTATAGACAATTTTTAATGATCATTAACCAATGGATCATGTGTAGCCTAGATATCAAACAAGGAGATTAAAATAATTTAACAAAGGACAAGGGGTGTCCCCCAAGGGGACGGTTCGGTTAGGGGGGGTCCTTGGTTGGTTTTCAACCAAATGTTAAGCATTAGTTAGTTAAGTTAAGGATTAGAAAAAAGACGGGTGTTAGGGTATTCAGGGACCCTAACTGGCTTAGAAAAAGAAAAACAATGTTGTTGGCAATATTTTTATGTTCCGGGTAAAGTCCGGTTGTTCGGTTGGATAGAGATCCGTTAAAGTGCTTAACAAAGCTTTAAAGTGTCGTTATTATTATTTTTAGTGACACAACTTATTCCCGACACTTTGGAAAGTGTCTAGTAATGTTTTTCTCATGTTTTGGCACTTTATTAAGTAGCTAAATGCTGAATTTTAATTAAAGTGCTGAATTTGTACTTAAAGTACGTTTTAGGCACATCCGGTCACTGTAATCTCATTCCTAGTGACGCAATTCTACAACCCTTATATCCCTACACTCACCACTAGTGTAGCAAACTATCTCAGGCTCTTACAGGCCTTAGAGGCAGTACCTGCCTGGTGCTAGTTATGACAGCACGTTTAATAGGTTATCCGTTCATTGTGCTACTGTGCTTTTGGTGCATCAAGGTTGTCACAAAGGTGCTGTAAGCAAAACATGGAGTGACAGTAAGTAAAGTATGATGCAAGTAAGTACATGTATCAGTATTCAAGTAGCAGTTTATCCACAAGTTCAAGTAAGCACAGCAATTAAGCAGTAATTAATTATTAATTAAGTCGTACGGATACCTGGTTTAGTGAGGGTTGTCACATTCTCCCCCCGTTAGAAAAATTTCGTCCCGAAATTTTAAGTTCTGCTTGTAGATGAAAGGTTCTTGGGAAATAGGTGGGGGTATCTCTCTTTCATCCGGTCCTCACGCTCCCAGGTGTATTCAGGACCATGTCTGGCATTCCAACGAACTTTGACGAGCTTGACACTGCTCCGGCGAGTCTTGTTTACTTTCCAATCCGTAACCTCCACAGGTTCTTCAACGAAATGGAGCGTGTCGTCAACATGAATCTCGTCGGTGGGAATGGAAATGGTATCTTGAGTTGGACTTTTCTTCAGGTTGGATACATGAAATGTATCGTGAACTCCATTCAGCTCGGCAGGTAAGTACAGCTTGTATGCTACTAGTCCCATTCTCTCCAAAATTCTGAAAGGGCCAATGTAACGCGGATTTAACTTCCCACGCTTTCCGAAGCGTGCCACACCCTTCCAGGGTGAAACTTTCAATAAGACCATATCTCCAACTTGGAATTCCAAATGTTTCCGGTTTGGATCTGCATAGGCTTTCTGTCTTTCGCGAGCTGCTTCGATGCGTTTTTGAATCTGCGCAATCTTGTCTGTCGTCTCTTGGACGATTTCGGGACCAACAAGTTGCCTATCACCTGCGTCAGCCCAGCATAGGGGTGATCGACACTTGCGTCCGTAAAGAGCTTCAAATGGCGTGGCTCCAATACTGGTGTGGTAGCTGTTGTTGTATGAAAATTCGACCAGTGGCAAATGCTTATCCTAGCTACCGCCCAAATCCATAACACATGCTCTCAGCATATCTTCCAAGGTCTGAATAGTCCGCTCGCTTTGACCGTCGGTCTGAGGGTGAAATGCAGTGCTCAGATTTAATTGTGAGCCAAAAGCTTCTTGGAAGGATTGCCAAATCCTTGATATGAAACATCCATCTCTATCAGAGATGATCGAGAGAGGTACTCCATGGCGCGTGACAATTTCTCGCATGTATATTTCTGCCAGTTTGCTGGTGTTATCCTTCTTTTTGATTGGCAGAAAGTGCGCTGACTTCGTTAATCGGTCCACTATTACCCAAATAGTGTCATGGCCTCTTGGCGTTCTTGGCAACTTTGTAATAAAATCCATGGAGATTTGTTCCCATTTCCATTTGGGAATCTCAGGTTGTTGCAGAAGTCCTGAAGGCTTCTGGTATTCCGCTTTCACCTTAGCACACGTTAGACACTTGCTCACATAAACAGCAACATCGCCCTTCATCCTAGGCCACCAATAGTAATCCTTGAGATCTTGGTACATCTTATCCGCTCCTGGATGGATAGAGTACCGCGATTCGTGAGATTCATCAAAAATAACTTTCCTTAAACCACCAAACAGAGGAACCCAAATCCTTTTCTCAAAACATAACGTTCCTTCCTTGTTTGGCACCAAAAGCTTCTCCATCCCACGGAGATATTCTTCTTCAAGATTTCTTTCCTTAAGAGCTTCTTTCTGCGCGGCACGAATGCGCAAGGAAAGATCGGTTTGGATGATCATTTCTAAAGCCCTAACCCTTATGGGCTTGATCCTCTCTTTTCGACTTAGGGCGTCGGCAACCACATTCGCCTTCCCTGGATGATACTTTATCTCGCAATCGTAATCATTCAACAACTCAACCCATCGTTTTTGTCTCATATTCAACTCCTTCTGGTTGAATATGTGTTGTAGGCTCTTATGATCTGTACAAATTGTACATTTCGTACCATATAGGTAGTGTCTCCAGATCTTTAAAGCAAATATCACTGAATTTGTACTTAAAGTACGTTTTAGGCACATCCGGTCACTGTAATCTCATTCCTAGTGACGCAGTTCTACAACCCTTGTATCCCTACACTCACCACTAGTGTAGCAAACTATCTCAGGCTCTTACAGGTCTTAGAGGCAGTACCTGCCTGGTGCTAGTTATGACAGCACGTTTAATAGGTTATCCGTTCATTGTGCTACTGTGCTTTTGGTGCATCAAGGTTGTCACAAAGGTGCTGTAAGCAAAACATGGAGTAACAGTAAGTAAAGTATGATGCAAGTAAGTACATGTATCAGTATTCAAGTAGCAGTTTATCCACAAGTTCAAGTAAGCACAACAATTAAGCAGTAATTAATTATTAATTAAGTCGTACGGATACCTGGTTTAGTGAGGGTTGTCACACCTTAGTTATTAGGTATACGAATTATCAAAATTGATTCTAATCTATAGATTAATTTTGTGATGTTGTAATTGTATGAATATCATCAATAAATGATTATTAACATATGATCTTATTAAAATGCAAACAAAAGTGTCAAAAAACTTAAAAAAGGTAATTCAAAGAGCGCTTTAAAAGTGATTATACAAACATAAATACTAATTTCATAACAATTAAAAAATAACATGAATTTTTTTAATTTTATATTAGATAAAAGTAACCTTACCAGAAATAATAACATATATACACATAATATTTTAAATTATTGATGATTAAATATATACTAAACTATAACCGAAAATAAAACAATACATAATCTATATATATATATATATATAAATGAGATGGATTTGAGCCATGTGGCATGTGATTTTAGCCATTTTTGATGATGTGGCAAGATATGGTAGAGGTGGATTTTGAGTTTAGGAGGGAATCCATCCATTCTAAATACACTCAAATTCAATCCACGCGGGATCCGAATAACCTCCGGGTCGGATGAGTGTTATTTGGATCATCCATGCCCTAAAATGGATCATATTTATTATTTTTCAAAACCCTAGACACAACCTTCATCTGTATTTTCTCCTATCCCATCCTCCATTTTGGTTCAAGCGATTTGAATGATTCAACATCAGGTATGATCAAACTTCCTAATTCTGAATCTTCTTTCAATTCGATTCATTCTTTCTAATAGTTCTCTACTTCGTTGTGAACTCATCACAAACAATCTAATTCGATGGCTCAGTTTTGTTATGATTTAGGGTTTTTTTTAAGTTTCTTTTTTGATGGATTCGTAGGTGGATGATTGTGAAGCTGATTTCTAATTAGGGTTTCTAGATCTCATCACAAATCCCGTCCCCGTCTGCTTTCTCTCTCTTTTTCCGATTCACGAAGATGAAGGCGATGGCGATTCAAGCCGATTGGATCATGTGGTACCGGCGCTGATATGTATTGTTATCATTCAATCGTATTTCGTTCAATCGGTACCGTGTCTCATTCAATCTGCATAATTCAGTTTGTAATTATTTACGATTTTGAAGTGTTTGTGATGAAATCCTTTTTCTCTGATCGAATCATCTACAATCCATTCTTATAATCATCAGGTATTTACTTTTCTATCTCTACATATTAATGGTGTTTTTAGTTACCTCTTTGTTAGTTGTTCTTTCATATTTCTATTAATCATGGGTATTTGATTGTTGGTGTTCTTTCGGGTGTTGCAGATAAGGGACTTTTGGCCGAAGGGCTCTTCTGGATACCATCTTTTGCAAGTCCTGCAATGATTCTTGGTTGCTAGAGTGGATTGCGATAGATTGATGTTCTGTAAGGTTAGTTTTACGTATCCTTTTTTTTTCTAAGTAAGTTCATTTGTTTTGGTCAAATATTTCCTACAAGTCAAGGATTTGTTTTTGTAGTGTTTTCTATGATTTTATATTGTTAATGGTGGGTAATTGTTTTATCTTAGAGAACCTGACTTTTGTATTCATATATGATTTGTAACAAATGTAGCATAATAGAGAAGTTGAAAGACAATGAAATCAATTTAAGGCTTGCTCTTGGCGTTACAAACCAACCCGTTGAGACGTTTTGTGACAGAGATGCAGCTGCAAATGCAAACTCGAGGTCAACTGGTAACTATGTATTTCTTTACTCTTTGATGTTTAATTATTGTTTCTTTTCCGATTACATCTAATGTTCAGACAATAACAATTTTTCGATTTTATATCATTCAATATATGTATTTGATTATTTTGCTTTTTTGGTTCTTATTTGTTTATTGTATTCTTATTTATTTTTACTTTTGAAAAGTTGGAATCATGATATAACAATATCTTGTAGCCCATATATTACATTTGTTATTATGATTAGGAAAAGAAAAATAGGAGTATGAGATTTGGTTACAACTCATAATAAAGTTGGAATTCAAAGGGGAATCTTGATTTTTTTAGTTGTTTTGCCGATTTTCATCATCAGCTTCATTGTTCCGTTGATACAGTAAAACATTTGTAGAGAATCTCCAAAGAGCATAAGTGAAAGCATAACTGTAGTCATACGAGGGGAAAAGTCACACCTATGAGTTTGTTCAGGTATATTTTTTTATTCATTCTAGCTTTATCATATTTGTGAGTTGAGATGTATGAAAATGGTGTTTTTGCTACTATTGACCTCCAATTGTTGAGTTCACATCATTAGTTGATGTATCTTAATTTTGATTTTTGAATTCACCAGTTTGTTAGTGAGTTGGTTCTGGTGACTGCCCTCGAAGCCACCATATCATAGTCACATGGTGTCATAGAGATCTTTCCCCTGGAGAACAATCCCTTCGCCTCCAGGAAGAAAAAATCTTGAATTATATTTGCTCCATTTTTTTTCTTCCGGCGTGGTGTTCTACAGCTGATTACGTAAAATAACTAGAATCCATTTCTCTTCAGGTAAGCTATTTTTTTTAATTTTATTCGTTTAATATTAAGATAGCCCCCAAACCAAATTCCATTTACACCACATCTTATAAATAGATTGAAGTATGTGAAATTGGTGCACTTTGCAGGACATAAAATCCGCAGACTCTGAAATCCAAAATCCATCAAAACTCTTCAATTCCAGATCATCCTCAAACAAGCATCGCCTGTTTATTCTGAATGCTAGAACAACTGAAAAGCCTTAATTTCATAATCACATCCATTAATCCCTCTCTGTTCTGGTGATATTTTTGTTGATACATGAATTTTTTTGTTGATGAATATGAAATGTAGGGTGTGAAAATTTGGTGAAATTTTTTGTATTGTTTTGACTAAACTATGATTGGGGATTCTGTTTTCCCTAGGAAGAGGTGGAATAGAATTCACTTGAAGTTGTAAGCTTTGGCTAGCAGATTTTTATTGGACTGATACGTGTATTGTTGTTGAGGCATTTGGATGCTAAATAGCTGTTTGGTGAGTGAAGTTTTAGGTACTAATTGAAAAATTGGGTGCCACAGTTTCAGTTGTAGGAGATGGTTGTGATATGAACATCTTGCCTTTAGAGATGATTGATCATGCATATGTTATAGTTGAAATCTTATGGTGTGAGGAGTTCTTGCATAGTAGTCATTGAATTATATGATAAATTGACTTATTAAGCTTAACCTTTAGCTGTCATATGCTTAATCAAGAATACGAAATGAAGGGTTTTTCAAAAAAAAAAATTATATGATCATATAGTTTTGAAGTGGAATCTGTTATTGAGTTGCATAGGAAAACTATGACCACAAAAACATGATTGATTACATGCAACTAAGGAGGATTTCAAATAAAAAGAAGGTATTTTAGGGTTCTTTTTTATTCATTTTATAAGTACAGATGAGCTAACTTTGCTGTTAGTTTCGCCTGATTTCTTATATTTGTTTTGATTTGGTAAAAAAGGTTTAAAAGAAGATGATTTAGTTTAGTTTAAGATTTATTCTTCTTTAGAACCTTTGGCTTTTAAATAAGTCTTGATTTGCAGGATTGTTTTTTTAATCGAAGATAGAAGTCTGATCTGATGTTTTCTGTGTTTGGTTTTTATGGGGAGATGTTCTTTACCAATGGTATACCAAAGTTTAAAGTCAAGATTGTGCTATGTTTGTCACTTCTTTTGTCTTTTGTCTTGCAGGAGTTAGCTTTTACTTTTAGTGTGTGTATGGTTACGAGTGATAATATCAACACAGATCGAGCCATTACAAAGGAATGTGGCATTCTCACTTCCACTTTGGTAGAACATATTATATTAGCACCAAAAATTCAGTTATACACACATTCATTCAAGTAATGGAGACTGGATTATCGTGAGATTAACATGTTAAATGGGTCAAATGGGTTGATATCAGCCAAGAGTCATCATTTTACTGTTTCCATAATATGTTTTTTTGTTAAAATAAGCAACACAATCATATGACACTGTTAGTGGGTCAACATGACTTAACCAAACAGTTTACAACTATACTTGAAAGAAGCCCATTTCATATAGAATCTATTTTGACGAATAAAGTGTTGCCTGGGCCCGCTCATTTAACTGCATGTATTGAAATTTTTAGTGCTTTTCCGTGAGCACAGGTGATGGTGACATCGTGTCCAACATATAAGTTGTATGGCCCAGTGTGAAGTTGTTGCATTCATGGGTGATGGTACTAACGATGCTCCGACTTTGCATGAATCTGACATTGGAATTTTTATTGTAATAGCAGCAATAGAGGTTAGTATCTCTTACTTTCTTACAAGTTGCAGTAATAGTGAGGATGTTTTTTTTCATATGTTTGATCTTGGTACATGCCATAGGTTGCTAAAGAACAAGCTGATGTAATTGTTGGATGATGTAATAATCATTAAAGTAGCCAAATGGGGATGTGTAGTATACATAAACATCTAAAGTTTGTCCAGTTCCAGTTAACCGTTGTTGCTTTGATGACAACATGCATCAGAGTTATGTTTTTTTAAGCCAATATAGTTGATTTCATCGGTATGACACAAACAAAGTGACTCGGAGTATGCACTTAATTGTTTATCTTACCCGATAAGTAATTTGCTATTTTTATAATATCGTACTATTTTCAAGTAATGGAGTTGAAGGTCAAGAATGATGATGGATTTGTGAGGAATATGCATACTTGGGTGGAACATTCTAAAGGTTACAAAAGGAATGTTTTTAAAGGATGGGAGAAGTATATGAAAGATCATGTAAAAATGTGACGCTCTATATGATAGTTTGATTCCTCTTGATTAGATTTTGGCTGTGATTATTTGTTAACTAGAGGTGAAGAAATCAGTTTTTTTATTTTTTTTTAAACCGGTCTGTTTCTTTAACTGGTTTCGGTTTTTTTATGGCACAAAAGACCATTTTTTAAAACCAGTTCGGTTTTTTTTAAACCGAATTGATACAGAATTCGACCTGGTACTAACCAGTTCGGTTCGGTTTTTAAACCGGTAACGACGAGGTATGTTTTGCCACAAACAAATTGACTCAGAGTATGCACTTAACTGTTTATATTACTTGATGATTAATTTGCTATTTTTTATAATATTGTACTATTTTCAAGTAAATGCATTGCTTTTAATTTGATTTGTTCACATTTCTGATGTCAGATTGTTCAACAAATACACTCGCCTATATCTTTTGACTTGCCAATGGTTCTAAGTAAGCCTCCAAAGGCATGCTCGACACTTGAAGTTTACAAGGTAATTTGTCTCTTATGACTAGAGGCTACCAAATGGGTAGGTCATGTGAGTTGGGTAACGGGTCAAAATAGGTTTGGACTGAACGGGTCATAATAGACCAAGTGAGGTTAAAATTTAAAGTCTTTATTTTCCGCTTCTTTTTAACTTATATATAGTTATAAACAATAAATGGCTAATTTTGATTACAAAAACCATATTTTTCTAATAACGAGTCTGATTAAATGATTAGTGTAACCTTTAACCCATTTGACATGTTCTATGTTTTTCATTTGACCCTTTCGAGATAGAACACGACCAAATTTAACCTATTGACTCTTAAATGGATGTAAATTGCCACCTCTACTTACGACAATGATGTTGAAATGTTACTTATCAGCAGTTCCGGTTAGATGTATCAGGTACCATGGACCCTTTAGCCTTGCTGGAGAAGATATCAAAGAATGGAATATCACAAGATGTTTGGCGAAGAAGAACCGGTCTATAACCACTGGGTGGGGTTAAGCCCGAACCGGTTTTTTTAATAATCGGTTAAAAACGGTTTCGGTTTTTTTTTTCGATTTCGATCCTAAAACCGGTTTTGTTTTATGCATGTAGAAAAAAATGAATATCATAATAATGCCATGAAATCTAATTGTGTGTAGGTCATGGAATCTCCACAACAAGTTGGTAGAATGTCAATGCAATGGACCACATGTCTTTCATGGAATGATCAATGTGATGAACCAATAGAGGTTAGGTATGTGCCTATCGTACCGGTAACGACGAGGTATGTTTTGCCACAAACAAAGTGACTCAGAGTATGCACTTAATTGTTTATATTACCCGATGAGTAATTTGCTATTTTTTATAATATTGTACTATTTTCAAGTAAATGTATTGCTTTTAATTTGATTTGTTCACATTTTTTATATCAGATTGTTCAATAAATACCCTCGCCTATATCTTTCGACTTGCCAATGGTTCTAATTAAGCCTCCAGAGGCATGCTCCACACTTGAAGTTTACAAGGTAATTTGTCTCTTATGACTAAAGGCCACCAAGTGGGTAGGTCATGCGAGTTGGGTAATAAGTCAAAAACCAGGTTTGGACTGAAACTGGTCATCATAGACCAACTGGGGTTAACATTAAAAAAAATCACTTCTTTTTAACTTATATAAAGCGATAAACAATAAATGGCTAATTTTGATTACAAAAAACATATTTTTCTAATAACCAGAGAGGCTGAGTAAAATGATTTAGTGTAACCTATAACCCGTTTGACATGTTCTATGTTTTTCATTTGACCTTTTTGAGATAGAACACGGCCAAATTTAACTTATTGATTCTTAAATGGATGTAAATTGCCACCTCTACTTACGACAATGATGTTGAAGTGTTACTTACCAGCAGTTCCGGTTAGATGTATCAGGTATCGTTGACCCTTTAGCCTTGCTGGAGAAGATATCAAAGAATGGAATATCACAAGATGTTTGTGTAAACGATTTGGGTATAATTTTTTTTATCTTTATTATAAATTTGACACAACATCAATATAGATTTATCCATAGAAGATTAATATCACTTCGCATTTGTTATTACCACAGAACCGTCTGCATTTGAGCATTTCCTCTGAAAAGATTAGAACAACGCATAATTGTTGCAAGCCGTGAAAAATGTGATGTTTTTATGTCTGGAAGGAACCAAGAATTCCCAATAGTTTGTTAAAAGTGAGTTCATCATACTCTTAACGAATCGGTTTGTGGTTAGTTGAATGATTTACTTCTTTATATCTATTATTGTTTGTTTTCTTCTTGAATCGTTGAATTTTGCTCAATTATTCTATTTATTTAATTTTTGATATAGTTATCGTGGAACACTAACTTAAGATATGTTTGATGAATGAATCTGGTTGGATTAGTGAAATGTATGGTTATTCTTTTGGTGCACCAAAGGTAATTATATTTACTAATCATGAAATATAACATACAAATTTATCATTTTGCTCTTATTTTCTTAATGATTAACGAATGTTTCTATGCGTATTCGTTTCTATGTTCAGCCGAAGTTGTACCATGTTATAAGCGACAAGATATTAATATACCCTGGGTATGTTCCTGAACCTGGTGTTAACTATCGGGTTTTCCATTACGGGTTAGAGTTCAGTGTCGGGATTTGGAGCTTTGACAAAGCGAAGTGGAGAACCTTTGACATGGTAAAAAAATGCACAAGTTTTCTTAAACAATATCTCTATCTTATAATTTCTTTCGCATAATGTTTTAAACAGTTTGTAATAATTGTTGTCCAATTTATTATCTCTAATAAGTTCATTTCTCTTAGGATAGATTACATGGAAATGGTGGAGGTGATTGAACTCCACAGATCCCAAAAACACCAGTACCATCCATCAAATAATGCATCCAAGACTCAAGTGGCACTACAACTTCACCACATAAAAAGTCAAAATTTTGACGTATTATATGAAATTTTGACAGTTGTGAGGTATTTTTCACTCTGTGTTTGACCTTTTTGAGATAAAGAGACGAATCAAATTGTTCAGAAGTGACACCTCTTTGCTTATTCTAGCAACAACAATTTTAGGAAAACAAAGCTTATCAAGCATATTTTATTCATCTTCTTTGTAGGTTGTTGGCACTGGCAAAGTATTTTCAGCCCTTAAAGGCAAATTGACTCGAATGGTCTTTAGTGTAGAAATGGACGAAATCTTAGTTGTGTACTTAACTGTGCGAATTGAGAAGCCAACCACTTACGAGCTGACTAAGGATGTCAACAAGTAAGTCTTGATTGATAATTTGTTATTAAAACTTTTGTTCCATGTGCTTTCTCTGGTGAATACGGGGAAACATGTGGAGAAGACATTCATCTCTTGCCAATTCGCACAAACTTTTTGGCATGTAATTGCCCAATGGTGTAATGTCCCAAGCTTTTATGTGTTTCAGTTCCGAGATCTCGTGGATATGCCTGAATTTTAACATGGTTCGACGAAAAAGATGTTTTTTTCATGCTATCATTCTTACGAAAATCTGGAGTATCTGGACGATGCGAAATAAGATCGTATTTAGGGGGTGTTTGGCTTAGCTTTTTAAATCAACTTATTGACTTATTGGCTTTTTGGAAAAGTCACAATGGAGTGACTTTTTCCCTCACATACACCCTCAATCCCAAACATCATTTAACTTTTCAAAAAACCAGTAAGTCAATAAGTTGTTTCAAAAAGTTTAGCCAAACATGCCCTTAATCAGAGTTCAGCATCAATGTCAAAAGTGATTGAAGAAGTTAAAGCCGTTACATTCCTTCGGGTAAAAAAAATAGATCGCAAGAAGCTTCATTAACATGGAAGAATTAGTCCAGCTTTAGTTTCATGTTGTAACAGTTTTTGGCTGTGTTTTGGTGCCTTATTTTGGGTCTATATTGTATATTATGGCTGGTAGATTGTCTCCATGTACTGTAATATGTTTCTTTCTTGAGGTGTCTATACAATTGGTGCTTGCTACTCGCAAAATTTTAATGATATTATGTTGGCCTTTCAATAAAACAAAAGTTGCATAAATTTGTTTTTTTTTGTTTGTTTTAAGCACGATTTAGAATACAAGTGGTTGCTTTCTTTTAACGATTTAGAGCATTTAAAAATCTTAAAGCTTGATTGGTAATATAAGTCTAATGTGAGCCTGACTTTTTATTTGAATTTTTGATTTGTTGATTTGAACGATTTTTTGGCGATTGCTTTCCTTTCACACATGTTCTCTAGGCCAGTTTATTTTTTTTACTGTAAAATTAGGTGTTTCACATTTCTTTAGTTCTTGCACATGCTACCGTGTATAATAAAAAAAATCATGTATGTTCTTTACATCTTAAATTGACATTTTACCAACATAAAATTTGGTCCCTTTAATCCAGCAGATCATCATTCAACATTTGTGCTTATGGCAGATTTGATTTTTTAAATAATAAAGTAAACAATGCAAAAAAACAAAGTGTAATTTACTAATACAATCACCAAGTTGAACAATAGGGCTGTTAATGTCGGGTTTCAATATTATTCGGTAAGTGAGTACTTATATTTTTATAGTTTGTGTTTATGACATGTCGGGTTTCAATATCATTTGACTATTGTTTTTGTAAGTTCAGTAAGTCATTTGCCTTTGCTTTCTTGATCCAGTGGGATGACCCGCATCTAATTCCTACTGATATGCCAATTGACGTATTAGAACTCTTCACTCATGAATTGACAAGAGTACTTATAGATTTCCCAATATATAAGTCATTAATATACTTGACTTATTTTTGTTACCTAACAATTTTCTGATGGTGGTCCAGTATATCAAAGAGATGGAAGAACGTGCAATGAAAGGATTGATGGACAATAGGCACAAGTTGGATTTGATTTCAAATGAAGTGCTATAGAACTTAAGAATCACCGGGCTGGTAAGTTTTATATATCATTAACACAGGAGATTGGATTAGATCAAGTTTACATTGTAAAGTGAGTTTGATCGGATGATTTCAGGAAGTTAAAAGAAAAAATAACTCAATAGTCCCCACAAAATGTTAGAAGATTTTGTTAAGTCTTTCCAAATAAATGCAAACTTCAAGAAGAGCAAGTCAAATTTTTACAACATAATTCGATTAATATAAATAAAATTTTCTGGCTTCCTACGTTATTTCTGTTTGTTGACGTGAGTGTTTGATTTTTTTTACTGCTTTTAATATCTATGAATAACTCTATCCTTTTTAAAGCAAATTATTTGTTTTTTTATTAACTTAATCAACCTGACATTTTGACAATTAAGGCTTTCATCACCATGATCAAAGTATTCTGTTTAACATTAATTGATGAATCTTAATAAAAGAAAAACTAAAACCAAATACACATGATTTCATAAAAGACGTTAATTATACTTTCTTTATTAATGTCATTCGTTGCAAATTAAAGTAACAACATATTCTAATATAATTAAAAAAAAACATAAATCAATAAAACATTTTGTACGGGGTTTAGAAAACATTCTTATATTGAGATCTCATTATCAATTAAAAAGGAATTAAGGAATTTGACTTTATTGAGTTGTTACACTTTAATTTGTTCACCTAAGTGATATTAAGTCTATAATAATTGATTTTGTTGTGTTTCATGTTGACATACATGTATGTTATCTCTAATCGGGATGGATTCTCACATGTATGTTTACATTTAAAATAATCAACAAGGTGTAGATGGCCTGAAAATGTATATATTGTGTGTTGCTACTTCATTTAGTTTAATTTGCTACCTTTTTTTTTTTTTTACTTTTTAATAGGCATCATGTCGTTCTTCGTGACTGATTGAATAATAAAATACACACTTCGAAATTACAAGTTTAATTTATTCAAAAAAACACATTAATTAAACTGTTATGTAAACCAAATTAATATCTTACTCATTTCCGGACAAAGTATACATTAAATTAATCTTTTCTCCGTTTTATTTTTCTTTATTTTCAAATACCATCCGCCTTTTAAAATAAAATTTACGATTTTTCATCCCGCACATAATACATTTTTAAATGAATTTTGCATTCGTTGTTTACATCAAGAAAATGGTACAACCATCTATAGCATTGATAAAGTGATTTTCATTCACCCCAAAGTTTCATCAGCAAACTCTTGATAAGATCATTTTATTTATATTAATTCGTAAAATAGGTTCAGTTTATTCTTTTTGAAATTCGATTACTTCGTGAATTTTGATTAGTTATTGTAGGCTTAGTTACTGGAATATTGTTGTAGGATTTTTATTGTTTAAATGTATATGTTCAAATATATAAACAAATTCTAATTCATATTCAAATACTTTTCAATCCATAAATAAATAATTAAATATAGTATTTAGATTTTAAAAATTAATTCAAAATAATGTTGACTAATGTCTAACACGCTACTTTAATTATTGGTATACTGCGACAACGTAAGTTCACGGGTGATAACTTTTATCGTCACATATCGTATATTTTATAAAATATATGATATGTGTTGTTGTTTGTTTAAAATATATACAGTTTTTGTTCAATCACGGGTGAAAAAATGGAAGTTTCACACATTATTCATTTTTAAAAGTATATATACAATTGTTTAATAAAATATAAATATTCAACCCGTGAGTATTCACGGGTGATAACCTAGTTTGTATTACAAATAATATGAGTTCGAGAAGAAAATTATTTCTTAATAAAGAAAAAAATAAGTTTAAATCAATAAGAATGTCTTATTTAATATTTACATTTAATGTTATTGTAAAAGCATACAAATCAAACTACATAATTTATTAAGTTATTGTATTATTCTAAATTGGCTAACTAAATTAAACTAATAACTTATTTTTAAAATATACCATTCAAAACTAAGGGTGTTCATCGAATCGAATATCGAATTTTCGAATTATTCGAATAATTTTTATTTTACCTTGAATTCGTATTCGATTCGAATTCGATTAAAATCTACCAAATTTGATTCGAATTCGTATTCGAATAAAAAACCCAATTCGTATTCGAATCGAATTCGAATGAATTCGATTCGATTTAGATTCTTTAAAAACATGTAAAAAAAACTATCAAAATGAAACAGAAATTTTAAAGCAACCATAAAGCACGAAATTATATTAAAACAGTTCCAAATAAAGTATCATAAATCTAAAATTCAAAACGAGAAATCAAGAATAACCACTACACATTACAAGTTAATATTTTTAGGGTTAGAAATCTATTGATAGATTTGTTACTTAGGTTTTAGTTATCGGACATGTAGTTGGTTTGGTAATATGGGTAATTTTAATACATGGAATAAATTTTGAAAATAATTTATAGTATAGCCCAATAAATGTTATATATGTATTGTAGATAAAAATAATAAATAAAAATATATAATTTTTATTCGAATTTCCGAATCGAATTTGAAATTGTAAATTCGTATTCGATTTACTTGACTCGAATTGAATCGAATTTGAATTTGAATTCTTATATTCGAAATGAATTCTTGATAATCGAATCGAATTTAAACGAATTTCGAATTCGAAACGAATTCTGAACACCCCTATTCAAAACCAACACAATTTACTTTAAATGATAAATTTCCAGATGTGATAGATAAATTTTAATATGTTGTGTAAAATATATGTAAGATAAATCTCGTTATGTGTAGGCCATAGGTAGAATAAATTCGATATGTAAGATAAATTATTATAGGTATATGGTAAAATATTTTTGACTAATTATTCAAAGAGAAAACTAATAGAAGAAGAAATAAACTAATGAGTAATTAATGAGAGAGAAAACTAATAGAAGAAGAAATAAAGCATTTTACCATTGTGTGTTTTGATTTCTCTTTTTTTACATTAAAGTTTTTTTCTTATATATATATTATAACTAGGTTTTTACCTGGGATTGCTTCCCGGGCTCGGGAAAGTTATTTAGATTAATTAATTACCATTGGTTATTAATACGACCACATTACATCAACCATCTTATACTGTTATTAATACGACCAAAAGTCAATCAGATGTTGACCAAAAGTAAAACGGAGTATATTGTTTTTAGTTCACAACTCCACATTGTTTCCGTTAGACATGGAGCTAATAATTTACATGTACATATATAGTTTTAGAATCACAACTTCAAAACTAAACAAACAAGTCTAGTATCAGTTTCGAAAAGCAAACAACTACAACCCGAAAATTTAGTTCAATGTATGCTTCTGCATTTGCCTTCTTCAAACCACAAACATTCATCCGAACATAAAAAACTTTTTACCTTTCACAAAGTTAAGTGTAAATGCTTGACCTGAAACCATGCCTTTATCTCTCACAAACTTTCTCATTCCTTGCAGATAATATCTTGGTTGACCTCGAGATGAACCTATAGCAGCTTGAATATTCCAAACATCACCTGCCAAGTCCACAATCTTCAAACCCATCTTACGATTCAGTCCAAGATCTTCAGCCTGTTTTTTAAAAATGTGCTGTAACAAACAACGAACAATTCAATAAACAAAGAATTAACACATCTTTAAAATCTGACTAAAGTATTATATATTAGTAAACTCATCATCACAAACTTACAAAATGACCGTCCACACGGAAAGAAAGAGGTACGATCTGATCATCTTCATTCCCAACAACCATACCACTATTATTGACATCAACGACGTCCTGTACAGCTTCACTATCTGAACTCAACACAATCTCTTCTATCACCTTTTGTTTAACAACAGCACAAACCTCAGGTGGAAGCACTAAATCACAGGTAGCACAATTGAAAACCGTGATATGAAAAGTCTGAAGATCTATCATCTCAAAGACAATGAGATGATCAACAGTTAATGACAAGTCATTCTTTATCTCCTTCCATCCGGTAATTATGTAAAGTTCATTGTTGATATCTTCCACCCCTACAGACCAGTTCTGGTTTTCAGATCCTTTAATAACGACGGGATATGAAGGAATAGTGTTTAACATCTTGTGATGAACAAAAGAACGATTAATACTCTACAATCAGAATAAAACACATTATATAGTACATTAGTAAAAATATATCAGAAAATTAAGTAAAAAAATAAAACACAACAAATAAACAATTGTATCTCCAATAAAATTACATGATGAATAATATTCGAAGTTACATACCACATAATCTTCGTTACCAGATGGTTTGTAGTAAAACTCTTCACAAGGAGAAAGAGCAATGTCTTGATAAAAATACAATATTCTGAAAGTTTGTAAAGCTTCTTCATAATGAAATATCAACCATGAATCTGAAGGTATTTTCAAACTGTCTACCAATTGACACCAACCATTATAAAAATAATATCTGCCATTGCTTAGGGGATAGATCTTGACTTTAAAAACATTTCCAGTTGTGGTTCGGATATTTGTATTTCCAATTGGATAATTAAACTGTTGAATCCAATTTTGATACTGTTTTGGCAAAATCTAAGCATAAATAAAAGAAACACTTTTATTGCTAATTATCATACCAAAAAATTAAAGTTAAGTGTTAAACTAAGATCGGATAAAACTACTAACCAAACATTTCCTTTTACTGCTTTGAAGGTAACACGGAAATCCATAAATCATTCTCACATAAAACTGTAACAGTATCAATCATATATAATCAAAATCAATAACATTAAGAAACAAATGAATACAATCCATTAAGGTATGCAATACATCTAAATAAAAGATGATACAACTAATATATATCAAAATAACAATAGACAACATCAAAAAGGTGAGAATACATGTAATTTCTTATCATATCGAAATATATATATATATTTTTACATCAAATCATATAATTAAAACTTAAAACCTACTTTTCTGATTAAGTATCACAAATATACAAGAACGATCAACAGCTGTATAAATTGTATAGAAAAACAGGATAGTGACTTGTGTCTATTCAAAAGAAAAACTTAAAAACAGTATACCAAGTACTAATCAAAATAAATTCAACTTTTTTAAATACACATGAGAATACATCAGATGGTATATCATAAATCAGAATAAGATAAATACATGAGCAAAGTGAAATCCAATAAAATCAACAATAGATAACACAAATGGTAGATACAGGAAATGCAGATCACTTTTTTTAGAAACATATATGTCTATCATAACATGCATAATAACTACATATTAATCGGATATTCAAAAAAATTAGGACTATCAAAAATTGTTCAAGTATAAGCCGCAACAATAAACGCAATCATAACCAACAATGGATTGAAAAAAAAACAGGGACATACATGAATACACTACCGTCGACTACAACTTCTTCATTTAAATAGCAAGAACCATAATCGCCCAAAGAATTCATAACTAAAAGAATAAACATAAAAAATACAAAACAAATCAGATTATTTAACAATACCTTTATTATTATACAAGATGATATTGATGAAGATCGGAAGAAATCGAAGAAGATGACAGATTTTGTTGGAGAAAGTGTAGAAAGAAACGTGGAGAGAGAAATGAACCGATATTTTCTGAGGATCTTTAAAATGTTAGAAGTTTAAAAATATCCCATGTAACCGGGTCGGATAATCCCATTTTTTCGTCAACATCTGTTTGACTTTTGGTCAACCGCTGTTTGAGTTTTGGTCAACATCTCATTTAGTATTCAACAGAAATTTGGAAAAGTCAATCAGTGGTTTGAAAATCTGTTTGACTTTTAGTCAACAGATGCATGGAAACCCATGTTAGATTGAACAGTGTTTTCAACAGATATTTAAACACCTGTTTAGACCTAAACAGATGTTGGGGCTTAAACAAATGTTTGGCGTTCTATATCAGTTGTTTGGACTTAAATAGATGTTTGGATTTAAACAGATGTTTGGCCATAAACAGAATTTGCCAATAAAGATATGTTTGGCCTTAAACAAATGTTTGAAGTTAAACAGATGTTTGCTCATAAAGAGATATTTGGTCACAAACCAAACATCTGCTTGAGGTCAACATCTGTTTCACTATTCGCCAACATCTGTTCGACTTTTGGTCAACATCTGTTAAAATATAAACACTGTTAACATAAATTACAAATAATTAGCTAATAGACGGCACACAATTAGCAACTTAAATCATCAAGACCCTTAACAATTTGACCATATGATTTAATCATGTGTTTTATATTAGATGGGTCAACTGAAAAAGAAAATTCACTAAAATGATAACAAATTAAACAGCTCAAAAAAAAGCTCAAAGAGTATTTTTACTACAAAATAGGATTAACAAACAATGCCAATAGTGAAGTCAACCATGTTTCTTTCACCTTTGACTTTCAAATTCAATTCAGTTACTTACCAAATTCACAAATACATAAAATTTCTTATATAACCGCAAACATTACCACACCTAGTAATCTTAACTCTGCTATAAACTGTAAAACACAAACCCAAATATCACATTTCCATTGTGAATCTTTATTGCCTCATCAATAATTCCCTGACTTGGCCTTTGAATTGTAATTCAAAGTCCAACGAATCTGTATTAGGATCTCCTGATTTGTAGCTTTTTGGCTTAGCTGGAACCACTGCTTCAGGGTAAACAGGCTTTTGGGGAACATTAGGATCTTTCTTTCTTAATTCTTCCAGCTTTTTGTAAGAGAAAAACACTTTATCCTCTTTCCACCTTGACACTTGGTTCTTTGACCCAAAATTAGCTGTTATTAACTCTTCTTTCATTCTCTTCAGCTGCAGAGACCTATCTGGTACATTTTTCTTAAACTTTGCCCAGATAGGAGGAGTCTGCTTCACCTTCTTTTTGATCATATCTTGAATTCTGGCTGTTTCACTTTCTAGCTCACTGATGGTCCATTCTTTGTACTTGTACTTTTCTCCCTTGTATGTTTTGTAAGCCATGATATAGTCAATATAATCTTTTCTCAAAGTTTCATCAGCTCTTTCTGATAAATTTTGACAGAGATCTTTTGAAAACTGCTCCAAAATTTTCACTTGGGTTAGCAAATGTTGGTAAAATGTTTGAATCTCTCTGTCAGATTTTCCTTGTGTATTTCTTTTGGAGATATCCTCTGCTTGTTGAGCCTTTAACTTCAAGTATTCATTAATGTTATTAGGCCTTGGATATCCTTGAACAGATGGCAAATTCCTTTTAGCAGGGTCATCTTCAGAGTAGAAGGATATGATCTCCTCTCTAACTGCTTCCAGTTCTAATGGATACAGGACTCCTGCAGGAAGAATGGCAGTGTTTGAATTTGAAACTTGTGCTGAAGAGAATGGGACAACATTGGGAATGGTAACAAGGGACAATGGTTGGGTGGATGTTTGCGGTGTTGAAGGATCAACATTCAGAATTATCCTTCTCCTTTTATGTTTTGGAGAGGTTGGTGGTGTTTTGGTGCGTTGAGTGGTAGTGATTTGAGTGGTAGATGGTTGACTAACAGTTGTTGAAACAACTGGTGTTTCAACCACTGTTACCATTACAACAGATGATGTGTCACCTGAAGTATTTTCCTTTTTGGCAGGTGGTGTTGGTAGTAATGAGGATGTTTTTGATGGTAATGGGATTTGTGGTAAGGCAGTGGATTGAATTTGTGTTGAAGTGGTGCAAATTGTTGGTGTAACATATGTTGAAACAACTGAAGTACCTACAGCTGTCGATATAACAGATGTTTTAACATCTGCTCGTTTTGAGGTTTGATGTGTGGAGCTTTTGGGAGGTGTGGATTTGGGTTCCTTCACTTTTCTAGTGGGCTATTTTCTTTTAGGCTCAGGATTTTCTTCATTCTTGGCCTCAGAAACACCCTTCTCATCCTTCTCCATACAAACTATTTTCTCCTGTTCCCACCTTGCTTTATCCTTTGCCTCCATATCCCTTTTTACCGTTCCTTTTGCATCAGAAATGGCATTTGTGGTTACATCAAACTTTTTAGTACCATCTGGCTTAGGTATCTCTGCAAGCATAGTGGATTTGTCTGGTGCAATGTACAAACCATCTTCATATCCCTTTTTCTTTAGCTGCTTCATTTTCTCCCACTTTTTGGCATCAGCTGGTGGTGGGTTGTCCACAAAGATGATAGTAGGAGGAGCAGAACCAGTGGTTTTCGGCGAGTGGGCCTTCAATGCCTTTATGTCTGCTTGTGTATCCATAAACCTAGCTTCCATCATATTTCTGATCTTTTGAATCTGTATTTCATGTTGATGATTAGAATATGCCCTTTGTTGGTGAAGCACAGGTTGAAATAAACTCCAAAGCTCAATGGGAGTAGGAGCAGATGTTGTATCTGGTGCTGCAGTGGGTGTTGCCTTTTGGGCTTGTAACAACTGTTGGAGCATTGACTTAATATCTGCAACAGAAGTTTCCAATTTCTTAACCCTCTCCCTCAATTCCTTGTACATTAAACCATCACCCAAGTTAATGGGATCATCTGATTTCCCACTGGCAGTGGTTGTATCAGCAGTTGACTTAGGGAAAGTTTCCCAAAAGTCATCCACAGATGCCCATTTTTCTTGGTACTGGGGACTTCTTTCCTCAGCAATTGGGATCCTTTTAATAGAACCAGGGGTTGGAACAAAGACAGCAGCGGATATCACAGTTGCTGGAGAGGAAATTGCCTTCAGATGAGTCTTATTGATGAAACAGTTGGCCAGGTGTAGATCAGTGGATCCAACACCTGTAGTTGCTGCTCCAATTGAACTACTGACAGGAAGTACTTGTATTTCCTGCAGTGTAACCTCCTCAGTTGTTGGTGGGTTAGCAATGATTGAGACACCAGACCCAATCACTTGTTGAGGTATATTCTCATTAACAGGTGTTTGAGAAGAACTGGTTTGTGTCCGGGCTAAATCAACTGCATCCAACAAAAGTTTTGTTTCTGGGGGGATTTGAGAAGTGAGGATAGGTGTAGAAAGCGAATTTGCCCCGGGCAGTGGGCTGTGGATGATGGAATCAAGTGATTCCAGAGCATCATAATTTGGTGTCCCTATTATTACAACCTGCTCTTTTTTAGAAGAAGCAGGAGGAGTTTGAGGCTCAGGTTGAGATCTTTCTTCCAACTGTTGTGAGGTAGTAGCAGCAGTGGTTATTGGTGACTTTTGTGTTGTCACTGGTAGTTGCTCTGGGATCTCATCTTCCAGAGTTACCTTTGTTTTGGGTTTGGGGGGCTTTTGTGATTTTTTCTGTTTTGTGATTTTTTCTGTTTTGGTCTTTTGGTGGTTTTAGGTGGGGGTTTAACAGCAGTTGTTTTATTGCTATCATCACCTTGAGCAGTGGGCTCAACAGCATGTGCCTGAGGAGCAGTGGTAGCTGCTGAAGTCTGCTCAGGAACATCTGCTTGTGTTTTAGAAAGTTTTGACATCCTTGTAAAGGTTTCAGTAGTGAGGCTCTTAATTGAAAAAGGATTACCCTGAATAAGCACATGGGCATTATCTTCTGAAAATTTCTTTTTAAAATAGTAACTTAAAAACCTTGGAAAGAGCAAAAACGCCTTTTTATTAACATTTCTAACAAGATAATTGAAGATTACCTGGGAATAGTTAAAATTTTCACCATGTAATATAGCATAACCTAGATATTGAATCTTCAATGGGATTTCATTGAAAGCAGTGGTCTTGTTTGAGACACACATCAGTAGGGTATGAAACAAAAACCTTGTGGCAGGAGGAAAACTGCCTTTTTCTAAAGTGTCTTTTTTGATTTCCTCTTCATAACCCATTTGAATGAAAAACGTTTGATACTCTTCTTTAGGGAAATATGTTTTACCTTTAAGATCATCGAGTTCAAAAACTTCCGAAATGGTTTGAGGTGTTATTGTGACTGGAACGTTCTTTATAGAAGAATTGATGGCTAAGGGCTTTTTATCCTTAGTTTCCAACTTAGCATTTTTCCAGAATTCTTGCTGGGTATCCATGTAGATCGGAGCATCACAAGTCAACAAAGTTTTGTACTTTGAAGAAGACAGAACATCAATGATGGAATTGAAGGTTTTGGTGTGACTGGGTTTTTCAAGTAGACCTAAGTAGTTATGTGTGGATTTGCGTGGGAGAGACATCGTGATTTGATTATGATTGCGAGAGGAAGAAGACGATGAAGAGGATGAGTGATTTTGAGAGAAATGGATGATAACTGCTTTGAGAAAAGAATTTAGAATTCGATTCGACAGTAAAAACACTGTTTGGGGGTTTTGATCAGGGTTTTTTTTTGGTGAAATAGTGACTGCTGACGTGGCATCGGTTACTAATAGATCTTACCGCTATGTACTGTCCACGTGCCAACCTCTGATGATAATGGAGGACAGTTGGTAGGAAACCACTGATGGAACAATAACAGTGGTTTGCAACAGTCACAAATGAGAACAGTGAGTAAGTTTTTGCTAGCAGTGGATAGCCATCAGTGTGTTAAAACACTGATTTTATACAACAGTTTTTTTTTATTTTTTATTTTAACTTTAATTTTTATCACCAAAACAATATTCGAGGAACTCTTATCTCTTTGTAATGTAACAATTAGATAATATAGTTAACCTATAATTGTAATTCTAGTATTCAGTTAATAATATCATTCTATAATTAATTAACCACATCAACAATAAAAATGTGAGCAGTGGATGATTTTTAAAAAAACCAATGATTGTAAATTTCAGTGCATGTCAACAATAAAAGGGGAGCAGTGACTATTTTTTAACTATCAGTGGATACCCAACAAAATCTAACACAGATGTTTGGTCAGTCAGTGGTCAACAGTTGTTTATGAAGAAACAGAGGATGGCCTTCAGCAGTGGATAACATTTAACAATCACATGTTTGCGCTTAAACAAATGTTTGACATTAAAAACTGTTTGCAAGAAAAGACCAATTTGAAGAATACTATACCCAAACAATCAAAATGAGGAGCTTAATAATCATCCAAGTGTATTTCACTTTTATTCAGTGGATGTCAACCTCCAAAATGTGAGCAGTAGTTGTTTTTTATCTAACAGTGGATAGATATTGATTTAATTTGCAACAAATAGTCATCAAGAATATTTGTTATTTTGTAATTTAACTTGCCATTTTATCATTAAAACAATGTTTTAAATTAAATACTGTTAAACATCTAATCTGGACATAAACAAAATTTTGAAATTAAATAAATATTCGACCTGAAACATCTGTTTGAACATAAACAGATGTTTGAAATTAAATAAATACTTTTAACATAAACAGAGATATAATATTAACAGTTTGGACATATAAATACTGTTAACAAAAACAAAGATAGAATATCTACTGTTGATGATGAACCACTTTTGTTGTTGGGCAATGGTTAATCTTTGAGTTTGTATAGGTTTGTCTCGAGAGATAAAGTATAGAGAACCAATGTTTGTCCTAAACACTGTTACATAAGAAAAACTGATACATAAATACTAAAGTTGAATCCGCTGTAGAAGCTGTTATAACTACACCATAAGTGCTAGTCTTTAACAGGACTTTGCCTTCAACAGTGCATAGCCCTCATGAGACAATAAGCCCATCAGTCTTTATATGGAGCAGGAATTAATTATAACAGTCCTTAGCATGATCAGCTGTTATAACCACACCACCCTTTCAGAGTTGGACCATTAAACAAATCCTTGACACTATTAATCCTCTGTTGACTTACCAAACAGATCTTCAGACACAATTCAACATCAACATAATCTAAATATTACTGAAACAATAAATAATAAGTAAAAATAAAACACAACAAAGATTCATAAAATTATATTTAATCATTTATTCAGGACCTTAAAACTAAAAGTCCAATAATTACATGACATACTGAACAATATTCAAGTTCAAATCTAAGAATAACAACAAGAACTAATAAACTTTAGTTTCCACTACATCTATTGCTGAACCTCTTGATGTATGTCCTTCAGCATCGCCATAAACTGCACGTCTCTATCACCACACTCCATATTACTGACAACACAAATAAGAATAAGAAACTAATCTAAAATTCAAACGTGTCTTTTTCATTTTTATTGCACATCTGAGTTTTCACGAGCTTTGGACGAATGTATACTTTCTTTAAAAGAAGAAAATCTTCCTGGAGCAAGAAAACGTGACTTTGGATTTAACGGAAATAAAAAAAAATGGCACATGTAACTTTAAAGTTGCATCTCTGCCATCAAAAAAGGTAACACATGCAACTTTTCACGATGTTGCAACAATTATACTGCAGCATCGATATTGAAAGGTTGATGTGGGATGCGAATTTACATTGAAACAACGATGTTGGAACAATGATACAGGAACGATAACATGTAAACATTATCAACAAACATTCGAACAAAGAAGTGTAATGGGAAATTAGCTGCTAAATCACAAGAAAGATGCATTTGAGAGAGAAAGATACGGTCACATATATGAGCGACCGAGATTTGAATGTGAAACCAGATAATTGTATCTTATTTATAGAATAATAAAAATATATATGGTTTGAAATTTGAATTTCAAAATTACTAATATTAATTAGTAATTACTGATTTGATTTGAAAACAATTGTTATGATGTTTTTTGGGAACTGAAATATGCAAAGTAGGAAAAAAAAAAGAGAACGTCAATTTTAAATTACCTTTTACATATTTTTTATTTCAAAATTACTGAGAGATAATAACCGTCAGTTTGAAATTCTAGTTTTGCATATTTTAAAAGTCCAAAGCTCAAGAAATTACAATTAATTATTATTGATTAGATTTGCAACAAATAGTCAAAAAGTATTTTTTTTATTTTTTTAATTTAACATTAAGGATAAAAATATATATGGTTTGAATTTTGAATTTCAAAATTATTGATATTATTAGTAATTACTGATTTGATTTGACCGCAATTGTGATGATGTTTATTGGGAACTGATGTTTATTGGGAACTGAAAGGTAAGTAGTGTATATCTTTATATCCCTCCTTATTAAAGTAAATAAATATTAGTAATCATATGCAAAGTAGGGAAAAAAAAGAGAGAACGTCAATTCTAAATTACCATCTTGCATAAATTTAATTTGAAATTCATATTTTGCATATTTTAAAAGTCCAAAGCTGAAGAAATTACCATTAATTAGTGATTTGATTTGAAACAAATACCCATCAAGTATTTTTTTTTATTTTTTAATTTAACATTAAATTTCATCAGGAAAACAATATTGGAGGAACTCTTATCTCATTGCAATGTAACGATTAGGTAAAATGGTAATTTCATTTTAATTCTAGTTTTTATTTGATAATTTCAATATATCACTAATTAACACCATGGATGGTAAATATCAATGGATGTCAAGAATAAAAAAGTGACCAGTGGCTATTTTTTCCTATCAGTAGATACCGAACGTCAATTGTCATTATGACTTTTCTGTAATTACTGATATTATCAGTAATTACTGATGATGATTTGAAAGCAACTGTCATTGTCATGATGACTTTTCTAATTTTTAAACCGTGAGTTTGATATTCACATTTTGCATGTTTTAAATGTCCAAAGCTCAAGAAATTAGCATTAATTACTGATTTGATTTCCAACAAATAGTTATAAAGAATTTTTTAAATTGTATGATCAAAACAATATTGGAGGAAATCTTACCTCATTGGTATGTAAAGATGAGGTAAAATGGTAATTTCATTGTAATTCTAGTTTTTATTTGATAATTTCAATC
The DNA here is from genome assembly GCA_030545235.1 of Helianthus tuberosus. Lineage (NCBI taxonomy): Eukaryota > Viridiplantae > Streptophyta > Magnoliopsida > Asterales > Asteraceae > Helianthus > Helianthus tuberosus. Next base: position 33,431,643 of record CM060383.1, on the reverse strand, counting down.
TATCACTAATTAACACCATCAATAACAAAAAAGTGAGCAGTGGCTGTTTTTTAGGAAAAAAAGTTAGTAGTGGCTATTTTTCCTATCAGTGGATACCCAACAGTTTTTTAAACACTGATGTTTGGTTAGTCAATGGTCAACAGATTTTGAAGAAACATATGTTTCGCCTTAAACAAAAGTTTGCCCATAAACAAAAGTTTGACCATAAACAGGTGTTTGCACATAAAGAGATGTTTATCTGGTGGTTTAAAACCACTGTTGGGTCAAACAAATTTCACAACAGGACCAATACTCAAATAGATGTTGACCTTAAAGAGATGTTTGGTTTAGAGCCAAACATCTGTTAAACCCCAAACATCTGTTTAACCCTGAACAGATGTTTAAGTTAATAACATCTACTGTTCAACCTAACAGGGGTTTCCATTAACTATTGACCAAATTGCAAACAGATGTTAAAACCACTGTTTGTTATTGTACTTCTTTACAAAATTACATAGAATTCAAGAAAACGAAACAAACACTTAAAGAACTATAATTTAACACATAATCTAATCGGGCAAAGCAATCTATTATCTAAGAATTCACTGATTCTTACAACATGAAACAAACTCATAATGAAATACTAAAGTTACATAAGAACCACTGATAATTAAATACTAAATTTGAATCCGTTGTAGATGCTGAACCACTGCTGATACTAAACAGTCGTTTTCCTTTGATTAATCAAACTCTAGGTACATAAAGTGCAAACAGTCGTTTTCCTGAACAGATGTTTAAGTTAATAACATCTACTGTTCAACCTAACAGGGGTTTCCATTAACTATTGACCGAATTGCAAACAGATGTTAAAACCACTGTTTGTTATTGTACTTCTTTACAAAATTACATAGAATTCAAGAAAACGAAACAATCACTTAAAGAACTATAATTTAACACATAATCTAATCCGGCAAAGCAATCTATTATCTGAGAATTCACTGATTCTTACAACATGAAACAAACTCATAATGAAATACTAAAGTTACATAAGAACCACTGATAATTAAATACTACATTTGAATCCGTTGTAGATGCTGAACCACTGCTGATACTAAATAGTCGTTTTCCTTTGATTAATCAAACTCTAGGTACATAAAGTGCTTGTCTTTAACAGGACCTTGTCTTAAACAGTGGATAGGCCTCATCAGTCTTTGTTCATAAAGAGCTCCTTTAAAACAAACTTTATGCTTCTTTTAATAGAAAAAAGGTGGGAAACACCATTACTCTAGACTCTCTAGTAACATAAAATCTTATCTTACAACAATAGCAGATCCTTTCTTGCGTTTAGTAGGAACTACTGTGGGTTCTCCATCATCATCATCTTCTGCACAAGTCAATTATAATCATCATCATCATTTAGACATAAGCAAAAATTAATTTAACTATAAATTTAATAATCTTTCTTTGTGTTTAATTAAACTTTATGCTTCTTTGAATACAAACCTATAATAACCCGCAGCAGATTGTATGAATTTCAAACAACTGTGATTAGACTGAAATATAAACCGAGAATTAGAGTATATCACTTCAAAATAAAAAACTCAAAATTGAAAATCAGAGTAGCAAAAAACACATACTTTAAACGATGTTGGAACAATAATACTGGAAACAACCATGGAACAATCATCATCATTATATGAGAATACCCTTAATTTATGGAACCTGTAGAATGAAATGCTCCACTGTTGGGTTATTAACTTTCAACCTCACTTTCCCTAAATTTATCAATTCTAATTTTCAACAGGATGTAATACAATTATTACCTTAATTAAGATATCTTCAACTGCAAACAACAATAGCAAACAACATCAAGCAACAATAGCAAACAACATCAGACAATAATAGCAAACAACATCAAACAATAATAGCAAACACCTGATGTTGAATCCACTGTAGATGCTGAACCACTGCTGTTACAAACAGATAATACCTCGAGAACTGGAAATGAAACTCTAATTTCAGAAAGAATAATGGCTGAACATACTCAAACATCAATAATCAACAGATGTTATACTCATATGATCACCATCTAGAAAAAAACGCTAATTTCAAAACATATTCAAACATACCAGCTTATGGCAGAAATCTATCCGCAGCTAAGCGGATTTCAACTTTGATGACAACAACCCTGGAACCATATGATTAGATTACGAGTAGAAATTAGGATTAGTGTAAATAAGAGGAAATCATGAAAGTATTTCAACTAAAAAAAAGAACAAACCTTTTGATGAAGTAATCGATGAACAAAAGAAGATTTTATGGTGGCGTCTGAAGAAGATTAAGGTTTGGATGGAAAGAATTATCTCAATAATTTGCAGGGTTTGTGAAATTTGAATTTGAATCGTCTGAATATAGAGAGAGAAAGAACCCAAGGTTTGTAAACAAAGATTAGAAGTAAGAAGAGAGATTATATAAGGAAAAGGGGATGGCACTGTTGGGCGGGAAAAGAGAACTGAGGATGCCCTAATCAAGTGACACGTAGCCCAAATAACTTTCATTTATTATATATAATAGATACCTATATACCTTTGTTTGTTTAAACCTATGAGTTTAACGTATAAAACTCAAATTCGTGCTCATATTCAAGTTTTACTTCAATTCATGCCCGTTCAAGTGTTGGACTTGACCGAGTTAAGATTTTAATAGTTATAGATACGATAATATTGTTGAAGTAGCTAGCTAATGAATATAAAGTTACATATTTGTACTCAAATAAATAAATAGTATAGTATATTAGGAAGGTGATAGCTAGGAAAAGTAGTATATAAGGACCAAGCTAACCTCTAGCTAGGTATCACCATTAAAATTACCTCAGCCTCAACATATGCATCTTGTGTTGTTACTACTGAAAACTACAAATTAAGCAGATATCCAGATACCACAAGTTAACTATCAATCATTCAACTTTGGATGGATAATGAACGATTCATCTGGGAGCAGAAGCAAGAAGAAGATCCAGATTATGAAAGTCAAAGTAGTAGCTATGGCCACCAGTATTCCAACACCAACCATCAGATCATCGGAACCACTCCCATGGATGATGATGTTTACGGCCGTTTCATCTCTCAGTCTTCAACTTTACCTCCGCCTTCTTCGTCGATGATGATGATGATAACGCCTCAATTACAACCGATTGCTCCACCAGATCATCAAGGTACGCCCCCATCGATCTCTTAGAGCATCCACAGTGTTCCACAAACACCACGTCAAAAATGGGATACGGCCACACACAAAAAAAAAAAATTGTGACGGGGCTCAACCTTACATATTAGATTTTCAGATTTTCCTTAATTTAGACCCCTAACTTTTCCCATAGCGTACAGTCTTTCATAATATAGATGGACTTTGCCATATGGATCCGGACACTTGTATTTTTTTAATTACCTCTTTTCTATATCTACTCGTAAAGTATCAATATTATTAAATAAACACTAACAGTTTATTTGTTTGTTAAACTATTTATTGTTAATTCTGTGATACATACAATATACACGTATGTATGCTATAGATAGATTTGCATATATGCTGCAAGTTGCATATACCTAGGTTCAATGCACCTTGTGTTTTTACTTTCCGTGTACAGCTTCTTCTTCTCCTCTCTCTCTCTCTCTATATATAAATATATATATATATGGTCACATGTTTATCACAAGACACTTGCGTCACTAAAATCTTGGTTACAATCACTGTCACTAAGATTTATTAATTAATTCTCAATTTACAGTGATTCACATGGCAAAATCTTATTTATGATCTTGTAACCTTTTCTTCTTTACAAACTTACTTTAGGGTAAAAAGATGTTTAATTTCACTTAACAATATTATTGAAATGAGTGTATGAGTGTACAAATGTATACATTTATTTATAGAAATTTAATTAAACCATTTAATATATTTAAATCATATATGGCAAATATTAAATTGATTTCGCATTTTAATCATGCTAATTATATAGTTATATATTATTTGAAGATGTATATTTAAGTATGCTTGCAGCTAGATCTAAAGCAAGTCTGCAAGAGGTGGGGTTGGTGCCACATGAGGCTTTAGATTGTCAAACTTTTAGGTTTGAATGACAATCAAGATACATTTCACCTACCGATATTCTCAAAATTTAGAAGTATCACTTAATCATTAGTTATTTCCTATTTATGTGTTTATATTAGCATATAACGCTTGGAAAAATAACAAAAAATAGCTATATATTAGAACTCGAATTGAATACATATCACTTCTGTGGAGTGCAAACACCATACCATTAGACCACTAATTACCTTTTGAATAAATTACATGCCCCCTAAATTTGGTTCTTACAATAAATGTATTTTGGTTTGATTAATAACATAATTTTTTCAATTGTAATGTGTTCTTTTGTTTTCAAGTTATATAAATATTTTATAGTCCTTGTATTTTCATATGTTCTTTCCACTTTACACAGAAAAGAAAATGAAAAACTTAGTCTCAAAGCTTAACGGAAGAATATAATATATTGCTAATTTCAAAAAAATTAGTGTTTAAGCAATTATTATTAATTCGGTGGCATCAAATCCAAAAGATGCCATTTGCATGCATGCATGGTTTACTAACATATTAATCAATCTGTAACGAATATGTAAAAAGCTAAATATTTTTCTAAGCTCTATAACTTATTGTGTGCATGATTTGATCAGAAACAACTGTGAAGAGACATTACAGAGGCGTAAGGCAAAGGCCATGGGGAAAATGGGCAGCCGAGATACGCGATCCTAACAAAGGGGCCCGTGTTTGGTTGGGCACATTTGAAACAGCCGAAGCTGCAGCCGCGGCTTATGATCAAGCCGCACTTAAGTTCAAAGGGGCAAAGGCCAAACTCAACTTCCCAGAGCGTGTTCAAGGCCGCTCTGAGCTTCGTTACATATCAACAACCACCACTACCACCACAACACAACCGCCCGCTGCCACCTCATCACAGCCTCCAAATCCTACATCACATCAATCCATAGCCACCAATTATCCAGACTTTCTTCAGTATGCACAACTTCTTTCCAGCAATGAAGCTCAGTTGCGTTACTTCACTTCAGATCTCTACCCTCATAATATCAACAATGCTGAGGTATATGCTTCACACCAATCTTCTTCACCGACCGTTGGATCATCGTCAGTGTCTTATCTGCCACACTACACCAATGATCCGGGCTTGTCATCCGATTTAGAGTCGGATCAACGCGTAGATTGGGACAAGTGGAAAGATGCTTTTGATCCCAATAGGAAGTCATGAGTTATGCCAATCAAATGCAAAGGTTGTATTATTGCATTTGGATTTATGAATCACTAGAATATATGTTTGTGGGTGATTAATTATAAAATATATATGTGAGAGTTTTGATTGCATTATTTAAGCATGCAAAGCTCCGTTAAGATAAGAATATTAAGGTTGCATTATTTATGCAGCAGTTGTTAGGATCCTTATGATTTTCTGTATTTGTTTTTGTGGGGTAATTACTAGTTATATATGCTCCTACGCATATCTTAACTTTATTTTTATTGTGGGGTTGCTAGTTATATATGCTCATTCTCGTGTACATATAGTTGTTATATATTATAGTTTATAAGATCATAAGTTTATTTCTTTTGTTATAATAAAATAAGTTAACTGCGCTCGGTTAGCATGACTATATGTGATAATGTACTTTTGCTATATTATCCAAAATGATAACAAAAATATGCTCAATTTCATCCTCAATAAAAGTTCAAAATGTGCAAGAAACGGCAGATACAGTGTTTCAGGGCCGGCCCTAAGAATTCGTGTGCCCTGTTCAAGCTCGAAAAAATATGCCCTTCGGCTTTAACGACTGTAAACTAGTTTTTTATATAACTGTTCACGAAATTATAGTATTCGCTCAGACCAAACAGAGATACTACGGCCATGTGTTTCGGGTCGGTTCAACGATTTGGGCCGAATAAGATTTATCACATAATAAAAAACACGATACAATAAGAAAAATGAAAGTAGCAAACACATTTCCTATTTCTCTAAATGTGGTTTACTTTTGCCAGCACAATCCACACTAAAATCAATTCACAGATCAAAACTAATATCATCTATTTTAGATTTTTTTAAAAAAAACCCTTCAAAAAATAAAATGGAACCCTTCAAAAAATATAACAGCAAGTATATGACTCGAACCCGGGCTTTCAAGTTTGGAAATGGGGAACTTAACCACTAAGCCATTCATCTAATTATATTGGTATACTCTTAAAAAAAAATTATAACATATATAAGATTTTTTTTTTAAAAACGTGCCCTTCGAAATCTCGGGCCCTGGCCGGTGGTCCTCCCCGCCCACCTCCAGGGCCGCCCCTGCAGTGTTTGTTGGATTATTCGGGTTTGTTTACGGGTCACGGGTCGGTACGTTATCGGGTCGCGGTTTAACGGGTCATTATGTGGATTACTTCGTGGCTTTCTCTACAAGTTGAAAGAATAAAGAAAGTGTCAAACATGACCGAGTTATGTGGAAAAGTAGTGGAGGTTAAAGACATAATTCGTTATGCATCTTGGACTAAGTTTAATCTGCATGTGGTTAATTGTTTAGTATAAATATTAGAGTTAAAGTTTTTTGTTATGTACCCCCATTTTCTTATTGAATACAGAAGCTTTTGCTTTCATTTGTTTTTCCTTCTACACATTAATATTACATACATACGAGAGTGAGTTTGAGTGTGTATTTTGTGGTGCCTGATCCAACAGTGTTAAAAATGAGCATCAAGTCATCAACCCAAGTTTGCATTGGGATCAGAAAACTTTTTGTTTTGGAAGTCATAAGAACACACTGATTTATTAATGGGAAAACTATAATTTTTTTTGAACGGTGAACTTTCGTTAAACCACGTACAATGGTAGCGGCGCATCTTGTTGATTGTTTACCATCTATCTCGATGTAAATTCATAACATGAAACTTGTACAGAAAGAGAGAATAACCAAAGAAACTCTCATCATAAATCTTACAAACAAGAAACTCTAAAGTGATTACATTATAATTTACATTAGGCTCATTACACAAATGAAAATCTACACCATCTTTCCCAATCCAACTCCGGTATTTCGAGTGATTCTTCACCCATAAGAAGGCCATGGATTTGAGGTCATGCATCGTTGTTTCCGGATTCGCTATTTAATTTGCTGGAAAAAACAGCCTTGTTATGGGTATTCCATATTTGCCAGCAAGCAGCCATGAGAATTGCTTGGACCACCAAAAAACAAAAATCAAGGTTAAAACATAAACAAAATTTAGAAAAAATATACATTGATTTTTAAAGTGCAGGCTTAGCCGGCATTTTCCCCAAAAACGTAGGCTTAGCTGATACTTTTCACCAAAATGCTAGTGTAAGATTAAATATATTACGTATTAATATTTAATCTATAGCCATTATAATCATTTACATTATATAGATCAAAATATATAACAATCCTATTAAATAATTAGTTGGTAATTGTTGATGGACCATATTACCCTTATTAACTAATTAGGGTTTCCTCCTGGGTGCTTATATAAGGAGAATTATGTGGAGGTTAAGGGGTTACTCAGTTACACATTAGACACAACCCATTAGCCATAACATCATCAAATTTGACCTCCTCTCCATAACCGATTCCCTTGTCGGTTTCTCATCATCACCATCATCAGTCAGCACCCTAAGGAGGAACCAGACCAAGATGACAATCATGTCAACCCTTAATGGATTCTCTGCTAACCTGTGCTGATGCAACCAAAGGTATGTTTTTCATGTTTTCCATTATGTTCAAACAGAACTGAACCAACATGTGGTATCAGAGCATATGTTGATTAGTCAGTTCTGTTTTCGTATCCATAATTCTGGGATTGAAACTTGGAAAACGGAATTTTTTTTCTTTGAAAATCTTATGAACAGCCGATTTTGGGTCTTAGACCGAAATCATTATTTTCGAAATCTGAATTAATTATATGCTTTATGTTTTAACCGAAATCTGGGTTAAAATTCATCTGGGTTATGTTTTAACCGAAATCTGTTTAGAAAAAACTATTAAAATTCAGGTTTCGGGTTCCAGAATTTATGTTTTATGTTTTAGGGTTCATAATGTTCTTAGTTAAAATTCAAATTTCCCTTATGTTTTGGAATGTTTTAGGATTAATGAATGTTTTTCCATGTTTGATCCAATTTTAACTTTTAAGTTTATTTCGAAAACTGTTAAGAGATATACAGATATAATATTTCGAAATATTTTGATAATATTGGATCATTTTAAAACAGGAAACATATCTCATAATCCCTTAGTTTTCGAATTTTCTGTTATGTTATCACAATAAACAATAAACAGCTATAACAGTAGGTTTCGAAATCTTTAATGTTCAAATCGCACAAGTCCCTTAACATTCGCACAAGATCAGATCGAAAAAAAAAAGATCTGATCGCACAAGGCATAACGGATCGCACAAGGCATTATGGATCGCACAAATTTATTTGGGCCTTATGGATCGCACAAGTCTACTTGGGCCTTATGGATCGCACAAGTCTACTTGGGCCTTATTAATCGCACAAGTCTACTTGGGCCTTATGGATCGCACAAGTCTACTAGGGCCTTATTAATCGCATAAGACTTGTGCATTACTGATCGCACAAGACTCGAAACCTCATTATTTCTTTAAGACTTGTGCATTACTGATCGCACAAGTTCGATCCGCGCTAACAGGTGGTTTGCTATTAAATAATTGGTTTTGTAATTACTTAGCTAATTAATAAGGATCAAATAATGTTTTACAAAACCAAAATAGCTTAACTTGAATGAGCTTCTGATATATCATTTCTGGCCAAAGCTGACTTGATACATCTACTTATCATTCAAGTATTACGAAAGCTATGTTGTGTATGCATCATAAGCATGAATGTCTTAATTTCTGGCCAAAGCTGATTTAATTCATTCATCGATGGCATACTCAACAAGTGCATAACTAAAGTGATTGTTTCAATTCTGGCCAAAGCTGATTTGTTACAACTACTTTGCACATATGCTTAAATGATTACACTTCTGGCCAAAGCTGTTTTGTCTTCATTTAAGTAGAATTTTTTAGCTAAGTCTATTATTTTGATGTTAGTAATAGACATATCACAATCTCTTCACATAATGATCCTTAGATTAATGATCCTTAATTAAGTTTTTTATGATCATTTCGTCTGCCTTATTCTTAGTACCCATAATTTTACTCACTGTAATTTTTTCTTCTATTAATCTATATCTCATCCACTCTAATTTTTTAAACCTAAAATGTTTGCTTTATTTACAGTTTCTATAAGAATTAGCTCTTAAATTAAATCCTTGATTATTTCCCAAGACACGATAATCCTATTGCTCTCTTCTGATAAAGATTATAAAGAAGAAAGTTAGAGCATGATGAATAGGATAAATCGAACATGATGTCTCTTATGATAATCAAGAACTCTCTAACGTAAATGCTATCACTAAAGTTATTCCAGATTAAGTCTTTCCTGAGACTAATCTTTATTTATGGAAGAATCACTAGAACTCCTAAGATGCATGCCTTAATTTGAAACTCTAAACTATAAAGTTAAGTGGTATATGTGAATACATTATAATGTACAAAACCATGACCCATAAAGTTAAGGGCTTACGCATGGAAATAAGTACATTTTTCCAGTACATTACATATTAAGATTTTCACTTGTACATTTTGATGCCTTATAAATCAACTATAACACTCAAAATACCAAAGTATAACGAGTGTGTTGATAAGAAACATATGTACAAAGAAATAAATGTTTAAAGCTGGAAAATAAGTTGTTATTCACCTTACAACCACTTAAAACGTTTAAAAGATGATTGTTCTAAGGTCCATAGACAAATAACAAGTGCTAATTCCAACATTAAGGTTCTTCAAGGGAAAATCTCACTGCATAATTATGTCATTAGACTAGACATAAGCAACGAGACTATCCATTATTCTAAAGAACAGTTGGGTAAATTAATTACATAGTCACTTATTAATGATATTTAAGTCTGGTAACTTCTATATTCCAATTAACAAATGATTAGTTGACTCTAGTTCCATACGTTTCCTTCCCAGAACTTGACAAATAACTAATATGAGAGTTAGTGACAAAATTAAATGTTAACGCTATAAGAACCATAATAAGCAGTCTTCTAACAAAGCTTTTCGATACATTACATGTTCTGATTATTAATCAGAGTACCGTATCATTACTTAGGCTATGTCATGAAGGTTGTGAGGTTTGCATAGTCAACATAAAGTCACACTTATCTTAAACTCTCATCTTATTTGTTCTAAATATCTAGATTGAAACATTACTAAGATGGAACTAGATGATACTTTATATTTTCACAACTTTTGTCATCATGAAAATGAGAATTTGACAAAAGGAAAATGAGACTTATAAATTTCATCCATTATAACCGAAATTCATGAGAAATTATGACATGGTTAATGAGGATGATTATTCATCTAATCTCATTCTAAGTGATTTCAAATCATGACGTTAAAGCCCTAAATATTACTTGGCTTAAGGAATAAGTATGGGTCCATCATAAGTCATTCATTGACATTCGTGGAACTTATTCCAAATGGAATATTCAGACATAATTTATTTATTTATTTTTTAACAGACTATCAACTTGTATCTAAATTTTGTCGTATATGGCACACGTTCTCAGAAGAAATCTATTCATATGTTTACTTAATAAGATTTCTATTAAATATGTCCCTAAAGTTTCTTATGATATCTGGACATTAAAGAAATCAAATAAAGTCTAACGTATATATGATAGGTTCCCACGTCACGTAGCTCATTGAAACTTCTCTTGTAACATTTCTAGAGATATCAAAGATCAGTGGGAGCATTAAATGTCTTAATAATAACTTGCAATAGTTGCAAGAGGTGGGGGAGTGAAAATTTCACATTACCTAAATTTGCACCTCTTGTACAAGACACTGCTCCATTATGACACTGTTCTATCATAACTTGTCTCCTTAAATCTAATGTTACTCTTACAAAAGTTTCATTGTTGCTTAATTGTGGGCACACTTAGATTTCTTACATAAACTAATATAATCCTCAACAAGAGAAATCAAAACGACTAACGTCATTAATTTGTTTTCTCTATTACAATTTTTTCGGTCGTTAAGTATTGACCCTAAGCATGCTGAGTTCCTAAAGATTTCTAAGGTCAGTGGGAGCAGTCAACGTCCTTATTATGACTTGCAAGGAATACAAGAGGCGGGGGGAAGAGTGTCATTAAATTTCACTCCAAATTTAACTCCGATTACACCTCTTGTACACCATACTGCACCAACTCTTATAAACTTAGAATGAAAATGATAGCAACCTAACCAAGAGCTAATCCATAAAACTGAAACTTCTAACAAACCCAATAATCAACTCAGGAGGTCATCTAGATTTAAAAATCTACTAACTTTGATGATTACTTAACCTCCCTAACTGAAGTTGAAATGGATTTTGGAAATGTTTACTGATCCTATCTCTTCAAATTAAGCCATTAGTGTCAATCAATATTCTTAATGGAATAAAACAGTTTTCTAGTAAAACTGATTTTATGTGTTCGTGCAACGTTTGGGATTTGATTGCATTACGTAAGAGTGTTCATAAGAAAACCAAATCCTAATATAAACGTTAAGACACAAAGGAGCATGATTGATTGTCAAAGGTTACACTCAGAAAGAGATGAATTATCAAAGAGTCTTTCTTACCTATCTTACACAAGATTTCTTTGAGGATCATCACTGTTCTAGTAGCTTATAATAGTTTAAAGCTACATTAGATGAACATTAAAAACAATTTCCCTAACAAATGGCTGACACATTTACATGTTCATTAAATAACAACCTAAAGTTTCTAACTGAAGGTTAAAGAACACTTTATTTGTAAGCCAATAAAATCCATGTATGGGTTAATGCAAACATCATAATGTGATGAAATCTTAACGTAATTATTTTCATCAAGAACCAAGTGGATTAATGTACCTACCTCAAAATGAGTGGGAGCAACTAAATTAAACTTGTCTATATAGATGACATTCTTTTGACAAGTATATGTTACAAAAGTCAAAGCATTGTTAACACAAACTTTGATATAATAGATCTCAGAGATATCTCTTACGTGATTGATATCATAACATACTGAGATAGACCCAATGGGATATTAGTTCTGTTCCATAAGTTTAACATTAAATGGGTCCTTACATATGTAACTAAACACTGCTCTCCTTTAGAGGATAATAGGATAAATGAGATTATTTTTTTACGCTTCATTAATTGGAAGCCTTATGTAAGTTCAAGTCTATACTCGTTTAGATATTATTCACATTGCAACACACTAGATATGTCTAGATTATTGTGAAGCATCTAATGGAGTATTACAATATCTTTAAAAGAAACGAGAGGCTATTATTTGAAGAAGAAGTGAGAATTAAAACCGGTTTATTGTTTTAACTTTGAGATATTCAAAGATGACAAAGTGTAATTTCGGGTATATCCTTATGTCAGCAGACAAAACCTATTTCATGGAGGAGTTATAATGCACTGATATTAACAACCTAAGTTATAATGACATAATATAGTCACTAAATGTTGTTGGAAATTTATCAGTGGACTCATAAGTTTAATAACTCCATATAATTAATGTTTTGAAGACTTAGTGTGATAAAGTCAGCTACCATGACTCCTTGAACAGTAACAGTTCAAGAGGTGCTGCATTAAATTTCGATACGTAATTAATTATTCGTTTATGAACGAATTGAGGAAACTAAGTTTTGTATCGAATTCATTCATGATATGCTTAAGGATCCTATAATTGAATGGCTATTACCCATAAGTCTTATTAAGAGAGCTCAGAGACGGGTATTAATTGATGGCCATGCGCAACTGCATATCGTACTATGAATGACTAAGTATTAGTTAATTTTCCTCATCAGTTTGATTTTGTATGTCTTTAAGAATATGTCAAGTCGACATAATGGCATATAAGACAAATAAAGTTACAAATCAAACTAAGGGCTTATGCCTATTTTGATCATGACGATTAGGTTTTGAATTAAGGCTATAGTATGATTAATGGGGGTCCTGAGTCGCATAATGATTCAACGGCTGTATTTTTCTGCTATAGTACTTGTTTAAGGCTAAAATGAGTGTTAACTCCTGATCAGGCTTATCTAATACTCATAGTAAATGATTACTCGGCTAAGTGGGAGAATGTAAGATTAAATATATTACGTATTAATATTTAATCTATAGCCATTATAATCATTTACATTATATAGATCAAAATATATAACAATCCTATTAAATAATTAGTTGGTAATTGTTGATGGACCATATTACCCTTATTAACTAATTAGGGTTTCCTCCTGGGTGCTTATATAAGGAGAATTATGTGGAGGTTAAGAGGTTACTCAGTTACACATTAGACACAACCCATTAGCCATAACATCATCAAATTTGACCTCCTCTCCATAACCGATTCCCTTGTCGGTTTCTCATCATCACCATCATCAGTCAGCACCCTAAGGAGGAACCAGACCAAGATGACAATCATGTCAACCCTTAATGGATTCTCTGCTAACCTGTGCTGATGCAACCAAAGGTATGTTTTTCATGTTTTCCATTATGTTCAAACAGAACTGAACCAACAGCTAGGTTACATTTTTGTACTTTTGAATTTGGCACTTCCTCAGGATAATCCCATACCCTTACCATTCAGCCACATGTGAAGTTACAAATTCGTCACTTTGAACTTAAGTTTTGAGGGCGTCTTAGAGGGTGTGTAGGATTGACAACCGTACATGATCCATGTCCTAGAAAGGACCTCAATTTTTTTCCTTGTCGGTCGATTAACTTATAAGAAAATTATAAAGTTAGTACTAATTTCATATTTTGTATGAGCCCAATAAGTCAATAATCTTAATACCCAAAATCACTTTAATCTTAATACCCAAAATCACTTTGGTCCTTTTAAGCACTTAAAATCATAACCTAGTTAACAATTAGTTATTAGCGTCACTTTGGATATGAAGAAGAATTGAGATCGGCGATTACCAACCATAGATAATTGATTAGGTGATCATCGATTTAACCACTTGGTCTTGCATAGAGTCACCCATGTTGATAACTGATTAAGGTTATTGATTTTAACTTGAGTTTGATCTTCATTCTTTACTTAGCCTACTTTAGTTTAGATAACTAGATTGTTTTATCATATATTAAATGTCCATTTTTACTTGTCGAACAAGGCTTCTAAAATCTCAGGATCGACCTTGTTGGCTTTGGCCACCGACCACTACTATCTTCGGCCACCATAGTCTCCCACAACCATCAACAATGATGCATGTGGTGTCATGTTAGTGTAACTGGCATCATGTCACCAACTTACATACTTTAGTGTAGGTTGGTAAATTTTGAAATTTTGATATGTTAATATTAAAGCTTTAAAGTTTGATACATTCTTTAGTGTAGGTTGGTAAGTTTTGAAAATTTGATACATTAATAGTAAAGTTTTAAAGTTTGATACATTGAGTAACTACATTACTATAGTTAACAGAAAAGTTTTTATAAAGAAATTTTTTTGGCAATTGTTATTTGTTCTTACTTCATTTTTAATAGAAACTTTTATCCAAAAAGCATAAAGTCTATTAATTATTGACTGAGATGGATTGATACTTGATAGTGATAGCAAGTAGACATAATTTGAGGATGGCTTTTGTTACATCAAAGATATACACACATTAACCCCTCCATGCATGCGTGAGCCCATGTGCTTTACTAAAGTAGTCACTCACCCTAGGGTTTCATCAAACCCGGCCATATCACTTATTATTAGAGAAAAAGGTGATCTAAAATCATTGCCATCAAATCTCAACTTGGTCCATCTATTATCATTCTTACACAATAAAGGTTTGAGGTTTATTTATGCCTCTACATCATAAATCTTTTTTAGAAAGAGGGTGTTTTGGTTAATTTATTGATCACAATTTCCATATAAAACTAATAGGTTATAAACTTGTGTATTGCACAATTTACATAGAGAAAATACTAAATAAGTAAAACGACTGAGGAATTTCAAAAAAGTAGGGCCGTGGGACGTGGGTCATGGATCAACTAAGTTAATAAAAGAGGCGGGATAAACAATGTTGAGGTCATAGAGTTGTGCCACGTGTTACCACGTTACTTATTAGTTAAGTATAATGATTGTCATTAATTGTGAATATAATATATTAAGCATGACATGACGGACAAGTATAATGGATCATAACGGGTTCGATCAAAGTGACCCTTGTAAAAAACAGCAGCTCAGTAGGGATAACATCGAGTTTATATAAAAACGGTTTTAAGTTGAGGCGTCTGGTCTTAAAAAAAGGTATCAGATGAATAATGTAAGTTATAACAACTATATCAAGGAAACGTTATTATATTTAAAGAAAATAATTCAAATAAGGGTCGTAGAACCTAGTAAAATATAAACAATATCAGAGGGGTGAGGGATTGGATTCAACTGGCCTTTGAAATTAAAGTGAAGCTTTGGTTGGAAATCTTTAATCCTAGTGATTTGATAAATGAAGTAAATAATTACAAATTTCAGGTCTTTAATCTTGGTGATTTGATAAAGAGCAACACATATAACATAAAGTAAAAAAAAAAAAAAACATGTAACTTGTGAGAGACAACACTTTAAACACAAACCAGACCATAATCTTACACTAAATGTTCAAGTGAACCTAAATTTATATCTCAAAATCAGATTTTTTTAGATATACTTTTTGAAAAGTTACTAAGGATTATTTAATAAATATATAAGTAAGCTTATTATACTTTAGTAATATATAAAAGGGTTAATCACCACTTTTTAAACCAGAACGGAGACTGACTTTAAACCCACTGTAAACAAACATGATAAAACTTCACTTAAGTGATAAACTAAGCCCACTAAGAAGGCTTTAATTAAGCCATCACCAAAAAATCTTGGAAAGTATTACGGGTTCACGAAACAACCAATCTAATAAATGCACGTGTAAGACCGGCTAAAGTTTAGAAGCATTTACACATCCATTAATCTGCTTGATTGTTTAGATAATTTCATAGCATGTTTCAAGATTTTTTGTACCGCTAAATTCAAGCCTTGTTAGCCTGGTTAAATTATGTTGTGTTTTCTTATTCATTTCATTTTTGGTGGGTCAAAACTGATTACCATTTTAGCTTAAAAGATGGTCTTAACATATCTATTAAAGTGATTTTCAGTGAATAAAATCATAGGATAAGTTAACCCAAACTTGTATATTCCAAAAAAACAAACAAGTCAAAAGCAATCATCGGGACATGGAGCCAGTTGGCGTTTTGTATTCAGGAAAACAAAGAGGGGGGTATGATGATCGGAATCACTTTCGGCAACCTAGATTCAAACATTGCGGCTATCGTCCTTTTGCCTTTTCTTTCACTTTCACACTAGTTATAACTCCCATCACTCATCAGTCATCACTCATTTTTGGCATGCTACTTCAACAGTGTTTTTGAGTTTCACTTCACTATCTTTTCTATTATATTATTTGATGTATGTATTCTTTAATAAATAAGTGATTTGGGGATCTATGACAAGGACATAAAATTGTATGTTTTAATTTAGTCTAAACTGGTTTGAGTTTGGGTTCGTATGGGAGGGATTCACATGTTTAAAGTGTGTTCCACACTTCCATGTGATAACCTGAAACAATAGGGAATTTAATCCAAAATTAAAAAAAGAGTTGATATGATTCTTTGGTAAATTTGTAACACAACAAAAACATTCAGGTTAAAAAGAATGTGTTCGAACCAACCCATAAATGCTCATATCGTTTTCGAATTAGCGTGTGTGAAATAATTTTCGGGCTAGTGTCAAATTCCGGCTTTGTGTCGGGTTTGACCAATCAACATAACACCACCTTTAAAAGAAGGGGGCTTTGTGTCGGGTTTGACCAGTCAACCCATAAACACAGTCAATATAACACCGCCTTTAAAAGAAGGGGAGAATTCACATATTCCTCATAAACTTGTAAAATTATATATTTTTAAAAAGGAAAAGTTTTTAATGCACAATATATAATGCTCCTTAAACATAATTTGAGTAAATACGTAATTTTGTTAGGTGGTGTTTGTTTTTCAGATGTAAAAGGTTTGCAGTCTGCGGACCACATCTGCAAACGTCTGCACGAGAAAAGTTGGACCAAATGTCTGCATAGTGTAATAGGAAGAGAGTTTGATTATCTCACATCTTTTTAAAACCCCACATCTGCACTTCAGAGTGTAATAAAAACGTCTGCACTTCAGCCTTCAACACCACCATCTCCCGCCTCCCCCACCACCACTTCAGCTGTCACACCCCGATATTTCCACATATTACCGGTGGGCCCGGTAGGGAGTATCGTGACGTAGTTGATATCATCATGGTCAAACATACACAGAATAGCACAGCGGAAGTCTTGGAATATAAAATATTATTACAAACTCAAATGTCTGAAAATCTCAAAGTATTTATTATAGACGAGCATGTAATATCAAATTCACAGGTGGATCTTCACAGAATGTATAAAATGAAGTTTAGCAGACTTTAAGGCATCTTTAAGGATTTGCAAGATCCTCTATTTCGACACCGAGCAACTCCCAGCCTATTACGAGTAGTACCTGCCACTTAGTCTTTTGAAAATACGTCAGTTTTCACTGGTAAATACAATTAACCGACTCATTTGAAAAGAGTTTATGAAAATTGATTTAAGTGCACAATGCACAAATCATTTATAACTTGGGACAATTATTTAAAGATAATCTTGTATACAGATTTACATGTTTGTCTTACAATTGGGGCCGGTTGGAAGCCGGTCATGATTAACCGACTCACCACTTATAGAACCCACAAAGGTGTTATCCCCAACATATGGGTTTATTTTTAGCATTTGCATCTGTCAGGTGTATGCCTACACCCCGTGCATAGGTCGTGGCCATTTTCAAATGAAATGAGCCGAGGATATCCAGGACACTGTCGAATTAACCCCCAATGTTTATGTTATCAAACAAGACAGATTAAAACGGGTTATGTAATTTATTAATCACAATCCGATTAAATGATTTCATACCCGACCAAGTGGTATTATTATAATACCACATCCCAAGCTCGTATAAGGGAAATTAAGTTAAAAGTATTTACCTGAGCTAATACTTGATTCACAGCATAATAACTCAGTCGTATCCAATCTATCTAAATGCGGGTAGCTTTTACCGGGTGGCTCTAGTCTGGAGTGATGGTAATATATAACCAATTCAGAATGCTAACGGTCTTATTTAAGTCATAGACTTAGACCGGCTAGCTTAAAGTATCTAAAACGGTACGATACGCTAGATTAAGCGATGACCGGAATAGAATGTAATTTAGACCCAACAAGTACGAAGACTTGTATAATATGGGTAAACTAAGTACATTCTGGATTTTGAAGTAAAAACGATAAGGTTAAACCCGTTTCGGCAAACTTACGTAAACTAGTTACGTAAACCGATCCGAACGCGTAAATGCGTAACGGGCAACCAAGTGAACCATATACAAGTCCCATATGTTATTATGCTTAGAATATTTTAATACATCAGTAGGATGTTAACATATATGCCCAAAAAGTATTTTAAACCAAATTAAGTCCCGTAGGGGCATTTTGGTCATTTTACCCTGTATAAAAGAGGTTTTAAAGCAAGCTGAGGTTCTGGTCTTTGGTAATCAGTAAAAATATTTATTTTATCACATTACATCAGTAAGATATTATATATATGTGAGATTTATCAATCATGGCCAAACTATGTCCCGAAATGGCATTTTGGTCATTTCACATATGCTTTTAAGGACATTTTTGGAAGTTTGAGTTCATGACTTATACCTACTGTAATGATATTGAAATTTGTTTAAAAATTCAGTAGGTAACAAGTCTTAGGTGTTAATTATGGTTTTAAAACCATACTATGCACCTAAATAGCGTAAAAATCGCTAATTGACGATAATTAAGGTGTTTTATGGAAACCTGAGATTTGGATCAGTTTTGAATGCTCAAAATAATTTATTTAATATATAAAATCAGTATGAAAAGATTTGGCATTCAAATCATTTGTTAATCTCATTTTTATGCATGAAAAGGGTATTATCCTCATTTACCGAATTACATAGAAACTCCATAATACGATCAGATTATAATCTGATAAAAAATTCCAAAAATCCTTAAAAATAATATCTTAATAGTAGGTAATGAGTTTTGGGTCAAAATCCAAGTTTAAACATGCCTTATGCAAGATATCGCAATTTAATTAATAAAAAGCTTCTATTTACGATATCGAGCATAACTCCTGTTTGAGACCAAGAACTGAAGTGAAATTTTCGGGACATACTTATATATCAGTAACAAAGGTTTTTGTCCTCTCATATTTTCAAAATTCTCATTTATATGTAAAAAGGGCGGAATGGGCATTTATAAGCATAATAGCGGACATGTGCATATAATTCAAACTACTAAGAACCAAGCAATATAACTTCAGGGGGTTATACTACTATATGATACAGTCTTAATGGAGGCTTAAAACATGGAAGAATCAAGCTTAAACGAGTCAGAACTGAAAGTCAAAGCAAAAGTCAAGCTTTTGCTACTTTCGGTTATAAACTGACCTTAGACTGATAATTGCCGGGTTATGACTGATTAGACATGTTCTAATATTAATTACTAAGTCATTAGAATGTTAAAATATAATTTAGAACCTCTGTTTTATTTATTTAAATCATTTTTAAACTTTCTGTCCAGTTTGACTTTTTGACTAACTAGTTTGACCCGACAATTAACTAGTCAAACGAAATAATTATGAGGTGCCCTTTTAAGGGTTAACCACCTATCCTAATATGGTTCCATAACCACTTTCGTTTCGGTCAGTGGCTGGACCATTTATGATTAAACCGAAAGTCAAAGCTAATTTACGATAACTTGAATTTTCGGTTTTTTAAACATAAAACTGAACTATAGAGAGGGCTAAGACACTTACAAAAGGTCCTAGCTATCTTTTCTACTAAGAATAAATTCCCAATTCAGATCAGGAGCTCCAGGTTTGAGAGAAGAGTAGCTTAGAATGAAATGAGCAATGAAAATGGATGGACTCATATCCTATATATAGTTTTTGGAAATTTGTAGGATTAAGACAAGTGTTTATTTGGCCACCAAGCAAGAGATCATGGCCATACATGTGTTTGGTGCAGGTTCAAAGCCTTGGAGAGGTGTTAACTTGGTTAACACACAAAGAACTTACAAGAACAGCCCATGAATTAACAATCTGTTGCTGAAAAACGATTTTCTGGAACCGGACATCCTTACGCGGCCCGCGTAAGATGAGGGACATGCCTTACGCGACCCGCCTGGTCCCTGCAGTTCAGCATAACTTTCAATATTTACAACTTAGGTCCCTACACATACATAAGCCCATTTTTGTCACTTTTAACACCCGTTAAGCCATTTTCAAGGCTCTACTAGGTGGCCAAAGTATAGAGGACTCAAAATATGCTCAGAAAAGTCCCGGATGTTGGTTCGTTTGGCCGTACGGTCACGTTATTCGTCGAATTACGAAGAAACTCGAACGAACGCGAAAACGATCCAAATTAAGCGACGAATGGCAATTTTTGCATGCCGAACACTAAAATAAAAATATTTTAGTGTGTACAAAAATTTTGGATGTCCAGATGTGGTCAGAACGTAAGATATGCACGTAAATGTAAACTTACGCAGTTTATGACGCTTTTAGTCCTCTTAACGCGAAAACTTGCGCGTATTATTATTTAATAGCATCAAAGCCCTATGTAGCCCATATTAAGCATTGTCGAGAGTATGATTGTACATCATAATGCTTCGGGTTCATTAAAAGGTCATTCAGAGGTATAATTAAACATGTTGACACTTTTAACCCTTCGTTGCGCAAACTTCCACATAGTTACACAAACGGCTCCTCTCGTCCAACAAGTGGCTCATTTGAGAATATGGACATCGTATAAGGTCACTCAGAGGCCTAGTTTAGGCATGTTGACACTTTCAGTCCTTCCACATTCAAATTTTTTGATTTTGACAAAAATAGTCCCTCGTAGTCAACGTTTGACTTTATTAGGGTTCATTACACGTGTCAACACATCATTGGACATGATTTTACGAGGTGTTACATCCTCACCCCCTTAAAAGAAATCTCGACCCCGAGATTTGCTCAAAAAGATGGAAGTACTTTCTGTCGTATAATGGACTTAACTTCCGCAGTATATTGGGGACCTCTACGGGTATCCCAATTGACCTATTCAATAGGTACATGTTTCTCTTCGGAGTTTCTTAACCTGTGGATCCTTGATCGATATAGGTCCTTCAATAAACCTGTCACACCCCGATTTCCACGTGTCACCGGTGGCCCGGTGGGGGGATTATCGTGACGTGGTTGGCAACATAATAGTCAAACAACACAATATTTAATATGCACAGCGGAAGCAATTTAAAAAGATATAATACAACCAAATTTAATATTGTAATATCAATGTCACAATATTCGGATGTTTATCCACAGATGGATCGGAATTTAAAATATGAAATAATAGTTCAACAGACTTCAGGCATCTTAAGCTTGCGAGACTTCTATGATGCTAAGGAGAAATCCCAGCCAACTACGCTTAGTACCTGCATTTAATCTTTTTTGGGAAAATACATCAGTTTACACTGGTAAATACAATCAACTGACTCATTTTGGAAAATGATTAAAAATTGGTTTGGATGCACGTGGCATAAACATTTTATTTAACTTGGGAGAATTATTTAAATATATAATCTTGCGAACGAATTACATGTTCCTTGTGCGTTCAGTAGCCCGGATCTTGTCCGGGTTAAAGATCAATAGACACACCACAATGTTCTTTTATGCACTGACGGGTGTACGCCTACACCCCGCACTTAAGTCGTGGCCATTTCGTAAAATGATGCCAAGGATATCCGGGACATGATTATTAACCCCCCAAAGGCTTTAAGTAACAAGACTGTTTAAACGAGCCGATCAAATTTATTCAATTACCCACTCAACGGTGGAGAATTTGATGCCCGATCAAGCGGTATGCTATATACCGTAACCCAAGCCCGTATAGGGAAAATAAGTTAAAAGTATTTACCTGAGCAATGTATAAATCACAATAAGCAAAATGCACGTAGCTTTTACTGGTACTCCTAATCTGGAACAAAGGTTTTATAATAACCTATTAGAATCCTAACGGGTCTTTAATTAAGCTTAAGCTTAGACCAGCTAGTTTCAAAGATACGGTTCGTACGCACGATTAAGCGAAGACCGGATAGAATGTGATTTAGACCCGACAAGTTCAGAGACTTTTTTAATATGGATTTATTATTCACATTCTGGATTTTGAGATAAAACCGTTAAGGTTTGACCCGTTTCGGCTAATTTATGTAAACTTGTTACATAAACCGAACCGTACGCGTAATAAGCGTGACGGGTATTCATGAGAGCTATAGACAGGTTTCATAAGTTAATTATGCCTCAAATATGTTGTGACATCAGTAAGATGTCTTTCATTATGCCCGAAACGTGTTTAAACACAAACTAGACCCCGTAGGGGTAGTTTGGTCATTTAAAAGTTTATAAAAGAGTTTGAGTAACAAGCTGAGTTACAGGTCTGATGTAATTAGCAAATATACTCAATTTACTAAGTTATATCAGTAGGATAAATATATATGTGAAATTTATCAATTATAACCAAACTATGCCCCGTAGGGGTATTTTGGTAATTTCACATAAGCCGAAAAGCTCAAAACTGAAGTCTGAGTTTAACAACCTTTGCTTACTATTAAAATATTATAATTTGCCTCAAATATCAGTAGGTATCAACCCTTGTATGTTTAAAATACTTATAATACATACTATGCGTTAAAAACGCTTAAAAAGGCGATTAAAGGCCATTTCCGGGTTTGATACTTAAATCTGATATTTTTATACTTCCAGAAGGCTTAAAATAATTTATTTATCATATGTGATCAGTAGCAAAAGGTTTGGAGTCGTTTAGATATGTAAAACTCATTTTATGGCCCGTAAGGGCAAAACCGACAATTACCGGATTAAGCCTACGACTAAGAGTTATGCTCAGTCTAAAATTAATTAAAAATCTTTAAAAATCCCAAAATAATATATTACATCAGTGGGTAAAGAGTTTAATATCAAAAAGTATGTTTAAGTAGGCTATACGCTAATTACGCCATTTTATTAACATAAAGCTTTCAATTTGCGATAATGAGCATAACTCTCAATCTACACCTCAAACTGATGTCAAATTTTGCATACAAGTTTATATATCAGTAATTAAGGTTTCTACTCTTTTACATTTCCAAAAATTACGTTTTAAGGTAATAAGGGTATAATGGTCAACATATGAGCAATTAACGGAATCATGCATGTTAATTGGATAACTAATGATCCGAGGTGTATAATCACAGAGGGTTATACTAGCATGTAACCTGGTCCAAATAAAGCTCTTAGGTATTTCTAAAACATAACATAACGGGTCAGAACTGAAAGTCAAAGTATAAGTCAAACTATGCGACTTTCGGTTCCGAACCGGGTCTAAACAGGAAATTGTCGGGTTGAACATGTTTAGACATGTCCTTACACTTATTACCAAGTTATATTAATGATCAAACAGGTTATATGTGTTCTACATTGCTAATCATGCATAAATTGCATTTTAAACATTCTGTTGACTTTTTATTAGTAAGTTTGACCCGACATTTGACCTAGTTAGAGTGGGAATCAGGGGGAACCCTTTTGAGGTTTTATTACCCACATAATTACCTACTTAAAGATACTTTTGATTCGACTAATCACTAGACCATTAGTGATTAATCTTAAATTCAACCGTTAATTACGACGGTTTGACTTTTAAACTAAAACTAAGCTAAAACTTAATTTAGAAAGGATTAGCAAACTTACTGAAGTCCTAAGCTTGATTGGTGATCACTTGAGAGCAGACTTGAGCTCCAGAAATGATCAGATAGCTTGAAGAAGATGTGAAGAACAATGGTTGCATAACATGCCTTTATATAGTGTTTAATCCACCACAAATCCTTGACACATGTGTCTACAACCCACCACAACTGATCAACACATGTTCCTAGTGCTTAGGGGGTGTCTAGGGGTCAAGAGGAATGTGGAAAATCGATTGGAACCGAGCAGATTGCACTCAGCAGGCAAAAACCCAAGAATTTCGGAACTGGGCATTCCCCCGCATGTCGCGACGGTTTCCCTCGTGGGCTTCGCGTGTCGCGACGCCCCCCGCGTGTCGCGAAGGTTTCTCCCTCCGGCTTCGCGTGTCGCGACGCCATGTCTGCACAAATCTTAATTTTTGATTTTTGCGATTTGATCCTTGGCTCTTCAAAAATCGATTAGGCACTTGTTTCTTCCATTGTAAACCCTCATAATTGATCAATAAAGGCTTTAAAACATATACCCACTTTGCTAAGTCCCCGGTTAACTTTATTGTTACCCGAAAAGTCCTAACTTTCAACGTTTACGCTTTAACTCTTCGCACACGAATTTGATCATAACTTTCTCATACGACAACGAAACTTTATGAAATTTATATCGTGCATTCTAGTGATCATAATTTACAGTTACAAAGCTTAGGTTTTGCCAAAAGGTCACTCAGAGGTATAACTTAAACATGTTGACACTTTTAGCCCCTGTGGTTTGTAATCTTTCACTTTCAGCTTCGTATGATCCATGATTTATTCGTTTGAAGGTATGAGCATCTTGTAGGGTTAATATACAATATATTTACTCCCTGTTGAAACTTAGAATACGTATATTCACATACTTTCCATGTTTGTCAACTTTAGTCCTTTCATAATATTCTTTCACACGTTTAAACATATGACACGTGTCTATACATTATAGGACGTGAATTTTCGAGATGTTACATCCTCACCCCCTTAAAATAAATCTCGACCCGAGATTTACTGAAATAAATAAGGGTACTTTTCTTTCATCGTGGATTCGACCTCCCACGTGTATTCGGGACCTCTACGGGCATCCCATTTGACCTTTACAATAGGTACATGCTTCCTTCGAGGCTTCTTCACCTGTCGATCTTCAATCGACAAAGGTTTTTCCACAAATTTCAAGCTCTCATATATATGCACATCTGTATGTGGTATTACCAGTGATTCATCAGCGAAACACTTCTTCAGATTGCAGATGTGGAACACATTGTGAATTCCACTGAGCTCTTCCGGTAAGTTTAACTTATAGGCAACTGACCCGACACGTTCGATAACCTCGAAAGGTCCTATGTATCTCGGGCTTAGCTTGCCTTTCTTACCAAACCGCATCACTCCCTTCCAGGGTGATACTTTGAGTAACACTTTATCACCTACTTCGAAGTGAAAAGCTTTACGCTTTGGATCAGCGTAACTCTTCTGCCTATCTCGGGCAGCCTTGAGACGGTCACAAATCTGGACAATCTTGTCCGTCGTTTCAAAGACTATCTCTGGTCCTGATAATTGGACATCTCCAACTTCCGCCCAACAAACGGGCGATCTACACTTTCTACCGTATAATGCCTCAAAAGGCGCAGCCTTTATGCTGGTGTGGTAGCTATTGTTGTAGGAGAATTCGATTAATGGTAAGTTCTTATCCCAACTACCACCCAAATCGATCGCACATGCACGTAGCATGTCTTCCAACGTTTGAATAGTACGCTCACTCTGGCCGTCAGTCTGAGGATGATAAGTCGTACTAAAATTCAAACGTGTGCCCAAAGATTGTTGGAAACTCTTCCAAAAATGTGACGTGTACCTAGTATCCCTGTCAGAGATAATAGACACAGGTATGCCATGTAAGGCTACAATCTTATCAACGTATAACTGGGCTAACATGTCGGAGCTATAAGTCTCCTTGATGGGTAAGAAATGTGCTGACTTAGTCAGTCTATCAACTATAACCCATATTGTATCATTTCCTTTTCTTGTCTTGGGTAACTTGGTAATAAAATCCATAGTTACCATTTCCCACTTCCACGTAGGAAGTTCAGGCTGTTGTAGCAAACCTGATGGTTTTTGATGCTCGGCTTTGACTTGCGCACATGTCAAGCATTTAGCTACATGAGTGGCTACAGACTTCTTCAAGCCTATCCACCAATAATTTGCCTTCAGATCCTGGTACATCTTATCAGCTCCAGGATGAACGGAGTATTTGGAACTATGGGCTTCCTGGAGGATGACATCTCGAAGTCCTCCATAAATTGGAACCCATATTCGTCCATTCAATCTTAGGATTCCGTCCTTGCTAAGAGTTAACTGCTCCTCAGTTACTCCTAACTTTTCATTAGGATAGTT
Source organism: Helianthus tuberosus (assembly GCA_030545235.1). NCBI lineage: Eukaryota > Viridiplantae > Streptophyta > Magnoliopsida > Asterales > Asteraceae > Helianthus > Helianthus tuberosus. The sequence continues at coordinate 33,405,145 of CM060383.1, read as the reverse complement.
AGCTTCCAACACAGCTTCCTTCTGTGCAGCTAACAACCTTTCAACCAAATTATTCTTTATCTCCATGCGCTTGGAATTGATTCGGATGGGTTTCATCCTTTCCTTTCGACTCAAGGCATCAGCGACTACATTCGCCTTGCCGGGATGGTACTTGATTTCACAATCATAGTCATTCAAAGTCTCCATCCAATGGCGTTGCCTCATGTTTAACTCTTTCTGATTAAACAGATGCTGGAGGCTCTTGTGATCAGAATAGATCACACACTTGATTCCATAAAGATAATGCCTCCACAATTTTAGTGCGAATACAACGGCACCCAACTCCAAGTCATGGGTGGTGTAATTCTTTTCGTGCACCTTTAACTGTCGTGATGCATAGGCAATAACCTTGCCTTTCTGCATAAGCACACACCCCATCCCGGTGTGTGATGCATCACAATAAACTACAAATTCTTCGATTCCATCAGGCAATGTCAATACAGGAGCATTGCTCAACTTCTACTTGAGAATATCAAAAGCTTCTTGCTGCTTAGGGCCCCAAACGAACTTTACTTTCTTCTTGGTCAAGGAAGTTAGGGGTGCAGCAATCCTTGAAAATTTTTCAATGAAACGCCTGTAATATCCTGCCAATCCCAGGAAGCTATGAATCTCTGTAGGCGTCTTGGGTTCTTGCCAGTTCATAACTGCTTCAACTTTAGCGGGATCCACCTGGATACCACGCTCACTGACCACATGTCCAAGGAATTGGACTTCTCGAAGCCAGAATTCACATTTAGAGAATTTGGCATAGAGTTTCTCCTGATGCAGGAGTTTGAGAATACATCGAAGGTGTTTCTCGTGATCAGCTTGGTTCTTAAAGTAAATGAGAATGTCGTCAATGAAGACAATGACGAATTTATCTAAGTACGGCTTGCAAACGCGATTCATGAGATCCATGAACGCAGCCGGTGCATTAGTGAGCCCAAAAGGCATCACTAGGAACTCGTAATGACCATAACGAGTCCTAAATGCGGTTTTATGCACATCTTCATCTCTGACCTTCAGTTGATGGTAGCCTGACCTCAGATCAATCTTCGAGAAATAACTGGCCCCTTGTAACTGATCGAACAAATCGTCGATCCTGGGCAAAGGATATCTATTCTTGATCGTGACCTTATTAAGCTCACGATAGTCGATGCACAGACGCATCGATCCATCCTTCTTCTTTACAAACAGGACTGGCGCTCCCCAAGGAGACGAACTAGGTTTAATGAAACCCTTGGCTAGAAATTCGTCTAGCTGTGTCCTTAATTCTTTCATCTCTGTGGGCGCCAACCTATAAGGTGCTCTGGCAACTGGTGCTGCTCCGGGGATGATATCAATCCTGAATTCCACTTGCCTATCTGGTGGCAAACCAGGTAGTTCTTCCAGAAAAACTTCTGGGAATTCAGAGATGACTGGGATGTCTTCTATCTTCGGTCTAGGTTCATCAATAATCACCTGCGCCATGTAGATGACACATCCCTTCTTTAAACATTTGGAAGCCTTAAGCATAGTCACCTGCTCAGGCAGTCCATATTGGGTATCTCCCCGAATGGTAAGTGGTTCACCAGACGGAGTCTTTATTACCACTTGCTTCATGTTACAGACAATTTGGGCCTGGTTATGAGATAACCAGTCCATACCCAAAACTATGTCAAAACCGACCAACTTAAACGGAAGTAGAGACAGAGGAAAAGAATGGTTCTTAATGGATATAACACACCCATCTAACACAGTTGAGACGGTTTCTATGGTACCATCTGCTAACTCTACCTCATAGTTTATGCTTAAGGTTTTGACAGGTAAATTCAACAATTTACAAAACTTGTTATCTACGAAAGACTTATCTGCGCCTGAATCAAAAAGTACTCTTGCAAAGACATCATTTACAAGGAAAGTACCTGTTATGACATTATCATCTTGCACAGCCTCTTTCGCGTCCATTCTGAAGACTCTAGCATTAGTCTTCTTAGCCTCTTCAGGCTTCTTGTTGTACTTAGGGCAGTTGGTTTTAATGTGGCCCTTTTCATTGCAACGGTAGCACGTTGCGTCTTTCATCTTCTTGCAATCCAAGGTTTTGTGATCCGTGGACTTGCAAATACCACAAGCATAGGTTTTTGACTGAGTCTGTGAGTTCGACTCAAGTCTGCACTTTCCAAAGTGCTGCTTCTTGCATATCTTGCATTTGGGCTTCTCACCAGAATTATGCCCCTCTTTCCTTGAGTCAGATCCTTTCTTGTTGTCACCGTTCCCACGGTGCTTCTTGTTCGATCTACGTGAACCATCATCTTCACGTTTCCTCTTCTCAGCCTCCTTATTCCTCAGCGATCTCTGCCTGACCACATCCAAAGTAAGGGATAAAGATATGTCAGCTACAGACCTAAACGTAGCTGGCCGAGAAGCTTTCACGCTTGCCTTGATCTCCAGGGCTAAACCACCGATAAAACGAGCGATTCTTTTTGGTTCCGGGGTTACCAGATAAGGAACCAACCGGGACATCGTGTTGAAGCTCGTTAGGTAAGCTTGACAGTCAAGGTTTGTCATCACCAATGATAGAAAATCAGACTCTATCTTCTCCACCTCATGTTGAGGGCAGTAATTTTCCCTGATAAGGGCAACAAATTGATCCCACGACATATTGTACAATGGGATTTTTCCGGTGGCTTGGATCAGAGATCTCCACCATGCTAAAGCTTCACCCTTAAAAGACTGCGACACAAACTTGACCACGTCTCTCTCAGCGCATCCGCTGATGTCTACAACCGTATCCATCTCATCCAGCCACGTCATACAGTCAATGGCTCCCTTCTCCCCAGTGAAATCCCGGGGTTTGCAGGAAACGAAATATTTATAAGAGCAACCCTTGTCATGGGGTCCCTTGTTTAGTATAACCTGCTGAGATGGAGCACTGTGGTTCGAGGAGCGTCGGTCATTATTTTTCTTCGAATCGTCCTTCTTGGACGGTGGCTTTGAAGGCTGTGTAGATAGGGTCCTACTACGAGTCCCACTATACTCCTCGTACTGCCTTTCCAAAGCCTGTGTAACTGCGCCGTCTATTATGGCTTTCAATTCAGCACCCGTTAAATTAGTCCGGGCGTTCTCGTTATTCTCCACAGAATGACTATTACCCTCATCCGAGTTAGCTATTTTAATTGAACTGTTGCAGAAAACAAGGACAATAGTTTATTTGGGAGTTTATTATGAAATTGCCCCTTAGGGAAATTCATTAACCATGGTAAACAGAGACCATATTTGGTTAATTTATTAATCATATTTATTTAGGATTTTAATATAACTTATCCTAATTATAAAACAATAACAGTTTTATTCGTGGCACAAAAGGCCCAGTCACATGGACAAATTCAATTTATAAGTTATGATTTCAGAGAATCAAAACATGAAGGTATATTGGCACAATAGGCCTAGTCACAAGGACATTTATAAATTATATGCTAGGATTTCAGAGAATCAAAGCATTTGAGGTTCGAACCTAGTTCATTACCTTTATCTGACAGGGAGTCATAGCTACCACTGTCCTTTGGCCCATATAGAAATGAGCAGGGTCCGTAGGCACGTATTACCACGTATGGTACAAGTATGATCATCTTAATTGATGATTTACCCCATGATTCGGAGATCATTTAATTGGGTTTGGAATCTTTGAAAGATCCTTATATAATAATAACGTGTGTGATTTCAAATGAATCACATCTGCCAGGAGTGTTAACATGTTTTCAGATGTTAACAGGGATTTGAATCTTTTAAACAGGTCTTACCATCTTGGCCCGGCCTTATAATGACCCAAAGGCTAGGTTTCACACTTTAAGATTCTTATTTAAAAATTTCACATAGGCAGATTATTTATTTAAAAGGAATGATTTTAATTTATTTATTTCATATATAATTTATTTATGCACATAATGGCAACATGAAATTTATAAAACAAACATTCCATTAATTTATTCAAAATATTACATGCTGCCCTAAACGGGTCTTTTCAAATAACAATTTACCCACGCAGGGGTTTAAATAAATACTTACCCTCGCAAGGGCTTAATAACACACATACCCACGTAGGGGCTTAATAATAAACATAATAGTCCACGCAGGGACTTATACAATCACACACCCTCGTAGGGGTTAACTGAAATACAGACCCACGCAGGGGTCGAAATAAACAACATACATACCCACGTAGGGGCTTAACAACAAATGGAAGAATTTAGTGATCCTTCTTGTTCTTCCCTTTGATCAAGCTTGCCAATCCTTGGAAGAAGCTCTGTCTCTCCCTACGGTCACGATGGAAACCTCGCTCTACTTCATCCAACCTTTGTAGGATTTCCTCCCTTTCTGGGGGAGAAAACCGTGGCGGCTGCGATTGTGTCCGGATAATAGGTCGAGGAGGTATCTGGTATCCCTGAGTTGGGTAACCTACTCCCCATGGAGCTCCGTATGGTCCTTCCGGGTGAAGAGCGTTATAATTAGCCGCTACCATATAAGGGTCGGCCTCTGCGTAACCGTAGTTGTGGTGAACTGGTGGCTCGAACGGATTGTATGCCACAGAACCCATATATGCTGGAATTGGGTTATCAAAACCCATCGGCGGTGGCTGCGGTACAGCTGGGTTAGAAGGTCCACCCATTTGTGGGTCCTCCTGGTGTGGCGGATAATGACTACCACTGGATTGACTTGGGGAACTGAAATGGAAATCCCCTGCTCGTGACGACATGCGCGCACCGGTTCTCCTTCGCCTCGGCGGTTGCGGAGGTGCCGGCTGCACTGGTGGCGGTGGAGGCGGTGGCGTGACTGCCACGAATCTGGAATCCACAGAGGGATCCTGTTCCTGCTGCTGCTGCTGTTGCTGATGATGAGGCGACGAATGGTGAGGAGGTGTATAGTACCATTCGTGCCGGGTGAACATAGCTTGGAAGCTATCTGGGCCAACATAGGGTGATCCGTGGAACGAAGATCCGTCGGAGATTTCGATCGGATGGTTCGGTGTACCACTTGCGGGTTCGATGGGGTCCGTATCCTCGTCCATGTCGTCCGCGTGATCTCCGGAGTAGTGATCTTCTGGCCCTAGTGGGTTAAAACCCACGGGTTCTTGGATGTAATTGGCCAGGTCAAACCGGCCCCTGAAAGCAGGTGTGGGGTCCCCGAAAGAATGATGCGATAAAGATCGCTGTAATGGTATGTAGGAGGGTTGGGGGTTGTTAGGCTCATTTTCCGAGTATGGCCCATATGAGTTATGCACTGGGGGCGTTGAGCTGTGTGAGACCGACCGTCTGGCTGGTTCAAACAAGTTCCTCCTGTTCTGCCGAGGGTCGTCACTCTCGGTAGTAGACGGAGCTCGCGCATGTGATGGTCCTGCCTCGTTGTCATTGGGGGCGGTAATCGGCCCCTTGCCTCGTCCTCTCCTTCGGAAGAATCTTGGCGGCATTTTCAAATCCTGTCATTATAACACGAGATAACAAAACAAAATATATGCAAAAATAAAGGACAACATAAACAAAGTGGAATTTGTCCTATGTTATATGTCTAGACTCGAAAGTTTAGATATGTGCAATTGTGTTATTGAGATTAAACACAAAAACGCTAGTGTTTAATTCACTCAATGTTGGCTCTGATACCAACCTGTCACACCCCGATTTCCACGTGTCACCGGTGGGCCCGGTGGGGGGATTATCGTGACGTGGTTGGCAACATAATAGTCAAACAACACAATATTTAATATGCACAGCGGAAGCAATTTAAAAAGATATAATACAACCGAATTTAATATTGTAATATCAATGTCACAATATTCGGATGTTTATCCACAGATGGATCGGAATTTAAAATATGAAATAATAGTTCAACAGACTTCAGGCATCTTAAGCTTGCGAGACTTCTATGATGCTAAGGAGAAATCCCAGCCAATTACGCTTAGTACCTGCATTTAATCTTTTTGGGAAAATACGTCAGTTTACACTGGTAAATACAATCAACTGACTCATTTTGGAAAATGATTAAAAATTGGTTTGGATGCACGTGGCATAAACATTTTATTTAACTTGGGAGAATTATTTAAATATATAATCTTGTGAACGAATTACATGTTCCTTGTGCGTTCAGTAGCCCGGATCTTGTCCGGGTTAAAGATCAATAGACACACCACAATGTTCTTTTATGCACTGACGGGTGTACGCCTACACCCCGCACTTAAGTCGTGGCCATTTCGTAAAATGATGCCAAGGATATCCGGGACATGGTCATTAACCCCCCAAAGGCTTTAAGTAACAAGACTGTTTAAACGAGCCGATCAAATTTATTCAATTACCCACTCAACGGTGGAGAATTTGATGCCCGATCAAGCGGTATGCTATATACCGTAACCCAAGCCCGTATAGGGAAAATAAGTTAAAAGTATTTACCTGAGCAATGTATAAATCACAATAAGCAAAATGCACGTAGCTTTTACTGGTACTCCTAATCTGGAACGAAGGTTTTATAATAACCTATTAGAATCCTAACGGGTCTTTAATTAAGCTTAAGCTTAGACCGGCTAGTTTCAAAGATATGGTTCGTACGCACGATTAAGCGAAGACCGGATAGAATGTGATTTAGACCCGACAAGTTCAGAGACCTATTTAATATGGATTTATTATTCACATTCTGGATTTTGAGATAAAACCGTTAAGGTTTGACCCGTTTCGGCTAATTTATGTAAACTTGTTACATAAACCGAACCGTACGCGTAATAAGCGTGACGGGTATTCATGAGAGCTATAGACAGGTTTCCTAAGTTAATTATGCCTCAAATATGTTGTGACATCAGTAAGATGTCTTTCATTATGCCCGAAACGTGTTTAACCACAAACTAGGCCCCGTAGGGGTAGTTTGGTCATTTAAAAGTTTATAAAAGAGTTTAAGTAACAAGCTGAGGTACAGGTCTGATGTAATTAGCAAATATACTCAATTTACTAACTTATATCAGTAGGATAAAATATATATGTGAAATTTATCAATTATAACCAAACTATGCCCCGTAGGGGTATTTTGGTAATTTCACATAAGCCGAAAAGCTCAAAACTGAAGTCTGAGTTTAACAACCTTTGCTTACTATTAAAATATTAAAATTTTCCTCAAATATCAGTAGGTATCAACCCTTGTATGTTTAAAATACTTATAATACATACTATGCGTTAAAAACGCTTAAACAGGCGATTAAAGGCCATTTACGGGTTTGATACTTAAATCTGACATTTTTATATTTCCAGAGGGCTTAAAATAATTTATTTATCATATGTGATTAGTAGCAAAAGGTTTGGAGTCGTTTAGATATGTAAAACTCATTTTATGGCCCGTAAGGGCAAAACCGACAATTACCGGATTAAGCCTACGACTATGAGTTATGCACAGTCTAAAATTAATTAAAAATCTTTAAAAATCCCAAAATAATATATTGCATCAGTGGGTAAAGAGTTTAATATCAAAAAGTATGTTTAAGTAGGCTATACGCTAATTACGCCATTTTATTAACATAAAGCTTTCAATTTGCGATAATGAGCATAACTCTCAATCTACACCTCAAACTGATGTCAAATTTTGCATACAAGTTTATATATCAGTAATTAAGGTTTCTACTATTTTACATTTCCAAAAATCACGTTTAAGGTAATAAGGGCATAATGGTCAACATATGAGCAATTAACGGAATCATGTATATTAATTGGATAACTAATGATCCGAGGTGTATAATCACAGAGGGTTATACTAGTATGTAACCTGGTCCAAATAAAGCTCTTATGTATTTCTAAAACATACCATAACGGGTCAGAACTGAAAGTCAAAGTATAAGTCAAACTATGCGACTTTCGGTTCCGAACCGGGTCTAAACAGGAAATTGTCGGGTTGAACATGTTTAGACATGTCCTTACACTTATTACCAAGTTATATTAATGATCAAACATGTTATATGTGTTCTACATTGCTAATCATGCATAAATTGCATTTTAAACATTCTGTTGACTTTTTATTAGTAAGTTTGACCCGACATTTGACCTAGTTAGAGTGGGAATCAGGGGGAACCCTTTTGAGGTTTTATTACCCACATAATTACCTACTTAAAGGTACTTTTGATTCGACTAATCACTGGACCATTAGTGATTAATCTTAAAGTCAACCATTAATTACGACGGTTTGACTTTTAAGCTAAAACTAAGCTAAAACTTAATTTAGAAAGGATTAGCAAACTTACTGAAGTCCTAAGCTTGATTGGTGATCACTTGAGAGCAGACTTGAGCTCCAGAAATGATCAGATAGCTTGAAGAAGATGTGAAGAACAATGGTTGCATAACATGCCTTTATATAGTGTTTAATCCACCACAAATCCTTGACACATGTGTCTACAACCCACCACAACTGATCAACACATGTTCCTAGTGCTTAGGGGGTGTCTAGGGGTCAAGAGGAATGTGGAAAATCGATTGGAACCGAGCAGATTGCACTCAGCAGGCAAAAACCCAAGAATTTCGGAACTGGGCATTCCCCCGCGTGTCGCGAAGGTTTCTCCCTCCGGCTTCGCAAGTCGCGACGCCATGTCTGCACAAATCTTAATTTTTGATTTTTGCGATTTGATCCTTGGCTCTTCAAAAATTGATTAGGCACTTGTTTCTTGCATTGTAAACCCTCATAATTGATCTATAAAGGCTTTAAAACATATACCCACTTTGCTAAGTCCCCGGTTAACTTTATTGTTACCCGGAAAGTCCTAACTTTCAACGTTTACGCTTTAACTCTTCGCACACAAATTTGATCATAACTTTCTCATACGACAACGAAACTTTATGAAATTTATATCGTGCATTCTAGTGATCATAATTTACAGTTACAAAGCTTCGGTTTTGCCAAAAGGTCACTCAGAGGTATAACTTAAACATGTTGACACTTTTAGCCCCTGTGGTTTGTAATCTTTCAGTTTCAGCTTCGTATGATCCATGATTTATTCGTTTGAAGGTATGAGCATCTTGTAGGGTTAATATACAATATATTTACTCCCTGTTGACACTTAGAATACGTATATTCACATACTTTCCATGTTTGTCAACTTTAGTCCTTTCATAATATTCTTTCACACGTTTAAACATATGACACGTGTCTACACATTATAGGACGTGAATTTTCGAGGTGTTACATCCTCACCCCCTTAAAATAAATCTCGACCCGAGATTTACTGAAATAAATAAGGGTACTTTTCTTTCATCGTGGATTCGACCTCCCACGTGTATTCGGGACCTCTACGGGCATCCCATTTGACCTTTACAATAGGTACATGCTTCCTTCGAAGCTTCTTCACCTGTCGATCTTCAATCGACAAAGGTTTTTCCACAAATTTCAAGCTCTCATCTATATGCACATCTGTATGCGGTATTACCAGTGATTCATCAGCGAAACACTTCTTCAGATTGCAGATGTGGAACACATTGTGAATTCCACTGAGCTCTTCCGGTAAGTTTAACTTATAGGCAACTGACCCGACACGTTCGATAACCTCGAAAGGTCCTATATATCTCGGGCTTAGCTTGCCTTTCTTACCAAACCGCATCACTCCCTTCTAGGGTGAGCTAGGATGTACAAGCCTTTCTTTATAACTCATCTGGTTAGCCCTCAGTTCTTCCATTTCTGTTGATGCTAACCGATATGGAGCTTCTGTAACAGATACAGCTCCTAATAGGATGTCAATCCTAACTTCGCTTTGCCCCTCAGGGTTAAAACAGGGTAGTTCTACTGAGAAGAAATCAAGTTATCCAAATATGATAGAGGTAGCTCAATCTTTGACCTTGGTCCACTTACCGTCGCCTCGAAACTTGGTACTAATCACCAAATTTAACAATTATTAGTCATCATCCTGATGACCTGACATAGATTAGCCACAGCATCCATGAACCGTATAGGCTATTATGTTCCGAACATTCCTAATGAATGTTATTTGAATGTATATACATTATATTTAGTGTAACATCCCGAAAACATGGATTCTTAAAGTTGCAAATTTAATTGCAAATAAATTGGTAAAATAAACTAACTAGGAATGACACTAACCTAGTTAGATAATGACTTGTGTGTAGTTAAAGAAGTATAAAAATAAACTAAGAGAAACTAGAGGGACCAAAAGTGTTTAACTTGAAACTAGTTTTAATAAAAATATTTTATTAAAACATAAACACTCCATTTGGAGTCTCCTGGAGATCGACCCGAACAGGGGGTGCGACCCCAAGCTCCATCAAAACCTAGTTCATCACAAAACTCACAAATTGAGGGCTCTAACCAAGTCAAAAGCGAAAATCGAGCATAGATTAGTGATCCTCATCACAAGGGGGTTACAAGGTATGTAAAATTTGGTGTTAATTCTCTGTTTGAAATTCTCATGAAATTGGGAAATCTGAAAATTGATGTTTCATGTTTGCTATTTGGGTAGAATAGGGTTGATATAGCGTCTAGGAGTAAAACCTAGACAATAACATGCGAAATCATGGCTAATTCCTGAAAATCTCATGAACACATTGAAGGTGATTCATGGGTTTTGTGGGAAACTAGTAAACACTAGGGTTTAGAATGATTATTCTAGTGTAATACGGGTCATTGAAAGTGATTTCTGAAATGATGATGTTTAAATGTTATATGAAAGCTTTATTGATGTTAAGTTTAGCTAAATAACAAGCTATGAACTTGAATATGAATGATATAAAATTCTTCCCGTTAAGTGTTTGTAAAAATGCCCCAAAGAAGGCTCGAAATTTAAATTTAAAGTTAGACGCATGATTGTGATGATTTGACAAAATTATGCGTGTCACACCCCCCCCCCCAAAATACCACCTAGGGAATGTCCCTGTTAGGCGTGTGACGTACCAACAATGAGCCACTAATTACATTGAACCCATACATGTTTCAAAATAAAGTTCTCGATTATTAATAAAGTACCATCCAAGTTCAAATGAAAACCAAAGTGTTCAGCGGAAGTAAAATTAAATAAAGTTGAACAGTTTAAAACCAATATAATCAAGAAATCATAAATTCCTCCAGTCGACCCATGACCACTCCTGCTACTCCAGACAGCAAGTTCCAATGCAATACAACTATCGACCTACAAGCATGCAAACAAGTGTGTCAGACAACGCTGGTGAGTTCAAAGTTTTGTTACCGAGTATAGTTACCAGATACATGTATAAAACAGTTTAACAATTTGATTTGATGTTGTCACTAACTCGATTACCGAAATGGCTACAAGATGTGTTTGCCCAACCCCAATGTCTCTATCAAAACATTGGTCATGCTTTAAGGAAATTAGTTCACGCCCGTCCTCCCCGGTACGGTGTGAGGGTGCCAAACCTAATAGCGCTATCAACTAATAACCTTGTTGCCTCCTCGGAAACTGTCGGTAGATGTAAGGGGTCTTATGTGATAGAAACTGAGTATAATAACAAACATCCCAATAAACAAGCGTTCCTCCCCGGAACGTTACCCGATATCCCTCCCCGGGATGCATGCTTGGAAAAAGAGCAGTGAACTCACCTTGATTTGCTCGGTATGATAAACTACTTGTGCACACTTAAACAATCACAACCTATGGTATTCATGTTTACGAAATTAGTTTTCATTCGCATGTTTTACGTATAATTCACAGTCACATAACAGTGTGCATTCAAACAAACCAGCAATTATTCAAGTCATACGATTACACAATTCTCATGTGTGTTTCACAACAATGCTAACAGTTATAGGTACTACTCATACCAACCAGACCATGTTTTCTCAGTTGATGTCCATGTCGTTAACAAACAGTCAATGTTCATATTATTAGCAAACAGTAGAAGGATCTTGTCAAAAGTCCTTCCTATCATTCAAGTACTAACCACAGTTTGATCTATATTCTGGACGGCGAAACCTCAATCCGACGAAACATTGGAGTGTTTCATCGTCATAACAGGTAACGAATCGCTAGGGATTTTCGTCGATACTATGAGTGACGGAACACTTGAGATTTCATCGATGTAAGAGGGTGAGAATCACTAGAGGTTTCGTCGGCTTCTCTTAACAGTTACAACACTTCATCAAATCCTAATTAATCTATAGCAGTTGCCACAAATCAAATCGTTCACATATAACAATTTCAACTTCATCGTTCAACAGTTAAATTTATGTGTCAATCACAAAAGTTATAAGCACATGTCCTTCCCACTAATAACCATGCACAGGACACAAGATTAGGTAATTTCTCATATGACAAAACAATTGATAAGGTTAAAGTACTTTAACTATTCTGACAAAAGGTGCACATGTTCTGATGAGACCAAGACTACTCATGCACATGAGCCGCCACTTCTACTACAAATTTAACAAGTATTTACATAATACCCTCAATCAAATCACATTAATATCAATCCTTATCTTGACTGATTTCATACACACATCAGGAAGCCATAGTCTCAAGTCTTTTCATTACTTAACCATGCATGTGATATCTTCACCTACTGACATTAATATCGAAACCCAAGTAAGTCAATTATTACAACCCTATCCTATAATAACAAGTCAGTTAACACACATATGAATTCTTGAACACCCATCGGTCCAATGATCATTTAACACACATATGAATTCGGTCCAATGATCATATAACACACATATGTATTCGGTCCAATGATCATACAACAACATCACATAGCATCAAAAAAAATTCCAACATACATATATATAATTCGTTAAATCAAGATTGTGCCTAAACAAGATTATACTAACTGAATTCACGTATTATCACCAAGTAATAATCATCCATCTCATTTAATCATACGTATAAACAATATCGTGTAAACATACTAACCAAGAAGGTGACCGGTATTCGAGGGAGGTTGCTGAACTCGTGCGATCAAGGAAGAGGGGGTAGGGTTTGTTGTTATTACGTGATATAATGATATTATTATACGTATCACAAATTATATTGCTAAAAGGAACACCCTAGTGGGCCGATTCTATTATAACAGACAAGTGGGCCGGTTATTTTAACATGATATCCCATGTTATGCTAAACAACTTAGGGTAGGCCGAACCCCATATTAGTGTACAGTTTGTGTGTTGGGCCGAGATCAACATTGACATGCACATATTGTATGTTGTTCAAGTATGTAGCGGGCTCGGATGACCCATATTGCGAGTTGATACATTGCCGGGTTTTGAAAGTGTGAAGATACCAGGAGGTAAACAATCAGTTAAACGAAGCTATCCAAACAAACGTTCTAACCTATTAAAGAAAGATAATGAGAACTAGATATCAAAAGATAGAATGTTACCGACCTTGAAAGTCCGGGTTGTCATAATGCGATATATGGTTGAAATGGAGTTCTAAACAAGTCGTGATTGAACTCTATAGGAAAAGATACCGGAGCGTCGAGTGGACAAGCCGGTGGCGATTCGCGTTTGAAGGGCGTGCACTAAAGGTATGTAACTTGACCCATTACATTAAACGAAATGTTGTTAAATTATGCAAAGTCTCATTGTAGGATAGTTATGGTGTCGATTGTAGCGACCATGATCGTTACTTAAATTAATAGGCTAAGAGTGACAAGAAATCATTTGGTAGTCGTCATATTGGAGGATTCCACAAGATGAGCCAAACGGGTGGGTTAGTTGTGTAAAATATTGTACTAGTGTTTTAGGGAGTTAAAATGGCGATGACAATCACAAGAGTATTAAGCCATGAGATTGGTAAAGAAATGCGGGTGATAATAAGCCCCGGATGTTGGGTATAAAGTGTCATAAATTTACTAGCGAGATGGTAGTTAATTGTGTGAAGATGGAATGGGTCGAATAAGGTCATAAGTGACTTTTAGTTGTTCAGCCCATAAGTTAAACTTTTGGTACGACTATCGTAATAGGCACGTTGGTAATGAATTTACAGACGTATAGGAAAAAGAATCACTAAAAACGGACTTACGAATCATAAGTTATGGAAATTTTAAGTTGGGATTTGAATAAACATTGAGCTGGGTATGTACAGCAACAGCTTAAGAAAACATTCTAAGAAAAACAGGGCTAGGCGTCATGCGGCGCCCCCCTTGTCCGGGAAAATTTTATTTTTTTGTTTGTTTGACCCATGGAACTTGTTTATATCCATTCTAACATTATCAAAACTGACATTTGATGTGGTTTTGACCTTAGGTGATGTGGAAACTAATCGGATGACGATCAAGCAAGCTTTTGAAGAACCGAACACAAATTGCAAGCTTCCGCGTTAACTTAGTTTACGTTTAAACTATACTTTTCGGATATCTTCATCTAGACAATGTTTTTGATGTAAACGATTTGTTAATCCTGTTTCGAATGTTTCAATTAGTCGGTAGTTGACTAATGTTTGATCACCTTGGAACTTATGTCTTGTTTTAGACGCACTCTATATATATAAAATCCTAAGTATTTTGATTAAAGTCGAGTAGTAATTAGTAGGGTGTTAGAAGTTGGTAATCAGAGCTCAAGGTTGTTAACAAAGTGTTCGGTTCAAGCTTGATCGATCGTCCGGTAAGAATTAATTGCTTTAGTAGACTTACTAGAATACTAGAAAAAGGAAATTTGAATTGATATGCACGGGAAGTGTGTGTTTACACACTCAAACCCGGAAAAGTGCACTAAGCATAAATGGTTTAAGCAAGTGGTGAACTTGGCTAGATCAAAATTAATGACGCATATGTCATAAATGAAATGTTTAACAATTAGTGTAAACATTTCAATTTCAAGATGACAGAAAGATGGGAGGGGTGTATGAATACGCTCGAACCCGGGAAAATACACTAAGTAAGAAAGGTAAGGCAAGATATATACTTGACCAAACCGAAAAAGAATAACACATTATTTATGATTGAGTGAGAGTGATATAAATTTCCGTATAATAAGATGGAAATGAATTAAATAATTATTGATAAATCGTGATGGATGTTTCAGTTAAAGAAATGTCTGGAGTAACCGGAGATGATTCGACATCTCAATTGACTGAACAAATGAAAGCTAAGATTTCCGAGGAGGTCGGAAAAGCTCTAGAAAATAGTCTATCACAGTATATTGATAGATTACAAACCACAATCGTGCCGGTGGTGAACGATATGATGGCTTAATTGAAAGACAGCATACTACAAGAAATAGAAGAAAGGAGGGTGTTGGATATGAATCCAAGATCCGTAAAGAAGTCCAAGCCTAATAAAGCTCCCAAGAAGGGAGTTACAAAAAGTGTGTTACATCAGTGTAGATTTTGTGGAAAATTTCACAAGGGCACATGTGGTAAGCCAAGACATAAAAAGTCTAAATGTCCAGAGAGGCTTGGAACCAAGGACACAACCGACACAAAGTCTGATGCCTAGAAATCAAGGACAAAGTTGTTTTATATAAAAGCCACGGAGGCTAAAGCTGAACCTGATGTCGTTTCAGGTATACTCTTGTAAATTGAATTTCAGCATGAATTTTTAATTATTACGAGTGCAAATAAATCGTTTGTTTTATATCGATTTATTTAACATTCTACATTAGTGTTAACGAAATTACCAAGGCTTTGAAAAATAGAAAGAGGTAATAATAAAAGTTCCATTGTTTATAAGAGGTGCTGAAACTGTACGTTGAGCATCGAGGTAAATATAATCATGATAAATATTGCCTTGGGAAGGGGTGCGCGCACACTCGAACCCGAGAACGTAATGAAGGATGAGCGTCATAATAGGGAGGAGTGTAATAACACCCGAACCCTGGGAGTTTACAATAGTAATAGATGACAAGGACATGGTTATAGACTAAGCCAAACTAAATGAAACATATAGAAACATCGTTTATGTCAACAAACGATGTGGATAAATTCCATACAACGATATGAAACAATAACATGAAATGAATTGATTTTGTTATTGTAACAATGGGTTAAAGTCAGAAATCAAGAGATTAAGATTTGGATAGGAATATCCTCGAAAAAGAAACTAAATGGACAATATGTATTATTTGTTGCTGTAAATAATGAAATACCAATAAATTTGGATTTAAAAGCTCGGGTATGGGTAGATACCCAAGTAACATGTTATTAATAAATTCCTCCTGAGGAAGAACGATAATCACCTTGATGAGGGTGAATATGTAAAAGAATTAGTAAGACAAACATTATGAAAGCGTTAGGATAAGAACGAGTAAACCCCAAAGGCCGAATAACAATAACAGTAGTTTACCAAATAAGACTTGAGACATGGGCCTTCGGGACATTTGTAAAAGAAACAGACCTAAGGGTCGCTGACAAAAGAAAGGTGGTGTACGGATTAATTAAGTAAAGTGCTTGATAATAAAAGTAAACGGCAGCCGGATAATGGGAGCATATTACATTAAGATAATGAGCCCAAGGGAAGGGATAAGAATCAAGTAAACGAAAATACGAATCGACAATTTAGAATGTCAAGGCATAAGGATAAAGTTGACTGTCATAGGCGATGGAACTCACACGAACAAGTCAAACCAGACGAGTGAAAGAATAAAATACTTGGTTGAGTAAAAGCGGTGGATTTTGCTGATACGACCAAATAAATCGAGAAACAAAGTTTTAAGGAATGCCAGAAAGGTTGCTATGAAAATAATATCGATAAAATACTCAATTAATAGGTATGTTTTCAGATAAATGCGTAACCAACAGTCGAGAACGCGAATTAAAAGTCAAGAGACTCGGATTAAGAGTTATGACTGAGAAAACGATAAAATTTTGCAAAAACAGAAATTTCGATAGTCATGTTCAACTACTTTAATGTTGGGCGGGTTGAATAAAGTATAGTGGTTGATATCCCAAGTAAGCGCAACCTGGATAATGAAAGCGTGAAATATTATTGAATCTCTGGGATAGGTCATAAAAGAGTATGAAAGGGAAAATGCAAATGAATGAAACCGGAGTGTTAAAAACATCAAGATCAAGAACCCGGGTAACGGGTTGAAAGGAAATAGAGGCATAAACCAAATAACGGTATGAGTAAAATAAACCGACGCGAAGGACACATAAGGAGTCATAGAGTCGGAAAGATAACCCGAAAGAAAATGACTGTAGCCTTAGACTACGGTCAAGGTCAAACGAATAGAAGATGATCCATGGGATCACCGTAACCTCCAAATTATAAACAATGTAAAGGCCTACGGGAACAAAATGACCATTGGGTCGCAAATACAAATGGAACATACTAGGGGGGTCTCACCCTAAAAAGGTGAAGACCTAATAGAATAGTCTACATGGCTAAGTAAAGGAACCTACGGGTTGATAATATAAAGCGTGGAGAACCAATTATGATTTCTCGCGTAAAATGATAATCCCGAAGAATAATCCTTGTCGTCAATTCCTTGATATGATTAATCGACATGGTTAAAGAGAAAAACATTAAACTAAAATTCAGTTTTAGTAAAGAAACGATGTTCTAACACCTATGAATACCGAGAGAGAAATTAGAAAATGGTTAGTACTAAAGAATATAGGTCTAACGCCGAAAGATGTAAGATGATGCATTCGGAGGAAAGATTCTTAAGAATGAAAAGTCGATGTAAAACTAAACATGGCGTGATGTGATTACGGACACAAAAGTAATATAGAATGTAATCACGTTATAGTGTGAATGACTAGATATGAAATTATAAGCACGCAAAGGGCCGATGACGGCAATATTGCATACCCGAATGACGAGGTATGAGGTAAAATGGTGACCAATTAGTTTAGGCAATAAAACAAGTTGTAGCCTAAATAACATTGTGACCTATGTAGAGCGCTTGTTGATATAAAACTAACGTCAAGTAAGTATGCTGACGGACTCAGTGACTGAATGGTCAAAAGACAACCCGATCAAAAGGGCGACAAAGGAGGGGAAATAGGTGATATAGTTATACTAAAAGTTTTTCCCCTAGGAAGGGTGTTATCCGATTCAGAAAAAGAGAGAAACTAAGCCCGGGGTTTATCGGGCCATTTAAAATCATCGAACGGGTTGGCAAGGTGGCTTATCGCCTCGAGCTACCGGAAGAGTTGAGTGTGTAACGACTTTCACTAAAATTAATACTTATTATGTTAATTGTATAAAAAGGAAACCCTAATTGAGACACCCAAGTAATTCTGCATAAACCCTAAAATTTTCAGAACATTCAAAATCAGGATCAGGGCCCCTAAAACTCAAAGGGGGTTAAACCCTAATTGATATTTATCTACGAAATACATTGTCAAAATAGAAATTCGTTCGTACGTCGACTCACCCAGGCTATGCTAGTAACGAGGCTACCCTAGGCCATAGGGGCACACCCCGCGATACGCGACAGGTGGAGAGTATCCCTCCGCGACTCGCGGGCGGCTCAAATTTTGGGTATAAATGCAGGGGCTTGGGGCCTGAACTATTTGCTCAGTTCGACGGTCTAAAACGTCGTCCTACTCTTTGTATCTCCGTTTCTTTCTATCAACGCCCTAAAACCTCGAAACTCTGCTCGTTATTAGGGTAATAACT
Source organism: Helianthus tuberosus (assembly GCA_030545235.1). Lineage (NCBI taxonomy): Eukaryota > Viridiplantae > Streptophyta > Magnoliopsida > Asterales > Asteraceae > Helianthus > Helianthus tuberosus. The sequence goes on along the minus strand of CM060383.1, from coordinate 33,386,609 downwards.
CTAATCGATGCTACGATTCAATCTCCGATCGACTGAAACTATCCAACGGGATGTTTAAGTGCTATCCTTTGTCATTAGTCGTGATTCCGACAGAATGTTTAAGTACCACCCGAACTCGGGGAATACTCTGTCATTCGTTGTGAGGGTTTTATCTCGTGATTATCGTTAAAGTTGAATTGAGTTAATACACTAATACGAGTTCCATTGTATCTAGAAATTAGAACTCGTAAGCAAGGAGCTGCTAGAGTACTTAATAGCTAAGTAAACTTAATAGTTAAATAAACTTAGCAACTAAGTTAGCTGAGTAGATTAATTAATCTATTAATTAAGTTAAGTATGATTAATTAATCAGGATTAATTAAGTTAATCAAGATTAATTAAGCTAAGCAAGATTAATTAAGCTAAGCAAGATTAATTAAGCTAAGTAAGTTATTTAGTTAAATGGATAAGCAAACTTAATAGTTAAGGAAACTTAATAGTTAAGGAAACTTAATAGTTAAGGAAACTTAAAGGTTAAGGAAACTTCCTAGCTAAGGAATAAATCTACCTATAAATAGGAAGCTTAGGATTCATTTTCCTTTGTTCATTTATTCTATTCTTCTCTCTATACGTTGGTGTTCTAACCAATAATCACCAAAGCGATGTCATGTCCGATCGATTCAGGAACCATCTAACGAATGTCGAAGTGTTGTGCTTTGTGAATTTCGTTAAACGGAATCCAAAGTACTATACTTTGTGAGTTCATTAAATGGATACCAAAGTACTGTCTGAATAAGACTATACTTTGTGAAATTCGTGAAGGTTCGAATCTCGTGACTACCGTTAAGGTTTGATTTGGGTTTTACACAAATACGTATTCCATTCTGTTAAACTATGTGTTTAACTACCAAGAATACTCCCAACTACACACTTACAATCAAACAAACTATTAAATCATCAGAAGATCCAGAATAATAAAGTGCATGCTTAATTATCAGAAGAAGTAGAATCAAGAAGCTTGTTAACTCAATCCTGCATGCTTATAATGTGAGTCATTCTCTTTTTATCAAATCTGTTTATAAAAGTATGTTTATTTTTAAGATTATAATTACAGTGATTAAGTTTATGTAGTCACCAAATTACAGCCGGTATGTGGGGTATTGTGCACAATATTACTGTTTTTATCACTTTAGGTGGGCGAACCTAATTAATGATACTCGTTACTATTGGGTGAACGGACTCAATAGTAATATGACCACAGTCACCGAAACGGGTCGATGACAAGTACTGTGGGTATTTGGTTGAAATAAACATTGTAATCTCTCTTAATACTGTGAATTATAACAAACGAGTCATTTTAGCAAAATGAATGATTCACTCAGTATTTTCCGCTGACAAAACCTTTTTCAAACATGTTTCAGGTAAATACAGTAGATTGGAGTAAGAGATGAATACGGCACTGAAAGGCTTCAAGAAGTGGCTTATTTTATTAATTAAATCAAATTAAGAAATATTGTTTTATGTAATAAAATTTATCCTTATTAAAGCTACCATTGTAAAACATGGGTTTATCCCATCTATTTAATAAATAAAATCCGGTGTTTTCTAAACTCTGATATTTTTCCTAACTCACGGTCCTGATGAAATTTCCGCTGCAATATTTTTCAAAATAATCACCGGTACCACTGGGCTGTTCGCGGCTTCCGATTCCGTCCAGGGTGGGTCGGGGGCCGTGACAGAAGGTGGTATCAGAGCCACTGATTTAAGCCAATTAGGTGTTGTAAAAATACCTAAGTTTATATAAAAGAGTTAGGAGATTGCTGTTAATTGGTAGCACACATGATAGCATTTAGACTTGAACTTAAGAAAAGATGCCTTAGTATCAGCTTCAAGATAAGCTAAGTACTTATGTGAATAAATTATGATGGGTTTTGATATACCATAAGAATGGTAATTAGAATATTGCAAGATATGATAAATAAGCAAGAATTAATAATAATTATTGCTTATTGATATTACTTGGTCTAGAATAATATATGTTACGGGAATACAAATTTCCTTAATTCTGGATAAAAGCCCTAATGAAAGAGGCACTTTTGAAAAGATACTATTTATGGGAAATAGAAAATTTTCTCTGGCAAGACTGGGTATGGTGTAGTAGACTCTCCAGTTTGTCCAGATATATTGAGGTTACCGCTCCGGCGCGAATCGGATAAGACGGGATAGATAATATGTCAAACAAGTGACAAGATTTCCCTAAATAGTATCATGACCAGATATTTGATTGGTTTTTGGAAATATGAATCTGTTAAATACATTGACCTGATAGATGGTATGTTTATTTCAGCATGTGAAATATATGATTATATAGATGTATATATCTATAAGAAATTCCAAAAGTTAATTTGGAATAAAGCACAAACATCTGTGTCTAGATTTTTTTATTAAGAATCTCTTTTCAGATATCAAACATTATTTTGTCTAATCATTTACCTCATAATTCGTACGACAATATAAACAATAGAAACCCTTTAAGTTTGGACACCATCAAAAGTATAAGAATTTCTAAATGTGTTACCATAAACTATTAAGGCAAGTAAGAAATATGCAAAGTTGTAATAATATACAATAAAATACATGAAAATTTAATTATAAGTCCACAGAAGTTAAAGTATATCACACATGACTTCCAAAGCAAGACCTTTGGAAAATATAAATTGGGCACGATGACACCAATGTTAATTCCATCAGTAGAAAAACTACTAATCCAAAAAGTGGTACTTTGCCACATGATCCTACAACCAACATGAATCTCGCTGAGGTACGTTGTAACAAGATTTCACAACCATTGGTGCACAGTCTAATCAAAGTCATAATTATTATCACTGAAAAAGGAGTCACATAGTTTTACAAAATCCCTATTTTATTCGACATTTCCTGGTAATGTCACTTAACAACGGTTATCACACGAACTTCCAGATAAAATTCTTATATTTCTTTTTCTGAATTCTGCATATAATGAGTTGACTTTTGCATTTCTACTTCCCCTAATGGTCATCATACCATAAGGATTTATTTCATAGTAACGAATATTGATCTATTTCATTTCTTGGTAAATCCCTACGTTACACATGCACTGTTTGTTACGCATGTGGTTCGTTTGATTTATAAAGACCACTGGAGGGCTTCATTCCGATTTGTTATTTTATCCAAACTCAAATATCATTCCGCTTTTTGTACTGTGAACCGCATTATTGCAAAACAATAACTCCTTGATATCGAGTCAATAAATTTCTTGAAAAACTTAATTTTCTTTGGCATACATAGTTTCTATAGTGACCATGTCCGAATTTTCTTATTAAAACTTGTTTTGTTTAAATCAAATTCAAATTATTTGATTTGCTCACATTACATATTCATTTCAAAATCCCATATGATAGATGGAAGCTATCATATTCAAAATAGTCCCAACAAGCACTTCATTTGTTTTGAACCATAATAGGCTTGTTTAAATCTTCGACTTCATTAAATCATTTCTTTGATCACGATCACCTTGTACTAACATTTTCACAAAATTTAAAGCTTGCACTAATCTAGTATATATATATCATATACGGATTTAATTATTTATATATTTATAAAAGCCATCTTAACACAAATCGTGTGTTAAGATAATGATACACAAATTCTTGTCATATTTCAATGTATCTCTTAATGATTCTTACAACATCAATCAAGCCTTTCGTGATAATTATTGCTTTAACAATATTCAATCGAAAAACATTATATAAAATTAATTATATATGGAAACTTACATAAGTGATTACCTAATTTACAAAATAGTATTACTATATTCTTATTAAATCATTGAGGTGAAGAATTTATATTTTTATATATATGTATAAAAATTATGTTTGAATTATACTCTCATTTAAGTGTATGTTTAGATATTTATTACTAATATCAGTTTTATTATTAGTAAGAAAATATTAATAATAATAGTGTTAGTATTATTTTAAAATACTAGGGTTATTGTCAAGGGCAGATATTGAATAGCCTAGCCTTAATTAGGCATGGATTGGCCACCTATGCTTAAACAAGGCAGCACTAATCAATATCCAACCATGATAATGACTAGTTAAATTAAGTTATCATACTTAATTAGTAAAATTTAATTATATGTAGAAATATTTTACATATACTTTACACTGTAAATAGAAGTCATATTTTCATAAAACAATACAAGAATTAGAGAAACGAATAAAATTATCTAAATAACTGTCTAAGTATTCATGAACAAGACATTTATATTTATATTTAATTATTCATCTTGTTTAAATATTCTACAATACTTTTATAAAATATGCATTTTAATATATATTTTACTCAAGCCAATATTTAAGTATGCTTGATATTAAAATAAGCATTTACTATTTTTCTTTTATGATTTAAAATATATTATTGTAAAATCTTATAGTTAAACATATTTGATTTTAAAATAATGATCATGAATTCTAGGATATTTGGATCAACATAAAACATATATCATTATTTTGTCAAAATTACCACGGATTTTGATTTTACTTTATGATAACACAAAAGGAAAAGATATTTAATAAATTGAAGTATCACATATTTTGTAATAACTATGTAAACGCTTTGGCAAGAAAATGATCATATAAGAATAATATGGTAGTCATCAACTAAGTTGGTTTAAGGAAACATTATAATATATATAAGAATAGTCTCCGTTTTCAATAATTGTAAATATATTCACAACGTTATATGATTTCCAAATGAAAATAATTAATCACATAAAATCGGACCATTAAAATATTTTACAAATACTTTTGTACAATAAATATTTTTACATCTCTATTTACAACTTTTATATAAATAGTAAATTCTTTTACAAAATAATACTAAAATATTTTGTAATAAATATAAGTTATTTTTAGTATAGTAAAATACTAAAATTTATTTTTGGTAACCATTTACATATAGTAAAAATATGTAACAAATAAATATATATTACATAGTAGTTATATTTAATATATATAAGATACGGTTCAGACAAATACACAAATAATATATATTACATTTTGCTTTACAAAATATAATATTTATGCCAAAACAACTTGTTCTTGTTATATTTCAATCTCTAGGACATAGTATGAACCCTAAAAGTGCACTATCACAATTAAAACAACTTGGAACTTTAAACAAATAATACACTAACTTTATTATCTTATGGTGTATATTTGCAATTCATTCATCTCAACATTTTGATTTCTCATATCATAATTTAATATTTGACAAATCATTTTTCATGCTTTTATTTCATTTTGGAACCTGTCAATTCTAAGTCTTCCTCAGTTGTCAATCAAAGTAAGCTTTCTTTTGACAAAGAATTTTATTAATTCTAAAAACCCTTCACATTCATTTTAAATATCTATTGATCATATATCTTTTGGCTTGAACATAATCACCTTGGAAACTATATCATTTCATCGGAATGTCTCATCTTTTGAAATATCTAGATTCGCTTCCTTGAAACTCTCAGTTAATTTCGAAAACGGTAAATTTATTATTAAGTTCTTTCAATCATAACAATACCTTGCAGTATCCATATACATTTGATTTGTCATATTCTTGGTACAATTATGTACTCAGATTACGATACACTAAATTCTATTGTCCAGTACCATTTAAGTAAACGATATTGATTTTCGGATAATCATTAACAAATCATTTTCCATACTTCCATTCACAAATAGATAATTATCAATTCGGAATCTCCCTCAATTGATCAAAGTAAGTTCATTTCGGATATTGAATCCAATTGTTTCTATAAATCATTTTTATTTTCAAAGTTCATACCCCTCAAATATCTTTTGATTCCATCCCACGATACATTGTTTCTACTAATTAAAAGAAGTAACATAACCCCAAGAAAATATCATAGTCCAAATCTCGAGGACGTGATTTTATTAAGGTGGGGAGGATGTAACGACTCTCACTAAAATTAATACTTATTATGTTAATTGTATAAAAAGGAAACCCTAATTGAGACACCCAAGTAATTCTGCATAAACCCTAAAATTTTCAGAACATTCAAAATCAGGATCAGGGCCCCTAAAACTCAAAGGGGGTTAAACCCTAATTGATATTTATATTCGAAATACGTTGTCAAAATAGAAATTTGTTCGTACGTCGACTCACCCAGGCTATGCTAGTAACGAGGCTACCCTAGGCCATAGGGGCACGCCCCGCGATACGCGACAGGGGGAGAGGATCCCTCCGCGACTCGCGGGCGGCTCAAATTTTGGGTATAAATGCAGGGGCTTGGGGCCTGAACTATTTGCTCAGTTCGACGGTCTAAAACGTCGTCCTACTCTTTGTATCTCCGTTTCTTTCTATCAACGCCCTAAAACCTCGAAACTCTGCTCGTTATTAGGGTAATAACTCTAATCGCTGCTACGATTCAATCTCCGATCGACTGAAACTATCCGACGCGAACCGCCACAAATCACTTAATGTAACGGGTCAAGTTACATACCTTTAGTGCATGCCCTTCAGACGCGAACCGCCACCGGCTTGTCCACTCGACGCTCCGGTATCTTTTCCTATAGAGTTCAATCACGACTTGTTTAGAACTCCTTTTCAACCATATATCGCATAATTTTGTCAAATCATCACAATCATGTGTCTAACTTTAAATTTCAATTTCAAGCCTTCTTTGGGGCATTTTTACAAACACTTAACGGGCATAATTTTATATCATTTATATTCAAGTTCATATCTTGTTATTTAGCTAAACTTAACATCAATAAAGCTTTCATATAACATTTAAACATCATCATTTCAGAAATCACTTTCTATGACCCGTATTACACTAGAATAATCATTCTAAACCCTAGTGTTTATTAGTTTCCCACAAAACCCATGAATCACCTTCAATGTGTTCATCAGATTTTCAGGAATTAGCCATGATTTCACATGTTATTGTCTAGGTTTTACTCCTAGACACTATATCAACCTTATTCTACCCAAATAGCAAACATGCAACATCAATTTTCAGATTTCCCAATTTCATGAGAATTTCAAACAGAGAATTAACACCAAATTTTACATACCTTGTGATGAGGATCACTAATCTATGCTCGCTTTTCGATTTCGACTTGATTTAAGCCCTCAATTTGTGAGTTTTGTGATGAACTAGGTTTTGATGGAGCTTGGGGTCGCACCCCCTGTTCTGGTCGATCTCCAGGAGACTCCAAATGGAGTGTTTATGTTTTAATAAAATATTTTTTATCAAAACTAGTTTCAAGTTAATCACTTTTGGTCCCTCTAGTTTCTCTTAGTTTATTTTTATATTTCTTTAACTACACACAAGTCATTATCTAACTAGGTTAGTGTCATTCCTAGTTAGTTTATTTTACCAATTTATTTGCAATTAAATTTGCAAATTTTAAGAATCCATGTTTTCGGGATGTTACAAGTCCACCCCCCTTAAAAGGGTTTCGTCCCCGAAACCAAAGTACATACCAAATAATATAGGGTAGAGACGTCGCATCTCCTCTTCGGACTCCCACGTAGTGTCCGAGGCTTTCCTATGCTCCCACTTGATCTTGACTTGATCAATTTGTTTGTTTCGCAATTGCTTGACCTTCCGATCCAAAATCTCCAATGGTCTCACCGCATAATTCAGGCTATTATCCACCTTGATATCATCGTAATGGATATAAGTTGTTTCCTCCGTTAGACATTTCCGAAATTGAGACACGTGAAATGTGCCATGTATTCCACTCAACTCTTCCGGTAGCTCGAGGCGATAAGCCACCTTGCCAACCCCGTTCGATGATTTTAAAAGGCCCGATAAATCTCGGGCATAGTTTCTCTCTTTTCCTGAATCGGATAACACCCTTCCTTGGGGAAAACTTTTAGCATAACTATATCACCTATTTCCTATCCTTTGTCGCCCTCTTGATCGGGTTGTCTTTTGACCATTCAGTCACTGAGTCCGTCAGCATACTTACTTGACGCTAGTTTTATATTAACAAGCGCTCTACATAGGTCACAGTGTTATTTAGGCTACAACTTGTTTTATTGCCTAAACTAATTGGTCACCATTTTACCTCATACCTCGTCATTCGGGTATGCAATATTGCCGTCATCGGCCCTTTGTGTGCTTATAATTTCATATCTAGTCATTCACACTATAACGTGATTACATTCTCTATTACTTTTGTGTCCGTGATCACATCACGCCATGTTTAGTTTTACATCGACTTTTCATTCTTAAGAATCTTTCCTCTGAATGCATCATCTTACATCTTTTGGCGTTAGACCTATATTCTTTAGTACTAACCATTTTCTAATTTCTCTCTCGGTATTCATAGGTGTTAGAACATCTTTTCTTTACTAAAACTTAATTTTAGTTTAATGTTTTTCTCTTTAACCATGTTGATTAATCATATCAAGGATTATTATCTACCCGTAGGTTCCTTTACTTAGCCTTGTAGACTATTCTATTAGGTCTTCACCTTTTTAGGGTGAGACTCCCCCTAGTATGTTCCATTTGTATTTGCGACCCAATGGTCATTTTGTTCCCGTAGGCCTTTACATTGTTTATAATTTGGAGGTTATAGTGATCCCGTGGGTCATATTCTATTCGTTTGACCTTGACCGTAGTCTAAGGCTACCCTCACTTTCTTTCGGATTATCTTTCCGACTCTATGACTTCTTATGTGTCCTTCGCGTCGGTTTATTTTACTCATACCGTTATTTGGTTTATGCCTCTATTTCCTTTCAACCCATTACCCAGGTTCTTGATCTTGATATATTTTTTTTAACACTCTGGTTTCATTGGTTTGCATTTTCCCTTTTATACTCTTTTATGACCTATCCCATATATTCAATAATATTTCACGCTTTCATTATCCAGGTTGCGCTTACTTGGGATATCAACTACTATACTTTATTCAGCCCGCCCAACATTAAAGTAGTTGAACATGACTATCGAAATTTCTGTTTTTGCAAAATTTTATCGTTTTCTCAGTCATAACTCTTAATCCGAGTCTCTTGACTTTTAATTCGCGTTCTCGACTGTTGGTTACGCATTTATCTGAAAACATACCTATTAATTGAGTATTTTATCGATATTATTTTCATAGCAACCTTTCTGGCATTCCTTAAAACTTTGTTTCTCGATTTATTTGGTCGTATCAGCAAAATCCACCGCTTTTACTCAACCAAGTATTTTATTCTTTCACTCGTCTGGTTTGACTTGTTCGTGTGAGTTCCATCGCCTATGACAGTCAACTTTATCCTTATGCCTTGACATTCTAAATTGTCGATTCGTATTTTCGTTTACTTGATTCTTGTCCCTTCCCTTGGGCTCATTATCTTAATGTAATATGCTCCCATTATCCGGCTGCCGTTTACTTTTATTATCAAGCACTTTACTTAATTAATCCGTACACCACCTTTCTTTTGTCAGCGACCCTTAGGTCTGTTTCTTTTACAAATGTCCCGAAGGCCCATGTCTCAAGTCTTATTTGGTAAACTACTGTTATTGTTATTCGGCCTTTGGGGTTTACTCGTTCTTATCCTAACGCTTTCATAATGTTTGTCTTACTAATTCTTTTACATATTCACCCTCATCAAGGTGATTATCGTTCTTCCCCAGGAGGAATTTATTAATAACATGTTACTTGGGTATCTACCCATACCCGAGCTTTTAAATCCAAATTTATTGGTATTTCATTATTTACAGCAACAAATAATACATATTGTCCATTTAGTTTCTTTTTTTTTTCTCGAGGATATTCCTATCCAAATCTTAATCTCTTGATTTCTGACTTTAACCCATTGTCACAATAACAAAATCAATTCATTTCATGTTATTGTTTCATATCGTTGTATGGAATTTTATCCACATCGTTTGTTGACATAAACGATGTTTCTATCTGTTTCATTTAGTTTGGCTTTGTCTATAACCATGTCCTTGTCATCTATTACTATTGTAAACTCCTAGGGTTCGGGTGTTATTACACTCCTCCCTATTATGACGCTTATCTTTCATTACGTTCTCGGGTTCGAGTGTGCGCGCACCCCTTCCCAAGGCAATATTTATCATGATTATTTTTACCTCGATGCTCAACGTACAGTTTCAGCACCTCTTATAAACAATAGAACTTTTATTATTACCTCTTTCTATTTTTCAAAGCCTTGGTAATTTTGTTAACACTAATGTAGAATGTTAAATAAATCGATATAAAACAAATGATTTATTTGCACTCGTAATAATTAAAAATTCATGCTGAAATTTAATTTACAAGAGTATACCTGAAACGACATCAGGTTCAGCTTTAGCCTCCGTGGCTGTTATATAAAACAACTTTGTCCTTGATTTCTGGGCATCAGACTTTGTGTCGGTTGTGTCCTTGGTTCCAAGCCTCTCTGGACATTTAGACTTTTTATGTCTTGGCTTACCACATGTGCCCTTGTGAATTTTTCCACAAAATCTACACTGATGTAACACACTTTTTGTAACTCCCTTCTTGGGAGCTTTATTAGACTTGGATTTCTTTACGGATCTTGGATTCATATCCAACACCCTCCTTTCTTCTATTTCATGTAGTATCCTGACTTTCAATTCAGCCATCATATCGTTCACCACCGGCACGATTGTGGTTTGTAATCTATCAATATACTGTGATAGACTATTTTCTAGAGCTTTTCCGACCTCCTCGGAAATCTTAGCTTTCATTTGTTCAGTAAATTGAGATGTCGAATCATCTCTGGTTACTCCAGACATTTCTTTAACTAAAACATCCATCACGATTTATCAATAATTATTTAATTCATTTCCATCTTATTATACGGAAATTTATATCACTCTCACTCAATCATAAATAATGTGTTATTCTTTTTTGGTTTGGTCAAGTATATATCTTGCCTTACCTTTCTTACTTAGTGTATTTTCCCGGGTTCGAGCGTATTCATACACTCCTCCCATCTTTCCGTCATCTTGAAATTGAAATGTTTACACTAATTGTTAAACATTTCATTTATGACATATGCGCCATTCATTATGAACTAGCCAAGTTCACCACTTGCTTAAACCATTTATGCGTAGTGCTCTTTTCCGGGTTTGAGTGTGTAAACACACACTTCCCGTGCATATCAATTCAAATTTCCTTTTTCTAGTATTCTAGTAAGTCTACTAAAGCAATCAATTCTTACCGGACGATCGATCAAGCTTGAACCGAACACTTTGTTGACAACCTTAAGCTCTGATTACCAACTTGTAACACCCTTCTAATTACTACTTGAATTTGAAATAATTCATACAATTTTATATAAAAGATGTCCAACTTATAACAATAGTTCCATAGATAAAGTTCATAAGTAGCAAAACTTTAGTCAACTAATCGACTAATTCAAACATTCATAAGTTGTTTAGCAAATGGTCTACATTTTCAAAAACATTGTCTATTAGAGTTAGATAACGCGGAAGCTTCAAAAGTTCGTGTTCGGTTCTTCAAAACATGCTTGATCATCGTCCACATACTTGCAAAACCTGAAAACTGAAGATTTTTAACAAATCTTAGTGTTAGAGTTCTTATAAATATTACATAATCGAAACTACAATCAAATCGGATTCGATTAACTATAATATGCAAAAACTTATAGAAATCTCAGGACTCTACCGTAACTTACGGTATCTACCGTAAGTTACGGTAGTCCCTTGAACTTTCTAGTCTATCGTAAATCAGTAGAAAACCACCGTAAGACTTTTGTTTTCCACCGTAAATTACGGTGGACTCTGCAACTTTACCATTTGACTATTTTTTTTTTTTGTTAATTTCACCATATTCCACACATCGTTTTAGGCGATTCTTTTCCCGTATATTTGTAATTTTATTAAGGACATGTTCCTTACGACTATCATACCACAATGTGACTCACCGATTAATACGGCTAAAAGCCACTATACTATCATTCGACCCATTCTAACTTTTTTTTACTACATTACACTAGTAAGCCTATGGCGCCTTATACCCATCATCCGGGGCTTAGCATCACTTGCGCTTCCTTACCAATTCCATGGTTTAACGCTCTTGTGATTTTAACGCCAATGCTAACTAATTAGAACACCAATACTACAATTTACACTATTGTTTGACCCGTTGGCTCATCTTGTGGAAATCCTCCAATGTGATGACTACCAAACGGTTCCTTATTAATTTTAACTCTATTAATTCAAGTAGCGATCATAGTCGCAAAATCAACACAATTTCTATTAAAAAATGCGACTGTACATAATATAACCAGAAATCACTTAATGTAACGGGTCAAGTTACATACCTTTAGTGCACGCCCTTCAGACGCTAACCGCCACCGGCTTGTCCACTCGACGCACCGGTATCTTTTCCTATAGAGTTCAATCACGACTTGTTTAGAACTTCTTTTCAACCATATATCACATAATTTTGTCAAATCATCACAATCATGCGTCTAACTTTAAATTTCAATTTCGAGCCTTCTTTAGGGCATTTTTACAAACACTTAACGGGCAGAATTTTATATCATTCATATTTAAGTTCATAGCTTGTTATTTAGCTAAACTTAACATCAATAAAGCTTTCATATAACATTTAAGCATCATCATTTCAGAAATCACTTTCTATGACCCGTATTACACTAGAATAATCATTCTAAACCCTAGTGTTTACTAGTTTTCCACAAACCCCATGAATCACCTTCAATGTGTTCATGAGATTTTCAGGAGTTAGCCATGATTTCGCATGTTATTGTCTAGGTTTTACTCCTAGACACTATATCAACCCGATTCTACCCAAATAGCAAACATGCAACATCAATTTTCAGATTTCCCAATTTCATGAGAATTTCAAACAGAGAATTAACACCAAATTTTACATACCTTGTAACCCCCTTGTGATGAGGATCACTAATCTATGCTCGCTTTTCGATTTCGACTTGATTTGAGACCTCAATTTGTGAGTTTTGTGATGAACTAGGTTTTGATGGAGCTTAGGGTCGCACCCCCTGTTCTGGTCGATCTCCAGGAGACTCCAAATGGAGTGTTTATGTTTTAATAAAATATTTTTATCAAAACTAGTTTCAAGTTAATCACTTTTGGTCCCTCTAGTTTCTCTTAGTTTATTTTTATATTTCTTTAACTACACACAAGTCATTATCTAACTAGGTTAGTGTCATTCCTAGTTAGTTTATTTTACCAATTTATTTGCAATTAAATTTGCAAATTTTAAGAATCCATGTTTTCAGGATGTTACATCAAGCAATTGCGAAACAAACAAATTGATCAAGTCAAGATCAAGTGGGAGCATAGGAAAGGCTTGGACACTACGTGGGAGTCCGAAGAGGAGATACGACGTCTCTACCTTACATTATTTGGTATGTACTTTGGTTTCGGGGACGAAACCCTTTTAAGGGGGTGGACTTGTAACATCCCGAAAACATGGATTCTTAAAGTTGCAAATTTAATTGCAAATAAATTGGTAAAATAAACTAACTAGGAATGACACTAACCTAGTTAGATAATGACTTGTGTGTAATTAAAGAAGTATAAAAATAAACTAAGAGAAACTAGAGAGACCAAAAGTGTTTAACTTGAAACTAGTTTTAATAAAAAATATTTACTAAAACATAAACACTCCATTTGGAGTCTCCTGGAGATCGACCAGAACAGGGGGTGCGACTCCAAGCTCCATCAAAACCTAGTTCATCACAAAACTCACAAATTGAGGGCTCAAACCAAGTCAAAATCGAAAATCGAGCATAGATTAGTGATCCTCATCACAAGGGGGTTACAAGGTATGTAAAATTTGGTGTTAATTCTCTGTTTGAAATTCTCATGAAATTGGGAAATCTGAAAATTGATGTTGCATGTTTGCTATTTGGGTAGAATAGGGTTGATATAGCGTCTAGGAGTAAAACCTAGACAATAACATGCAAAATCATGGCTAATTCCTGAAAATCTCATGAACACATTGAAGGTGATTCATGGATTTTGTGGGAAACTAGTAAACACTAGGGTTTAGAATGATTATTCTAGTGTAATACGGGTCATAGAAAGTGATTTCTGAAATGATGATGTTTAAATGTTATATGAAAGCTTTATTGATGTTAAGTTTAGCTAAATAACAAGCTATGAACTTGAATATGAATGATATAAAATTATGCCCGTTAAGTGTTTGTAAAAATGCCCCAAAGAAGGCTCGAAATTTAAATTTAAATTTAAAGTTAGACGCATGATTGTGATGATTTGACAAAATTATGCGTTATATGGTTGAAATGGAGTTCTAAACAAGTCGTGATTGAACTCTATACGAAAAGATACCGGAGCGTCGAGTGGACAAGCCGGTGGCGATTCGCGTTTGAAGGGCGTGCACTAAAGGTATGTAACTTGACCCGTTACATTAAACGAAATGTTGTTAAATTATGCAAAGTCTCATTGTAGGATAGTTATGGTGTCGATTGAAGTGACCATGATCGTTACTTAAATTAATAGGCTAAGAGTGACAAGAAATCGTTTGGTAGTCGTCATATTGGAGGATTCCACAAGATGAGCCAAACGGGTCGGTTAGTTGTGTAAAATATTGTACTAGTGTTTTAGAGAGTTAAAATGGCGATGACAATCACAAGAGCATTAAGCCATGAGATTGGTAAAGAAATGCGGGTGATAATAAGCCCCGGATGTTGGGTATAAAGTGTCATAAATTTACTAGCGAGATGGTAGTTAATTGTGTGAAGTTGGAATGGGTCGAATAAGGTCATAAGTGACTTTTAGTTGTTCAGCCCGTAAGTTAAAATTTTGGTACTACTATCGTAATAGGCACATTGGTAATGAATTTACAGACGTATAGGAAAAAGAATCACTAAAAACGGACTTACGAATCATAAGTTATGGTAATTTTAAGTTGCGAATTGAATAAACATTGAGCTGGGTATGTACAGCAACAGCTTAAGAAAACATTCTGAGAAAAACAGGGCTAGGCGTCACGCGTAGCCCCTAGGCGTCACGCAGCGCCCCCCTAGTCCGGAAAAATTTTATTTTTTTGTTTGTTTGACATATGGAACTTGTTTATATCCATTCTAACATTATCAAAACTGACATTTGATGTGGTTTTGACCTTAGGTGATGTGGAAACTAATCAGATGACGATCAAGCAAGCTTTTGAGGAACCGAACACAAATTGCAAGCTTCCGCGTTAACTTAGTTTACGTTTAAACTATACTTTTGGGATATCTTCATCTAGACAATGTTTTTTATGTAAACGATTTGTTAATCTTGTTTCAAATGTTTCAATTAGTCGGTAGTTGACTAATGTTTGATCACTTTGGAACTTATGTCTTGTTTTAGACGCACTCTATATATATAAAATCCTAAGTATTTTGATTAAATTCGAGTAGTAATTATGTAACACCTCGAAAATTCACGTCCTATAATGTGTTGACACGTGTCATATGTTTAAAACGTGTGAAAGAATATTATAGAAGGACTAAAGTTGACAAACATGGAAAGTATGTGAATATACGTATTCTAAGTGTCAACTGTGAATAAAGATAATGTACATTAACCCTACATGATGCTCATACCTTCAAACGAATAAATCATGGATCATACGAAGCTAAAAGTGAGAGATTTCAAACTACAGGGACTAAATGTGTCAACATGTTTAATTTATACCTCTGAGTGACCTTTTGACAAACCCGAAGCTTTGTAACTGTTAATTACGCTCACTAGAATGCACGATATAAATTTCGTAAAGTTTCGTTGTCGTATGAGAAAGTTATGATCAAATTCGTGTGCGAAGAGTTAAAGCGTAAACGTTGAAAGTTAGGACTTTTCGGGTAACAATAAAGTTAACCGGGGACTTAGCAATGTGGGTATATGTTTTAAAGCCTTTGTAGATCAATTATGAGGGCTTACAATGCAAGAAACAAGTGCCTAATCGAATTTTGAAGAGCCAAGGACCAAATCGCAAAAGATCAAGAATGCTGATTTCTGCAGACCGTCACGCCACGCGAGGGTCCCTCGCGCCACGCGAGGGACTCCCAGTACCGAATTTCTTGGGCTGTTGTCTGCCATGGATTTTGTGCGCGATTTTAACTGATTTTTCACGTCTTGTGCGACCCCTAGACACCCCCTAAGCACTAGGAACAAGTGTTGATCAGTTGTGGTGGGTTGTAGACACATGTGTCAAAGATTTGTGGTGAGAAATCTACTATATAAAGGACCTAAGTTGCACCATTGTTCTTCACACCTTCATTCAAGCAATCTGATCATTTTTGGAGCTCAAGTCTGCTCTCAAGTGTTCACATTTCGTGCATAGGACCTTTGTAAGTTGTCTTAACCTTTCTTAATTAAGTTTTAGCCTAGTTTTAGCTTAAAAGTCAAACCGTTGTAATTAACGGTTGACTTTAAGATTAATCACTAATGGTCCAGTGATTAGTCGAATCAAAAGTACCTTTAAGTAGGTAATTATGTGGGTAATAAAACCTTAAAAGGGTTTCCCCTGATTCCCAATCTAACTAGGTCAAATGTCGGGTCAAACGTGTAATTAAAAAGTCAACAGAAAGTTTAAAATGCGATTTATGCATGATTAACAATGTAGAACACTTATAGCTTGTTTGATCATTAATATAACTTGGTAATTAGTGTAAGGACATGTCTAAACATGTTCAACCCGACAATTTCCTGTTTAGACCCGGTTCGGAACCGAAAGTCGCATAGTTTGACTTATACTTTGACTTTCAGTTCTGACCCGTTATGGTATGTTTTAAAAATACCTTAGAGCTTTATTTGGACCAGGTTACATGCTAGTATAACCCTCTGTGATTATACACTATGGTTCATTAGTTAACCGATTATTACGCATGATTCCGTTAATTGCTCATATGTTGACCATTGTGCCCTTATTACCTTAAAACGTGATTTTTGGAAATGTAAAAGAGTAGAAACTTTAATTACTGATATATAAACTTGTATGCAAAGTTTGACATCAGTTTGAGGTGTAGATTAAGAGTTATGCTCGTTAGCGTAAAATTAAGGCTTTATGTTAATTAAATGGCGTAATTAGCGTATAGCCTACTTAAACATACTTTTTGATATCAAATATTTTACCCACTGATGTAATATATTATTTTGTGATTTTTAAAGATTTTTAATTAATTTTAGGCTGAGCATAACTCATAGTCGTAGGCTTAATCCGGTAATTGTCGGTTTTGCCCTTACGGGCCATAAAATGAGTTTTACATATCTAAACGACTCCAAACCTTTTGCTACTGATCACATATGATAAATAAATTATTTTAAGCCTTCTAGAAATATAAAAATATCAGATTTAAGTATCAAACCCGGAAATGGCCTTTAATCGCCTTTTTAAGCGTTTTTAACGCATAGTATGTACTAGAAGTATTTTAAACATACAAGGGTTGATACCTACTGATATTTGAGGCAAATTATAATATATTAACAGTAAGCAAAGGTTGTTAAACTCAGACTTCAGTTTTGAGCTTTTCGGCTTATGTGAAATTACCAAAATACCCCTACGGGGCATAGTTTGGTTATAATTGATAAATTTCACATATATATTTTATCCTACTAATATAACTTAGTAAATTGAGTATATTTGCTGATTACATCAGACCTGTAACTCACCTTGTTACTTAAACTCTTTTATAAACTTTTAAATGACCAAACTACCCCTACGGGGCCTAGTTTGTGTTTAAACACGTTTCGGGCATAATGAAAGACATCTTACTGATGTCACAACATATTTGAGGCATAATTAACTTAGGAAACCTGTCTATAGCTCTCATGAATACCCATCACGCTTATTACGCGTACGGTTTGGTTTATGTAACAAGTTTACATAAATTAGCCGAAACGGGTCAAACCTTAACGGTTTTACCTCAAAATCCAGAATGTGAATAATAAACCCATATTAAACAAGTCTCTGAACTTATCGGGTCTAAATCACATTCTATCCGGTCTTCGCTTAATCGTGCGTACGAACCGTATCTTTGAAACTAGCCGGTCTAAGCTTAAGCTTAATTAAAGACCCGTTAGGATTCTAATAGGTTATTATAAAACCTTTGTTCCAGATTAGGAGTACCAGTAAAAGCTACGTGCATTTTGCTTATTGTGATTTATACATTGCTCAGGTAAATACTTTTAACTTATTTTCCCTATACGGGCTTGCGTTACGGTATATAGCATACCGCTTGATCAGGCATCAAATTCTCCACCGTTGAGTGGGTAATTAAATAAATTTGATCGGATCGTTTAAACAGTCTTGTTACTTAAAGCCTTTGGGGGGTTAATGATCATGTCCCAGATATCCTTGGCATCATTTTACGAAATGGCCACGACTTAAGCGCGGGGTGTAGGCGTACACCCGTCAGTGCACAAAAGAATATTGTGGTGTGTCTATTGATCTTTAACCCGGACAAGATCCGGGCTACTGAACGCACAAGGAACATGTAATTCGTTCACAAGATTATAATATTAAATAATTCTCCCAAGTTAAATAAAATGTTTATGCCACGTGCATCCAAACCAATTTTCAATCATTTTCCAAAATGAGTCAGTTGAATGTATTTACCAGTGTAAACTGACGTATTTTCCCAAAAAGATTAAATGCAGGTACTAAGCGAAATTGGCTGGGATTTCTCCTTAGCATCATTAGAAGTCTCGCAAGCTTAAGATGCCTGAAGTCTGTTGAACTATTGATTATATTTTGTTTCCGATCCATCTGTGGATAAACATCCGAATATTGTGACATTTGACATTACAATATTAAATTCGGTTGTATTATATCTTTTAAAATTGCTTCCGCTGTGCATATTAAATATTGTGTTGTTTGACTATTACGTTGCGAACCATGACGTCACGATACTCCCCCACCGGGCCCACCGGTGACACGTGGAAATCGGGGTGTGACAGGTTGGTATCAGAGCCAACACTGAGCGAATTAAACGCTAGCCTTTTTGTGTTTAATCTCAGTTACACAATTGCACATATCTAAACTTTCGAGTCTAGACATATAACATAGGACAAATTCCACTTTGTTTGTGTTGTCCTTTATTTTTGCATATATTTTGTTTTGTTATCTCATGTTATAATGACAGGATTTGAAAATGCCGCCAAGATTCTTCCGAAGGAGAGGACGAGGCAAGGGGCCGATTACCGCCCCCAATGACAACGAGGCAGGACCATCACATGTGCGAGCTTCGTCTACTACCGAGAGTGACGACCCTCGGCAGAACGGGAGGAACTTGTTTGAACCAGCCAGACGGTCAGTCTCACACAGCTCATGTCACACCCCAACTTTCCACGTGTCACCGGTGGGCCCGGTGGGGAGTATCGTGACGTGGTTGGCAACATAATAGTCAAACAACACAATTATATAAATGCACAGCGGAAGCAAGAGATAAATATTATTACATTCCGAATATAAAGTAATATCCAGTATTACAACGGAAAGTAAAGGATCCACAGGCGGATCTTTAAACATATCATTTGTTCAACAGACTTTAGACGCCTAGAACTTGCAAGATTCCTTATTAGCGCCCTGAGCTTCCAGCCAATTTCGTTCAGTACCTGTCACTTAACCTTTTTGGAAAATACGTCAGTTTTCACTGGTAAATACACTCAACTGACTCATTTGAAAAGAGTTTAAGAAAATTGATTTGGATGCACGTGGCACAAAAATATCTTTTATAATTTGATTAAAATGCACAGAGGCAAAGTTAACCTTTTATACTTGGGAAAATTATTTGTATATAATCTTGTATACAGTTTTACTTATTTGTCGTCTGTTAGGGCCGGTTTGTAGGGCCGGACTAGATTAACTGACATGCCACAGGTATAATGCCCACAGGCTATCATCCTCTAAGTGGATTACCAGTTCCGGTATAATGCCCACAAGGATGATACCTCGGAGTGGATTACCAGTTTTTACATAATGCAGCTGTCAGGTGTATGCCTACACCCCGTGCTTAGGTCGTGGCCATTTCGTAAAATGATGCCAAGGATATCCGGGACATGGTCATTAACCCCCAAAGGCCATACACCAAATAATACATATTAAACGGTATGTAAGTACATCAATCACAATACGATTTAAATAACTACACACCCGACCAAGCGGTACTTTTATAGTGCCGTATCCCAAGCCCGTATAGGGAAAATAAGTTAAGAGTATTTACCTGAGCTAGCTCCTGTCTTAAATAGCAAGAATCTAATAACTCAGCCGTATTCACTTAAGTAAGCGTAGGTACCATTTACCGAAATGCTCTAGTCTGGAATGATGGTATAAATAACCAATTAGAATGCTAACGGGTCTTTAATTTAGCCTAAGCTTAGACCGGTTAGTCTTAAGGGAATATACGGTTCAGACGCATGATTAAGCGAAGACCGGAATAGAATGTGGTTTAGACCCGACAAGTTTGAAGACTTGTCTTAAATGGGTATTTCATACACATTCTGGATTTTGAGATAAAACCAATAAGGTTTGACCCGTTTTGGCTAATTTATGTAAACTTGTTACATAAACCGAACCGTACGCGTAATAAGCGTGACGGGTATTCCTGAGAGCCATATACAGGTTTCCTAAGTTAATTATGTCTCAAATATGTTGTGACCTCAGTAAGATGTCTTTCATTATGCCCGAAACGTATATAAACACAAACTAGGCCCCGTAGGGGTAGTTTGGTCATTTAAAAGGTTATAAAAGAGTTTAAGTATTTACCTGAGTTACAGGTCTGATATAATCAGCAACATACTTATTTTGATAAGTTATAATAGTAGGTTAAAGTATATATGTGAATTTACCAAGTATAACTAAACTATGCACCGTAGGGGCATTTTGGTAATTTCACATAAGCCGAAAAGCTCGAAACTGAAGTCTGAGTTAAACAACTTTTGCTTACTGTTAAAATATTAAATTTGCCTCAAATATCAGTAGGTATCACCCTTGGTATGTTTAAAATAGTTTTAATAAATATTATGCGTTAATAACGCTTAATTAGGCGATTAGAAGCCATTTCCGGGTTCGATGCATAATGATGATATTTTTATACTTCCAGGAGGCTTAAAATAATTTATTTAACATATCTAATCATAAGAAAAAGGTTTGGAGTCGTTTAGATATGTAAAACTCATTTTATGGCCCGTAAGGGCAAAACCGACAATTACCGGATTAAGCCTACGACTACTAGTTATGCTCAACCTAAAATTAATTAAAAATCTTCAAAAATCCCAAAATAATATATTACATCAGTGGGTATTAAGTTTGATACCAAAAAGTAGGCTTAACTAGGCTATACGCTAATTTCGCTGTTTTATTAACATAAAGCGTTCATTTTACGCTAACGAGCATAACTCTTAATCTACACCTCAAATTGATGTCAAACTTTGCATACAAGTTTATATATCAGTAATTAAAGTTTCTACTCTTTTACATTTCCAAAAATCACGTTTTAAGATAATAAGGGCATAATGGTCAACATATGAGCAATTAACGGAAACGCGTAAACGAATGGGTCAATCAATGAACCAACCACAGAGGGTTGTGCTAACATGTAGCCTGGTCCTAAAGAAGCTTTAAGACATTTTCAAATCATACTAAAGCGGGTCAGAACTGAAAGTCAAAGCGAAAGTCAAACTATGCGACTTTCGGTTCTGAACCGGGTCTCTACAGTAAATTGTCGGGTTGAACATGTTTAGACATGTTCTTACACTAATTACCAAGTTCTATTCATGATCAAACAGGTTGCACGCCTTCTAGATTGCTAAATATGCGTTTTATGCTTCTGTTGACTTTTTTCGGATTAAGTTTGACCCGACAAACGATCTAGTTAGAGTGGGAATCAGGGGGAACCCTTTTGAGGTTTTATTACCCACATAATTACCAACTTATAACTACTTTTGATTCGATTAATCACTGGACCATTTGTGATTAATCTTAAAGTCAACCGTTAATTACGACGGTTTGACTTTTAAGCTAAAACTAAGCTAAAACTCAATTGAGAAAGGATTAGAACACTTACAAGGGTCTAAAGGTTGATTAGGAAGTCTTGGAATCAGCTTTGGAGTTCCAGAGATGATCAGAAGTGAGTGCAAGAATGTTTGAAACTTGGAGGCCTTATATAGTGTTTGTAAACACCACAATTTGTTGACAACTAAGTCTACAATTGACCACAATCATCCCACAAGTGTCCCTGGGGTCTAGGAACATTTTAGGGGTCGCCCAAGATTGAGAATTACCAGCAAGATCGGTTAAAATCACGCAAAACAGGCTGCTGCCCGTTTTTCTGCTTCTGGGCGTCCCAGGCGGCCCGCCTAAGGTTTTGTTAAATGCCACGCGGGTCGCGTGGACCTTGAATTCAGGTTTTACTTTTTCTATTTGTTGCATATTCGACTCTTGGCCCTTCCGAAAGGTCAACTAACCTTTATATTGCAATTTGAACCCTCTAATTTGATACATAAGGGCTTCAAGATATATACCCACTTTGTTTAGTCCTCGGTTAACTTTATTGTCACCCGAAAAGTCCAAACTTTCAACGTTGACGCTTTAACCCCTTGTACACGAATTTGATCATAACTTTCTCATACGATTACGAAACTTTATGAAATTTATATCATGCATTCTAGTGAGCATACTTTACCGTTACAAAGCTTCGGGTTTGTCAAAAGGTCACTCAGAGGTATAACTTAAACATGTTGACACATTTAACCCCTATAGTTTGTAATCTCTCACTTTTAGTTTCGTATGATCCATGATTTATTCGTTTGAAGGTATGAGCATCATATAGTGTTAATATACTATATATTTATTCACTGTTGACATCTAGAACTCGTATATTATCATACTTTCCATGTTTGTCAACTTTAGTCCTTTCAGATCATTCTTTCACACGTTCAAACATATGACACGTCAACACATTATAGGACGTGAATTTTCGAGGTGTTACATCCTCACCCCCT
Source organism: Helianthus tuberosus (assembly GCA_030545235.1). NCBI lineage: Eukaryota > Viridiplantae > Streptophyta > Magnoliopsida > Asterales > Asteraceae > Helianthus > Helianthus tuberosus. Next base: position 33,363,583 of record CM060383.1, on the reverse strand, counting down.
TAAAATAAATCTCGACCCGAGATTTACTGAAATAAATAAGGGTACTTTTCTTTCATCGTGGATTCAACCTCCCACGTGAATTCGGGTCCTTTACGGGCATCCCAATTGACCTTTACTATAGGCACATGCTTCCTTCGAAGCTTCTTAACCTGTCGACCTTCAATCGACAAAGGTTTTTCACAAATTTTAAGCTCTCATCTATATGCACATCCGTATGTGGTATAACCAGTGATTCATCAGCGAAACACTTCTTCAGATTGCAGATGTGGAACACATTGTGAATTCCACTGAGCTCTTTAGGTAAGTTTAGCTTATAGGAAACTGAACCGACACGTTCTATAACCTCGAAAGGTCCTATGTATCTCGGGCTTAGCTTGCCTTTCTTACCCAACCGCATCACTCCTTTCCAGGGTGATACCTATTGTTGAACCTTATTTCTTAACAAGAATTTAAGAGGTTTGCTATTTTCAATAATCCTTTATTTTCTGCCGGATATTGGCATCTTACAAATAATTAAGGATTTGTGTGATATGCTTTGTTGTTTCCCCTGCAACTTTCAGGTCCTGATAATTGAACTTACCTATCTATTGTCCTTACAATAGATGTTTAACATGCCATTTATACAAGGTCTCCAAGGAGCCACCTTGATACTTATATAGCAGTTATTATAGAAAAGCTTATCTTAAGGTGAGATGGTTATTCCAACCATTGCTCAAAATTAATCTTACGGAATAGCTAATCTTTACAGTTAATCGAACAAATCGACGATCCTGGGTAGTTGATGGCGATTCTTAATCGTTGCCTAATTAGGGTTGCGGTAAACAATGCCTTAGCAAAATGAACCGTCTTTCATAATTTACTATACCGAATTCTCAGGATATTGAGTTTGGCTTTATGAATCTATATCTTTAAAACTTACTTAACCAGGGTTTTCGATTCTGCCAATATGGTACTAGTTGTATTGGGGATTTCATAATAATGCAGCCCTAAATGGGATATTAAACTTAACTCTACCTGCCTCCCAGGGGTAGACAGGGTAATCTTAGGAGAAGATAATCAAGGTACAAGGAGGTTACAGAGATTTCCATATCTCAGGCTCCAGTTCACCTATCATTGCTCGTGTCAAATAAGTGACACATTCATGTTATGAGTCCACATATTCCGTTACCAGGGAATATTTATTTGGACAATTCTATTCTGGATATCTTCTTTGAATACTATTAGTTGACTTTAGTACCATATGATCATTGGGATATCTTTGTGGTCCCATGCATTAAACCTCCATACTGATCAGGCATGGAAGCAATCTATGGAACTTATTAAGATACACCAATCCTCATATAGCGCTTTTGTCATACCATTTGGTATTCGAAATCGATAGAGATTAAAGAGATATCAACTATATGTGCTTATATTTAATCAGAATGGAAATTTTCACAAACTAGGCACCTAGCTCGGTTGGCTAGGCGCGCGAGAGGGTGCGGCCTAGACCCAGGTTCGATTCCGGGGTCGGCCAATTCCACCATTTTTTTTTGTTTAATATTAATTAATCGTACGGATACATGTAATTATGAGGGTTGTCTCATAAGGAGCCTTGATAATTAATCGCTTCTTATCACCCACAATATGGGCTTGATTTTTAAGGTAATCAATCGATTTTTATCACTATATTGAGTCCTTATATTTAACGGAACTAGGACATCGAAAAACTGATTCCTAATGGATATAATAATGCTGAAGCAGTCTCTGAGGTATACAGGCTTCTTACTGAACTTACGTTGCTTTTTATTAGGCCTGTACTTGCTCTCTTTCCCAGATTTCTGGGAGTTATCCTCCTTCTTTGGTTCATCCTTCATATTTGAAGTGTGAACATAGCTCTCCTCATGAGCAATTAAACATGGTTTTTGAATGAGGTTTAGAGCGAGAAGCATTCGGCTCTTTGGATTGTCTCATGACCTTTTCCCATGATCCCTCCAACTGCTGCGTCAACCACAGCCTGGAGATTAACTCCATTAGTATTGAGGTTTACGTTTGTAGTTTTTATTAACATTCGTCGCATTATCAATGGCGCGATTGACGGTTGTCTTATCCGAGTTTATCATACTCGAGATTTTGTTCCTATTGCTAGGTGAATCCTTTACTTAGTTGTAATCCAACATCTGCTATTCATTACCCTGATGGCCTTAACATATACTAACCATGGTCTCATCAAACTATACTGGCCAATAAGGCATTATCATTCTTAATGAATGTTATTTTAAAAATATATCAATATCACTTAGCCTAGGTCACAAAGGACCATCAATGGCATTTGAGGGTTGGACCTAGTCCATCACCTTTTTGACAGGGGATCAAAATGTCACATCTGTCTTTAATATACTGATGAATTTGGATAGTTTGATAGTTTGCCATGAGGGTATCAGAAAAGAGTGATTTCTAATAGATATTAAATATCAATATAGGATTTGTTGGAGCATTTTCTAAAGTATCATCGGTCAATTTCTACCTCGCATTAAGTGACCGGAGTCTTAATCAGGCGGAGACAATAGTTCTCAACATTTATCATTCATTATAGAGTCATATGTGCCAGTATCAAATAAAATTCATGCCTAAATTGTTTGATATGAAAAGGTATCTGCTATATAGTTATCATTCTGCATCATCTCCTTGGCGTTCGTATGGAAGACTCATGCGTTTGCTTTCTTGGCCTCTTCAGTCTTCTTTGCGTACTTAGGGCAGTTGGTCTTTATGTGCCCCTTCTCATTGCAATTGTAGCAGGTGGCATCTTTAATCTTCCTGCATTCAACAGTCTTGTGCTCCTTAGACTTGCATAACCCACATGCAGGTGATTCAGACTTAGAATTTGGATTCAGATCTGCACTTTCCAAAGTGGCGTCTTTGACAAGTCGTGCACTTTGGCTTCTCCTCTGTTCGCTGACTGTTCCTTCCAAACCCAGACTTCCTAGAATCAGTGTTTCCCTTGTGCTTTTTCTCTGACCCTCGTGAGTTATCATCCTCATGATTCCTCTTACTTTCTTCAGATTTCTTTAGCGATCTCAATCTGACCGCATCTAAAGTAAGGGATAAGGAAATGTCAGCTACTGATCTAAAAGTCGCTGGCCGAGAAGCTTTTACGCTTGCCTTGATCTCGGGGGCTAAACCACCGATAAAACGAGCTATCCGTTTTGGTTCCGGGGTTACCAGGTATGGAACCAACCGAGACATAGTGTTGAAGCTCGTTAGGTAAGCTTGACAGTCAAGGTTTGTCATCACCAAGGATAGAAAATCGGAATCTATCTTCTCCACCTCATGCTGAGGGCAGAAATTTTCCCTGATAAGGGCAACAAATTGATCCCACGACATATTGTACAGTGGGATTTTCCCGGTGGCTTGAATCAGAGATCTCCACCATGCTAAAGCTTCACCCTTGAAAGACTGCGACACAAACTTGACCACGTCTCGCTCAGCGCATCCGCTGATATCAACAACCGTATCCATCTCATCCAGCCATGTCATACAATCGATGGCTCCTTTCTCCCCAGTGAAATCCCGGGGTTTGCAGGAAATGAAATATTTATAGGAGCAACCCTTAGCAAGGGGTCCTTTATTCAGTATGACCTGCTGAGATGGAGCACTATGGTTTGAGGAGTGTCGGTCATCATTTTTCTTCGGGTCGTCGTTATTGGACGGTGGCTTTGAAGGCTGTGTAGATAGGGTCCTACTACGAGTCCCACTATACTCATCATACTGCCTTTCTAAAGCCTGTGTAACTGCGCCGTCTATGATCGCTTTTAATTCCGCACTAGTTAGATTAATTCGGGCGTCATTATTAACCTCCGCTGGATGACTATTACCCTCGTCTGAGTTAGCCATTACAATTGAACTGTTGCAGAAAACAAGGACAATAGTTTATTTGGGAGTTTATTATGGAATTGCCCCTTAGGGTAATTCATTAACCATGGTAAACAGAGACCATATTTGGTTAATTTATTAATCAAATTTATTTAGGATTTCTATAATAAGTTATCCTAATTATAAAACAGTAACAGTCTTATTCGTGGCACCAAAGGCCTAGTCACATGGACAATTATAAATTATATGCTAGGATTTCAGAGAATCGAAGCATTTGAGGTTTGAACCAACGTTCATTACCTTTCCTTGACAGGGAGTTGTAGGCTACCACTGTCTCTAGTCCCAGAGGACGTTAATTATAGCCCGTGGGCACTTCATCCATAAGGGATGATTATATAAATAAGGGATTTAGAATAACCCCATAAAAATGACTTATGTGATTTTATCGCATCACACTTTGTCAAGCATGTTAATATGCTTTCAAATGTTTAATAAGGATTTGAATCTCTTGAATAGGCTCTACCATCTTGGCCTTGTCTGCAGTGACACTTAAGCTAGGTTTTACCCTTTAGATTCTTTTTAATAATTAACGCAGAAAAATTTCTAAATTGAACTGTTAACAAGGATCTGAATCTAATTGTGGAACTACCATCTTGGCCCTGTCTTAATGTGACGTATGGCTAGGTCTCGTCCTTTTTAGATTTTGCCATTTTTATTATAATGGTAGATCTTATATTATAGGAATGATATTTTAAATACAATCGTTCCTTTAAAATTTAACAAGTATATGGTTGCCCTAAACGGGACTTCTAATAAAACTGACTTGCCCATGCAAAGGCTAATCAGAAAAATAATCAAGGAAGTAGTTAAAAGACAATGAAACGAATTGGAACTTGTCCTATGTTCTTGTCTAGACTCAAGAATGTGCAACTGTGTAACTGAGATTAAACACAAAAGACTAGTGTTTAATTCACTCAGTGTTGGCTCTGATACCAACCTGTCACACCCCAACTTTCCACGTGTCACCGGTGGGCCCGGTGGGGAGTATCGTGACGTGGTTGGCAACATAATAGTCAAACAACACAATTATATAAATGCACAGCGGAAGCAAGAGATAAATATTATTACATTCCGAATATAAAGTAATATCTAGTATTACAACGGAAAGTAAAGGATCCACAGGCGGATCTTTAAACATATCATTTGTTCAACAGACTTTAGACGCCTAGAACTTGCAAGATTCCTTATTAGCGCCCTGAGCTTCTAGCCAATTTCGTTCAGTACCTGTCACTTAACCTTTTTGGAAAATACGTCAGTTTTCACTGGTAAATACACTCAACTGACTCATTTGAAAAGAGTTTAAGAAAATTGATTTGGATGCACGTGGCACAAAAATATCTTTTATAATTTGATTAAAATGCACAGAGGCAAAGTTAACCTTTTATACTTGGGAAAATTATTTGTATATAATCTTGTATACAGTTTTACTTATTTGTCGTCCGTTAGGGCCGGTTTGTAGGGCCAGACTAGATTAACTGACACGCCACAGGTATAATGCCCACAGGCTATCATCCTCTAAGTGGATTACCAGTTCCGGTATAATGCCCACAAGGATGATACCTCGGAGTGGATTACCAGTTTTTACATAATGCAGCTGTCAGGTGTATGGCTACACCCCGTGCTTAGGTCGTGGCCATTTCGTAAAATGATGCCAAGGATATCCGGGACATGGTCATTAACCCCTAAAGGCCATACACCAAATAATACATATTAAACGGGTTGTAAGTACATCAATCACAATACGATTTAAATAACTACACACCCGACCAAGCGGTACTTTTATAGTGCCGTATCCCAAGCACGTATAGGGAAAATAAGTTAAGAGTATTTACCTGAGCTAGCTCCTGTCTTAAATAGCAAGAATCTAATAACTCAGCCGTATTCACTTAAGTAAGCGTAGGTACCATTTACCGAAATGCTCTAGTCTGGAATGATGGTATAAATAACCAATTAGAATGCTAACGGGTCTTTAATTTAGCCTAAGCTTAGACCGGTTAGTCTTAAGGGAATATACGGTTCAGACGCATGATTAAGCGAAGACCGGAATAGAATGTGGTTTAGACCCGACAAGTTTGAAGACTTGTCTTAAATGGGTATTTCATACACATTCTGGATTTTGAGATAAAACCAATAAACCGAACCGTACGCGTAATAAGCGTGACGGGTATTCCTGAGAGCCATATACAGGTTTCCTAAGTTAATTATGTCTCAAATATGTTGTGACCTCAGTAAGATGTCTTTCATTATGCCCGAAACGTATATAAACACAAACTAGGCCCCGTAGGGGTAGTTTGGTCATTTAAAAGGTTATAAAAGAGTTTAAGTATTTACCTGAGTTACAGGTCTGATATAATCAGCAAAATACTTATTTTGATAAGTTATAACAGTAGGTTAAAGTATATATGTGAATTTACCAAGTATAACTAAACTATGCACCGTAGGGGCATTTTGGTAATTTCACATAAGCCGTAAAGCTCGAAACTGAAGTCTGAGTTAAACAACTTTTGCTTACTGTTAAAATATTATAATTTGCCTCAAATATCAGTAGGTATCACCCTTGGTATGTTTAAAATAGTTTTAATACATATTATGCGTTAATAACGCTTAATTAGGCGATTAGAAGCCATTTCCGGGTTCGATACATAAAGCTGATATTTTTATACTTCCAGGAGGCTTAAAATAATTTATTTAACATATCTAATCAGTAGAAAAAGGTTTGGATTCGTTTAGATACGTAAAACTCATTTTATGGCCCGTAAGGGCAAAACCGACAATTACCGGATTAAGCCTACGACTACTAGTTATGCTCAGCCTAAAATTAATTAAAAATCTTCAAAAATCCCAAAATAATATATTACATCAGTGGGTATTAAGTTTGATACCAAAAAGTAGGCTTAACTAGGCTATACGCTAATTTCGCTGTTTTATTAACACAAAGCGTTCATTTGCCTAACTCTTAATCTACACCTCAAATTGATGTCAAACTTTGCATACAATTTTATATATCAGTAATTAAAGTTTCTACTCTTTTACATTTCCAAAAATCACATTTTAAGATAATAAGGGCATAATGGTCAACATATGAGCAATTAACGGAAACGCGTAAACGAATGGGTCAATCAATGAACCAACCACAGAGGGTTGTGCTAACATGTAGCCTGGTCCTAAAGAAGCTTTAAGACATTTTCAAATCATACTAAAGCGGGTCAGAACTGAAAGTCAAAGCGAAAGTCAAACTATGCGACTTTCGGTTCCGAACCGGGTCTCTACAGTAAATTGTCGAGTTGAACATGTTTAGACATGTTCTTACACTAATTACCAAGTTCTATTCATGATCAAACAGGTTGCACACCTTCTAGATTGCTAAATATGCGTTTTATGCTTCTGTTGACTTTTTTCGGATTAAGTTTGACCCGACAAACGATCTAGTTAGAGTGGGAATCAGGGGGAACCCTTTTGAGGTTTTATTACCCACATAATTACCAACTTATAACTACTTTTGATTCGACTAATCACTGGACCATTTGTGATTAATCTTAAAGTCAACCGTTAATTACGACGGTTTGACTTTTAAGCTAAAACTAAGCTAAAACTCAATTGAGAAAGGATTAGAACACTTTCAAGGGTCTAATGGTTGATTAGGAAGTCTTGGAATCAGCTTTGGAGTTCCAGAGATGATCAGAAGTGAGTGCAAGAATGTTTGAAACTTGGAGGCCTTATATAGTGTTTGTAAACACCACAATTTGTTGACAACTAAGTCTACAATTGACCACAATCATCCCACAAGTGTCCCTGGGGTCTAGGAACATTTTAGGGGTCGCCCAAGATTGAGAACTACCAGTAAGATCGGTTAAAATCGCGCAAAACAGGCTGCTGCCCGTTTTTCTGCTTCTGGGCGTCCCAGGCGGCCCGCCTACGGTTTTGTTAAATGCCACGCGGGCCGCGTGGACCTTGAATTCAGGTTTTACTTTTTCTATTTGTTGCATATTCGACTCTTGGCCCTTCCGAAAGGTCAACTAACCTTTATATTGCAATTTGAACCCTCTAATTTGATACATAAGGGCTTCAAGATATATACCCACTTTGTTTAGTCCTCGGTTAACTTTATTGTCACCCGAAAAGTCCAAACTTTCAACGTTGACACTTTAACCCCTTGTACACGAATTTGATCATAACTTTCTCATACGATTACGAAAATTTATGAAATTTATATCATGCATTCTAGTGAGCATACTTTACCATTACAAAGCTTCGGGTTTGTCAAAAGGTCACTCAGAGGTATAACTTAAACATGTTGACACATTTAACCCCTGTAGTTTGTAATCTCTCACTTTTAGTTTCGTATGATCCATGATTTATTCGTTTGAAGGTATGAGCATCATATAGTGTTAATATACTATATATTTATTCAATGTTGACATCTAGAACTCGTATATTATCATACTTTCCATGTTTGTCAACGTTAGTCCTTTCAGATCATTCTTTCACACGTTCAAACATATGACACGTGTCAACACATTATAGGACGTGAATTTTCGAGGTGTTACAGCTCAACGCCCCTAGTGCATAACTCATATGGGCCATACTCGGAAAATGAGCCCAACAACCCCCAACCCTCCTACATACCATTACAGCGATATTTATCGCATCATTCTTTCGGGGACCCCACACCTTCTTTCAGGGGCCGGTTTGACCCGGCCAATTACATCCAAGAACCCGTGGGTTTTAACCCACTGGGGCCAGAAGATCACTACTCCGGAGATCATGCGGACGACATGGACGAGGATACGGACCCCGTCGAACCCGCAAGTGGTACACCGAACCATCCGATCGAAATCTCCGACGGATCTTCGTTCCACGGATCACCCTATGTTGGTACGGACAGCTTCCAAGCTATGTTCACCAGGCATGAATGGTACTATTCACCTCCTCACCATTCGTCGCCTCAGCAGCAGCAGCACCAACAACAGGATCCCTCTGTGGATTCCAGATTCGTGGCAGTCACACCACCGCCTCCACCGCCAGTGCAGCCGGCACCTCCGCAACCGCCGAGGCGAAGGAGAACCGGTGCGCGCATGTCGTCACGAGCAGGGGATTTCCATTTCAGTTCCCCACGTCAATCCAGTGGCAGCCACTATCCGCCACATCAGGAGGACCCATAAATGGGTGGACCCTCTAACCCAGCTGTTCAACAGCCACCGCCGATGGGTTTTGATAACCCAATACCAGCATATACGGGTTCTATGGCATACAATCCGTTCGAGCCGCCAGTTCACCACAACTACGGTTACGCAGAGGCCGACCCTTACATGGTAGCGGCTAATTATAACGCTCTTCACCCGGAGGGACCATACGGAGCTCCATGGGGAGTAGGTTACCCGACTCAGGGATACCAGATACCTCCTCGACCTATTATCCGGGCGCAATCGCAGCCGCCACGGTTTTCTCCCCCAGAAAGGGAGGAAATCCTACAACGGTTGGATGAAGTAGAGCGAGGTTTCCACCGTGACCGTAGGGAGAGACAGAGCTTCTTTCAAGGATTGGCAAGCTTGATCAAAGGGAAGAACAAGAAGGATCATTGAATTCTTCCATTCGTTGTTAAGCCCCTACGAGGGTATGTATGTTGTTTATTTTGACCCCTGCGTGGGTCTGTATTTCAGTTAACCCCTACGAGGGTGTGTGATTGTATAAGTCCCTGCGTGGACTATTATGTTTATTATTAAGCCCCTGCGTGGGTATGTGTGTTATTAAGTCCATGCGAGGGTAAGTATTTATTTAAACCCCTGCGTGGGTAAGTTGTTATTTGAAAAGACTCGTTTAGGGCAGCGTGTAATATTTTGAATAAATTAATGGAATGTTTGTTTTATAAATTTCATGTTGCCATTATGTTCATAAATAAATTATATGAAATAAATAAATTAAAATCATTCCTTTTAAATAAATAATCTGTCTATGTAAATTTTTAAATAAGAATCTTAAAGTGTGAAACCTAGCCTTCGAGTCATTATAAGGCCGGGCCAAGATGGTAAGACCTGTTAAAAAGATTCAAATCCTTGTTAACATCTGAAAACATGTTAACACTCATGGCAGATGTGATTCATTTGAAATCACACACGTTATTATATTATATAAGGATCTTTCAAAGATTCCAAACCTAATTAAATGATCTCTGAATCATGGGTTAAATCATCAATTAAGATGATCATACTTATACCATACGTGGTAATACGTGCCTACGGGCCCTGCTCATTTCTATATGAGCCAAAGGACAGTGGTAGCTATGACTCCCTGTCAGATAAAGGTAATGAACTAGGTTCAAACCTCAAATGCTCTGATTCTCTGAAATCCTAGCATATAATTTATAAATGTCCTTGTGACCAGGCCTATTGTGCCAATATACCTTCATGTTTTGATTCTCTGAAATCATAACTTATAAATTAAATTGTCCATGTGACTAGGCCTTTTGTGCCACGAATAAAACAGTTATTGTTTTATAATTAGGATAAGTTATATTAAAATCCTAAATAAATATGATTAATAAATTAACCAGATATGGTCTCTGTTTACCATGGTTAATGAGTTACCCTAAGGGGCAATTCCATAATAAACTCCCAAATAAACTATTGTCCTTGTTTTCTGCAACAGTTCAATTGAAATGGCTAACTCAGACGAGGGTAATAGTCATCCAGTGGAGGATAACGAGAACTCCCGAATTAATTTAACGGGTGCTGAGTTGAAAGCAATAATAGACGGCGCAGTTACACAGGCTTTGGAAAGGCAGTACGAGGAGTATAGTGGGACTCGTAGTAGGACCCTATCTACACAGCCTTCAAAGCCACCATCCAAGAAGGATGACTCAAAGAAAGATGATGATCGACGCTCCTCGAACTACAGTGCTCCATCTCAGCAGGTTATACTAAACAAGGGACCCCGTGACAAGGGTTGCTCTTATAAATATTTCGTTTCCTGCAACCCCCGGGATTTCACTGGGGAGAAGGGAGCCATTGACTGTATGACGTGGCTGGATGAGATGGATACGGTTGTAGACATCAGCGGTTGCGCTGAGAGAGACGTGGTCAAGTTTGTGTCGCAGTCTTTTAAGGGTGAAGCTTTAGCATGGTGGAGATCTCTGATTCAAGCCACCGGAAAAATCCCATTGTACAATATGTCATGGGATCAATTTGTTGCCCTTATCAGGGAAAATTACTGCCCTCAGCATGAGGTGGAGAAGATAGAATCTGATTTTCTATCATTGGTGATGACAAACCTTGACTGTCAAGCTTACCTAACGAGCTTCAACACGATGTCCCGGTTGGTTCCTTATCTGGTAACCCCGGAACCAAAAAGAATCGCTCGTTTTATCGGTGGTTTAGCCCCGGAAATCAAGGCAAGCGTGAAAGCTTCTCGGCCAGCTACTTTTAGATCCGTAGCTGACATTTCCTTATCCCTCACTTTGGATGCGGTCAGGCAGAGATCGCTGAGGAATAAGGAGGCTGAGAAGAGAAAACGTGAGGATGATAGTTCACGTAGATCGAACAAGAAGCACCGTGGGAACGGTGACAACAAGAAAGGATCGAAGTCAAGGAAAGATGGGCATAATTCTGGTGAGAAGCCCAAATGCAAAATTTGCAAGAAGCAGCACTTTGGAAAGTGCAGACTTGAGTCGAACTCACAGACTCAGTCAAAAACCTATGCTTGTGGTATATGCAAGTCCACGGATCACAAAACCTTGGATTGCAAGAAGATGAAAGATGCAACGTGCTACCGTTGCAATGAAAAGGGCCACATTAAAACCAACTGCCCTAAGTACAACAAGAAGCCTGAAGAAGCTAAGAAGACTAATGCTAGAGTCTTCAGAATGGACGCGAAAGAGGCTGTGCAAGACGATAATGTCATAACAGGTACTTTCCTTGTAAATGATGTCTTTGCAAGAGTACTTTTTGATTCAGGCGCAGATAAGTCTTTCGTAGATAACAAGTTTTGTAAGTTGTTGAATTTACCTGTCAAAACCTTAAGCGTAAACTATGAGGTAGAGTTAGCAGATGGTACCATAGAAACCGTCTCGACTATGTTAGATGGATGTGTTATATCCATTAAGAACCATTCTTTTCCTCTGTCTCTACTTCCCTTTAAGTTGGTCGGTTTTGACATAGTTCTGGGTATGGACTGGTTATCTCATAACCAGGCCCAAATTGTCTGTAACAAGAAACAAGTGGTAATAAAGACTCCGTCTGGTGAATCACTTACCATTCGGGGAGATACCCAGTATGGGCTGCCTGAGCAAGTGACTATGCTCAAGGCTTCAAAATGTTTAAAGAAGGGTTATGTCATCTACATGGCACAAGTGATTATTGATGAGCCCAAACCGAAGATAGAAGACATCCCTGTCATTTCTGAATTCCCTGAAGTTTTTCCGGAAGAACTACCTGGTTTGCCACCAGATAGGCAACTGGAATTCAGGATTGATATCATCCCCGGAGCAGCACCAGTTGCTAGAGCACCTTATAGGTTGGCACCAACGGAGATGAAAGAATTGAGGACACAGCTAGACGAATTGCTAGCCAAGGGTTTCATTAAACCTAGTTCGTCTCCTTGGGGAGCGCCAGTCCTGTTTGTCAAGAAGAAGGACGGATCGATGCGTCTGTGCATCGATTATCGTGAGCTTAACAAGGTCACGATCAAGAATAGGTATCCATTGCCTAGGATCGACGATTTGTTCGATCAATTGCAAGGAGCAAGTTATTTCTCGAAGATTGATTTGAGGTCAGGCTACCATCAACTGAAGGTTAGAGATGAAGACGTGCATGAAACTGCATTTAGGACTCGTTATGGTCATTACGAGTTCCTAGTGATGCCTTTTGGGCTCACTAATGCACCGGCCGCGTTCATGGATCTTATGAATCGCGTTTGCAAGCCGCACTTAGATAAATTCGTCATCGTCTTCATTGACGACATCCTTATTTATTCGAAGAATCAAGCTGACCATGAGAAACACCTTCGATGTATTCTCAAACTCCTGCATCAGGAGAAGCTCTATGCCAAATTCTCCAAGTGTGAATTTTGGTTTCGTGAAGTCCAATTTCTTGGACATGTGGTTAGCGAGCGTGGTATCCAAGTGGATCCCGCTAAGGTTGAAGCAGTTATGAACTGGCAAGAGCCAAAGACGCCTACGGAGATTCGTAGCTTCCTGGGATTGGCAGGATATTACAGGCGTTTCATTGAAAATTTTTCAAGGATTGCTGCACCCCTAACTTCCTTGACTATGAAGAAAGTAAAGTTCATTTGGGGCCCTGGGCAGCAAGAGTCCTTTGATATTTTGAAACAGAAGTTGAGCAACGCTCCTGTGCTGACATTACCTGAAGGCACTGAAGAATTCGTAGTTTACTGCGATGCTTCACACACCGGCATGGGGTGTGTGCTTATGCAGAAAGGCAAGGTTATTGCCTATGCATCACGACAGTTAAAGGTGCATGAAAAGAATTACACCACCCATGACTTGGAGTTGGGTGCCGTGGTATTCGCACTAAAACTGTGGAGGCATTACCTATATGGGATCAAGTGTGTGATCTATTCTGATCACAAGAGCCTCCAGCATCTGTTTAATCAGAAGGAATTAAACATGAGGCAACGCCGTTGGATGGAAACCTTAAATGATTATGATTGTGAAATCAAGTATAATCCCGGCAAAGCGAATGTAGTCGCTGACGCCTTGAGCAAGAAGGAAAGGGTTAAACCCATCCGAATCAATGCCAAGCGCATGGAAATAAAGAATAATTTGATAGAAAGGGTGTTAGCTGCACAGAAGGAAGCTGTGTTGGAAGCTAACTATCCTAATGAAAAGTTAGGAGTAACTGAGGAGCAGTTAACTCTTAGAAAGGACGGAATACTAAGATTGAATGGACGAATATGGGTTCCAATTCATGGAGGACTTCGTGATGTTATCCTCCAGGAAGCCCATAGTTCCAAATACTCCGTTCATCCTGGAGCTGATAAGATGTACCAGGATCTAAAGGCAAATTAGTGGTGGATAGGCTTGAAAAAGTCTGTAGCCACCTATGTAGCTAAATGCTTGACATGTGCGCAAGTCAAAGCCGAGCATCAAAAGCCGTCAGGCTTGCTACAACAGCCTGAACTTCCTACGTGGAAGTGGGAAATGGTAACTATGGATTTTATCACCAAGTTACCTAAAACAAGGAAAGGAAATGATACAATATGGGTTATAGTTGATAGACTGACTAAGTCAGCACATTTCTTACCCATCAAGGAGACTTACAGCTCCGACATGTTAGCCCAGTTATACGTTGATAAGATTGTAGCCTTACATGGCATACATGTGTCTATTATTTCTGACCGAGATACTAGATACACGTCACATTTTTGGAAGAGTTTCCAACAATCTTTGGGCACACGTTTGAATTTTAGTACGGCTTACCATCCTCAGACTGACGGCCAGAGTGAGCGTACTATTCAAACGTTGGAAGACATGCTACGTGCATGTGCGATCGATTTGGGTGGTAGTTGGGATAAGAACCTACCATTAATCGAATTCTCCTACAACAATAGCTACCACACCAGCATAAAGGCTGCGCCTTTTGAGGCATTATATGGTAGAAAGTGAAGATCGCCCGTGTGTTAGGCGGAAGTTGGAGATGTCCAATTATCAGGACCAGAGATAGTCTTTGAAACGACGGACAATATTGTCCAGATTCGTGACCGTCTCAAGGCTGCCCGAGATAGGCAGAAGAGTTACGCAGATCCAAAGCGTAAAGCTTTTCACTTCGAAGTAGGTGATAAAGTGTTGCTCAAAGTATCACCCTGGAAAGGAGTGATGCGATTTGGTAAGAAAGGCAAGCTAAGCCCGAGATACATAGGACCTTTCGAGGTTATCGAACGTGTCGGGTCAGTTGCCTATAAGTTAAACTTACCGGAAGAGCTCAGTGGAATTCACAATGTGTTCCACATCTGCAATCTGAAAAAGTGTTTCGCTGATGAATCACTGGTAATACCGCATACAGATGTGCATTTAGACGAGAGCTTAAAATTTGTGGAAAAACCTTTGTAGATTGAAGATCGACAGGTAAAGAAGCTTCGAAGGAAGCATGTACCTATTGTAAAGGTCAAATGGGATACCCGTAGAGGTCCCGAATATACGTGGGAGGTTGAATCCACGATGAAAGAAAAATACCCTTACTTGTTTCAGTAAATCTCGGGTTGAGATTTATTTTAAGGGGGTGAGGATGTAACACCTCGAAAATTCACGTCCTATAATGTGTTGACACGTGTCATATGTTTAAAACGTGTGAAAGAATATTATAGAAGGACTAAAGTTGACAAACATGGAAAGTATGTGAATATACATATTCTAAGTGTCAACTGTGAATAAATATAATGTACATTAACCCTACATGATGCTCATACCTTCAAACGAATAAATCATGGATCATACGAAGCTAAAAGTGAGAGATTTCAAACTACAGGGACTAAATGTGTCAACATGTTTAATTTATACCTCTGAGTGACCTTTTGACAAACCCGAAGCTTTGTAACTGTTCATTACGCTCACTAGAATGCACGATATAAATTTCGTAAAGTTTCGTTGTCGTATGAGAAAGTTATGATCAAATTCGTGTGCGAAGAGTTAAAGCGTAAACGTTGAAAGTTAGGACTTTTCGGGTAACAATAAAGTTAACAGGGGACTTAGCAAAGTGGGTATATGTTTTAAAGCCTTTGTAGATCAATTATGAGGGCTTACAATGCAAGAAACAAGTGCCTAATCGAATTTTGAAGAGCCAAGGACCAAATCGCAAAAGATCAAGAATGCTGATTTCTGCAGACCGTCACGCCACGCGAGGGTCCCTCGCGCCACGCGAGGGACTCCCAGTACCGAATTTCTTGGGCTGTTGTCTGCCATGGCTTTTGTGCGCGATTTTAACCGATTTTTCACGTCTTGTGCGACCCCTAGACACCCCCTAAGCACTAGGAACAAGTGTTGATCAGTTAATTGCTCATATGTTGACCATTGTGCCCTTATTACCTTAAAACGTGATTTTTGGAAATGTAAAAGAGTAGAAACTTTAATTACTGATATATAAACTTGTATGCAAAGTTTGACATCATTTTGAGGTGTAGATTAAGAGTTATGCTCGTTAGCGTAAAATTAAGGCTTTATGTTAATTAAATGGCGTAATTAGCGTATAGCCTACTTAAACATACTTTTTTATATCAAATCTTTTACCCACTGATGTAATATATTATTTTGGGATTTTTAAAGATTTTTAATTAATTTTAGGCTGAGCATAACTCATAGTCGTAGGCTTAATCCGGTAATTGTCGGTTTTGCCCTTACGGGCCATAAAATGAGTTTTACATATCTAAACGACTCGAAACCTTTTGCTACTAATCACATATGATAAATAAATTATTTTAAGCCTTCTGGAAATATAAAAATATCAGATTTAAGTATCAAACCCGGAAATGGCCTTTAATCGCCTTTTTAAGCGTTTTTAACGCATAGTATGTACTAGAAGTATTTTAAACATACAAGGGTTGATACCTACTGATATTTGAGGCAAATTATAATATATTAACAGTAAGCAAAGGTTGTTAAACTCAGACTTCAGTTTTGAGCTTTTCGGCTTATGTGAAATTACCAAAATACCCCTACGGGGCATAGTTTGGTTATAATTGATAAATTTCACATATATATTTTATCCTACTAATATAACTTAGTAAATTGAGTATATTTGCTGATTACATCAGACCTGTAACTCAGCTTGTTACTTAAACTCTTTTATAAACTTTTAAATGACCAAACTACCCCTACGGGGCCTAGTTTGTGTTTAAACACGTTTCGGGCATAATGAAAGACATCTTACTGATGTCACAATATATTTGAGGCATAATTAACTTAGGAAACCTGTCTATAGCTCTCATGAATACCCATCACGCTTATTACGCGTACGGTTCGGTTTATGTAACAAGTTTACATAAATTAGCCGAAACGGGTCAAACCTTAACGGTTTTATCTCAAAATCCAGAATGTGAATAATAAACCCATATTAAACAAGTCTCTGAACTTGTCGGATCTAAATCACATTCTATCCGGTCTTCGCTTAATCGTGCGTACGAACCGTATCTTTGAAACTAGCCGGTCTAAGCTTAAGCTTAATTAAAGACCCGTTAGGATTCTAATAGGTTATTATAAAACCTTCGTTCCAGATTAGGAGTACCAGTAAAAGCTACGTGCATTTTTCTTATTGTGATTTATACATTGCTCAGGTAAATACTTTTAACTTATTTTCCCTATACGGGCTTGGGTTACGGTATATAGCATACCGCTTGATCGGGCATCAAATTCTCCACCGTTGAGTGGGCAATTGAATAAATTTGATCGGCTCGTTTAAATAGTCTTGTTACTTAAAGCCTTTGGGGGGTTAATGACCATGTCCCGGATATCCTTGGCATCATTTTACGAAATGGCCACGACTTAAGCGCGGGGTGTAGGCGTACATCCGTCAGTGCACAAAAGAATATTGTTGTGTGTCTATTGATCTTTAACCCGGACAAGATCCGGGCTACTGAACGCACAAGGAACATGTAATTCGTTCACAAGATTATAATATTAAATAATTCTCCCAAGTTAAATAAAATGTTTATGCCACGTGTATCCAAACCAATTTTCAATCATTTTCCAAAATGAGTCAGTTGAATGTATTTACTAGTGTAAACTGATGTATTTTCCCAAAAAGATTAAATGCAGGTACTAAGCGAAATTGGCTGGGATTTCTCCTTAGCATCATTAGAAGTCTCGCAAGCTTAAGATGCCTGAAGTCTGTTGAACTAGTGATTATATTTTGTTTCCGATCCATCTGTGGATAAACATCCGAATATTGTGACATTTGACATTACAATATTAAATTCGGTTGTATTATATCTTTTAAAATTGCTTCCGCTGTGCATATTAAATATTGTGTTGTTTGACTATTACGTTGCCAACCATGACGTCACGATACTCCCCCACCGGGCCCACCGGTGACACGTGGAAATTGGGGTGTGACAAATTAGTAGGGTGTTACATTTAGCCTAGGTCACAAAGGGACCATCAATGGCAATTAAGGTTTGGAGCGAGTCCATTACCTATTTGACAGGGGATCATAATGTCACAACTGTCTTTGTCACAAGGACGATTATGAATAGCTCAAAGGCTAGCCTTACATGACTTTTATTATATATATATATATATACCTATGGCACAGAGGCCCGTCGCGAGGGACGTAGAAAGGTATGGCATAATGCCCAGTCATGAAGGACATAAGTAATCATATGGCGCGAAGGCCTTGTCGAAATGACATTCAGATACGGCACAAATGGCCTTGTCTCTAGGACGTTATAGGATATGGCACTAAGGCCTATCATGAAGGACATTTATCAAATCTGGCACAAAAGGCCTGTCACCAGGGATGTTAACATTTAGTATGTTAACTTATCACGAACGACAAATTATAGCACGGAGGCTTGTCATGGATGACTTGAAATATAACTTGTGGGTTTGTCATAAGGACATCAATTCATAGGCCGCAATCTTGTTAGATCAGGAGCTTTAAGGCTTGAACATAGTTCTTCACCTTTGGACAGGGAGTCATAGACTATAACTGTCATCGTCTTGAAAGACGATTCATTTGGCAGAAAGGTAAACCAATTAACATCACTAATGGATGTTTATATATAATCATCGTGTCTAATGATATTAGTCATGATCACGTTGATCATATTTACTATTAGGTTTGGGTATAATCCCACCATTTTGAATAGGGGATCATAAAGATCACCACTATCTTTGTCTTATCGACAATAGAGTAAAGTATCGCCCATAGGCATTTCATCACCTAGGGATGTTAATATTATGATCATTATACTGATGATACTAGTTAGGATCGCATGATCATATATACTATGGGATTTGAGCATAGCTCACCCCCTTGGGCAAAGAATCACAAAAGATTACAATTGCCTTGTCTCAAATGAACAATATAATATAGCCCTTAGGCAAAACATCATTAAGGATGTTAAATTTTTATCATCGTACTGACGATTTTAGTCATGATCGCATTGATCATATAGACTATTAGGCTTGAGTACAGCTCACTACCTTAATTAGGGGATCGTAGAGATCACAATGTTTGTGTCACTAAGGGACAATATAATATGGCCCGTAGGCGAAACATCACTAATGGATGTTTATAATAGGTTCATCATATTAGATGATATAAGTCATGATTGCATTAATCATATTGACTATTTGGCTTGAGCATAGCTCACCACCTTAGACAAGGAATCATAAAGATCACAATGTCAATGTCTCAAATGGACAATATATTATAGCCCGTAGGCAAAACATCACTAAAGGATGTTAAATAACATGATCATCGTATTGATGATATTAGTCATGATCGCATTGATCATATAGACTATTATGTTTGGACATAGTCCAACATTTTTAGACAATGAGTCATAGACTACAACTGTCATTGTCTTTATTAGACAACAAGTATTGCCCGTAGGCACTTCACCACTAATGGATGTTTATGGTATGATCATCACATTGATGATACTTGCCATGATCTACTTTGATCATATAGGCTTTAAGGCTTGGATGTAATCCAATACTTTGACGGCTGATGTGGTTTCTCACGCCACACTGCCAGGAGTGTTAACATGTTCTCAGATGTTAACAAAGATTAATTATCTTAAGAGGGTTTTACCATCATATCCATGTTCATAGACATATAGGCTAGGTTATACCATTATGAGGATCTTTTGAAATTTTCAGCTGATCGATAAAGTTCGAGTAAAATTTGGAACTATTGTTGGATAAAGGACGAAATGAATACCTACATAAAATTTTCAAAACTTTCCTAGATTATTAGGAATTTACAATAGTGCCTTAATCGGGACTTTTAGTAATATATTTGTCCACAGAGGACTAAGAGGAAAAATATAAGTCCGTATAAGGACTATAAATATTATAAGTCCATATTGGGGTTATAATGAAATATCATGTCCTCAAATGGACTATTTTGAAATAACGTATCCCCAAAGGGATTTTAATGAAATAACACGTCCATAAAAGGACTATATTGGTACAGCGTGCGCACAAAAGGGCTTTGCTGTACAGATGTCCTCACAGGGACTTAAAGCAGCTTTAGTCCTCGCAGGGACTAAAAGGAAATATAAGTCCGTAAAGGGACTATAAGATATGTCCGCATAGGGACCTTTATGATATAACATGTCCACGAAGGGACGTTAATAACAATTGTCCTCGTAGGGACTTTATGTCGAAAGACACGTCCTCATTGGGACTTATTGAAAAAAGAATATGTCCTTAAAGGGACTTATAATAAAACATCATGTCCACAAGGGATCTAAATGTAATAAGTTGTCCATAAAAGGGACTTCGATGAATCAGCATGTCCATGAAGGGACTATGATGAAATAATATGTCCTTGAAAGGACGGTAATGAATTTTTTATGTCCGCCAGGGGACTTTGATAAAATAATATGTCTACGTAAAGACTTTTTATGAAATACTATGCCCACGAAAGGACTATGAAGAAATATAATGTCCATGAGAGGACTATATTGAAATATCAAGTCCACGGGAGGACTATTTTAAAATTGTATGTCCACCGAGGGACTTTATTGGAATATAATGTCAACAAGGGACTATATTGAAATATAATGTCCATGAAAGGACCAAATAGCAAATGCCCATATAGGGTCTTAAGTCGAAAGGTATGTCCACACAGGGACTAATTAGAAAAGATAGGTCCTTATAAGGACTTAAAAGACAAAGAATATTATGAAAGAAGGATTCTCAAACATCTTCCTTGCTCCATTTCGACTGTTTCTCTTCTTTGTTTACCATATACGGTAGGGACACTGAAGACCTCAGTGAATAAGGTAAGTATTCCAATCAGGATCCGTTATAGAAGTAGAATTCAAGGATTCAATGGTTAAGGAATGATATGGATCACGGATTGGGTTTTGACTGATATAATCCAAGTCTGGGATTCCAAAACTTGGAGGTAAGAAATAAGGATCATCAGTGTTCACTAGCATTATTTTCAAAACGGGAGTCTCAGGGTCCACATAGTATGGACTCCACTAGCACAGACTTTAAAATTTGAGCCTCAGGGACCTACGGTATGGACTCTGAAGTTTGACTGCTATCCAATAGATTTGGTTTTTGGAATGAGCTCATGAAGGTCTCTCCTCCAAATCGGTCGCACGCTTATTCTAGCCCTTTTACGAAGCTTGGCATTCCTTGGCTTCGGATAAGGAGAATTTCCATCAACAACTTCTTTGCTTGGCGACATATTCAAAATACATAAAATCAAAAACAATGTTTACTTAATAGGGATGAGAGCATTCCTATGTTAAGTCTAGACTCAAAAGGTCTAAGCAATATGCTACTGTGTCATTTGAGATTAAACACTAAGAATTAGTGTTTAATTCACTCAAACGTTGGCTCTGATACCAACCTGTCACACCCCGATATTACCACATATTACCGGTGTGCCCGGTGGGGAGTATCGTGATGTAGTTGATATCATCAAGGTCAAAGATACACAGAATAGCACAACGGAAGTCTTGGAATATAAAATATTATTACAAACTCAAATGTCTAAAAATATCAAAGTATTTATTATAGACGAGCCTGTAATATCAAATCCACAGGTGGATCTTCACAGAATGTATAAAATGAAGTTTAGCAGACTTTAAGTCATCTTTAAGGATTTGCAAGATCCTCTATTTCGACACCGAGCAACTCCCAGCCTATTACGAGTAGTACCTGCCACTTAGTCTTTTGAAAATACGCCAGTTTTCACTGGTAAATACAATTAACCGACTCATTTGAAAAGAGTTTATGAAAATTGATTTAAGTGCACAAGGCACAAATCATTTATAACTTGGGACAATTATTTAAAGATAATCTTGTATACAGATTTACATGTTTGTCTTACAATTGGGGCTGGTTGGAAGCCGGTCATGATTAACCGACTCACCACTTATAGAACCCACAAAGGAGTTATCCCCAACATGTGGGTTTATTTTTAGCATTTTCATCTGTCAGGTGTATGCCTACACCCCGTGCATAGGTTGTGGCCATTTTCAAATGAAATGAGCCGAGGATATCCACGACACTGTCGAATTAACCCCCAATGTTTATGTTATCAAACAAGACAGATTAAAACGGGTTATGTAATTTATTAATCACAATCCGATTAAATGATTTCATACCCGACCAAGTGGTATTATTATAATACCATATCCCAAGCCCGTATAAGGGAAAATAAGTTAAAAGTATTTACCTGAGCTAATACTTGATTCACAGCATAATAACTCAGTCGTATCCAATCCATCTAAATGCAGGTAGCTTTTACCGGGTGGCTCTAGTCTGGAGTGATGGTAATATATAACAAATTCAGAATGCTAACGGTCTTATTTAAGTCGTAGACTTAGACCGGCTAGCTTAAAGTATCTAAAACGGTACGATACGCTAGATTAAGCGATGACCGGAATAGAATGTAATTTAGACCCAACAAGTATGAAGACTTGTATAATATGGGTAAATTAAGTACATTCTGGATTTTGAAGTAAAAACGATAAGGTTAAACCCGTTTCGGCAAACTTACGTAAACTAGTTACGTAAACCGATCCGAACGCGTAAATGCGTAACGGGCAACCAAGTGAACCATATACAAGTCCCATATGTTATTATGCTTAGAATATGTTAATACATCAGTAGGATGTTAACATATATGCCCAAAAAGTATTTTAAACCAAATTAAGTCCCGTATGGGCATTTTGGTCATTTTACCCTTTATAAAAGAGGTTTTAAAGCAAACTGAGGTTCTGGTCTTTGGTAATCAGTAAAAATATTTATTTTATCATATTACATCAGTAAGATATTATATATATGTGAGATTTATCAATCATGGCCAAACTATGTCCCGAAAGGGCATTTTGGTCATTTCACATATGCTTTTAAGGACATTTTTGGAAGTTTGAGTTCATGACTTATACCTACTGTAATGATATTGAAATTTGTTTAAAAATTTAGTAGGTAACAAGTCTTAGGTGTTAATTAAGGTCACTCAGAGGCCTAGTTTAGGCATGTTGGCACTTTCAGTCCTTCCACATTCAAAGTTTTCGATTTTGACAAAAATAGTCCCTCATAGTCAATGTTTGACTTTATTAGGGTTCATTACACGTGTCAGCACATCATTGGACACGATTTTAGGAGGTGTTACATCAGCCTTCACCGACAATCTCCCACCTCCCCCACCACCACTTCACCCATTTCCACCTCTTCACCAGTGGCATGTAATAATAATAATCACCTCGATCGTTCCAATTAAACCATAATCACTCCAAAATCCACTCATCGATCGTCCTTGACAACCCTTTTCCGATCGAATTTTGCACCCCTGTTGCGATGGAAGCAGACGATTGCATGAGCAACGACGCCAAAGAAGATTATTATTGCTCTGATCGTGATTTGCTTGACGATGTGCTCGAGAATGAGGAATCTGATCCTCAGTGGGCTCCGCCTAATGGCTCTTCGTCTAAGGTGGATTGTTGTTTTATTTTGTATTTTGTTTGTTGTGATGGTGAATTAGGGTTAATTAGGGTTTTGAATCTGGGTTTATGAGTATTTGAGGTGGTGGCGGAAGAGGTGGAGGTGAGGGCTGGGAGGAGGAGATGGGTGGAAGCGATGTCTGTGTTATGTGTTTTGAGAAAGAAGAAGAGGTTAGAAAGGTTGGAAGAGGTGTGAAGACATTAGACCATGTATGCGTGGGGAAGAGGACGCGCAAAGGTTTGAAGACATTTTTTAATGAAATGTCTTCTAAAAAACAAATGGTCTGCAGAACTAAACGTCTGCGCGTGGTCTGGCGGCACAGACATAAAAGGTCAGAAGTGGTTTTTTCTGAAAAAACAAACACCCCTTTAGTTTAGAAGAGATACATCAAATTGTATTCTAAAATTTATCACATATATATAAAAAATGAAATATAAAAAGAGGAACATATTCTATCATCTCTGTCACGGCCCCCATCCCGGTTTTACCCAGTCAAGGAGCCGCGGGACAGAAACCCGTGGTATATATTAATTGAGTTGACAGCGTAAGATTTTACAGGATCTTTTAAAACTTGAAATGCCCGATTATTTTATTTCATAATTCGGGATAAACCCCGTAATTTACAATAGAGGAATTTCACAAGGAAATTCCCTGATTTACAAAACATGTTTATTTATTTAACTGAGCCACTACTTCAAGCTTGTTAGTGCTCCGTAGCACTTTTTCTTGGTTCACAGTAGTCACCTGAAACATGTTTTTAAAATATTTTATTAGCGGGGAAATACTGGCGAGTCACTCAAGTTTAATAACACGACACATAGTTATAAATTACAGCATAAGAGCGATTACAATGGCTTCTATCTTATTTTTATCTGGCGCCGTGTCACCTCCTGGTGACGATGGTCATACCACTATTGGGTCCTTTCACCCAAGTAGTGATGATTATCACTGTTAGGATTTATTAGCCTAACCGTGAGAAATTTAGTAATGTGCACAATACCCCACTAGCCAGTGATTAAGATAACCATGACTTAATCCCTGTAATTATAACCTTTGAAAATAAATGGAGTATTGTAAAATACTTTTGATAAAAGAGAATGACTCACATTGCAGATTTAAACGGGCAGAGTTTAGCCTACTGATTAGCCTTGTAACCTAATTTAAATAACAATGCACACGAACTAGGCCAGTAACTAATACAGCATTTACAATAACTCACGAGATTAAAACCCTCACAACGAATGACAAAGTGTAATACTTAAACATCCATCGAATTCACGACGAATGACAAAGTATAGCCCTAATTTGGGCAGCACGTAAACATCCATTGGATAGTTTCAATCGATCGGACATTGAATTGTAGCAGCGATCGAGTTAATACCATGTATCGTAGCAGCGCCTCTCTAATGGAAATTATGATTTCTAGCAGTGTAACTTCGTTTTTGTGAAAAGATTTTGACACCAATGAACTGCTCATGATCAAACCAATTTATAGCAGATTTTGGGGTTTTACGCGGCCCGCGTAAACCCCTTCTTGACACTTACACGGCCCGCGAGGGCCTCCTAATCGTAGACTAGGGCTAGCGTGTCATACCTAGGGCTGCCACATGTGTGACACGTGGCCTGCTAGCTGATCCGGAGACTTAATGAGTTGTCGCGGCCCGCGTAACCTTACCTTAAGGTTTACGCAGCCCCCGTGAAACCATAAAATTTGTTTTTCTTGATTTTTGTTATGGATTAGGGTTTTAGGGGTCCGGGTTTTCACTTACGGGTCGTTTTGGGACAATTTTAAAGGTCCTTACATTCTCCCCACCTTATTTAGAATCTCGTCCTTGAGATTTATTGAAATAAGTGAGTATACTTTCGCTTCATCTCTGATTCTAGCTCCCAGGTGTATTCGGGTCCTCTTTTCGAATCCCATTTGACTTTGAACAGTACTAATCTTTTATGTTTTAGAAACTTGACTTTCTGGTCCTCTATTTGAAGCGGTTTCTCTACGAACTTCAATTTCTCATTTACATCTATGTCTTGAAGAGGTACTACCAATGATTCGTCAGATAAACACTTCTTGAGGTTGGATACATGAAATACGTCATGTACCCCAGCTAACTCTTCTGGTAGCTGTAAGCGATAAGCAACTGGTCCTATTCGTTGGATTACTGGGAATGGTCCTACGTATCTTGGACTTAGTTTTCCTTTCTTACCAAACCGAACTACTCCTTTCCAAGGAGAAACTTTCAAGAGTACCTTGTCTCCAACTTGAAATTCTAGTGGCTTGTGTCGATTGTCGGCATAACTCTTCTGGCGATCTCGAGCCGTTTTCAATCTTTCCTTGATTTGAGTGATCTTGTCGGTGGTTTCTTGCACGATTTCAGGACCTGATAATTGACTTTCTCCGATTTCTGCCCAGCAAACTGGAGTTCTGCATTTTCGTCCATACAGTGCTTCGAATGGGTCAGATTCTATGCTTGAATGGTAACTATTGTTATAGGAGAATTCGATTAAGGGTAGGTGGTCATCCCAATTTCCACCAAAATCTATCACACATGCCCTGAGCATGTCTTCTAGGGTTTGGATCGTCCTTTCACTTTGTCCGTCTGTTTGAGGATGGTATGCAGTGCTTAAATTTAGTCGGGTTCCCATTGCTTCCTGGAAACTTGTCCAGAAGTAGGAAGTGAAACGACTATCCCTATCCGATACAATGGAGAGTGGAACTTCATGTAAGGATAATACCTCGTCTACATAAAAACTTTGCTAACCTTTCCATGCTAAAGGTTTCTTTCATGGGTAGAAAATTAGCTGATTTGGTTCATCGATCCACAATTACCCAAATCGCGTCATTACCTCTTCTGGTCTTGGGTAACTTAGTAACAAAATCCATTGTTATGAGTTCCCATTTCCAAACAGTCATTTCTAATTGTTGTAGCAACCCTGAAGGTTTCTGGTGTTCTGCCTTAACTTGTGAACAAGTAAAACACTTAGATACATACTTAGCTATATCCTTTTTCATTCCTATCCACCAGAAGTTATTCCTTTAATCTTGGTACATCTTATTGTTACCAAGATGCATGGTATACCTAGATTTATGGGCTTCCTCTAAAATTTTATTTCTTAATTCTCCTTGCTTAGGTACCCAAATCCTTTTCTTGTGGAATCTCCAAATTCCATCAGCTCCTTGCTCTAATTCCTTTATTCTTCCTTTCATCCCTTCAGCATCATCTTTGATCGCTGTTTCTTGAACATTCTTCAGTTGTTCCATTAAATCTAACTGTATATTTAATCTAAGAGCACGAACTCGCTTTTGCTTTTCATGATACTTACGACTTAAAGCATCAGCAACTACGTTTGCTTTTCCTTCGTGATATTGAATATCACAGTCGTAGTCACTTAGGATTTCCATCCATCTCCTTTGCCTCATGTTCAATTCTTTTTGCCCAAAAATATATCTTAAGCTTTTATGGTCTGTATAGACAGTAAACTTACTTCCATACAAATAGTGTCTCCAAATCTTAAGGGCAAAAATTATGGCTCTTAATTCTAAGTCATGAGTCGTATAGTTTTCTTCGTGCTTTTTCAATTGTCTTGAGGCATACACAATTACTTTCTTGCGTTGCATTAGCACACATCCTAATCCTAGCTTTGAAGCATCGCAGTATACTTCAAAATCTTCTGTTCCTTCTGGTAAGGCTAGAATTGGAGCGTTTGTTAATTTCTGCTTTAAAATCTTAAAAGCTTCCTCTTGCCTAGGTCCCTATTCAAACTTAACTGATTTACAGGTTAGCTTAGTTAAGGGTACAGCTATTTTGGAAAAATCCTTAATAAACCGTCTATAGTATCTGGCTAATCCTATAAAACTTCTAACTTCCATAGCTGATTGCGGAACCTTCCATTTAGTGATCGCTTCTATTTTGGAGGGATCTACGTGAATACCTTCGTGATTCACCATGTGTCCTAAAAATTGTACTTCCTGTAGCCAAAATTCACACTTCGAGAATTTGGCATAAAGCTTCTCTTTTCTTAACAAAGTTAAGAATGCATGCAGGTGATGACGGTGTTCATCCTGGCTTTTGGAATAAATAAGTATATCGTCGATGAAGACAATTACAAATTTATCCAAATACGGTTTACAGATTCTATTCATCATGTCCATAAATGCTGCAGGGGCATTTGTTAACCCAACTGGCATGACTGTAAACTCGTAATGACCATACCTAGTTCTGAAAGCAGTTTTAGGTATGTATTCTTCCTGTACCTTCAATTGATGATATCCAGAGCGTAAATCTATCTTAGAAAAATATCTAGCTCCCTGAAGTTGATCAAAAAGGTCATCAATCCTAGGAAATGGGTATCGATTCTTAATTGTAACCTTATTTAATTCCCTATAATTGATACACATTCTCATTGACCCATCTTTCTTTTTCACAAACAACACTGGAGCTCCCCACGGGTACGAACTATGTTGTATGAATCCTTTACTTAACAATTCATCTAACTTCTTTTTCAATTCTAGCATTTCAGTGGGTGCTAACCGATAAGGTGCCTTGTCTATCGGTGTAGTTTCAGGAATGAGATGAATTCTAAATTCGACTTCCCTATTGGGTGGTAATCCCGGTAGTTCTTCTGGGAATACATTTGGGTATTCTGCTACTACAGGAATTTCTTTAAGTTCCTTACCTTTCGTGTTAATGATTACTGAAATCATATACACTACTTCTTGTTTTCTTGAATAACTAGCCAACTTCATTACTGAAATGAATTTCAGGGGCTTTCGTGGCTTATCTCCTGTAATCACCACTAATTCTCCTGTGGGTAGGGCTGTAAACGAACCGAACGAACACGAACGAGGCCTTGTTCGTGTTCATTCGTTAAGGAAATAAATGTGTTCACGAACGGTTCACGAACACTTACCGAACAAGATTTTATGTTCATGTTCGTTCATTAAGGAAATGAGTGTGTCCACGAACGGTTCACGAACACAAGCGAACACAAATAAATTTGGCAAACGCGATGACGGATAAAGGTGGATGGCCCAAAGAGTAGCACTAGAACTTGAATCCCTTATTGTGGAACGGAGGTAGATCATATTCGTCGATGTAAATAATGAGAAAAGAAAGGAAAATTGTGCATAAACAAGGTGAAAGAGGGTTTCCTAGTTTAATTGTTAGGGTAATGATATAAATAAAAGTTTAATAGTATAAAAGGTATAGATAAAATATATGAAAGTATAAAAATCTTTTATTAAAACACGAACATACGAAAATAAACGAACGCAAATGAACGAATGTTCACGAACACCTTACCGAACGTTCACGAACACAATTGAACGAACGAGACCTTTGTTCATGTTCGTTCATTTAACTAATTGAACGGAATTTCTTGTTCATGTTCGTTCGTTTATTAAACGAACGAACATAAACGAACTTCCCGCCGAACGGTTCACGAACTGTTCGCTGAACGTTCGGTTCGTTTACAGCCCTACCTGTGGGTGTATGAATTTCTATGGAGTTTTTATCACAGAGAATTCGAGCATGGTTGGCTACTAACCTAACCAATCCATTCCCAATACTATATCGAATCCAGCTAAATTCATAGGTAACAGGTTTGCAGAAAATTCATGACCTAAGAGTTCTATTTTTCCTTCTCGTAAAACCTTATCTATGTTAACAGAATTCCCATATGTCGTTTCGACTGTGAAAACTTGTTTAAGGTTGGTTAAGGGTAGGTTAAGAGCTTGACAGAATGAAGTATTTATAAAACTTTGGTTTGCACCAGAGTCAAATAATACTTTTGCATAAACGTTGTGAACTAGGAACGTACCAGCTATCACGTCAGGGATTAGTTCTGCTTCCTGAGTAGTCAACTGGAAGGCTCTTGCGTTTCTCTTGGTAGTTCCTTCTGCAGGTTTGGCTTTGTTATCAGCTGGTTTGACCAATTTCGGGCAGTCTGGCCTAAAATGTCCAGCTTCTCCACAGTTATAGCAGATTGTGGATTTCTTTCTCCTGCAATCTTCTTCTTGATGCCCTGGAATTTTGCAGAAATTGCAATACCCTTTGCATCTTCCAAAATGCTTTCTTTTACAGGCATTGCAAAAGAGAACAGTGGAAGATTGCCCAGTTCCCTTTTTCTTGAAATTACTACGGTTACCCACACGGAATCCCTGGGTAATCTTTTGGGCCACTTCCTTCTTTCTATTTTCTTCTCGTGTACGCACTAGTCCATCAGTCAAAGTGTTGGCTAATTCCACTGCATCGTCAATAGTGCGTGGTCTCGCAGCTTTAACGATATCACGGATTTCACCAATCAATCCCCAAATATAGCGGGAAATAAGTACCGGCTCTGGCGAAGTCAGGGTAGGTACAACTCTAGCATATTCGAAGAATGTCGAAGTATACCCTCGACAGTCTACATCCACCATCCGGTGGTTCAGAAATTTATTTGCCATTTGTTCTTTCTCATATTCGGGACAAAATTTCTTTCTACTAGCCGCTTAAATTCTTCCCAACTCATGGCATAGGCTACATTACTTCCCTTGGCTTGAAGTACAGTATTCCACCATTCTAGTGCCCCTTCTTTAAAAAGATGCGACGCGTACATGACCTTGTCTTCCTCAGCACATTTACTTATTTTAATCACAGCCTCGGTTTTCTCTAACCAACGCAGTGCAGCAGTCGCCCCTTCGTTGCCTGCAAATTCAACCGATTTACAGTCAAGAAACTCTTTATAAGTGCAACCAGGCGTTGCAGCTTTCATTTTCTTAAGGAGTGGGGCTTGCATTCCATCTTTGTCGTTATTAGTATGGTTGCCGCCTCCGTTTACACTATTACTGAAATTGTCACCGTGTATACGTTTGCTAGGGATAATTTGTTGAGGTTCAACTGGATTTCGGGCAGCAGCAAGGATTGCTGGAATAGCATTGACTATTCCCTGAGCAACGATATTCTCGATATCTTGCCTATTCAGAAATTGATCTTCATGATTTTGTTCAGATTGGTTAACTTCGTTAACGGGTTCATTACCAGCGGGTTCCATCTGGTAATTAATTTATGTAAGTGATTAGCATAAAATAATTAATAACCAAATATAATAAAATAATTGCACATAATCACGTCAACAAGTATAGCCAAAATTGTCGATTTTTCGACGTTCAATATTTTATATATTATAATAGGCATCCGTACAAACTGGTTATCTTACAAAAGTTTTATTTTTAAGTTATTTCACATAATTATATCTTTATTATTATTATTATTATTAAACACACATTCCCACAACCACACAACCCCAGTTAGCTGGCATTTCAGAAACGACGCTCCCTCTCGTCGTACTTCCAAGATATCATCTCCCCTACTTCCCGGATTCTATTTCCCGCGTCCACTAGTTCTTCGCCATAATGACGGAGTTCCGCCAAGTTTTCTATGCTCATAGGTGGGTGTAGTGGAGGCTCCGGGTCGAATTGAGGGAAAAAGGTATTAGGGTTATTTAGGAGATTTTGAAACTGCCAGTCGGTGGTCCACCGTTCTTCTAGCTCTGCCGGTAGAGGTTGGGTGTGGATAATAGGATCTGGGATTTCAGGCTCTAGGTCAACTGGAAGTTGTGCTTCCGCTGGGTAATTAAAGAGGTTTTCACCGGCTGGTCTGATGAGGTCACTAAGTGCCAATTTATGATCCAACTCCTCCCAGGGTGGCATTTCCTGGTCTTGCCTGGAACTTTCCCCAATTTCTATTCCCTTGCCTTTATCTTTGGGATCCTCCGTCTTTATAACTTTCCGTGTTGCTGGTTTCCTCCTACGCACACGCCTCCAGCCCACAATTTTTCTTCTCTTCTTTGGCTTGGGTTTCTCCGGTGGCTGGGCTTGAAATTCCATAGGTTCCTCCATGTCGGCACAATAACCGGTAAAGTCTCTGGAAACTTCCACATTAACAGAATAGAGATTGAGATTCTGAAGAGCTTCAGACAACTCATTCATGTTGTTTAGCAGATATTAAGAAACACACAAAATTCTAAGTTAAAATTTTGTAAATTAAATTTTCACATAATCACAGAAAAAGAAAATCAGAAAAATTAAATTTATCCAAACAGATTAATTAAAACAAAATATTGTGATTATATATATATATTACAAATTACAACTGAAATTTAAAATATACTAGGGATTGTGCATTAATAATTTATTTTAGTCTATCTTTTCTTACTAAGTTGTTTATCTAATGGGCAAGTTTCTTTAAAGTTTCTGGCTTATGGATGATATGGGTGCTAGTACTGGGTCAGGGTGTTGGCAGTTAAAGGTTAACATTTACTGCTGTAGTGGCTAACATATAGAGATTTGCCCATTGTTCACCTAATTCATCTTCCCATGGTGGGTTATCACATGTTTCCCGAGTTTCCTTATTAATCACCATTCCTTTTGGTTGTGACTTCTTTATTTTCTCTTGACTCTTTTTAATAATCAAACTTCTTTTCTTAATGGTAAGTGGTTTCTCAAACTGTGCCTTACGAACAAATATTCCTTCCTCGGTATCTGCTGAGTATTCCGAGGAATTGGGTTGAATTGAGGTTCCCTTATCTTTTGGTGAACTATCTAATTGACGATAGATGTCCGAAATTATTTGCTTACCCATACTGTAATTAACAATTAGTCAAATAACAAAAACACATAATCACAGGAGGGTAATTAGGAAAATTAAGTATTTCTAAATACTTAATTGGCTTAAATCAGTGGCTCTGATACCACATTTTTCTGTCACGGTCCCTGTCCCGGTTTTACCCGGTCCAGGAGTCGCGGGACAGAAACCCGTGGTATTTATTAATTGAGTTGACAGCGGAAGATTTTACAGGATCTTTTAAAACTTGAAATGCCCGATTATTTTATTTCATAATTCGGGATAAACCCCGTAATTTACAATAGAGGAATTTCACAAGGAAATTCCCTGATTTACAAAACATGTTTATTTATTTAACTGAGCCACTACTTCAAGCTTGTTAGTGCTCCGTAGCACTTTTTCTTGGTTCACAGTAGTCACCTGAAAGATGTTTTGAAAATATTTTATCAGCGGGGAAATACTGGCGAGTCACTCAAGTTTAGTAAAACGACACATAGTTATAAATTACAGCATAAGAGCGATTACAATGGCTTCTATCTTATTTTTATTTGGCGCCGTGTCACCTCCTGGTGACGATGGTCATACCACTATTGGGTCCTTTCACCCAAGTAGTGATGATTATCACTGTTAGGATTTATTAGCCTAACCGTGAGAAATTTAGTAATGTGCACAATACCCCACTAGCCACTGATTAAGATAACCATGACTTAATCCCTGTAATTATAACCTTTGAAAATAAATGGAGTATTGTAAAATACTTTTGATAAAAGAGAATGACTCACATTGCAGATTTAAACGGGCAGAGTTTAGCCTACTGATTAGCCTTGTAACCTAATTTAAATAACAATGCACACGAACTAGGTCAGTAACTAATACAGCATTTACGATAACTCGCGAGATTAAAACCCTCACAACGAATGACAAAGTGTAATACTTAAACATCCATCGAATTCACGACGAATGACAAAGTATAGCCCTAATGTGGGCAGCACTTAAACATCCATTGGATAGTTTCAATCGATCGGACATTGAATCGTAGTAGCGATCGAGTTAATACCCTGTATCATAGCAGCGCCTCTCTAATGGAAATTATGATTTCGAGCAGTGTAACTTCGTTTTTGTGAAAAGATTTTGACACCAATGAACTGCTCATGATCAAACCAATTTATAGCAGATTTTGGGGTTTTACGCGGCCCGCGTAAACCCCTTCTTGACACTTACGCGGCCCGCGAGGGCCTCCTAATCGTAGACTAGGGCTCGCGTGTCATACCTAGGGTTGCCACGTGTGTGACACGTGGCCTGCTAGCTTATCCGGAGACTTAATGAGTTGTCGAGGCCCGCGTAACCTTACCTTAAGGTTTACGCGGCCAGCATGAAACCATAAAATTTGTTTTTCTTGATTTTTGTTATGGATTAGGGTTTCAGGGGTCCGGGTTTTCACTTACGGGTCGTTTTGGGACAATTTTGAAGGTCCTTACAATCTCCCTGTTAAACGGATAGATTCCGATTATTTTATATAATTTGTTATCAACTAGTTATAAGACTCGTGCGTGTTGCGGCACGGGTACATCACAAACATCGAATGAGTTAGTTTAAACGTTATCTGATGTATTAACCATATGAAAACGCGTATCCGATTGAACCCAATGTAACCTATATAAGCATTGCGATTAGGTCAAAACGTAAAGTAAATCAAGTTTATACCGTACAATCATAACGTATTATATATATATATATATATAGGGAGAAGATCATGCGAGAACCACCTCTTATTGTGAGAACCGCGAGAACCAATGTGAACACACCAAAAATGTCTAAAAATAGCTAAAAATCACACAAAAAATTTTTTTTTGAATTTTTTAATATTTTTTATAAAAAAATCGTTACTTTTCGAAGCCAAAAAATTTTTTTTTTTTTTTTTTTTTGCTTCAAAAAGTAGCGATTTTAACCTAAAAAATATTAAAAAAATCAAAAAAAAAATTTTAGATTTTTTTTGGTTTTTTGGGGGTTTAGTTTTTAGCATTTTAGCTTGGGTGGGGGGGGGGGGGGGGGGGGCTTAGGTTTTTGGGGGGTGGGGGAGGGGGGTTTAGGTTTTTTTTTGGGGGGGGGGGGGGGGTGGGGTTAGGTTTTTTTTGCGGGGGGGGGGGGGGGGGGTGGGGGGGTTTAGGTTTTTGGGGGTGGGGGTTAGGTTTTTTTAGCTATTTTAGGTTGTGTTCACATTGGTTCTCAAGGTTCTCACAATAAGAGTGGTTCTTGCATGAGCCCCTCCCTATATATATATATATATAGGACAAAGATCCGTTAGGAACCACCCCTTATTACGAGAACCGTGAGAACCAATGTGAACACAACAAAAAATGCCTAAAAATAGCTAAAAAACACACAAAAAATTGTTTTTTTTATATTTTTTATGTTAAAATCGCTACTTTTCGTAGCCGAAAAAAATTTTAATTTTTTTTTTATTTTTTTTATTTTTTTGCTACTAAAAGTAGCGATTTTAACATAAAAATATTAAAAAAATAGATTTTTTTTTAGATTTTTTTAGGTTTTTTTGGGGTTTAGTTTTTAGCATTTTAGCTTGGGGAGGAGGAGGGGGGTTTAGGTTTTTTTTTTTTTTTTTGGGCGGGGGGGGGGGGGGGGGGGTAGGTTTTTTTAGCTATTTTAGGTTGTGTTCACATTGGTTCTCGCGGTTCTCGCAATAAAGGTGGTTCTCGCATAAACCTTACCCTATATATATATATAGGCGAAGAGTATTGTACAATATTCCTTAACGTACATTACGTACAATATAGTGAATTCGCATGTTATAAAATAAAATCGCATGTGATAATTTTGATGAAATAGCATGCTGTTTTTTTGTAACAATTTCGCATGTGGTAATTTTGATGAAATCGCATGTTAAAAAACCAACATGCGAAATTGTTACAAAAAAACAACATGCGAATTCAGTGCGGGAAGATGATCGGACGGCTGAGATTGTAGCGTACGTATTGTACGATAAGGACATTTGTACGTTAACCTACCCCTATATATATATATATGACCCGAATTATACATAGAAAACGTAACGGGTATAAAGGAAAAACTGTGTAATCAAAAGGGATGAATTAGAAATTTAGAAAAGAAAAAAAAACACAATTTGATTTCACTCGCTTCAAAATAAAATTTACAAAATATACATAAAATAAGCACGAAAAAAATAGTTTTTAAGAAATAAAGATGCGAAGAACCTGTCAATAATTCGAATATTTGAGTTGACTCGTTTCCCAAGGAAGTTTACGTCGAAACATAGACTAATTCGAATTTATACTGAAATGTACATAAAAATACGCACGTAACAAATGTTTTTTAAACGAAAACGTATTATATTTGACCTGACTCGTTTCCAGAAAAAGTTTACATCGAAACGTTGAGCGAATCGAATTTATACAAACACGTACATAAAATATGCATGTAAAAAATAGTTTTTAAGAAATAAAGATGCGATGAACCTGTCAAACTGGAAAAAAAAACTATTTGTTGTGACAGACCTGTCAAACAAGAAAAAATAGATAAAATACGTTGAACCTCACACCCATGTTGCAGCGTGTTACTTCCAAAATTTTGAACGAAATGTAAGAGGAAAAATTTGCGAAAGTTAAAAATAAAAAAGTGATGGGGTTAAATTGAAAAGATGGAAAACTTTGGGTTAAAATGAAAAAGATAAAACCTTTGGGTTAAAATAAAAAAATCAATTTTTTTTTAAAAAACTCTCCATGCATGGATACAACACCATAAAGCAATAAAATGTTACTAATTTATAGTATGAAAATATATTAACACAAATTTTATTGCATCGCCTTGTAAATAATTAGACAAATGAAAGTCAAATCAGTGTCTGAGAAGAAACAAGTGGGGAAGGGCAAAATAGAAAGATTTTGTATAGTGAAAATTAAAAAAAAAATGTTATTATCATATGAAAAGGATAGTTGTTTAAAAATCATTGAGAAAGTGAGTTTATAAGTAAAAAATATAAGATTTTTCTGAAATACTCTGTCTTTAATCACTCCTGCTATTCGTATGATTTAGCCATCTTATGATTTAGCCTTTTTGTAGAATAAGTCAATAACACCATTCTCTAGTTAATTATCCTCCAAACAATATGGTCAACTTTTACTTTATATGGATATTACTTGATAAGTGTAGATGTTCCTTACAGAAACGTTTTGGTCAACTTCTATTTTATATAGACAGGTATCATTAAGCTAAAATTACAAAGCTCTGGATAAGATGAATGACATTTAAGTTTTATTAAGGTAAAATCCTATTGGGATCCAAAAAAAATTAGAAATAATATCAAGTCAAAATGGATTCCACCCAATCAGATGTATATTCGTAAGCAACAAATGTTACAGCACCAGCAGGTGCAGCCTTCACAATGGATGGTACAATCCCCTTGTAAAGCCCCGCCCACC
The DNA here is from genome assembly GCA_030545235.1 of Helianthus tuberosus. Classification (NCBI taxonomy): domain Eukaryota; kingdom Viridiplantae; phylum Streptophyta; class Magnoliopsida; order Asterales; family Asteraceae; genus Helianthus; species Helianthus tuberosus. The sequence goes on along the minus strand of CM060383.1, from coordinate 33,326,975 downwards.
CCTCGTTTTGCGAGATCCTCTTTAGTGCATCGTACATGTTTCTATAAGCCCGGGTCTCAACCCGGGCCCCATATCTAGGGTGTCTTTGCAATCCTTCAATCTGTAAATGTAAAACAACCAACAACTTCATTCTATTCTATTCTATCAGAGAACAAATTGCAACAAGTAACGGGTCAAAATAAACATAATTTGAAAATAAGTCATTTTTTAATTTTACTTTGATTCTCAGAACAAGTGATATATTAGTTTAAACTTGCAAACACTTGTATATGTTGATCGAAACAATAAAATTGTTACCATAAGGTAGGGGTGAGCAGAAAACCGAAATAACCGAAAAAACCGAATCGAAACAAAAACCAACGGTTCGGTTTCCGGATTTTTAATAACCCAAAATTTCGGTTCGGTTTTCGGATAATCGTTTTCAATAACGAAAATAACCGAACCGATAAGTTTTAATAGTATACCAAATCTATATATTTTTATGTTTAAGTTGTTTAAGTGTTTACCCATGCTACTAAGAATTATTAGTTTTATTCTTGTTTGTTAAATATTTATAATAAGATCATTACCATGTTTATTTATCATTAAAATTATCCATTGTTTACAAGAACTAACAAAGTTTAATATAAAAATTAAATGGTTCTCAAAGTATTATAAAAGAAAACGTCTTAACAAAAACTTTGGAGAAACATTAAAATAGATTAGAATGTTAGGTTTATATGAATAATATTAATTTAAAAGACTAAATATATTAACTTCAATGTAAATATTTAAGAAAGATTCTTAAACTTTGAATTATACTTTTAAGTTTTGAATCTTACATAATTTTTTTTTTACTAGAAATAATTTCATTCCAATCAACACGGCAAATTACATAAGAATAGCAGGTAGACGGGCAACAAACTGCGCCGCCATCCCAAAAACCGAAAAAAACCGAAAAACCGAACCGTTGCTAAAACCGAAATAATCGAAACCAAACGGTTTTTAAAAACCGAACTTTCGGTTACGGTTTTGGTTTTACCCAAAAACCAAACCGAACCGTGCACACCCACACCATAAGGTGTCTATTAAGACCTGTTTGATGCATATTTTGCCCTAGTATATGAAATAGTCAAGGGTAGTTTTGTAATATATATCGAAAAAGGAATATAATTTGGAACAACAGTACAGTTGTGGAGCATGTGCCAAAGTGAAAATGAGTTGGCTGGTGATCTGGATGGGGACCAAAAACCTAGCAAATACATTGGATTTGCCTATTACCCGTAACCCAATTGACCCATATGATTTTAGTATGTCTTTTCAACTTGACCCATTATGCCCAATAAGTTATGAGATGTTTGAAATTGAGTCTTGAAAATGATAATGTAATACAGAATAATCAGAAACAAAAAACCGGCGTAGTGTTTGGACGTGAACTCGTTTTTAACTCCTTTTTGAAGATGTTAGTGTTACTATCAAAACTGTAAAAAATTTACCTGAAATCGCTTCTTCACTACATCAAGGGGATGACAAACAGCCTTGGCACATGATCCAGCAGCAAGCCCGCAAACCAAAAGCTGAAAACTCGACAAAGATTCTTCATTTGGCGTTAAATCTGAAGACCGGCGTGCATTCCAGGCCTAAAATAGAAACTTGTATCTTTTTACATAACAAATAAATATAAAAGCTTTTAATAACTTATTGAAAAATGACTACCCACAGATAAGTTATAAATCACAAATCAAAACACGTATATTTGTATTAGCCAACATAGACTGTGTTAGTAAACCAAAAATATAAGAAAAATGATGTAATACCATGGTCCAGCGTTTGAAGGTGTCATAAGTACCAAACTGCAAGCCAGCATAGGGAATAATCTCGACTAAAGTAGGTGATAATCCAGCATACAACCCACGAAAACCACGTGTTTTCATAATATCAACAAAGGCAGACCTCATATTTGGATATATCTACATGAATAAGATATCGCTGGTAAGAAAAAGATCATAGAAGTAGTTCAATAACTTGAGACAGCAGTAACTGAAGAAAATATTATTAAAATCAATCAGTTGGTTTAAAATTTATGGCAAATTTAACCCCCGTGGAAATATTTGAGCATATAAGAACTCATGAATTTAGATATTTCTAAAAAGCATATAATAAGTAATTCATTACACTCATGAGTTTCTGTCTCATAGGCATCTTCAGCACACTCATTTGTGCCAGAAGTAAAAAAACACGTCATATGAAATTTCAAAAGTTGGGTTTGACTAAAGTTATTATCCTGCAGAGTAAATGTAGTAGCATTGCTGAATTTATATGATAATACCTTTGGTTCCCCTTGTGAAGCTAAAATGGTTCGTATTAGATCAAACGGATAGGACCCAACAGTAGCAGCACACCCGGCTAGTGCCCCACTCATGAAGGACAAATATGGACTTAATTGAATATGATCTTCTGCATCACACACAGATCCAAAGTTGACAAGTGTGAAAAAGAGATATTATCAAATGGTCTAGAAGAATATATAATATTTATTTTGCAGGTTTTATGTCCCATTTGCTAAAAGAACAATTCTTTGGAATGTCTTGTTACATGCCAACTTCAGTAATTTAACCTGAACTCCATTTACCAGTCTCGTGAACGGTCATGCCACCCAATAGTATCAAGGCGAAAGAAAAGCACATTATTAACATAGTTGTCAATAGTGAATAGCGGATTATAGGGACGAGCTACCTATACGTTACGTAGAGATAGCGATGAAATATCGGGTGCTATTTCATGTTTAGCAATACACTAGAAGAAAATTTTAGGAATATTTTATCAAAATTCCTGTAAATATGGAAAAAATACGCTTCTTTTTTCATTCCTAAATTCCTAAATAAAAAACCCTAAATACCCTTCTTTTTTTCAATATCTATCCACTGTTTATCAAAAAAAAAACTAAATCCGCTATTTAGGCACTAAACATCATTTAGCGGGAAACTCAAGCTTTGCTACAGCGAGCGCTATGGTCGCTATTAATACTATGATGTGCCACATATTTTTATAATAAAATAACTTGTGCTTCATGAAAAATTAAAGATGCCGGTAAAAAATATTAAAAACGAGAAAAGGATACAAACTTGAACAAAACAGCTAAAAAGTGAATAAAAAATGTGCACTATTATAAACAGTGGCGGATCTTGCCCGTTGAACCTGCCAGGGCCGAAAGACACGGGCACTAAAATTAGCACTACGGCCGAAAAACTTGCCAGGGCCGAACATAGTATATATACAAAATTTCGATCGAAATGCGGAAAATTAGCACTACGGCCGAAAAACTTGCCAGGGCCGTGGCCCTGCCACTGCTCCACTAAGATCCGCCCCTGATTATAAAGATGGAAATTCGTACAGACCCGACTTGGAGGAGCCAGAAGCAAAAGTCTTGACTTTATGCAACACCATGAACTGTATAGCAGTGTATGGCATGACCATGAGAAGTGCCGGAACATTACCACGCCAAAACCCCTAAAATGGAAATTACAATGAACACAAGTAAGACAATACTTAACTGAATAGGAAACCTCCCTAAAAGATATAAAAAGGGTACAACTCATGGATCAGTGCCATGAACTGTGGCCTTCATCTAGCTAAGGCCTTTGACGGTCAAAATTAAACACATTACACATATAAACAAATTAAAGTTATTACGAGATGTAAAACAGAGCATACAACACCAAACTTCCCAGAAATATAACTGAACTATAAAATAATAAAACTATGTATATGACAAAAGAATCAAATACGAAAAAATCATTGTACAACTAGATGTTGACTAGTCTAATCAATTACAAATAACGTATGAGGTGTAGGATATTACTTAATTGGATATTTCAGATTGCTAATTATGTTAGGCTTTCTATTATATATGTAGAAAGGTATTTCTTGTTGTATTTTCTCTATATATTTAGCAAATTGTTATTGTTTCTTAGAATTGTCATGTAAATTTAAATTATAGCACTTTTTGAATATAAGGCGCCTCGTGTACGTGATGCTATTGCCTTCGCATCGAGACCCTAAGTGTCTAGCTCTTTTTAAAAACCAAGGTCTTGAACTAAAGTACATAACCCTCATCTAGCCTCCACACAACCGCTAGCACCAGTCAAATAATTGGTTACTTGCTAAGAATATAACAAAATCAAACTACTTCACCAGAACCTGAACCACTGAAGTTAAATATATATGTACTCAGAATGTTAGTAGAACCCCTACCGAAAGGCCTTCTTCTCTAAAGATGTCTTTGGATGCTTGAATCATTCCGGTATATTTTGAGGGGCCATATACATTTTTGCTAAGCAATGTAAATGTAGTAGTCGGTTCCAGTTGAACCTGCAAGTAGAACCAACGATTTTTATGTTCTCAGTTGAACTTGATGCCATAAATCAGCCATAACTCAAAAGCACATAGATTTTTCACGTGGTGCAAAAACCGGTTAAAAACCGATCCCAACCGGTTACACCGGTTACTATTTTGGACTTGAAAAACCGGTTAGTAACCGCAACCGGTTTTTGTTTTGGATGAAAAAAACTGGTTCGGTTAAAAACCGGACCGGTTTTTCAAAAAAAAAACAATTTGTACACCTCTACCTATTAATATGTGTGTGTGTATATATATGAATGTTTTTTTGTTTTCAATGTTGAAGTATTAGAAAAAAAAAAGCGCACAATGAATTTTATTTTAGATATATCATCTATTTGGTACCAAAAGTTCTAAAATATTAGTGTATTAGTGTAGAAAAATAGTTTTTCTTAAATAAAAGTACAAATCTAGCTAAAATCTTGCTGGAATTTAGAGAACTTGGCCGGAAACTCTCTGGAATCTAGAAATCTTGCTCGAATGTGCGCCTGAACCATCACTTGGAGAATTAAAGTGCAATTTCCTCGACTTAAAGCACAATTGCTTCGCCTTGCTTGGAAAATGGGCCTAGGCGTAAGAGGCGATGGCTTTTAACAACTATGATATATATACTGTTTTTTTTTTTGGTTTTCGGATATCGAAAAATCCGAAATTTCAGATGCGGATTTTCGGATATTTCGAATTCGGATCCGGATTTTTTGAACACCCTTAAGAATTATCACTAAACAGATTCTAAATTCAACATAATGCATTGTTGATCGGTTTCACTTTGAACCAAAATTGCCACAACAAGTCTTATGTTACAATGTGTATTACTATAAAGTAGTTTAAACTTCAATCTCAGTCTAATCATCAATCCTCTACAGATGCTAAAAGTAACCGATAATAGTTAACGCAAACTATCGTAAAATCACATATAACTGGCAGTATTCCTAAACGGTTCCTGTTATAAACGCAATCTTTCTCTGTGTTTTATAAACTAATACAGCAAGGAGCTTCACAACTAACCAATAAGTATTGCACAAACAAAATGTAAAAATCACCTGAAACCGGATTTTAATAACATCGAGGGGGGACGTGACCGTCCGAGATATAGCGCCTGAGATCAAACCGGACGTCCCATCAATAACCGCCCTTTTAAGTTGCCCCGGCTCTCCCTCTTCCATCTCCCAACCCAAAACAGCACACCTTATGCTAAAACCTAAGTATACAAACAAACATATAATAAGCACAAAGTGTAAATACCCTCAATCCAACAGTACTAGAGTAAACGTGTAACGCAAGAAACCTAATTCAGTTGAACAAACAGCTTTGTCGATACGCAATATTATGCTGTGAAATCAAATACGGCGGAATTGTAAATACATATAACGATTGAGACTTAAGAATATTTATTATTGTGTATCAATCAACAACAGAATATTGAATTCACTGTAAAGGAATATTAATAGACCGTACAAAATGTGAAAGGTTGAGAGGAAGTGGGGAATACCTGAGAAGAAAGGAGACTAAAGTCAACGCCACAACCGCCATTGACCACTGAAAAGTCGGTGGCAATTGGGGGTGGGTTTGGTTGCCGCTGAAAGGAGATGGAAAGGTAGGCAACTTTCTAGAGAATAAGAGGTCCGATTGGCTGGCTCCTGGCTACCATAACTTTGTGAATGGAATAACAAGGATTAGGATCAAATACAAAGGATCCTAATTGTAAGAAGTGTAAGAATGATTTATAAAGTGACAAGTGTCCAATAACCTAAAAAACCCACTACAAAAAAAAACCCACAAAAAAAAAAAAAAAAATTTTTTTTTTTTTTTTTTTTGCCGAGGGGGTGGGGGCTTAGGTTTTTGGGTGGTGGTGGGGGTGGGTGTTTAGTTTTTTTATATTTTTTTTTTTAGGTTTTTTGGGGGGTGGGGGGGGGGGGGGGGGGGTTAGGTTTTTTAGGTTTTTTTTTTTTTTTTTGGGGGGGGGGGGGGGGGGGGGGGGTTAGGTTTTTTTAGGTTTTTGGGGGTGGAGGTTTAGGTTTTTGGGTGGTGGTGGGGGTGGGTGTTTAGTTTTTTTTATATTTTTTTTTAGGTTTTTTGGGGGGTGGGGGGGGGGGGGGGTTAGGTTTTTGGGGGGTGGAGGTGGGGGGGTTAGGTTTTTTGGGGTTTTTTTTGGTAAGGTATAGTTTTTTTTTGTTTTTTTTTTTTTGCGGGGGGGGGGGGGGGGGGGGGGGGGTTTAGGTTTTTGGGTGGTGGTGGGGTGGGGTGGGGGTTTAGGTTTTTGGTGGTGATGTAGTGGGTTTAGTTTTAGGTTATTGAACACTTGTCACTCTATAAATCCTTCTTACACTTCTTACAATTAGAAGTCTTTGTAGAATAACTTGACCCGGAATAATAAAGTATAAACTTGCTATCAGATAAAATTTGATAGCAAGTTTATACTTTATTATTTGCTTTCTTGGTGTTTGGTTGCGTTTTGTTTCCCGGTTGATAGCAAGTTTATACTTTATTATTTGCTTGTAGTTTCCCGGTGTTTGTTGCTTTCTTGGTGTTTGGTTGCGTTTTGTTTCTAGCTTCTTGCTAGTTAAGTGGAATAAAATTTCTTTTGCCGTTCAAAAAAAAAAAAGATAAAATTTGAGGGGATTCCAAACACGGTTTTTTTTTTTTTTTTTTTACGGCAAATTTGGATCACTGACGGACTACTGGAGTATCATCGTGCCACCAGCGGAACCACCCGATCATATCCATCTCCACTAGGCATAATGCCTACGCACCAATTCAGGAGGAAACCCAATAAATATGGGAAAAACCCCCCCTTGTGGGAATCGAACACAGGACCTATTGGTCCCAAAGCCTTATTCCACCCCCAAGATGCCACACGGTTATTATTTAAGAGGAAATTAGTTTACCAAACCATAGTGTTTTAGACTTTTTATAGGAAAATCATCCGTTAGAGTCACATTCATGACAAAATATCATGTGAGCTAAGGTTTTATTGTTGTTTTAAGAATATTTTGCCATAAAAATACCAAAGGGTTTTTGGTATGTCGTGAAACTTATGTCTCTATATGATTAGCTTCTTAATCGCTATATATTAAGACAATATCAATACGTCATCTTTTCTAAAATTGTACAAGTACTGGGGTTTTCAACGATATCACTTATGTGTCTACATATCGACCCTAACTAAATGTTCCATCTTTTCAACTTCTTATATTGATTAAGACCATTGGGTATGGGGGAGGATAGTCTCCAAAGGACTATCCTCCACGTAGGCAAAGGAGAAGGACCCTCCCCTTGGAGACTATCCAAGGGTGTGGGGATGCTCCTTCTCCATTTTTTTATTATTATTTATTTGATTTAATTAAGGGTAAATTACACTTTTCATCCTTTATGTTTGTACCGGATTGCAATGGATAGTCTTTAACTTTAATAATTACAGTCACAGTCCTTTATTTTGAAAACTTGTTGCATGTTTTGTCCTTTACCCCAAACCAGGTTAGAAATTTAAGTTAACTCTTATCACATGCTTGGCACGTGAGGGCATTTATGTCCATCCACCTACCAACTACCCCCACCATATAAAACCCCCTCCTTTCACCCCCAAATCCCTCATCCAAACCTGCAACTTTCCACCATCATCATCCTGGTTCTGCTCCCTCTCCATCATCATCCTGCCCTCCTTACTGCCGACATCTCTTCCGTCTATCTTCTTCTTATACTTTATCTTTTGTTTATTCTTTCCAATGCAATTCAATTGCATCAATTGTTACCTAACACTAACTACACCGCTGACTCCGATTCTAATTATACTTCCCCCTATTATATCAATATTATTTTAGGAAGTGGTGGTCAACCTATAACATTTTCATGTTTTCCCTCAGTATATGAAATCAATGTTTCATTTTTGTTCCTCATGATATTATGCTTAAATCACATATTTATTTGTTGGTCCCGGTTGTATGGATTTTGAGAACACATAACTGAGTTATAAGTATTTTCAACTTTAGATCTTTTCTCTACTTTGAGTAAAGAAGATTTGCATATCAAGATTGAACACAATTATCCAGTAGCAAAAAGGCTTCTATTTGGCTTTTTTTCACATCTAACTCCATCTTCTTGTATTGTTACTGAAATTAAGAACTCGGATTAAAAAAAAAAACACAAGTCTCTCTCTTTTGCCGGAATCAAAATCCACCAGATTTGGGACTACGGTTTGATGAAATACACTAGATCTGTACATAAGCGAACCGAAAGGCGTTGAGGAGGAGAAAGAGTAAGAGGAATCGAATGATTTGATTTGATTTGTGTGACATTAACGGGAGCAGAAACCGGCGGAGGTGTGGTTAGCGCCGATTAGGGTTTGGTGAGGGTTATTGGATGAAACGAAGAGAAATTGGAGGAATTGAGAGGTGAATTGAGTGTAATAACATTTTATTCTTGGTTGATCTTCCCATGGATGATTAATGTTCATCATTATCTCTGCAAATTTCAAGGGTTTTTTGGAGTGAGAGGAAGGGATGAAGAACATGAGGGAGAAGAAAGAGATAAGGTCTGGCATGTGGGGCTATGAAAATGAAATTAAAAAAAATCTTTTATTTATAGAAGTCAAATTACTAAGATACCCTCATGGAGAGGCACATGCAATACTTAACTGAAAATTTTAACCAGGTTATGGCTAAAGGACGTAGAGCGTAATGAGTTTTCTAAATAAAGGATTGTGACTGTAATTATTGAAGTTAAAGGTTATCTATTGAAATCTGGTACAAACATAAAGGACGAAAAGTGTAATTTATCCTTTAATTGATTAATGAAAACAAAGTAAATAAAAATAAAAAAGTTACATTTAAATAAAACCTAAAAAACAACAACCTAAAGTTACATTTAAAAAAAAACACCTAAAAAAAACCTAAAGTTACATTTAATATTTAATAACAATAATAATATAAGAATAATAATATTTTACCGACTATAGGAGACGTTGAAGAGTTAATATATGCTTTCGCCAACCCTCTTCCTCAATTTTTGACCATTGTTGCATTTGTTTGCCCGGTGCGTCTTCCTTTTTACCCTTTCCCTTTTTATTTTTCTTTTTTGAAGGTTCAGGTTGCGTTTCTGGCACAACCTCTATCTCATCATCTTCTTCCTCGATTTGTGTTTGAGGTGCTTGTGGCATGTTGGGTTGTTGCATTTGATATGGGTTGAATGGCATGTTGGGTTGTTGCATTTGATATGGGTTGAACGGCATGTTGGGTTGTTGCATTTGCATTGGGTTGAACGGGTATTGGTTGAAAGCGTTTGGCATTTGTTGGTAACCCGCAAAAGCGTTGTCCATTACGGGTGTGTAGCCGGATGACGAAAACGGGTGTGAACTTGAGTTGGGATTATTTGAGTTGTAGGGATCCATAATTTTTTTAAGGTTGGGAGAGGTTTTTTTTTTATAAAAATGGGAGAAAAGTGGGAGTAGTTTGGTAAAAAAGTGGGGTGAAAAGGGGTTGAATTTATAGTGGTGGGGTGAATTTTTTTTTTTTTAAATGTTGCATGTTACCGTTTACATGGCCCACCACATTCAAAAAGTCTGGCCCGTCTCCAACGTTACATATCCGACGGAAATGCCATGCCGGGCCCAAAGGGGCAGTGTGGGACGTGGCTAAAGGGGTGGGACGGGCCTTTCACGGAGCCCACACCCATTGGACTAACGTGTGAATCTGATTCCTTTATCATCCTTAAAATGTTTTTAATTGTTTTACTGTATTAAATATAGTATCTAAACTCTTTTTCACGTATCTATTTTCTTTTAGGCCTGGTCTATTCGCACACGGCCTTTGTCTTTTTGCACACTCAAAGCGCCCCGCTATGGCCAAAGCGGGGCGCTTTGAGTGTGCAAAAAGACAAAAAGCATGGGCTGGAGTTTGTGTTGTTTTTTTTTTTGAAATAGGTGGGATGTGGGTTAGTTTGGTAGTGTTTTTTTGGAGGAAAAAATTGTATTTGAGTTTTATAATACGTTTTTTTATAATTACGTTTTTTTACGTCATTATTTTTATAGAACGTATATAATATAAGTGCGTCTTTATAAACTGTTAACCTTGTTTATTTTGTTAAATTAAACGAACACGTTAAATAAAATGTACAAAAAACCATAAGAATTAAACGTAAACAATCCAAAACCAACGTGATGTAAATAGAAGATTAACTGCAATATATATATTTATATATATCAGTTTGTACATACAAAACAAAAAGGTACAACTGAGTACATAATACATAACAAATCACTAAACAAACAAACTAAGATACTAATCCTCGTGCGGTGGGGACGGTGAGAGGGGAAGTGGAGGCAACCCAGCGAGCTCTCGTAGAGCAACGAGCGTCTCGACGATCCAGTCTATGCGTGCGTCCTGGTGTCTGAGGCGCCGGTCGAAATCTCGAGCCACCTCACGCGCTACCGGAGGCAGGTCAGCGTAAACGTGCTGCGGGTACTGTGGCGGCTCAGGAGCTGGCTGAACTGGTGGTACCGGGATCTCCTCGACATGTTCCTCCTGAGCCGGATCCTCTAATACAGGCTGAGCCTGAGCCTGAGGCTGGCCCGGGAACTGATCGAGTCCCAGAGCCTGTAGCTGAGCCTGCCGAGCGGCCGCCTGAACATCAGGAGGGGCCAACACTCCAGGCCTCACCTCAATAACAACCGGGATGACCTCCGGTACCACCTCCGGCTGCCAAATCAGCCCGTTTCCGCCCCTAAACCTCAGACCAACATCAAAGGTCCGGGTGATCTGCATGCTAGAAACTGACGCGCGGCCCAACCTGGTAGACGAGACCGGATCGGACAGCTCCGGATCATGCTCGGGCACGAGCCCGAGCGAGCGTGCGTGCGATGGCGGTGATGTATGAGCTAGTGTACACGTACCCGCGGAGCTGCCGGTGGTATGCTGTGGCAAAGTAATCTGCCAGGCAGGCTGCTAGATCGCAGGGCTGGCGTCGCAGTAGGCAGTACAGAAAGAAAAGGTCACTGAGGTTGACCTTCTCCCTGCTGGCACCCCGCGGCACGATAGTTGCCGCGATAACATGGTGCAGGTATCGGAACAAGGGGTCTCTAATGGTGGTGACCTTTTGCCAGGATTTCCCAAAGGGAACCCTGGAAATGGCCCTCCAGAAACTGATAAGCGTCTGCCTGTCCATCATCCTAACCGCCTGCGTATATAAATCAGTATCAAGCTTGGGCTCAGTGTACAAACCTGTATGGACAGCAAACTGCCGCACACTCATCTCAAACTCCTGACCGGCGAGACGGAATGTAACCTCGTGGACAGGAAAAGCCGGGTCCTCCACGTAATCCGCCGGATGCGGCGCGTATGTAAACGTGGAAAGAAACTCGACCGTAAGCTCAGGGTACGAGTCCTCCATCGCTATCTCAAATAGGCGCGACCAAGGAGTTTCCAGTCCAACTATATCACGCGCCCGCGCGGCCTCTCCCACGGTCTCCAGCAGATCCCAGTCTATCCCTACGTGCGACCCAATCTCTATGGTGTGCAACCTAGCGCATCTCCCCCTCGCCCGTGACCCCTGCGGAAACTGCAGGTACGGACATGCCGGCTCTCCCTCCTCTCCCACATCTCCCTCAGCCTCCATATACTCAATCTCGTCATCGGAGGAATCCATCCCTGCACGTTGACAAGATAATATTAAATATAAAATAATAAACAAATAATATTACTAAACAATTTAAATAATAAACAAATAATATTATTTAAACAATTTAAATAATAAACAAATAATATTAAATATAAAATAATAAACAAATAATATTATTTATAAAATTTAAATAATAAACAAATAATATTAAATATAAAATAATAAACAAATAATATTATTTATAAAATTTAAATAATAAACAAATAATATTAAATATAAAATAATAAACAAATAATATTAAATATAAAATAATAAACAAATAATATTATTTATAAAATTTAAATAATAAACAAATAATATTAAATATAATTTAAATAATAAACAAACAATATTAAACAAATAATATTAAAAAAAATAATAAACATGAACCAAAGCGCCGCGCTTTGGCCTCGGCGCGGCGCTTTGGTTCTTCGTGATGAAGAACATCCCCCCCCCCCCAGATCGTTCCATACGCCCAAATCAAATACAAATCAAACAAACTGAAACACATAACTTGAACCAAAACAATAAATGGCATTCGATCGTACCTTTTAGCGGTTGAAAGCTTGAAAACGTTGATGATCCGGCTCAAGTGTGTGTAAATCGCACCTTGTGTGTGTGGGGTTTGAAATGGGGGAGAAGCTGCTCCGCTTTGGTTAAAACGATGGATCGAAGCGCCCCGCTATGGCCATAGCGCGGCGCTTTGAGGTCAAAGCGGGTCGCTTAGGTCAAAGCGGGGGGTTTAGGGCCTTTTTTTCTTTTTTTAAAATTGTTTTTAATTCACAAACGCGTCGATAATAGTCTAAATTTTACGTTTTTTCCATTATACATCATTTTTTATTATATATGGACTATATTGCAAGTTCCGGATCAAATCGGTTACGTGTGATGTCTTATTCCGTTATATCGTATCATTTTGGTTTGAAAGCACAAGTACTCATGTGAGAGGTGTTATGTGTATCAGCCGCCTACCGTACATGAACATGACGTATTTTTTCATTAATTGTAGTATTATGATGTATATTGTCATTTTGGGTCGTACAAGTGCGTATTGAATCTGATTGGGTCGCGCAGGTGACATTCGGTTTTTAACGTGATGTAACGCATATATTGAACAAACACAAACGTGATTATTATTAAACACATTTAACATACATCGTAAACTTACATTAAGGTCAGGGGCACGATACGTAAGCATTTCGTACGCGTTGATCTGATCCCTGTATAATGTATGCCAGGCTGCTGCGCGCTCTGTTCTGTTCGCTCTCCAGAGTGGGTTTGGGGGAGGCATTGGATAACAACCTCCAAGCTCTACATGTATGAAATGCCCATGGTCGACGAACACAACCGCAACTACCAGGTGAGGTTGCTCAGCTTCGTTTGGCCCGCCCAGCAGAGGGAAAATTGTATCGCTCCCACGCATGTCGAAGGTGTGAACAATCACACCGTATCGTTGGGCAATAAGAAACCCCGTCTCAGGCATCGTCATGTAATTTTCGATATCTGCTCGTCCCACCCCCTTGAAATCGATCCGTCTAAGCAGCGCATCATAATGTCCTATGTTTTCCGGATCGAAAAACTGCCTCCAAAGCGATTCGTTCATACGTAACTCCTTTATAAGTTGTTTCCGGATCATCAAATATGAATTTTGTTTCACTCCTAACCCAACAGCCACCGATCGAAACCCACAATGACCATCTGGTTTCACGTCCTTTATTCTAACGATGTATGGATGGATCACTTCGGTAATCTGAGATGGGTAGTTGCGGATCGCTATATCCGTCTTAGGACCGAGCTTGATCATCGGGAAATCAGGGTGTAGGTTGATCGTCTGAGGCTGTGACGGTGATATGTACGAGCTGTGACGGGGAAGATCGTCTGAGGCCTCGACCCAAGTTTCTCCCGACGGAATGTACGCGCTTTTTCTAGCGGCTTCAACCTTTCTTTCTTCCTGCGTTTTCAATGTTGGGCGACCACGAGTTTTCTTCAGAACAGCAGGAGGTTTTTTGTTATTGTTCCCTGGATTGAGGATTTGCTGAAACTTTTCAAAGAAGCTCATTTTCACTTGAGGGGGTGTTGGATCGATCTTTTGTTTCAATTTTTCAAATTCCGCGTCTACATCGATATCCTCTATGTTTTTCTTTGCAGGCTTGAAGTCAAGCTTCTTCCAGAACACGTCTATGTGTGTGATCCGGAGTTGCTGACCTGTGGATGAAAACAAATTAGGTGGCAAAATCATAACGAGAAAGGTCAAAGATATTAATTACCTTTATTTTCCAACTTTTCCAAACGACAGGCACATGGCAAACCACAGCTTGCACCGTAGGCTCTCAACCCGTCTTCCTTACGTTTTAGTTCCCTACTCAAAAGCTCAATCGCATATATTGAAACCTTTCTGAGAATATATGCAAGCATGGGCTGCTTCTTGTGGTGCGTCATCACTTTTCGGAGGCTTGTTTCAAAGCTACTACTAATCTCGGTGTATTGTCTATCAACAACATGATCAACATACAGTACAAGTTTATCCAGTGTGTTGCGATGACTTGGAAAGTGACTTTTTAGTGTTGCATGCATGCCCTCAACCCTGTTGGTCGTAGTTTGGTGAAAGTTGATAGTTTTGTTAATCCAGCATGATACAAACTTTTCACGGTACGGATCCAACCAGGATTTCTTCATATAATCAAAAACCTCTAAAATTAAAAAAAACGTAAATAGTTAGTTTTTGTTATTATATAAAATTTGAACATAATTATGTAAGAAATACCTACGTTCACGGTCATCTTCTTTCAGCTGTGCTTCAAGGTTTTCCAAGTTATACCTGTATATTTCCTCGGTCGTAGACTCGCACAATAACCAAAAACTACGTACGAATTCTTTCCAATCCTTGTCAGAGAATTTCTTCTTGCTGTTCTTATTAATATTTTGTTGAATATGGAACCGACAAAGATACTTATGCGCTTTTGGAAAAAACTTGTTCACACGCGTTCATTAGCGCAAAATCCCTGTCTGTTAAAATCACGCGCGGTTCCATACATCCTACCAGCATAGACTTGATCCTCTGCAACACCCATAGGTAGTTCTCTGACTTCTCAGCGGAAATTACCGCACAAGCAGCCGTAAACGATTTGTTTGTCGACGTCATGCCTACGACCTGAACAAATGGCAGGTTGTACATGTTCGTTTTGTAGGTGGCGTCAATCATTAGCACATGCGGGAAGGCACACCACATAGTGAATGATCTTTCGTGAACAAAGAAGACATCTTCAACTTCGTTCGATATCTCATTCGTGCGCATGTAATAAGTGTAATTTTTTTCGAGAAGAATGCTTTCAAGTTTTTGCATCGGAGACTTACCGACATTTTTTTCGGCGTTGATCTTCTGAACAGCGTTGTGTATATCTTTCGGAATAAGCTTTCTAGCCGGATTGTTTTTTGTCAGCGTTCGCCAGATACTTTGGTTGGGAATGTCTTGCTCTGCCAGCTCCTTAACCAGTTTTTTATCCTCCGAAGAAAGCCTTCTCGCATACGCGTGACCCTCTAAGTTTTCAATAGGAGTGTGGTTATGCTTCGCCTTCGTCACCTCGATCCTCCAAACACTTCCGAATGATTCCGAAAACCCGATCATCTCGAACGGGCAGCCTATTTTCTTGCTACCCGTTTTCCTCTGTGTAGCTATACTCTTATGCTCCCCACCAAAAGTACATTGAAACCAAATCTTGTAATTCTCTCCTCTTTTATTCGACCTCTTAACCACAATGAGGTAACCGTTGTCTTTTGCCGTGTCTTGTACCCAACGCACCAACTCTTTACGTGACGAAAAGGTATGCGTTGTATCAAACGAAAACGTAACCGGGTAACAACCTTCCTCGTCAACAGACACATCCCCCGGCTCACCATCGTCACCGAAGTCCGAATATACTTGATGTTCAAAGTTGTGCTCGCCACCCTAACCGAAATTCGAATAACCTTGTAAGCTCTGTTGACAATCGTAACTGTCGTTTGGACCACACTCCTGCTGTACAAAGCTGTACTCGCCACCGTAACCGAAATTCGAATAACCTTGTTGTGCGTAAGGGTCCTCCACAGGGGTATTCAAATCCAGCGTCACCGTGTTATCACGATAACGAATGCCAGATACAACCTCTGCCTCCCTCAAGTTGGACGAGACCGGTTTCTCATACGAGTCAGAAATAGCGGTCCCCTCGTAAGAATCAGGAACAACTGTCTCGTCAGAATATTGACCGAAAATATAGTTGTTTAACCACGACATCGTTTTTTCAAGAGATGTAACTAATACAGCAAAACCACGCGTTATTTTGAAGAAACACAACGGATGGGGAATAAAGGCAATACAGACCTTTGATCTGAAATGAATGAAAATTAATGTCAGGAACTTAAGTTGTGTCTGCTATTTTTGATCTGAAATGAATGAAAATATATATCTAACATTGTCTCTGTCTCAGAGGTTGCTTTTAAAAGGTAAAGTGGGTGAAATTTGGGGTCGAAGCGCCGCGCTATGGCCAAAGCGCGACGCTTAGGGTTAACGACAAACCTCATAATCAGCTTTATGTCTCTCAAACAGTAACTCATGTCTCAAACGTCAATCAAGTCACCTTTTGTCGATCTAAGCGCCGCGCTATGGCCAAAGCGCGGCGCTTTGAGGTGTGAAAATAATTTTGGCCGTGTGCAATTAGCATGACCCTTCTTTTATAGTTATGTAACTCGTTGTTTATATACAAAAAAATCAACACTAAACTAAAAATAGGTATAATAACTTGCAAAATTACATATATTTTCTTTCATAAACTTAGTTGCTAATACATAATATACAATACTCTTCTAACATAATTTTTAAAATATGAAAGTTTCCAAATTGTAAATATGTACATGAAATTGCCTCAATGATTTACTATAACATAATTAACTATATTTTTTTTACCGAATAACTCATAGACCCTTTTGTTTAATTCTAGTTTTATTGACCTTTAATTCTAGTTGACCCTAATGATCAGAGTGTCGCGCTCCGCTCAAAGATAATATTTATAAGCCCAAATTACCCTTAACTATGTGTTAGTGGTAGTAAGGGGTCGAACCACGAAGAGTATGTGGTTTGCGAATGGATTCGATTGAATTAAAACGAAAGTCACAAATTATGAAGCTTGCTATAATGTTTTTGTATTTTCATTTAGTTGAAAAAGATGTGAATTGGTTTAATTGATTAAAGACTAATGATTAACGATTGCAAAGAAATTTGGTTACTAAACAATAATGATAAAAGGGATTCACGCCCGGTTTCGGTAATTGTCAACCTAGGATTTCTACAAGTTTTAGATTCAACTCAATTGTATACGATTAGCGGATTTAGTGTACCGTGACTTAGGTGCCAATAACTATCAACGTTTCAAAGAACGGACAAGAATGCACTTTGTAATCAACACAAGTAAAACCTAACCAAGACAATGCATAACTACACATAACCATTTCGTAAAGTCATAACTTTATAATCGTTCGACGATTTACGAATACGAAACAAATGTAAACTATTGTCAATGGTTTCAAAAATCAATACAAATTGTCACAAAGTTGAATCAAGAACAATTCAAAACCCTAAATTAAACAACTACCTACACCGGGGTGAAACCAATGTGATTAGCCGCTCATGGTGGAAGGAACTCGATCACCGGATGCTTGAAACTTGATTGAGATCATCTTGAAGCTTGAAGGATGGAGGAATAGTAGATGACTAGGGTTTATGGAGTGGTTGATGATGGTGAAGTGAATGATGAATGAAGTTAGGGTTGTGTGAATGAAAGTGATGATGATTCGGTTCTTGCTTCGGGTGATATGTGTGATTACAGATGGAATGGAATGGAATAGGTAGTCAATGGTGGGTGGTAATGGCTCCAAGATTGAGATTCAAACTCAAAACAAAGTGTAACTTACGAGTTTAATGCTCAAGCCCCAATTAGAATCGTTCCCCACAACAAAATATCAAAAATTCGCGTCTTGGCAAACCCCTACCCGTCGCCGACGGCCTGGGACCCGTCGCCGACGACCTCTCAAAACCTGGTTTTCTGCCGATGGCTTGATCGACTGGATACGGGTGTTTTTGCCCGACGGGATTATCTAGAGCCCGTCCCGGACGGCCCTATACCCATCGGTGACGGCCTCTACAACTCCACCTCTCCAATTTTCACTTCTTGCACTCCCGGTTGATCCGTAACGCGTCCCGGTTGTCCGGTTTTCGACCCCGTGACTCGTAAAGCTCCCGGAAAGCTCCTTAAACTCCATCAAACCTGCAAAACACATTTTTTATTAAAAGTATGCTATCCGAAATTAAAAGTTATGTAAAAACATCAAGTTATGCGATAACGTGCACCGGTTTTCAACCACGTATCACCTAACGCTCTGTTCCTAAGTTAACTTAACGAGTGAAAAGAAAAGAAAGTAAAAGTGAGAAAGGAAAGGACGAGAAAGGAAAAAAATGTCTTTCCCTCCATTTCCTTCCAAATCGGAAGGATAAAAAAACTAAAGAATTTAGCTTAGGCTAGAGGGTATGGTGATGGTTGTCGCAACCCCCGATCCCTAATCCCCGGGAACGGGCGGCCGCGAGCCAGTTTCGGTGGTATCGCGTGTTTGTCTAATTTGGCAGCGGAAATTTTCATCAGGACCGTAGTTAGGAAATATTTAATCAGAGTAAAATACCACATTTTCATAACATTAATCACATGGGATAAAACCCAAGTTTGCAATACACACATTTTCATAGGAATAAATCCTATTTTATTTTATAAAAACATCTAATTTATTTTAGGTAACTTTATTGCCACTTTTCCAAGCCTTCAGTGCTGTCCAGCTGGCTTCTATTTGGCTTTCACAGTTTGTTACCTGAAACGCGTTTTAAAAACATTTGTCAGTGGGAAATACTGGTGAGTGAATCCCAGTTTAATCAAGTTTAAATAAAAACCACTGTACAATATTGAGGGCGATCTCGCAATTATATTTGTTTCCAAGTTATAACAATTAACATCCATGGTACTGTCAGATCCGACTTGTGGAAATGTTACTCCTTGACCAGGTGGTAACAAATTTTGTATACAAAACTGTAGGGTCGATTTCTGACCCAAAACGAGTCGTTCAGAGGTGTTCTACTCAATACGAGAGGCGAAAACTAACGTATCAAGTACGAAACAACTTGCAATTCACTTTAAATGTCTTTTTGATTGAATTGACAAAGTTTTACAGCAAGACGACACTTCGGAAGCACTTCGGCTCTTAAACCGGAATCTAATTTCATTCCAAATGACACGGACCAACCTAGTATTTATAGGTGTTTTAATTCCGCTTGAACCAGTCCACACGAAATCACATTTCAAGCGAAATCAGTGATTTCGTGTGAAATGACATGTTCATTTCGAGCGGAATTACAACTTCTAATTCCGTGCGAAATTGCCTCTCATCCTATATTTGACATTTTTTTCTCATATAACTTGCTTTGATCTATCTATATACAAACAAGACTAGATACAAGACGAAGTCGACAGACGGATGCACCAACAGACTCCCCCTAGGATGTTGACGAAGTCTTCGGTGTCGAGTCTTCAATCTTCAGTCTTTATCAGTCCACTTGAACTTCTCCGAAATATCTAACAATGTAAAGCCTCCTCAATCTTCTTTCTCTTCTTTCTAGGATCTCAATCTTCACAGGTTCAGAATCACAACCTGGCTCTCTAACACTTAGAATCAGGATCTGAAACCTGACTAACCTGCACATTCTCTACCTCACAATAAATTTCATAAATTTAAGATTTGACAAATTTATATACCACTAGTAAGTATCATCCAGAAAGATTTAACACTTTAAACACTTCTGGTGACCACTTGTAAACAAAAATTCAAAAAAAAAATTTCTTATTTAAACACAGACTCCCCCTCACGAAATGCTCATCATGTTTAGCACTAGGAATTTTGAAAATCAGCTCTCCAACATCAGTTGTCGAAAATCTTTTTAAATTTTTCAAAATTTTATGCAAAAACACACTGAAAATCTTTTTGGATTTTTGAAATTAAAGAAATGCAGTAAAGAAATATTTACAGACAATATTTTTGTGAGTTTGTGTAAGAGGATCATATCAGTTTATGAGACAAATCATCAACATCGTTAAGCTTTAAACATTTTAAGCTCTAAACGATTCACGTTGATTGACGATATTGTTGTCCACTTAAACTCAATCTAAAAACTTTCAAAATGCTTACCGATACGTTAAGATATATTAATATTGCACTAAAATCTTATGGACCCCACGATCTCAGCATATCCCCTCATCATGCAATACACTAATTCAAGTAATGCCTTTAAACTTTCATAAAAAACAAAGCAGAATGTTTAAACATTAACAATCAGGTCGATACTTCCGTATACGCAGAGAAAGTCCAATGTTTAAACAAAATAAGAAATAAAAATAAGTTGAAGTTGTTTAGGCTTTAACCACCATGTCGATACTTCCGTATACGCAGAGGTGATCCAAAGCTTAAACGAAACACCAAAGAAAATAAAGCAGAACGTTTAGGCACTAACATCCAGGTCGATACTCACGTATACGCAGAGGATGTCCAATGCTTAAACAAAATAAAGAAATAAAACAAGTTTAAATCTTTGCAAAATGAAATGCACAATCACAGTGATTTTTCAGCAAAGTTGTGAAAGTTCACAAACTTAACCAGTTTTGTGTCTTTTGACAATCAGCGATTACTGAGCAGGCACACAGTCAAGAAGGACAAAACTAAGTACTATGCTTTCAACCGTGTTTCCCACCAAACTTAGGCTTTTTGCTTTATGTTTGTATCGTTTTCGCAAATCTACTAGTCTAGCTGAGTCTATTGTCACATCTTTAGTGAGGCCGTTTATCACATTTTACTTTCCAATTCTTTAGCATGTTGTGATAGTCCACTGATGTACTATCATTTCCTCTTATTTATCACAACACTCATTTTTTATTTTATCATGTTTTTGCCTTTTTCAAATTTTCAAATGTTTTTTGGATTTTCTGAAATTTCTTACTCCCCCTAAAATTCAAAATCATTTAAAGAAATTTGAAACAAACAGTACAAATAAAGTGACAACTTATATCAAATCGCTTCAGATCGCCATCCACTTGGCATAAACAATCAGAACTCCCCCTATCAACAAACCATTTTCCCATTATGATTTCAAAACATTTAAGTTTTTTTAATCAAAATGGTTTTTCCGGAAAAATAAGTTTGATTGATTTTCAAAAACCATTCGTAGGTTAGGGGATCAATTCATCACATTGTTCTTCTTTAACCACTTGAATTTTTTTTAACATTTTTAGATTCAATCAACACTATCACTTGTAGTAAATCAAGTACAACTTAATGTCCCTGATTAACCACTTGTATGTCTTCAACAAACACCATTATCAAGAATGATGCCGATTCCTGCTCCACGCTTACCAACCTGGGAGCTCCGGCAAGTCGGGATTTTCAAGTAAAGAATACGTCCACCCAAGCCTGACCAGCCTTGGATGATTTTAATTCTTCTTCAGTCGGGTTATAAGTTGCCTTCTTTGTTACATAAAAATCTTTAACCCCTTGAACCTTTCTTCAACCATTTTTCCAAAAATCTTTTTAACCTTCCCATTGAATGCTTTCTCGACATCAAATTCTATCTTTTCAGAATAGAACTGATTCGAGATTTCAACTTTTCCAACCTTTTGTTTGAAATTTTCAGTCCTCAATGGTGGAAAGTTCACATCATCCATTGGAGGAACTGAATTTTCATCTTTTACATCAACCTGTGGCTCCTCTGATTTTGTGGAATCAGATTCATCGCCAGATTTTACCTCAGAGTTTTTAACAACCCACATTTTGTTGTCATGATTAGCTCTCTTCTTGTAAAAACTTGTCTTTGAACATTCACCAACTTCATATGTTGAGTTTTTGAAAACTTTGAATATTTCAGTTGGTGGTTCATTTGTCTTAACAATCTTTTCTTTTAGTTTAGAAACAACTTCCTGTTTAATATTGGTTGCTTTAGGACAGTTCCAAGCAATATGACCAACTTCTTGACATCTGTAACAGGTTCTTGTTTCCTTTCTTTGATATGCTCCATTCCTCATTTCTTCTTGCTTTTTTGCAAGAAATTCTCTGTTGGTTTGCTTCCAGAATGAGCTCCTTTCTTCTTCTTCCGAGCTTGCTCCTGAAACAAATACAGTTTTTGGTTTATAAGTTTTCTCATTTTTATAATTTTTCGATGGAATAAAACCCAGACCATTCTTTTTGAAATTACCGTTATGGTTTGGTTTCTTTTGATAACCTGAACCAGAACTGTAACCCATTTTCTTGTTTAATCTTTGTTGAACTCTTGAAGTGTACTTTTTAGGTTTTTCAGAAAGATTTAAATCTTTTATTTCATAAATATTGATTTCTGTTAATTTGAAAACCTGTTTGATCTTTTTAATTTGAACACTTCTTATTGGAAATTCTTCATCAGAATATAATTTGTCAGAATCATTCAAAGTATATGCCACTTTGAATGTTTCATCATTCAAATTAGATTTTGATAACAAAAATTCTTTATTATAAACCCTTTTAACCGACGACTTTGAATTGTTGACCGACGAACTCGAACTTTCTGACTCAGACTTTGATTCTGACTCCTCATCCTTATCCAACACTTGATCGACCACCCTTTTTATTAACTCGGACTCATGATCAGTGTCAGACGCTGTGAATGTAATGTCAATATTGTCTGGTAATTCATCGGTTGTTTCGGATTTTAACTTTATATTGACAGCCTTTTTGACTTGTTCCTCATTTGGTTTTCTAGGCGAATACCCTTCCCAAATCGGAGGCGGACACTTGTTATAACTAACACTCTGTTTCTTACAAGTATCCTTTCCTTTCGACTCTTCATCTCGAAATGCTTCGAAACCTGCAACAGTTGGATAGATTCGGTCAATCAAATAATCAGAACTGGAGTAACTCTGTAACAACCGTCTGATTCTTTCATTCTCTATCTTTTCTGTTTCCAACTCTTGCTTCCACTTAGCACTTTCTTCTATGTAAAAGTTAATGGTTTTCTGCTTCGACATCATCACTGCATTTAACATGGTTAATGCATCTTCTCTTTCAGAATTTGTCTTTTGTAGACCATTCACTGTTCTGTTTAACACATCGTACGATTCTTTCACATAATTGAGATCGAACAATAATTTTTCTATCATTTTATCTTTCTCACTCAACTTCTCGTCTTTCTCAGCACATTGCTTGCAAGACTCTAAACACTTTAAGCAAGGTTTGAAGACTTCAACAATTTTTTCAACTTCGATTATCTTTTCAACTTCAATCACTTTCTCTGATTCTACAACTTTCTCAGCTTCAATTACTTTCTCATCAACATTAACTTCTTCACTCTGTTCATGTTTTACTTCTTGAGCAACACTTTCACATTTCATCTTCTTTTGTTCTTTTGCTGCTCGTCTCTCCTTCAGCTTCTTCAATCTATCTGCAAAATAAAAATTGTCACAACCCCCGCCCCCTATCTGTCCCGGGAACAGGCGGCCGCGAACATTCGTTTGTGGTGGTATCAATTATTAATTTGGCAGCGGAAATTTCATCAGGACCGTAGTTAGGAAATATTTTATCAGAGTAAAACCACCTTATTTGATATTAATACTCACGTGGGTAAAACCCAAGTTTCTTATTACAACATAGGGTTAAACCCTCTTTTATTGAGTTTAAAAACATCGTATTTTAGATAACTTTTATAGCCACAGTTTTCCAAGCCTTCAGTGCTCTCGAGCTGACTTTTTACTACTTGGCTTTCACATTGTGTTACCTGAAACACGTGTTTAAAAACATTTGCAGTGGGAAATACTGGTGAGTGAATCCCAGTTTAATCAAGAAACATTTTATCAATTAAAACAGTATTGAGAGTGATCACATTGTTTATTTCTACACAATTACTCATTCAGTACTTGCCACTCGACCGGATCTATGGCTATGGTCAAATTACCCATTGGCTAACTCGTTGTCCAATGGTAATGTACTGTCGTTCCCGACTTACTACTCGCAAGTAGTAATAAATTTTGTATACAAAACCCCATAATACCGGCAGTAATTGAAGAACTACAAAGACTCAATCACCGCTTAATCATATTGTAAAACAATTAAGGTTTTGTAAACATTCAAAAAATGTTAACAAAAAGAGGATAAACTCACATTGCTATCTTAGACTTTGAGTAAGGGTTTCCTGGGAATAATCTATAATTTACACAAATGTATATAGGTTAGTATCATAACCCTTTAAAAATATTAATGATACCCTCCCCGAGACGGTATTCCAACAACTACGTCGGGCAGAACCACGACAGTTGTTACGGAATCCTAAATCAATCGGGCAGCGTATCCATTACGAAACTGGGGTTATAATACTTACAACATGGCAGAACCTCGCTAATTAGGGGGTATAATACCCGCATATTATCTCTACTATCAGAACTTGTGATTGAGAATGAAAGGAATGGGCGAATTCAACTGAGATCCGAGGCCATCTATTTATAGTTGTTGATTCTAGGTTTGTCGCGGCCCGCGTAACATACGGGCAGGGCTTACGCGGCCCGCGTTGACTCCAGGTCAAACGTAGCTGGGCTGAGTCATCGAGTAGGCCGGATGGGTGTTGGTCCACGTGGCTGCACCGGGCTGCGCCACCTTTTTAGTTTCTCGCGGCGCGCGTGAGCTTAACGGGTAGCTTACGCGGCCCGCTTGTACTTAATAAAATCAAAGAAATCAGGTTTCAACCTTCATACAGCCCGCGTAAGGATTGGGGGTGGGTCTACGCGGCCCGCCTCAACTTACTATTTCTTGTTTTTTTTAATACTATATTATATTTCGGGCTCGGTTTTCACGTATGGGATGTATTTTAGAAAGTGTAGGGTGTCAGGGGTGTTTTAGGAGGGTGATTATATTTTGGGTATCACTCCTGGGTTATTTAATAAAATATATAGTGCACTCACATTAAGTATAGTGACCCAATTCTACTTTATCCCTACGTCACGAGACAGAACCCCAACGAATTTAGGCAGGGCCTTGACATATGTTACGGGGTCGTACGTCAGTCGGACAGGGTATTAGTGATCAGGGGTTAAAATACTTAAAAGAATATGGAATTGTTGATTTTGAGAGCGACAGAAAGAAAAATCTTAAGCAAAAAGTGAACATGTAGCCTTAATTTATACTCATAATTGAGCTTGTGCCTTACGCTAAAACTCCACGTACTCTTTTACATTAAATGGAATATTATGATTTCTTTTGAAATCATGCAGACAAGTATGCATGAATATGAAAGTTCATAATTCAAATGTATGTTTAGATTATTGTTATTATACGTAATTTTGATTACTGTTATTATTATTTTATTAATGTATATATTAATTTAGCAGCTTCACTTGTTTGGCGCGTATAACTTCTAAAATATGGCGTTTTATAAAATAATGAATATACTATTGGAATGAGAATAATATTATCTATATTTTGAACCAAGTTTTATTAAAAACAGAGTAGGTTCAAATATAATGTACTTTTATAATTTAATTATTAAACGGTTCCTACGTTTGCCAAAACTATCTCATATTTCCATTGGTCAACTTACCCATGATGCATCCTTTTGATAAGTTTTTATATATTTTATATAAATAAAAATTTTGGAATTGTTACATCCTCCCCACCTTGTTTTAAATCTCGTCCTCGAGATTCCTTGAAATATGGATGAATTTTTTTAGTTAGTTTAGTTTCTACGTATATTTTGGTCTTTGTTTTGAATTCTACTTTACTTTGACCAGAACTATTCTCTATGTTTTGGGATTCTTATTCTCTCAAGAATTCTGAATGGAGGTAATATTACTGTTAGTGTAAGCTTTCGCATAACTTTTAGTTACAGGTTTTCTAATGCGTCAATAATCGCAAGGGGAATTCTTATACTTTAGATGGCGTCCCAACTTAAAGAGTTCCTGTCGTTCATCTTGTCGTACGCACTACAAGACGGATGATCAAACGAAATAATGTTTGATATCGAAATTATAGACATATACGAGAGATTCCTAATAAATAAGTCTAAAATTATCATTGACACACTCGTTCGTGATTTATTCCTAATTATCAATTAATATGGTCTTTGGATTTCTTCATAGACATATATGTCTATATAATCATATATTTCACATACTGGTAGTATACATACCATTTATAAGGTCAATGTATTTAACAGATTCATATTTCCAAAAACAGGTCAGACATCAGGTCATGGTACTATTTAGGGAATTCCATTATCATAACATATACCCCATCTCACCCGGTCTTGCCGGAGAGGTAACCCCATCTCACCCAGACAAGCTGGAGAGTCTACCGCACCATACCCACTTTTGCCGGAGAGGTAACCACATCTTACCCGGACAAGCTGGAGAGTCTACCGCACCATGCCCAGTTTTACCGGTGAGGTAATTATGATGATATTTCCCATAAATAGACTTCTCTCAAATCAGGATTTTGAAAGTGCATTATTCATTATGGCTTATATCAAGAAATAAGGAAATTAATATTCTCATGATGGATCATATTCTAGAACCGAGTAGTATCAATAAACAAGAAATAACAGTGGCCAGTTGTTATCGCTTATTTATCATACAGGCACTGTTCTAGTCATCATCCTCACGGGATACCAATAACCATCATACTTTATCTATGCAAGTAATTGGCTTATCTCAAAGCTTTATACTAAGGCATTCTTCTTAGGTTCAAGTCTAAATACTGTCCTGGTTATTACCAGTGAATATCAATATCCCAACTCTTTCATTTAAGCATAGATATGGTTGTGGTTTTCTTTTGGTTGGAGAATGAAGTTTCAAATATATCATTGTCTCCATGGATACTATAGCTAGGTTCAATGTAATAAGTATGCTTACAGCTAACTTTATTTATGCATATAAAATCTTAGATTCCGTTACAAGGAATATTTTATTGAGACAGATGGTATTTTAAAACATAGTAGGTTTCATGGTTTATTCTTATAATAATTTCATATTTTCATATGAATTACCAATGACATTTCTTCTTATGTTTGTCTCACAGAAGATATTATATTGGGTATACCATCAAGAAATTCTATTGGGTATTTGCATATATGTGTATAAAATTTCAAATTTCTAGTTAATATTAAACTTACGAAATATATACATATATATAAAATAATAACTATAAATCCGATGGTACCAATCATCAAGCTTATTTTCATGACTTTACTTTATCATTTTATAAAGGTAGTATATTGAAATAAATTTCTGTCAAATATAATATTTTGGAATTAAAAGTTTAGGGAAATAAATTACTAAAAATATAAATTTTCTGGACTCATAGGAATAAATTTATTTTTAACTAATGAGTTGAACCATACCAGATTCACTATTTATCTTACCCTAATAATTTCTCCTCAAGTAATCATCTATATATCTATTCCAATTATCACATTCCTACCTTTTCCTTTATAAGAATCAATTATAATCTATATTTAAGATTGAGAGGCATTATTTAGAAGAATATGTGCATATGTGACTCATGACATTGTATTTATGGATTACCAAGAAATATATATACTATACATAAATTACTTTCTGAAATTCATAACAATATAGCGGATATATATAAGATTAAATATAAACTTAAAACACATAACATAGTAAGTAATACAAAGTTTGACGTTTTTAAAAAATTGATTCTAAATATATTTGAGTAATATACATGTATTTGGAATATGTATGTATATCCCATGCAATATTAGTAGTAACTTATTTAAAGATATTACAATATTAAGATTGTAATCTGAATTTTAAATAAAGTTATATAAAGAACTAAACACACATTTGATTCAACTATTTTTATATGGGGCATCCATTTTAAATTATAGTTTGAAAATGAATGTTTAGGAATATTTTAATGTGTCAGGTAAAATAAATAGATACTAAATTATTGATTTAAGTGGGATAAGAAAAGATGTTTTCACTGTTGCAATATCCTTCTAAAAAATTAATTATCTAATCTTTTACCATAAGTAAATGTGCAAGGATCAAACTATACAGTATATTATTTTCGTATAGTATAATATACTTATACTTATGAGAAGATAGGATTTGTATATATATTTTAGTAAAAAGATCTAATAGCCTTGTTACATTTTAATAAACCTGCGACGGACTTATAACATAAGTGCATATACTATTCTATATACTATATTACAATTATTAGAATTTATTACACCATGATATTTTGTTAAAATTTTAGATATAAAATATATCTTTTACTTACTATACTATCTTATAGTAAAATATACTATTCATATATCATTGTAAAATGTTTTATCATTATACTAATAATATAAAAGGTACGGATGAACTCAAATATTATGAGTTATAAGATTATAAGTGTAATATATAAGTCAAAAAAATGTATTTGACTTACTGTACGAGTGGAATATTTGAAAATTTTATATTAGACCTTAGATATCATATTATTTTCCAACCGAAAACCGTGTAGGATAGATACTCATATGTACTAGTGGATTTCTATTTTTTGTCAAACTTTAACACCTGTTTGAAATATTTCCCTCAGGTATTTCGTTAAAGATACTCCAAAGATGTATTATAAAATAAATTTAAGTTTAAACTAATCAATTATTTTGAGAAAGAATATCTTAATAAAAATAATTAATTTATGGTTTTAGGCAAACCAACAAACCATGTGCTAAAATACAAACAAATTTTTTTTTATAATTTAGGATATACAATCCTATAACTAATATGACGGGTTAATCTTAAAATCTTATATTAATTATTTCCAGGCATAAGACCTATTCTGGACATGTCTTAATGTTAAAGATCTGTAGAAATGTTTTTAACGTTTAGTTAGGCCTTTCTACATAGTCCAACTAACCCAAATCTCTTAAAAATTTTAAATATTTTTATTTAATCATGAATACTTATCACATTCATTTAACCATCTATTTTATTGCTAAGTATTTCAATGGAAACTTTTACAAGTGATCCCAACATCAGTTATTTCATAAAACTATGAAAGTATGAAGTCTTATGGTCAACTAGTTATAAACCAGAAAGAATAAAATGGAATGGTAAATTGGTACATCTGGGTTTCAAAACTTGCTTTGGCTAGATACACTAAAGCAATCTTTTAAAATTAATTCTTAAAATCCTTTCGGTTAATTTAATAGCTTCGGTTTTATTTATTTAGATATAAATTATTTTGAAACAATATTATTAAAACCACAAAGTTTTAAAGTTTATACCGTATATTTCAATATGTATTTTAAATCAAAGAAAATGATTAGTTTCAAAAGAAAGTCATGAACATGATTGCTTTGTTAATAACTAACTTAGTTTAATGTATATTATGATATTATTTGAGTGGGTGGTATTAATTATCACATACCAATTTCTAGTACAAACATTTGGGTATACTCATAAAAATAGATTGATTAAAAACAGCGAACATGGCAACTTATATATATATATGTGTGTGTATTTATTACAAACTACAACTGGAATTCAAAATAAACTAGGGATTATGCATCCGTAACTTATTTTAGTCTATCTAGGTTATAGAGAGTGAATTGCAAGTTTTGTCCTTTATCTTTAGGCCATTTTGCAAGTTTTGTCCTTTATGTTTAAAGTTGACGAGTTTTGTCCTTTATGTTTGAAAATCAAGTACGTTTTACCCTTTGGGCCTTAAAAATCAAGCACGTTTTGTCCTTTATGTTTAAAAAATCAAGCACGTTTTGTCCTTAAAAATCAAGCACGTTTTGCCCCAAAGGGTAAAACGTGCTTGATTTTCAAACATAAAGGACAAAACTCGTCAACTTTAAACATAAAGGACAAAACTTGCAAAATGGCCTAAAGATAAAGGACAAAACTTGCAATTCACTCAGGTTATAGAAGTATTATGCTCAACATGCTTTTATGTAAGGTTTATTCTATCTCCTGTCTCTACTAAGTTGTTATCTAATGGGCAAAATTTCTTTTAAAGTTTCTAGCTCATAGGTGGCATGGGTGCTGGTACTGGTTTGGTCGTTCGACTATTTAATATAAGTTAGCATTTACTGTTGTCGTAGCTAACATATGGAGATTTACCCATCGTTCATCTAATTCATCTTTCCCTAATAAGTTATTGCTTGTTTCCTGAGTTTGTGTATTTATTTCCTGATTGATTATCGCTCCCTTTGGTTGTGACTTCTTTATTTTCTCTCGACTTTTGATAATAATCCAACTTCTTTTCTTAGTGGTAAATGGTTTCTTAGACTGTGCCTTACGAATAAATATTCCTTCCTCAATATCTGCTGAGTATCCTGAGGGATTTGGTTGAAATGAGGTTCCCTTATCTTTTGGTGAACTATCTAGTTGACGATAGATGTCTGAAATTCTTTGCTTACCCATACTGTAAACTAACAAATAGTCAAATAATATAAAACACATAATCACATAAGTTATTTCCTAACACAGAATTAAAATTTAAGTGTCAGCAGAACACTTCTTTGGTTTGAACCAGTGGCTAGGCTCTGATACCACCTTCTGTAACAACCCCCGCCCCCTATCTGTCCCGAGAACAGGCGGTCGCGAACATTCGTTTGTGGTGGTATCAGTTATTAATTTGGCAGCGGAAATTTCATCAGGACCGTAGTTAGGAAATATTTTATCAGAGTAAAACCACCTTATTTGATATTAATACTCACATGGGTAAAACCCAAGTTTCTTATAACAACATAGGGTTAAACCCTCTTTTATTGAGTTTAAAAACATCGTATTTTAGATAACTTTTATAGCCACAATTTTCCAAGCCGTCAGTGCTCTCGAGCTGGCTTTTTACTACTTGGTTTTCACATTGTGTTACCTGAAACACGTGTTTAAAAACATTTGTCAGTGGGAAATACTGGTGAGTGAATCCCAGTTTAATCAAGAAACATTTTATCAATTAAAACAGTATTGAGAGCGATCACATTGTTTATTTCTACACAATTACTCATTCAGTACTTGCCACTCGACCGGATCTATGGCTATGGTCAAATTACCCATTGGCTAACTCGTTGTCAAATGGTAATTTACTGTCGTTCCCGACTTACTACTCGCAAGTAGTAATAAATTTTGTATACAAAACCCCATAATACCGGCAGTAATTGAAGAACTACAAAGACTCAATCACCGCTTAATCATATTGTAAAACAATTAAGGTTTTGTAAACATTAAAAAAATGTTAACAAAAAGAGGATAAACTCATATTGCTATCTTAGACTTTGCGTAAGGGTTTCCTGGGAATAATCTATAATTTACACAAATGTATATAGGTTAGTATCATAACCCTTTGAAAATATTAATGATACCCTCCCCGAGACGGTATTCCAACAACTACGTCGGGCAGAACCACGACAGTTGTTACGGAATCCTAAATCAATCGGGCAGCGTATCCATTACGAAACTGGGGTTATAATACTTACAACAGGGCAGAACCTCACTAATTAAGGGGTATAATACCCGCGTATTATCTCTACTATCAGAAATTGTGATTGAGAATGAAAGGAATGAGCGAATTCAACTGAGATCCGAGGCCATCTATTTATAGTTG
This sequence comes from Helianthus tuberosus, assembly GCA_030545235.1. Lineage (NCBI taxonomy): Eukaryota > Viridiplantae > Streptophyta > Magnoliopsida > Asterales > Asteraceae > Helianthus > Helianthus tuberosus. The sequence goes on along the minus strand of CM060383.1, from coordinate 33,295,250 downwards.
CTGATTCTAGGTTTGTTGCGGCCCGCGTAACATACGGGCAGGGCTTACGCGGCCCGCGTTAACTCCAGGTCAAACGTAGCTGGGCTGAGTCATCGAGTAGGCCTGCTAGGTGTTGGTCCATGTGGCAGCACCGGGCTGCGCCACCTTTTTAGTTTCTCGCGGCCCGCGTGAGCTTAACGGGTAGCTTACGCGACCCGCTTGAACTTAATAAAATCAAAGGAATCAGGTTTCAACCTTCATACCGCCCACGTAAGGATTGGGGGTAGGTCTATGTGGCCCGCCTCAACTTACTATTTCTTGTTTTTTTTATTTATTTTTAATACTATATTATATTTCGGGCTCGGTTTTCACGTATGGGATGTATTTTAGAAAGTGTAGGGTGTCAGGGGTGTTTTAGGAGCGTGGTTATATTTTGGGTATCACTCCTGGGTTATTTAATAAAATATATAGTGCACTCACATTAAGTATAGTGACCCAAACCCAATTCTACTTTATCCCTACGTCACGAGACAGAACCCCAACGAATTTAGGCAGAGCCTTGACATACGTTATGGGGCCCTACGTCAGTCGGACAGGGTATTAGTGATCAGGGGTTAAAATACTTAAAAGAATATGGAATTGTTGATTTTGAGAGCGATAGAAAGAAAAATCTTAAGCAAAAAGTGAACAGGTAGCCTTAATTTATACTCACAATTGAGCTTGTGCCTTACGCTACAACTCCTCGTACTCTTTTACATTAAATGGAATATTATGATTTCTTTTGAAATCATGCAGACAAGTATGCATGAATATGAAAGTTCATAATTCAAATGTATGTTTAGATTATTATTATTATACGTAATTTTGATTACTATTATTTTATTAATGTATATATTAATTTAGCAGCTTCACTTGTTTGGCGCGTATAACTTCTAAAATATGGCGTTTTATAAAATAATGAATATACTATTGGAATGAGAATAATATTATCTATATTTTGAACCAAGTTTCATTAAAAACAGAATAGGTTCAAATATAATGTATTTTTATAATTTAATTATTAAACGGTTCCTACGTTTGCCCAAACTATCTCATATTTCCATTGGTCAACTTACCCATGATGCATCCTTTTGATAAGTTTTTATATATTTTACATAAATAAAAATTTTGGAATTGTTACAAAAATCAAAACTTTCAGGAGATAACACATATTTTCCAATGTTTATTTGTTTTTCTTCTTCATCATCACTATCCTCAGATGGTGAATGATCAAGGATTATTGTTTTTTCCGAACTATCATCTGATGAACCAGAATCAGATGGTGATTGATCAAAAACTGTTGTTCGTTCTGAACTTTCATCTGATGAAACATACTCTCTAACATGACTTTTCTCATTACTGGCAATTCCGTTCATCAATTCTTTCAACAAGTATGGTTCTTGATCTATGTGTGCAGTTAATGCTACCATATTTGAATCAGGTGGAATGTATTTATCCCAACTGAAACTTTCTGCCACTTTTTCATCATCTTGATCAATTATACCATAGTAAGCTTTCTTATTTGCTTCTACGATCATTTTAGCATGTGCAGTTTGTGGTTCCTTTTGTTGATACGGTTGATCAGCAACTTGTTGGTATATTGCTTTCCGATAGTAATCATCTTTTCCAAATGGATTATGTGCTCCACTTGCTTCTCGATTTTTACATTCTCTCTTGAAATGTCCTTTCTCCCTGCATCGAAAACAAGTAACTTTAGATTTATCAAAACCCAAAGTAGAAACATTTGCATCCCTAAAATCATCTCTTCCTGTAGTTATTTTAAACTTTTCAGCTCTCCTCAACACGCTAGCTAAACACCATTTGATGTTCATTGGCTCCATCTCGTCAGCATCTATCTGATCGTAATCCTCTTTCGTCAGCATAGGATTTCCGATCCTTCCTCCAACCAACCCTTCATATGATTCCAACACAGTCACAAGTAACCCCATATGACTTTTAACAATCTCTTCAGAAAAATGTTGACCATTCTGAAGATGCAACGCGATGTTGCAGTGTAGGACATGATTATTGTTGCAGTTTGAGCTTTGAACTTGATTGCTTGAGGTTGAATCCTTTGGGTTAACACTTGCATATGGAGAATATCCACTGGTGCTGTTTGGACTTTGATTCACTGATCCATATAAATTTTCAGCACTAAAAGCAGTTTGAACTTTTGGACTCATTTCAACCTCTGGAACACTTCCTTTGTAATACATTTTTACATCTTGTTGACCACTAGGATTGTTCATCCTTGCAATCTTTTGTTGTTCCAGATCTTGACCCTCAATCTTTTCAATGAACTGTGAAATAGTAAATTTGTCATATTCTCCCGTGTTCTTCAAAATCATCAAATATGTACCCCACTCTTTCTGAGGTAAAGCATCAGCTAACTTGTCGACCCATTTTTCTTGATCTTTTACAAATTCTAACAAACTCATAGATCGCACTAAGTGGCAATATCTTTCAATCAGCTTCTTTGATGATTCACCCGGCAAACTTGAAAACAAATCAAATTCTTTCTTAAGCAATGCTTTCTTACTCCTGATCATCTTCTCACTACCCTCAAACTTAGTTTTAAGTGCATCCCAGATCGATCGTGAAGTATTGTCGTGCTGAAGCAAAATGAAGATATCCTCCTTTATAGCTTGTTGTAACAGACTGATCATCATCTTTTCAGCTTTGTACATATCTCGTCCTTTGTCATTAAATTCAGAAATTGTTTTGATAACTCCTAAATCTGTACGCGGCTTAACATACTTTTTCTCAATACATTCCCAAGATCTCAAATGATTAGCTTGAACCCAGTTCTCAAACCGATATTTCCAACCATAATACTCCTCAATTCCCATGAGTTTCGAGGGTTTTTGTAAAGTTCCAGTTTCGTTTTCCATGTTCATGCTCTGAGCAATCGTAGCTGGAGTAGTCGGGGCTGTAGCAAACGCATTATAGAATTCCTCTTCCATGATTCGGTAATTTTTTACAAAACAAACACTTTCAAACGAAATAGCACCTTCAAACGGAATCACAGTTGAAGCGAAATCACCTGCACTACAATTTCAAACGAAATACCAACTCACACGGAAATACTTTTCAAACGGAATCACTCCCAAATGGAATAGCACTTTCAAGCGAAATCAAGTGCCATTTCAAACGGAATTACTTTTTCAAACAAAATCAGATGTAATTCAAACGAAATCAGTAATTTCGTTTGAAATTACTTCAACTTTTCAAACGAAATCAGGGTTCGTTCAAATGAAATCAACTGTTTGGCCCATTTTTGTCACTTTTAGACTGATTTTAGGTCTGATTCTTTTAAGGATTTGTTAAAACTATATTTTACACACAATATCAAAAAATCAATCCATTTTGTCTGTGAATTTGTCCAATTTCGAAAAGAAGGTGTAGAAATCAGAATTTTGAGCTGAATCTGTAAGAACTCCTCCTGAGCTCTGATACCACTTGTAGGATCGATTTCTGACCCAAAACGAGTCGTTCAGAGGTGTTCTACTCAATACGAGAGGCGGAAACTAACGTATCAAGTACGAAACAGCTTGCAATTCACTTTAAATGTCTTTTTGATTGAATTGACAAAGTTTTACAGCAAGACGACACTTCGGCAGCACCTCGGCTCTTAAACAGGAATCTAATTTCGTTCCAAATGACACGGACCAACCTAGTATCTATAGGTGTATTAATTCCGCTTAAACCAGTCCACACGAAATCACATTTCAAGCGAAATCAGTGATTTCGTGTGAAATAACATGTTCATTTCGAGTGGAATTACAACTTCTAATTCCGTGCGAAATTGCCTCTCATCCTATATTTGACATTTTTCTCATATAACTTGCTCTGATCTATCTATATACAAACAAGACTAGATACAAGACGAAGTCGACAGACGGATGCACCAACACACCTATAAATACTAGGTTGGTCCGTGTCATTTGGAACGAAATTAGATTCTGGTTTAAGAGCCGAAGTGCTGCCGAAGTGTCGTCTTGCTGTAAAACTTTGTCAATTCAATCAAAAAGGCATTTAAAGTGAATTGTATTCTTACAAATACTCAATAACTGCTTAATATATAATTAATCGTGTGAGGTTTTGTAAAAACAGTTAACAAAAAGGTTAACAAAAAGCGGATCAACTCACATTGCTGTCTTAGATTATCCTTTAGGGTTTCCTGGTGACAATCTAGAATTTACACAAATGCACACGCGTTAGTATAATAACCCATTTTAACATTAGTAATACCCTCCCCGAGACGGCATTCCAACGACTACGTCGGGCAGAACCACGACAGCCGTTACGGAACCCTAGATCAATCGGGCAGCGTATCTAATACGTATCCAGGGGTTATAATACTTACAACGGAGCAGAACTTCGCTATTTAGGGGGTATTAGACCCGAGTATTATGCCTATTATCAGAGAATTACGTTTAGAAAGAAAGAAATGAACGAGTTTGGCTGAAACCCGATGCCTGCTATTTATATTGCCACATTTCGACTTTTACGCGGCCCGCGTAAGAGTAGACAAGGGTCTACGCGGCCCGCGTCAACTCTGGTCAACGCTGTAGCTTGTCCGGATCATTGCCTAGACCCGCCACGATGATGACACATGTCATCACCGGGCTGCGCCACATTTCTCGATCTCTAGCGGCCCGCGTAAGACCTTTAAGAGGTCTACGCGGCCCGCGACAAACCCAAAATTTCAATTTTTAATACTATTTAGGGTATTCGGGGTTCGTTTTCACGTATGGGGTGTATTTTTGGACATATTGGGATATTTTAAAATATATTAGGGTGTCGGAAAATATTCGAGGGTGTCGGTTTTCTTTAAGGTTGTTATATCCTCCCCACCTTGTTTTAGAGCTCGTCCTCGAGATCTTCTGGAACAAGTGTGGATATTTCCTTTGCATTTCAGATTCAAGTTCCCATGTGTACTCAGGTCCTCTTTTGGAGTCCCACTTCACTTTGACCAGAACTAATCTTTTGTGCTTGAGGTTCTTGACTTTCTTGTCTTCAATCTGTAGAGGCCTTTCTACAAACTTGAGTTGTTCATTTACCTCTATATCCTTAAGAGGTACCATTAGCGATTCATCAGCTAGGCATTTCTTGAGATTAGATACATGAAACACATCATGTATTCATGCCATTTCCTCTGGCAGTTGTAGCTGATAGGCTACAGGTCCTATTCTTCTAATAATCTCAAAAGGTCCAATATATCTGGGACTTAGCTTTCCTCTTTTGATGAATCTTACCACTCCTTTCCAAGGAGAGACTTTTAACAATACTTTATCTCCTACTTGAAATTCCAATGGTTTGCGTCGGTTATCAGCATAGCTCTTCTGTCGATCACGTGCTACTTTCAGTCGTTCCTTGACTTGAATAATCTTGTCAGTTGTTTCTTGTACTATCTCAGGTCTAGATAGTTGCTTTTCCCCAATTTCTCCCCAACAGACTGGGGTTCGACACTTTCGTCCATAAAGTGCTTCGAATGGTACAGCATTGATACTTGTGTGATAACTATTATTATAAGAAAATTCTATTAAAGGTAAGTGATCGTCCCAATGACTTCCGAAATTAATTACACAAGCTCTAAGCATGTCTTCCATTGTCTGAATCGTCCTTTCGCTTTGTCCGCCTGTTTGAGGATGATAAGCTGTGCTTAGATTTAACTTGGTTCCCATTGCCTTTTGGAAACTTGACCAAAAATGAGAGGTAAAACGGCTATCTCTATCAGAAACAATTGATAGAGTTATTCCATGTAAAGAAACAATTTCATTTACATATAATTTAGCTAACTGTTCCATACTGAAAGTTTCTTTCATTGGTAGGAAATAAGCTGACTTGGTTAGCCTATCTACAATCACCCAGATTGTATCATTACCTTTCCTTGTTTTGGGCAATTTAGTAACAAAATCCATTGTTATCAATTCCCATTTCCATACTGGCATTTCTAATTGTTGTAACAAACCTGAGGGTTTCTGGTGTTCAACTTTAACTTGTGAACAAGTTAAACATTTAGAAATATAAGCTGCTGTCCTTTTTCATTCCTATCCACCAGAAATTCCTTCTTAAATCCTGGTACATTTTATCACTTCCTGGATGCATCGTATACTTAGACTTATGGGCTTCTTCTAATATACGATGACGCAGATTTCCTAATTTAGGTATCCACATTATCACTTCCAAATTCCATCTGTTCCTTGTTCTAATTCCTTAATCATACCTTTTAACTTTTCAGTATCTTCCTTGATTACAGATTCTTGTGCTTCTCTTATCTGATCATTTAAATCTACTTGCAGATTTAATTTAAGAGAACGTACCCTTTTTGGCTTTTCATGATACTTTTGACTTAAAGCATCAGCAACTACATTTGCTTTTCCTTCATGATACTGGATATCACAGTCATAATCACTAAGCATCTCCATCCAGCGTCTTTGTCTAATATTCAACTCTTTTTGCCCGAAAACATATCTTAAACTCTTATGATCTGTGAATATGGTAAACTTACTACCATAAAGATAATGTCTCCAAATCTTAAGGGCAAAAATTATAGCTCCTAATTCTAGATCATGGGTTGAATAATTTTCTTCATGATTCTTAAGTTGTCTAGAGGCGTAAGCTAAAACCTTTTGATGTTGCATTAGCACACATCCATAACCTAACTTAGAAGCGTCACAATAGACTACAAAGTCTTCAGTTCCTTCTGGTAACGCTAGTATGGGTGCATGGGTTAATCTTTGCTTAAGAATTCTAAATGCTTCTTCTTGTTTTGGTCCCCATTCAAACTTAATGGATTTACAGGTTAACTTAGTTAAAGGAATGGCTATTCTGGAAAAATCTTGAATAAATCTTCTATAATATCCGGCCAATCCTAAGAAACTTCTAACCTCGGTTGGTGACTCAGGGGTGTTCCATTTGGTAATCGCCTCGATCTTTGTTGGATCCACATGAATTCATTCATGATTAACTAAGTGTCCAAGAAACTGTACCTGCTCTAACCAAAACTCGCACTTTGAAAATTTAGCATAAAGCTTTTCCTTTCTTAATAGACTTAAAAGTGCGTGCAAATGCTTTGCATGTTCCTCTTTACTTTTAGAGTAAATTAGAATATCATCTATAAAAAAAATTATGAATTTATCCAAATATGGCTTACATATTCGGTTCATCATGTCCATAAATGCGGCTGGGGCATTGGTTGAACCAAATGGCATGACAGTAAATTCATAATGGCCATACCTTATTCTAAATGAGGTTTTAGGAATGTCCTCTTCCTGTACCTTTAATTGATGATATCCTGACCTTAAATCAATTTTAGAGAAAAATCGAACTCCTTGCAGTTGATCGAACAGATCATCGATTCTCGGTAATGGGTACCCGTTCTTAATTGTGACCTTGTTTAATTCACGGTAGTCAATGCACATACGCATTGATCCGTCCTTCTTTTTAACGAATAAAATTGGCGATGAACTTGACTGTATGAATTCTTTCTCTAATAATTCATCTAATTGTTTCTTTAATTCTTGCATTTATGCGGGTGCCAATCGGTAAGGCGCTTTAGCAATTGGTGCTGTTCCTGGCAGTAGATGGATTCTGAATTCAACTTCCCTGTCTGGCGGTAGTCCTGGCAATTCTTCTGGAAATACATCTGAAAACTGAGACACTACTGGAATGTCTTGTAGTTCTTTTCCTTTAGTGTTAGTGATTATAGAAATTAAATACACTATAGACCATTTTCTTATATAGCTTGCAGTTTTCATCACAGAGATGAATTTCGTGGATCTAGATGGCTTATCACCTTTAATTGTGATCTTTTCACCCTTTGGTAGGGCTGTAAACGAACCGAACGAACACGAACAAGGCCTTGTTCGTGTTCGTTCGTTAAGGAAATAAATGTGTTCACGAACGGTTCATGAACACTTACCGAACGAGATTTTATGTTCATGTTCGTTCATTAAGGAAATGAGTGTGTTCACGAACGGTTCACGAACACAAATAATATTGGCGAACGCGACGAAGGATAAAGATAGATGACCCAGAGAGTATCACTTGAACTTGAATCCCTTATTGTGGAACGGAGGTCGATCGTATTCGCCGATGTAAATAATGAGAAATGAAAGGGAAATGATGCATAAACAAGGTGAAAGTGGGTTTCCTAGTTTAATTGTTAGGGTAATAAAATAAATAAAGGTTTAATAACATAAAAAGTACAAATAAAATATAAGAAAGTACAAAGATCTTCAATTAAAACATAAATATACGAACATAAACGAACGCAAATCAATGAATGTTCACGAACACGTTCACGAACACCTTACCGAACGTTCACGAACACAATCGAACGAACGAGACCTCTGTTCATGTTCGTTCATTTAACTAATCGAACGAAATTTCTTGTTCATGTTCGTTCGTTTATTAAACGAACGAACATAAACGAACTTCCCGCCGAACGGTTCACGAAATGTTCGCTGAACGTTCGGTTCATTTACAGCCCTACCCTTTGGTGAATTTACTTGAATTGACTTTTGATCACATAAAATATTAGCTTTATTGGCTATTAACCAATCCATTCTTAATACAATATCAAATCCTGCCAGATCCATAGGATAAAGGTTTGCAATAAACTTTTGATTTAAAAATTCTATTCTTGTTCCCTACAAGATTTCAGAAATCCTAACAGTTTCTCCATTAGCTGTCTCTACGAGACATTCTTGTGGTAGTTTAGTTAATGATTGATTTAGAAGTTTGCAAAACGAAGTATTAATAAAACTTTGGTTTACACCAGAGTCAAATAATACTTTAGCAAAAACATCATTAACTAAAAACGTACCAGCTATCACGTCTGGAATCATTTTGGCTTCATCTGCAGTCAGAACAAATGCTCTAGCATTTTTAGTGTTCTTGTTGTTCGCGGCTGGAACTAGTTTTGGACAGTTCGGCTTGATGTGACCTTTTTCTCCACAGTTGAAGCATAGTCCATTACTGGATTTTCTCCTACAATCTTCTTCCTTATGTCCTGGCATCTTGCAGAAATTGCAAAGAGTGGAGCATTTTCCCGAATGTTTTTTCTTGCAGATCTTGCAGAATAGTGCAGAGGTAGAACCCATATTCCTACGATTGTAATTCCCAGAACGGAATTCTTGTGTAAGCCTTTGGGTTAGGTTTCTCCTCTGGTCTTCTTCTCTAGTACGGATTAATTCACCTGTCAAGGTATTTGCTAGTTCTACAGCTTCTTCTATAGTTTGCGGTCTAGCTGCCTTGACTACATGTCTAATCTCTCCAATTAATCCCCATATGTAACGGGAGATTAACACTGGTTCAGGTGATGCAAGGGTTGGTACTATTCTAGCATATTCAAAGAATGTAGTAGTATATCCCTTACTATCTACCCCGGTCATCCTAAGGTTTAGGAACTTATTTGCTATATGTTCCTTTTCATTGGGAGGGCTGAATTTCCTTTCTACCATATTCTTAAATTCCTCCCATTCCATGTTCTATATCCTATCACTTCCTTTTGATTGGATGATAGTGTTCCACCATTCTAAGGCTGAGCTCTTAAATAAATTAGAAGCAAACATTGTTTTGTCTTCTTCAGCACACTTGCTTATTTTTAAAACAGCCTCAGTCTTTTCTATCCAGCGTAGAGCTGCAATGGGTCCTTCATTGCCCGAGAATTCTATTGGTTTGCAGGACCAGAATTCTTTATAAGAACAACCATAAGGCATGGTTCTTCTTCTTTTGGGAATGGGCATTTGAAGTACGGGTCCATTGTCCACGCTGTATTCTGGTTTAATTGGTCGCTTACTGCTATGTTTACTTTTATTATTCGCTTCTTGAACCGTTTGAATAATAAATGACATTGCATCTATGATTCCTTGTGCCACTATGTGTTGAACGGAACTATTATCCCTTTGGTTTCCATTGTTATTGATGCTCGGATTTTCATTAACCAAGTTAATGTTACTCTGGTTATCGTTATTCAGATTTTCTTGATTTCCTTCATCGGCCATCTGAATTTTAAACAATTACCCCGTATTAATATCACAAAATAATACTTAATATAGTCAATCACATGACACGCAATTTAGCCAAAAGCGTCGATCATTGCGACTTTACTCTATTCATATAGTATGCATCTATTACACACCAGTACTGAAATAAAAATTACAATACCGACTGAAATAAAATTACACTAATAATAGTAGGCATCCGTACACACATATTTTATTTTATTATTATTATTACTATTACCGTCTCCACCATCACATTCATGGATATGGATTCATCCAGAAATCCATATTGCGCTCGTCATACTTCCAGACGAGTCGCTCTCCCACCTGTCTCATTCATTCACTACTTTCTAAAATTTTCTCACCGAATGTCCTAAGTTCTTGTACATTTTCTGCACTCATTGGGGGTGCAGGTTCTAGGACTGGGTTTGGAATCTGGGGTGCAGGTTCCTGGTATGGGGGTGTAGGGGCCTGGAATCGGTAAGGATCTTCTAAAATCTCCCTAATGTATTCATCGTGGTAATAGGGATCTAAAGGATCCAAACCTGGGTAGGCTCCCAGAGTTGGCATGGGCATGTCTTCCGGTATTGGGTAACGTTGCACATAGTCCCTACTGTTGTCCCACCAGGGGTCGTAATTTGGGTCTAGGGGGTTTGGTGCTGGTACCCTAGGTATTTCTTCCGGATTGAAGTCATGCATTTCTACTTGATTTTCAGGGTTTTCTATTTCCATGGGTTGGTCAGGGATTGGTAGTTGTGGTTGGGGTGCTATCATTTGCTCCAGGTTAGGGTCAGCTGCAGTGGTTGCTAAGATGTGGATGTTGGCTATACCCCTATTAATCATATCCTGGGCATAGGCATCGGTTTCCCTTTTAACTGCTGCTAGTGCTCTCTGGTCTTGTAACTTTTTCATACGCTTCCTACGCTCGTGTGCCCCTCGACTAAACCATCCTCTCTTTTACTAAGGAAATGGCTCCTCGGATTTGGCCTTAAACACGAATATTCCTTCTTCCGTATCAGCAGAGTACCCTGAGAGGGCAGGCTGAGAAGAGGAGGAGTCTTCGCTTCTAGGCGAACCAGACAATTTACGATACGCGTCATGTAACTCCCCAAAAACGGGTTTGGTAATCAAACCACGTTAATATTAATGAACGGGTAAAATACCTTTAGTGGTAAAAAAAATTAACCCGGTAAATATTAGGATTTAAATAAATAAACCTAATATTAAACAAAACGTGAATAAAAGCTTTTAAGGAAATAAAGTTTATAAGAGGCCCGAGTTAACAGGACTTAAAATAAACTGAGTCATAACTTTATAAGAGGCCCTGAACCCACCAAGTAACTAGGAATATCAACCTAGTTAAATATGTGCCTTAAAACAATGAAGAAAACTTGGGTAATAACCATTTTTATAAAGTTACAAACTAGAGGGGCCAAAAGAGAATATTGGAACTTGATATTTATTAAATATCAAAACACTACACACACATTAGTGTGTGTGCGTGTGCGTCGGAACGAGCAGGGGAACAAGGAGCAAGCCAAAAACCCTAACTCACACTAAATCAACAAATTGAAGCTCAATTCAAGCCCCAAATCGTTGCATGAACACATAAAAACGATCACCGAGTCATGGGGATCATAAGGTATGTCACAAAACCTAGATTGATTATAAGGACCTCGCCTTAAAGAGGTGAAGGTCTAATAAAATAACCCATAGGCTAAGTGATAAAACCTACGGGTTAATTAGACAAGGCGAAGGAATAAATTGAAAATCCTGGCATAAAATAAAGACTGTAAAAGAATAAATTTTAGACTGTCAATATCCCGGTATGGATAATTGACAAAAGTTAAAGAGAAGACGCTAAACTAAAACTTCGGTTTTGGTAAGAAATAACGTTTTTACAAATATGAATTCTGATAGACGTATAAATAGTAAACATGAAAGATATAAGTCTTGACACAGACAGGTGCAAGACGATATATTCGAAAAATGATATATTCGATAATGAAAAGTCGACATAAACTTAAACAAGACGTGATGTGATATGATCACGGTCACAAAAAGTGATACAGAATATAACCATGTCGTAACGTGAGCTATGAGATATGAAATCAGAAAACACACAAAAAGGCCGCGTTGGCAATAAGATATACCCGAATGACGGGGTATAAAGTGACGGCGACTAATCAGTCTAGCCGGTAAAACCTTTCAAGGTCAGAATAGTGTTACGACTTATACAAAGCGCTTGTCGATATAAGATTAACTTGAAGTAAACATGTCGGAAATAAATACAACCGAGTGATCAGAGGACAACTCGGTCAATTAAGTGATTAGAATAAGAAATACAAGATGAAAGTATCGGCCTATGAGGCCATACACGTAAAAGGCGCATACGCTTTAAAACCAAACGCATATTACCATACTTTTCTGGTAAGATTATTATATGTGAGCAATGCTCAAGTTATCACGGAAACTAAGGTTCAGATGATCTAAACTAATAAAGTACGTGAGAAAGGTTTTGGGGACGAAACCTCTTTAAGGGGGTAGACTTGTAACACCTCAAAAACGGGTTTGGTAATCAAACCACGTTAATATTAATGAACGGGTAAACTACCCTTAGTGGTAAAAAATTAACCCGGTAAATATTAGGATTTAAATAAATAAACCTAATATTAAACAAAACGTGAATAAAAGCTTTTAAGGAAATAAAGTTTATAAGAGGCCCGAGTTAACATGACTTAAAATAAACTGAGTCATAACTTCCCTGAACCCACCAAGTAACTAGGAATATCAACCTAGTTAAATATGTGCCTTAAAACAACGAAGAAAACTTGGGTAATAACCATTTTTATAAAGTTACAAACTAGAGGGGCCAAAAGAGAAGATTGGAACTTGATATTATTAAATATAAAAACACTACACACACATTAGTGTGTGTGCGTGTGCGTGAGAACGAGCAGGGGAACAAGGAGCAAGCCAAAAACCCTAACTCACACTAAATCAACAAATTGAAGCTCAATTCAAGCCCCAAATCGATGCATGAACACATAAAAACGATCACCGAGTAGTGGGGATCATAAGGTATGTCACAAAACCTAGATTGGTTAAAGTTGAAATTCGAGACAAGTAGGTTACTTGCGAATAAATTGATGGATTATGATCCAAAGATGAAATTAAATGTTTATGTATGCCTAATTTCCTTAGATATGATGAAATTATGAAATACTTGATGTGGGTTACTTCTAAGTGATGAACAAGTAGATTATCAAGTGGGTTTTGATGATATGATGAAGCTAATGAGATAATCATGTTTGAAACCATCATGGATGATAGTATTAGGAATGATACTTGAACAAATTATGAGTTTAGTTATATGTTCATAGTTGCCATGAAATGGGTTAAGTATGTTATGGTGAAATTGGTGATTTTATTCACGTACATGGATGTTTGAAATCATGATATCTAATAGTTGATATGTAGAACTTGATTTTATTAGGTGTTCGGACGAATGCTAGTGATATGATAAAACGGGTTTTCACTTATAAATGAGAACCCTTAGTTCTTGCGAAAATACATGAATAAATTAGTCTTGATAATCGCTTGAACTAGTTGAAGTGTAGAAAACGTAATGAACTTGGATAGAAAATAGCTTAAAAATGGTAGCATCATTATAATGTCTACCGGATAGTTGATAAGATCGCCTAAATAAGTTATTGAACGCAAATATGCAACTCATATGATTAAGGGTAATTGACTTTTAAAAAGTCAAATTAATCAATGATGAGGTCGAATAGTAGTTTCGACATAAAATTCGTAAGATGAAATAGTCGTATGTGATAATGACTAATCTAACCGTCTTACGAATTATGATGATAGTTTGACGCCTAACAAGCTAGGTGAAAGCTTGTGGATGAAGCGGGTCAAACGGAGCAAGTACGGAAAGAAAAGTGTGGCATGGATGCAAGGTAAGTAAAGCTTACACTCTAATTATTTAATACCTAATGATTTTATAGGTTATGAATGATAAGTCTTATTTAAATTATGATGTTCCGACACGACAAGTGCGGTCCGAAACAAAAGACAATGGTCATAAACCATGTTGAATGGATAAAAAGGAGCTAATATAGTTAAATAGTCATGAAATGACTAAAAGATAACGGGTTTTTAATAATTACCTTGTATGGTAAACCAATGCAAATAATAAAGGTAAAATGGTACTTTAGTCACTTGTTGACAATAACCGTTAGTTGTGAAAAACACTTTATAGCGTAAGTTATAATGGGTCAAAAGAATCAATAAATGATTTATAAGTAAAAAGACTATTGATACGTGGTTGAAAACCGGTGCTTGTAATCGTGTAACTTTATGTTTTTGTATGAGTTTTAATCTTAAACGACCTACTTTTAATTAGATTTGTGTTTATGAAGGTTTGATGGAGTTTAAGGGCTTTTTTACAAGCCACCGGGTCGAAAATCAGAGCACCGGGACGCGTTACGGATCAACCGGGAGCGGAAAATGGAAAATCAGAGAATGAAGAAATGAGAGCCCGTCGCCGATGGCTTTGGCCCCGTCGGCGACGCCTTCCAGAAATACCCGTCGCCACCTTTTGGCTGTATCCAGACGAATAAGCCGTCGGAGGAAACGAGCAAACCAAAGCCCGTCGCCGACGGGTTGAGGGCCATCGGCGACGGCTTGTCAAAACAGGAAATGCGAATTCTTGTGTTTTCGGGATCAAGATCGATTTCTATTGGCTGGGGGTCATTAAAGTCGGAGGTTACACTTGGTTTTTGATTTTGAACTCTATCTTGGAGCCATTACCATCTATCTTTCACCTACCATTCCATCTCTAACATCAAGAACATCTACAACAACCGAATAATCATCCATTTTACACAATCAATTCATCCATTCAAACCCTAGTTCTCCATATCATCAATCATCAATCCTACCACCATCATCCTTCACCAATCCATCATCATTCACCAATAATTCATCCATCAAAGCTTCAAGATGTCTTCACTCGCGTTCCAAACATCCGGTGATCAAGCTTCTTCAACCATGAGCGGCTAATCATCTCGGTTTCACCTCGGTGTAGGTAGTTGTTAATTTTAGGGTTTCGAATTGTTCTTGTTCAACTTAGTGACAATTTGTATTTGGTTTTTGAAACTCTTGATAATAGTATTACATTTGTTGCGAATTCGTGAATTGTCGAGCGATGTTAAAAGTTATGACTTTGCGAAACGGTGATATGTAATTGTGCATTATCATTGTTAGGATTTACTTGTGTTGATTACAAAGTTTCTTTTTGTCCGCTCTTCGGGAGGTTGATAGCTAGTAGCACCTAAGTCACGGTACACTAAATCCGTTAATCGAATGCATTTGAGTTGAAACTAAAACTTGTAGAAACCCTAGGTTAACAATTACCGAAACCGGGTGTGATTCCTTTTTATCATTATTGTTCTAGTAATTTTTTTCTTGCAATCGTTAAGTAGTAGTCGTTAATCATTCTCATCAATTCATTTAGTTAAAAATCATATCTCTCAATTAAACAAAAAATACAAAAACATTCTAGTAAGCTTCATAAATCGTGACATTTGTTCTAATTCATTCGAATCCACACACAAACCACATACTCTTCGTGGTTCGACCCCTTGCTACCGCTAACTATTTGTTAAGGGTAATTTGGGCTTATAAATATTATCTTTGACCGGAGCGCGACACTCCGATCAAATTTTGGTGCCGTTGCCGGGGAGTGCGTGCGCTTTGTGTTTGGATATTGTTTGAATTTGCGTGATTAACTGTTTCAATTGTTTAGCTTTCTTTTTGCACTTTGTCTTTTTCCTTGTTACGCGGGTGTGTTACTTGTGCAGGATACAGGTAGTGTATGCATACGCGGAACTCTGGGAGGACTTCACCGTTAGTCTACGAACCGAAAATTGAAAGAGTAGCAAGAAGGAACCTAGCAAGCCGGTTAGAAGCAACACTCGCCTCTAATCAAACCACCAACACACCACAACATACACCATCCATTGAAACCGATTCAATGGCGAACCAAAACTCGAACCAAAACTCAAACCAAAACCTTAACTCGAACCAATTCCAATACCGAAGCAACTTCAATTCCGCTCCAAATATGCAACCTATACCTCCCGAGCGACCGGGTGGTAATAACAACAATACCGGACCACCTACACCACCTTTCCAAAACCAAAATCCCAACCACAATCAAAGAACACCTCAACAACAAAACCTTCATCGACAAACCTCTTTACCCATCAACCTAGATGACCGGAATGTCAATTCTGACCGTCGGGGAAATCGTGATCGCGGCAATCCCGCAAATGAAGACCCATTCTTCAACATCGATGACTTGAGGAATGCAATCCCCGATGATGAACCGTATAGTGTTCCCGGTTATCAATCGCCGGAACATGTGAGTGTTCATACGGAAAATTCGGATGACGGGGGATACTATGATGATAGGGCTAACGATGATGAAGATTGGGGCTACGTGAATAGGGGAAACGTCTACAACGCTAGAAGGTATGATGATGAGGAATTTGGCTACCAACATGCCAATTACGTTGGGGACGACGAATATGGTTACGGAGGTGGAAGAAATGATGGTTATGGGAACAACCGTCAACCACGAAACAATGACCAACGGAACCGGAATGATGGGTTTTATAACAACAACAACAATGCAAACCCTAACCGGATTCCTCGTTTCGTGGGAGGTGGTAACCCAAGGGATAATAGAAGAGAGGATCGAAGAGGTGAAAGACGGGATAATAGAAGACCGGTCGATCAAGAAGTTAACGGTCCACATCGTCATCAACGACCTCCACGGGGAGTGAATGATCGTTTTAGGCCGGTTGTCACCGAGAATGACTCGCCAATCGTTTGTGAGAGGAGGATGTTTGATTGTAAACCACATTACATCAACATACTTCCTCATTTTAATGGAAGATCTAATGACGAACCGTACACACATTTGAGAGAGTTTTCTTCCATCTGCGGCACTATCGGGGGGCACAACTTTGCACTAGATGAGGTTAAACTTCGTTTGTTCCAATTCTCATTGAAAGACAAAGCGAAGCAATGGTTCCTTACACTCCCGGCCAATAGCATCCGCACATGGGGAGAAATGCAACAAGCTTTTCTAGATGGATACTATTCTATGGCGAAGACTGATGATGCTCGTGATGAAATTAGGTCTTTTCGCCAATTATCGGGCGAGCCGTTGCATGAAGCCTTTACAAGATTCAAAGAAATGATGCGAAGATTCCCACATCATCAAATCGAGAAGTGGGAGTTGGTTAAGTGCTTTGTACGTGGTTTGGATGACACAACTTGGAATCGTCTTGAGTCAACAAGCAATGGAACACTCTTGAGCAATCACGAAGACGACGATTGGGAATTCTTGGAAAGAATGAGCAAGCGGTCTAAAGAAAAAGAATCGGCCGATAGAGCAAAGAAACATCCAATTTCACGGTCACTTCCCGATCTTGACTCTAAAGATCGGATTTCCACCTTAGAGTGGGAAATGGCTCGAATGAAGAAAAAGGAAGTAAATGCGGTTCAATTCGAGGTATGTGAAGATTGTGGTGATATCGGACATAGAGCGGAACAATGTCCAACGGGGCCGAGTAACTACACGGAGGAAGTCAACCAAGTGTATGGAGATAGGAAGCAATATGACATGAACTCCAACACTTATCATCCGGGTTTGAGAAATCACCCTAATTTCCGATATGGTAATGCCTCAAATCAAATGAACCCGAATTTTCAATCGGGGAATCAAGGTGGTCAAGGAGGATCTTCGTATAACAATCGACAAGGTGGTTACCAAAGGAATTACAATCAAGGTGGTAACCAAGGCTATCAAAATCGTGAAGGTAATTACCAACGTGGTTACAACCAAAGTGGAAATGGGGGCAATTCTTCTAACTCTCAAAGTAACGACCCGTTCAATTCTAAAATGGACGCTCTCATGAATGCTACGACCACCCTTACAACCGAAGTAAGGAAAGAATTTGAAGTGCGGGATAAATCTCATAAAGCGTTGGAGAAGCAAGTGGGGCAACTTGCTCAAGAGATGGCTCAAATTCGTGGAAGTGGAGGAGGACTTCCAAGCGATACCACGGTGAACCCTAAGCATCAAGGGTCGAACTCGAAAAATACACGTGAGGTACCAATAAATAAAATTTCTTTACGTAGTGGTCGAGTCATAGATAATGGTGTTGAGCCACCACCACCCGAGTTTGTTGAAGGGGTGGTGGAAGATGCGAGTGATGATGAAGGTAAAAATGGTCAAACGGGTCAAAAGAAAAATGATACTACACCAGTTGTGACCATTCCCGTCCCAAAGGTTAAGGAAAAGGGTGTGGAGGTTAATACCGCCCCTTATCCCGAAGCTTTGTTGGGACCATCTAAGAAAGTGGTAAACAAACGAGGCCCACAACAAGAAGAGATGTGGGAAATTTTTAAACAAGTAAAAATCAATTTACCACTCTTAGATGCAATTAAGCAAGTACCTTCATATGCTAAATACTTGAAAGAATTATGCACCCAAAAGCGAACTCACAAGTTTCCTAAGAAACTTGATTTAACCGAAAATGTGAGTTCGATTCTTTCGGGTGCACTTCCACCAAAACTTCAAGATCCGGGGGCGCCCATTATTTCAATACAAGTTGGGGAATTCAAAATGACACGGGCACTTTTGGATCTTGGGGCAAGTGTGAGTATCCTGCCGGGTAGTTTATATGATCAATATGATTTTGGTCCACTTTAAGTGTTGAACACCACCGTGGTGTTAGCCGACTTAACCCCTAAACTACCCCGTGGGATTGTCACGGATGTAATAGTCAAGGTCGAGGAATTTTACTATCCGGTGGACTTTCTTGTATTATATTATGTTTCCTTAGACCGAACCAAGCAACCAACGGTGATCCTTGGTCGACCATTTTTGGCAACATCGAATGCCCAAATTAATTGCAAATCGGGCACGGTCGACATGACTTTTGGTAACCGTCGGTTGCGGTTAAATGTCTTTTCAAGATTGACGGATCCTCTAGTTAGCGGTGAATGCTATATGGTGGACATCGTTGACGAGTGCATACCTCTATGCGACATTAGTGTCGAAGAGGAAAACACAATAGAGGAATGTTTCATGTTTGACAGGTTATAAGGAGAAATGAATCGAAGCATGGATGAAGAGGTGAGAGAGTTGGAAGTTATGGCGGCAAAAGAAGGAAGGCCCATTTGGACACATCAAGTGGAAAGTCTTCCAGAAAGCATCGACACAAAGTTGAAGCCGTCATTGGAAGAGCCTCCGGTGTTGGAGTTGAAGGTGCTACCTAAGCATCTCAAATATGCTTATATGGGTGAAGGTAGCACGCTTCCGGTTATTATCGCATCAAACTTAACCGGGGAGCAAGAAGAGAAGTTGATGAAAGTATTGGTCATCCATAGAGCCGCTATCGGGTGGACCATTGCGGATTTGAAGGGAATTAGTCCCTCGGTGGTGATGCACAAGATCATCACGGAAGATGGTATGAATCCCTCTCGAGACACACAAAGAAGATTAAATCCGACTATGCGAGAAGTTGTCAAGAAGGAGGTATTAAAGTGGCTAGATGCGGGTATTATATACCCTATTTCGGATAGCCAATGGGTGAGCCCGACACAAACAGTTCCGAAGAAGGCGGGTATTCAAGTCGTCACAAATGACGCAGGTGAAGAGGTCGCCACTCGGCCGGTAACCGGGTGGCGTATTTGTATTGACTATAGGAAGTTAAATGCTGCAACTTCCAAAGATCATTTCCCTTTACCATTTATTGACCAAATTGTTGAGAAATTAGCCGGACAAAAATTTTATTGTTTTTTGGATGGTTATTCCGGATACAATCAAATTGCTATACATCCGGAAGACCAAGCAAAGACTACTTTTACTTGTCCATACGGTACCTTCGCATTTAGGCGAATGCCCTTTGGACTTTGTACACCTTTCAAAGGTGTATGACGAGTATCTTTTCAGATATGGTGGGGGAGTCTTTAGAAATCTTCTTGGATGATTTCTCGATATTTGGGTCATCATTTGATGCATGCCTTGGCCAACTCGAAAAAGTTTTGCAAAGATGTGTTGAGAAAAATTTGGTTTTGAGTTGGGAAAAGAGCCATTTTATGGTTCAAGAGGGAATAGTGTTGGGACACGTGGTGTCAAGTCGTGGGATAGAGGTTGATCGTGCAAAGGTACAAGTCATATCTACTTTACCGTATCCCACGACCGTTAAAGGTGTTAGGTCATTTCTAGGTCATGCGGGTTTTTACCGGCGATTTATTAAGGGTTTTAGTGATATAACAAAGCCTTTATGTAATTTGTTGTTAAAAGACCAACCGTTTGATTTTAATGAAAATTGCCAAAATGCTTTTAACAATTTGAAAGAGAAGTTAGTTGAGGCCCCAATCTTGCAATCGCCAAATTGGTCTTTACCTTTTGAAATTATGTGTGATGCAAGTGATTATGCGGTGGGGGCCGTCTTGGGACAAAGGGTTGAAAAGAAACCCGTTGCTATATACTACGCGAGTAAGACTCTTTCGGATGCACAATTAAATTACACCACTACCGAAAAAGAGCTACTTGCGGTGGTATATGCTTTAGATAAATTTCGGGCATATATATGGGGTAGTAAAGTGATTATTTATTCTGATCACACTGCAGTTAGGTACCTCATGGAGAAGAAAGATGCTAAACCGAGATTGATCCGATGGGTGTTGTTGCTCCAAGAATTTGGTTTGGAGATACGGGACAAAAAGGGTGCCGAGAATGTTGTGGCGGACCATTTGTCCTGGTTGATGGTCGAAGAGGATCCGAAGTCTTTAGATATCAATGAGTCTTTCCCAGATAAGCACATAATGAAATTAGATAAATTGCCATGGTATGCTAACATTGTCAATTATCTTGTTACAGGTGATATGCCAGCACATTGGGATAGAGGGAAGAGGCAACACTTCATGTCCCAAATCAAGTACTATCGGTTGGAGGAACCGCATTTGTGGAGGAGTGTGCGGATCAAGTGATAAGAAGATGCGTAGATGATGAAGAAATTCCAAGTGTGTTGCATCATCTACATTCGTTTGCGTGTGGTGGCCATTTTAGTGGCCACAAAACGGGTCATAAAGTGTTGAACAGTGGTCTTTATTGGCCAACTATCTTTAAAGACGCAAATTAATTTTTGAAAAATTGTGTAGAGTGCCAAAAACTAGGGGGTATTTCAAAAAGGGATGAGATGCCCATGCAACCAATCCTTGTAGTCGACATTTTTGACGTGTGGGGAATTCATTTCATGGGCCCATTCCCCAATTCCTATGGCAATTTGTATATCTTGGTGGCCGTTGACTATGTGTCAAAGTGGGTCGAAGCAATAGCCACCAAGACGAACGACCATTCCGTAGTGTGTAATTTTGTTCAAACCAATATTTTCTCAAGGTTTGGGATTCCTCATGTCATCATAAGTGATGGAGGATTTCATTTTAAAAAATTTCGGTTTGGGAAACTTCTTAAACGGTTTGGTGTTGACCATAGGATTGCTACCCCCTATCACCCGCAAACAAGCGGGCAAGTTGAGGTGTCAAATAGGCAAATCAAAGATATTTTGCAAAAGACAGTGCGGGCGGACCGTAAGGATTGGTCAATTAAATTGAAAGATGCTTTATGGGCCTACCGTACGACACATAAGACACCTATTGGCACTACACCTTACCGGTTGGTTTATGGTAAAAATTGTCATTTACCGGTGGAACTTGTGCACAAATCGTTATGGGCTATTAAAGAAGTTAATGTTCAATATGACGATGCAGGTAAGGAAAGGAAACTCAAGCTATGTGAGTTGGAGGAGCTAAGGGAAATGGCATATGAATGCGCGTCTAAATACAAGGATGGGATGAAGAAGGCGCATGATGCCAAGTTGAAAAAGAAAGAGTTCGAGGTGGGGCAAAAGGTGTGGCTCTACAATTCGAAACTCAAATTCTTTCCTGGAAAGCTCCAAAGCAAATGGATGGGACCCTATGTGATCACCCGGGTCGGACAATTGGGTGATGTTACAATCGAGGACCCGAAGGATGGGATACGGCAAACGGTTAATGGTCACCGACTAAAACCGTTTCTCGATGGTAACGAGAAGGTAGATGAAAGCAAAGAATCGGTGAGCTTCGTGGTAAGCATCCCGATTTATGAGGTCGAGTGATAAGGACCGGTAACATTTTGTGTAAAGTTATGTACAATTATTTATTTGTTTGTGTGTTTTTATGTTAATCGTTTTCGTTTCATACTAATCTCTCTTGATTGTGTGAAGTCCGGACATTCCGAACGGGTCATGAAGACACAAGGTATGTTTTTAGGCTTTGTTATGTGCATTGAGGACAATACACGATTTTTTGGGGGGTGGTAGGGCCGTTGACGGTTTTTGCGTTTAAAAAATTTTAACTTATAAAAATTCACAAAAAGAATTTTAATTATTTTTAGGAATTTTGTTTGTATATAGCTCCTTTACAAAAAGTACATATTTTCTTCCCTATTTTTCGAAAAAAAAAATTGGGAGCCGTCGGCGACGGGCTTCCAAAACCCTCCGTCGGCACACAATTCCCGTAGACAGACAATTAGCCCGTCGGCCAAACATGAATAAAAGGAGACCCGTCAGTGACGGGTTGATGGCCGTCGGCGACGGGCTGCGGTTTAGGCGGCGGCGCTGGCTTGTTTGTGAACCTTAAAACTCGAACCAATAACCAATTTTACCTCACCAAACACACCATAAACCCCAAATTGACCACATATTCGACCCACAAACAACCCATATCATTTAACACCCCTCTAAATCCCTGCTCTCTCTCTCATAATTCACTCACCAACTTCATCTTCTTCACAAAAGCTCAAGAACCCTAAAACATTCAAACCTTCATAATTCCTTCAATCCTCCACCAAATCAACTGATTTTTGAGTCCATCTTGAGTAATTTTTCGAGAGGAACAAAACCCCCCAACATGGTTTTCATCAATTCTTGCTAGTTTGCAAGATTTCTGGGCGTGTAATTTAGGGTTTTTGAAAGGGTGTTCATCAAGTTGCTTGCTTTCCATCTTTTCTTAGTTCTTCTTGTCTAACAACATCAAAGGTATGGATTCTCCTTAAATTTATGCTTGATTATCATATGTTAGTGTTTTTTTCCGAAATTTTAAACTTTTTAGTTTAAGAGTAGGTTGTTTAGACAATGTATGTTGTTCTAGCATGATTTTGAGTAAGATTAGTTGTTTTGGATGGAATTTGAGCATGTTATAACTTTAGTGATGTGATTACACTTGTTATGAACATGATTGAACATGAAGGTGATGTTGAATATATTGTTGAATTTATGAGAAATTGTAAGATTAACACGAAATTGATAAGTTTATGATAAAGTGAGCGACTTTGGAAGTTTAAAGAGGCGATTTTACATTCACTTGTTAATTAAAATGTCAACATCACACATCATGTTCAAAGTTTGAGAGTTTAGTGAAGGTTTGGGTTTATATTGATGCTTTGCTTGTTTGTGATTGTAGTTATGGCCGGTGGTAAAAGACAAAAGACTACAGGGCAACCTTCATCATCAGGAGTAGGTTCTTCTTTCGGTTTAATACCGAGGAAGTGGGAGCAATTAAGCTCCATCACAGAGGGGGATGCAAGACTGTACAGACAAGATTGGGAGTGGGCAAAGTTTAGGGATAGAAAAAGCGCCGAAGTTTGGGATGAGGAGAAGAGAAAACCTTTATCGGAATATCAAGATAGGAAGTTAGAGGCCAAGCTATGGAAATGGAAAATGGTCAATAACGTGAGTACCTCAGTTCCGGAAAGGAGTTTATGTGAAAGAGTGGTGAATGTTGAAGATTTCAAACAATTCGGAATAACACAAATGTTTGAACGCCAAGGTTGGGAAAGAGTGCTTGATTGGTGCGAAGATAACACTTCGCGGATATATTTGTCGGAGGTATGTGAATGGTTGTCGACACTGAGGTTTATGAATAAGGATAGCCCTCCCGCGGAATGGAAATTGGTCGGGAAAACAGGCCGGGGGGTAATGACGATGTCTTTCGAAACCATCAACCGCATTGCACGCTTTGATTCCTTGGGGGTACAAGCATATGACTATCCAACCATGCAACAATTTTTGGATAGTCATGCGAATAATGGTGATCCGGATCAGATGACCGCGGTTGTTTTACCTTATCATGATGGGGGAGAGGCAAAGAGAAAGCACATGACGATTGAGGGAAAGATTCTCCAAGGGATTAATGTTGAGAACATTTTGGTGAGGTTTGGTGATCGTGGAAGTGTTAAAGCGGGTGACTGTAGGGTGGTGCATTCTTTGCTATATGGGACCCCGACATTGTCATGGAGACACATAGTGATGATGAATACGTGGGTTACTCGGGAGTCGTTCCAGAGGCGTTTTATTCCATACGCTCGCCTCATTAGTGCCTTGATTGTTCAACAAAATTGCTTACCCCAAGAATCACTATGGGTAACTAAACCGTTGGAAGAACTTAACAAGGCCTCCATGAAGAAGAACTGGAATATAGAAGTTAAACTCTCGGGGAACAAGTATGTTGTGACCGACAAGTTGGGTCATAAGTATGAGTTCCTTACTTCAGGGGCACCACCGGAATCGGAAGAAGATGAAGAGATGGGTGATGAAGAGGTGGAAGTTGAACCCACCGGTCCACAAAGACCACGACAAAGATTGTAACAACTCTCAACAAAAGTTATATTTATTTAATCAAATTGTCCAATAAGAAACCCTAATTAAGAAACCCAAGTGATTCTGCATAATCCCTAAAATTTTCAAGACATTTGGAATCAAGATTAGGGCCCCTAAAACTAAGGGGGCGTAAACCCTAATTGACGATTATCTCTAAAATACGTTGTCTAGATTTAAAATTCTCGAACTATCAACTCAGCAAGCCTATACCAGTGACAAGCCTACCCTAGTCTACGTTGACACCTCAGGCGAGTCGCGACAGGGTCGGCAACATCTTCCGCGACACGCGGGGGAAACCAATTTCACGTATAAATAGAACAGTCTGTTTCATGCAACTGAGTGTTCGTTCGACGTTCAAATTCGAATTGTACACTGAGTTATAGTATAATCACTACAAAAACACACACTAATCACGAAGTGCTGCCACAATTCAGGGTAATAACTCGATCGCTGATACGATTCAATGTCCGATCGATTAAACTATCCAATGGATGTTTAAGTGCTGCCCACATTAGGGTTTATGCTTTGTCATTCGTCGTTAAATCGATGGATGTTTAAGTATCGCATTTTGTCATTCGTTGTGAAGGTTTTAATCTCGTGAGTTATCGTAAATGTTGTATTAAGTTACTAACCTAGTTTGTGTGCCTGATTATTTAAACTAGGTTATCAAGGCTAATAAGTAGGATAAGCTCTGTTAAATCTGCAATGTGAGTCATTCTCTTTTTATCAAATTTGATTTATAAAAGCATGTTTATTTCAAAGTTATAATTACGGGGATTAAGTCTTTGTAATCACCAAGATACAGCCGGTATGTGGAGTTTTGTATACATTACTTGATAATCGTCACCATTGGGGCAGCCAATGGGGGATATGACCATAGTCACAGATCCGGTCGAGTGACAAATACCGTGGGTAGTTGGTTTGATATCAGAAACATTGTAATCGCTCTTAATACTGTAAATTATAACAAAAGCGTCGTTTTATTTAAAAAGAATGATTCACTCAGTATTTCCCGCTGACAAAACATTTTTCAAACATGTTTCAGGTGATCTGTTGTGATCCAGGAAAAGTGCCGAGAAGCACTACAAGCTTAAGGAAGTGACTCAGTATAAAATAAAGAAATATGTTTTGTAAAATAAAAGATTTCCTTGTGAAATCTCAAGATTGTAAATTATCGGGGTTTATCCCGAATTGTGAAATAAAATAATCGGGAAATATTTCAGTTTTAAAAAGATCCTGAAGAAACTTCCACTGTTAATTAAATACCACGGGATTTCTGTCCCACGGCTCCTGTAACGGGTCAAACCGGGTCGGGGGCCGTGACAGAAATAAGGTGGTATCAGAACCACTGATTTAAGCCTGTTAAGTATTTAGAAATACTTAATTTTACTGATTGCCAATTATGTGATTATATGTTTTATTAACTGATTATTTGTTAATTACAGTATGGGCAAACAAAAGCTGTCAAACATCTATCTTAAACTAGATAGGTCATCCAACGAGAAGGGAAGTTCATCCCAAACAAAACCTTATGTAATTCCTGAAGAAGGAATATTTGTCCGTAAGGCACATTACGAGGAACCACTTTCTCCTAATAAAAGAAGTTTGATTATTAGGAAAAGTCAGGAGGAAATAAGGAAAAACCGAGAGAAGAAAGTTAAACAAGAAACCCAGGACTTAATCAATAAATCACCTTGGGAGGACAAATTAGATGAGAAATGGGCAAATCTTTATATGCTAGCCACAGTAGCAGAAAATGCAAATCTCTAAATACTCAAAAGTTTTAGCACTTTTTCCAGAAACCTTATTTAGTAAATAAATAAGTTACAGTAAATCGTAGTATAATTTACTTGTCAGTTGTTTTATGTATGCAATAATATTTACGGGTTATCTATAAAATTTTGTTATTTTATTTTAACATTTGGTATGTATTTTGCATATATGCTAAACAGCATGAATGAGATATCAGAAGGTTTAGAAAATCTTAACCTCTATCCCGTTAAGATAGAAGTTTCCAAGGAATTCACCGGTTACTTCGCTGATAAAGAAGAACCCATGGAATTTCAATCCAAACCACTAGCAAAACCTAAACCCAAGAAAAGATGCAGATTTGTGGGCTGGAGGCGAGTACGAAGGAAAAAGCCAGCAACAAGAAAGGTTACTACAACTGAAGAACCAAAAGACAAAGGAAAAGGGGTAGAAATTGAGGAAAATATTAATCAAGTAGAGATAGAAGCTGAGAAGAGTTTTAAGCAAACAGAAAGAGAAGACGGAGAAAGTTCTAGACAGAAACAGAAAATGACTCCCTGGGAAGTTTTAGATCATAAATTAGTAATGAGTGACCTCATCGGACCTGCCGATGGAAACCTTGAACCAACCAATCCAAACCTTATATTTACTGAAGAAGATCTTTTCAGCTACCCACTAGAAGCTCCAATACCAATCAATCTGGAACCTGCTATTCCAGATCCTATTGTCCAACCTCAACCACTACCAGTAGAATTAGATGAATGGTGGACAACTGATTGGCAATACCAAAATATTTTAAACAACCCTGATACATTTTTCCTACAAGTTGACCCAGAACCTCCACTATATCCAACTATGAGCCCGGAGAATCTGACTGAACTTCGTCTTTGGGGCGAAGAGTTAATTGATGCAGGAAATAGGATTAGGGATATTGGAGAAAGGGTTACTTGGAAGTATGACGAAAGGGAGCGTCGTTTTTAAGAAATTAGCTGACCAAATAATGGGAGTTTGCAGGAATATGTGTTAATAAATAATCATAATAACCAGTATGTGTAATAACTTAACAATAAAACATTGTATGATAATCGTGTGTACGAAGCATAATATAATATATAGAAATGAAACCTGTGAAATCGATAATTTTTGGTTATGCATGTTAATGTGATTATGTGCAAACTGTTTTATTATATTTATAATTATACTAATTATTTATATAAAATTAATTATCAGATGGCAAACATTGGTAATGAACCAGTAAATGAGGTTAATCAGTCTGAGCAACATCCAGGAGATCAATATATGACTAGACAAGATATCGAAAATATTGTTGCTCAAGGGATAGCCAATGTTATTCCAGCCATCGTTGCTGCTGTAAAGAATCCAATCGAACCGCAACAAATCGTTCCTAGTAAACGTATTTCTGAAGATAACTTTAGTAATAGTGTAAACTGAGGCAATGATCATGTTAACCATAATGGGGAACCACATCAAGCTCCATTACCTAAGAAAATGAAAACTGCAATGCCTGGTTGCACTTTCAAAGAATTCCTTGCTTGTAAACCCACTGAATTTGCAGGCAATGAAGGAGCAACTGCATCACTGCGTTGGTTAGAGAAAACCGAAGTAGTCATTGCAATAAGCAAATGTGCTAAAGATGATCAGGTTATGTACGCATCAAATCTCTTCAAGGAAGGAGCACTCGAATGGTGGAACACTGTGTTACAATCAAAAGGAAGAATAATAGCTTATGCCATGACTTGGGAAGAATTTAAGGATTTTGTAGAAAGAAAATTCCGTCCCGAGTATGAAAAGGAACAGATGACAAATAAGTTTCTAAATCATCGGATGATGGGTGTAGATTGTCGCGGTTATACTTCGACATTCTTTGAATATGCTAGAGTGGTACCAACACTGGCTTCGCCAGAACCGGTACTCATTTCTCGCTACATTTGGGGACTGATTAGTGAAATCCGCAACATTGTTAAAGCTGTGAGACCTCGCACTATTGACGATGCTGTGGAATTAGCTAATACCCTAACTGACGAACTGGTACGTACACAAGATGAAAACAAGAAGAAAGAATTGGCTCAGAAAATTACCCAAGGATTTTGTGTGGGTAACAGTAGTAATTTCAAGAGAAGAGGAACTGGCCAATTCTCAACTCTGTCATTCTGCCGAAAATGCAAGAAGAAACATTATGGAAGATGCGATATAACCTGCAATTTTTGCAAAGTTGTAGGACATCGTGAAGAAAACTGCAGAAAGAAAACAATAGTTTGCTATAACTGTGGAGAAAATGGACATTATAAAACAGAATGTCCTAAATTAATCAAACCAGCAGACAACAAAACTAAGGCGACCGACGGAACTATTAAGAAGAATGCTAGGGCATTTCAGCTAACCACTCAAGAAGCAGAACTCATCCCAGATGTGATAGCGGGTACGTTCTTAGTTCACAACATTTACGCCAAAGTATTATTTGACTCTGGTGGGAACCAAAGTTTTATAAATACTTCATTCTGCCAAGCTCTTAATTTACCGTTAACCAATATTAGGCAGATTTTTACAGTTGAAACGGCAGACGGAAATTCAGTTAAAATAGATAAAGTTTTGCAAGAAGAAAACATAGAACTTTTAGGACATAAATTCTCTACAAAACTATTGCCGATGAATTTAGCTGAATTTGATGTTGTATTAGGAATGGATTGGTTAGTAGCCAACCATGCTAGAATCCTTTGTGATCAGAATTCCATAGAAATTCAATCACCCACCGGAGAAGTGATTAGGATTACAGGAGATAAACCATGTAAGCCCATGAAGTTCATATCAATAATGAAAGTTGCTAATTATGAACGAAAACAAGGAATAGTGTATATGATTTCGGTAATCATTAGTACTAAGGGTAAAGATCTTAAGGAAATACCAGTAGTCTCAGAATACCCAGATGTAATTCCAGAAGAATTACCAGGGTTACCACCAAATAGGGAGGTAGAGTTTAGGATTCATCTAATTCCAGGAACTACACCGATAGCCAAGGCACCTTATCGGTTAGCACCCACAGAAATGTTAGAACTAAAAACGCAATTAGATGAATTACTAAGTAAAGGATTCATACAACCTAGCTCATCCCCTTGGGGAGCGCCAGTATTATTTGTTAAGAAAAAGGATGGTTCAATGAGAATGTGTATCGATTATAGAGAATTGAATAAGGTTACAATTAAGAATCGATACCCATTACCTAGGATTGATGATCTGTTTGATCAACTTCAGGGGGCTAGATATTTTTCTAAGATAGATTTACGCTCCGGATATCATCAATTGAAGGTACAAGAAGAAGACATACCTAAAACTGCTTTCAGAACTAGGTATGGTCATTATGAGTTTACAGTCATGCCCTTTGGGTTAACAAATGCACCTGCTGCATTCATGGACATGATGAATAGGATCTGTAAACCATATTTGGATAAATTTGTAATTGTTTTTATAGACGATATACTTATTTATTCCAAAAGTCAGACAGAGCATTGTGAACACCTTCATGCAATCTTAACTTTGTTAAGAAAAGAAAAGCTTTATGCCAAATTCTCGAAGTGTGAATTTTGGTTACAAGAAGTGCAATTCTTAGGACATATGGTGAATCACGAAGGTATTCACGTAGATCCTGCTAAGATAGAGGCAATTACCAAATGGAAGGTTCCACAAACAGCAATGGAAATCAGAAGTTTTATAGGTTTAGCTGGGTACTATAGACGGTTTATTAAGGATTTTTCCAAGATAGCCGTACCATTAACTAAGCTAACCTGTAAAGCGGTTAAGTTTGAATGGGGACCTAAGCAAGAAGAAGCCTTTAGAATATTAAAGCAGAAATTAACAAATGCACCAATCTTAGCCTTACCAGAAGGAACTGAAGATTTTGAGGTATATTGTGATGCTTCAAAACTAGGATATGGATGTGTGCTTATGCAACGCAAAAAGGTGATTGCATATGCTTCAAGGCAATTGAAAAGGCACGAAGAAAACTATACGACTCATGATTTAGAATTAGGAGCCGTAATTTTTGCCCTTAAGATTTGGAGACATTATCTTTACGGAAGTAAATTTACTGTCTACACAGACCACAAAAGTTTAAGATATATATTTGGGCAAAAAGAGTTAAACATGAGGCAAAGGAGATGGATGGAGATCCTAAGTGACTACGACTGTGATATTCAGTATCACGAAGGAAAGGCAAATGTAGTTGCAGATGCCTTAAGTCGTAAGTATTATGAGAAACAACGACGGGTTCGTGCTCTCAGATTAAATCTACAATTAGATTTAATTGAACAATTGAAGAATGTTCAAACTACAGCAATCAAGGATGATGCTGAAGGAATGAAAGGAAGAATAAAGGAA
The DNA here is from genome assembly GCA_030545235.1 of Helianthus tuberosus. NCBI lineage: Eukaryota > Viridiplantae > Streptophyta > Magnoliopsida > Asterales > Asteraceae > Helianthus > Helianthus tuberosus. Next base: position 33,264,289 of record CM060383.1, on the reverse strand, counting down.
TTAGAACAAGGAGCAGATGGAATTTGGAGATTCCACAAAAGTAGAATTTGGGTACCTAAGCAGGGAGACTTAAGACCTAAAATTTTAGAAGAAGCCCATAAATCTAGGTATACTATGCACCTAGGAAACAATAAGATGTACCAAGATTTAAGAAAGAACTTTTGGTGGATAGGAATGAAAAAGGATATAGCACGATATATTTCTAAATGTCTCACTTGTTCACAAGTTAAGGCAGAACATCAGAAACCCTCAGGTCTACTACAACAATTAGAAATGCCTGTATGGAAATGGGAACTTATAACAATGGATTTTGTTACTAAGTTACCCAAAACCAGAAAAGGTAATGATGCGATTTGGGTAATTGTGGATCGATTAACCAAATCAGCTCACTTTTTACCAATGAAAGAAACCTTTAGTATGGAAAGGTTGGCAAAATTGTATGTAGATGAAGTTGTATCCTTACATGGAGTTCCACTCTCCATTTTTTCGGATAGGGATAGTCGTTTTACTTCTCATTTCTGGAAAAGTTTCCAGCAAGCTATGGGAACTCGATTAAATCTGAGCACTGCATATCATCCCCAAACAGACGGACAAAGTGAAAGGACAATCCAAACTCTAGAAGACATGCTCCGAGCATGTGTAATAGATTTTGGTGGAAATTGGGATGATCATTTACCATTAATTGAATTCTCCTATAACAATAGCTATCATTCAAGTATTGAAACCGCCCCATTTGAAGCACTGTATGGAAGAAAGTGCAGAACTCCAGTCTGTTGGGCAGAAATAGGAGAAAGTCAATTATCAGGTCCTGAAATAGTGCAAGAGACGATTGATAAGATTACTCAAATCAAGGAAAGACTGAAGATGGCTCGTGATCGTCAAAAGAGTTATGCAGACAATAGATGCAAGCCGTTAGAATTCCAAGTTGGAGACAAAGTACTATTGAAAGTTTCTCCTTGGAAAGGAGTAGTTAGATTCTGAAAGAAAGGAAAGCTAAGTCCAAGGTACGTAGGACCATTTTCAGTGATCCAACGTATAGGACTAGTTGCTTATCGTTTACAACTACCAGAAGAATTAGCAGGAGTACATGATGTATTTCATGTATCCAATCTCAATAAATGCTTATCAGATGAATCACTGGTAGTACCTCTTCGAGATATAAAGGTAAACAAAAAGTTGAAATTTTTTTAGAAACCTCTTCAAATTGAGAATCGAAAGATCAAGTTTCTCAAACACAAACGACTAGTTTTAGTCAAAGTCAGATGGGATTCAAAGAGAGGAGCTGAATATACTTGGGAGCTGGAATCGGAAATGAAGCGAAAGTATCCTCACTTATTCCAGTAAATCTCGAGGACGAGATTTTTATTAAGGTGGGGAGAATGTAACAACTCTCATCAAAAGTTATATTTATTTAATCAAATTGTCCAATAAGAAACCCTAATTGAGAAACCCAAGTGATTCTGCATAATCCCTAAAATTTTCAAGACATTTGGAATCAGGATTAGGGCCCCTAAAACTAAGGGGGGTAAACCCTAATTGACAATTATCTCTAAAATACGTTGTCTAGATTTAAAATTCTCGAACTATCAACTCAGCAAGCCTACTCTAGTCTACGTTGACACCTCAGGCGAGTCGCGACAGGGTCGGCAACATCTTCCGCGACACGCGGGGGAAACCAATTTCACGTATAAATAGAACAGTCTGTTTCATGCAACTGAGTGTTCGTTCGACGTTCAAATTTGAATTGTACGCTGAGTTATAGTATAATCACTACAAAAACACACACTGCTCACGAAGTGCTGCCACAATTCAGGGTAATAACTCAATCGCTGCTACGATTCAATGTCCGATCGATTAAACTATCCAATGGATGTTTAAGTGCTACCCACATTAGGGTTTATGCTTTGTCATTCGTCGTTAAATCGATGGATGTTTAAGTATCGCACTTTGTCATTCGTTGTGAAGGTTTTAATCTCGTGAGTTATCGTAAATACTGTATTAAGTTACTAACCTAGTTTGTGTGCCTAATTATTTAAACTAGGTTATTAAGGCTAATCAGTAGGATAAGCTCTGTTAAATCTGCAATATGAGTCATTCGCTTTTTATCAAATTTGATTTATAAAAGCATGTTTATTTCAAAGTTATAATTACGGGGATTAAGTCTTTGTAATCACCAAGATACAGCCGGTATGTGGGGTTTTGTATACATTACTTGATAATCGTCACCATTGGGGCAGCCAATGGGGGATATGACCATAGTCACAGATCCGGTCGAGTGACAAATACCGTGGGTAGTTGGTTTGATATCAGAAACATTGTAATCGCTCTTAATACTGTAAATTATAACAAAAGCGTCGTTTTATTTAAAAAGAATGATTCACTCAGTATTTCCCGCTGACAAAACCTTTTTCAAACATGTTTCAGGTGATCTGTTGTGATCCAGGAAAAGTGTCGAGAAGCACTATAAGCTTAAGGAAGTGGCTCAATATAAAATAAAGAAACATGTTTTGTAAAATAAAAGATTTCCTTGTGAAATCTCAAGATTGTAAATTATCGGGGTTTATCCCGAATTGTGAAATAAAATAATCGGGAAATATTTCAGTTTTAAAAAGATCCTGAAGAAACTTCCACTGTTAATTAAATACCACGGGATTTCTGTCCCACGGCTCCTGTAACGGGTCAAACCGGGTCGGGGGCCGTGACAAAGATACATGAGGCCGCATAGAGAAATTAATGCAGATGTGGCGGGCTTTGTGACCACTAGACGGGTGCCCTCCTACAAGAATTTTGATCGGGGACAGCAAGAGATATATGACAATGTCTCTGCATGCATAGGTGAAGGCCGAGAGTATAACCGAAGGAGGGAAGCATATGAGGAGGCACAGGGACCTCAAATGCAAGAGTTTTGGGCAGTTCAAGCAGCCCATCAGGAGAGAATGGATATTTTATGGAAGAGCAACAACTGTTCCAAGCAATGCAGAGGTCACACATGGAACAGTTGGTGAAGAGGCAAGAGGATGAGGAAGCCCGAAGACGGGCATGGGAAGAAGATGAGGTTAGGCGTCAAGATGAAGCAAGAGAATTGGAACGACGCCGATGGAGTGCTTTGGCTGTCTCTCACCAAATGGCGATTAACAACACCAAGATACTCCACGATCAGGAGCGCCATCAAAGAGACCTTCAATCCGGTCTCCCGTACGCCGAACACTCGGGGTGGACTGATTACCCCAATCTTCCTCATCCACTAGGTCCATCCGATCCCACCCCTCATTGGCCCGAGGCAGTCGGTTCTAGCTTTATCCCGATTCCGTGCCAACCGCCGCCTCAAGAGGAGCAGAGTCCCCTCGATAACTATAGGGAGATGTTCGAGTCCCTCACTGGTTATCAATACCAGCCCAACCCGCCAGTGGATCCAAACGAGCGATATCAGCGGTAGAGGTATGGTATGTTTTTGTTGTTGTTGTTGTATATTATTTTGTTTCCGTTATTTTTATTTCATGTTATTTATTTTCGCCTAGTTAAATGAACGTTGTGGGTGTGTTCCCTATATAACCCTCACGAGACCTCTCGTCCTTCCAAGCTATTGGGGGGTTTAAAAGGGCTTGTTGCATAAGCTAAATGCAACCGTGATTCCTACGAAATTGAGTTAGGTTTATTGTTGTTGTAAATTATTGTCCACATAAATCGAAGTGAAATAACACATGGCTTGGTAATATGTTTCATAAAAAAGGGTAGAACTAGGTAACTAACAAATTTTGATGGTTGTGAGAAGCATGCTTCTACACAAGGATTAGAATTTGTAGGTACAACATGTTCGCGGGACAACCATTTTTATGAAGAGGCGAAGGAGATATGAGTATCAAGCGACAAAAATCAGGTGCATGTGTTTCCTTTTACTTTGATTCTTAGTTAGGAATAAGTGGATTGTACATTGTATTTTATTTTCCGGGGTGAGATTTTGGGAAGGTTAGACGTGTCACATCCCTTGTGCGTTTTAAAACTCTAGTTCTTGCACATTGAGGACAATGTTTACCTCAAGTCTGGGGATGGGGGAGTAGTAAAAGTTTTCGATTTTGACCCATTCATTTAAATTCTATACATTGAGGACAATGTTTACCTCAAGTGTGGGGATGGGGGAAAATTTTCAAAATTTCTTGTCTCAAAAGCGATCTTAAAAGCACAAGTAACCAAGTCAACGAGGGATGTCACAACCCATTTGGTCTTTTGTCATGGTCAAGTTCAAATTAATAAGCATAACGGGTATTTAGCGGGTGGTTATTTGGGAATAATTCGCCTAAGGAACTAGCAATTTATGCATATCACATATCATACCCTTATACGTGAGGTTTTGAGCCACTTTACATCATAGATTTACATATATATGTTGCTTTGTTTGAGTGGACCATTAGTCGCGTATTGTAGAACTTGCAACTTTTGATACATTTGAGACCATAGACCGTATACAAGCACGAGAATGATTAAGGCATTAGGTAAACCTTTTCCTTTTACACCATTTTTATATCCTTACCCAAAAATTATCCCCTAGGAGCCAATTTTGAGCCAAATCCCTTCAATTGATCACCCTGTAGCCAATAACCTTAAAACCTTTTCTTTTAAACCCGCGTGATGGAAATTCAATTATAGTGGCAACGTTTGTATAGTTGTATTTGTTTGTATGCATGTGGAAAAAAAAATCAGAAAATGTTATGAAAAAGATGAGAAAATTGTTGACAAAGAACAAAAAGATATGTTTTTAGTTTGGAAAATAAAAGGCACAAAATTGTTGCCTTCTAATTTGATTTTAGTTATTTGATTTATGGTTGTTGAATAAAAGGCGAACATCATTGCCTTGCAAGTGAAGTTTAGTTTAGTGTTTTTAGCTTAGTTGTTTTGTAATAAAGATCGAATTTTCATCACCTTAGCCACTTTAAAATATCCTATTCCCTACCTTTAGCCTAGCCCCATTACAACCCTTACAAAGACCTTATGACTTGTGCTTAGTATTTGTGATCGGTGGTGGAGAATGATTGAGTTGCAAGCCTATGCGGGTACGTGTTCTAACCGGTTTTGAGTGATTAATTGATTGAAGTGCTAATACATTATATACATTAGCCGAATTATAAGCCGAGTGGAGAGAACATTGTGAGGGATTTGCATGATTTGTTAGTTTTGCGGGCGGGTTAATCTTGGATAACCATTATTATATGTGATTATTCACTTTACCGGTAAATATGTGGAAATTGTAAAGAATGTGAACTTTTGTATGACATTAGACCTTAACTCTTGTCTCGGGTATGGGAAGTGTATTCGTTGTTCGACCCACGTGAAAGTGAAAAACAGATTTGCTTGAGGGCAAGCAAAAGACAAGTGTGGGGATGTGATACGTGATTGAAAACCGGTGCTTGTAATCGTGTAACTTTATGTTTTTGTATGAGTTTTAATCTTGAACGACCTACTTTTAATTAGATTTGTGTTTATGCAGGTTTGATGGAGTTTAAGGGCTTTTCGGGAGCGTTACAAGCCACCGGGTCGAAAACCGGAGCACCGGGACGCGTTACGGATCAACCGGGAGCGGAAAAAGGAAAATCAGAGAATGAAGAAATGAGAGCCCGTCACCGACGGCTTTGGCCCCGTCGGCGACGCCTTCCAGAAATACCTGTCGCCACCTTTTGGCCGTATCCAGACGAATAAGCCGTCGGAGGAAACGAGCAAACCAAAGCCCGTCGCCGACGGGTTGAGGGCCGTCGGCGACGACTTGTCAAAACAGGAAACGCGAATTCTTGTGTTTTGGGGATCAAGATCGATTTCTATTGGCTGGGGGTCATTAAAGTCGGAGGTTACACTTGGTTTTTGATTTTGAACTCTATCTTGGAGCCATTACCATCTATCTTTCACCTACCATTCCATCTCTAACATCAAGAACATCTACAACAACCGAATCATCATCCATTTTACACAATCAATTCATCCATTCAAACCCTAGTTCTCCATATCATCAATCATCAATCCTACCACCGTCATCCTTCACCAATCCATCATCATTCACCATTAATTCATCCATCAAAGCTTCAAGATGTCTTCACTCGCGTTCCAAACATCCGGTGATCTAGCTTCTTCAACCATGAGCGGCTAATCATCTCGGTTTCACCTCGGTGTAGGTAGTTGTTAATTTTAGGGTTTCGAAGTGTTCTTGTTCAACTTAGTGACAATTTGTATTTGGTTTTTGAAACTCTTGATAATAGTATTACATTTGTTGCGAATTCGTGAATTGTCGAGCGATGTTAAAAGTTATGACTTTGCGAAACGGTGATATGTAATTGTGCATTATCATTGTTAGGATTTACTTGTGTTGATTACAAAGTGTCTTTTTGTCCATTCTTCGGGACGTTGATAGCTAGTAGCACCTAAGTCACGGTACACTAAATCCGTTAATCGAATGCATTTGAGTTGAAACTAAAACTTGTAGAAACCCTAGGTTAACAATTACCGAAACCGGGTGTGATTCCTTTTTATCATTATTGTTCTAGTAATTTTTTTCTTGCAATCGTTAAGTAGTAGTCGTTAATCATTCTCATCAATTCATTTAGTTAAAAATCATATCTCTCAATTAAACAAAAAATACAAAAACATTCTAGTAAGCTTCATAAATCGTGACATTTGTTCTAATTCATTCAAATCCACACACAAACCACATACTCTTCGTGGTTCGACCCCTTGCTACCGCTAACTATTTGTTAAGGGTAATTTGGGCTTATAAATATTATCTTTGACTGGAGCGCGACACTCCGATCAACTATACGGTGTAAACCGGAGCGAGTCATATAGATAAGATGATAATAAATATCATCTCATAAAGATTCATGGTCATTTAGACCAAACGGGTCAAAAGGTGGAAATATCACCCTTTGATAATATTGACTAATGGTTTGTCGAGTTGTGTGATTTAGGAATAAATAGCACATGGATGTTTACATCGCTATTACGTAGCGGCCACTTAGGCAAGGTATCGAAACAGGTCAATATATTGATCCGAGCCAGGTTTGTATAATGATTTAACTCATCATGTAGAACTTGAGGTTCTATAAGAGTTAGACAAGGATAAAATATAGATATTCGGTTATCTTTGTGGTAAACCGAATAAATTGAGTTATGATTATGGTGTTTTAGAAATATAATGGTTTCTAAACAAGATTATAGTTTTAAAAGTGGGATTTTGGTCGAACATGGCTTTAAAAGTCCTTCGTCGTAATAGGAGGGGTAAAAGTGATCAAAATGCCCTTATAAGTGAAATTGAGCAAACGACGCTTAAGGGTTGTTTAGAAATGAGTTTTGTGATCAAATAGATACTTGGAATAAGTATAAAAAGTGAAATATGCGAATCTTTGGGTCAAATGACTCTATATGGGTCTTTGCCGTAAAATGATAGTCCGAGGGATAAAACTCGGAATATATAGATCTCCACATTACATCCACCACAAATATAGTTGTGGTGGAAGATTACTTGGTAAGAAATGTGGAAATATAAAGCTATATACAAATGAAAGCGAATCATGTTTAAAATATACTTAAATACCCTTAACGGGTCAAAATAAGCATACGAGCGAAAACGGGTTTAAATTGTGTAAGAAACCTGTGATTAGAACCTAACATGGTAGATAATATTAAATTGAAGAGGTTCATGTGAAATAAGGATCAAACAAATATGTTTGTTTGATAAATGCATAAACGGGTTCAAATTTGGTAAAAAGGTAATGAGTCGAAGGCTTAGAAGTCTCAAATTTTATTATGCCGGATGTTGGATTTTAACTCCATAAGATGGAGAATTAAATTAAGAGCGTGTAGGAAAAAGAATCGGGTAAACCGGATTAAAAACGAGATAGTTATGCTCGTTTCCGTGAAATAGAGTTATGTTGGGAATATGCAGCACCAGCATCAACATTCTGTCGAAACAAGACCGTGGCGTCGCGCCACGACCAGGGCCTTTTGCCGTCGCGCGCGGCGACGGCCTAAAATGCTGGAAAAAAAAATTTGTTTATTTCGATTATTTGACCCAATTTTCTTGTTGTACTTGTTATTTAACTATCAAAACTGACTTCTAAGTTGGTTTTGATCATAGGTGAATGTCAAGAGTCCCGGATGAAGATCAAGCGGCGAGCAAGAACCGAACACACGTTAAATGAAGCTTCCGCGTCAAATCTAGAGTTGTTTTGCTAAAAGTGAATTATGTAAACATTTATAAATATGTTTTTGAAATGTTGTAAACATATGGGAGTGTTAGTATGACAAGATTTTGTAAAGTCACATTTTAGCATTAAAATGTGTATCTTATTATTAAATTCTTGTTTAATTGAGACGGGTGTTACACGTCAGATGGTCCTTGGTCGCTCATACTGTAACTAACAAATAGTCAAATAACACATAACAATAAATATAGTTATGCACGTATTTCCGTAATTTATTTCCTAACACTTTAAATTTTGATGTCAGCAGAACACTTCTGTGGCTGAATCAGTGGCTTAGCTCTGATACCACCTTCTGTCGCAACCCCCGATCCCTAATCCCCGGGAACGGGCGGCCGCGAGCCAGTTTCGGTGGTATCGCGTGTTTGTCTAATTTGGCAGCGGAAATTTTCATCATGGCCGTAGTTAGGAAATATTTAATCAGAGTAAAATACCACATTTTCATAACATTAATCACATGGGATAAAACCCAAGTTTGCAATACATACATTTTCATATGAATAAATCCTATTTTATTTCATAAAAACATCTAATTTATTTTAGGTAACTTTATTGCCACTTTTCAAAGCATTCAGTGCTGTCCAGCTGGCTTCTATTTGGCTTTCACAGTTTGTTACCTGAAACGCGTTTTAAAAACATTTGTCAGTGGGAAATACTGGTGAGTTAATCCCAGTTTAATCAAGTTTAAATAAAAACCATTGTACAGTATTGAGGGCGATCTCGCAATTATATTTGTTTCCAAGTTATAACAATTAACATCCATGGTACTATCATACCCGACTTGTGGAAATGTTACTCCTTGACCAGGTGGTAACAAATTTTGTATACAAAACCCCAACATACTCATGATAATTGTATTCTTACAAATACTCAATAACTGCTTAATATATAATTAATCGTGTGAGGTTTTGTAAAAACAGTTAACAAAAAGCGGATCAACTCACATTGTTGTCTTAGATTATCCTTTAGGGTTTCCTGGTGACAATCTAGAATTTACACAAATGCACACGCGTTAGTATAATAACTCATTTTAACATTAGTAATACCCTCCCCGAGACGGCATTCCAATGACTACGTCGGGCAGAACCACGACAGCCGTTACGGAACCCTAGATCAATCGGGCAGCGTATCTAATACGTATCCAGGGGTTATAATACTTACAACGGAGCAGAACTTCGCTATTTATGGGGTATTAGACCCGAGTATAATGCCTATTATCAGAGAATTACGTTTAGAAAGAAAGAAATGAACGAGTTTCGCTAAAACCCGATGCCTGCTATTTATATTGCCACATTTCGACTTTTACGCGACCCGCGTAAGAGTAGACAAGGGTCTACGCGGCCCGCGTCAACTCTGGTCAACGCTGTAGCTTGTCCGGATCATCGCCTAGACCCGTCACGATGATGACACGTGTCATCACCGGGCTGCGCCACATTTCTCGATCTCTAGCGGCCCGCGTAAGACCTTTAAGAGGTCTACGCGGCCCGCGACAAACCCAAAATTTCAATTTTTAATTATTTTTAATACTATTTAGGGTATTCGGGGTCCGTTTTCACGTATGAGGTGTATTTTTGGACATATTGGGGTATTTTAAAATATACTAGGGTGTCAGTTTTCTTTAAGGTTGTTATAATGGTCTTCCAAGGGAGGATGATCCGCCATGTAGGCGTCACGTCATAGTCCTCCCAAGGATGGTCCATCCCACAAAACTAGAGGGTATGGAGGATGGTCCTAGATGATCATACCCCACCACTTTTATGTTTTTTTATTTTTTTAATCTTCTATTTTTTTTACAGATATTTAGAATAAAAAATATATTATACATAGGTTTTAGATGGAAAGCCCAATTGTTTTCCGGGCCTGAAAACTGGACCTGCCCATTTATAAATAAAAAACCGTATATAACCCACAGTTAACCTGCATCAGCTAGGGTTAACCTGCCGCTTGAACAACAGCAAACTCAAATCACAGCTATGGTAAATCATCAAACCTTCTGATTTTTCAGCATATGTTACATCGGTGTGAAGGGGGCCCACCAACTTAGGAACGTCGCCAACGTCCAGCACAAGACGCTGAGGACGGGACGGAGCTCGACGGGGTGGGGACGGGATGGGTTGTCGGCGTCACCGGAGCTCGACGGGGGTGGGGACGAACCCCATACCCTCTAGCCTTAGTTTTCCTTTCATTTCATTTATTTTCCTTCCTTAAATGAAACTCGGGAACACGACATGTTTTATTTTCCTTTTTTTTTTACCTTCCTTAAATGAAATTCTAGAACACAAAATATTTGTAATTTTTTTTTTCTTTTCCTTTCATTCTATGAGTAAACTCTGGAAACAGTAAATATCAAATGAGCAAAAAACTAAAAAAGAAAATTAGCTTCGTATTTCCCTTTTTCAAGTAACAACAAAGATGCAACCGGCAATTTGAGCAACTAACGATTGCCAACCATGTCTTCTATGGCTATGGTTACCGCCTGTTCACCGTCTTCTTTCTCATGTTCTAGTTTCACCAGAAACACTCATCTTCCTTTTTCCCCATCATCCACACTAACCCATCAACACAGAAGACCCACCTCATTCAACCTTAAATGTCAAGCTGCCAGAGACAACACTTTATTAGAACCCCCAACTGTTTATCAAGGAGTTTACGGCCCCTGGTCCGTCGATTCAGCCGATATCCGTGAGGTGTTCACATTAAACCACTTCAATTCATTCATTGACCCTATAAATTAATATTAATCACTATTTCATTGGTGTTGTAGGTGGTTTTATACAGGTCTGGATTAGTGACAGCTGCGACTTCGTTTGTTGTTGCAGCTTCAGCTGTTTTCTTGCCTGATGATAATGTGTTGACTGATTTCTTGAAGGGGAATATTGATGTATTGTATGCTGTTGGGGCGGGTGGATTAGGGTTGTCATTAGTTTTGATCCATATTTATGTTACTGAGATTAAGAGGACTCTTCAAGCGTTGTGGGTTCTTGGTGTTGTTGGGTCGGTTGCAGCAAAAGTTTGTCTGGCTCATGATGAGAGTTTGGTGCAGTATGTTGTGGATAATCCGGTGGCGGTTTGGTTTGTTGGTCCTTTGTTTGCAGCATTGACTGGGCTTGTGTTTAAAGAAGGTGATTTTAGACTTTTAGTTAATTGAAATGTTATTATGAATTGTGATTGTTAATGGTTTACATCAAATTGTTTGAATTTTTGTTGGTGAATGTGGAAACAGGACTTTGCTACGGCAAGTTGGAAGCTGGAATTCTGACGTTTATCATTCCGTCGGTTCTTCTGGGGCATCTGGTACATGATTTTTTATTCTTTCGCTTAATCAAGCTGAGTGACGTTATCATGTTAGGGGCGTGTATTCTCGACACGCTTGAAACAAGTTTTTGGGTAACTTATATATCCCGCTTGTTATTAAATAGATTAACCTGAACATGACCCGTTAAATAGACATAGTTAAGTTCAAGGGTCTTAAAATGTTTCTGTTTTCTGTAAGGAAGTTTAACATTAAAGTTCAATATGCTTTGATTTTATGTTTTCTTCTTAACTATACATTTCGAGAAGAACTTTTCACCAACTCTTCATTTTCATGAACTTACGCTAAGCTATCTGATCTCCAGTTAGGTTCGTCTAGTCCCGAGTGATGTATATAAATACAAGTTTGTTGATTGGAAATGAGAGTTATGGAACAAAAACAATTAGAAAGACACAAATTACATAAAGAATTATATTAGCTGGTGTCGATGGGTGTTTAAGTTGTTTCTATTTTACCAAGTATTACTAGTATTCGTAAATGTACATCAAACGCTTCAACTCGAAACATGACATGATTTTAATTGTGTCCATGTTAGGGTCAATGTCTTTGAAACGAATAAATATATGGGTGATGTGCAGGTTCACCTATTCAACCCCAAACTATTCAACTCATTAACTTGACACGGTTGACACCCCTAAATTAATCATGCTAACTAGAACTTAGGAATTAAGATGTTGATTGTGAAATATTGATCTTTTATCACAGAATCAATACGATAATGTTTTATAAAGAGTTAAAAGAAAAGACCATTTTTGGATTATCTTTTAAACGTTATGTTGTTTCTTTTCTCGTGGACCAGAGTGGTTTAATGGATGACGCTCTTTGTAATATTTGCAGCAAGAAAGTTCACTCAGCCTATTAAGGTGAGTTTTACATGAAATACGTACTTAAAATGAAGCATACTTGTGATTAAACTGATGTTTGTCTGTCCGTCTGTCCAGGATGATATTGGAGACAAATCTGTTTTTACATTCAAGGCTCTGCCTGAAGAAGAAAAGAAAGCTTTGATACAGAAACTAGAGCAGCAAAACTTATCAGAATCATGAATTATGACTGTATATCCCCAAAATCTTAGAAATACTGTATTTGAGCTATAAAATGCAGTAGTACTTGTCGCATTTGCTGGTGAGATTCATGCATGTTCTTCATTCATATTTCCTAAATTTTGTTCGTGCATGTGGCGTGTATCATTACCAGCTTGTGTGTTTTCTATCATGATGAATGACTTCAAAAGATTTTGGTTCTTATTTGTTAGTTATTTCTACTTAATTTACGAAATAAAAATAACCAAAATTGTTTCTTGAATATATTTGAAATTATGATGATCATCTAGTGTATTTACTAGAAACAAAATTAAAATTTCTTACTGCTTGGGTGCTCTATAGTTGGATTACCTTTATAAAAGTAACTACAAACACATATCAAATGAAGTTCATGCATTTGGTTTTCATTTCAATGCTCCAAGGACAATTATGACACCAAAATATTATATAAGATAACCATAATAATCATACCAACCATGATTGTTACCAAAATAGTAATGCAATGTATATGACTTGGCATACAAAAAACATCACAAAGTCCACCATTTGGAAGAGAATTCCAAAATCCCTACCATCAGTTTGCAACCAAACATTATTGTCACCAGGCTCAAGCTAGACCTTCTTGCTTCGAGTCCTGGCTCCTGCACTTTTCGGTGAAGCACATTTCCCATGATCGTCTTTCTTCTTCTTTGAAGCTTTCTCGCCTTTCTTTCCCATTTCTTCAACCTTCAAATCTTTGCTTTCAACCAATCCCGGAGTCACACTTGTGCCCTTCATGATTTTATCGTCAGAATCATCGACATCATTCATCATCGTATCAGTCTCTTCATGCAGCTTCTTAGCAGCTGCATTATCTATAACACCCGCAGCTTTCCTTTTCTTGTTAGCTTTAGGTGAAGGTTTTGCAATGGCTTCATTATCTTCACTTTCCTTGATGTCTTCCTTAGCTTCAGAACACACATCCTTTACCTTGATCGGAGACTCGTTATCTTTGCTATCATCTTTAACATCATTTTTCTCATCTTTATTCAAAGTTTCTTCTTCTGAAACTGCATTTTCCTCCGTTTCTTTAATTTGTCTTTGAAGCGATTCAATTACACTCATGAGTTCTCTATTCACCTATTAAGAATATAAATAGTAATGCTTATTTAGTTAATTAAATCTTTTAACACACAAACATATTCAATTAGCCCATTTACCTGTGGATTCTGCAAGTATTCGGAGATGTCATTAGTGCACGATGGACATTTCATAACGTTCTTTTGTGCCCTTAATGTACGTCTACCTTCACAATGCCTCTCCTTTATGAACGTTTGACCAGCAAAAGTATCTTGCAAACATGACTTGCAGAAATTATGTGCGCATGGAGTAGTAAGTGGGAGATTCATCACTTTGTGGCAGATAAGACAACAGAACTCTGCAACACAAATACTTTATTAGTAGGGCTGTAAACGAACCGAACGTTCAACGAACAGTTCGTAAACCGTTTGGCGGGAAGTTCGTTTATGTTCGTTCAAGTATTAAATGAACGGACACGAACAAGAAATTCCGTTTGTTAAGCTAAACAAACAAACATGAACAGATGATGCATTCGTTCGTTTTTGTTCATGAACGTTTGGTAAGGTGTTCGGTTACATTCATTTATGTTTGTTTGCATAAAGGTTTTTATATGTTTTAAGCTCAAGCTAGAGCTTAAACAAGCCAACTCGACTCGGCTCATTTATTAAATCGAGCTGAAAAGTCGAGCTCAAGCCAAATTAAGCCGGATTGTTAATGTTTTCACTATTTTTTACAAATATTAATAACATAAAAATTTTAAAAATAGAAATTACACATATATCTACATGTATTATTTTTATTTTTCTAATACTTTAAAAACCAAAAAGCATAATAAAAGTACTATATGAATAATTTTTGTTTCTTTTTCCATATTTTTATATGTTTTAATTAAACTTAAAATGTTAAAACTTCAACCCATCTCACATTTTTTTTTATTTTAATACATATTTTATATAAATTTAAAAAATTTGAGCCGGGCAGCCGGCTAGTTTACAATCGAGCTTTTTCCAAGCGAGTTGCGAGCTTTTTGAAAAACCTCTACTCAAATTACTAAACTAACCTTTGAGAAGTCGTTCACTCACTGACATTTGTGTCTTACGACGAACCACCCTTGGTTTTGTTCCATCCGCAGCAACTCCTTGGTCTATTTGTTTTCTACTTTCGGGTGGAGGAATTTTCCATAGCCAAGAAGCTTTTTCCTCCTAAATATGACAATTCGATATTAGAATTCATAAAGTGAATTAAGCAATTTCTAAATGCAACTATCGTGGCATAAATTGTACAAAAAACGCAAGTCACGTAATCTTACATCATAATCCCAAGATGGGTATCCCTTCCTCTCTGTCACATCACTTGCATCCTTCAGCTCCTTAATGACAGGCAAAGGTCTCGGGCGGTCTCCATTTTCATCGCTGCAAAATTATGATCCAACGCATATGATTAGAATCCGTTTTACAATTTTCATATGCTAAAACTATAACAATCATGAGAGCAATGCAGACCTTGTCCAAGGAGCAGGATCATTATCACAACGAACAAAAAGATACCGGCATACCTTAAATCCCTATTTATATTAAAAGTCAACAAGAGTTTTTAGAATAGGGAAACCAAACATCCATTTAATAGTGTAATTGACAGCCGATAGTGAGATGTCATACTTGAATTCCGGGCTTCCTCCAACATTTCTCGATCCTGTATATCCCATCATATCTAACTCCTTGTTCAGGTGCATAGGCCGATCGCTTTTCCTTGTGAGACCTGTCCATTTGTTAGAAAAATTGTCGAACACATTCATTTGTATAGAATAAAAGAAAATAAACGATACTTTGTCTTTTCTTAAGATAATCTCATCTATTTCAAATGTAAATGAACAAAAATTTTAAAACTGCAGGCAACCGAAGAACATGATACTAGTTGTCATTCATTTTCTATAGTTTCTAAGCTGCAGATACACTCTGACCATTTAACTAAAATCAAATCTAATAACATACACAATCATGTGGTTATTTGTAAAATTGCATATCTAAAAAAATGTAAAAAGACTAACATCGAAATTATCATGTACAGTCATCATAACAACATACCTCACAACACGTACAGGGTAGCCCTTTTTACAGCTAACCCGTAAGGCTTCATTAGATTTATCAAACTTCTGATCAAAGGATTGTGTCTTGTTAGTCCTTTTATTTCCACTAAGGTCTCTTCCACCACTATTAACAAAAAAAAACAGAAAAATAAACCTATCAGATATGCTACACATGTTTACTTTCAATAAAAGAACATGCATACAATACCTTCCAGTGTATAAAAACCACTCTCCATGATCCTCATCATCTTCATATCCTCCTGATAATGCGACAGATTGTGCACCATAATCAGACTGCCCGCATATCCCCGCAACATGCGGAAGATGAGCCCCCCACTGCCTACATTCCAAACGGTCCTCCCAAGTTTCCCCAACCAAAACTCCCATACCTCTTTCAGGATCATTCTCTGCAAGAATGGGACCGAAATGATCAGGTGGAACCGTCACAAATATTTTCCCACTGCATGCGTTAGCTTTTCCGGTCTTCTTTGCCCTCTCAGTGGTGTATGCCTTGTCTGGTTTGTTTTGGTTGAGAATAGAATAGTAGGGCTTTGGTGGCCCTGAAGCAGCGTTTGATCTAGTCATCTTTGCCATTCTAATTGCAATTACAAGTGATGAATTGATTCTGGGTTGACTAGCCATTTTAAGAGGAATTGCAGTGCGACATATGGCACAAGTACGCTTCCCTTGACCAACCCATTTCTCAAAGCACTTCAAGCAGAAGTTGTGACCACAGGGCGTCTGCAACATAAACACAGAATATTTATGTTAAGTTAATCAGAATTAAGTTGTTGATATATGCAGCAGATTTTCAGTAATGCAAGCATCATAATTTCTTTTATAATAAAGACGGTAAATATAAGTACTAATCAGCACATATTATTATATCAAAATGTAGATAAGAGACACATGGGTTCCTATACATCTTATAAAACAACATGTGATCTATTGCTTATAAAAAAGTGATGGTTTTATTGCTTCTGAAATAAGCAGTTTAGAATTAAAAACTTCAAGATGTTTTTAAAAACCTTTTATAGCACCTGCAAATATATGAATAAACAGTTTAAACATGAAATTCCTCACAATCTTACAACTTAGTATGTGTGTAAGCTTTTTTTTAAATAAATAAAAACATATAATCAGCTGTAACAAAACACAATGCAAGAGAAAGTATGTTAAGTGTATACCTATTCTATTTATTTAGGAAATAAATGATAAACATATCAAAATGCAGTTAAGATAAGCAACTCCGGTGTTGAAAAACAGTTTGCTTTGATCAAAACACTGAAACTGATTATCTGCTGTAACAAAACAGCATCGAACAAAATCAGTTTTAGTAAAGCTAAAACATGAAATCTAAATACGGTTCAAGCATTACTCTTTGAAATACAAAAAATTGATAACATATATCATAAGCAGTTAGGATAAGCCACTCCAGTGTTGAAAAACAGTTTGCTTTGATCGAAACACTGAAAAATGATTATCTGCTGTAACAAAACAGCATCAAACAAAATCACTTTTAGTAAGCTAAAACATGAAATCTAAATACGGTTCAAGCATTACTCTTTGAAATACGAAAAACTGATAACATATATCATAATTCATAAGCCATCAAAACCATTGACATATGTAGTTAAAAAAAACATTATGTTATCAGATATATGCTATTGTGATCTTTCTAAAGGGAAAATCACACAATGTGGTCAATTTTAGCATGCGTGATCATGTTATTTATTTATTTTTGTTCGGTTAAGATAGTCAAAATAATTATATTACTACATATGCTCAAGGTTGTAAGAACCACTATGCGATAGTCAGCCAGTGAGGTACCAACTAGGGATTAATCAAATTGGGATTTTATATGTATATGCACACATTTTTTATGTATTTTTTAAGTAAATATGCTTTAACACCTTATTCGACCCATATTTTCAAGTAGATGGGATTAACCGCCATAATCTGGTCAAGAATCTGGCCTAAATTTGACCAGAATCGCTAAACTACCTCCGATTTTTGGCCAATTAGGATTGGATTTGACCAATGTTAACCACCTGCTGATTAATTGACCAATTAGATGAAAATTACTCGGTGAACCTAAGACTAGCGATTAATCAGCAACTAACCAACCAATTAGGACTTTTACAACCATGATACTCCAAAAAAAACAGCATAAATGAGATTTAGTTCTAGATAGGTCTAAAAAATTTATACCGTGACAGGCCTCTCGGGAAGCTGCATACAAAACGAGCAGTTAAAACTCCCACTAAGAAGCTTCAAAACATCATTACTACCACCACAAGCACCAGCACCAGCACCAGCAGCAACCTCTTTCTCATCACTCACCTTACTAGCATCACCATCACCGGCTCCACTCAACAACTGCTGCCGCCTCTTCGCCTTCTCTTGATCAGACAACGAACCGTCCGCCTCAATCGCGCGTATCGCCGCAACAAGCGCAGCGGACGGCTCAGATCCCGAAGCTACGACACACGGCACCGCGTCAGACGACACGAGAGAAGAACAATCAGGACACTCCCACTGTGCCGCATCGGCTAGGGTTTGGGGACGAGCAGAGAGACAGTCGAGGTGCCATGGAGTGACGCACGTTTTGCAGTTGATTTTCTCTTCTTCTGGTGGATTGACTTTGCAAACCATGCAGCGGCCGTCGTTGTCACAGGGGAGGTTGCTATCGTGCGCCATTGGTGGAGGTTTAGGGGGAGATGAGAGTGTGGTGTGGTGTGAAGATGATGAAATTGAAGAGTGTTGTTATTATAGTGATGGAGAGGAGGAGGGTTTTGGTGGATTTGAAAATTTTTGGAATTTGGGGGAAATGAAATTGTGAAAACTGAAAAGGGTTTTCATTTGAATTTCCCTCTTCTTATTCGGAACTATTTTACCCCCTTTTTAATCTCGTATGTATGGAAATGGAAGACTATTTTCGTATTTTCAAACTCTACTTTATTTCTTGAGTAAATTACAAGTTTTGTCCTTTATGTATGTCCCAAATTACAGGCGTTGTCCTTTGTCTTTAAAATTGATGAGTTTTGTCCTTAATGTTTGCAAATCTTGCACGTTATGTCCTTTAGGCCAAACCCAGTTAGATTTTTTGGTTAAAACTGATCATGTGCAAGGCACATGAGGGTACTATTGTAATTTCACCATTTAAGGGCTATTATTGTAACTAATATATAGATTGGGACTATTTTGTAAAAATAGAAAATATATTAAATTAAAACCTGCACTCTCTCTCTTCCTCCCTCACTCTCTCTCTCTCTTCTCTCTTCATCTGCGGAGGAGATGCACCACCACCGCCGCCATACCCTTCACCTCCACCTTCACAGCCACTGTCACCACTCCCCACCACAACCGCCGCCATCCCCTTCAACTCCACCTCCACCAACATCACTGCCACAATCATCACCACCAAATCTAACGGAGCTCGTCGGAGACACACCACCACCATCACCGCCGCAATCACTGCCGCCGCCGTGCTCCTCCGCCGCTGCAGACTAAATTTGGCCCGAAAAATCCACCACAGCCTCCTTCGCAGATCTAAACCCTAGGCGGCGGCTAGGGTTTCGCCGTGACGATAAACGGCGGCCATGATTGTTTGGTGCTTCGAGATTCTAAAGCTTCTTTCTCTCTCTTCTAGTGCTTCTTGATTTTTTCCTTTAAGTGTAACTCTTTCTTTCTACACATTTGAATACATATGCTTTGTCATGGTGGTGACCGGTGGGGTAGGCTAGATGTTGACATTTGTTTTGTCAAAAAATGTTAATACATCTCCCTAATCCACTTTCGTTATAAATGTTTGATATTTATAAATGTTTGATACTGATTGGTGGTGGTATCACAGTGGCCGAAATCATTTTTTTTGTTGAGTTGGTTTTTTGGGGATTTTTTATTTTGGGGGTGTTTGAGTTGATTTGGAGATTGTGGTAAAGGGTGGTGGTTGTAGATGATTAAGGGTGGCGGTGGTGGCGGCGGTTGTTGATTTAGAGATTATGGTTTTGGTGGCTGTGGTTGTTGATTTGGTGATTTCAGTCCACGTGGCAGAAACTTTCGATGGAGGTGTCTTGGGGTGGTGGTGGAGGTGGTTGTGGGGGTTGAAAGGATTATTAAATTAGAGATGATGGTTTTGGTGGCTATGGTTGTTGATTTGGTGATTTCAGTCCACGTGGCAGAAACTTTCGATGGAGGTGTCTTGGGGTGGTGGTGGAGGTGGTTGTGGGGGTTGAAAGGATTATTAAATTTGAGCGGCGATGGGGGTTTGGGTGGTGTCTAACAGGTGGTGGTGGGTGTTTCTGGTGGCGGATAGTGGGGGTTAGGTGTTTCCGAGTTGGGGGTTCAATTTTGTGAGGTGGTGGTGATGGTGATGGCGGAAGATGATGGTGGTGGAATTAGGATAGGTAAAGAGAGATGGTAGAGATGGAGTAGAGAGGGAAAATGGAGCTTTTTAGAGAGAGTGAAAGACATGGACTGAGTTATATATATATATATATTTCAGAATTTTTTTAAATAATAGAGATAAAAAGACTATTATACCCTCATGTGCCTTGCACATGAACAGATTTAACCAAAAAATTTAACTGGGTTTGGCCTAAAGGACATAACGTTCAAGATTTGCAAACATTAAGGACAAAACTCATCAATTTTAAAGACAAAGGACATCGCCTGCAATTTGGGACATACATAAAGGACAAAACCTGTAATTCACTCTTATTTCTTTTTATTTTAGAGGCAGCAAAAATGACAAATGATGGGGTATGGTCTCATATTTCGCATAAAATTTGTGCGTGGGTGACCATGTCTGTATTTAAATTCCCAAAACACTCAGCTAGTTTCAAGGTTCCCATGCTATTGACTTCTACGTGCGTGCAACCATGACAGCTCATGTAACACCTCGAAAATTCACGTCCTATAATGTATTGACACGTGTCATAAGCTTGAACGTGTGAAAGAATACTTTAGAGGGACTAAAGTTGACAAACATGGAAAGCATGTGAATATAGGGGTTCAAAATGTCAACAATGGATAAATATATTTTTAAATAACCCTACATGATGATTATACATTCAAACGAATAAATCATGGATCATACGAAGCTAAATATGAAAGAAAGTGAGAGATTACAAACTACAGGGGTTAAATGTGTCAACATGTTTAAAGTATACCTCTGAGTGACCTTTTAGCAAACTCGAAGCTTTGTAACGATTAATTATGCTCACTAGAATGCACGATAAAAATTTCATAAAGTTTCGTTGTCATATGAGAAAGTTATGATCAAATTCGTATACGAGGGGTTAAAGCGTCACTGTTGAAAATTATGACTTTCCGGGTGAACATTAAGTGACCAAGGACTTAACAAAGTGGGTATAAGTCTTTAAGCCCTTATAAGTAAATGTGAACGGCTCATAATGCAAGAAATAAGGTTGGATGACCTTTCGAAGGACCAAGAGCCAAGATGCAACAGCTAGAAAAGTTTTTAACCTGACAGTAGGACTCAGGCGGGCCGCGTAAGCCTTAACAAGATCTTACGCGGGCCGCGTCCGATCCCCAGATGCAGAAAAGTGAGACATCAGCCTGTTTAAGCGCAATAACCGACTTAAAACAGATATTTCCACTTCATGGGCGACCCCTACATGCTTTTTAGACCTTAGGGACACATGTTGATGATCAGGGATCAATGGTAGCATGATTTGTCAACAATCTAATGAGATTTAAACACTATATAAAGGCCTTCATGTTGCAACATTTTGATCACACCTTCCATCTGCATTCTTGAAGACTTCTGGAGCTCCAAAGCAGACTCAAGTCATCCCTAGTCGTGCATAGGACCTTGGTAAGTACCCTTGACCTTCCTTAATTGAGTTTTTACTTAGTTTTAGCTTAAAAGTCAAACCGTCGTAATTACCGTTTGACTTAGCGATTAATCATTAATGGTCCAGTGATTAGTTGAATTGAAGGTAGTTATAAGTTGGTAATTATGTGGGCATTAAACCCTTAAAAGGGCACCCTCTGATTCCCGCTCTAACTAGACCATTTGTCGGGTCAAAGTTGATTAGAAAAAGTCAACAGAACTATAATTTTCGGATTAACGCATAATTAGCAATGCTGAAGGTGTGTAACCTATTTTATCACTCATATAACTTGGTAATAAGTATAAGAACTGGTCTAAGCTTGTTTGATCCGACAATTTTCTGTTTAGACCCGGTTCGGAACCGAAAGTCGCAAAACTTTGACTATTGCTTTGACTTCAGTTCTGACCCATTTTAGTATGATTTAGAAATGTCTTAGAGCTTCCTTAGGACCAGGTTACATGTGGGTATAACCCTCTGTGGTTGGTTCGTTGATTGTCCGATTCGTTTACATGTTCCGTTAATTGCTTAATGTTGACCATAATGCCCTTTTGACCATAAAACGAGAATTTAAGAAATGTGAAAGGACAATAATCTTTATTACTGATTTATAAACATGTCCCTAAAATTTCACATCAGTTGGAGGTCTAGACGAGGAGTTATGCTTAATAGCGTAATTAGAACGTTTTTTAGTAATTAAACGGCGTCATTAGCATAAAGCCTATCTAAACCAAATTTTTGACACCAAACCTTTTACCCACTGATGTAATATAATATTTTGGGATTTTTAAAGATTTTTAATTATTTTTAACCTGCTCATAACCTAAGGTTATGGCATTGATTTGGTAAATACCGAATATGCCCATTTTCGTTATAAATTGAGTTCTACATAATATTTTGACACCAATCCAATTGCTACTGATTTTATTTAATAAATGAAGTATCTTGAACTGTATAACCTGTTCAGAAAAACTCAGATTTCCGGTATAACCCGGAAATCGCTTAAAATGGCTCTTTAAGCGAATTAAACGCATAGTTTGGGTTTAAAACCATTTTGTCACCTAAGACTTATCACCAACTGATATAACCTGCTAAAATAAGTTATTTTTACTGATTAATGCAGACCCGAATCACAGGAGTATAATTAATCTCTTTTATAATATTTAAAATGACCAAAATACCCCTACAGGGCTTATATTGAGATTAAACTCGTTTTGGGCATAATCTAAGATATCCTACTGATATCACAACCTATTTAAGGCATATTAACTTAGGAAACCTGTAAATGACTCTTATGGTTACCCGTTACGCTTCTTACGCGTTCGGTTCGGGTTATGTAACTAGTTTGCATAAATTAGCCGAAACGGGTCAAACCTTATCGTTTTTATCTCAAAATCCAGAATGTGTTTAGATTACCCATATTATACAAGTCTTCAAAATTGTCGGGTCTAAATCACATTCTATTCCGGTCTTCGCTTAATCACGCGTTCGAACCGTATATTTCCTTAAAACTAACCGGTCTAAGCTTAAGCTTAACTAAAGACCGTTAGGATTCTAATAGGTTATTATAAACCTTCGTTCCAGAATAGGAGACCCGGTAAAAGCTACACGCGCTTGCTATTTGTGATTGATACTTGCAAAGGTAAATACTTTTAACTTATTTTCCCTATACGGGCTTGGGGTATAGTATATAAAATACCGCTTGGTCGGGCATTGAATCTTTAATCGAATAGAGGTTAAATCATTGATATGCTCCGTTTTGAAATGTTTTGTTTGCTTAAAGCCTTTGGGGGGGTAATGACCATGTCCCGGATATCCTTGGCATCAATTTACGAAATGGCCACGACCTAAGCACGGGGTGTACGCGTACACCCGTCAGTGCCAAAATAAATAATGTGGTGTATCTATTGATCTTTAACCCGGTCTACGGATCGGGCTACTGAACGCATAAGGAACATGTAATTCTTTTACAAGATTATATTCAAATAATTATCCAAAGTTTAAAGAGTTTGTGCCACGTGCATTCAAATCAATTTTAATGAACCTTTTTCAAATGAGTCAGTTAATTGTATTTACCAGTGTAAACTGACGTATTTTCCCAAAAGGTTAAGTGCAGGTACTACGCGAACTAGGCTGGCCTTCTCCTAGCGTCCACAATAAGTCTCGCAAGCTTGGATGTTGAAACTGTTGAACAATGTTTCCTATTTATTTTTGATCCGCCTGTGGATTACTTTCAACTGTTGTGATACTTGATATTACAATTTATTAAAGTTGAAACATATCTATCTTTTGCTTCCGTTGTGCATATTTAAATATTGTGTTGCTTGACTGTAATGTTATCAACCACGTCACGATACTCCCCACCGGGCCCACCGGTAATACGTGGAAATATCGGGGTGTGACATGTTGGTATCAGAGCCAACATTGAGTGAATTAAACACTAGCCTTTTGTGTTTAATCTCGATGACACAATTGCACATTCCTAAATTTTCGAGTCTAGACAAAGAACATAGGAATAATCCAAATTTGTTTTTGTTTTTATCTTAACTTTGTCCTTTATATTTCCTGTTGTATCTTTTGATTGTGTTGACAGGATTAACAATGCCTCCAAGATTTAGAAGAGGAGGAAGAGGAAAGGGGCCAATCACCGCCCCCAATGATCACGAAGCCGGGCCTTCACACCGGCGAACTCCTTCTACCACTATGAGTGCCGATCCTCAGGGAAACAGAAGGAACCTTTTGAGCCCGCTAGATGGTCTGTCTCGCATAGTTCAACACCTCCTTACCGTCACTCTTTTGGGCCGCACTCGGAAAACGAGCCCGATAACCCACAACCTTCATATATACCTCTCCAGCGATCCCTTTCACACCATTCCTTCAGCGACCCTACTTCTGTCTTTCAGGGCCGGTTCAACCCGGCAAATTATATTCAAGAACCAGTGGGTTTTAACCCATTGGGACCGGAGGACCACTTCTCAGAAGATAATGCAATGGACATGGATGAGGACACGGATCCCGTCGAGCCTGCAACCGGAACACCCAACCATCCTATTGAGATCTCCGATGGATCCTCCTTCCACGGATCACCCTACGGTGGTCCAGACATTTATCAAGCGAGGTTTAACCAGCATGAATGGTACTTCACACCTTCTCACCATTCATCACCTCACCAGCAGCAGCAGCAGGATCCCTCAGGGGATTCACGTTTCGTGGCAGACACGCCACCTCCTCCACCGCCGCCAGTTCATCAAGCACCTCCAGAACCACCAAGGCGTCAGAGAACAGGCGCAAGAATATCCGCGCGAGGAGGGGATTTCCATTTTAGCACCCCTCGACACTCCAGTGGCAGTCATTACCCGCCACTGCATGAGGA
Organism: Helianthus tuberosus; assembly: GCA_030545235.1. Lineage (NCBI taxonomy): Eukaryota > Viridiplantae > Streptophyta > Magnoliopsida > Asterales > Asteraceae > Helianthus > Helianthus tuberosus. The sequence continues at coordinate 33,239,317 of CM060383.1, read as the reverse complement.
CCCACAACTGGGTGGGCCCTCAAACCCAGTTCCAGAGGTGAACTCTACACCAGTTGCACCACAGCCACCGCCGATGGGTTTTGATAACCCGATTCCTGCATACGCCGGTTCAATGGCGTACAACCCGTTTGAGCAGCCGGCTCACACTCACTATAACTACGCTGAAGCCGACCCGTACTTGGTAGCGGCCAATTACAACGCCCTTCACCCGGAAGGGCCTTATGGAGCTCCTTGGGGAGTGGGGTACCTAACTCATGGGTAGCAAATACCTGCTAGGCCTCTGATTCGGCAACAATCGCAGCCGCCACGGTTTTCCCCGCCAGAACGGGAAGAAATTATTCAAAGGTTGGACCAAGTCGAGCGAGATTTTCACAGAGATCGCAGGGAACAACAAGGTTTCCTCAAGGGCTTAGCAGGCTTGCTAAAGGGGAAGAAGAAGAGGGATCATTAAATCCCTACATGTGTTGTTGTATAATCTATTTCAATCAAGTCCCTGCGTGGACATTTATCTGTATATTTAGTCCCTGCATGGACTTGTCTTTTTAGTCCCTGCGTGGACATCTATTTAAGTATTTGGTCCCTGCGTGGACTTGTAATTTCAGTTAAACTCCTGCGTGGGTAATTTTTCTATTAAAAGTCCCGTTTAGGGCAAAGTGTACTCTTTTAAATGTTAATGGAATGTTAAGTTTATAAATTTCATTTTGTCATTATATGCATAAATATATTATACATGACATAAATAAATCAAAAATCATTCCTTTTAAAATAATCTGCCTATTTAAATATTAAATAAGAATCTTAAAGGTATAGCCTAGCCTACATGTCATTATAAGACTCGGCCAAGATGGTAAGACCTGTTAAAAGATTCGGACCTCTGTTAACATCTGAAAACATGTTAACGCTCCTGGCAGATGTGATTCGTTAAAAATCACACACGTCATTCTTATATAAGGATTCTTCAAAAGATCCTTATCCTAACCTGATGATATATAAATCATAGGTTTAACTCATCAATTAAGATGACCATATATTATACATCCATAGGTGATGTAGTGCCTACGGGCCATACTCATTGTCATATAAGACAAGAGACAGTAGTAGTCTACGACTCCCTGTCAGAGAAAGTTAGTAAACTATGCTCAAACTTTAATGCTTTGATTCTCTGAAATCATGGCTTATAATTTAAAAAAATGTCCTCGTGACTAGGTCTTTTGTGCTACTAATAAAACTGTTGTTGTTTTATAATTAGGATAAATTATAGTAAAAATCCTAAATAAATTATGATTAATAAATTAACCAAATGTGGTCTATGTTTACCATGGTTAATGAATTGCCATAAAAGACAATTCCATAATAAAATCCCAAATAAATTTTTGTCAATATCTTATGTAACAGTTCAAGATATAATGGCTGACTCGGATGAAATTAATAGTCACCCAAGGGAGAATCAGAATGATGTCCGGATTAATATAGCGGGTGCTGAACTATAAGCGTTAATCAACAATGCTGTTACAAAAGCAATAGAGCGGCAGTATAATGAGTATAGCGGGACTCGAAGTAGGACCCTATCTGCACCGCACTCAAAACCTAAGACTCATTCTGAGGCTCACAGCAAGCCACCCTCCAAGAAGGAAGAACCCAAGAAAGACCATCATCGTCAGTCCACAAATCAGCAAAGTGCCCCATCTCAAAAGATTGTATTGAATCAAGGACCCCGTGATAAGGGTTGTTCCTACAAGTACTTTGTTTCATGTAAACCCAGGGATTTCACTGGGGAGAAAGGAGCTATAGACTGCATGACGTGGTTGGATGAGATGGACACCGTAGTTGATATCAGCGGGTGCGCTGAGAAGGATGTGGTAAAGTTTGTGTCTCAATCGTTCAAAGGTGAGGCCTTAGCCTGGTGGAGAGCGTTGATTCAAGCTACTGGGAAGATTCCACTGTACAATATGACATGGGAACAATTCGTTGCCCTCATCAGGGAGAACTACTGCCCTCAGCATGAGGTTGAAAAGATTGAGTCGGATTTTCTGTCATTAGTGATGAAAAACCTAGATTGCCAAGCTTACCTTACGAGCTTTAATACAATGTCAAGATTGGTTCCGTATCTGGTAACCCCGGAACCCAAAAGAATAGCTCGTTTCATTGGGGGTTTAGCCCCAGAAATTAAGGCAAGCGTGAAAGCCTCTCGGCCAGCTACTTTCAGATCTGTAGCTGATATATCTTTGTCCCTCACACTGGACGCGGTCAGGCAGAGATCGCTGAGGAACACGGATGCCGAAAAGAGAAAGCGTGAGGATGACAACTCACGACGGTCAGACAAGAAGCACCGGGGAAACAATGACCGCCGGAAGGGGTCTGGTTCTAAGAAGGATGGGCATCAATCCGGAGATAAGCCCAAGTGTAAGATTTGTCAGAAGCACCACTTTGGGAGGTGCAGACTTGACTCAAAATCCCAATCTCAGCCGAGGCCTTGTGGGATTTGCAAATCTCCGGAACATAAAACCCTAGAGTGCAAGAAGCTGAAAGACGCAACGTGCTACAGTTGCAACAAAAAAGGGCACATTAAGACAAATTGCCCAAAATATGCAAAGAAAGCTGATGATGGAAAGAAGACCAATGCTAGGGTCTTCAGGATGGATGCAAAGGAAGCTGTGCAGGACGATAACGTGATCACAGGTACCTTTCTCATAAACGATGTCTATGCAAGAGTACTTTTTGATTCAGGCGCTGATAAGTCATTCGTAGATAATAAGTTTTGTAAATTGCTGAACTTACCAGTTAAAACCTTAAGTGTGAAGTATGAGGTGGAATTAGCAGATGGCACCTTAGAAACCGCCTCAACCATATTAGAGGGATGTTTCATATCCATTAAGAACCACTCTTTTCCTTTGTCCCTATTTCCTTTGAAGTTAGCCGGTTCGACATAGTTTTGGGTATGGACTGGTTATCTCATAACCAGGCCTAGATTGTCTGCAATAACAAGCAAGTGGTGATCAAGACTCCGTCTGGTGAATCACTTACCATTCAGGGAGATACCCAGTATGGACTGCCTGAGCAAGTGTCTATGCTCAAAGCCTCTAAGTGTTTGAAGAAGGGTTGTGTCATCTACATGGCACAAGTGACTATTGATGAGCCGAAACCTAAGATGGAAGACATCCCTGTTATTTCTGAATATCCCGATGTTTTTCCTGAAGAACTACCTGGTTTACCACCAGATAGGCAAGTAGAATTCAGAGTCGACATCATCCCTGGAGCAGCACCAGTAGCAAGGGCGCCTTATAGGTTGGCACCAACATAGATGAAAGAATTGAGAACGCAACTAGATGAATTGCTAGCCAAAGGTTTCATTAGACCTAGTTCGTCTCCTTGGGGAGCACCAATCTTGTTTGTCAAGAAGAAGGATGGATCGATGCGTCTGTGCATCGATTACCGAGAGCTTAATAAGGTCACTATCAAGAATAGGTATCCATTGCCCAGGATCGACGATTTGTTCGATCAGCTTCAAGGAGCAAATTACTTCTCCAAGATTGACTTAAGGTCAGGCTATCACCAACTGAAAGTTAGAGATGAAGACGTACACAAGACTGCATTTAGGACTCGTTATGGTCATTACGAGTTCCTAGTGATGCCTTTTGGGCTCACTAATGCACCTGCCGCATTCATGGATCTCATGAATCGCGTCTGCAAGCCTTACTTGGATAAATTCGTCATCATTTTCATCGACGACATTCTCATCTACTCGAAGAACCAAGCCGACCATGAGAAACATCTTCGATGTATTCTTTCACTACTTCAGCAGGAGAAGCTCTACGCCAAATTCTCTAAGTGTGAATTTTGGCTTCGTGAAGTCCAATTTCTTGGACACGTGGTTAGTGAACGCGGAATCCAAGTAGATCCCGCTAAGCTTGAAGCTGTAATGAATTGGCAAGAGCCGAAGACGCCCACAGAAATTCGCAGTTTCTTGGGACTGGCAGGATACTACATGCGTTTCATTGAAATTTTTTCAAGGATTGCCGCACCCCTAACTTCTTTGACTAGGAAGAAGATTAAGTTCGACTGGGGACCAAAGCAACAAGAATCCTTTGATATCCTTAAGCAGAAGCTAAGCAATGCACCTGTGTTGACATTGCCTGATGGAATAGAAGAATTCGTGGTTTACTGCGACGCATCACACACTTGCATGGGATGTGTGCTTATGCAGAATGGCAAGGTTATTGCCTATGCTTCACGTCAATTAAAGGTGCATGAAAAGAATTACACCACCCATGACTTGGAATTGGGTGCCGTTGTATTTGCACTAAAACTTTGGAGGCACTACTTGTATGGAATCAAGTGTGTGATCTATTCTGATCACAAGAGCATTCAACACCTGTTTAACCAGAAATACCTAAACATGAGGCAACGACGTTGGATGGAAACTTTGAATGATTATGATTGTGAAATAAGGTACCATCCTGGCAAGGCGAATGTAGTCGCCGATGCCTTAAGTCGAAAGGAAAGAGTGAAGCCTATAAGAATCAATGCCAAGAGCATTGAGATAAAGAATGGTTTGAACGAAAGGTTGTTAGCTGCACAGAAGGAAGCTGTGTTGGAAGCTAACTATCCTAATGAAAAACTAGGAGTAACCGAAGAACAGTTATCTCAGGGCAAGGACGGAATCCTGAGATTGAATGGACGAATATGGGTTCCAGTTTATGGGGGACTTCGAGATGTTATCCTCCAGGAAGCCCATAGTTCTAAATATTCCGTTCATCCTGGAGCTGATAAGATGTACCAGGATCTAAAGGCAAACTATTGGTGGATAGGCTTGAAAAAGTTTGTAGCTGCCTATGTAGCTAAATGTTTGACGTGTGCGCAAGTCAAAGCCGAACATCAGAAACCGTCAGGTTTGCTGCAACAGCCTGAACTTCCCACGTGGAAGTGGGAAATGGTGACAATGGATTTTATCACCAAGTTGCCAAAGACAGGGAAAGGAAATGATACTACATGGGTGATCGTAGACAGACTGACTAAGTCAGCACATTTCCTACCCATTAAGGAGACCTATAGCTCCGACATGTTAGCCCAATTGTACATAGATAAGATTGTATCTCTACATGGCGTACCAGTGGCTATTATCTCTGACAGAGATACTAGATACACGTCACATTTTTGGAAAAGTTTCCAACAATCTTTGGGCACGCGCTTAAATTTTAGTACGGCTTACCATCCTCAGACGGACGGCCAGAGTGAGCGTACAATCCAAACCTTGGAAGACATGCTTCGTGCATGTGTGATTGACTTAGGTGGTAGTTGGGATAACCACCTACCATTGATCGAGTTCTCGTATAACAATAGCTACCATACCAGCATTAAGGTTGCGCCTTTCGAGGCCTTGTACGGTAGAAAGTGCAGAACGCCCGTTTGTTGGGCGGAAGTTGGAGATGTCCAACTGACAGGACCAGAAATAGTCTTCGAAACGACAGACAAGATTGTCCAGATTCGTGACCGTCTGAAAGCTGCCCGAGATAAGCAGAAAAGCTACGCATATTTAAAGCGTAAACCTTTTAACTTCGAGGTAGGTGACAAAGTACTGCTTAAAGTATCACCCTGGAAGGGAGTGATGCGATTTGGCAAGAAAGGCAAGTTAAGCCCAAGGTACATAGGACCATTCGAAATCATCGAACGTGTCGGATCAGTTGCCTATAAGTTAAACCTACCTGAAGAGCTCAGTGGTGTTCACAATGTATTCCACATCTGCAATCTGAAGAAGTGTTACGTTGATGAATCACTAGTCATACCACATACAGATGTGCACATAAAATAGAGCTTGAAGTTTGTCGAAAAACCTGTGTCGATCGAGGATCGACAGGTTAAGAAGCTTCGAAGGAAGCATGTGCCTATTGTAAAGGTAAAATGGGATGCCCGTAGAGGTCCCGAGTATACGTGGGAGGTGGAGTCCACATTGAAGGAAAAGTACCCTCATTTGTTTCAGTAAATCTCGAGGTCGAGATTTCTTTTAAGGGGGTGAAAATACTTCAGTGTGACAGCTCACAAAGTACAACCAATACAGGTGGCAGGGGTCTGCAGGCAATCAACATGCGCCAGGCTCTGTCCTATCTAATCCCCACGTTGATCAATCGTGCAAGGGACAAACAGCACAAAAGGACATTGACATCTAACCAATCAACATGTGTCACTCACTGTTCAATGATCTTCACAAAGAGTTTATGGCAGACTACATTTGTCAGGTGATTGTAACCAATCATGATGCGCCATCATTCTCCCACCTCTGAAGACACTACATGTCGTATTAGAGGGGACCAAATTGATATTCCCTGAAAGCGACGTCCGGCCCATGAGCCCATCTCATTCTCTAACCATTTAGCCATAGATACCGACATCTATCAAACGTTTAATGATTCCAACTTCTATTCTCTTACTTTAAACACACATGGGTTATTTATCTCTCTAAGAAAAGTTACTTATTCTCATGTTGGGGTCTGGTTAAGAGAATAACCCCCCCCCCCTTACTCTTAACGAGCTAACAATGTTGTTAGTTTTGTAGATCATTCACAACTCTATCAATAGAGGAAGAGATTTAGAAGATAACCTTCGGTCGAAATGTTTAGGCTCTATCCCTTGTGGATTAGAACCGGTGTTTCTTCACCGGACAACCGAAATTATATCAGTTTAAGGTGCTGTTTGTTTTTGCTTAAAACATCTGCAAGGAGCTTATGTCTTCAGGCGGGCAGACATAAGACCTTGAAGACTGTTTTTTTTAAGAAGATCTGAATATTGCTTTTATTAGCTTTAAAAAAAAGCATATATCTAATGTCTTCACAAACATTCAGATCTTCAAAACCATCTTCCTCCTCTCTCTCCCCCCTCTTTAACCCAGCACCACCACCTCCACCTCCACTCCTTCCTCTCCTTGTTTCTCAACCGCACACCCATTGTTGGTGCATGCGTCTGTCGACTTCGTCTTATATCGAGTCTTGAATTCGTTGCGGATCTGAACAAGAATGATGTCAAGTTCGAAATGAATGTTCAAACGAAGTGGATGTTCAAACGAAGTGGAAGTTCAAACGAAGTGGTCACTTCATACGAACTGGGGTTTGTCCAGTTCGTATGAAGCTCAGACAACCTGGTCTCCCTATAAATAGGTCATGTTGTCATTTCATTTGTAACTTTTGCATTTCCGGTAGCGAAGCTCTGCCGAGGTATCTCCAGACCGTGTAAAGCTTTCATATCAATACAAGAGATAGTTAAACTACTTTCAAGTGCAAATCAAGCTGATTTGAAACCGAAACGTCTGTTTCCGCCTCTCGTTTTGGTCTAGAACACTTCTGATCGACTCGTTTAGGTCGTTTCTCGATCCTACAAGTGGTATCAGAGCTCAGGAGGAAGAGTTCTACCGATTCAGCTTGTTTTTCATAAAAAATTCAGACTTCTACCCATATTCTTCATTTTTTTCAAAAATTAAACGAGTTTTACTGGATAAAATGGCTTGAGTTTGGAGTATATCGTGCGAAACAGTGTTTTAATCAATTTGTGAAAGTTTCAGATCTTAAAACAAAGTAAAACTTGATCAATTTTACGAATATTTGGTCAGTTCGTTTGAAAGATTATACATCTCGTACGAACAGAACTTTAAACTCAGATCTACAGAGATTCAGTGGACGATATTGAACAAATTATACATCATTGTGTTCGGAATTCATAGTAGAACAATCCTTGAACTTATCAGATTCTAATTCAACCGAAAACGTGATCATATTTGGCAAAATAACATCAGATCGTTTGAACAATGGTTCAGTTCGTTTGAGACTTTGAATCCAGTTCGTCTGAAAGGTCACACGGAGTGGCCAGTTCGTATGAAAAAGGATCAGTTTGCATGGTATTATTAGTTCACTTCGCTTCAAAATCCAGTCCGCATAAGAGTCAAGTCCGTCTGAATTTACCTCGTTTGAACCTTAGATCGTTTAAATCTCAGGTCGTCTGAATCACAGTTCGTCTGAAGTTGTCAGTCCATTTGAAAGCTTTTCAGTTCAGTTGTTTGAACTTCAGTTTGTTTAAGAGATTCAGTTCGTTTGTTCTTCGTTCAGGTCATCTGAAACAGTTATTCAGGTCATTTGTTGTCAGTTTGCATGTGAGGACATTTAGAAAATCAAAGTTCATCATTGAGGACATTTGTTTGCATGTGGTCAAATGAAATTGAATTGAAATCAAAAGGTATCATCCATTATTCACGTGATATCATCAGACTTTAATGATCTATTGCATGAGACGATAAGGTTCAATTAAATTGGATGGTGACTGATGTTATCGTATATTTTTAATTGAATTTTGAAGTTGTCGGCTTAGTGGTATAATTGGTCCAATCAGTTTTTTTTAAAAACATAGAGGTTGTTGGTCATCTATTGATTGCATGTGATCTGATCATTTGTGCTCGGTCCAATTATATGCATTTCATTTTGACAACACATGTGAAACATTAAATGCAATCGGTGTACATGCGATCGAGATTATTGTCCATCGGCCCATCAGTTTATGTGATACATTCGGTCAAATAAAATGAATCGGTGATCTGTCTGTCAGCTATTAAAAGCCCACGTAATCATATATGTTCATTTGACATTTTGGCGACCCAAGATTGTTCTGGTTAAGGAGTTGTTTTGTGTGAGAAGCCTAATTCATTCAGTGATTTCACCCGAATTATATTGAACGAGTCCATGAATCTTCGACACGAGTCCTAGATCGATTCAACCGTCACACACATTCACATATTCAGTTCGCTTAAACTGATCATTTGTTTTTGTGTCTCCAGGTATTTCACTAGGTGAACCAGTTCGTTTGAAAGCTTGTGTGAGAAATCCTTTGATACCGAATCATGGACGAGGAATTCTACAACGCATTCGCTACTCCGGTTACCCCGATTTCTCTTGCACATAACACTATGTTGGAAAACGAAACGGGGACGATGCAAAAGCCGCCTAAACTCATGAACATCGAGGAATATAAGGGTTGGGAAGGTCATTTCGAAAACTGGGTGCAAGCAAACTACTTAGATGCTTGGGAGTGTGTTGAGACGAAATACATTCGACCGACGAATGATGATGAAGAAGTGGTTCCGATAAAAGATCTTAGTGCCGATGCTAGAAAGAAGTACAAAGATGAGAAAATGATGCTGAGTTTATTGCAACAAGCTGTGAAAGAAGACATCTTGGTTCTCTTGCAACATAATGGAACTTCTTACTCAATCTGGAAAGCATTAAGATCGAAATTTCATGGTAGTCAAGAGATGGTCAAAAACAAGAAATCGCTTTTGAAGAAAGAGTTCGATTTGTTTCGTGGTTTGAAGAATGAGAACACAAGGCAAATCATTGAGAGATACTGCAATCTGCTAGCAAACATGAAGAGATTGAGTATTGAGAAAGACAATGAAGAGTTGATCGAGAAGCTTGCTGATGCTTTACCACACGAGACTTGGGGCACATATCTCATGATGCTCAGAAACAAGAAAGGGTTTAGCAGTTTGACGCTCAGCAAGTTCATTGAAAAGATTGAAGCTCAGGAAATGGAGCAGAGAAAAGTCTTGAGAATGAAAGATTTCGACGGTGAACAAGACATCGGTCTTTACTACAAAGGTGGTGTTACTGATAAATCCACCAATTTGTCACCAAAGATTGGAACGGCATTCAATGCAAAGAATTTATCTGATAGTTCATCCAAAGGATCAAGCAGCAACACAAGTTTTTCATCATATCCATCTTTTGATCCGAATGTTTCAACAACAAGAAATGGAAAAAAACTTCAATGCAACATTGTATTGAACATTGAAAATGATCAGGAATATTCTGAAGAATTAGCAAAAAGCCATATGTCTTTATTGGGAACTGTTCTTGAATCTTATGGTAGTTTTGTTGCAGGTCGAATCGGGAATCCAATGCTGACAAAGGAAAATTACGACCAGATTGATGCTGAAGAGATGGAACTGATGGACATAAAATGGTGCTTGGCCAGCGTGTTGAGGAGAGCTGAAAAATTCAAGCAAATCACTGGAAGAGATGATCTTCGTGAGGCTGGTGTTTCTACTTTAGGTTTTGACAAATCTAAAGTCACTTGTTTTCGTTGCAGGGAAAAGGGTCACTTCAAGAGAGAGTGCACCAATCGCGAAGCAAGTGGAGCTCAGAATCCTTTTAACAACAACAATGATTACTACCGAAAAGCTATCTACCATCAAGTTGCTCAGCAACCATCTCAACAACAACAACATCAGGCACAAACTGCGCATGGAAGAATTGTGATTGAAGATTCTGGAAAGAAAGCGTGCGTGGTGAATCAAGATGAGAAGTCTTCAACAGCATTCAACTGGGATAAATATGTATCAGCCGATGGAAAAGCTTGTGTGATTGATCAAGATGATGAAAAGCTACCCGAGGGATTTAGCTGGGAAAATTTCACATGGGATGATTATGTTCCTGATCAAGCTACATCTCACACAGCTTTTGTTGCACGAGTTGAAGATGATAGTGATGATGATACTGAGTATTGGGCGAGAAAATTCGATGCTGATATGAAACTGATTGCTGAAAGTGACAGTGAAGATGAAAAGGTTAAAAAGAAGAAGAAAAAGGTCAAGACTCCAGTCAGTAGTGATGACGAAGAAGTTCCAGTGATCAAAAGAAAAGTAAAGGTTGAAGTTCCAAAGTTCAAGGTTGATGAAAAAGTTGATGCGAAAAAGATTTCAGTGAGGTGTGAGAACTGTGAAGCTGTGAAGAAACAGAACAACACACTGATCTATAACTTGAACAGTTTAAAGGAATCTTATGATGTGTTGAACAAAGCTATGAACCTGTATAATCAAACCAGTGAAGAACAAGATACAGCTATGAAGACACTTCAGGGTGCTTTTATGACGAAGCAAAAAGTGGTGAACAACTACATTGAGAAGTGTGTCGTGCTTGAACAAAAGCTGGAACTGCAAAGAATTGAGACTGAAAGAGTAAACCGTTTGTTGAAAAGTTACTCATGTACTTCTTATGTCATTGACAGGATTTATCCAATTGTTGAAGGCATGAAGGCATTTGAAGAGGATGAAGTAACTGAGGTAAAGAATGTTGGAAAAGTGGCTGAAGAAAAGACTCCAGAAAAGAAGAAGGATACTAAAGAGAATGATTCTGGTAAGAAACAATGTTTTGGTTACAACAAGTGTCCACCCCCACTGGAAAATGGATATTTGCCCAGAAATCCAAATTCTGAAAGAGTCCAAAAGGCTACAAACTTACAATGGGAGTCGGAGCCGTCAGTCAATTTGCCAGAAAATATAGATGTCACGTTTACATCATCTGACACTGATCATGAGTCCGAGTTAATAAAAAAAGTCGTCGATCAGGTGTTGGATAAAGATGAAACTGAGGAGTCAAAGTTGGAGTCAAACTCAGAGTCAAAGTCAGAGTCAAAGTCTGGTTCTGAAAGTTCGAGTTCGACAGACAACAGTCTAAAATCTTCGGTTAAAAGGATTTATGACAAAGAATTCCTGTTATCAAAATCTAATTTGAGTGACGAAGCATTCAAAGTTGCATATACATTGAATGATTCCGACAAATTATATTCTGATGAGGAATTTCCAATAAAAGGTGTCAAAACTGAATTGATCAAAAAGGTTTTCAAACTTACAGAAATTAATATTTCTGAAATAAAAGATTTAAATCTTAATGGTAAACCTAAAACTTACACCTCAAGAGTACAACAAAGATTAAACAAGAAAAAAAGTTACAATTCTGGTTCTGGTTTTCAAAAGAAACCAAATCCTAACCGTAATTTCAAAAAGAAAGGTCTTGGATTTATTCCAACAGAAAAACAGAAAAATGAAAAATATGTTCGTGATTTTAAAGCAAAGATGACATTTGTTTCAGGTACATCAGCAGAAGAAGAAGAAGAAAAGAAAGAATTTTGGAGACAATCGAACAAAGAATTCCTTGCAAAGAAGCAATAAGAGATGAAAGAAACGAGAACCTGTTTCCAATGCAACAATGTTGGACATATTGCCAAAGATTGTTCAAAGGCAATACAGTCAAAACAGGGAGTTTCTCGTAACTCGAAAGACAAGGAAATTGTGTTTGAACCACTAATTGACAGAACCAAACTTTTCAAAAATTCTACATTTGAAATTGGTGAATGTTCAAACAAGTTTTACAACAAAAGAGCTAAATCTGACAAACAAAAATGGGTGGTTAAGAAGTCTGGAAGTAGTTCTAGCGATGATTCTGATAGGTCAAAATCAGATGAGCTATCTTTTGGCTATGAATCTGATTCCACAAAATCAGATTAGCCACAGGTTGAGTTAAAGTTGAAAACTTCAGTTCCTCCAATGGATGATGTTCATTTTCCACCATTGAAGGCTGAAAATTTTAAAAAGAAAATTGGTAAGGTTGAAATTTCAAACCAATTTTATGATGACAAGAAGGAATTTGATGTCGAAAAGGCCTTTAACCCCACTGTGAAACACATTTTTGGTAAAATGATTGATCGAAAAGTCAAAGGGGTTAAAGAGTTCTAGGAGAATAAGACGAAGAAAGATAAAGTTGAACCATCCTTGGTTTGTGACTGGGATGGTACATACTATGAACAGTGAGTCTGTGGACTTGCCGGAGCTCCCAGGTTTGTAAGCGTGGAGCAGGAATCGGCATCTATCTTTCTTAGTTGGATTTTTCGTACAAGTGGTAAATCAGGGACATTAATTTGTACTTGATTTTCTACAAGTGGTTGAAGACAAAATGATGAACCACATTCCCAACTTTACAAGTGGTAAAAACAAACTTATTTTCCGGAAAAATCATTTTGATTAAAACAAACTTAAGTGTTTTGAAATCTTAATGAGAAAATGGTTTGTTGTGAGGGGGAGTTCTGATTGTTTATGCCAAGTGAATGGCGAATTGAGGTGATTCGATATTGGTTGTCATTTTATTGTACAGTTTGTTTTCAAATTTCCTAAAATGTGTTTGCATTTTAGGGGGAGTAAGAATTTTTAGAAAATCCAAAAACATTTGAAAATTTGAAAAAGACAAAAACATGATAAAACAAAAATGAGTTTTGTTGTCAAGAAGAGGAAATGATAATACATCAGTGGACGATCACAACATGCTAAAGAATTGGAAAGTTAAAAGTGAGAAACGGTCTCACTGATGATGTGCCAGTAGGTTTTTGCACATTTAGTAGATTGTAACGAGATATAAACCTAAATTTCAAACTTGCTTATATCGTGGGGAAACATCTCTCGGGTATATGGGTAACCCCCGAAATCTTGTTTGAAAGATTCCTTTTTTCTGATATACTAGGTCTTTATACTCAGTGATATCTGGGGTATTATTCTTGGACTTCTGCTGAATGGAAGTTCTGACCTAGTCCTCGAATAATACTTTCTGCAATGCTTGAAACATAGCATCACCCTCAGCATATATGATAAGCCAATAAAATTGCTTAGCAATGCTGTTGTAAAAAAGATCCTCTAAAGGGGACACACCCAAAAGTTGAGTCATGATCTCTCTGCTGAACGGTAGTTCTGACCTGAGCTCTCATGATTCTTCATAATTTATTAACCCCTACAGATATCATTTGTGTCATAATTACCTGTAAGACTGAATATTGGGATCTGGATACGGGAGTATATTCTGAGGTGGGACACGCGATTGAGTTTAAGTTCTTAATACATTAATATCATATCTCGAAGCAGTTGAACTTTGTGTGAAAATTTAAGTGGATCAGTATACTGACAATCTAAGTGAATTGTTTAGAGCTTAAAATGTAATGAAGCTTAACGGTGTTGGTGATTTGTCTCAGAAGCTGATATGATCCTCTTACACAAACTCACAAAAATATTGTCTGTTAATATTTCTTTACTGTATTTCATTTTATTAAAAAATCCAAAAAGATTTTCAGTGTGTTTTAGCATAAATTTTGAAAAATCCAAAAATATTTTCGACAACTGAAGTTGGATAACTGATTTTCAAAATTCCTAGTGCTAAACATGATGAGCATGTGGTGAGGGAGAGTGTGTGTATAAATGAGAAAAGATTTTGAATTTTTATCTACATGTGGTTCATCAGTTATTAACATTGTTAAATCATCCTGAATAAATTTGAGGGAGAGTTTGGTTGTATAAATTTTGGAAAATGTTAAATTTGTGAAAATTTACTTTTGGGTAGAGGATGTGCAGGATAGCCTGGATTCTGAAGTCTGAGTATAGAGCCAGGTCATGATCCTGATTATGTGAAAGTCAAACTGCAATCAACATCAGAGGAAAGATTATTCGAGGGGAGTCTGTTTATGCTGAAGAGGAGAAAGAGATAAAGTTTGAGGATGCTTACACGTTCAGACTGATAAAGACTGAAGACGTTGAAGACTCGACACTTAAGACTCGTCAACATTCGAGGGGGAGTCTGTTGGTGCATGCGTCTGTCGACTTCGTCTTATATCGAGTCTTGAATTCGTTGCGGATCTGAACAAGAATGATGTCAAGTTCGAAATGAATGTTCAAACGAAGTGGATGTTCAAACGAAGTGGATGTTCAAAGAAGTGGATGTTCAAACGAAGTGGATGTTCAAACGAAGTGGTCACTTCATACGAACTGGGGTTTGTCCAGTTCGTATGAAGCTCTGACGACCTGGTCTCCCTATAAATAGGTCATGTTGTCATTTCATTTGTAACTTTTGCATTTCCGGTAGCGAAGCTCTGCCGAGGTATCTCCAGACCGTGTAAAGCTTTCATATCAATACAAGAGACAGTTAAACTACTTTCAAGTGCAAATCAAGCTGATTTGAAACCGAAACGTCTGTTTCCGCCTCTCGTTTTGGTCTAGAACACTTCTGATCGACTCGTTTAGGTCGTTTCTCGATCCTACACCCATCTTCCTCGCACACCCATCCCCTCCTCTGGTCTGACCTCCGGCAACCGGAGATGGATCCCGGCGCCCCTCCCTTTGGTCCGATAAGCACCCCCAAACCCCCCTTATTCTTCTGCTAGCACCCACACCCCTCTCCACCCGCTTGTTTTCCCCAGCGATGGTACACAACGGCACATGGCAGTAAAAAGCCCGAAGATTTTTAGAGAGAGAAAGAGGCGGAGAGAGAGAGAGGGCGACGAGATGGAGCGGCGGCAGCAGTGGAGAAGTCGGCGGCATGGTTATTCCGCCCGAAGAATATTCCGGTAAAACACCCTTTATTTTCTTTCATTTACTGATGATGAATGGTGTTGCTACTGTTGATGTTGATGAATGTTGCGGCTACTGTTGATGATGATGAGTGTATGTAATTATTGACTGTATTAGTGATATTTAGCTAATATTTAGGGCCGACTGTTTGTTTGACTGTAAAGGTTTTTTTTTTTTTTGACGGGTTTGAGTGGTGGTGCTGGTGGTTTGGGCAGTGTAGTGGTGGTGGAGGTGGAGGTGGTGGTTGTATTTTGGTTTTTTTTATGTTATACAGACAATATCCAGTTTATAAAACAAACAATATTATATTTTCAGCTTGCAGACCTTCAGACCACATCTTCAGTTGCAGACATAAAATCAGCTGAAATCAGAATGCAGACAGTTTTTGTCTGAAAAAACAAACAACACCTAAATCATGTTCCGGACTGATAGGTTTAGAAGGCTAGTCAAGGACTCCCAAAAATAAGAGCCCCAAATATGATCTTCATTTCAACAGTTTAGAAGCCCAAAAACAAATGAAACTCACTCAACAAAATGGATTTGGGTTGTAGTGGGCTAGAAGTCGGAAAACCCAGGACCCACTTTCTAACAAGAAATCATACATTGCTAAATTCCTATTTTTAAGGACATATCACATATTTAGGGCATTTCAATTTCTATTTATCATTCTCTTAGACATTACACATAATACAGATTAGGTAACTTGCTTGATATTATGATTGTTATTTTGTTAGGCCACCCGGGGTGGCTTAAGTTTTGTACGTGATAGGAAATTTCAACGCGTGATACATGCAAACAAACCACCGCCACTGTTCAAATTCCACGCGTTAATTTTAATTTCCGTTATAAATTTGACGCGTGATGGAAGGAAGGATGTGAGGGGGTGTGAGGGTTTATTGTTGGGTGTTGTGAGTGATGGGCATTTCCACTAAAAAAGATTGTGAGTGATGGAATAATGGTTGATGACATGGCGGAAATTCGTTGGATGTTGTGAGTGATAAATGGGTGGTGAGTGATAGCCACCCCTACCCCCTTACACTTATTTGTTTACACATACTACATTAGGCATGTTATTAGGCTTTTGCATTAAACTAATTCATCATTGCTATTTCTTGTTATTATTATTGATCCCAAGCCGAGGTAAAAAATGATGGTTTATAACTTTATATCATAAAGTTTTTTAAAGGCCCCTGACTTTTTAGCTCGCTTAGAGCCTTCAAAAACTTTGTGTCGGCCCTAGCTCAAATTTACACCAACTCAACCATTAGACGAACTTATATTTAAGTATATTTTTAACAAAAATAACTAAGAGATTTCACATTAGCTATAATGTCATCAATAAATAACTCTTTTTTTTATCAAAGATATTATCATTTCTCGATTTCCAAATACGCAAATATGACACGATCACAATACCATGAAAAGCAACCTGCTCCTTTTCTCCCATCCTAATGTGTCACACCCCCAAAATACCACTTGCGGGAACCCCCACGAGGCGTGTGACGTATCAGGATCTAGCCACCAATCACATTGAACTCATAGTAATATTTCAAATAAAAACTTTCATTTATTAAAATAAGACGTTACAAAACATCATTCATTGTTCAGCGGAAGCATAATACAATAGTTAAGAATTTCATAACCCAAGAGTATAAAACCATTAGACTTGTCTCATGATTCCATGTATCTCGACCCATGACCACTCCAGCATCCCAGACAGCAAGTCCCAATGATATATACCTATAGACCTGCAAGCATGCAAAAAAGTGTATCAGACAACGCTGGTGATTTCACAATTTTGTTTACCGAAAATCGTGTTACAAGTTTAACTGCCAAAAGTTTAGTTTAGTTCAGTTCATAAGCAATTCCAAAAACAATGTTGATAATAACTTGATACCGCATATGGCTCCATATTATTTTGCCCTTTCCCCAATGCCCCTATCAACGCATTGGGCATGACTTAAGGTAATTAGTTCACGCCCGTCCTCCCCGGTACGGTGTGAGGGTGCCAAACCTAATAGCGCTATCAACTAAATACCCCGTTGCCTCCCCGACAACTAATTCGATAGATGATGGGACTTAAGGTGATAGGAGTGAGTGTATTATCCAACATTTTGGTTTAACATTCCAGACAAACCCATTACCCAATATTCCTCCCCATAATATTTACCAGATGTCCCTTCCCGGGACGCATGCTTGAAAAAGAGCAGTGAAGTCACCTTATATTTGCTCGGTAAGACTAGTTACTTGATTACAACGGGTCAACCAAATCCTAATACGGTTACCAATAAGAATCAGTTTCACATTCAAGTAGTTCACACATTATCACACATAAGCTAACAATCTGTACACATAGTCATATTTCATGTTCCATAATTCACATACAATTCTCATCCAGTGATGCATATTCAGGTCCACAACTCAACAACATGTAACAGTTCAACTATGGTTCGTTAAGTGTGTGATTTGACACAAACATGGCCGGCCCAATCATGCAATGTGTGACTACGGTCAACGTGTACGATTCGTTGCGTGTTCGTGGGCTGGTATCCCGTGTGCGACCCAACACCACCGGCCCACTAAACCCAAAGTCCAATGACTTGTGCGACTACATCAGAGTTGTGCGATTGGATGCTCTTGTGCGATTGGACCCATATTGTGCGATTGGGGTTTTGTGCCATCGATGTGCGGCCCAAACACTTGTGCGACTGACCTAGCCAACCGTTTCCCCTTATTTCCCGTAAACATAATTTCCATTTATTCCAAAACAGTTACAAGATCAAATTGGTTACAAGTTCAAACTTTCTAGAACCCTAATCATCGACCAACAGTTACATCATGTCTATCATCATCATCGTCATTAGTAATATATTTCATTATCAACATATTAATCAAGAGTATGGATCTAATTCACTTCTGGATTCGCATCAAACAACATAATTTTCATTAGCAACTAATCATCAATTACCATTTATTCATTACTAACAATTCTTATCATATAACAGTTTCATATGATCATTAATAGGTCGATCATGTAAGCAATCCGTAAACATTATTCCAAATCCAAAACGTAACCAAATCTGGATCTCGACATCGTTACTACTCGTACTAGCCTGAACATGTATTGTGCCCTAGGCCTTCGATCATGCTTATGTTTAATTTCATATCATTCATTACCTAACATCTTTGATTACACATACTGTTCATGATCTAGCCCATCAAGTTATTTACGTGATCTTATATACAAGCCAACATAATTCACACATAATTCAAATAACAAATAATGCAACTCAACATAATAGAGAACGTACTAACCAAGGAAGCGTAGAATGTAGGCTAGATCGGACGAGGAAGGCTCTGGTGGTGAGTAAGGTTGCCGTCGACACCAAGAGGAGAGGAAAAGAGTGTTAGGGTTTTGTTATCTCCTTGTGTAATTAGCCTCAAATGCTAACCCACCCCTCATTTAATCACGTTGGGCTTGTGGGGAAATTCTGGATCGGTTTGGGCTTAACATGGGTGGGCCGAGAGTGAGAGAACACCGAAGCGAGGGAATGTGCGATCCTAGAGAGGTGTGCGGCCCCATGCATTGCGTGGCTAAATGTTTCAAGCACTAATAATTCGTAACCATTAGATAAAACCAATCACCTCATAAACTTCATTACACATACAATGAATCATGACGAAAGGAAGTAGCACTAAGAAAGAAACATCTGAAAACACAAGTTGTCACATAATGGCCTTATAAAGCTCCACCCCTATCACCACCACCACCAAATCTGCCGCCACCACCAAATCCGCCACACCACAGCTTCCATCTAGCTCGTGACCTAACCACCACACCACCGTTAACTGTCACCATCACCGTCGCAACTCCATTTCTTCGGCACCGATCACCTCAATGGCCCGTTCATTCTTCATCCTCCACTCACTTTCCCGCCGGCGGATTTCCAATCAACTCATAAGTCTGTTCTTCATACCCACCGCTTTAGCTATAACCACCTCTCTCTTCATTCATCTCTACATTTCTTCAACCTCTATTTTATTCACTTCTCATCCTCACCGTCCATCTCAATCTCGTCATCATTTTCTTCAAAACTCAGATGGGGTTTCGTCTAAAGTGAAGAATCTTCGGACCCAATTGAAAGTTAAAAGTGTGAAGAAGAAAATTAGTCAAAGACAAACTCTATTTATTATTTTTTTTTCTAAATAAATGGGTAAAATGACTTAAATACCCTCATGTACCTTGCACATGATAAACTTAACTGAATTTTTTTAACTAGAAAAGAGGTAATGGACGTAGGGTGTAATGAGTTTTCCAAATAAATGATTGTGACTGTAATTATTGAAATTAAAGACTATACACTACAATTCGATACAAATATAAAAGACGAAAAGTGTAATTTACCATAAATATAAATTAAGAAAAAAATACTTAGGTACAATTTGCATATTCCTAATTTGGTTTGATTTTTGATTTAGGTTGTAAAATTTTGAAAATCGAATAAACCAAATAAACTATAAACCGAATGTACGAACACCAATAAAAGGTTGAAGTTATTGCAAAAATTATGGAAGTCGTGTAACTATTTAAGCGGTGGACCTAAAATTAGTCAAAAAAGTAAAATAAAATAAAAGGCATCAATATCATTCTCACCGTTTATTGCAAAAGAAAAAAGAAAAATAAATAAATCAGACGACTTCCTCTTTCGATCTCTCTTATTCGCATTTTTCCCCTTTCGCAGAAACCCTAAATCGGAGGTCTGAGATCGACGAAATGTTGCGAGTCGCCGGGAGGAGATGCTCTTCATGGTGGTCGTCTACTCCGGCTTCATCCGCCATCATCTCTCGCAATTCAATCACCGGATGCGGCGTCGTTTCAACGTCCGATGATTCCAGATCCGTTTCCGATTCAAATCCATCTTACCTCAATTCCATGTTTCTTCAACATATCAGAGGTCACTTGTTTCAACGCTTTTAATTATGTAGTAATTAGATATCGATTCATTTTAATTCATTTGCTGTTTACGGATTTGTGTAGATGCGTGTAGCGAATTTGCATTTTGTTGACAGTTAATTGATATTTACACGGTTCTAGAACGTGTTATATGTTCACCTGGTAATTAGCTTTAGATAATTTAGCTGTAGATGTTGATGATTTAGATTCCTATATCGATGGATTATTGCGATTTTTTCAAGCATATTTTCTGTGCGGGGATTTTTTTTGATTTTTTTTTTTCTGTTATTGGATATTTTAGACACAGGCTTGCTTGTATACATATGCTTCAGATCATTATCTGATGACTGTTATATGTTTGTTTCTCTGTTTTTAAAGTTTTGAGTGGCCTATGAAGATGTAAAAAGGCTGAAAGAAGTTGATACATGTCAAACATTTCTTTTGTTTTGCTATTTATATTTCTTTGTAACTTTTGTGTTTATTTCAAGCTACACGTTAGCGTATTTAGGCTTGATTAAGAAGTTCAGTTTCCAATTGTTTAAAGAAACACCGATAACGTATATTCTATCTAAAGTATTAGCACACGTCCGTATATTTTTTCCAAACTTTTGAGACTTAGTATTTTTGGCAAATTTTAATGCGGTCGTGCGGCATGGTATGCCGTTTCTTATAAATTGTTTGGTTGATTGTTTTATTTACAAACACAGATTGCTGTCAACAATATACTGCGTAAATAACTATGCGTGAATGCGTGATTCAATATACTTCATGACATGGATGATCATGGTTGCCTGATCCATTTAACAAAGCAGACACTGTTAAGATGTATGTGTATCATAGTCGGTATAAATTTTGACATTCTATGTCAGCTGAACAGTACGTGGTTGGCTGTTTCAGCACAAATATTGTGAGGAAATAATCAAACCATTTTTATATGATTGGTGTTGTACTTTACAATCTGCAGCCAATGAGTGGTTAATGCAGTCGTTTTTCTTCTCATTTTTTGATCACATTCATTAGCAATGTCCTCATTCCTTAGTTCCATGGATGGTCATGGTTGCCTGATCCATTTTTTTATTTATTTATGTCATAACTCATAAGAACAAGGAGCATGGTGTATGTTTTTTGTAGTCTTAGCTGTATGTTAAAAAAACTAATGGTAACTATACAACGGTTACAAAATGGCCTGGCTGGACAGGTTGAGTAATAACAACTTGTTAATTTTACTAATGAAAAAAAGTTGAGTGCTCTATGTTAAGTTGTTTCTTAATTTTTTATTTGGGTGTTGACTACTTGACTTTCATGTTATGGCTACAGGTCTTTCTACTGGTTCAGTTGCTCCAACAAACGACCTAGGTTTTCAAGTCCCAGCTACCGTTGCCGCCATTCAGAACCCAACATCCAAAATCACTTACGATGAGTACAATCATGAACGATATCCACCCGGTGACCCCAGCAAACGTGCATTTGCATACTTTGTGTTAACCGGTGGCCGGTTCGTTTATGCATCACTTATCCGTCTTTTGGTACTCAAGTTTGTTCTAAGCATGTCTGCTAGTAAAGACGTTCTTGCCCTTGCTTCCCTCGAAGTTGACCTCACAAGCATCGAGCCCGGGACCACGGTCACAGTCAAGTGGCGTGGGAAACCAGTTTTCATCAGGCGTAGAACCGAAGACGACATCAACTTAGCCAACAGTGTTGATGTGAACTCTCTTAGGGACCCACAGGAGGATGCGGTTAGGGTTAAAGACCCAGAGTGGCTCATAGTTGTTGGGGTATGTACCCATCTGGGTTGCATCCCGTTGCCGAATGCAGGTGACTTTGGTGGTTGGTTCTGCCCGTGCCATGGGTCTCACTATGACATATCTGGAAGAATCCGGAAGGGTCCGGCTCCTTACAATCTTGAGGTGCCTACTTATAGCTTCTTGGGTGACAATAAGTTGCTGATAGGGTGAGAATGCTATAAGCAAGGGTTAGTATAAAGAGTGCTGCAAGAAAGCATGACTATTGGTTTAATTTTTGTTATAATTTTTCTTTGAATTTGTATCAGAATTTTGTATGTGCTGCCACTGAGTTTTGAATAAGGCAGCATAAGGTGCTTTATGTGTTGGGAATAACTGATATTGTTGTGATTCTCAATTTCTCATTTTGATTCCAGGACTGGTTTCTTCCGCAAGCTAATATCCTCTATAACACACAATTGACACGTATCATGTTAAAGAGTTTGACTCCAGGCTAGCCATCTTTGAAAACTTGCACATTGTTGAATTGTAAATTTGTATTTCGATAAGGTTACGAAAAATATACTATTAACAAATTTTAAGATGTAAATACCAACATTTTGTAAACTAAGTTTGAAAATTAAAACTTTTCAAGCTCTTTCTCTTGATGTACATACGGATCAAAATAAACTAAATTCAAGTAGAGAAGTATAAGATTCGTAATCATATACTTTATGTATTGTTACTTGATGGGGTATGGTCCCAGATCTCGCGTCAACACGACCGCGAGTGACCATTACCCTTATCAAAAACCCCCACCAGCAAGAACTTATCTGTGTCCGTGCGGGCACGTGCGAACACAGCGGTTCAAACCAATCTGTCCATTGATGGGAAGACTTACCTTAAGTACGAGAACGAATGTTACGCATAGCGATGCGGCCTGACACCGCATCCTATGGACATTTTCGTCACGACAAGGGATCTGGACAACAGTAATAGTCACCAAGCGGCGATGCGGCACGGCACCGCATCCCGCATCCATCTTGGCCAGAACAAGAACGCGGGAACAACATCAGTTACCGCAAGCAGCGATGCGGCCCGGCACCGCATCCTACCTACAAAGCAAGTGGGTCTGACACCACAGTGCAAGTGGCACTGAGAACAATCACCTGTCAGCCCACATGTGTGCAACAGTCTGACACCACAGCAGGACGTGGCATCACCACCATAATCGACAGGCCTGACACACCTACAGGAAGCTGCGCGATGCCAGACTAGCCACTCAACTACCCTCCTTCACTCCTCGGCTATAAATACCAACCCCAAACCAGGTTTGAGGTATCTCTTCACAACTCTCTCACTACTACTACTATCACACTTTGCTTCCCAAGCAAACTACTGATTCTCACGCCGGAGAGTGGTAACAAGGAGCACCCCCACCCCATCCTCCTTGTCACGAGTCACGGCTTTTTTCCTTGTGCAGGAAACCAACCAGCGGACGATCCAGCCAGCGATCCTCGGAAAGAAGGGATTAACCCTACTTGACGAGACCAGTGTGTTGACCCTGCCCGGTTAACCATTGTTTCATCATTGGCGCCCACCGCTACTCTTAACACTTTTTTCCATCATCCCTTTCTCTCCAAAGATCATGTCTGATCGCCTAAACAACACTGCCGGGGATAATTTAAATCCCGCAAACACAGGGCCTACGGGGACTGCTCCTCCAGCCCCAAACACTGAACATATTGGCACATCAACGCAAGGGGGCGCATCCCTTACGTTCGGACACGATCTGTCACAATACGCTTCTGTGATACCTCCAGGCATGAACCTTCATACCTGGTACGACCAACAACAAGCTCTGCTGGCCGCAACATACAACAGAGCTTGCGCAGAAGCGCAAGTACCTGTGGGGCCTACCCCGGCACCGCATACACCTACGGGTCGTATTTTATAATACGACGGCAGGGCCCCCACAAATCCAGCCTCTCGGAGTAGGCACGAAAACCGCGGTTCCTCTTACTGCGACGTCCGCACACTTGATGAGGACGATTCCTCGTATGGGTCCCGCCGCAGGGTCCCTATACATAGCCGCCTAGGCCCCCATGGCGAAACTAGGCGACAGTCTACAGCCCATCACGGCCCCGACATCCATAGCCGGCTGGGACCTCAGTCCCACCATGAAGGGCAGAGCCGTACCGATCCGGACGACGGTACATATTGCGGGGAGTCTCATGCTACTAGCAGTAGACCGGGAGGACGCAATTATGTTCCTCCCACTCAACCCCGCACCACATACCTCCGCGCTGCAAAGCGCCACCAGAGCCAACCCTACAGGCCGAAATCTGCGGCCGAAAACTCTAAGTTTGTCCCGGAGATTGCCAACGCCGATGTCACCACCACCAAGTTCCCATTAAACATTGGGAAATACAACGGTTCGGCCGACCCGGATGACCACATGAACATCTTCGTCGGCGCCGGGTGCAACGGCAGGTGGGATGAACCCACTTGGTGTCAATTTTTCCCGCAGACCCTAACAGGTCTGGCCAGGGCTTGGTTCGATTCTTTGCCAGTGGGGTCACTGACCTCATTCGAGGACTTGCAAGCAAAGTTCCTCACGCATTTTTGCCAGCAGCGACGTCATGAACGTGATTATATGGACGTCATGAACATCTGGCGCAGAGACAACGAATCGCCTGAGGCGTTCGTTGTCCGTTACAATAAAGAGTGTCTGGAGATAGGCGACGTTGCAGACCAAATGGCACGCAACCATTTCATTGTTGCCGTTAAGGACGAACAAATGGTTATAACTATCTTCGGCAAGGAAGGATTGCCTAAGAAATGGGAAGATGTCATGGCTGCGGTCAAGACATACGCCCAGACTCAGCGGTCCCTCAAACCGCACGTCTCAAAGGCACATCCCCAAACGGAAGGCCAGTTCTCCCACCAAGAGCACAAGCGCAACCGGGACACATGGAATCGCGGCAGCGATCCTAGACCATATGTCCCGCGTAACAACCAGCTCGACGCAAGGGCAACAATCAACGCCCAGCGTGAAAACCGGGCGTCGAAGAAGGAGTCTCGGGACCGTAACTGGACCGAGATCAACCAGTCACCAAGCGACGTCCTCCTTACGGACGCGCAATTCCTGCGACCGGCCCAACCGATGAAGTCCAAGAAGAACTAGGATCTCGCACTCTACGGCGAGTATCACAAAGACAATGGCCACACAACAAACAACTGCAGCATCAGTCTCCGACTGGAGAGTGAGCGAGCCCTAAAAGAGGGGAAGTTGCAACATCTGTTGCCAGCCGCGCAAAAACAAACCAAGCGCATCACCCCCCACAACGAGGGCCCCTCCACGGGTAAGAGGACCATGTACGTGGCCTCAACCCACATGATTAATGGAGGACGAGGAAAGCCGCGCAAGGCGGCAAGAAGACCGGACAATGACTAGAAAGACGAGCAAGTCGTCTTTCCAAAAGTCCGAGGCGGACCGCGTGACAGGCGCGCCGTCGTTATCACAGGCCACCTGGCTCACTACTGCACCGAACGACTCTTCATCGATCCGGGCAGTACATTTGACATCATATACGAGCAATGCTTCAACCAGTTTGACGAAGAAGACAAGGATCGGTTGCAGCCGGTGGACTACCCGTTGGCCGTGTTTGCTGGGGAAACCGTATTCCCCCTGGGCCAAGTTACTTTTCCTGTGCGCCTCACCAACGGAAGGCACACACGAACGGAGGAGGTAAACTTCATGGTTTTACCTCACACCTCCAAATATGACATACTTCTCGGGAGGGAGTCCCTAGGCGACTTCAACATGATCACATCCGTCCCCCACTCTGCCATTGGTTTCCCAACCGAGACGGGGGTTGCGATAATATACGCCCGCAGAGATGTTATGTCCACGGACGAGCTGCGTCCGGCCAAGATAGCAAGGCCCACCCCCAACACTCAACCAGAAAAATGGGTTCTTAACGCAAGGCACCCAGAGCAAACAGTCACGTTGGGCCACGCCTTGTCCCCCACCATCAAAGCGCACCTGAAGCAGCTCCTCTTCAGGAACCAGGATATTTTTGCGTGGACACCCGCAGACATGACAGGGGTACCACGCGAAATTGCGCAACATTTCTTGAATACCATGCCAGGTATCAAGCCGGTGATCCAAGGCCAACGCCACCTTGGATCAGCAAAAAACGAGGCGATGCATGAGCAGGTCCAAGAACTGCTCTTCGCAGGCATCCTGCGGGAGGTCAAATACCAGACTTGGCTATCCAACCCAGTCATGGTAGAAAAACCAACCGGGGGCTGGCGCATGTGCGTCGATTATAAAGATCTCAACAAAGCCTGCCCCAAAGATTGTTACGCACTTCCGGAGATCGACGAGAAGGTCGATAACCTTGCACCATTTCGATGGAAGTGTTTCCTCGATTGTTACAAAGGCTACCACCAGGTACAGATGGCAATCGAGGACGAAGATAAAACGGCATTTCGCACGCCTACCGGGAACTACTGTTACACAAAAATGTTGTCCGGGTTGCGCAACGTCGGCGCAACCTATCAAAAGTTGATGAACGGCACTTTTCGCGGTCAAATAAGCAAAAGTGTCGAAATCTATATGGACGACCTGGTCGTCATGAGCATGGAGGAAGACACCATGCTCAATGATATTGAGAGAACATTCCAAACTCTGCGAAGCGTCAATATGAAGCTAAACCCAGGGAAATGCTCATTTGGAATGGAAGAAGGCAAGTTCCTTGGATTCATCGTAACCAAAGATGGATTCAAGGTGAACCCGAAAAAAGTTCAGGCGATCGAGCGCATGCCATCGCCTTCAACGATGAAAGAAATGCAACGACTAGCCGGCAGGCTAGCCGCACTGAATAGATTTTTAGCCAACCATGCAGCTAAGTCTTACCCTTTCATCAAGACCCTGCGGAGCTGCTTAAAAAAAGGAACAATTCCAATGGACCGCAGATGCCGAAAAAGCTTTCCGGGAGATGAAAGAGTGTTTGATTCAACTCCCAACTCTAACCGCACCACGCAAGGATGAGCCACTTATCTTGTACTTATCTGCCACGGACAACGCGGTAGGTGCGGTACTCATAGTGGAGCGAGAAGGAGTTCAAACACCCATCTACTACAACAGCAAAATGCTCAACGACCCAGAGACGAGATACTCCATCATGGAGAAGTTGGTATTATCACTAGTGCACGCGTCAAGACGGTTGCGACGATACTTTGCAAACCACGTCATCATGGTGTTAACCAACTACAGGATCGACCCGATCCTATCAAAACCCGACATCTCTGGTAGATTAGCAAAATGGGCAATTGAGCTGGGCGCACTGTCACTGAATTATAAGCCGCACCCCGCAATCAAAGGCCAAGTTCTAGCTGATTTCGTTGCCGAGGTACCGGCAAATCGCATTCAAGAATGCGAGGAAGAGCAAAACCCTGCATCGCCACCATCCACCGCAGAAACCTGGGCACTATATACAGATGGTGCATCCAACGAGGATGGTGCAGGTGCAGGTCTGCGACTCGTCAGCCCCGATGGCCAAGAGCTCACCTATGCAATTCGCCTCGATTTAAAAAGCACGAATAACGAGGCAGAGTATGAGGCTCTACTGGCAGGACTACGTCTAGCAATCAAACTCGGCGTCCAACATTTGGAAGCACATGTCGACTCACTATTGGTTGCAGGGCAGATGCGCGGGGACTATGCCGCGAAAGGGGATATCATGATCCTCTACCTCGAGCAAGCCTTGCAACTAAGATCAAAGTTCGCTTCCTTCAATATCCGCCATATCAACAGGAGTGAAAACAAACCCGCGGATGCACTGTCAAAACTCGCATCCACCAGCTTCCAACACCTGGTAAAGGAGGTACGCATCGAAATCCTACAAAATCCCTCAGTACCCCTGCGCCAAGTCAATGTCATCCAGTATGGTACAACATCCTGGATGACACCAATCATTGCATATTTGCAATCAGGTGTTACTCCCGAAAGCAAGGCAGAGGCACGTAAGTTGCAATACAAAGCGTGTCATTATCAAATGGGAGACGGTATCTTATATCGTAAATCATACCTGGGCCCACTCCTACGATGCGTCGACCCCCAAGATTCCACATACCTTATCAGAGAAATACACGAGGGAATATGTGGCATACACGCAGGCCCACGCATGGTGGTGGCCAAAATCATGAACGCCGGGTACTACTGGCCCGGCATGCACCTAGATGCCGTCAAAGTCCTGCGCAAGTGTTTTAATTGTCAGAGGCATGCTCCCAAGACCTTGCACCCCAAGAACAACCTGATCCCCGTCACCACCGCATATCCATTCCAAAAATGGGCAATCGATGTGGTGGGACCTTTTCCAGACGCACCAGGTGCAGTGAAGTTTATCATAGTAGCTGTTGATTACTTTACAAAATGGGTAGAGGCAAAACCGCTCGCCTCAACCACCGCTATGGTAACAAGGAAATTCATCTGGGAACATATCATCTGCCGTTTCGGTCTACCAATGTGCATCGTTACCGATAACGACACCAACTTCGCTGTCGATGACTTCCAAAAATGGCTAAAGGAACTAAACATTGAACACATATTCTCCTCAGTGGCGCATCCGCAGGGGAACGACCAAGTCGAGAGTATCAATAAAAGTTTAGTCGAAGGCATCAAAGCACGGTTGGGAACAGCCATACGCGGCTGGGTCGATGAACTCCCAAGTATCTTATGGGCCCACAGGACAAGCCCAAAGACAAGTCACGGTGAGACACCCTTCAGCCTGGTCTATGGTTCGGAAGCGGTGATCCCCGCGGAAGTAGGCCTCCCCTCACCTCGAATGTTGGCTATCAACAACATAGACAACAATGAAGAACGCAGGGTTGACTTGGACCTCCTGGAAGAAATGCGTGAAAACGCTGCCATCAACGAGGCCAAGTACAAAACCAAACTTGAAAAGTACTACAATGCACGCGTCCGCATTTGTACTTTTAACCCGGGAGACTATGTCCTTCGCGACAACGAAGCATCTAACGCTGAACGCCCAGGGAAACTTGCCCCAAAGTGGGAAGGACCCTACCTCATCCAAGAGATCCTGGGCAATGACGCGTACAAATTGCAAACATTAGAGGGCGAAACTATCGCCCGCACATGGAACGCACAACAGTTTCGACGCTGTTACATGTAAGCCATGTTTTTTTTACATTCACCATGTAACTTATCGGGCCGCAGGCCATTTGCAAATAAATAAATGAACGATTCAATGCAATATTGTTTATTTACTTCTATTACAAATGCGTGTTCCACTCTGCGGTATCTGCAAAAACAGATTGGCAAAATCTTCATTCGCGATACCCACACAGAGTGGTGACCACACGCAAGTATTGTAATAGGCCAGCAATGGCAAAACATCAACTGTCTATCCGGCTGGATATGCAAATACGGTTTTTACAAAGCCTACACAATTCCTAAACCCTAACGGGATAAAAACAGGAATTGACTAATACTCATACGACAAAGGTATAGAGTATACTCAACCGCGCTTACAGCGGGTAGAGTTCTACATATACAAGTTCAAACATGCAAGAAGTGAAAACACTTGTACAAATTGAACAAAACGATTAAAACTTTATATTCAAAAAATGTCTACACCTACGCGGTGCACACGATATTTACATAAAGGTTTTAACATTTACATCGAGGAAACAAAAAAGGGGCACGCAGGCCAAACTAGTCCTTCTTTATACCGCTGGGACCCGCACCACCCTTGCCATCACCAGCAGTCTCTTCCTCCTCATCTTCCTCATCAGCATATAATAACCGCAAGCGGTCTACGTAGTCTTCTGCGTCTAGGCATTCGTCAAGTTTCTCAAGGGCGGAAATGGACGTATCGTTATACGCCGCAAGAGCGGCAGCAAGAAGCGCTTCAGTATCCACGCCATGGAAACCGGACCTTTCATCGGTATATCTGCCCTGAGCCATAATGTTCATATGACTGATGCACCGGTTGTAGCCAGCTTTAAAACCAGCGTCACGCGCGCGCAACCTAATTTGCTCTACACCAGCTGCGTTCTCAGGCGCGTCAAGAATAGCCCTAACAATATGCAAGGCACAAGCAATAAGGTTATCAATGGCAAACCTAAAAATATAGCAAAGACAACGGGTACTTACATGCCCGATACCGTGGATACGCATCCATTCGCGATCCTCCTTGAGCTGATCGAATGAAGAAACAAGGCTATCCCTAGCCTCGGCAGCCTCCCTTACCCGCGCTTCAGCTTCAGCAGCACGGGCAATAACCTCTTCAACAATGGTTACCCGGTTCCGCACTTCGGCCTTTTAACAAGGAAAACACAAGTACACAAGGATAATCAACATGCTTGTGAGATATATATACAAATTCAAGAGCAAAAGAAATTCATACCTGGAGGCCCTGGACAGTTTTGTTTAAGTTGGTGCGGTCAGCATTTGCCCTTTCAAGAGCCTTGGCAGCACGGGCCTCCGCCTCCTTGGCCTCTTCAAGAGCCTTGACAACGCGAGCTTCGGCCTCCTTGGCCTCTTTGGCAACCGCGTCAGCTGCGGCTTTCTCCTTAACCAAAGCAGTATTCGCTGCCTTGACATTAGTAAGCTCCTGACGAACACGAAAGAGAGTTTCATTCTGTTTGGCCTAAGATTCTTTCCAAGTCTTGCGCTCATCAGAAAATGTCTTGCGCTCATTAGAAAGAGATTCTTTCCAACTCCTGCGCTCATCAGAAAGCAGTTTGGCAAGGGTACGAACCTGTTTAAGCTCAGCAGTTGCAGCCCACTCCTGAGTCTGTTTATGCTTTTCAAAGGCTGCCTTATCCCTCTTAAGCTGCTCCGCACCCTCACGAGCAGCCTTCACCAACTCTTCAGCCTCAGCTCGCAAGCGAGCAGTTTCATCCTCCTTGCGCCCCAGTACCTTGTAGTCTTCCATAATGGCATTCGCCATTATGGAACTCCCCACAAGCATGGAGGAGAGTTGATTGATCCGGAGCTCACGTGGCAAAGCGTGGGCCCGATTAACTTCAAATAGGGTGCCCAAACCACCCAAAATCTCCTTACACGCGGAGGGGTCAGCAGAAATATCATCCCCTTACATTACATTCCATGGGGGGCGGTGATAGGTCATGTCCCGGTCTTCCGTGTAGGTGCGGAAGTAGAACTCCAATTCAGACTCTTCAGGCTGAATAGAAGGTCCTTTGAAACCCGCACCCCCAGACGCGAAACCAGAAGCCTTCTCAGTAGCAGGAGATTTTTTCTTCTCAGCATCAGCAAACTTCAGGTTAAGCTCGTCAGTATCCTGCGGAGAGATCAGGTTATCATGGGAATCCACCGTATCAAAGATATGTGCCGCAGGTTTCTTCCCAATATCCTCTGCCCGCGCAGAAGGCTCAGCGATAAAGGCTTTAGCAACCCCCGCATCCGCAGTCGTGTCATGCAGGGGGAACGAGGAGCATCAAACATAGAGAAACCTTCATCTTGCGGTTCTGTGAACAAAGCAGAAACACCTATCAATTACAAGTACAATAACAAACCACTTGTAAAGGGTATGAGACACTTGCCAGAAACAACCACAGGTTTCACAGGTTTCACAACAGCTGTCTGTTTGGTCTGTATCTTCGGACGCTTCTTCTCACCGGCATCCGCAGCCTTCTCCGGTTTTCTCTTTCTCTTCTCATCAGCAGGCTTGGAACCCGCAGAGGTCCCACCTGCAGCCGCACCACCACCTGGAACACCCAAACCCTCAAGGGTGTCAGACACTACCACGTAATCGGTATACCTGCGGAAACGAGAACGAGAGATACCTGCCGCCTTCGGCACCAAAGGCGGAACAACAGGAGCCTCAGGTTTTTTCTTGCCACGACCCCGCGCAGCTTTCTCTGCATGCTTTTTGGGATCACCCTTCACCTAAAATTTACCCAGGGCCCCAAGAGTACCTGCATTTACATCATCAAAACAAGCAAATAAGAAAGTTGAACTTCTTTACAAAGCAAGCAAAAAGATTATGGAATATACCTTTTCCTTGTGGCAGGGGTGCGTTCAACCCTTCGCGATCAGGAACGCGGAAGTTGTTGACAATAGTCAAATTATAACCTTTTTCACCTTCCGCAAGCGGAAGTAACTCAACCTTGCCCGTGAAGGTTGGATCAAACATCCTCCACAAAGGAGCATCCGCTGATAGTACAATTGCAAATCAGTAACGAATATGGAAACAAGGAAACCGCACAAAAGTAAGAATACTTACCACCACTCTTGTCCCGCACAACGGGCCTTGACTTCCTATCGGGCCTGGTCAACATCATCCGCAGCACCCACAACTGCGAGTTGTCCAGCTTCTTATGCTCAACGGTCTTCAACCTTGGAAACCACTCCACCGTATCCACACTAGGAATATCAATATCCTCCGCAAGGATCGCCTCGTTCACATTGCGGAAGGTCATCCTGGCAACAATCACGGCTGCCTTAATGTAGAAGAACTTTGTCTTCCACTTTGTGATACCCTTTGGTGGGGTCATCAGCTTAGTACTTCCATACCGTTGGCTAAAAGAGAAAAACCCAGTATTTACAGTTAACTGGTAAAACCGTCGGAAGCTTTCAACAGAAATTTCCAGACCAAGAACACGGAAGGTGTACTCGAAATTTCTAATCCGAATAATCCCAAACGGACTCATTTGGGAGATATGGAGCTTGTAATACTCCAAAACCTCAGCAACAAAAACATTTAATGGTAAACGAAGGTTACCATCAATGAAGGAATCAGCCCACATGGTCACATAACCGGCCGGAGCATAGGCACCGGTGTCACCCTCCTGGGGATAAACAGCCCCATACTCCTGGGGCATTTGAATGCTGGTCATCAGGTTGTCAAATAGAGCCTTCGACCACTTCAATACTGGTAAGCCACCGCCGGGGGCACTACCACCGTCTTCCTCCTCTTCAGCCGCCACCGGCGAAGAATGTTCAGGGTTTTCACCCTCAGCATTGTGTGGATTGGATGGTTCAGCCATCAAGAAATGTAATAAAGAAAGTGGAAGAATGAGTTTACAAGAAAACTCAGAAACTTGACTGGAATTTCAGACAAAGTTTATAGGAGAAGACAAAGTTTCCCCTTATATACTCATCGCAATTAATGCGATGCAGTAAACCGACTCATCACGTTCAAAATGGGCCAATTACGTGACGCCACGTGTTCAGCGACGGTTCCGCTGACGGTTACCACGCGCGCGTGGCCATCCACGCGCCTGACAAAAGAGACTTTTTACACTCCTTGCTACAGTGCATTTATGACCTCGGGCAGTGCAAACGTCCTTTCATTTCAGCACATGACAGAATCCTACCAACTTTCACCAACCCACACGTGCGATCGTGACGTATGCAGCAGAAAGCGACAACATTATCCAAACATAAGCG
This sequence comes from Helianthus tuberosus, assembly GCA_030545235.1. Classification (NCBI taxonomy): domain Eukaryota; kingdom Viridiplantae; phylum Streptophyta; class Magnoliopsida; order Asterales; family Asteraceae; genus Helianthus; species Helianthus tuberosus. The sequence goes on along the minus strand of CM060383.1, from coordinate 33,206,000 downwards.
GCATGCGGTTTCTCTGGTTTACAGCACCATAACCCATACCGCATGTCGTTTTTTACATACACCTCAAAAAAGGCAAAAAATATATCTCTACATTATGTAAAGGGTTATAACCAATATCCGCATATACCCACATGCACACGTGGAATATGCGGAGATGACACACACAAACCCGCATAGGTGTGTCAGATACTCAGAACCAGCATGGTTCTTTGGACTGCAAAAACCGCTTCTCAGGATGCGGTAAACTGCATCCACAGCAAGCTTATTCAAGCTTTAAATCCCTCGTCTCCGGTTCACAACCACAGAGGGGACGCAAACAGCTTCTCCTTAGGAAAAAGGACAAATATGCTGGCCAACCTCACATCAGCAACCCTGACTCCTGATCCTTCAAGAGCCATATCCAAGCTTCAAACTCTCTAGAAGCGAGTTCTTTGCTGCAAACCGCAGACACTAATGTGTAGCGGCGGCGAAATACAAATCCGCGAACAGTAGCTACGGAAGAGCCACGACTAAACCACCACGCGATGAAGCAAAGCTACTTCAAAGAAAACTGCTTTCCAACCAAGCGTGAAGGAAAGTGGCTACAGAACGAATGCGAACGAGTTTCACCCAGATTCCCAAGTATCTAAGGTGACCTCCTGCGGCAACACTACTTCAAGAAAAACTACTTTCCACCAAAGCGTGAAGGAAAGTAGCTAAGGAACAGTGGTAACAAGTCTGCTTATGACTGTTTACCCACCTACGAACCGCATAGAATAAACAATGGTGGGTACTACCAGACCCATGACCATGTTTATTTGCCCATAGTCCAGATTCACATTGTTCGACCAAACACGGCCAACAATGACTCAAGTACCCCACATAGTTCGACCACACATGGCCAACGATGTGCAGCAACGAGGTAACCGCAAAGGACATGCGGTTACTTGAGAGCTAAAACCGCAGAGGACGTGCGGTTACTAGAGAGCTAACCTGGAGAACACGAAAACCCACAAAACAGGGATCATCGTTGAATGTCCAGTTGCTAAACATAGAGCTTCAGCAAAGTACTTGTAACATTGCATCAGCTGACGCAGAGGTTACAACTAGAGTGGCGATCACGAACATCTTCCGTCACCATCTCAAAGGTTGGTTCGAACCCTGCTAACATCTTCAGTCACGATCTCAAAGGTTGGTTCGAAACACCAACAGGTGGCTGATGACATCAGAAAAAGGTGGACCATATAACCAGGTCAAATCCTTGGCTGAGAATTCCGCATCAGACGAAACTTGCTCACCGGTACGAAAGAGACGTCACCGGACCCGCAGCTTGATTTACTGAAAGTAGGAGCCATCTGCATGGCCCATATTCTACCTTCTAGACACCATAGTCCAGTATCCCTCCCACATGCAACTTGCAAAAGGAAGGAACACTAGACTGGGGGGACTTGATGGGGTATGGTCCCAGATCTCATGTCAACACGACCGCGAGTGACCATTACCCTTATCAAAAACCCCCACCAGCAAGAACTTATCTGTGTCCGTGCGGGCATGCGCGAACACAACGGTTGAAACCAATCTGTCCATTGATGGGAAGACTTACCTTAAGTACGAGAACAAATGTTACGCATAGCGATGCGGCCTGGCACCGCATCCTATGGACATTTTCATCACGACAAGGGATCTGGACAACAGTAATAGTCACCAAGCGGCGATGCGGCACGGCACCGCATCCCGCATCCATCTTGGCCAGAACAAGAACGCGGGAACAACATCAGTTACCGCAAGCAGCAATGCGGCCCGACACCGCATCCTGCCTACAAAGCAAGTGGGTCTGACACCACAGTGCAAGTGGTACTGAGAACAATCACCTGTCAGCCCACATGTGTGCAACAGTCTGACACTATAGCAGGACGTGGCATCACCACCATAACCGACAGGCCTGACACACCTACAGGAAGCTGCGCGATGTCAGACTAGCCACTCAACTACCCTCCTTCACTCCTCGGCTATAAATACCAACCCCAAACCAGGTTTGAGGTATCTCTTCACAACTCTCTCACTACTACTACTATCACACTTTGCTTCCCAAGCAAACTACCGATTCTCACGCCGGAGAGTGGTAACAAGGAGCACCCCCACCCCATCCTCCTTGTTACGAGTCACGACTTGTTTCCTTGTGCAGGAAACCAACCAGCGGACGATCCAGCCAGCGATCCTCGGAAAGAAGGGATTAACCCTACTTGACGAGACCAGTGTGTTAACCCTTCCCGGTTAACCATTTTTTCATCATTACTCAAATACACTGATCAAAGAATGAGACGCTTATGAGATGATATAATTATATACAAGTGTATGTCTTTTTTGAACCAACAATTTTTTACACCTAAATAGCATCTAATCTTGCACTTATAAGGGTTTAAACTCGCATAACTTTTGTGGGAGGCAAACACATGTCACTAGGTCATGGATATATTCAAGTGTATGTGATTCTTGCATTTATCTTATGTGCTTAATTTTTTGTATATTAAACAAGTCGAATGGCTCTTTATAGTGATGGGTTCAAAATGGAACCACCGCATATTTATGAGCTATTTGATTCCCTGGTGTAAACATGTACAATAAGAATGTATAGGATTAGATTCAAATTCAAAGTGAAAAAATAAATAAGAAAATGTAAGAAGGATTTTAGTCTATCTTTTTTGAACGACAAGGAACGACGTGCCAACCACCGTGACACCGGGCGTTGTGGCCAATGTCGACTACTCGACCGCCGCCAGCCCCTTGGTTCTCCCAGATGCGCGGAAACCTGACCTCCACCCGCCCGAATGCACGACAGTGGAATAATCGGTAAAACCTCGCCTCCCATCCAAGACGAACCGGCACCACCCGTATTCTTCCTTCACCTGGATACCGCAGAAAATAATGGGGAGAGTGGGAGTCGAACACTCGAACCGGGGTCACAAGTCTTTCCCCAACCACTCCACCACTACCTCATTGGCAAGGATTTTAGTCTATTGATCTTATATTTTGAGGGTTAACATTAGTTTTAGGGAAAAGAAAATAGTGGAAGTGAGGAAATCCTGCATTTATTGACTTTCTCTCTTTACATGCAAGACATATGTCAATTCTCCCCTCAATTTAAAACATCCATGACTTTTTCATATGATATTTAAAAAAAATTCATCGTAATAAAGAGCGTATTTTTATATTTATTATGAGTATGATATTGCTATATAAAATAAAATAAATTTTACTGTGTTTTCTTTGCATTGTGTTAAAGGTTCTGCTCATTGTGTCTTTCAACAGGGTTTTGGTCATTATGTTTTAACTAGGGTTTTTATGCATTGTGTTATTATCAATACTTATAACACAATGTTAATTTAAGTTATGTCCATTGTGTTTTTATCAATACATATAACACAATAAAGATGGTGTTATATTTGGATTTTCTATACATTGTGTTATAAGTTCTAATTATTGTGTTTAGTCTGTTATCCATTATGTTTTAATATATTATTCATTTTGTTTTTATATGTTGTCCATAAATTACAAAAAAAGTGTAACACCCCATGTTTCGAAAGTCAAAGTCAAATTCAAGATTGAAGTCAAAGGGATATAAGATTGCTAATTGCGATCTGTCACTCCTTGCTCAATTCCTGTTTTGACTTCTATGACTTTTAGATAGTCTATTTTATGCTTTACGTTAGTTGTATTATGTGGAGTACTTATTAATAATCGAGGTTTAATCGCTATTTATCACATGTTTTATCGCTTATCGCAATCGCACTTGCAACTCGAATTATGCGTCTGGAATGTTGTTTATGTGTGTGTGCTAGTTATGTGTTATTTGTGCATGTTTATTTATATTGTTGCTGTGGTGATTAATCGAAACGCAATTGAAACGCAATCGCAATCGAATCGCAAACGCTAAACGAACATTAAATAAGGATGCTTGTATGTTGATATAGTAGTTGGATTAAAAGTAATTTGAAAAAGAAACTCTATCGCATCGCAACGCTCGGCACGCGAATCGAAATCGCAAAAATCATCGCGCCATTCACTCCAATCGAGTGGTCAGCCGATTGAGCTGCCACCCGATCGAGTTGCCACTCGATCGAGGTGCCACTCGATCGAGCAGCCACCCGATCGGGTTACCACCCGATCGACCAGCCACTTATTCCCTTTCCTTTTATGGAAAGCCTATAAATACCCCTCATGTCAACATCATTTGATGTTGACAGCTCTCTCACTCTCCTACTCAAACCAGCCACTATTTCTTCAGATTTATCGCGATTCTTGTAAGTTTTCCGTCTAAATCTTGTACTTTCTTGATCTATACGCACTCCTACACCCTTCTATCTTTTGAATCTTAACTTTTAACCATGAAATCACTAGATTTGAGGTGTTCTAGGATGACGTCATCATGGTGTTCTTGGGAACTTCATGTTTTGGCTTCAATCCACCAAGAACAACTTAGATCTGAACAATTTCCACACAAATAAACAAAGATCTTTCATAGATCTGAACATATTCATGGTGAAAAGGATTGAAAGATGGTTTTCCAACTTTCTTTCAACTCTTTTACACTCAATGCACTCAAAACCGATAATCGGAGCTTGTTCTAACCTTCTACTCTTTCGTGTTGATGTGTTGGTTCGAGATCTGGATTCTATCCACGAGATGTTGATTTCGGGTTTGAACATAAACAACCGACTCGAACCGGGAACTGTTCGGACCAGGGTGATTCCTGTCCGGCCAGCTCACTTGGGACGAGATAAGGGTTATATTGTAGAAACAAGACATCAAAACGTCTCATTCAAAACTACAACACTCCAAACAGAAACCAGTGTTAGAACGATCAGACCGTCGGAACGGACTACCGTCCGATCGGGTTACCACCCGATTGGATTTCCACCCGATCGACCGGCTGTCCGATCGGGCTGCACGTGGTTCTATGCTAAAACCATTTTCTCAAACTATTTAAGGATCTGAACGTTGAAACGGACTATCACCCGATCGGATTACCATCCGATCGAGTAATCGTCCGATCGTGTGGCGTTTAGGGACTTAATAATTTTCAACATGTTCACTCCGAACGGATTACCACCCGATCGAGTGACCGTCCTGCTGTGAATTTGTTCTCAAACTGAGAAGCCTCGCCAATCGGATTGCGGTCCGATCGAACAGTCGTTCGATCGACTGACCTGAAAGGTAGAGATACTTCTCTGTTTTCAAAATGCTACAACGAAAACTTCAAAAGACAAGCCATCATACATAAACACATCCATCCCAAACGAGGTGACTATCCAATCGAGTGATCACCCAATCGGGTGACCACCCGAACGGATTGTCATCCGATCGACCGGCCACCCGATCGGATTGCCACCCGATCGGATTACCGTCCGACCCACTGACACTTCACACCATTTTACGCATCGACTTTCGCTTATGTTATCGATAACTATTCAGGCTATTATCCGCTCTAGCGCTCCCTTCAATCCATTAATTCAATCGCTGTGAGTATACTCAAATCCTCTTTGCTTTACGCACTTTTGGGTGTTACATACGTTACTTATTCTAAACCACATCAAACACACTACGCAATACTTTAACGCTAACCGCTACTGCATGTTATACGTGACTTAATGAATGTTTGTTTGTTATGTTTAGACATGGAATGCTGTCTACCTGCCTTAGCAACGATAGTACTATAGTTTGGACTCAGCACCTGTTCACTCAGGGGTTGTTAAGGACAATTTGTTACATGGCTCACAGTGGTGAGTGTGTATTACGAACTGCCTTGGGTAGTCAACCCGCAGTCACAGGTATTGATAGGTTCATGTCGATAACTAACGTTCTTCATTTCACTATGTGTACGTGCTGGTTATGCGTAAATGATTTCGAACTCTATATGCTATTATCAAACTTGTATGCTCACATTTACACTATGTGTATTGACATTTACTTTAACGTATGTGGCAGGTGCTTAAGGTGTTTAGATGCTTTGCTTGCTGTGAAATCGAGGCTAGGAAAGGTCTAGAACAATAAACGAATTGTCTGTATTTGAAATCCGAGTTGTCGGAACAGAACAATTTGACTAGATCTTGTCTGTAATAATTATGTTACTTTTTATGTCATGGTATGGGACGTGATGCTTTAAATAGTTGGTAATCATAGTTGTTATGGAAACTTCTGGACAATCTGTTTCGCTCAATGCCACGCCCCGATGTTTCCGCCATCGGTTGGTGTGTGACAAAAAGAAACCCCAACTTATAATCAATAGTATTTTGCATCTTTAAATTTGAGTGGTTTCATTAAGAGATGCTTCAAGATTATTCTTAAGGGGTGCATGCCTAATGAGTTGAGGGGAAATTTCACTCACTCAATCATAATATGTCATGTCATTTCCCCTCTCATTCTCATCTCTTGCCTAAAAACACATGGGTGGTTTCCACCAAACCATTTTAAAAAAACATCATTGGTTGAGAAGATACTGGACCCTACCACTTACTCATCTCCCTCAAGTCCCCGCATGCGGCATATGTTCACCGCAAAAGATGGCGCTGGTTGGCAAGGTTGGTAATGGCGGTGATTCCCCCGTGCGGCAAAAGTCCTCCCCGCAAGCAATGCGCCGCGACCACCCTGTACACCCAGTGGCGGAGCTTGACCAAAAGCTCCGAGGGGGCGGAAAGTCATGAGACCCAATTTATATATTGTATAAATATTTAGACAAAATAATTGGGGGGGGGGGGGGGGGGGACAGTCCTATATAATTTTAAAATTTTCGGACGAAAAATAGGAAATTTTAAACTTCTAACCGAAATATTAGGCCATGGGGTGTTAACATGTTAAGCCATTTCCTTAGAGTGAGACAAAGTGAAATGAGGAAAAAAAGTTGATATGTCACTTAGGCGGAGTTAAGTTAGGTTAAAGTATATACCCAAAGGCCTTAGAGGGGACGGGTGCACCCCCACTTCACAGTAAGCTACGTCCCTGCGTACACCCTAAGAGATCCTGGGGCGGTGCGTTAAACTATCACGGGAACAAGTATAACGCGTTAATCTTCCACCGCCGCTCCAAAGTATAGCGCGTGATAGTTTAACGAAATCAGATTTTCGTGATTTTTTCAACGCGTTATGGTTTTTTTTTGTGAGTGTAATTGTTGGTTAGGGGGAAATTGTTGGGTGTGGTGATGAGTGATGACCACCCCCACTAAAAAGGTTGTGAGTGATGGAAAAATGGTTGCTGACATGGCGGAACTTGATTGGTGCTTGTGAGTGATATAATTCTATCACTAGTGACCAACCCCTCCCCTAAGAACCCCAAAATATTCTTTACAGAAGCACACATTGGTGGGTTAAGGCATCTTAGAAACCCATGATTAGATATATGCTATAAATCAGATAGACGTAAAGTTGGACAAATCAAACAAGCAATCTTGAGTTAGGAACTTATTCTTTCAACACACGTATATAAAATCAACGGAATGAATTTATCAATATCCAAGATGTTTAAATAATAAATAAATGCTGGTAGTCCACATGAACACATCATCATTTTTTGGCCCAAACTAATAATAGAGAAAAGAGATGAAATGACAAAATATGTGATGCATGATATAGTTTGAAAATTAGCATATCTCCTGTTGAAAGGATTTATCCATTGCAAATGTGTATGTCAGATGAAACATTTTTGTAATAAATAAACTTTAGAGATAAGGGTATAGAAACTTATACTGAAGGCTAATATTGAATATGGGATTAGGATCAAATACAAAGGATCCTAATTGTAAGAAGTGTAAGAAGGATTTATAAAGTGACAAGTGTCCAATAACCTAAAAAAATCCACTAGACAAAAAAACCCACTAAAAAAAAAAAACTTAAACATCCACCACCACCAACCCCCCCCCCCCACATCACCACCCAAATATATATATATATATATATATATATATATATATTTTTTTTTTGCCGAGGGAGTGGGGGTTTAGGTTTTTGGGTGGTGGTGGGGGTGGGTGTTTAGTTTTTTTTTTTTTTTTTTTAGGTTTTTGGGGTTTGGGGGGGGGGGGGGGGTAGGTTTTTTTAGGTTTTTGGGGGTGGGGGTGGGGGTGGGGGGGGGGGTTAGGTTTTTTGAGGGTTTTTTTTGGTGAGGTATAGTTTTTTTTTTGCGCGGGGGGGGGGGGGGGGTTAGGTTTTTGGGTGGTGGTGGGGTGGGGGTGGGTGTTTAGGTGTTTGGTGGTGATGTAGTGGGTTTAGTTTTAGGTTATTGGACACTTGTCACTCTATAAATCCTTCTTACACTTCTTACAATTAGAAGCATTTGTAGAACAACTTGACCCATTGAATATGAATATGATAAGAAGAGGCGTGATGTACTTTAGTGTTTTAATATGATATGTATTTAAAAAGTGTCATATTTGTTGGTGAAGGTGATATGGCACTTGCCTTTCCTCTTTCCGTTGGTTAACATACGAAATCCGTATTCAACGGGACTCAAACCTTTGACTTCAAAGAGAATGACATTTTAACTTCATTGAATTTACCAATTAAATCCAACCTCAGGAGTATCATAATTTATATAAATTACAAAAAAATGATAAATAATCATATATATGATTGTTGATGATGATGTTTTCTTTACATTTATACATATGACTTTAATGTTTTGTATTCGAGTTTCATTTAACAAAGGAAAAGAATTTGGAAGGATGTAAAAATAATCGTGTTTCACAGTTTTTTAAGAAAGAAAATGGAGGGAAATGGAAGGAAAACTTATGTCTTTTTTCCTTCATTTTAAAATTTTCCAAATTGAAAAGATTTGGAAAAAAAGTACTTTTAATCATGGTTGTAGAAATCGCTAGTCAGTCGGTGGGGTGAGAATTAACGATTAATCGGGATTAACCAGGGATTAATCGGATATAATCGCGCTTAATCGAGGATTAATCGGCGCTTAGTTGTGATTTTTACAACCATGCTTTTAATACATAAAATACTTACTTTTCTTTTCATTTCCTTCTAACTCAGAAACATGATAGTTAATTAAAATATTCTTTTCTACTCTTTTTATTTTCTATCTTTAATTCATTTTCTCATCTTTACCTTCGTTTATTAAACTCGGAAATGAACATAATCATCATCATCTTACAAAAAGGTGTATGATAATCACGATTTTTTCTAGGTTCAAATATAGTTTTTGAGTTAAATGGCTGGTTAGTCCTTGTGGTTTGTCATTTTTGCAGACTTTGTCCCAAGGCTTCAATAATTACAAAGTTGGTCCAGGTGGTTGTAATTTTTAAACTCGGGTTGTCCTTATCACTAACCTTTGTTAGATTTCTCAGTTAAGTATATGTGAAATTACTATATTACCCTTGAACAATTAAAAAAATAAACAAAAAATATAAAGAAGAGGGACCCACTACTCATCTTCTTCATCACCCCCCTCTCTCTCACTTTCAAAAACTCAGCCACCACCACCTCCTCCTCCTCGCCATCTCAAATCTCCAATCAAAATCATTGCAGCTATGTAACTTAACTTATTATAATCACAATATTACATTCAGACACCCATGAAACTACTCTCTCATTGCAAAGTTTAGTTAGGCATGTCATTGGATAAAGATGGTTTACTATTGACCAAATGCCAAATGAACAAAAAAACTATAATAGATCAAAAAACCACCTTGTGAACCTGTTAAAAAGTATATCTAAGGATGGTTGTCATTCATTGTGTCCTAAGTAATATTTTGAAGGTCCATTGTGTGATATTCATTATTCTGATCTTTTGGTTATGGATTTACAATTTTCAAATGTTCAGGGTGTATTGTGAAAGTATCTAGGGGCTGCGATCAACTTGAAGCATTCTCTGGGGTTCAAAGTGTAACTTCTGTATACGAAGATATAAAAGGAGGTTTGACTGATTGTTCAATCATTCTCCCCAAAAGTTGTTTCACACACTCTGTTACTTTCTCTGTTGTTAGGGTTTGTTAGAGATTGTTCGAGTTCTTGTTACAATCTCTCATCTATATCACTGAGAGATTGTTGTATTATGGTGGGTGATCATCTGTTGTTATTGTTGTACTTTGTATTGATTTACATCTCACTATTGTGAGATCTAGGGTTTTCTGGGGGGTAATCTCTTTTGGGTTGGTTTAATAAGATTTTCGTCACGTTTTATCGCTATTTCTTGTGTTGTTGTTTGATCTTCAATAGTTTATCTTTGATATGTACCATTTTTTACAGAACCTGTATATATGTTAAAAATATGATTTTTGTTAATGGGCAAAAATATGGATCAAATTTTTTCCCACAAAGAAATGTTGCAACTTTTCAGACAATACAAATTGAAAACAGAGTAAGCAGTTTCTGGGATTGGGGGGGGGGGGGGGGTGTTGTCTTTTATATGATATTATTCCTCTATGTTTCTTTACACCATCAGACAATAATTTTAATTATAAAAACAAATGCCTAATCCACTTGCTTCTCCTACACTCGACACTAAGAACTAGAAGTTCATAACAGTTGAAGAAAAGGATGATAGAAGTCATACTAAGAACTAGAAGTTCCTTTATGTTTCTAAGGTTCTGTTTGTTTTTTGGCCAGAAGTACTTCTGGCCACTTATGTCTGCGCCGCGCAGACGCGGGCAGACGTTTGGATGCTGCAGATTGTTTGTTTTCTCGCAGACCTTTCATTAAAAAAGGTCTGCGAGACCTCTTCACCACACAGACATGTTCCCATGTCTTCACCACACAGACACAAACCTCTTCTTGGCTCTTCTTCCACACCTCCACCCCCACATCCTGCCACCACCTCCACCACCATATCTCCGCCACCACCGCCACCCCACGTTTACCCATCTCCTCCACCCGACACCCCCAATTACCTCCACCATCAAAATCGCGGTCATCGTCTGTTATCATCATCATCGAACATCATCGTCATCATGAAATTAGGGTTTCAAAAACCCCCAAATCGATCTCTGTTTCATCATCATCATCATCATCGATCTCTGTTTCAGAAACCCCCAAATCGATCGGTGAAATTAGGGTTTCAAAAACCCCCAAATCGAAGTGGTGGCGGTGCTCTGTTTCATCATCATCATCATCGATATCTGTTTCATCATCATCATCTCCTCCACCCGACACCCCCAATCACCGTAACCACCGCAGTCTCTCTCTCCTCATACTCTCTCTCTCTCTGGATCTCTCTCTCTGTTTCAGAAACCCCTAAATCGAAGTGGTGGCGGTGGTGCTTGGTGGTTGAACGACGGGGGTTGAACGAAGAAGACGGGGTGGGTGGTTGTGGTTGTTCTTGGCGGTAGATGATGGCGGAGGTGGTGCGGTGGTGGTGCTATCTTTGTAGAGAGAGAGAGAGTAGAGAGAGAGAGTTGTGGCAGTGTGTGTTTTGTGTGTGTGTGTGTGAAGTGTTTTTGTTGAAGAAAAAAAAACAAACCATCTTCCCCTTGCAGACTGCAGACATTTGGTCCACCTCTTCTCCTGCAGATGCCTGCAGATGTGGTCCGCAGACTGCAGACCTTTTCCCGCAGAAAAAACAAACAACACCTAAATCATCCATAACACACAATCTCAATATCAATATCAATTTCAAATTCATATCCTGGAATAACAGGTGCTGAAAGTAGCAAAAGTTGTAGAAGAAAAAATCGACGATGAAATCGCAGCCCTAGAAAAGCTAGATCTGGATGATATTGAGGTGCTGAGAGAACGCAGGTTGCAGCAGATGAAGAAAATGGCGGAGAAACGAAGGTGATAGTGGTGGTGGAGGTGCTGGCAGAGTTTTTGAGAGAGAGGGGGGGGGGGGTGATGAAGAAGATGAGTAGTGGACGCTATCTCTTTTATATCTTTTTTAATTGTTCAAGGGTAATACAGTAATTTTACACATACTTAACTGAGAAATCTAACAAAGGTTGGTGATAAGGACCATCTGAGTTTAAAAATTACAACCACTGGTACCAACTCTGTAATTATTGAAACTTTGAAAACAAGTCTGCAAAAATGACAAACTACATCGACCAACAAAGACATTTAACTCATAGTTTTTCACTCGTTTTATCCCTTTAATCCTTTCGCCAAGACCAGAGGCATGAAGTTAATCAAACTTAACGTCCTCATCTAAACACTAAAAACTTAAATAACGTAATCCAAATCACCAAACCCCATCTATAACCTCCCCACCTTTAACATAACAGGGTTGGTGAAATAGCAAAACCAAAACCCCCATATATACACATACTAGGTTTTTACCCGGGATTGCTTCCCGGGCTCGGGAAACTTAGTTATATTAATTACTATTTGTTATTAATACGACCACATTACATCAACCATCCCATTCGATTCAACAACAATGTCTTCAAATCACCGGATTAGATCATGAACCCATATTAGAGGTCAAACAAAAGCACAACAGGACCACATGAATAATATCATTTCCACTTTTACTTCAATGCACTTACATGATAGGGTGATTTGGGATTTTGTAAAAATGTTTGTTTTTGTACTTCTTTACAAAATAAGATGTTGACCAAAATTCAAACAGATGTTGACCAAAAGTCAATCAGATGTTGACCAATAGTCAAACAGATGTTAACCTTAAACATATGTTTGGTTTAAGGCCAAACATCTGTTTATGGCCAAACATCTGTTTAAGGTCAAACATCTATTTAAGTCCAAATATATGATATAGAAGGCGAAACATCTGTTTAAGGCAAAACATATGTTTAAGGTCAAACATCTGTTTAAGGCCAAACATCTGTTTAAGGTTAAACAACTGTTTAAGTCCAAACCTCTGATATAAAAGGCCAAACATCTGTTAAAGGCCAAACATCTGTTTAAGCCTGAACAGATGTTTAACTTAATAAGATCTACTGTCTTCTCACACTGTTTTCCTCTTCAAAACATTGTTCAACCTAACATGGGTTTCCATTAACTATTGACCAAAATGCAAACAAATGTTCAAACCACTGTTTGTTATTGTACTTCTTTACAAAATTACATAGAATTCAAGAAAATGAAACAATGACTTAAAGAACTATAATTTAACACATAATCTAATCGGGCAAAGCAATCTATTATCTGACAATTCCCTGGTTTTTACAACATGAAACACAACATCATCATGCCAAATACATTCATATATATCCATCCATTATTCTGAATTCATAAACCCATAAATGCAGAAGAATGTCACATTTGCAATTAATAAACCAAGTTTCTACTAATTGCAGTTACAATTAGCAAAAAGAAACATCATATCATCTATATATAAAACATAAAGTGCTAATAACAGTGTTTTATAATATTAGCCATACATAGCAACAAACCATCAAGTTAATAATTTAAAAAAAAACATACAACATCACCATAAAAAAATTCATAGTTATAGTATCTGATATCAGAACATACTTAAATGTCTTTGTTAAAATGACGTAACTTGATTTAATACGATCTTCTGTTGCGAAGACACGAATGTGAAGTGCAACATATCACCAAACCTCAAGTTATTGTCAGTCATAAACTTTCGCCAACCGTCCAACGCATAACGTGGGTTCAATTCATTTAACTCCGACTTAACATCATAAACCTCCACAACTCCAACCATGTTTTGAACTTTCAAAGGATGAAGATCAAGAGAAAGACCTGCTCGTCTGGCAACTTCAGCAGGAAGACGCTACATGTATTGTGTGGAAAGAAATAATAGTAAGACAAATAAACATAAATCATTAGTTTGTTATAAAAAAATGGTATACCAGCCTATAGTCTCCTTTGCGATCAAAATGAAAGAACTCAGGGTCGAGAAGATGTCCAGAATGTTTTTTTGCAGTCTTTGCAATCTTATTTCTACGGTTAAGCTTTTTCTGAACGTTGGCGGCTCTCTTCCCCTTCATGAAAAAGTAAACATATACATGTGAATTAAAGGAATGTTGAATATATGAATAAAAAAAAAGTTTATATAACATATACTAATTAACTGGCAAGTATAGATACCTTAACTTTATGAGCAGATGAAGAACATCCAATATGATCACTTGTGTCGGCAGGTAAGGCAGCATTTCCCTTAGCCCTATTCTTGACCATCTCCTTTCTCTCAGAAGTAACTTTACCTTTCTTCTTAACCTGTTCTCATAGAGTAACTTTAATAACAATAGTAATATAACAATCTTTAAGATGGTAAACTTACATCTTGGGTTTTGTTCAATCGTGAAGACATGCGTCTACGTGCATTCGGCATTGGTTGGTAACTTCTTCTAAATAATACATTATTGGATAAATATAACATCAGTAAACAACATTACTAATAGTTGTAAAAAATTAAATTCTTATATGTGTTAAATTAAAAATAAATAATTTTAATAATTTAGTAAGTACCTGAGTAACGGTTCTACCTTCACCTACAGACACAACTTCTTCATCCTCATAGATGTCCTAGTCAACATTAATGAAATAATTAATATAATACTAAAAAATTAAAACTTTTACTGCTAATGCTAAATACTTACGTACCTTGAATGCATTCTCAACATAATCAGCCTTCGATATCTCAAGTACACTATCATCGTCAGATTCAGGTTTCTTCAAAAAGCAAATCTCAGTCTTATCTCTATAAACTACTACCTCAAAAACAACATCATCAATTCTGCTAAACACAAGGAAATCATCCTCCAGTATCCCAACATCGTTGCACATTTCCGGCCATCCTCTAGCAAATACAAAGTTGGTATCAACCGTAGACGCCTCAACATTCCAATAGGAACCCTTATAACAGATTTGAAATTTGCCACTTGGTGGGCTGTTTACGTAAAATTGTTTAATGAAGCAGTCTCCGATTACCTGCATAAAATTAAAAATAATGAATACTATAAGTGAAGTATGTAACTTATGAGAATAAGTGTTGACACATTAAAGATGCAAAAGAATTCAAGTTAAGATCAATACTCATACCGTAAAACCAAATCTTGCATAACGATTAAACGTGAAATAAGATTCACCACACATGCCATCAACAAAACATGAAAGTTCAAGCCCAAAATCACCTAACGGTTTGAAAACCAACAAAGTATCCCTCGGCAGATTGAGATCTTTAACAACATTGTCCCAACCGTCAGTTTTTATTGGCGTTGAATTTTCTGTTCTGACCCTCACAACCCATTTTTTACCAGACTCATGATAGATTCGCAACTTATTTTTTTGCCAACAATCTCCCCACTTTTGATTAGCAAAGGCTATAGGTACATCCTGTATATAATTTTTAAGTAGTGTAAGAAAATATAAACCATAACAACTGTTAAATATAAATCTCAATAAAAATAAATTATGTATGTAAAAACATGTCATACCAGTTTCAAAGATTCTGGGTTATCAAGAAACTTGACAAATGTAGTATACATCATAAAACTTGAATCAGTAAAGATGTTAAAAGATTGTAATTAAAAAGTTGGCTTCGAAGATGAACATTAACTTTTTGTATTAACAGAGTATCTACTGAAATTAATCATAGAAACAGAGTATGATTTAAATTTTTTCTGCAAATAATAACTATTTTAACATGTTCTCAACAAATGATTAAAACACCTAACTAAACCTGTTGGGATTGAACCCTATCAAAGGAACAATTGATTAAAGCCAAAACCAGATCAGAACAGTGGATCCAGAATAAGCAGATGTTTGTACACAAGCTTTCCCCTTGATAATGGCTCTAACAACTAATGGACACAACTACTGCCTTTCCTAACTGCTGTTGATTCCAAAGGACTGATGAAGACCAAAATGCTGATGACTCAAACAATTGCCTTGTTTCAAGTACTGCTGAAGACTAGAAGCACTGCTGAAGACTAAGCAGTGGAATGAAGAATCATTAGTTTAGTTTATTTCTATGTAATGTATTGTAATCAGTTGTTTGCTATCAGTAGTTGTAATGAGGGCAGTAGTTAGAGTTTGTTAAGAAGTTAGATGTCACTATCATGGTGACGTCAGCAAAGATGCCACAGTGGTTTGGGCGTGCCTATAAATAGAACAGTACCCTGTACTGTTCTATTAGCTCTTCATCACTTTTCTTCCTGTACGAACAAACATTGTGAGCTCAGGCTGAGGGAGAGTTTGTTACATGCATGCAAAGTTGTAATCGTTGATTGAAATAAATTTAATCTTTCGGTTCAATGATAAACTTGTATGTTAAAAGCATTTCTCCTGTTTGATTGTGTGCAAAGTTTAATTCCATTTTAATTCCGCTGCATTACTTGTTCATCTTCATTAATACTTAAACAAAAACACAATAAAAAAGAAACTCAGATCCTAACAATTGGTATCAGAGCTCGGACAGTCAAATTTGATCTAACAATCATTTTGACGTAAATAGTTCAGCTCACAATCGTTGACACTGATAGTTGTTCGTTTTGTTGAAAAACAGAGTAAGGTTTAATCACGTTTAAAGTTGATTAATCAGTGCCTGTAAAACAACCAGGATGACGTCACAATCACAAGATGATAAAAATAACATCGGTTCACTTTTCAAACCACCCATGTTGAAACGAAATGAATACAACATCTGGGAGACAAGGATGGGTCACATCCTTGCTCAACAGAATACCGGATGTTGGAGATCTGTTGTTTTTGGACCACATGTTCCTATGGTGCCAAGTGCTGAGGATTCAAAGAAGTTCGAACCTAAAAAACCTGAAAACTATACTGAAACTGATTTTCAAAACTTCGAACTAGATGCCAAAGCATTTAGCATCATTGCATCTGCTCTTCCCAATGAAATTTATGTTGGGCTGTTACACTGTAACAGTGCCAAGGAATTATGGGATGCACTTAAGGAACAATTTGGGGGAACTGAAGAAGTAATTGAAAATAACCGGGAAATTCTGAATCAGCAGTATGAAACCTTTTGTCACATTAAGGGTGAATCATTGACTCAACAGTTTGAGCGATTCAGTTGTCTCATTAGTGAGCTAAGACTTTTTAAAGTTGTATTTCCTAATTCTACACCAAATAGCAGGTTTCTTAGATCATTACCTGAAAAATGGGATACAATTGCCTTTATAACTAGAAACTCTGTTGAGTTCAAAGATCTGACACTGACCCAGCTTTATGGTAGACTCCTGACCTATGAAAGGGAGTTGAACCAGAAAAATAAGTTGCAAGAGTCTGGAAAAGTTGCTGATGACTACTCATTTGGCAGCACAGTTCTTTTGGGTCAGGAAGAATCTGGTAGCAGTAGTAAGGATCAGAGTTATGATCATTACATTGACATAATTGCTGGTGGAGTATTTAATAACTCTGATCTTCACTCTGCAAATTATGCTTTTACTGCTAATTGTGAAAAACCAGATGTTAGATAATCTGTGCTTTGAACTCAATGACTTACAGCACTTTGATCCAACTGATCTTGAAGAAATGGACATTTTGCATCAATTGGCTTTGCTTAGTGTAAGAACAAGCAAATTCTACAAAAGGATAGGGAGAAAATTCTCAGGGTTACATGGGAATTTAAAAGTAGGGTTGGATAAGTCAAAGATCAAGTGCTATAAGTGCAATAGGCTAGGTCATTTTGCTAGGGAGTGTAGGAGTCAAACCACTGATCCAATTATCACTCATCCCAGCTTAAATCCCAGACCACAAAATCAAAGCACGGTGCACTATTCCCATTATACCCCTGCTGCCCATGTGAACACTGCTCATTATGCAAACCCTGTTCCTGTGCATTATGTTCAAACCACTGTCCCACAAATTCAGTATGTCCAAGCTCCTGTACCTCAGGTTCAAGTGCAACCAGTTGCACCACAACAAGCTGCACCACCAGCAGTGGTTCAACCAGAGCAGTAAAGCTTTTTCACCCAAGGCTTTGTTGACTGGAGCAGCTTACCTGATGAGCTAGGTGATGAAAACTTTGCACTCTATGCTACTAATGATGCTTCTAATGATGAATTTTGTATTATGTCATTAGAGTCAATACCAGAAGAGCTGGATGCTGAAAAAGGGCAAACAAGTGCTGAAACAGTGGATGAAGTTACTGAAGCAGTGGTTACTGCTGTTGCTGGTGAAATACTGCTGGGAGAAAATTTAGAACCCCTGATAGAACCACTATTTGACCCCTGGTCCAAAGAAGAAGAAAAAGAAGAAAAAGAAGAGAAGAAAGAAGGTGAGAAAGAAGAGAGAGCTGATGAAGAAAATGATCATCAATGTGATTGTGCCATGATGGCTGCAGCTAAGGTATCATCTCAGGTTCTTGAAAATATGTGTTCAGACAAATGCATCATAGCATTTGCTAACATTAATGAGGTGAATGAAAACCTTAGGGATAAAGTGTTGAATGATGAAGTCAAATTTGAAAAGTCTTTAAAAGAACTTAAAAACAAATTGGCTGAAAAAGATAAAGAAATCTGCAGTCTCAAAGAAGAGCAGAGCATAACCAAGAAGCAACTCCAAACAATAGTAGAAAAATATCAAGTTTGTAAAAAGGAGTTGGAATCCACCCAGATCACTTGTGAAAGATGGGTGAAATCTTGTTAGGACCGGTTTTCGACTCCGTAACGATTGCGTGTGACACGTTCGACGTGCGAAATCCGTGAACGTGCGTGACCGAACACACGTGACGTAATAATAACCGTGATTCTATTAACATATCTGAAATCGTACAGCACCTGAATCACGTACACGGAACTTTCTCTCTCTAGGCTTTCTCTCTCTAGATCCTAGCTCTCCAAAGCTCCAAATGACAAAAGTAGCAAAAGTTCTAAACTCTAACCCTAAAGCTACTATTTATAGGCCAAGGCTTTAATGAGAAAACTCATTAATTACAATATTGCCACCTTGCCTTTCTTAACTAGATATTACAATATAAGGCTAGATTTAAAATGTTTCAGCTACGGTCTTGAGATGACGGAGGCGATAGACATACTGCACTAACAGACTCCCCCTTGGATATTTCCGCAGTCAATCTCAATCATTGAGTCAAACTCGTAGCTTCTGGTCTTTCTCTCTCTCACTGAGTCTTCTTGAAGCTTTAACACATTTTCAGCAACGAAGACTCCCTCTTGCTCGAATAGAATCCCGGTGGATCTGTTTTCAGCTTTAGCTCCCCCTTTCAGTAGACTCTTCAGGCTCCCCCTTTCGTTAAGCTTCCGTGCTTTGGGATCGACACCTGGCTTTCCGGTTACAAGCTCTTCCGGGAAAGATACCTGGCTCCTTGCACGCTTCCCCTTGTGTTGAGCTCATCTTCAAACTCCCCCTTAGACTCGGCTATTGGGATCGTAGTCTGGAATCTGCAATCCTCAAACATTTATAAGTAAAACATTTTTAGTTGTCCAGGTATCGTAACCTGGCTCTATCAAACTTTCTAAATCAAGATCCTGGCTCTAAAGATATAATAATATGAATATATCCAGGATTACTTAATTCACTCCCTCTATCAACAATCTTCAAAGATTTGGCAGTATGAAGAGAACAGGATTGGAAACTAGCTCTTATACAACTGAATTTAACAATATAAGCATCCAAATCCCTCACAGATAATCATCCAAGTCCAAATTAATGACCTTGGAGATATCACAAACTGTTTTTGATTTTGATTTTTAATTCAAGTTTCAAATTAATGAACTTGTTTTATTTTCAGAAACACAATCAGCATACTCAGATTTTGAAACTCAGCACTCAGACATCGGTTGCCGAAAATAAAGCAGAATCAAAAATCTTTTTGTATTTTTCTGAAAATATAAAGCAGCAAAGAAATATTTACAAACATATTTACAGATAATATTTTTGTTTGAGTTCGCGTCAGAGGATCATATCAGTTTTTGACAAGTCACAAGTACCGTTGAGCTTAGTTACACATTAAGAATTAAACAATTCACTTAGATTGTCGATATACTGATCCACTTAAATTTTCACACAAACTTCAACTGATTCAGGATACGAATTAGGTGTTTTAAGAACTTAAACTCATTCATGTGTCCCACCTCTTGAATATACTCTCGTATCCAGATCCCAATATTCAGTCTTATAGGTGAGTATACCTAGATGATATCTGTAAGGGGAATAAATTGATTGTTTCATCATTTTTTATGCTGAGGGCAGTGCTATATTTCAAGCAAGCAGAAAGTATTCTCCGGGGACTAGGCCATTGCTTCCGCAAAATCAGAAGTCCCGGGATAATACCCCAGATATCACTAAGCATAAAGTCCTAGTATATCAGAAAGAGGGGTCCTTCAAACGAGATTTCAGGGGTTACCTATATATCCAAGTAGTGTTCCCCTCAAAATAAGCAAGTTTGAATTTAGGTTTATATCCCGAAAAAGTTTACTAAATGTATAAAATCTACCGACACATCCACGGTGAGATCATTTAACACATTTTGACTTTCCAATTCTTTAGCGTACTGTGATTGTCTACTGATGTACTATCATTTCCTCTTTTTACACAAAAACTCAATTTTGAATTTTATCATGTTTTTGGCTTTTTCAAATTTTCAAATGTTTTTGTATTTTCTAACAATATTACTCCCCCTAAAATGCAAAATCATTTAAAGAAAATTTGACAACCCGATACTGATAGCTTTGTCTCGCCATCCATTTTCTGCTTTTTGTGTACTGATTTGCAGAAAATCTAATATACCCCCATGATTTACAACACATTGATATTTTACAGTTTGAAAACCGTTTTTCAATCTCGTGAAATTAATCATGTTTGTTCAGCCGTGAGGGTTTCGGCGTATTCAATCAACATATTTTTGTATTTTTGAATATTTTTGACAAAAACAAAACATATTTTTGGTTTTTCAAAATTTTCAATTTTTAGGGTTTTAAAATATTGTTTATTTATTTAAAAAAAAACAAACAAACTCCCTGTTTAACCAACGCAGGGACCAACAGCCTCTTCTCGTGCCAGGCTACTCCGACACTTCTCTTGTTGACATTCAGAATTCTTCAGAAGCACCTGCACATTCAAATTACTCAATTACTTGAACAATTTAGCCCAGGTCTGTTGGACCTTAGGCATTTCATCACAATATGCATCATTCAACTTCGGAAAATCTTTGTCGTTTTGTACAAAGACTTTGTCAATTTTAACTTCAACTTTTTCATCATTTACCGAAGCTATTTGTCTCTTAACAGACCATGTTTGACCTTTAGGAGTACCTCGTTTGTAAAAATGTGAATCTTTTTGAACATTTTCATTTTGAACAACAACTTTTGGTTTCCAAAACTGTTGAGGTTTTGTTGTATCAACAGTGTTTTTCCAACTTTGTGTTGTTCTTAATTTTGGTGTCACAGGTTTCCATGTTTGTTGTGAGTCAGCCTTTGACATTTTCGGCTTCCAAGTTTTCTTAGAATCAAACTTGGTTGACTTCTGATTCACAACTTCAGATTTCTGTTTTTCAACATAAACAGACTTCTTTTTCGTCTCAACATCAACAGGTTTCAGATTTGGACACTTGCGTGCAAGATGTCCTGTTTGATCACATTTGAAACATGTTCTCTTGGACACATCCTTGACCTGTTGTTGTTGTCTTTTCTTTTGAGCACAGAACTCTTCATTAGACTGTTGTCTAAATTTGAGTTTTTCCTCTTCTTCAAAACTTTTTCCTTGAACAAAATTCATCTTTGTCTGATAATTTGGATTTTCATTTCTTTTCCAACTTTGTTTCTTCTTCTAACCCAACCCAGCCTTCATGTTTTTCTTCTTGAAACCAGGTTTGTTATAAAAAAATTTGTGACCTTTACCAGCAAGCTTTGGAATCTCAGATTTTTCAATTTCAACCATTTTGAAAACTTTATCAACCTTTTCTGAAATCACATTCTGAATCGGGAATACAACATCTAAGAATAATTTGTCCGATCCAATCATGGTATAAACCAATCATTTTGAATCATCATTCAAATTTTTTCCGGATTTTGTGTTTTTCAGATATCCATCATGAAAATTTCCTTCATTTTCATCCTGTGATTCAGACTTACCTGTATCACCCGACTCTTCTTTCAATACACTTTCAACAACTTTACCTACCACATCTGAATCATGAGAATCATCAGATTTGGAATAGGTTATATCGATGTTGTCTGGCAATTGATCTACCATGTTGAAAGCTTTTTCGACCTTTTCCTCATCATAAAATGCAAACTTTTCCGGTGGTGGAACTTGATGAAACTCTGAGCCAATGCCTTTCTTGTTTTGCTCAGACTCACCATCCTCCGGTTTTATATTGAAAATTCTTTCAAGCACATATGACGACGCATGATAACTTTTTAACTTGTTATTATCCTGTTCTAAATCAGCAATCTGACACTTTATCTTAGCAACATCTTCAATATAAGAATTTACCACTTGTTGTTTTATTTCATACATTCGTTTATACTCATTAGTTGTTTTAGAACAATATTTCAATCTTGATTGAACAAGTTTCATTTCACTTTTTACTTTTTCATATGATTCTTTTGTAATGTGATAAGCCAATTTTATTGAATCATACTCCTTTTTCATTTCTTGGCAAATATTTTCTTTTTGAAAACATTCTTCTGTCATTTTAGAAACATTTTCTTTCAAAACTTCATTCTCTTTTTCTAATTTTTTATATTTTTCTGAAAGCGTTTCATTATTTTCTTTTAAAACCTTTTCATTTTCAAACATTTCTTTGCACTTGTTTTTGAAAACTTCTTTAAGTTTTGTGAAATCAAGATCTCTTGTTCTGATTTTTTCGTCTTTTTCAGTACAAGCACTGCACGTTTCCATGCATTTCTTGTACTGTTCAACAGTTTTAGTCAAGATGTTAGAATTAGAATTTACCTTAGTGATTGGCACCTTGGTGTTTTTTGCTGCATCTATCTGATCAGCATCTTTCTGTTGCTTCTCTTCAACAACATCATCACCAACATCTGTTGATCTTTCAACCTTCACTTCTTTTTCTGCTTTCCTCACATCTTCTCCAACCTGTTGTTCTTCAGTAACAGCTTCTTTCACAACTTCTTCATTCACCATAATCTTTTCAACAACCTTTTCTTCTACCTTCACATTCTCTATTTTCACAGCTTCATCTTTCACTTCTTCTTCAACCTTGACCTCCTCAACAACTTTCTTCAAATCATCAACCATCTTCTTAATATTCTTCTTCATTCCTCTTCCTCAGTTTTATCGTCATAGCATCCCTGATGATTTTATCCAGCCTTTTCACATATGTCTTGTCTTTTGCAACATTGGAATAATATTCGCCAGATCGAGGAATAACAAGGAGAACATCATCATGAACTATGTCACTTCTTGGAACAACCGGTTCACCTTGTTTGTTAACATAACATTCTTGTTTCTTATCCCATCTTTTGTTCGCAACAGCATTCTCATATTCTTCCTGCATTTTCTCCATTCTGCACCCCACAATGAATCTTTCTCTTTCAGTTTTCTCTTTCAAAATCTCTTCTCTGGTTTTCTCTTTGATTTCAGCCATGATACTATCTCCTTAAATCACCTGAATACAAACAAACAAACAAAATTAGTTTAAACAATATCAAACGAATGAATCGAACGGGTATCTGATCGAGTGAGTCAACACAAGTCAACTTGTTGTCCGATCGGGTGGTAAAGTTGTCCGATCGGCTGGGATTGCTGTCCGATCGGCTGGGATTCTTGAATCGGGTGGTTGTCCGATCGGCTGGCATTTTGTTTTGACTAGAGTGGCAATTCGTTCGACCCTCTGTTCGATCGGTTGACACAAAACGACAAAAATTTATGCTGTTCGATCGGTTGACACTACACGACAAATATGTTGTCCGATCGGTTAGCTCAAGTGACTTGGAATCAGTTGACAACCTGTACGACCCTCTGTTCGATCGGTCAGCACTACACGACAAAACAATATGCTGTTCGATCGGCTTGCACGTTGATGCTGTTCGATCGGCTAGCTTGTTCAAATGATGGCACAAGACGACAAAATGCTGTCCAATCGGCTGACTATGCTTTGAATAGAATGGGTTGTCCGATCGGCTAGCGTGTTGACTTCTTTGACAAGAATTACGTGTAAACAATCAAACTACAAAACGACACTTAGCATATGCACTCATTCAAATCTCATTATCACATGTAAACTGATAACATCACATGCACTATATTAATTCGAATATATCCGACAATTATCAATATCTCATGCAAACTTATCACATCAATTCAGAATATGGCCGTCAATCTCTAAATCTTGAATCGAAACTCGAGCAGTATATATTCCAATTGATTTCTATTGGACCTCTCAATTAGTGTACAAACAAATGCAATTAAGAATCACGTGATACTGTTGTATGCTATTAAATGATGGCAGGTTACTATGTTGACTAAGTGACCTGAAAAAGTGATGTGTTATGAAACGATTTGCTGATCGATCGGCTGGGATGCTAGCCGTTCGGACAGCTGTCCGTTCGGCTAGGTCAACAAAAGTCAAAGTTTAAATGTACATCAGTGGAACGGACAGGTGTTCGATCGAACTGCTGTCCGATCGGTCAGCAGTCAACAAAGTCAAACAATTTTTAATGAAATGCAGTGTAAAGTGTGGTACGGCTTGCTGACCGTTCGGCCAGAGATGCTAGCCGATCGGCTGGCAAGTCAAAGTCAACGATTAAATGAATTTAACGTGATGTAATGGAACGGTTAGAGATGCTAGCCAATCGGTTGGGCTTGCCGATCGGTTGGCATCCGTATGAACTTTTAACATCAACAACAAACATTTCTCAACTTTTTCGAACAGAAAATCTTAGATTTCTCCCAAACCGTTAGGAATTAGGATCTGAAAATTTGTAGGCTTGTAGATCAGATAGTTTTGCACAACATATCCAAAAATTAGCAACTTTGAACCGTTAAAACCCGTTTAATTTGACGATTTTCGGTCGAAAACGTGAAGAAATGTAAAGATGAAGAAATTTGACAAATCTGAGTGAAATTTGAATCTGATTCTGATGATTTTCTGTGCAAAATCGTGCGTTTGATCCGTGCAATCGAGCTCCTGCTCTGATACCACTTGTTAGGACCGGTTTTCGACTCCGTAACGATTGCGTGTGACACGTTCGACGTGCGGAATCCGTGAACGTGCGTGACCGAACACACGTGACGTAATAATAACCGTGATTCTATTAACAGATCTGAAATCGTACAGCACCTGAATCACGTACACGGAACTTTCTCTCTCTAGGCTTTCTCTCTCTAGATCCTAGCTCTCCAAAGCTCCAAATGACAAGAGTAGCAAAAGTTCTAAACTCTAACCCTAAAGCTACTATTTATAGGCCAAGGCTTTAATGAGAAAACTCATTAATTACAATATTGCCACATTGCCTTTCTTAACTAGATATTACAATATAAGGCTAGATTTAAAATGTTTCAGCTACGGTCTTGAGATGACGGAGGCGATAGACATACTGCACTAACAAATCTTGCAAAGGTTATGAGGTCATGCTTGAAAAACAGCTTGAAAGCAATGTAAAATTTGGCATAGGATTTAGAAAATATGATGAAATTGAAAACACTGCTGCAAAACAAGCTGGTTCAGTTGAAATAACACCAACCAACAAGAATGGCCAAGAAGTTAAGATAACTGACAAACTTGGTAACAAAATCACTCTAGAAAGATCTGTGGGATCCTCAACCTTTGAGGAAATTGAGAAATACCAATTTAAACCCACATGGTCTGATGAGTGTGACATTCTTGAAAACTTTAAACCAATGGACTTCTCAACCACTGATAGTGTAAAAGCTCCTAAAGCAAAGGTCATTCCTCTCAAAGACATCCCAACAGTGGTTCAAAACTCTGTTGCTAAGGAGTCTGAGAAGAAGAAAAGAAGAGAAAAAGTGAAAAACCTGTTTTGTGATTTTTGTGAAAAGAAGAACCATCTAACAAAAGACTGTTTTCATCTAAAAGCATATGATATCAACAAAACAAGTGTAATTGTACCAGCTGAGAGCTGCACCATATGTGGTAAATCAAACCACAAAACTCAGGAATGTGTGTATCTCAAATCCTTTGATGTAAAAAAGAATGAGTACACTGCAAAAACATCCTTGAGTTCACCAACATCATCTGTCAAATTCACCAAGAATCAACCACTGTTTATGCCAGTTCAAATTGCTGTTACAAAACAGCTGAACCAAACATCTGTCAAAAGAGATGTTCAGGTGACTGATGCACCCCCTGCCAATCAATACAGAAGAGGTAAGGGACAATCACCATACCAAAGGATCCCACATGTTTATGAGGTTTACAAAAAGCCTTCTAAACCAAGAGTGAACAGGTATCCTTTTGGTTATCAGCAGATCATTGGGCAAGACCCCCCAACAGTGGTTAGAGAAAAACAGTTCCAAAACTTTCCAAACCCCTGACCTAACCACTGTCCATCCACCTGAACAAAACACAGACACTGTTGAGACCCCATCCAAAGCCTTATTGGCTTTGGAGACCCTAATGAACTAATCCTTTTACTTTATGTGCAGGGAGCTTCTGCATGCTTAGATAGCCTTTGGTATGTAGATAGTGGAGGCTCCAGGCACATGACAGGATGTAAAGCCCTACTCAAAGATTTCAAAATCCATGGAGGGGGTGATATATCCTTTGGTAATAATAGTAAAGGGAAGGTTCTGGGGTCTGGAACAGTACAGTCCGGTAATGTTAAATTTGAAAATGTCAATCTAATAGACAATCTAAAATTCAACCTCTTGAGTGTCTCACAAATGAGTGATAAGGGCTATGGCTCATTCTTCACAAAGGATTGTTGTAGGATTGTTGGACCAGAAATGGTTAAAAAGATTGAAGCAATAATAAAAACTGGAAAAACCCAACTTGTTGCTCAAAGAAGTGGCAATGTTTATGTGGTGGATATGTCAAAAGAGAGCCCCAGGACTGATGCCTGTCTGTTCTCAGCTGCCTCTAACAAAGAGACAGAATTATGGAATAGGAGATTGTGGCACACAAATCTCAAGACAATCACTGCTATATCCAAACAGGGGTTAGTAAGAGGTTTACCTCAAAAACTGTTCACCTGTCCTGAGCATTGTGTTTCCTGCCTAAAAGGAAAACAACATAAAAGCTCATACAAATCAATTGAAGAGTCCAAAACAACCAAGTGTTTGCAAATGCTTCACATGGATCTGTTTGGCCTAGTTAAAGTCATGAGTCTTAGGAAGAAAAGATATTGTTTGGTTATTGTTGATGACTTTTCTAGGTTTACATGGACTTACTTTTTACACTCAAAAGACGAGACTGCAGGAATTCTGCAAGACTTTGTTAAACAGGTTGAAAAGCGGTTTGACTTGCCAGTAAAAATCTTCAGGAGTGATAATGGCACAGAGTTCAGAAACAAGGAGTTAGATGATTTCTGTGTGTCAAAAGGAATTGTGAGGCAGTACAGCATTCCAAGAACACCGGAACAAAATGGGGTTGTTGAGAGAAAGAACAGAACTTTGATTGAGGCTGCCAGAACCATGCTTGCTGATTCAGGTTTGCCATTAACTTGTTGGGCAGAAGTAGTAAACACTGCTCGCTATGTCTAAAACAGAGTTTTAATCAACCCCAGGCATCAAAAGACTGCCTATGAACTGCTGTATAAAATAAAGCCATTGGTTTCATATTTCAAAGTTTTTGGCTGCCCATGCTTCATTTTAAAGCTAAAAGATTCTATCTCAAAGTTTGCAGCCAAAATTGATTGTGGTTATCATCTGGGATACTCAACCACTGCTAAGGCCTACAAAGTGTTTAACCGAAGGACTAAAACAGTGGAAGAGACTTTGAATGTAAAGTTCAGTGAACCTTCATCAATGAAAATCCCAGCAAACCCTGCAGAATTGTTTGATCTTGATAAATTTACTTTTGAAAATACTGCTGTCAAGACTAACAGTGCAGGTCCATCAGAAAGTTCATCATCAGACTATGGATATGAAGTCATCATTCCACAACAAAAGTCTGCATCAAATGGTAGAGCAGCAGATGTTCAAAACAGCTATCAAAGTTCAACCACTGCTACCTCAACAGTTGTTAACCAAAGTAGCCCATCAACACCTGCTTCCTCATCATCAAACACTGTTGACAAAAGTCCCCAAACAGTGGATAAAAGTCAGCATGTGTCCACACCATTACCTCCTATTCCACCACCTTTTGAAGCCGCTGCTGGATCATCAAAGTCACCAGCAGTGGTTAGCTCAGATGATTCACATCTGCAGCCTTCTCCACTTAATGCCATTATTCCATACCAAGGAGATCTTATCTTCTTGAAATCTCATCCACCTGACCAAATCATTGCCAACATCAATGAAGGGGTGCTCACAAGAAGTCAATCCCAAAACATTTGTCTTTTTGCTGGTTTCCTATCGCTCCATCAGCCAGTCAAGTACCAAGAGGCACTAAAAGACAACAGCTGGGTAGAAGCCATGCAAGAGGAGCTCTAACAGTTCAAAAGACAACAAGTATGGGAATTTGTTCCACTGCCAGTGGGTGTAAGTCCTATTGGCACAAAGTGGGTCTTCAAAAATAAAACTGATGAAAGGGGCATTGTTGTCAAGAATAAAGCTAGGCTTGTGGTTCAAGGGTTCAGACAGGAAGAGGGCATTGACTATGATGAAACATTTGCCCCTGTAGCAAGACTTGAAGCTTTCAGATTATTCCTGGCCTTTGCTGTCAACCACAACATCAAGGTGTATCAAATGGATATCAAATGTGCATTCCTCTATGGTAAGATTCAAGAAGAGGTTTATGTTTGTCAACCTCCAGGCTTTGAGGATCCATTTAATCCAAATCATGTCTACAAGCTAAATAAAGCTTTGTATGGCCTGAATCAAGCACCAAGAGCCTGGTATTAAACTCTTTCCACCTTTCTACTTTCCATTGGTTTCCCAAGAGGTAAAATAGACAAAACATTGTTTCTAAAATGGAGAGGAAAGGATTTGATGATTGTCCAGATTTATGTGGATGACATCATCTTTGAAGCACATGTAACAAAATGTGTGAAGAGTTTAGGCAACTCATGACAGCTGCGTTTGAAATGAGTGCAATGGGTGAACTCCAGTGCTTTCTTGGTCTCCAAGTAAGGCAACTGCAAAATGGCACCTTTATCCATCAAGGCAAATATGCCAAAGAAATTTTAAAGAAATTTGACATGGATGATTGTAAGCCATGCAGTACACCCATTGCAACCAATAAAATAGTCATGTCTGATGAAAATGATGATTTGGTTGATCAAACTCTATATAGAAGTATGATTGGGTCTTTATCATACCTAACTGCATCTAGGCCAGACATCATGTTTGCAACATGTGTTTGTGCAAGATCCCAATCAGCCCCTAGAAAGTTAAACCTTATTGCTGTAAAAAGGATATTCAGATACCTAAAAGGTGCTCCCACACTTGGTATCTGGTATCCAGCTGATGGAAATATCAAGCTTTCAGGTTTCCCAGATAGTGACTTTGCTGGATGTGACAAGACAAGGAAGTCCACTTCAGGAGGGAGCCAATTCCTAGGCAGTTGCTTAGTGTCTTGGCAAAGCAAAACGCAAGCAGCTGTTTCCACATCCACTGTTAAGGCACAGTATATAGCTGTTGCAAGCTGTACAGCCCAACTGCTTTGGCTTCAAAATCAATTGCTGGATTTTGGTATCACTTCCCTAAAGACACCTCTCATGTTGGACAGTCAGGCAGCTGAAAATATCATCAAAAATCCAGTATCTCATTCAACCACCAAGCACATTGACATCAGACATCACTTTGTGAGGGATTGCTATGAAAAAAGTTTGATTTCTCTGCACCATGTTCTAACTAAAGATCAGCTGGCAGATGTGCTAACAAAAGCATTAGATACATCCATATTTGAAAGCTTGATCTCTAGGATTGGCATGCTGAACATGGAATAACAGGCAAAATCTTGTTTTTCTATGAATAAAAGCATTAAAATGTTTTCAGAAAATAAGAAAGCCATCCTTAAAAATAGCTAAAAATGAATTTTTCATTAAATCCTTAAAAGTCTGCCATAAACACTGTTTTGTTCAAACATCTGTTCTACTAAAAGCTCTCCACTGTTGAAAGTCAATCCATGTTCTCTCGTTTCCTTGGTAATCACTGTTGTTCAAAATCAGTGTTTTATCCACTGATAGGCTATCCACTGATAGTTAAAGTCTCCCACTGCTTTCATTATAACCGTTACCACCATTGATATTGCTCCATCAGTGGTTTCATAAAACAACTGTCCTCCGTTATTCATCAGGGGTAGGCACGTGGATAGTACATAGCGGTCAGATCTTTTGTAACCGCTGCCACGTCAACATTCACTTTTTCCCTTATAAAACCCTGATCAAAACCCCCAAACAGGGTTTTTACTGTCGAATCGAATCCAAAAATTCCTTTCTCAAAACAGTTATCATCCATTTCTCTCAAATCATTCATCTTTCTTCTTCTTCAAAATGACAAAATCAAAGTCTTCATCATCTGAAAAACCCACCGAAAAAGCCATTGAAATTCCATACAAAGCTCCTCACAATTACTTGGTTCTACTCACAAAACCCACTAACACTAAAACCTTCAATTCCATCATTGACGCTCTTTCATCTTCAAAACACAAAACTTTGTTGACTGCTGATGCTCCGATTTACCTAAAAACCCAGAGAGAATTTTGGAAGAATGCCACACTTGAGTCTCAAGGTGAAACAATCATAGCCATCAATTCCTCAATAAAGGGTAAAAAGGTTCAAATCACACCAAAATCCATTTCAGAGGTCTTTGAACTGGATGATCTTCAAGGTAAGACTTCTTTCCCAAAAACAGAGTATCAACGTGATTTCATTGAAAGAGGTTATGAGGAACAAATGAAAAAAGATACCTTACAAAAAGGTAGCTTTCCTCCTGCCACAAGGTTTTTATTTCACACTCTTCTCATGTGTGTTTCTAATAAAACAACCGCTTTCAATGAAATCCCATTGAAGATTCAATACCTGGGTTATGCCATATTACAAAACGAAAATTTTAACTACTCACAGGAGATCTTTGATGATTTGGTTAAAAATGTTGATAAAAAAATCATTTTTACTATTCCCAAGGTTCCTAAGCTATTATTTTCAAAAGAAATTTGGAAAGGATGATGCTCATGTGCTCATCCAAGGTGAACCTTTTCAAATAAATGGCTTAACAACTGAAACATTTACAAGATTATCAAAGCCTTCTAAAACAAAAGCAGAGGCTTCTGAGCAGAATTTAGCAGCTACCACTGCTCCTCAGGCACCTGCTGCTGAGCCCACTGCTCTAGGTGATCACAGCAGCAAAACAACTGCAGTGAAACCCACACCTAAGACCGTGGGGTATGGGGCGGGGGTTTGGGCGTGGGTTGGGGGAAAACACCCAAGCCACCACCCCGGGTGGGCTTGGGTTTGGGCGTGGCCCTTGGGGCTTGGCTTTCAAGCCGGGCGTGGGGCGGATAGGCCATGCTAGTTGGCTGAATTTCATTGGCTCACCCGCCACGTCAGGCGGTTGGGTTTTTGAATTTTGAATTTTAAAATTCAATCCATCCCCCCAAACGGTCCCCCCAAACGGTCCCCCCATCCCACGAACCCAACAGCCCCACCAACAACCCCACCGGCTACCACTTCTCTCGAACCCGCTACCCCACTGGTCCACCCCATCCCACGAACCCAACCCCGCTATGGCATCTTGGACTCGTGAAGAGGAAATTGCTCTCGTCACAAGCGTCGTTGACGCTATGAAGGGTCGGCCACCCGGCCAAACAAAATATTGGGTGGAAGCGTTCGAAGCCTACCGACTTAACGTCGGTAACGACCGCCACAACCTCAACGCGTGCCAACATAAATGGCGCGATCTACGGCCCAAGCTCGAGCGTTTCAAGGCTTACTACGAAGCCGTTCCCGGTGGCGAGTTAAGCCACGAGGACCGGGTGGCGGTGGCTAACATAGAGTTTCGAGGCAAGGAAAAAAAAGGCGTTCGACAAGATCGACCTTTTTGAAATTTTTTTAACGCTTTAGGTTTGTTATTTTGTAATTTTTAGGACTATGTAATGTTTTAAATTTTAATGAAGTTGTAGGTTTTTTTTATAATTGTTGTGTGAATTTTTATAAATTTTTTGGTATTTTTTTTAATTACCTCTGCCACGCGGTGCACCCAACCCACGCCCCGCCATACCCCGCTTACACGTAACCAGGCGGTGGGGGGGGGGGCTCCCTTTCCACGTGTCATCAATTGCCCCAACCCAAGCCCAACTCCCGCCCCACCATACCCCACGGCCTAAAACCACCAGAAAACCAAGACAAAAGAAAACACAAAAGCCCCCCAAACCTACAAAAAAGGCAACTCTGGAAGATGAGATCCCAGAGCAACTGCCAGTGACAACATAAAAGTCACCAGAAACCACTGCTGCTTCTTCCTCACAGCAGATGGTAGAAAGATGTCAACCCATGCCTCAAACTCCTCCTGCTTCTTCACAAAAAGAACAGGTTGTACACATAGGGACACCACAATATGATGCTCTAGAATCACTTGATTCTATCATCCACAACCCACTTCCCGGGGCAAATTCACTTTCTACACCCAACATCACTGCCACAATTCCCCCACAAACAAAACTTTTGTTGGATGCTCTTGATTTGAACCAGACACAAACCAGTCCTTCTCACTCACCTGCCAATGAGAATATACCCCAACAAATGACTGGGTCTGATGTATCAATCATTGCTAACCCACCAACAACACCTGAGGAGGTTACACCCCTTGAGTTACAAGCAACTCTTGGTGGTAGTTCAAGTGAAGCAGCCATTACAAGTGCTGAACCCACTGGTTTGCACTTGGACAGTGGTTTCATCAATAAGACTTCCTTGAAGGAAATTTCTTCTTTGGAAACATTTGTGTATCCGGTTTTCACTGGTTCACTAAAAAGTGTTTCTCATTTTGAAGGAAGAAGTCACCAGTACCAAGATAAAGGGGCATCAGTGGATGATTTTTGGGATACATTTCCTGAGTCAACCACTGTTACAACCACTGTTAGTGGGAAACCAGATGATCCCATTAAGTTGGGTGATGGTTTAATGTACCGGGAATTGACGGCTAGAGTTGACAAACTGGATACATCTGTTGCAGAAATTAAAGACATGCTGCAACAGTTGTTGAAAGCTCAAAAGGTACCACCCACTGCTGCTCCAGCTCAAGCACCTGCACCACAACCTGCACCTACTGCAAATGAGCTCTGGAATTTGTTTCAACCATTGCTCATCCATCAAAGACAATTAGCTGATCAGCAACATGAGATTCAGGTTTAAAAGATCAGAAATGTCATGGAAACAAGGTTTAAAGACACACAAGCAGATATCAAGGCTATCAAGGCTCATTTATTAAACACCACTGGCACTGCTCCTCCCTCTATCATTTTTGTGGACAACCCTCCACCAGCTGATGCCAAAAAGGGGGAGAAATTAAAGCAGTTGAAGAAAAAGGGGTATGAAGATGGTCTTTACATTGCACCTAACAATTCAAGCATGCTTGCAGACATCCCCAAGCCAGATGGGTCTAAAAAGGTTGATGTGACCTTAAATGCCTTAGCTGATGAAAAGGAAAGGCAGAAAAGGGACATGGAGGCAAAGGGCAAAGCCAAGTTTGATGAAGAAAAGAAAATGTTTATGGCAAAGGAAGTTCAGGGTGTTTCAGAGCCTAAGGATGAAGAAAATCCTAAGCCACAAAGAAAACAACCCACAAGAAATGTGAGGCAACCCAAAACCACACCTTCCAGAAAAACAAAACATGCTTCTAAACCTCCTAAAAACTCCTCACATCAAACCTCCACATCAACAAATGTTGTAACACCTGTTGTATCAACAACTGCTGGTACTTCAGTGGTTTCAGCAGCTGTTAACCCTACAACCACCACCTCAACCACAACCACTGCTCCTACTACAAACACTGCCTCACCAAAAATACCATCACCACCAAAAACATCATCACCACCAAAACAGTCACTTGCTAAAATGCAGAAGACTTCTACTGACACATCAGTAGTTGTAATGACAACAGTGGTTGAAACACCAGTTGTTTCAACAACTGTTAGTCAACCACCTGCCACTCCAATCACAACCACTGATCCCACAAAACCATCACCAGCCTCTCCTAAACCAAAAAGGAGAAGGATAATTTTGCAGGATGATGATCCTTCACCACCACCAACAACATCACAATTTGTAACTCTTGTCACCATACCAAATCCTACTCCATTATCATCTGTTAAAGCTTCCTCTTCAAGCACTGCCATTGTCTCTGCAGTTGTTCAGTATCCTTTAGAGCTTGCAGCTGTCAGAGAAGAAATAAAGTCTTTCTATTCAGAAGATGATCCTGATAAAAGGAGTCTGCCATCTATTGAAGGATATCCAAGACCTAAAAATATTGAAGAATACTTGAAATTGAAAGCCAAACAGGCAGAGGATATCTCCAACATTAACACACAAGGAAAATCTGACAAAGAAATCCAAAGGAACTATCAATACTTGCTTACACAAGTCAGGACCTTGGAGGAGTTCTCAAAAAACTTATGTCAGAAGCTGTCAGAAAGAGGAGATAAAACTCTAAGGAAAGACTATCTTGACCACATCATGAAGTACAAAAAGTATAAAGGAGAAAGATACATGTACAAAGAATGGTCTGTCAAAGAGCTTGAAGAAGAGTTGGAGAGAATTCACAAAATGATCAAAGACAAAGTGAAACACACTCCACCTGTATGGGCAAAATACAAGAAGAATGTACCTGAAAGAAGTTTGATGTTGAAGAGAATGAAGGAAGAGCTGATAACAGCAGATTTTGGGTCAAGGAACCAAGTGGCAAGATGGAAAGAAGAGAAAGTCTTTGATTCATATAAAAGGTTGGAGGAATTAAGAAAGAAAGATCCAAAGATTCCCCGGAAGCCTTCTTACCCTGAGGCAGTGGTTCCAGCTAAACCACAAAAGCTACAAATCAGGAAATCCACTGTTCCACTTGCTGCCCACTTTTATCAAAGAAAGAAACAAAAGCAAATGGAAAAAGAAACAGCAGAGGATATTGCAGCAGGGAATGACATCATAAAAATGGTTCTCAATCAAATGATGACTGAAAATCCTGAACTTGCAAAAGCTCAAGGTGCTGCTCAATCAATTATCACCAGGCCACCTTCA
Organism: Helianthus tuberosus; assembly: GCA_030545235.1. Lineage (NCBI taxonomy): Eukaryota > Viridiplantae > Streptophyta > Magnoliopsida > Asterales > Asteraceae > Helianthus > Helianthus tuberosus. The sequence goes on along the minus strand of CM060383.1, from coordinate 33,170,869 downwards.
CCAAACTCATCTTCAAATAAAAATCTCCCAAGAAACCCACTGGATTCAAAAATACTAAAGTGGAAAACTGACAAACAGACCCACGTATTGACTCTGATCAAATCCAGTGGAGAAGTGAAGAAAATATCAAGGGAACAAGCACTAGGCCTGAGTTTTGAAGATCTGCAGGATCTCCTTGATCTTACACTTTGCAGGGATGGAGATGACACAGATGCCTTAAACTTTGAGTTACAACTCAAAGGGCAAATAAGGGAACTGTTGATGAGGCAATAAAGTTCCACAATAATGAAGGGTTTTGGCATCATCTGTTCCAGGGGGAGATTGTTGGGATTGAACCCTATCAAAGGAACAGTTGATTAAAGCCAAAACTGGATCAGAGTAGTGGATCCAGAATAAGCAGATGCTTGTACACAAGATTTCCCCTTGATAATGGCTCTAACAACTGATGGACACAACTACTGCCTTTCCTAACTGCTGTTGATTCCAAAGGACCGATGAAGACCAAAATGCTGATGACTCAAGTAACTACCTTGTTTCAAGTACTGTTGAAGACTAAGCAGTGGAATGAAGAATCAGTAGTTTAGTTTATTTCTATGTAATGTATTGTATTGTAATCAGTTGTTTGCTATCAGTAGTTGTAATGAGGGCAGTAGTTAGAGTTTGTTAGGAAGTTAGATGTCACTATCATGGTGACGTCAGCAAAGATGCCACAGTGGTTTGGGCGTGCCTATAAATAGAACAGTACCCTGTACTGTTCTATTAGCTCTTCATCACTTTTCTTCCTGTACGAACAAACATTGTGAGCTCAGGCTGAGGGGGAGTTTGTTACATGCATGCAAAGTTGTAATCGTTGATTGAAATAAATTTAATCTTTCAGTTCAATGATAAACTTGTATGTTAAAAGCATTTCTCCTGTTTGATTGTGTGCAAAGTTTAATTCCATTTTAATTCCGCTGCATTACTTGTTCATCTTCATTAATACTTAAACAAAAACACAATAAAAAAGAAACTCAGATCCTAACAAAACCCTTCTTGAATGTATAGCAATAAACGTTTAAAATCGTATTTGTAGCAAGATAGGATTTGAATTAAGATCGGTTAAACAATATAAAGTTCATTACAATATGAATGTACATACCAGTTGCTGAAGAAAAAACAATAAAACCTCAGGTGATTGAAGTGTAGAAGACGGAGAATAAGAAAGTTGAAACCCTAGAAAATGACTGGGAATAAGAGATTTTTGAAAGAAGAGACGATAGATGTTTGATGTGTAATGATGATGAAGAAATAATGACGGTTGTGTTTTTGTCTTCCCATATTTTCAACTGATGAAAAATATTTACACATACACCCCTTATTGAATTTGTTATTTACATTTACATTGAGATACAAGAGTAAAGTGGATGATTAGTTGAATTGATTTGGTATTCAAATTAACAAAGAAAAATATTTTTTCTTATAGCAAAGCCATTAACATATCATATTTTTTCTATGCTTTAAATCATGTATTAATCATAATTAGCTTTTAACATAAGTAAGTTTCATGAGCTCGGGAAGCAATGCCGGGTGAAAATCTAGTTTTATCTATTATAATTAGCTTTTAACATAAGTAGTTTGACTTTGGTCAAACAGACTTTCGTCAAACAATGTTTTAACATTGCTCAAACAGTGTTTTATCGATTATAATTAGCTTTTAACATAAGTAGTTTGACTTTGGTCAAACAGACTTTGGTCAAACAGCGTTTTAACATTGCTCAAACAGTGTTTTAACTTTGGTAAAACAGACTTTCGAACCACTAAGAATCATATTTTTTGCAAACAATTGTTTGACATTGGTCAAACAGTGGTTTGACTTTGGTGAAACAGTGGTTTGATTTTGGTGAAACAGTTTTTTGGCTGGTGTAGGTTTGAAATTGATCAGTTCGTAGCCTCTTATGCAGTCCAAATCCAGTATAATTTTCTTCCATATTGATAGTGAACACGGGGATCTTCAGAATTGTCTGCGTTGTAAATTACTTATGAATAAATTTATCACACATTGTTCTGAGATGCAAAACATAATAGAGTTTATAAAGTTTAAACCAAATAAAATTTAAACAAAATAGTAATTAAGAAAATATATATACAACTATACTTAGAACGGTGGAAGTTAAAACTCAGAAAAAAACAATGATTACAAGCTAGTAAAAACTTCTTTGTAAACAACATTAGAAGTCTTATTTGTTGGTTTTCCATCATCGTCGAATATTAGTATTTTAACGCCTTCTCTGGTCTTGACCCTTGATAATGCAACGTACAACTGACCATGAGTGAAGACAGGATCTTTCAAATAAAGACCAACCTTTGATAACGATTATCCTTGACTCTTGTTAATTGTCATGGCAAAACAAACTGATAAAGGAAATTGTCTTCGTTGAAATTGAAAAGGTATTTTTTTGTCAGACGGGATCATATTAATCCTTGGAATAAAAACTCTCGTGCCAATGTTACCACCAGATATTACTTCAGCTTCTATAACTCGTTTACCAAGAAAAGTAATTTGAAGCCTTGTGCCGTTACATAACCATTTCTGTTGATCAATGTTTCGAAGAAACATCACAGGAACACCAACTTTAAGAACTAATCTGTGATTAGGCAAGCCAGAAATCTTAAGAGCATTCAAATTTTCTATTGAGTATAAGCTTTCTTGAAAAGAATCAAGAATTTGTTCAGTTTGACATATACTATCAGAACTCAGATACTCTTTCGCATCACCAGGAAATAACGAAAGTAATCGATCATTAATTTCATGAACTACCTCATTTTTGGGTGCTAGAATTGCTCGCTCCGAAAAAAATCCAGGAATCCTAAATTGTTCAATAATTGAAGGATATACAAAGTCAATTAAACTTTCTATCGGGTCACAAATATCGGTGATTAGTAGATCATCTGGTATCTCTATAATGGCGTCACCATCATTATCATCTCCAACGTTTCCTTCACCAATATCAATAAGCCATTTTGCAAATTCTCTGATAGACTCCATATTTGAACTTTCAGCTCCAATAGTTAGACGCATGTTTTTAGTCAGCCGTAACAGTCTGCATTTTGACCATATGTATGAAGAGCTTAAACATGTACTAACAATTTCTTGTCTAGTACCATTAGGAATAACAGGTAGGATTTGTCTAAAGTCACCACCAAATACAATAACTTTACCTCCAAAAGGAATATCCGAACGAATACTCCTACCTTCCGAAAATACATCGGTCATCGTCCTATCTAAAGCTTCAAAGGCATGTTTGTGTACCATCGGTGCTTCGTACCATATGATTAATTGGGTTTCCTTTAATAATCTGGCAATATCACTATTTGGCTTAATATTGCACATTGAATCTTCTGTTAGATTAATGGGGATATGGAACCGAGAATGAGCTGTCCTTCCACGGGAAAGTAATAACGAAGCAATACCACTTGAAGCCACATTTAAAACTATTCCATTTCTACATCGAACAGCTGAAGCCAAAGTCTTCCATAAAAAAGTTTTTCCAGTTCCACCGTAACCATAGAAAAAAAAAAGGCCTCCTTTACGGCCTACAACTGCTTCCATTATTTCATCACAAACTGCTCATTGTTCATCTGTAAGAGATTGATGCAACCTGTTAATCTCAGCTTGTACTTCATCTAGGTCATGTGACAGCTCTTCATTGATCAGACGATTAGAAGCATCACGTAAGGAATCGTCATCAGGATACGGCATAGTGACAAACCTTCGTAATGACGAACCATTCGAAATTAAATAGTTTTCAATGTTCAACAAAGTAAGGTTCTTAATCTGATATTCAGGAAGCACTAAACCTAACAAATCAAAAAATTAACATTATTAATTAAAAAATCAAAATGTAGTATGTGAAATAAAAAAGATAGACCAGAACCTGAAATATTTGTTTCTTTTTTACGTCTATAAACAATATCATCAGCTAAGTATTTCCACGTGTTCTCCCAAACAAATTATGGCCGTGAAAGAGTATTTGACAAAAGCAGGGTAGCAAATAACGCTCGAAGATACCCAGCATGTCCTTCAAAACTTGCTTCTTTAATGGCCTCAACGTATTCATTGTCATCATCTAAGAGTCCCATCGCATAACAAGCATCTCTAAAAGTCAGGAATAATTGACCGTTAACTGTACGTATCTCCTCGAATGATCTAGGCCCTTTAACTTTATTGAGTAGTATCCTCAAAAATTAAGGTTCGCCCAATGCAGGAGATACAGAATGAATCCGGCCAACACACTGGTACGACTTACGTACCTGCCAACATCTATCTTTAAGTATCCAAACAAATTTGGAAGGAAACTCAACATAAGTCAGCTTTCTAGCATCTTCATTTGTCTCATTCAATTTCATCCATTGCACAAATATTGAAGAAGCAACAGAAGGCTTGCTTAAAACAATATCAATATCGTCATCCGCACCATACACAACATTCTGTTGGCCCGATAAATGAAAGGGAAGCCTCATAACAGCAGGATACCTATAATGAACCTCATTAGAGAATATTATCCAGGATGCCTCACACGCTGAAATATATCTACAATCATAATACTCCTTGATCTCGTCTTTTGGCTTTTCCTTGATGGTTGAATTTGTATCACCAGAAACTACCGCAGTAGCCATATCAGGGCCTTTGTTAATGTACTTGAACAAATATTTCACTGAACCAGCTTGATTACACCATTCAACATTAATGTGTGCTTGATATCTTTTCAAAAGCCTTTTGTTATAAGGAACAACATTTCTGTTGTCTAATCTAACACCAGATTTTATAACTGTATGTTGGACCGGTTTTGACTCCCGAACGATTGCGAACCGATAAGTGTGACGTGCGGAATCCGTACACGAACGTGACCGAACACAAGATCATACAATAAACGTGATTCTATTGATCAATATAACGAGTACAAGCACCACGAATCACCTTTCTCTCTCTAGACTTTCTCTCTCTAGCTCTATATCTCCAAAGCTCCAAAAAGGCAAAAGTTCTCAAATGAAACCCTAAAGCTCCTATATATAGGCCAAGGCATAAAGGATTTCTCTTTATTTACAATATTGCCACCTTGCCTTTTTCCCTACTTAAAACACAATAAAATCACGTTTTCTACTATTCTCTGCTACGAATTATTTTGACGGAGGCGATAGACATTACTACACTAACAGACTCCCCATTGGATATTGCCGCAGTCAATCTCGTAGCGTCTTATCTTTCTCTCTCTCTCTGAGTCTTCTTGAAGGTTTGATATCATTAGCAACCACAGACTCCCTCTTTCTTGAACAGAATCCCCGTGGATCTGTCTTCGACTTCAGTTGCTCCTCCTCTCGTTAGACTCTTTCTCTTCAGGCTCCCCTTTTCGTTAAGCTTCCGTGATTTTCGGATCGACACCTGGCTTTCCGGATACAAGCTCCCCCTTGCGTCGAGCTCGTCTTCAGACTCCCCTTAGACTCGGCTATCGGGATCGTAATCTGGAACTTTTATCTGCGAATCTCAAACATTTATAAGTAAACGCATTATGAACATCCAGGATTAAAAACCTGGCTCTCTTAAAACTTTTTAAATCAAGATCCCGACTCTAAATATAATAATATGAATATAACCAGGATTACTTGAATCTCTCCCCCTATCATCAAACTTCATAGATTTGGCAGTATTAAGAATCCAAATCCCTCACAGTTAATCATCCAAGTCCAACTTAATGACCTTGGAGATTTCACAAACTGTTTTTGATTTTTGATCTTCAAGTTTCAAATTAGTGAACTTGTTTTATTCTCATAAACACGATCAGCATTCTTAGAGTTTGAAACTCAGCTCTCGGACATCGGTTGTCGAAAATAAAGCAGAAATCAAAATCTTTTTGAATTTTTCTGAAACATAAAGCAGTAAAGAAATATTTACAGACAATATTTTTGTTTGAGTTTGTGTTAGAGGATCATATCAGTTTATGACAAATCACTAGCACCATTGAGCTTTTAACACTTTAAGTTCTAAACGATTCACTTAGATTGTCAGTATACTGATCCACTTAAATTTTCGCACAAAGTTCAACTGATTCGAGATACGGATTTAGTGTTTTAAGGACTTAAACTTATTCGCGTGTCCCACCTCAGAATATACTCCTGTATAAAAATTCCCTAGATTTAGTCTTACAGGTGAGTATACCAATTTGATATCTGTATTCTTGGTTAGTGCGAGACCTTGAGAGCTCAGGTATGAACTTCCGTTCAGTCAAAGAGATGAAGGCTCGACTTTAGGTGTGTTCCCCTTGGGAATCTTCTTTACAACTGCACTTGATTCGTATCTTTCGATATTTTATCAATTTTTATGCAGAGGGTGAGCTTTTAAAGTGCGTAAAGTATTATACAAGGTCTAGGCCATTGCTTCCGCAATATCAGAAGACCAGGTATAATACCCCAGATATTAAACAGTATAAAGACCTAGTATCTCAGAATCAGGCAATCTCTCAAACAAGATTTCGGGGGTTACCCATATATCCGAGAGATGTTCCCCATAAGATAAGCAAGTATTTGATATTTAGGTTTATATCTCGAAAACAATCTACTAAGCGTGTAAAAACCTACTGGCATATCATCAGTGAGATCATTTATCACATTTTAACATTCCAATTCTTTAGCGTACTGTGATTGTCTACTGATGTACGAACATTTCCTCTTTTTACACAAAACTCATTTTTTAATTTTATCATGTTTTTGGCTTTTTCAAATTTTCAAATGTTTTTGGATTTTCTGAAATTTTCTTACTCCCCCTAAAATTCAAAACATTTAAAGAAAATTTGACAAACCGATGTAGATAGCTTTGTCTCGCTGTCCATTTTCTGCTTTACATGCTCTGTTTTGCAGAAAATATACCCCCATGATTTACAACACATCGATATTTTACAGTTTGAAAAAACCGTTTTTCAATCTTGTGAAATTAATCATGTTTGTTCCGCCGTGAGGGTTTCGGCATATTCAATCAACAAATTTTTGTAATTTTTGATTTTTGACAAAATAAAAAAAAAAAAACAAATCAAACATAAGCAGACAAGCAATGAACGTTCAAGCATGTGTATTCATGTGTGTGCACTGGATCAGATGGTCATTCGATCGGATTGCCACTCGATCCCTTTGGCAAACAGATAAGCCTTTGACCAGTCAACCTTTGAGAGTGAATGCCATGGATCGGATGACCACCCGATCGGATTGCCACTCGTTCCTTGGCAAATTGGAACAAATGAAAATTTTGTCGTTTTGTGATGAGGATCGGATGGCTGTCCGATCGAATTGCCACTCGATCATTGACAAGATAGTACATTGATCATCTCAGAACATAGTGATAAGGATCGGATGGCTGTCCGATCGGATTGCCACTCGATCTTTGACAACAAAGTATAATGATTGACAGTTATGACATGAACTGATGAGGATCGGATGGCTGTCCGATCGGATTACCACCCGATCAGCTTGTCAAAATATTGAAAAAGATATATTTTTCCTTTTTAAAATTTTCAATTTTTAGGGTTTTTGAAATATGGTTTATTTATGTACAAAAACCAACTAACTCCCTGTTTCTCAGTGGCAGGGACCAGCAGCCTTCTTCTCTAGTGCCAGGCTGCTCCGATATTCCTTTAGTTAACATTCAATTTTCTTCGGGAGCACCTACACATATACACAAACTCAATTACTTGAACAGTTCAGCCCAGGTCTGTTTGACCTTAGGCATTTCAACACAATAAGCTTCATTCAATTTTGGAAAATCTTTCTCAGTTTTCACAAAAAAAAAAATCATCTTTGACTTCAACTTATTCGTCATTCACAGAAGTCACTTGTTTCTTAACCACCTAGTTTTGTCCTTTTGAGGCACTTCTTTTGTAAAATCGTGACTCATTTTGATTATTTTGATTTTGAACAACAATTTTTGATTTCCAAAACTGGTTTGGTTTTGTCATATCAACCGATGTTTGCCAACTTTGTGTTGTTCTGAATCTGGGTGTGTGAGAATTCCAGGTTTGTCTTGAGTCAAACCAAGTCTGGTTTGATTTCCAAGTTTGATTAGAAGCAAACTTGTTTGTGTTGTACCTCCAAGTTTGTTTGGAATCAATTCTGGTAGACCTTTGTTTCACATCCTCAGATTTCTGTTTCTCAACATCAACAGGCTTTGAGTTTGGACACTTTCGTGCAAGATGTCCAGTTTGATCACATTTAAAACAAGTTTTCCTCGAAACATCTTTAGCCTGTTGTTGTTGCTTTTTCTGAGCATAGAACTCTTCATTAGATTGTTGTCTAAATTGGAGTTCTTTTCTTCTTCCGAACTTTTCCTGTGAACGAAATTCATTTTCTTTTGAAAATTTTGCTTTTCAAATTTTTATCTTGATTTTGTTTCTTTTTATAACCCAACCCTGCCTTCATGTTCTTCTTTTTGTAACCAGGTTTGTTATAAAAAGCTTTCTTGCTCTTTCCAGCAAATTTTGAAATTTCTGACTTTTTGATCTCTACCATTTTAAACACTTTGTCAATTTTATCCGCAATCACATTCTGAATCGGGAACTCATTATCTGAGAATAATTTGTCCAATCCAATCATGGTATAAGCCAATCCTTTTGGATCATCATTTACAACTTTCTCAGATTTTGAATGTTTAAGATAGCCATCATGAAAATTTCCCTCATTTTCATCCTGTGATTCAGACTTACCTCTGGTAGATTCATCTTTCAAAACGCTTTCAACAACCTTACTTACCACCTCTGAATCATCAGCATCATCAGATTTGGTGTAAGTCACATCGATATTTTCAGGTAATTGGTCAACTATATTCAGACCTTTTGCCACCTTTTCCTCATCATAAAAAGTATAATTATCTCTCAATGGTGGTGGTACCTGATGATATTCTGAACCAATACCTTTTTTATTCTTGTTAGAATCTTTGTCATCTGGTGTGATGTTGAAAATGCGTTCGAGAATGTACGAAGAACTATGATAACTTTGAAGTTTTGTAACATTTTTTTTCTTTTTCAACTAGAACTTGTTTGAGATTAGCAACTTCATCAACATACTTGTTTAATTCAAGTTGCTTTTCTTCAAACTTTTTCTCATAAAGTTCTTTTGTTGTTAAAGTTTCAGACAATCTTTTGTCAAAACATTTGACTTGTTTCTTCAAAGTATCATAAGCTTCTTGTACCCTCTGACTTGACCATTTCAAATTATCATACTCCTTTTGAAAATCTTAAAACTTATTGTCTTTTTCAACACAACCTTCACATTTTGTTGTACACATTTGTTTTAAAATTTCATTTTCCTTCTCAAAATCTTGACATTTCAGTGTCAGCTTTTCAATCTTTTGTTTCGAAATTTCTTCATTTTCAAGCATTTCTTTGCATTTTCTTTTGAAAACATTTTCTATTTTATTTATTTCAATATCTTTTGTTTTTATCTTTTCATCTTTCTCAGTAAAGACTTTGCACATTTCTATGCAATTCCTGCACTTATCTTCAGTTTTATCAACATTTTCATCATTTAATAATTCAGAAGATTCAGTTACCTCAGTTTCATTCGGCACCTGTGATTCTTCGGTTTTCTCCTTCTGATCTTCTTCTTTCTTCTGCTTTTTCCTCATCAGCATCCTCTGCCGTTCTCTTCATCTCCTCTATCAGCTTTTCCAGCTCTTCTTCTTTCCTCTTTTTCATTTCCACCACCTTTGGTAGACTTGCTTCAAAAATTTCTTTCAATTTGTTCATCAAATCAGCTTCATAACCTTTTTCAGATAATCTTCTTGTATGATAAGTGTCTTGATCTGGAAAAGATTTGTTACTGCATTAAAATCCACCTTAGAAGGATCAACCACTGGATTACCCTATGGATCCATATAACATTCCAATTCAGCATTCCATCTTTTGGCTTTCTGAGCTTCTTTGAATGGAGCATTCAATTTTCTAATCTCATATCTCCCACTATCTCTTTGCCATCGTTTATCTTGAACCACTTTGGCTACAAATGCAGATCCGACATATCTTCTTCTGGAAGAACTTGACTCCAGTCATAACCTTCGCCATCTTGAATAACCACCATCGCCCTTGATTTTTCCTTTGATGACCCTTCATCGATCTGTTTTTGATTCGCATTTGATGATCCACTGTTGCGATGATAAATTTCTTTCTGATAATAATCATCTTTGAATGGATTCACAACTTCATCAGTTTGCTTGTTGGTACACTCTCTCTTAAAGTGCCCTTTCTGTTTGCACCTGAAATAGGTAACTTTTGCCTTATCAAATCCCAATTTCGAATCAACAGATCCCAAACTCGATCTTCCAGTGATCTCCATGAAGCGTTGCGCTCTCCTCATTGCGCTAGCCATGCACCATTTTATGTCTATCAGCTCCATCTCCTCCGGATCGATCTGGTCATCATCTTCCTTTGTCATATTTGGGTTTCCAACTTTTCCCGCGATCAGACTTTCGTATGATTCCAGGACAGATGCTAAAAACACCATTTGTTGCTTGACAGCTTCTGCATTCAGACTTTGAGAGCTTTTCAAATCTATGGCGATATTGCACTGGACTATGTTCGGATTTGATGAATTTGAACCAATTGAATGATAACCTGAATCTCTTGAAATACTTTGCCGAGGTGAATCCCTTGAACTTCCAGCACTAAATGCCGTTTTTGACTTTTGATCAATCATGTTTCCTCTGTAGTATAGATCGACATTTTGCTTATACAGCTGGCTTCCTAATTTGTTTTGTTTCTTGATTTCTAAATCATGCCCCTCAAGCTTCTCAATCAGCCAGTCCAGGGTCACCTTGCTCATATCATTGCTGTTTTTGAGAATCATGACATAATGTAACCAGTCGTCTTCATTTGGAACAACTTCTATCAACCTATCAATGATCTCTTCATTATCTTTTGTCACACCAATTCTCTTCATTTCAAGTTTAAGATGACATAATCTTTTAATCATCTGTGGTATAGTTTCACCTTTCATGCATGCAAATAAATCAAATTCTTTTTTCAATAATGAACATTTGTTTTTGATAATCTCCTCACTACCAGTAACGCTTCCCACAAACCTTTTGACGTTTTCTCATGTTCAAGTAGTGAAATAATATCTTCTCTAACTGATTGATATAACAATGTAATCATTCTTTGTTCAGCAACAATATGTTTTATTTCTTTTTCTGAGAGCTCTGCATCAGTTAATAAAACTCCTCTTTCTTTCGTTGGTTCAATATATCCGTATTTTAATTTTATCCAACTTTCATGTGCAAAAGCTTTTACCCAACCCTCAAACCGATTCTTCCACCAGTTATAATCTTCAACACTCATTAATTTCGGTGGTTTCTGTTGGTTTCCGTACATATTGTCATACTTCAAACTATCTGAAGTGTATTGGGCTTCAACAACACATGCAAATCTCGTATTTATTAAACACACATGGGCCGTCAATCTTTAATTCACATGCAAAGAATCGATATTTGTGATTGGGCCGATAACTTGTATTGATCCTCTCAAATTACATGCAAATGGCCGACAAATTTTTTTAAAGTCTATTTTTAATTGGACCGAGTGTATCACGTGAACTGATGTATTTAGAAAGCATGTGAAGTAATCAATGTGTCTGACAATAGGTGTTCGTCGTTTGAAGGTTCGTCAACGCAATAGTTCGTCTAGATCAATTGTTCGTCAACAATGAAGGTTCGTCAACACATGAAGTGTTCGTCAACCAAGACTTGAGAGTTCGTCGATCGGATTACCGCTCGATCGAGTGAGGTGCTGCCCGATCAGGTGGGATGCTGTCCGATCGGGTGGGATGTTGTCCGATCGGGTGGGATGGGAACCAACTCATCTTCAACTATTCTGCAACTTCAATCAGGTATCTTGAAATCTAACTATCCAAATTCCCCCTTGATTGAAGATTCGGGTTTGCTTTTGCCAAGGTAAAGCACGAATTCCCCCTGGAATGAATCTTCAGGTCTTTTGCACAGTTTACGACTCTCTTCTGATTTGCTAAACTGCAACCTTCACGAACAATCACCAACTTGAAACTAATCAATGCAGCATCCTTTGTTTCAACTTTAACCGCATCCGAGCTCAGTTTTTGATATTACAAGTAAGCACCACGATCTCGCATCCCACTTGCTCGATCTAAGAATGTACAAAAACTCAACCGAAAATTGATAGAAACTTCAAATACTCCACTGGTTAACTTCAAATTCGTGATTCCCCCTGAAGATCTGATATCCCGTTTACCGTGATCCACGTTAACGCACCATAAAAATGACAGATCCGTGTAAACGGTATTCTCCACAATAAGCAAATCTTCATCGGAAAACAAATCATCTGGTAATGTAATCCGATCTCTGAAGTATTCGTCCACAATCAGATTCATCTCCTCGGATAATCTAGATCTCAGAAGCTATCATCCACGATCACTCTCAGATCTCTGATGCTTTCGTCTACGATCAGATATCAACACCTCGGATCCTCTTGATCTCGGAAGCTTACACTCACGATCAGATTCACATTCCCCCTGACAATCTGAAGTCGAAACTACTCGAATACTGTTGCAGTGTCACGAATTTCAAAAATGCCAGAATTTCAACATACGACAGTGAAATTTTGATTCCCCCTCATTTTTACAAATTCTAACATCTCTATCACTAAATTCCCCCTCGAACTGAATTTAGTTTCTAAATCTCTTCTCCGAAAAACTTGACCAAACCAAAATATCACAATATTCGCCACAATTGTTAGTTTTTCTTCTTTGCGGATTTTACGTTTTGGCCCATAAATAGTCAGATATCCTGAATGATAAACATTCTACATCAATATCATGACTACCCCACTAATTTCCACAATCCATGATCGCATCATCAAATATGTTCACTGAAGCCCCCGACGGTGTTCCCGAACAACCCAGCTTGGTCGTTAAAAACCCGAAAAAAATTTGACAATCACCAAATTTTTTCTTGAGACTCTCCTCGTCGTTGCGATCAAAAATTGCCTTTCTTTAGGCATTTGATCATCTGGTTGAGTGTCAAGTGTTGGATGACCATCCGATCCATGGTACTATGGGATATTTGAGAGATAAGATGTTGTCAATCGAATGAAAATCTGATCGGGAGGCAATCCGATCGGATGACCATCCGATCCATGTGACGACGATCTGCTGATTCCAGGATCTGGTGAGTTCGACGGAGCTTCGGTCCCAAAACGAGGTGTTCTGTGCGTTTATCACGACTAAGAAAGGAGTAGAAGATAGATACGACACCGAGCAGTCACTTATAATCTGGTCTCTATTGATTATTCAATGTTTACAACACCGCGAGACCAGTTGGACAACATTTCCCTTCTGGGAACCAAAAGCTTGTCCAAATGGAACCCCAAGGTCCCTATTTATAGACATTTCACACATGTGCTATCCGATTTGATTGGCTTTGGCAATTTCAGAACCTGTCCAACTTCCCTATTCTATACAATATTCAACACACGCTCTATCTAACTATTCGCACAGTGGCAGACGTACGAAAAATGCACCAACAGATTCCCCCTCGGATGTCACTCTCGAATCGTCTTTAAAACTTTGAGAACCTTGAGCCGTGTTTGAATATTCTGCAATCTTCAACTATTCTGCAACTTCAATCAGGTATCTTGAAATCTGACTATCCAAATTCCCCCTTGATTGAAGATTCGGGTTTGCTTTTGCCAAGGCAAAGAACGAATTCCCCCCTGGAATGAATCTTCAGGTCTTTTGCACAGTTTACAACTCTCCTCTGATTTGCTAAACTGCAACCTTCATGAACAATCACCAACTTGAAACTAATCAATGCAGCATCCTCTGTTTCAACTTTAACCGCATCCGAGCTCAGTTTTTGATATTACAAGTAAGCACCACGATCTCGCATTCCACCTGCTCGATCTAAGAATTTACAAAAACTCAATCGGCAATTGATAGAAACTTCAAATACTCGACTGGTTAACTTTAAATCCGGGATTCCCCCTGAAGATCTGATATCCCGTTTACCGTGATCCACGTTAACGCACCATAAGAATGACAGATCTGTGTAAACAGTATTCTCCACAATCAGCAAATCTTCATCGAAAAACAAATCATCTGGTAATGTAATATGATCTCTGAAGCATTCATCCACAATCAGATTCATCTCCTCGGATAAACTAGATCTCAGAAGCTATCATTCACGATCATTCCCAGATCTTTGATGCTTTCGTCCATGATCAGATATCAACACCTCGGATCCTATTGATCTCGGAAGCTTACACTCACGATCAGATTCACATTCCCCCTGACAATCTGCTGTCGAAAACTACCCGAATACTGTTGCAGTGTCACGAATTTCAAAAATGTAGTAATTTCAACATACGACAGTGAAATTTCGATTTCCCCTCATTTTTTCAAATTCTGACTTCTCTAATACTGAATTCCCCCTCAAACTGAATTCAGTTTTTAATTCTCTTCTCCGAAAAACTTGAACAAATTAGAATATCACAACATTCGCCACAATTGTCAGTTTTTCACCTTTGCGGATTTTACGTTTTGGCCCATAACTAGTCAGATATCCTGAATGATAAACATTCTGCACCAATATCATGACTACCCCACTAATTTCCACAATCCATGATCGTATCATCAAATATATTCATTGAAGCCCCCGACGGTGTCCCCGAACAACCCAGCTTGGTCGTTAAAAACCCGAAAAAAAATTGACAATCACCAAATTTTTTCTGGAGACTCTCCTCGTTGTTGCGATCAAAAAATGCCTTTTTTGGCATTTGATCATCTGGTCGAGTGTCAAGTGTCGGATGACCACCCGATCGGATTTCCACCCGATCGGGTTTCCACTCGATTGAAGGACATAAAGAACAAGGTGGTCACATGGATCAGATGGTTATCCGATCGGATTGCCATCTGATCGGGTTGTCATCTGATTGAAAGCATCTATAGTCCTTCAACAAAGATAGTGACATGGATCGGATGGTCATCCGATCGGATTGCGATCCGATCGGGTTGCCATCCGATTGAAAATCTTCTAACAGCTCAAGAACACTCAAAATCACGTTTTTTCGATCCAGAATCTTTATTACTGTGAATTTGATGATGAAACTTCACAGGATTGTTTGCGAGTCAATTCCACACAGATTGATGTGTTCAATTCCAAAATCCATCCGTGAATTGACCTTTATTTTGATGATTTTCTCTGTTTAACGTCAAAACTCCCGTTTAACCCAAAATTGATGAGCTTTGGGTGATTTAACCGACTGTTAGATCGATTAAATCGGTACCGTAGCTCTGATACCACTGCTGAACCGGTTTTGACTCCCGAACGATTGCAAACCGATACGTGTGACGTGCGGAATCCGTACACGAACGTGACCGAACACAAGATCGTACAATAAACGTGATTCTGTTGATCAATATAGTACAAGCACTACGAATCACCTTTCTCTCTCTAGACTTTCTCTCTCTAGCTCTAGATCTCCAAAGCTCCAAAATGGCAAAAGTTCTCAAATGAAACCCTAAAGCTCCTATATATAGGCCAAGGCATAAAGGATTTCTCCTTATTTACAAGATTGCCACCTTGCCTTTTTCCTACTTAAAACACAATAAAATCACGTTTTCTACTATTCTCTGCTACAAATTGGATTGACGGAGGCGATAGACATTACTGCACTAACACTGTATGACCTGAATTTCTTCTTCTGTATACAGGAAAACCACTTGAATTAATAGTTGTTTGTGGTGTGAATTTCTTCAGAAAGTTTTTTGAACATCTTTTATCAACCATGCAAGGACAATTCAAATTAGCATTCCCACACGGACCATGAATCATATAATCAGTCACAAGAGAATAAAGTTCAGGATCTTCTTTTTTATCGGGAATCTTAGCAGAAATAAATGGATCTATGTGATCTATGGTTGGAAGTTTGTGATCGACCTTCATGAATAAACATATATGTGCATGAGGAAGACCACGCTTTTGAAATTCTACTGTATAAACAACTAAATAAAAAGGAAAAATAAATAGATTTAGTAGTTGATAACCTTGATTAGAAAATATATATCAGAGGATAAGATGTGAAAACGAAATAACATACCAGCGTTAATCTCACCGAAATACTTAGAATCCTTCAAATCTTTGAGTAAGGAATCAAGCTTCATTTTAAACAATCGACACAATATGTCAGGCCTGTCTTTGGATTTGATGGTTGAATCTTTTAGAAATCTTTTTACTTCAGGCCACTTAGGATTACACGTTATAGTTATGAAGAAATCAGGGTACCCATACCACTTACATAAGGCCATTGCATCGAGGTAATTTTGTTGCATGAATCTTGCACCACCAGTAAATGAAGAAGGAAGTATAACAGGCTTTCCAGTATCTTTTAAAACTTCCTTACCTTTAGATTTATACTTTTAAAGATTCTCAAATGTTTCAGAGCGAAGGTTCGCTTGTTGCCTACGGATGTACTTTAGTCTTTCGCTCTCAATCATTGTGTACGCATCAACCAAAAACTACTGTAACAACCTTCGCCCATTTAAAATTAAGGAAAATCCATAAGTTCTATCTTGGATCCTATATGAAAAAAATTCTCTCATTGTGCACTTTGGTTTTATTTTCTTTTGTGTGGACATAAAATCTCTATGAGGAATATCAACTCTATAACCATCATCACCATATGGGAAAAGTAACGGATATTGCAGAGCAAGATAAGATGGGTGTAATTCACTAATACGCTGCAGCATTCCCGACTGAGTCTCGACAACAATATCACGAAGGTCTATAGCTTTATCTATGTCTCAGACAACCAAAGCAGCAACTTCAGATGTGGTGGGTAAGTTATATGTCGTGCCGTCTTTTTCTCTTCAAGTCGCAGACTAAGGTTGGCCTCTGGAGATTGGTGAAAATGGTCTCTGGCCATCCTATATGTCTTAACCAACATATTTTGTGAATCTAATAAAGCCCTCAAATAATCTATCATTTCAACATCAAGTTCTTTATCAGTAGCCGATGAAGGTTTGGTTCCTTTGCTGTTAAAAGAAAAAAAAACAACAAAACATTAACATAACATAACTATAATAGTATCTCATTTTATAAAAACTTATAGAATATGTTGAGAAAAAGTAAGATTTCAGTTTACCTACAACCACTGATGAGTTTATATTGAATAAACCAAACTACTGTTTAGTACTAAGTCAAACAGCTGATGGAAACCTTGTAAGCACTGCTAGTGATTAAAACACTAATGGTACTTAACAACTGATAGTGAACTACATATGGTTACCAACTGCTATTGTAATAAGCAGTGGATAGAGAATCAATGATTAATAATTAATTGTTAAGGAAGAGCAGTTGTTAATAACTGTTGATACCAACCCAAAACTTTTAGAGTATGTTGAGAAAAAGTAACATTTCAGTTTACCTACAACCACTGATGAATTTAGAATGAATAAAGCAAACTGTTGTTAAGTCAAACAGCTGATGGAAACCTTGTAAGCACTGCTAGTGATTAAAACACTGATGGTACTTAACAACTGATAGTGAACTACTAATGGTTAATAACTGCTGTTGTAGTAATCAGTGGATAGAGAATCAGTGATTAAGGATTAAGTGATGGTACTTAACAAGTGATAGTGAACTACAAATGCTTCAATTTCTAGTTGTTCTTTAATAGAATAAAAATGGAACTTAGAAATCACTCGTACCTGAATAATGCCTGTCTGTTTGTTATTTCATTTTCGGTATCATGTATGTATAGCTGACAAAACTTAGCTTCATTTCCATCTGGAAGTTTGAGACTCCCCATGCAATGATAGTTTTGGCCACTGATACGATATATAAATGGAGCATTGCCTTTGTTGATATTAGAATCAACCTTTCCACTCATAGATGTAAAAGAGAACATAAAGTTGTATCGTCTTATGTTCTTCAGGAAGAACTTGCTTTTTGCATTTGAGGAAGAAAACAAATTTTGATAAGACGGATGTGCATCCTTTAAAGGCGGTAGCTGAACTTTACCATACCCACAACACATACTATAACATAACTTATTTATAGTTAAACGACCTTTTCCACCTTCTGATGTCCATAACTTTGCACTACAAACCTGACATGTAAGCAGCTGGTCACCATGGTTCAAATAATCTGTTAAAAAATGATTGATAGTTATATTACAGGTGGAACACAACAAATGTCATAAAACAGTAAAATAGATTAAAACTTTTAGATATCCCTTTATAAGGATCTTCATCAGTGCACAAAAACACATCGTCTTCATCTGAATCCAAAGTCAGCATAAGTACAGGAGTATTATCACGTTTCTTGCGCTCGAGGTTACGTTTACCAGAAGACAGCCGTGTAAGGATAGAGGTACTACCCAATATCGGCTGATTGTTACTGCTAATGATGCTAGAAGTAATGGAATATCGGCGGTTGCTATATAGAGGTGTACCTATGTTTATGCCATTATATGAACATTCAATATTAAAACATACATGTTGGTACCCGTATGTTGTTTAGTAATGTATTTATCAAAAGAAATAATAAAGAAACAAAATACAAACCTGGTGTAGTTGAAATTAAAGAACCAGTAGCATTTCTAACTGCTCGACATGAAATGGAGTAAATATGTTGATCCGTAGTATCAGAACATTCCAGCAAATTTGCATTGTCAGAAAAGATGTTACGAACATTCGTTGATGATGACGATGAATTCTTTAATTTCTTATTATCAAGTATTAATTTTCGAAGCTTACGCCTTTCATTCGGTGAAGTAACTAAATAACAGAGAAAGTATAATATGTACGAAACACAAGAATCAGTCCACTTGGAAACATAAAACGGAAAAAAGTATACTTATAATCAAATTCAAGAGCTATTACCATTTGTGATATCTGAAAGAGGAGATCTATTTGAGATATCTGAAAGAGGAGTTCTCATAAGAGGACCTACAAAAAAACCAAGTAGAATTATGATTTCAATCTGAAAGCTGATTTTGATTTGGGAAATGATGAGTTAAGAAGTTATAATTTCACTTACTGTGTAAATTTCGTTGAGATGAATTAGCAGCTGTAGAAGTTGAACGTGAATTCTTTGACATTGCATACATGAGAGAAGGAGAAGGATTTAAAAGAAGAAAGAGTAAAAGATCAGGAACATTAAAAAAATAGAACCAAACCGTGGTTTTTAAATTTTGAATTACAATATGTCATACCTAGGGATTAACATATCCTCAATAAATTATAATATTCAATTTTATCATTTTGTAATTAAAAATCAGTTCATGAAAAGCAAAATAGAATTCTTTCAAATTATTGAATTAATTATTTCAAGCAATCTATTACATTGATAAAAAACTTAACAACAAATTTTGTAATCTTTGTGGAATGTAAATCGGGTGTTCATCGGTTAGGTTTATGGTTTATTTGTATATGATTTTTAAAATAAAATATTATTATCTTTATTTAATAAATAATTAAGTTAAACGGTTTTTTATTCAGTTATCCAAATAAACCAAACAAACAAATAAAATAAAACGTGGATCCATAAACCGAACAAAAAACCGAATAAAATGGGTTTGCGTTTACGCTTCTTTCTTGGTTACGGTTTTTCTAAACACCCAACTTTGAATGACTTAGACAAAATTTGAAGTATATAAATAAGCTATTGAATGAGATTACTTAAATAAATTAATGGGAGAAACAGGCACAAATTAAATATTTTTTATAAACTGTAATATATGACGGATACTTATTAAACCTTAGTTAATGGTTGATGGAAGCAACTTTCCACCGACTTTCTACTTTCATATATATAGTAATTTATATCTATACTGCCTTATTAAGAAAACTGTGTTTTCTATTCTTATGGTAATTTTACATTGTGTACACATTTTCAAGCAACATGTATAAGAGAGCCAAACTATTTTAGAAGGGGTAAACGTGTACATTATCCAAAGTTTTAAGACACTTTAAAGCTATAACTGGAATTCTGGATTACCTGAGCTTTTAAAGCTTGCTTCTCTCCTTTTTTCCCAACACAAATCTTCACTAATTTCCCATCGTTGTTGGTTATTTAGGTACCAAACGTGAAAAAACGTGAAACCACAGGGACTATCCGGGCAATTAACTCTAAATAAATACAAATATAAAAATAAATTACTAAATAAAAAAAATTAAACTAATTAAGTTTAAATTGTACCTTTGTAAAGGTTGACCATACCAAAATGACAAAGGATAACAACATATTTCTCTCGTTTCTTATCATTCATGTAAGCAAACATGTCAATAGCAAAAGCATCCCACAAAGTAACCGTACACTTTTGGCCTCTAATAATACCCATTCATCATTGAGTATAAAAACCTGTATATCAGAATACGAAACCTTTCAAACGAGATTTCATGGGTTACCTATATATCCAAGTAGTGTTCCCCACGAAATAAGCAAGTGTTTGAATTTAGATTTATATCCCGAAAAAGTTTACTAAATGTATAAAAATCTACCGACACATCATCAGTGAGATCGTTTAACACATTTAAACTTTCCAATTATTTAGCGTACTGTAACTGTCTACTGATGTACTATCATTTCCTCTTTTTACGCAAAACTCAAATTTTTGAATTTTATCATGTTTTTGAATTTTTCAAATTTTCAAATGTTTTTGTATTTTCTAACAATATTACTCCCCCTAAAATGCAAAACCATTTAAAGAAAATTTGACAACCAACACTGATAGCTTTGTCTCGCCATCCATTTTCTGCTAAAAGTGTACTGATTTGCAGAAAATCTAACATACCCCCATGATTTACAACCCATTGATCTTAACAGTTTGAAAACCGTTTTTCAATCTGATGAAAGTAATCATGTTTGTTCAGCCGTGAGGGTTTCGGCGTATTCAATCAACACATATTTTTGTATTTTTGAATATTTGACAAAAATTAAAAACAAACATATTTTTGGTTTTTCAAGTTTTTCAATTTTTAGGGTTTTTGAAATATTGTTTATTTATATACATAAAAAACATATAAACTTCCTGTTTCAACCAACACAGGATCCAGCAGCCTCCTCTCCTCGTTGTGCCAGGCTGCTCCAACCTCCATTCTCACAATCTTCAGATTTGTTGAGCGCCTGCACATTCAGACTACTTGATTACTTGAACAATTTAGCCCAGGTCTGTTGAACCTTAGGCATTTCAACACAATAATTTTCATTCAATGCTGGAAATTCTTTGTCATTTTTCACAAAAACTTTCTCAATTTTAACTTCAACTTTCTCATCTTTTACCAAATCAACATGTTTCTTAACACTCCATGTTTGACCTTTTGGTGTTCCTCATTTGTAAAAATGTGAATCTTTTTTAACATTTTGTTTTTGATCAACAACTTTTGGTTTCCAAAACTCTTGAGGTTTTGTCATATCAACAGTTGTTTTCCAACTTTGTGTTATTCTAGATCTGGGCGTGTGAGAATTCCAAGTATGTCTAGAATCGAACCTATACCGGTTTGACTTCCAATTTTGATTCGAAGCAAACTTGTTTGTGTTGTACCTCCAAGTTTGTTTTGAATCAAATCTGGTTGACCTTTGTCTCACATTCTCAGATTTTTGTTTCTCAGCATCAATCTTCTTTTTGTCAACATCCACAGATTTTAGATTAGGACACTTGCGTGCAAGATGTCCTTTTTGATCACATTTGAAACATGTTCTCATGGACACATCTTTGACCTGTATTTATTAAACACATGCAGATCTCGTATTTATTAAACACACATGGGCCGTCAATCTTTAATTCACATGCAAAGAATCGATATTTGTGATTGGGCCGATAACTTGTATTGATCCTCTCAAATTACATGCAAATGGCCGACAAATTTTTTTAAAGTCTATTTTTAATTGGACCGAGTGTATCACGTGAACTGATGTATTTAGAAAGCATGTGAAGTAATCAATGTGTCTGACAATAGGTGTTCGTCGTTTGAAGGTTCGTCAACGCAATAGTTCGTCTAGATCAATTGTTCGTCAACAATGAAGGTTCGTCAACACATGAAGTGTTCGTCAACCAAGACTTGAGAGTTCGTCGATCGGATTACCGCTCGATCGAGTGAGGTGCTGCCCGATCAGGTGGGATGCTGTCCGATCGGGTGGGATGTTGTCCGATCGGGTGGGATGGGAACCAACTCATCTTCAACTATTCTGCAACTTCAATCAGGTATCTTGAAATCTAACTATCCAAATTCCCCCTTGATTGAAGATTCGGGTTTGCTTTTGCCAAGGTAAAGCACGAATTCCCCCTGGAATGAATCTTCAGGTCTTTTGCACAGTTTACGACTCTCTTCTGATTTGCTAAACTGCAACCTTCACGAACAATCACCAACTTGAAACTAATCAATGCAGCATCCTTTGTTTCAACTTTAACCGCATCCGAGCTCAGTTTTTGATATTACAAGTAAGCACCACGATCTCGCATCCCACTTGCTCGATCTAAGAATGTACAAAAACTCAACCGAAAATTGATAGAAACTTCAAATACTCCACTGGTTAACTTCAAATTCGTGATTCCCCCTGAAGATCTGATATCCCGTTTACCGTGATCCACGTTAACGCACCATAAAAATGACAGATCCGTGTAAACGGTATTCTCCACAATAAGCAAATCTTCATCGGAAAACAAATCATCTGGTAATGTAATCCGATCTCTGAAGTATTCGTCCACAATCAGATTCATCTCCTCGGATAATCTAGATCTCAGAAGCTATCATCCACGATCACTCTCAGATCTCTGATGCTTTCGTCTACGATCAGATATCAACACCTCGGATCCTCTTGATCTCGGAAGCTTACACTCACGATCAGATTCACATTCCCCCTGACAATCTGAAGTCGAAACTACTCGAATACTGTTGCAGTGTCACGAATTTCAAAAATGCCAGAATTTCAACATACGACAGTGAAATTTTGATTCCCCCTCATTTTTACAAATTCTAACATCTCTATCACTAAATTCCCCCTCGAACTGAATTTAGTTTCTAAATCTCTTCTCCGAAAAACTTGACCAAACCAAAATATCACAATATTCGCCACAATTGTTAGTTTTTCTTCTTTGCGGATTTTACGTTTTGGCCCATAAATAGTCAGATATCCTGAATGATAAACATTCTACATCAATATCATGACTACCCCACTAATTTCCACAATCCATGATCGCATCATCAAATATGTTCACTGAAGCCCCCGACGGTGTTCCCGAACAACCCAGCTTGGTCGTTAAAAACCCGAAAAAAATTTGACAATCACCAAATTTTTTCTTGAGACTCTCCTCGTCGTTGCGATCAAAAATTGCCTTTCTTTAGGCATTTGATCATCTGGTTGAGTGTCAAGTGTTGGATGACCATCCGATCCATGGTACTATGGGATATTTGAGAGATAAGATGTTGTCAATCGAATGAAAATCTGATCGGGAGGCAATCCGATCGGATGACCATCCGATCCATGTGACGACGATCTGCTGATTCCAGGATCTGGTGAGTTCGACGGAGCTTCGGTCCCAAAACGAGGTGTTCTGTGCGTTTATCACGACTAAGAAAGGAGTATAAGATAGATACGACACCGAGCAGTCACTTATAATCTGGTCTCTATTGATTATTCAATGTTTACAACACCGCGAGACCAGTTGGACAACATTTCCCTTCTGGGAACCAAAAGCTTGTCCAAATGGAACCCCAAGGTCCCTATTTATAGACATTTCACACATGTGCTATCCGATTTGATTGGCTTTGGCAATTTCAGAACCTGTCCAACTTCCCTATTCTATACAATATTCAACACACGCTCTATCTAACTATTCGCACAGTGGCAGACGTACGAAAAATGCACCAACAGATTCCCCCTCGGATGTCACTCTCGAATCGTCTTTAAAACTTTGAGAACCTTGAGCCGTGTTTGAATATTCTGCAATCTTCAACTATTCTGCAACTTCAATCAGGTATCTTGAAATCTGACTATCCAAATTCCCCCTTGATTGAAGATTCGGGTTTGCTTTTGCCAAGGCAAAGAACGAATTCCCCCCTGGAATGAATCTTCAGGTCTTTTGCACAGTTTACAACTCTCCTCTGATTTGCTAAACTGCAACCTTCACGAACAATCACCAACTTGAAACTAATCAATGCAGCATCCTCTGTTTCAACTTTAACCGCATCCGAGCTCAGTTTTTGATATTACAAGTAAGCACCACGATCTCGCATTCCACCTGCTCGATCTAAGAATTTACAAAAACTCAATCGGCAATTGATAGAAACTTCAAATACTCGACTGGTTAACTTTAAATCCGTGATTCCCCCTGAAGATCTGATATCCCGTTTACCATGATCCACGTTAACGCACCATAAGAGTGACAGATCTGTGTAAACAGTATTCTCCACAATCAGCAAATCTTCATCGAAAAACAAATCATCTGGTAATGTAATATGATCTCTGAAGCATTCATCCACAATCAGATTCATCTCCTCGGATAAACTAGATCTCAGAAGCTATCATTCACGATCATTCCCAGATCTTTGATGCTTTCGTCCATGATCAGATATCAACACCTCGGATCCTATTGATCTCGGAAGCTTACACTCACGATCAGATTCACATTCCCCCTGACAATCTGCTGTCGAAAACTACCCGAATACTGTTGCAGTGTCACGAATTTCAAAAATGTAGTAATTTCAACATACGACAGTGAAATTTCGATTTCCCCTCATTTTTTCAAATTCTGACTTCTCTAATACTGAATTCCCCCTCAAACTGAATTCAGTTTTTAATTCTCTTCTCCGAAAAACTTGAACAAATTAGAATATCACAACATTCGCCACAATTGTCAGTTTTTCACCTTTGCGGATTTTACGTTTTGGCCCATAACTAGTCAGATATCCTGAATGATAAACATTCTGCACCAATATCATGACTACCCCACTAATTTCCACAATCCATGATCGTATCATCAAATATATTCATTGAAGCCCCCGACGGTGTCCCCGAACAACCCAGCTTGGTCGTTAAAAACCCGAAAAAAAATTGACAATCACCAAATTTTTTCTGGAGACTCTCCTCGTTGTTGCGATCAAAAAATGCCTTTTTTGGCATTTGATCATCTGGTCGAGTGTCAAGTGTCGGATGACCACCCGATCGGATTTCCACCCGATCGGGTTTCCACTCGATTGAAGGACATAAAGAACAAGGTGGTCACATGGATCAGATGGTTATCCGATCGGATTGCCATCTGATCGGGTTGTCATCTGATTGAAAGCATCTATAGTCCTTCAACAAAGATAGTGACATGGATCGGATGGTCATCCGATCGGATTGCGATCCGATCGGGTTGCCATCCGATTGAAAATCTTCTAACAGCTCAAGAACACTCAAAATCACGTTTTTTCGATCCAGAATCTTTATTACTGTGAATTTGATGATGAAACTTCACAGGATTGTTTGCGAGTCAATTCCACACAGATTGATGTGTTCAATTCCAAAATCCATCCGTGAATTGACCTTTATTTTGATGATTTTCTCTGTTTAACGTCAAAACTCCCGTTTAACCCAAAATTGATGAGCTTTGGGTGATTTAACCGACTGTTAGATCGATTAAATCGGTACCGTAGCTCTGATACCACTGCTGAACCGGTTTTGACTCCCGAACGATTGCAAACCGATACGTGTGACGTGCGGAATCCGTACACGAACGTGACCGAACACAAGATCGTACAATAAACGTGATTCTGTTGATCAATATAGTACAAGCACTACGAATCACCTTTCTCTCTCTAGACTTTCTCTCTCTAGCTCTAGATCTCCAAAGCTCCAAAATGGCAAAAGTTCTCAAATGAAACCCTAAAGCTCCTATATATAGGCCAAGGCATAAAGGATTTCTCCTTATTTACAAGATTGCCACCTTGCCTTTTTCCTACTTAAAACACAATAAAATCACGTTTTCTACTATTCTCTGCTACAAATTGGATTGACGGAGGCGATAGACATTACTGCACTAACACTGTATGACCTGAATTTCTTCTTCTGTATACAGGAAAACCACTTGAATTAATAGTTGTTTGTGGTGTGAATTTCTTCAGAAAGTTTTTTGAACATCTTTTATCAACCATGCAAGGACAATTCAAATTAGCATTCCCACACGGACCATGAATCATATAATCAGTCACAAGAGAATAAAGTTCAGGATCTTCTTTTTTATCGGGAATCTTAGCAGAAATAAATGGATCTATGTGATCTATGGTTGGAAGTTTGTGATCGACCTTCATGAATAAACATATATGTGCATGAGGAAGACCACGCTTTTGAAATTCTACTGTATAAACAACTAAATAAAAAGGAAAAATAAATAGATTTAGTAGTTGATAACCTTGATTAGAAAATATATATCAGAGGATAAGATGTGAAAACGAAATAACATACCAGCGTTAATCTCACCGAAATACTTAGAATCCTTCAAATCTTTGAGTAAGGAATCAAGCTTCATTTTAAACAATCGACACAATATGTCAGGCCTGTCTTTGGATTTGATGGTTGAATCTTTTAGAAATCTTTTTACTTCAGGCCACTTAGGATTACACGTTATAGTTATGAAGAAATCAGGGTACCCATACCACTTACATAAGGCCATTGCATCGAGGTAATTTTGTTGCATGAATCTTGCACCACCAGTAAATGAAGAAGGAAGTATAACAGGCTTTCCAGTATCTTTTAAAACTTCCTTACCTTTAGATTTATACTTTTAAAGATTCTCAAATGTTTCAGAGCGAAGGTTCGCTTGTTGCCTACGGATGTACTTTAGTCTTTCGCTCTCAATCATTGTGTACGCATCAACCAAAAACTACTGTAACAACCTTCGCCCATTTAAAATTAAGGAAAATCCATAAGTTCTATCTTGGATCCTATATGAAAAAAATTCTCTCATTGTGCACTTTGGTTTTATTTTCTTTTGTGTGGACATAAAATCTCTATGAGGAATATCAACTCTATAACCATCATCACCATATGGGAAAAGTAACGGATATTGCAGAGCAAGATAAGATGGGTGTAATTCACTAATACGCTGCAGCATTCCCGACTGAGTCTCGACAACAATATCACGAAGGTCTATAGCTTTATCTATGTCTCAGACAACCAAAGCAGCAACTTCAGATGTGGTGGGTAAGTTATATGTCGTGCCGTCTTTTTCTCTTCAAGTCGCAGACTAAGGTTGGCCTCTGGAGATTGGTGAAAATGGTCTCTGGCCATCCTATATGTCTTAACCAACATATTTTGTGAATCTAATAAAGCCCTCAAATAATCTATCATTTCAACATCAAGTTCTTTATCAGTAGCCGATGAAGGTTTGGTTCCTTTGCTGTTAAAAGAAAAAAAAACAACAAAACATTAACATAACATAACTATAATAGTATCTCATTTTATAAAAACTTATAGAATATGTTGAGAAAAAGTAAGATTTCAGTTTACCTACAACCACTGATGAGTTTATATTGAATAAACCAAACTACTGTTTAGTACTAAGTCAAACAGCTGATGGAAACCTTGTAAGCACTGCTAGTGATTAAAACACTAATGGTACTTAACAACTGATAGTGAACTACATATGGTTACCAACTGCTATTGTAATAAGCAGTGGATAGAGAATCAATGATTAATAATTAATTGTTAAGGAAGAGCAGTTGTTAATAACTGTTGATACCAACCCAAAACTTTTAGAGTATGTTGAGAAAAAGTAACATTTCAGTTTACCTACAACCACTGATGAATTTAGAATGAATAAAGCAAACTGTTGTTAAGTCAAACAGCTGATGGAAACCTTGTAAGCACTGCTAGTGATTAAAACACTGATGGTACTTAACAACTGATAGTGAACTACTAATGGTTAATAACTGCTGTTGTAGTAATCAGTGGATAGAGAATCAGTGATTAAGGATTAAGTGATGGTACTTAACAAGTGATAGTGAACTACAAATGCTTCAATTTCTAGTTGTTCTTTAATAGAATAAAAATGGAACTTAGAAATCACTCGTACCTGAATAATGCCTGTCTGTTTGTTATTTCATTTTCGGTATCATGTATGTATAGCTGACAAAACTTAGCTTCATTTCCATCTGGAAGTTTGAGACTCCCCATGCAATGATAGTTTTGGCCACTGATACGATATATAAATGGAGCATTGCCTTTGTTGATATTAGAATCAACCTTTCCACTCATAGATGTAAAAGAGAACATAAAGTTGTATCGTCTTATGTTCTTCAGGAAGAACTTGCTTTTTGCATTTGAGGAAGAAAACAAATTTTGATAAGACGGATGTGCATCCTTTAAAGGCGGTAGCTGAACTTTACCATACCCACAACACATACTATAACATAACTTATTTATAGTTAAACGACCTTTTCCACCTTCTGATGTCCATAACTTTGCACTACAAACCTGACATGTAAGCAGCTGGTCACCATGGTTCAAATAATCTGTTAAAAAATGATTGATAGTTATATTACAGGTGGAACACAACAAATGTCATAAAACAGTAAAATAGATTAAAACTTTTAGATATCCCTTTATAAGGATCTTCATCAGTGCACAAAAACACATCGTCTTCATCTGAATCCAAAGTCAGCATAAGTACAGGAGTATTATCACGTTTCTTGCGCTCGAGGTTACGTTTACCAGAAGACAGCCGTGTAAGGATAGAGGTACTACCCAATATCGGCTGATTGTTACTGCTAATGATGCTAGAAGTAATGGAATATCGGCGGTTGCTATATAGAGGTGTACCTATGTTTATGCCATTATATGAACATTCAATATTAAAACATACATGTTGGTACCCGTATGTTGTTTAGTAATGTATTTATCAAAAGAAATAATAAAGAAACAAAATACAAACCTGGTGTAGTTGAAATTAAAGAACCAGTAGCATTTCTAACTGCTCGACATGAAATGGAGTAAATATGTTGATCCGTAGTATCAGAACATTCCAGCAAATTTGCATTGTCAGAAAAGATGTTACGAACATTCGTTGATGATGACGATGAATTCTTTAATTTCTTATTATCAAGTATTAATTTTCGAAGCTTACGCCTTTCATTCGGTGAAGTAACTAAATAACAGAGAAAGTATAATATGTACGAAACACAAGAATCAGTCCACTTGGAAACATAAAACGGAAAAAAGTATACTTATAATCAAATTCAAGAGCTATTACCATTTGTGATATCTGAAAGAGGAGATCTATTTGAGATATCTGAAAGAGGAGTTCTCATAAGAGGACCTACAAAAAAACCAAGTAGAATTATGATTTCAATCTGAAAGCTGATTTTGATTTGGGAAATGATGAGTTAAGAAGTTATAATTTCACTTACTGTGTAAATTTCGTTGAGATGAATTAGCAGCTGTAGAAGTTGAACGTGAATTCTTTGACATTGCATACATGAGAGAAGGAGAAGGATTTAAAAGAAGAAAGAGTAAAAGATCAGGAACATTAAAAAAATAGAACCAAACCGTGGTTTTTAAATTTTGAATTACAATATGTCATACCTAAGGATTAACATATCCTCAATAAATTATAATATTCAATTTTATCATTTTGTAATTAAAAATCAGTTCATGAAAAGCAAAATAGAATTCTTTCAAATTATTGAATTAATTATTTCAAGCAATCTATTACATTGATAAAAAACTTAACAACAAATTTTGTAATCTTTGTGGAATGTAAATCGGGTGTTCATCGGTTAGGTTTATGGTTTATTTGTATATGATTTTTAAAATAAAATATTATTATCTTTATTTAATAAATAATTAAGTTAAACGGTTTTTTATTCAGTTATCCAAATAAACCAAACAAACAAATAAAATAAAACGTGGATCCATAAACCGAACAAAAAACCGAATAAAATGGGTTTGCGTTTACGCTTCTTTCTTGGTTACGGTTTTTCTAAACACCCAACTTTGAATGACTTAGACAAAATTTGAAGTATATAAATAAGCTATTGAATGAGATTACTTAAATAAATTAATGGGAGAAACAGGCACAAATTAAATATTTTTTATAAACTGTAATATATGACGGATACTTATTAAACCTTAGTTAATGGTTGATGGAAGCAACTTTCCACCGACTTTCTACTTTCATATATATAGTAATTTATATCTATACTGCCTTATTAAGAAAACTGTGTTTTCTATTCTTATGGTAATTTTACATTGTGTACACATTTTCAAGCAACATGTATAAGAGAGCCAAACTATTTTAGAAGGGGTAAACGTGTACATTATCCAAAGTTTTAAGACACTTTAAAGCTATAACTGGAATTCTGGATTACCTGAGCTTTTAAAGCTTGCTTCTCTCCTTTTTTCCCAACACAAATCTTCACTAATTTCCCATCGTTGTTGGTTATTTAGGTACCAAACGTGAAAAAACGTGAAACCACAGGGACTATCCGGGCAATTAACTCTAAATAAATACAAATATAAAAATAAATTACTAAATAAAAAAAATTAAACTAATTAAGTTTAAATTGTACCTTTGTAAAGGTTGACCATACCAAAATGACAAAGGATAACAACATATTTCTCTCGTTTCTTATCATTCATGTAAGCAAACATGTCAATAGCAAAAGCATCCCACAAAGTAACCGTACACTTTTGGCCTCTAAAATATTAACATAAAACATAATAACATCAAGCAACTTTGTAATGCTTTAAACGTCAAAATGCAACAACTTAATAAAAAGAACTCACTCAAGGTCTTCAACTCTAAGATTAAGTCTCTTGCCCTTGCTCCCATCCTTATTTGATGTATCCTCTAGATTGAAACAAACTTCCACATAACCAATCTAATCTATAAACAAAAATATATTGTTAAAAGAAAACAACATTAAGAAGCGATAACATGAAAAAAAAAAACAATAAGACAAAACAGTACATATATATCATATAGTGATTTACATACCAATAACTGTATTAACTTCAATTTTATTTTGAACAACATCCTTGAGGTTAACGAAATTAAAACGGTATTTCGGTCCAGACCAGTCAAGGCATTTCTCAACAGAAGTATAGAAATACAGTGATATTTTGTCATTTCTGTTGGTATACTTAGCAGATGACTTATTAGCAGCAAGAGACAGTTTGGTGATAAGAAGACATTCATCCAACTGAAGGAAGTCTTTGAATTTTCCTAGCATCTTATGCAGACAGCTGGCTTGTATCATAGTTCCCTAGGAATATGAAACATCCGATTAAATAAAAAACGTGTTATATAACATTTGGGTATTCATATGTCCAAAATAATTATAAGACAAATACATACGGTACCATCTCATCCATGAAGATCATATCAAGACGATATATTTCATTTTTGTTTTCATTCATCATCTTCTTGGACATGCTAACAATCTTCACTCTAATCGAATAGTTGTTTGAGAATGTATTAAGATCGTTAAGAATGCTAACCTTTGCAACCTCCATTTGAATACTGTACATAAAAAAAAAAAGAATAAGCAAAATATATCTATTGCTAAACGTAATATGATAATACAATAAGCATGGATGTTCTTAAAAAAATATCAAGGTTGGAATTCAAGCTTACCGATTCTCCATTCAAAATTTTAATTGAATGCAGTAGCAAATGTAATTTGAAAGGTAAGTAGTGTATATCCTTATATCCTGCTTTATTAAAGTAATTAAATATTAGAAATGATATGCAAAGTAGGAAAAAAAAAGAGAGAACGTCAATTTTAAATTACCATTTTGTATATTTTGAATTTCAAAGTTACTGATATTATCAGTAATTACTGATTTGATTTGAAAGCAATTGTCATGATGACTTTTCTAATTTTTATTTTAACTTTAATTAAGAGATAATAACCGTCAATTTGAAATTCACATTTTACAAATGTTCAATGTCCAAAGCTCAAGAAATTAGCATTAATTACTGATTTGATTTGCAACAAATTGCCATCAACAGTATTTTATTTATTTTTTTAACTTTAATTTTTATCATGAAAACAATGTTGGAGAAACTCTTATCTCATTGGAATGTAACAATTAGGTAAAATGGTAATTTCATTGTAATGCTAGTATTCTTTTGATAATTTCATTCTATCACTAATTAACCCCATCAATAATAAAAATGTGAGCAGTGGCTGTTCTTTAGGGAAACCACTAATGGTCAATGTCAGTGGATGTCAACAATAAAAATATGAGCAGTGGCTGTTTTTTGACTGTCAGTGGATAGCCAACAGTGATTGAAACACTGATGTTTAGTTAGTCAATGGTCAACATGAAGAATGAAGAAACAGAGGTTGTCTTTCAGCAGTGGATAACTTTAAACAATCAGATGTTTGAACCAACACAGTGGTTGTAACATACTTTTAATGATTAATTAAAACTATCATTTTTAAGTATTTTGAAGAGTGTTAAAAGATGAGAAAACAGTGGATCTGGTTAAACATCTGTTTAGACTTAAACAGATGTTGGGGCTTAAAAAGATGTTTGGCCTTATATATCAGTTGTCTGGACTTAAACAGAAGTTTGACCTTAAACAGATGCTTGGCCATAAACATCAGTTTGCAAAAGAAGACCAATTTCAAGAATACTATACCCAAGAATACATCAGTTTCCAAGTGTATATCATTTTTTATTAGTATAAAGATCAGACAACTATTCAATTTATAGTACATATCAAACAACTGAGGTAATGTGATAAATACTGTTACATATAAACATTGCTGTGATAAACACTGTTACATATAAACACTGATGTCATATATACTGTTACATATAAACACTGAGGTGATGACATCTAACAACCTAACAGATTATAAAACACTGATGTGATAAATACTGTTACATATAAACACTGTTAACATAAACAAAGGTAGAATAACTGTTGTTGATGATGAACCACTGTTGTTGTTGGGCAGTGGTTCACCTTTGGTTCATCAGTGCTTGTCTTCAACAGAGCTTTGGTCTTCATGAGTGCTTTGGTCTTCAACAGTGGATAATCCTCATCAGTCTTTGTGTACAACAGTCTTTATATCCAACATATGTTAGGCAGATCAGTGTTTTATTAACTTGTTATAACCACTGTGAATTGGAGGAAACTTAGATGGGCAGTGCTTATTGTGGATCAACGTGCAGCTTCAACAGCCAGATCAACATCATCTTAATCTCCTTCAGCAATATCCGATATCTTTTCTTCGGTTCTTGGATCAAACGTCTCGAACGTTTTCCCTTTTCATCAAAACAAAACCAATATATATATAGCAACAATTAATCTGAAAAAAACACATGGAACTAACAGCAAAAAGTGTACCTGAAACAGAATCAACGATTAAGAATAAAAAAAAACATGAGGAATTAACAAATGCATGGATTAATGAACAAAACTTACGGTGCTGTTTAAGAAAACTCCGTTTAATTGCTCAAATTAAGATGACGGGTGATCTGCAAGTGATTACAAATGAATCAATGCATCAATAAACAGTAAATCAAAATGTTACAAATACCAAAAAATAAATCAGACCAATTGAGGTTACTGTGGTGTTGTGCAATGAAGAAGGAAGAAGATGATGCAACAATTATATGGCAAAAGAAGAGATTTAAGTATATTATTATTCAAAAAAAGTCACATATTAGTTTTTATGCAATTGCTCTACACCAAAAATACAACTTGGAGGCATGTGAGATCACCTCGATGTACATGACAACACCACCTTCTTAAAAAACAAAGTAAAACTGATTTTAAGATTAAGTACCATACCGAATAACAAAAAGTGATAAAGCCTAAACTTTTGGGCTGGTATGACCTATAAACAAAGCTGAAAACAAAATCAGTTTCTAAACAATGACTTCATGAAACTGAAAATCATTAAAGTAAACACAAATTAAGTAACAACCAACCTTAATTCACAAGCCTGCAAATATAAAGTTGCCACATGAATAATCAAGTAGAACTTGCTGCAAAAATAATAAAGTGTGAAAACAATCTCAAAAACTTCTCTGTAATTGAGTAGTAAAGCGACTCAATTTAGTTAACTACATAAACAATCCAACAATGAATTTACCGTCCTTCTCCTTCTCTTTCACATTTCCAACTCCTCAACAACCATCCGACAGAGGTTACTTCTAATCAACAAACAGATTGTGAAAAACAGAGGATCAAGAAACATAGGTGCATCCAACATTACTAACATGGGTGAATAAATCAACAAAACATATTGTGAAAAACAAAAACTATAAACATATCAAAATCAATCTACTCGTAATCACATGACACAACAAAGCAAGCATCTGAATAAACAATAAAAAATAAAAGGCAAAAATCAAAAGCTACAAAAAGTTATTCATATAAACAATAATAAAAACATTATTACAACATACCAGGGTCACCGATTAACAGGAGCTTGTACAAAAGGGTTCATTGTGTATGATAAGAAACCCTAGGAGAGCTTCTTCTTCTTCTGAAGGTACAAAAGGGTTCATCGTGTTCAGTATAAGAAAATAGATAAAACCAAATAAAATTTCTGAATAAGAAAATAAATCTTACATGATTATTCTGTTCTTCAACTACTCGAAGGTTCATGATTTAGGGTTTCAAATGCAGATGTATCCAATAGATGTAACCTCTGCCGGACGTTGTTGATGAGATGAAAATGTGAAGAAGGAGAAGGATGAACAGCAGAGAGAAAGGGGATCTTGTATGGAAAGGTGAATGAGAAGAATGAAATAGAGTTTGTGAAATTGTGAGAATAAAAGGCAGTGGTTATTGTTGGGCGGAAAAAAGGGAAAAATGATGCCCTAATTAAGTGACACGTGACCCAAATCACTCTCATTTATTATATATAACAGATAACAGATATACATATAATTATATATCCATCCATCCATCCATATCGCCTTCTTCAGATCTCACTCGTACACAAAAACAAAACTCCACCAACTTCCATCAATGGCTTCCATCTCCAACTTTTATTCACCTGCAACCCCTCTAAACTCTTCCCCTATTCTCCCACCACCACCACTATCCTTCGTTTTCCGTCAAAACTTCCACTTTTTTCCCACCGGTTCTCCCTTTGCTCCACTGCACCTCTAGCTGCTTCTTTGGTGTAAGTCTTTTTATTAATTCCCAATTTTTTTGTTTATTATTTTTCATCATTGATTCTCTGTTTTATGCTTTTGATCACCTTTTGACATCTTTTTCAAATTTTGTCTTGTGATGTTGAATCTTGATCAAAGATACTTATATGGGGTGGTTTGAATATTGATTATTTAACATTCATGGCCTAAAAGGTTCAATCTTTTTTGTGGGGTTTTTTATTTCACATGTTCTTTTTAGGGGTTTTAGTTATAGTATTAGCAATTTAGCATTTTTTTTTTTTCTGGGATGCATGTGATTGGTAGTCTGTTGACTTTGTTCGTTTGTTTTATTTTGCTTATATATTTGAAAGATTTGCATACTTTTTGCTGACATGATTTTCTTTTTGAAAGTGTGAAATGTAGCCAAAATGGTGGAAATGGAAGCTATGTTAAGAGAACAACACTTCATGATCTTTATGAGAAACAAGGGCAGAGTCCATGGTATGATAACCTATGCCGCCCTGTTACCGATCTTCTTCCCTTGATTGAAAGTGGTGTGAGAGGTGTTACAAGCAACCCGGCGGTAATTATACTTATAGTTTGTGCAAATTTATGTTTTTGTGATGTAAAATTATCAGCTTATGATGATTCTAAATTTATAATGAGATGTTCTATATGTGATTACAGATTTTTCAGAAAGCAATATCTACCTCAAATGCTTACAATGACCAATTCAGGTATTCTCTTGGTTTTTTAAATAATAATAGTTTGATAGATACATTTTGGAGCAAGATCCAAACACTAGGCTCGTAAAGAAACCGAACGTTCAGTGAACCGTTTGTGGCTGGAAGTTTATTAATAAACAAACATGAACAAATTGTTTGGTTCATAGAATTGAACGGGAAAACATAAACACATATCTGTTCGTTTATTCTTGTTCTTGAACGTTCAGTTATATACTTGCAATTATGTTCGTTCAATTACGTTCGTTTGTTTATGTTCATTTACGTATTCATTTAAATTTATTTATTAGATATTAGTGATAGTAATTGGCCCGTCATTTACACATGCTTTAGTTTATGTTAAAGTTTGAAGCTTTTATATGACTTAAGTTTTGAATCATCTCGTGATATTTAGACTTTAGTTTGGGTATGGTTGCTTACTTTTTAAATATTGTTATTGCTGAATCATGTTATTATAAATCCAAAGTTTGAAGGGTCAAGTTATTCTACAAAGGCTTCTAATTGTAAGAAGTGTAAGAAGGATTTATAGAGTGACAAGTGTCCAATAACCTAAAATTAAACCCACTACATCACCACCCAAAACCACTGGGTCTTGGCCCAGTGGCCACCGGCCTCCTTGTTAAGTCTCTCGTGGCCTTCCATTGCGTGGAGGTCTTGGGTTCGATCCCGAGCGAGTTGATTCAGAGGATGATTTTCCGCCAGTGCGCATTGTCGGGTTGCAAACTGGGGAGCAAAGCTCCCGCGGTCAGGGGTACCGTGCATTACCCTTTTTTTTTTTTTACATCACCACCCAAAACCTAAACATCCCCCCCCCCCCAAAAAAAAAAAAAAAAAAAACTATACCTCACCAAAAAAAACCCCCAAAAACCTAACCCCCCACCCCCCCCCCCCCCCAACCCAAAAACCTAAACCCCCACCCCCTTGGCAAAAAAAAAAAAAAAAATTTTTTTGGGTGGGTGATGGGGTGGGGGTTTAGGTTTTTGGTGGTGGTGGATGTTTAAGTTTTTTTTTTTTTTTTTTTTTTGTGTGTGTGTAGTGGGTTTTTTTAGGTTATTGGACACTTGTCACTTTATAAATCCTTCTTACACTTCTTACAATTAGGATCCTTTGTATTTGATCCTAATCCAAGTTTGAATACTATATTTACTATCCTGCAAAAATTCCATAATTTAGCTCTGTGTTTTGCACTTATTTGACAATTGATGATGTAATCACAGGGAACTTGTACAGGGAGGGAAAGACATCGAAAGTGCATATTGGGAACTTGTAGTGAAAGATATCCAAGATGCTTGCAGACTGTTTGAGCCAATTTATGACGAAACAGATGGTGGAGACGGTTATGTTTCTGTTGAGGTTTCACCTAGGCTTGCTGATGATACCCAAGGGACCGTTGATGCTGCAAAATGGTTGCATGAAGTGGTTGATCGCCCAAATGTTTACATTAAAATCCCTGCAACTGCAGCTTGTGTTCCTTCTGTTAAAGAAGTTATTTCTTTGGGAATAAGTGTTAATGTAACTGTAAGTTGATTCTATACATTCTTGGTTTGTTTAAAGATTATGTTTATATGATTATTTAGGGGTCAAATAATTGGTCTATAGATGATTTAACTAAATTATTATAAAGATGCACATATTCTTAAGGTGGTGCTTGGATTCACATTTTGGAACTAAATACCTTTTAAAGCTGGATAAACAAATTATGTTTCAACTGTTTTCTTGGTCCAATAAGTAGTTTCTTAGTAGCCACAACAAAATTATCCAAGGGTAAAATTAATTATCAATTTATCTATTTTTAAACTTATCTTTAGAGAGTAATTACCAATTTATCTATTTTTAAACTTATCTTTAGAGAGTTTTACTTCCATTTGCACACCACCTCATTTTTTCTCTAACTAACTTTACTTTTTGGTCATTTTAACTATTAACTGCTTAAATGATCAGAATTTTCCAAAAAATCAAGATGTCTTCAAACAACAGAACCCATAGTCCCCCCACTTGTGGCCTAGTGGTAGGAGGCTTGGGTTTTCCAATGGATACTCAAGTTCAATTCCTACTTGTGTCATATTGGGGTGGATATAGGCAATGAAGATTTGGACTAGGCCTTGGGTGAGGTTGTCAGTTCGATTCCCGAGCCCAACCGGGTTTTCGTCCCGCCGTGTGTTACGCCAGAGAGTTCTGCTCTTGTGATGGCACAACGACTGTCAAGTGGCAGCCGACGGTATGGTTTCCCGGGGGAACGCCCAAAAAAGCCAAACTTTTAAGGCAGCGTGGCCCGGTTAAGACAACATAGTCTGGCCAGAGTGGGGCAATACGGGGCTCTCCGATTTGGAGAGTGTGGTAACCTTATACATGAAGTTCATCGTTCAAAAAAAAAAAAAACAAGAAGCCCATACAAAAAGTATCTTCTACAGTCCGTTATATTGTTATATTTCAACTGGTTCTTTGATTCCGATTATTTAGCATCACATAATCACTCTCAAAATGCGCATCCAAACACCCCTTTAGTAATGGCTAATCATTACCACCACCATTATATGCATAAGTTCTTATGCTGAAGACTTGTTAATCATATATTTTGACTCGATAACACATAGTTTTACATGCCACTTTAAACTTGTTTTACTTGCTAACTCTTTTTTTTACATGCTTCATCATAGCTCATATTTTCTCTATCTAGATACGAGGCAGTTATTGATGCTTATTTAGATGGGTTAGAGGCTTCAGGTCTTGATGACCTATCCAGGGTTACTAGTGTTGCTTCTTTCTTTGTTAGTCGAGTAGACACACTTGTCGACGGTATGCTTGAGAATATTGGAACACCAGAGGCACTTAACCTTCGAGGCAAGGTAAAAAAATATCAACTAGCAAAGTAAAGAAAGATTTTTTTTTTTTTTTTACTTTCGATTGTTTGTTTTTTCACCGTATGGTTAAAATTTTACAGGCTGCAAATGCTCAAGCAGCTCTAGCTTTCCAGCTTTACCAAAAGAAATTCTCGGGCCCAAGATGGGAGGTCCTTGTGAAAAAAGGAGCTAAGAAGCAACGGTTGCTATGGGCTTCAACCAGTGTCAAGAATCCAGCCTACCCTGACACCCTTTATGTAGCCCCACTTGTTGGGCCCGACACGGTGAGCACTTATGAACCACTTCTTGTAAGATGGTCGGTCACCAGGTGGTGGTACTGGTAGAGGTCACAATTTTGACCCATTTATATTGGTCATGTTTTACCTCTAATAGGTCAAACGGGTAAAATGAAAAATAAAACAACTTAAAAGGGAAACTTGTTGAACGGGTCAAAAGTTGGTCAAAGTGTATTTATTAATGCAAGAAGCATCTTAAAATCAGTTGATTCAATTTTTTTTGTTCTTACTAAAGCAATACAATTCTTATGGCCACAGTAGAAAAAATAATTATTTGTAGATAGTTCAAAATTTTTGGGCAAAAAGTTTTTGGTCCACCTAATAATGAGGGGTTTGTGTTAATCATCTTGGTTTTAGATGTGACACTTTTGACTAGGGGTGTAAACGAGCCGAGTTGAGCCCAAGCCCAACTAGGCTCGAGCTCGGCTCGTCACGCTTCTAATCTTTTACGAAGCTCGAGCTCGGCTCGATTCGTGCCCGCTATTTTGAGATCGAGCTCGGCTCAAAAATAAAACCCAAGAGTTCGAGTTCAGCTCGGCTCGAGGTAATTTGAGAACAGTTTTAAACGAGCTAAAGGCTCGGCTCGAGCTCGCTTCGATAGCCTAAACGAGCCACTGCTCGGCTCGCTAGTGTTTAAAAGTTAGTATAATATGTATATAAAATAATTCAAAATTTGTGACGATTCGCGCTCGGGCTTGATAACTAAATGAGTCATATTTCAGGCTCGAGCTCGGTAAGGCTCGGCTCGTTCGAGCTTTTTACTGATCCGATCCTGAGGAGCTTTCGAGCCGCTCAGCCTTGTTTACACCCCTAATTTTGACCCTTTTACTATAAATGGGTTTCGGGTTTGGTTCATCTTGTGTCTAACCTGTTCCGTATTAAAAATATATATAAGCCAGACCTGCTTTGGCCCATCACCTAACCTGTGCTACCTAACGTAGTGGCTCTACCGAATGTTAATGAGTTTGGGTTAATCTTGTTGTTTAGGTTTCAACCATGCCTGATCAAGCTCTGCAAGCATTTATTGACCATGGTACAGTTGGAAGGACGATCGATTCAAATGTACCAGAGGCTGAAGGAATCTACAGTGCACTAGAGAAGTTAGGGATCGATTGGAGTTATGTCGGATCCCGACTGGAGGATGAAGGGGTAGCTTCTTTCAAGAAAAGCTTTGACAGCCTGCTTGATAGCTTGCAAGAGAAGGCTAATTCTATGAAACTAGTCAACCTGTAAACCTCCTCAATATGTGTTTCTTTCTAGTATTTGTTGTCCGCTAATAGACTGAATAAATAACAAAGAGTGGTTGTGTAAGTGAATGTGTAATGAGAGAGTTGTGTTGTTAAGTGAGTGGTTTGTGCTCACTATTTCTGTCCATTTGTTTTCCATGATGCGAACATGAACAACCATCTTCAACCGTTTGACCAGCGGAAGATGAATACTTGAGGCTTTGTATGGTAAAAAAAACGAGGGAGCTCTTTGAGTCACGGGCTGAATCGAGTTGGAGACGAGCCGAGTCAAGTCAAGTCTGGCTTGGGTGGAGATGTCTAGTCGGCTCAGCCCGTTTTATTATTAAGATTTCTAGTTGTAAAATCTGATAACTTAGTAAAAGAGATGAAAGAGATGAAGAGACTTTAAGTCCGATCTTATGAATTTCATTTCATAACTTCGGACTGGGGGACATGACGAGGTATGACCCGGAACGACTAACTCGACCCAGTCATTACCTATTATTTTATTATAAATAATCAATTACATTCACATTTATTCTAGAATGTTTCATTCTGCATGGATAAACCAAGGAACTAAATCTCCAAATATTTTGGGAAGATCATGCAAATCCCTAACTCACCGGATTATCTCCTACCCTACAGAAAACCCTAATCGTAAACTATAAATAGAGGTAAACATCAAAGGTATAGATATTCTGCTCTTACCAACTCTCTCTCTCTCTCTACATACTTTCTTACTCCCAAAAAATCGAGACTTATTCTCACGCCGGAGGGTGGTTACAGGAATAACCCCATTCCTGTAACGAGTCCTAACGGTGTTCTGTTTTGTAGCCAGCTGTTCGGATCGCCATAAGTTGAAGTATTTGTTGGAGCCTAACCGTTCAGGTCAGTGTTTCTTCATATATACTAGTGAAATTCCTCGCGCTGAGCGGCGGAAAATTCGAACGTTATCGATTCGTTTTGCTTTGTAACGGGATAAGCACGCTACCCGTTCAGTTCGTTATTTACCGGTGTTTTACCCGTAAATACCGGTTGGTTAGAAAAATTACAAATTTAGAAGCAGAGAAAACAACATAAAAGTGAAAAAAGAAGAATGAATAAATCACGGAAAATATTATTAAGAATAATAGATACTAACTTTTATTTAGCAGCAGGTAATAAAGATTTTTCTTTCCCGTCAAGGACTTCGAACCCAAGACAATCACTATATTTGAATGTTTATACAACCAACTGAATTGCGAAAGTTTTTTCTAGTAGCTTCGCACAAAAATAACTATAATATATACATAAAGCGGAAAAGGACAAAAAAAGAGAAGAAACAACAAAGCAAAGAAAAACGATGACAAAAAAATGTAAATTTAAATTGAGGGGAAAATCGTAATTTGGTTGGAAGGAGAAAAACAAAACTAATTGCAAAACTGTAAATTTAAACTGGGCAAAATCGTAATTTGAACCGATGGCAAAATTGTAATTTTTAGTTGTGGGCAAAAACATAATTTTATTTTGAACTGGGTGTAAAAACGTAATTTTGAACTGATGGGAAAATCGTAATTTTAATGCAGGGATAAAATCGTAAATTGGTTGGGCCAATGGGGGAGTTCCAGGCAGTTGCCTCGCACTATGCCCCCATCTTGTGTCTGTACTTATACACCGGGGGCAAAATCGTAATTTGACTAAGAAAGCTAACAAAACCGATGACAAAAATGTAAATTTAAATTGAAGGCAAAATCGTAATTTACATGTGAGAAAGAAAACAAAACTGATGGCAAAAATGTAAATTTAAGCGGGGCAAAATCATAAATTTGAACCGAGGGCAAAATTGTAATTTTTCACTGGGGGCAAAAGCATAATTTTATTTTGAACTGGTTGTAAAAACGTAATTTTAAACTGATGGCAAAATCATAATTTTAAACCGAGGGCAAAATTGTAATTTTTCACTAGGAGCAAAAACATAATTTTATTTTGAACTGATGACAAAATCATATTTTTAAAGCGGTGCAAAATCGTAATTTGACCGGTAAAGCAAAAAAAAACCGATGAAAAAAATGTAAATTTAAATTGAGGGCAAAATTATAACTTACCTGAGAGGAAGAAAACAAAACTAATTGCGAAATTGTAAATTTAAATTGGGCGAAATCGTGATTTTGAATCGAGGGCAAAAGTGTACTTTTTCACTGAGGGCAAAAGTGTAATTTTATTTTGAACCGAAGGTAAAAGCGTAATTTTAAACTGATAGCAAAATCGTTATTTTAAAGTGGGACAAAATCGTAAATTGATCTGGCCCCAATTTTATAAATAAGGGCATATTTATAATTTTGATATTTAAAATAATATATATCTCCTGTTCATCGCAATTCCAAAATGTTATAGAGTTAATGTATGTATATAACTCTAATAAATAATTAAATCTTTATCTTTAAAACTTCTAAAATATCCTTCTGATTACATGTAAAATTACTGAAATACCTTTATTTTTAACTGAGTTAAAAACAGAGAGCAAACTAGCATTAAAATGGAAACCTCTGAGAGGAAAGTGGTAGTTTTTAAATTATTGGGGCAAAAACATTAAAATGATCAAATCACAGAGAGTAAAAACGAAGTTAACTCTAAAAAATTGGCTTTTGATGTTCTTTAAAGAGTAAACTGCCAAAATGGTCCTTAAGGTTTGGTCATTTTTGTCACTTTAGTTTAAAACTCAAACATTTTGAATCTGGGTCCCTGTAGTTTCAATTTTGTTACCATTTTCATCTAAAAGCAAAATCTTGTCAGATTTTTTAGTTAACATCCAACTTTTTTGTCTTTTTTTCTCCCTTTTAATGAAGGCAAAATGGTCAGATTTTTTTTTAATTTGTTATAATAAAATGTTAAAGGACCATTTTGCCCTTCATTAGGGAAAAGACAGAAAAGCTGGATGTTAACTGAAAAATTTGACCAGATTTTGATTTTGGATGAAAATGACAACAAAATTGAAACCAGATGGACCCAGATTTAAAAGGTTTGAGCTTTGGACTAATGTGTCAAAAGTGAACAAACCATAGTGACCATTTTGACAGTTTAGTCTTCTTTAAATTACTTTATTTTGGAAAGCTAGTGTGAAATTTTGTTAAACTACCTAGGGGTGCTAAACGGGTCGTGTTTGCGGGTTGGTGGGTTCAACCCGACCCGAACCCGAAAATCGTATCATACATATTAACCCAAACACGACCCGAAGTTTTGTGGATTGACCCGAACACGACCCCTACAACCCGAATTTTTTAATTTTTTTTTATGAAACTAATATATTAAAATTAAAATTTACTTAAAAACACTAATGCATATAACTCAATTATATTTAAATTATAAAATCTCATGTTAATTTCTCTTTTTTAAATTATAATTATGACACAAAATACACACTCTATTTAAATTATGACATAAAATATATTGTAAAAATTAGAGTTAATTACATAGTTAGTCCCGGTGGTTTGCACAAAATAACATACTTAGGTACTAATAGTTTAAAATCACCTTCTAGGGTATTAACTTTTCATTTTGTAACGTTTGGAGGTATTAACTTCTAGGGTATTAACATAGTTAGTCCGTGTTGTTTGCACAAAATAACATATTTAGGTACTAATAGAATGTGATTTTAAACCTACAAATAACGTTAATACCTCCAAACGTTACAAAATAAAAAGTTAATACCCTAGAATGTGATTTTAAACTATTAGTACCTAAGTATGTTACTTTGTGCAAACCATAGGGACTAACTATGTAATTAACTCTAAAATTAATATAATATAAATGTGTTAAATGGGTCAACCCGCCAATCCGACCGGGTTGACCCGAACCCGGCCCGTTAACTTAAACGGGTTCGTGGGTTTAACCCGAAACTGACCCGAACCCGTTTAGACTAAACCTAAACCCGTGAATTTCGTGTTAGGTTCATGTCGTGTTTTCGGGTCGTGTCAGAAATTCACACCCCTAAAACTACCATACTAGCTTTGAATTACTTAAAATGTTTCGGAAACATTATTTTGTTTACCAACATATTAATTTGACTTTTTATTAAAAGAGTTGAAGTTTTGTTTTAATTGCCCTAAATATAAGTATATTTGTAGTATTGATGATGTGAATAATGATGTTTGTAATTATAAGAACGATAACAGTTGTAGCTTTGTAAAGTTGAAGCATTTATATGTTTTGTTAGGCTATGGGGTGTGGAAGTGTCTAATGACTTTTACAACCATAATGTCGACGAAAAAAGCACTTAGGCTATGGGGTGTGGAAGTGTCTAATGACTTTTACAACCATAATGTCGACGAAAAAAGCACAACTTATAAACAACACCACCATGGCACCATTTACCTTTATCTTTGAGCTTGAGAGATGGTTCAAGATTGTAAGATCCTGAAAATAATATCCGAATTGGTTGGTCAGCCCACCCTGGAAACCCATAACTAGAATCATGATATAATCCAAATGAATAAAGACACA
The DNA here is from genome assembly GCA_030545235.1 of Helianthus tuberosus. Lineage (NCBI taxonomy): Eukaryota > Viridiplantae > Streptophyta > Magnoliopsida > Asterales > Asteraceae > Helianthus > Helianthus tuberosus. The sequence goes on along the minus strand of CM060383.1, from coordinate 33,126,136 downwards.
AAATAAACAAGGAAATTGAAGTTAGGGCCAACAAAGGTATAAACCGACTCCATGAATTTGTCGATATCCATGATGTTTTTAACGACTACCGGTAATTCGCATGAACACACTACCATTTTCACCCCAAGTATGAGATATAGGAAAGTGAAACAAATTAAAAAAAAAAAAAAAAAGAACGATTGGTTGGTTAAGAGATGCTTGCCGAACTAGAGAGAGAAAAGACAAATACATTCTAATCAATTACATGAACCATTTTCGTCATAGATTTTTTTAGGGATGATTTCAAAGATTTCTTAGAAACCACCAAGTAATAAATAACACGCTCTGATACAAGATATAAGTACATGCAAGCAAATAAACATTTAATATCCAATACAAGATATAACTACTTGTAAAGAAACTATAATGTGCTTGTTATAAGCAAACCCAAGCTTGAATATGATAAGAGTAACAAGATATTTCAATTTTTAATATTATAATTAAATTTAGTAAAATTATCAATATGGAAATTGGAAATAAAGGTATTATTTTTGTTTCTGAAATAGATTTATATGAAGGTACACTACAAGAAAAAGTGGCAAGAGTGGCGACAAAATATATAACAAAATAAAGAACAAATTCAATCTAAAACAAACAATACTAACCGATTTGGAGTAGAACTTGGTGAAATCGAAGATAAGGAGCCGATTCGGGGGTTGAACCGTGAGGGAGATGAAGAGTTCTGCGAAACACTTTTAGGGGCGACAGGTCGTCGCTGCTAATACTCTATGTGTTGCCGCTATTGCCTAGGTTAAACCCCAGTCATTGGATCAAGATAAGAAATGGGTGGCTGAGATTTAATGTGAGACACCGTGTTCCGGATCGACCGATAGCAACGACATATGGCGTGTCGCCGCTATTGATACCAATTTCTTGTAGTGGTATTAGACCATATGGGATCTACACTCACTTCTTTGGTCTTTATTATGTGACATTTTTTAGTGCTACGTCAACACACTCTTTCATCTTTCATGCCATCTTACAACCGAGAAAAAATCTATCATTCACCGCCATTCAACCTTCTTTATTTATCTTTTATTTTTTAAAACAAATAATAGTTACCTTCATTGTTATAAGAAAATGTTGTATACGCGTGCAACAATCTGAAAACGAAATGGCCTCATTAATGAATGCATGTTTATGTGAGTCACCAAGAATAGAGGCTGATTAATTTAATAATAAAAATGAACAAAATCTCATTTGAGCTTGGTTTTCATCGTGAGGTGACGGGCTTGGTGAAATATATACATGTCACATGTACAAAAAAATACACACAAAACTCCATCAATGGCTTCCATCTCCTATCTTTCTTCTCGTGCCACACCTCTAAACTCTTCCCCTTTTCTTCCACCACCACTCACCACTGCGGTCCTCCTGCGTTTTCCGTCAAAAACCGCACCTCTAGCCGCCTCCTTGCTGTAAGTCTTCTTCCCCATTTTGCTAATATATGTTTCTTGTTGTTTATTATTTTTCATCACCTTTTTTATCACTTTTGTTATTTTTCATAAATATTGATCATATACATTTTTATTACATAATCTACCCTCAACTACACTAACTTACAATATGATCTAATAATCATCAAACATCCATTATGGTTTAACCAGTTTGGATGTCTAACGGCGTGAAATGCGCACTTTTTGCTTACTTAATTATTTTTTAAAAGTGTGAAATGTAGCCAAAATGGTGGAAATGGAAGCTATGTTAAGAGAACAACTCTTCATGATCTTTATGAGAAGCAAGGGCAGAGTCCATGGCATGATAACCTATGCCGCCCTGTTACCGATCTTCTTCCCCTGATTGAAAGTGGTGTTAGAGGTGTTACAAGCAATCCGACGGTAAATAAGCTTTTATTTTGTGCTATTGTTTTGTTTTTATGATACAAAATTCCCTATTTATGATAATTCTAATGACATGTTCTATATATATTTGATTGCAGATATTTCAGAAAGCTATATCTACCTCAACTGCTTACAATGACCAGTTCATGTATTACTTCTGATTATCTTATTTTGATTATTTAGTATTACATTTACATAATCATTTGCTTTGGTATTACTTGAAACGGGAACGCTTCTAAAGATAATGTAGCATGAATGTTATATTAACCATCCTGAAAAAAGTTCCACAATTTAGCGCTTATTCGACAATTGATGATGTAATCACAGGGAACTTGTACAGGGAGGGAAAGACATTGAAAGCGCATACTGGGAACTTGTAGTGAAATATATTCAAGATGCTTGCAGACTGTTTGAGCCTATTTACGATGAAACAGATGGTGGTGACGGTTATGTTTCTGTTGAGGTTTCACCCTGGCTTGCTGATGATACCCAAGGGACCGTTGATGCTGCAAAATGGTTGCATAAAGTGGTTGATCGCCCAAATGTTCACATCAAAATTCCTGCAACTACAACCTGTGTTCCTTCGATTAAAGAAGTTCTTTCTTTCGGAATAAGTGTTAATGTAACTGTAAGTTGATTCCTTACACACTTGGTTTGTTTATATATTTTGTTTCGATTAATAGATGCACATATATTTACATGCCACTTTAAGCCATATCATATATTTGGACTCGCAATGTATCGTTTTGCATCCTTTTTTAAACTTTATTTTTACTAATTCTTTTATTTATTTTTCATGATCTATCACAGCTCATATTTTCTCTATCTAGATATGAGGCAGTTATTGATGCTTATTTAGACGGGTTAGAGGCTTCGGGTCTTGATGACCTATCTAGGATTGCAAGTGTTGCTTCTTTTTATGTTAGTCGAGTAGACACGCTTGTCGACAGTACGCTTGAGAAAATTGGCACACCAGAGGCACTTGAACTTCGAGGCAAGGTAAAAAACTATCAACTGTAAAAGTAAAGAAATAAAATTTTTACCTTTAAAATAAAACTTCTGTTTTTTCACCACACGGTTAATTTTACAGGCTGCAAATGCTCAAGCGGCTCTAGCATTCCAGCTTTACCAAAAGAAATTCTCGGACTCAAGATGGGAGGCCCTGGTGAAAAAAGGAGCTAAGAAGCAGCGGTTGCTATGGGCTTCAACCAACGTCAAGAACCCATCCTACCCTGACACCCTTTACGTAGCCCCACTTGTTGGGCCCGACACGGTGAGCCATATGAACCACTTGGTGTAAGATGCTCACCTAGCAGTACCCGTAGAGGTGGCAATTTTGACTTATTTATTCTGGTCATGTTTTACCTCAACTAGGTCAAACAGGCAAAAAATAGCTTAAAAGGAAACACGTTACACGGGTAAAACGTATACCAATGTATTTATCAATGCATGAAACATCACAAAAACATCTAATCCAGAAAAAAAATGATTCTTGAAATAATACATTTTTTGTAGCCATAGTAGACAAATGAATTATTTATAGATAGATCATATTCATAACCTTGTTTTGACACGTTACTTAGCGGCCACCATATGCTAATGGGTTGTGTTACTCTTGTTGTTTTTAGATGTGACAATTTTGATTTTTGACCCTGATATGTATAAAATACTTGCCACCTGTACCTAGCGGTGAACCAAACGTTAACGGGTTGGCATTAATCTTGTTGTTTAGGTGTCAACCATGCCTGATGAAGCACTGCAAGCATTTATCGACCATGGTACAGTTGGAAGGACGATCGATTCAAATGTATCAGAGGCTGAAGGAATTTACAGTGCATTAGAGAAACTGGGGATCGACTGGAGTTATGTTGGGTCCCGGCTGGAGGTTGAAGGATTAGTTTCTTTCAAGACAAGCTTTGACAGCCTGCTTGATAACTTGCAAGAAAAGGCTAATTCTATGATATTAGTCAGCATGTAAACCTCAATATTTGTTTCCAGTATTTGATCTGCATCAACAGACTTGTGTGTAATGGAAGTTATTTGGTGAAATGATGAGTGGTTTTCCCTTATCTTTACATGTTATGTTTGTGTGGTGGTTTTTGATATTTTTTTTATGAAATGATGAGTGGTTCTTACCTTTCTAACATGTTACAGGTTAAAATTGTTCCGATCCAACTTGATGGGTCGGAAATTACGTCCAATAGTATCAACACTGAAATTTAGTTAAAATCAAAAGTAGGGGTGTAAACAAGGTTGAGCTCGAGAGCTACTTGGATCGGATCAATAAAAAATTTGAACGATCAGAGTCTTAACGAGCTCAAACCCCAGCTCAAGCTTTGCGTACAAAGCTTCTTTAGGCTCTGAGCCTAAACGAGCCCAAAGAAATTTTATATTATTTTTCTTATATATAATATACATACTATTTAGCATTGGCGAACCGAGCTCTAGCCAAGCTTTGGCTTTTTAAACTATCGAAGCTAGATCGAGCCGAATTTTTAGCTCATCTAAAGTTGTTCTCAAATTACCTCGAACCCAGTGGCGGATCTAGAAAATTACTTAAGGGGCAACGTTTCAAAAAAATTTTTTTAACGTACTTCATACAATGTAAACAAAACAACGATAGTAGCGCGGTAATAAATAAATTTAAACACGTACCTAAATGAGTTCTCCTCTTCGGTTTTTGAAAGCTTGAAACCGGGCCATGACATCCTCTTCTTTTACTTTACAAAAACTTTCTTTTTCGACCGCACAAATTAGAGCGTTGTTCAAATACTCATCACCCATCCGATTGCGTAAATCCGTCTTGATAAGCTTCATTTTAGAAAAACATCTTTCAACGGTTGCGGTTGCAACCGGTAAAACCAGTGCTAGCTTCAATGTTCGATAAACCAAAGGAAAAGATCCATTTTTTCCGGTTTCCACCATTACACGAGCAAGGTCACTCAATCCAGTTAAATTTGCAAATTTATCATCTTCCTTTAAAGTGTGATAAAATGTCGAAAGATCACCCGTAAGAACCCCTCTTTCTTCTTTATTAAAGTCATTCGGATACATTTCAGAAAACTTCACTATCTTTGATATGTCAAATTTAGCAAACGAATTACAAGGATTTAAACCCGACATATTTTCTATCAAACTAGTTGAGACCTCACTAAATCGGCTTCCAAGTTCTTGAAGTTGCATATCCAAAACCGTATTAAAAACCTCAACTTCAAAATGATGTCGGTTAGTAATGACATACTTTCGGTTTCTTTTATTACCATAACTTTCCGCCATATCTAACATCTTAATGTTGTTTTTTTCACAAAAAGATGTTACGTTTGCCAACATCTTTTCAAACCCATTTTGTCTTAAATGATTCAAAGCTCGTTTTGTCCCGCTTATCAAATGAGATGCTTCTAACAAGTCTTGACTCTTTTTTTGAAGATGTTTTGATAGAGCATTTGTGAGGCCTAAGATATCGTTCAACAAGTGTATGTAAAACACAAATTCAAGACTCTCAAAATATGATAGAATACCTGACGCATTGGATCGTTGTTGAAAGGTCTCTCCATCTTGTTTAATAAAAGTAAGTACCTCAACAACTTCCGGAAATAATTTCAACAAACTTATGATGGTTCTATGATGAGAACCCCATCGTGTGTCTCCGGGTCGGGCAAGGGAAACCTCTTGGTTTAATCCTTTTCCTGTGTTAATTTCACCCGCTAGAATTTCGTTTTCCACTCTCTCTTTTTTTGCCTCCAACATCATATCTTTTCTTTTGCAAGAAGCACCAACCGTATTAACAACCATGCCAAGAGTTTCGTAAAATTCTTTAACACCATCATGCTTTTTTGCTACAGCCACAATCACTAACTGAAGTTGATGAGCAAAGCAATGTATGTAATGTGCCGATGGATTGTCTTTCAGAATTAAAGCTTTTAATCCATTAAACTCTCCCCGCATGTTGCTTGCACCATCATAACCTTGACCCCTGATCTGTTTAAACAAAAACAAACAATAAAATACAATGATACGACATATAATCTTTATTATAGTTTATGTAATGAAATTATGAAACATATAACTTACTTGATCTATGCTTAAATGGTTATCGGCTAATAAAGACACAATGGCTTCTTTAAGAGTTAAAGAATATGTATTCCTCACATGAGCAACTCCAATTAAACTCTCTTTAACAACTCCGACCTTATCGACATATCTCACAACTACGGCCATTTGTTCCTTTAAAGACACGTCGCTAGACTCATCTACTAACAACCCAAAGACATCGTCTTTAATTTCTTCACAAATCATTTTGATTACTTCTTTCGCATAGCAATCGACAATCTCTTTTTGAATCGATGGAGCTGTCAACTTATTATTCTTCTTGGCCTTCCCTAAAGTGTACTTACCAATATCCGGGTTGTTCACACTAATCAACTTTAAAACCGAAAGAAATATACCTTTATAAAGAGACTTTTCAGATTCGTCATGACCACGAAACGGTAAACTATTTTCTAAACAAAATCCAGCACTACGAACAGACCCCATTAATCGATACCGATTTCCAATCCTTCTTTCCTTGTTACGCCTTTTTTCATTCGCATCATAGGATCGCTTTTGGTTCAAGAGATTTTCACATTTTTGCGCCGCCTTATTATGTATACTATTAACTAACCCAACATGTTCTTTTAAGACACCCGGTTTACTCCAATTACAAAAGCCTCCACTTACAAAAGTCTCTCTTCCACCTTTTTTCATCTTTCAACTTCCAAATTCCCTAATTTTATAAGACAAATAAAATTAAACAATAAGCCCTAAATCAATTTCACATAAACCCTAAAAGCTATAACAAATTAACAATTGCACATAACAGTCATAACTATAAAATTAAACAATAAGCCCTAAATCAATTCACCGAATGTCTGAACTAGTCAATTATGATCAAAATCAATCACAAAATTAGTCAATTAACAGTCACTCAAATCATTCTAACAAAACAGATAAACTCAAATTACCTGATCTCTTCCTCGACTTCCAGAACACCGGAGCAGAAGACTGAAGACACCAGAACAAATCCTTCAATGGAGTGGCGGAATGGAACGGCGGTGGCAAAGGGCGGACGAATGGACGATGATGGACTGGAGTGGCTCCTGCGAGTGCGCTGCTTCTTTTTTTTTCTTCGGTCCTGCACTTCTGCTCCTGCTACGCTACTTCTTCTTTCATTTTTGGGCTTTTTCGGAAATATTGGATTATTGGGTATGGGGTTGGGACTTGGGCTATGATAATTGGGCTTACAAAAGGGGTAATATAAAATTTATTAAGGGGCAACGAAATCCGAAAAACGCAAAAAAAAAAAAAAAAAAAAATTTACATTATCGCGGCCGAGCCAAGGGGCAACGCGGGCTACCCCTTGACATAGGGTATGTCCGCCCTTGCTTGAACCAAACTCAAGCTCTTGAGTTACTTTCGAGCCGAGCTCGAGCCTAGTCGGGTTCGTCTCAGCTCGTTTACACCCCTAATCAAAACCAAATGCCATAATGTATATGTTTCAGTCGGTACCGATATGGTACAGTACCATTAAAAGTCGTAAAACCGATACCATACCGCATAGACCGATCCCGAATTTTAGTTAAAACCAATTACGAATAGTGTACCTTGTATTAGCGGTCAATACCGGTGTTTGGTACGAAATTTTTATCCCTAAACCAAACATATACGAATTTTGGTTATATATATATTTTTTTAAACAAAATTCACATTGGTTATATATATTTTTGAGTTAAATGTCATTATAGTCCCTGTGGTTTGGGTCATTTTCCCAGTTTAATCCAAATGTTTCATTTTTTCGCCTGTGTGTCTAAAAAGGTTTCGTTGTTGCCATTTTAGTCCACTGTGTTAACTTCATCCATTTTTCTGCTAATGAGAAGGACAATTCGGTCATTTTATATGGCCGAATTGCCCTTTCTAGTTAACATAATTACATACAAAATGACCAAATTGTCTTTCTCGTTAACAGAAAAAATGGATGAAATTATCCCAGTGGACTAAAATGACAACGGTGAAACCTTTTTAGACCAAACGAAAAATAAAACCTTTGGACTAAACTATCAAAATGAGACAAACCATGTGAACCAACTAAAATGGCATTAACTCTATATATATTTTTTTAACAAAATTCACTTAATCGTTCGAACTCCTTGGTGGAGTGTGGTCAAGCCTTTATGACCCTTTGAGAAAATGAATGGTGGGAGAGAAGGGATAGGATGGTAAATTGGTTAAAGCCGTTATCTTTATCGAACACCCTTCAATCAGTCTACTCCTTGTCTGTCTATGAACTGTAGCGGGAAATTGTCGTTGCAGAAGCTGCAAGTAGTTCGCTAATAAATGGTGTTGGCTGTTCCAATTCCCTCCTTCACCCCTTCTTTTTCATCGGTAATCTTACTTCAATATTTTTGCAAAATAAAAATATTGTAAACCTAAAGTGGGTTCATCATCTGATTCTACAGCAATGGATACACAAGCAAACTAAATCATCTAGAATTCTACAATCTACTCATGCATCGTCTTCTTTATCTGGTTGGTAACTTGGATTCCGTATTTTAGATTACGGGTTTATGTAGTGCAGTTTTGATAATTGTTTGATGCAGATGGAAGGGATTTGTTAGAAGATGATAAATCGGTTAAAATCGATAGAAGAAAATGGTTGGTGACATCTGTGGGGTTATTAGCAGTGACATTGGGGAATAATATTGGAGATGGAGTTGCTATGGCATCTGATTTTGCTGAAAGTAATCTTCTTTTTCCTTTTATTAAGTGAAAAGTTTGGTGTCTGCATTGTCGTTTTATAATATTTGGATGCGAATTCGTGTTAGATTGTATATGTGTTGTGTTTGAAGCAATGTTTAAGGTTGTGGTTAACATGATATCAAATTCTATGGTCAAAAAAATGGACATAAATGGCACTTTCCCCTATTTTAGTACCTCTTAGTTGTCGTCGGGTTCTTTAAAATACTATGAAGTAAAGTTCTTTCAAAATATCTGTCAAGATTTAGGTAATCACGATCCGGAATCCTCAGTTCAGGTTATCAGATTCTAGTGTTTAGGTATAAGGAAATTGGTTATGATTATCTGATTCTTTAACGATCATTTTGTGTGTAAATCTGAATTTGTCAAATGCCCAAACACCAGAATTGATTATCACAGCTTTAAACAACAGAAACGCGTTAAAGCATCATCCCTTGCAGCTCATTTTGTTATACCTAAAATCTCATTTATTCAGTATCACATGATCACTTTCAACTTTTAAGACAATCAAAATTGGGTATGCACTGTCATTATAAAATACTTTTGAATGGGTGCGAGCGAGTCTACAAAATGATTGTAGCTTTTACATGGGGGAGAACGTTTTTTTATTATTATTTTTAGAAAATGAGTACGTATTTCTATTTGCAGTGCCGGCCTTAAAGGGGAAGGATTATGGGAAAACAAAGATGAAATATCCTGATTATGCTGAGACAAGCTCAGGACTCCAATATAAGGTTGTTTCAGTAATTTCCTTTTATTTGGCACATGTTTTGCTCTTTTTTTTTTTCTTAAATTCAAAAACTCAAAATATGCAGGATTTGCGAGCAGGAAATGGTATAATGCCAAAGAAGGGAGACACTGTAGTGGTATGCCAGTCTTTCTATACGTCCCTACTTGTGTAAACGATTTTAAAATGTCAACACAAGTAAAAGAAAATAATAAATATCGGAATAAAAGAAAAGTAAAATATGTGAAGAAAGTTTTGATGAAGTGAATGCATTAGGTTGATTGGGATGGCTACACAATTGGATATTATGGGCGAATATTTGAAGCTAGAAACAAGACCAAGGGTGGTTCTTTTGAGGTATGTATATTTTGCATTATAAACATGCAATATTCGATAGTAGACTTGCGTTTACTGTTATACTACTTTGCAGGGAGATGACAAGTCCTTTTACAGATTCCAATTAGGTTCCCATGAGGTAATACCAGCTTTTGAGGAAGCTGTTGCAGGCATGTCTTTAGGTGGCATTAGAAGGTAACATATCAACTTACGATGTGAATTTATCTACACAAAGTTTTGTTTCTAGTCTAACGAAACTTTATGACAATTTGCTTCATACATTTTAACCAATTTGTTTAGGATCATCGTGCCCCCGGATCTTGGATACCCAGATAATGATTACAACAAGAGCGGTCCAAAACCTACAACATTTTCGGTAACGCCATAACTTTCTTTATTCCTGCTTCATGTAATAACTTGACAAACATATGTAATATTAAAAAGTTAACATCTTCCACAGGGTCAAAGGGCACTGAGTTTTGTTCTGAAGAACCAAGGACTCATCGACAAAACACTTTTGTTTGACATCGAGCTTTTAAACATTATACCCAACTGAAGAACCTTGGTTTCTTTCATACAATTGATGTATTATTACATTTTAAGGATCACAACTTTTTACCTCTGTTTTTGTTTACATATTCAGTTATTCATAGAGTTGTTTTGCAAAAACATAACCAATTCATTAAACAGTCCCATAAACAAAGGTACCAAAACTTCGAATTCTAAACGATACAAAAAATCAATTGAAGATTAACATCAACAGTTCAACACCCTTAGCACACCAGAAGCAGGGGGAAAGAAACCAAGAAAACAACCGCTAAACCTATGAACATTGCAACACTTTTCGCTTATAACGAACCATAACTTTCCCTTTGACACCAACCACCATAGCATTCCAATCCGTCTCCGGAAATGGAGAAACCAATTCCAGCTCGAAGTTTCTCAACAAATGGCTCCAGATCGCTTTAATTTGGAGATACGCAAACGGTTCTCCTAAACAACCATGTCTTCCGCCGCCGAAAGAAATGTACGAAAACGCCCCTGCTGCTTTATCTTCTTCTCTACCAGGACCATATCTATCTGGGTCATATGTGTCTGGATCTTTGAACACGTGTGGCAGTCGGTTGGCGAATGCAGGTGACGTTGCAACAATGTGTCCTTTAGGAATGTCATAATCCTTCCCTTCTTTTGTAGTCACAGTGAAATCACTGTGCGAGCTGCGCAACAACATGATTAGTGGAGGGTGAAGTCTCAGCGCTTCTTTTATACATCTGTATAAAACATTCATTTCCGACAAAATATCATGATCAACGTTATCGCCATGTTTGTTCACGAGGTCTTTTTGCTCATTAATCACAGCAGCCATGTGTTTCGGGTTGCAGAGTAGGTACGCTCCAGTCCACGTGGAGGTTATAGAACTTGTGTGCTGTCCGGCAAACAGGGCAGCAATGAGAAGTCCGGTGACCTCAGATTCAGTGGTGGGACGGCCGTTTTTGTATTTGGAATCGATAAAGCATTGCAGCATGTCGTTTTCGCATTTGCCGCTTTGTTTACGAGAGTTTATGATGGTGGCAAAGATGTCGGCTAGCTTCTTGCGAGCCTGATCGCGGCGGCGGTGGGCGGGGATCGGTAGGTATGGGAATATGACACTGATGGGTTGCATGCCGTTATCAAGATCATGGAAAAGAGCTGACACATCATCAAACAGCTTGTTGCGGACTTCGTCGCCCAGTAGACATCCACTGGCTGTAAGAATGATTAACCTTTCTAATTCTTGTTTTAGATCCACTTCACCACTATCACCCCATTTGGAGAAATATTCCTGCATGTCCCAAATCATAATATGATGAAACTAATGATCATAAAGATACTGCTACTTAATGATAGTGATTATGTGATGCATAATAAGGGTCCTCCTATACAAACACCACCTACAATGGTGTTATAGTGTACACCAGCTTCCATGTCACATCATACTTACTGTATGAGGTCAAATCAAACCTGTACACCATAATTGTTACATCATACAGGCCAGGCCATATCACAGGCCGAAAAAATCATACGGGCAGTATGACTTTGTTAGTGATCACATGTCACTTGTCAGTCAAACACACCATGCAGGCCGTACGACCCATCTGACCATTTTAGTCCCATCACAAGGCCGTTGGACCACTTTTCGCCCTATCATATGGCCAGTATGATATGTCATTGGTGTCTGAATTGATTATTGAATAGTCATTGGTGTTTATATAGTGATGACCTATAATAATCAGAATATACACACAACTAGGATAATCGTGATGTTGGTTATTGGATAACCATAACCATAACCGATCGGTTATGATGGTTATGGATATTCGGTTTTGATCGTTATAGCGGGTCGGTTATGGGTGGTTAACCGTGTATTTAGCTTAGCTAAAAATAACTTAATTTTTTTAACATGAAATAAATTGTTATTGCATATTTGTATATATTCGTATATTACATAATATTAAAAAATACACATAATCTATAATATTAGTATCAATTATTATCGACTATTCAAATAAAGTGATATGATACATTCCATAAATTCAAATAAACATTCAACCAAAACCACAAAATGATATGAAAAACCGATAAGTACTAAAAATCTTCAGTTAAAAACATAAAATATTAAAAATATGGTGAAAAGTCCTAAATCCTACAAAGATTTATTACATGTCGGTTCGGTTCGGTTATGGTGGGTATGGAAAAAATGATGACCATAACCAACCCGCTACTTTCGGTTTTCAAAAAAAAACCATTAACCGACCCACTGGTTTTTTATTTGGTTCGGTTTTTTCGATTAGGTTTTGTCGGTTAATTCGGTTATGGTTCGGTTAATTCGGTTTTTTGCACACCCCTACACACAACTAGGTCCGCGAATGAACATGAATAAGACCTTGTTCGTGTTCGTTCGTTAAGGAAATAAATGTGTTCACAAACTGTTCATGAACACTTACTGAACGAGATCTTATGTTTGTGTTCGTTCATTAAGGAAATGAGCATGTTCTTAAATTTTAGATAACGAACACAAACGACCGTTCATGAACACAAACGAACATATATTAAATCTTAATAAAATCGGCATCTTTCATCACAATCATTACTTAGATCCACCCTAATTGTTAAAATGTGTGTAATATACAATAAACTAATACTGATTAAATATTTTATTAGTGAAAATTTTGACGTATTTGAATAACATATATAAACTTTAAAACATCAATGAACTATTGAACATAACTGAATGAACTATCGAACATAACCGAACACGTTCAAGAACATAAATGAACGAATACAGTCTATACTCATGTTCGTTCATTTAACTAAACCAACATAATTTCTTGTCCATGTTCGTTCATTCATTAGACAACGAACGAACACAACCGAACTTCTTGAGTGTTCGCTAAAAGTTCGGTTCATTTACAGCCCTACACACAATTGCAATAACCACAAAGCAGAATCTAGTCATCCAAACACACACACACACAAAAACAGTAAAAAAATTAAAAAAAAAAAAAACAAGAAAAGTACCTTGGCTTCAAACACCATCTGATCCACATACCCTTTAAGCTTGTTAACCCTAAGAGCCTCAGTAAAAAACCTAAACTGCTCCTGCCTAACCGAATAATCCACATCAAACACAACCCCAGGTCCAAAAGTAGGCACATTAAACTGATACACCTCCTGCTGACTCAGATCCGATTCAGAAGCCTTAAAGAAATGGGCTGAAACCTCCGGCCCAATCAAGAACGTAATGTTCTTGTTCAACAGATTGAGTGTAAACACACTCCCCAATTTAGGGTACTCTTGTCTGAGCATAACAATTGGGCCTTTCAAGAACCTGAAAAGCCCACCGAAAACCGGCCATGCGTTGACCACCGGCGGCAGACGTTTACGGGATCTGGGGATTAAGAAAGTGGCGATGATTTTAGCGGCGATGAGTGTGGCGATTAGGAGGGTGATGACGTTGAGGAGTTTGGGATCTAAATCCATATCTGGGACCTGCAATTAGAGAGAGAGAGTGAAACCTGAGGGAAGAGAGTGAGTGATGGGATTAAGGTTAGTGAGTGTTAAAAAGGGAGGTTTGAGGAGGTTTCTATGGGCTTGAAAACAGTTGATCCAGATTCACTAATCACATGTTATTTGTATCCACGACATTCCAGGTTGTTTTCTTTTGGACTTTTGCTCCGGTCTTTGTGTGGTGCTATAAACATGAGTAGGGATTAAAATACGAAATCTGTACCGATACCAGATCGAACCGATACTATGACATTTTCTACTGATGCTGAAATTTAACTAAAGCTAAAAGTAAATATCGTATTATATAGGTTTGGTTCGTGGTTTGTACTAGTCTTGACTATTGTACGGTACCATTAAAAGTCCTGAGCCAATACTGACCCGCATAGTAGTGATTCCGAGATTGAGTTAAATTCAATAGCGAATACCTTACCGTGTATGTTTGGTGGGTATTGGTATTCGGTACAAGATTTCTCGTACCCTACTCAATGAGTCAATGATATCCCACTATAATATTAATACCGATTATTGACTAATTTTCAAACAAAATTTTGATATGATACATAAATTCAAATAACGTTCAATAAAGTACATCATATATTGAAAAAAATAGTGAAAGTCCAAAATCCGACAAAGATTGTACTACATGTCGAATCGGTTCAATTATGGCGGTATGAAAACTTTGGTAACCATAACTGACCTGCTACTTTTAGTTTTTAAAAAGACAATTAACCTCGGCCTTGCGCCTCTACCCACTAATGTTGGCCACGCGCCTTTTTACTTTCCTATGTTGGCTACACGCCCTTTACGTTACAAGCAATGTATGTTGGCCTAAGCGTCTGTTTCCAAGTCAATGAAAGCATACGACTTTCCATTACTTTTTTCGTTACAAATGCATGTTAAATTTCTGATTAGCACGAAAACACTCCAGTAACTTACGAGCTCTCGACTTACGCCTCCAAGGTACTCCGCGAACATAGCGCGAGACCGGGCAATTACACTCACACAAGAGCCACACTTACATTTATTCGCGCTAACTTAACCAAAGTTTCTAACAACAGTGCAATAATTGTAACGGAAAAAAATAAACGAGCATAATATTTAAAAACAAGCGCGACCGCGCAACAGTTATACTAAACAGAGTGTCATTCATTCATTTGATCAGAAACAAGCGTAACCACGCAAAGGTTTACATTTCAAAACTTCCAAGGAAAAATTACAGGGCACATAGCCTAAAAGTACTAGCCTATTCAAAGCTATCATCATGATCATCGTCATGCTTGTCGCCATCACCATCACCATCACCTTTCCCATCGCCATCATCACCCGCAACTTCCTCCTCATCCGAGAGCTCAACGGTCTCCGGTGGATCAAGAATATTCTTCACCCGTTGACACCAGTCATCATGCTTCAGCGCATCAGTAACCAAATCCATCACCGGAATTGATAGATGGTCATAACCATGCTCCGCGCGAGCTAGCTGAGCCTCAGCTTCATCAGTCACTGAGCAATGACTAGTGTCGAACTCCTGTCCAAGCATAACTGCAGCATGTTGCGCACATTCAAGATAGCCTTTACGGTGACCAACTGCGTATGGAAGCATCTATAACGGCCGCAACAGCCTTATCCAATTCTCCAGCATTCAGGATGGAGTTGGCCATCTACAACAAACGCAGTACATAAGCCGACAGGTTTCGGTCAATCAAAACAAAGTCAAGTAGAATCATACCAGCACCATTCCGCGACCGCGCAACCACTCGGCTTCAGAGACCAAAGTATCCACGATACCTTGAGCTTCGGAGTAGTTGTTTTGTGCTACATTAAGAGCAGTGGTGCTAATGTCTCGCGCCTCCTCAGCTTTTTGTTTGGCCTCTTCAGCAGTGGCAGCTTTAACCTTCTCAGCTTCGAGATCGATCTCCAAGGACTCGCTTTTTTCAATTTGCTCTCGCAAACGACGCTTCAGCTCAGCGATCTCGACGTCCTTAGCAGTCAAATCCTTGTCCTTGCCAGATAATTGTGCCTTTACCTCAGCCAACTCGACCTGCAAGGGATAAAAGTCTCAGTTAACCTGCTAAACAAAAGTATTAAACGGAATAAGAAGTGTCTCGAACCTCAGCCTGCTCTTTAGCAGCTTGCGCATCCTCCACCCTCGCCGTTAGCTCAACAACCTTGGCTTCAAGGTCGACAATCTTGTTACGAGCCGCAAACGCGCGCTCATTGTCTTTCTCACATATGCGTTTAAACTCAGCTTTCTCCTTAGCCAACTGCTGTTCAGCAGCTTGCAGCTTGCTTCTCAGGCCCTCGCGCCCCCACTCTTCTGATTTCCGGTCAGCCTCGAATTTCGCTCTTTCTTCGTCAAAAGCAGCTCTAGATTTTTCCAACTCAGTGGCACGCCTTAAAATCCGATCGCGGTATTTCTCCCAATCATCCCTCTCCCTAACCAGTGTTCGCCACTCGCGTACAATCTCCTGGTTAGCAGCGCGGGTATTGGCCTCGCCAACAACATAAGCATGATATAACCCGCTGTGGGTGCGCGCTCTTTGGCGATCAACCTCACCTGGAGGAATGGAATTCGGCAACCAATCGCGACAAGGCGTGAATTCTTGGAAGGTATCCTTTTGCTTTAAGCCCCATGGCGGATGATGCGGAGCGTCACCACGGCTCTCTTCCGTGTAAGACTTGTAATAAATATCCCCCACAGTATCCCGGGGGCCTATCGGAGAGCGCGGCGGCGCGCCATGTTTTACACCGCCCTGACCAGCCGCCGAACCAGAAACCACACCTTTTCCAGTAGAAATCCCAACAGACTTGTCAGCAGCGGATTTCTCCTTCTCTCTTTCATCAACCTTCTTTCCCTTCTCCTACTCAGCTAGCCTCTTCTTCTCCTGCTCAGCTAGCCTCTTCTTCTCTTGCTCAGCTGATCTTTTCCTCTCATCCTCAGCCTTCTTCCGTCGGTCTTCATCGGCTTCGGCTTTCCTGCGCGCTTCTTTAGTTTTCTTCCGCTCAGTAGCCGCAGTTTTCTCCTTCTCGACATCAACATGTTTTGCCTTGTCAGACTCCAAGGTTTCAAAAGGCTTAACAGTAACCTTCGGCCTCTTATGCGCCGGCTCTAGGGGATCTTCAAACACCACACCCTTTTCAGGGGTCTTCTTTTTAACCTCTGCAAAAACCAAGTGTTAAAGAGAGCGGAGGTAACAGAATAATGTAGCTAAAGAACTAACCCGGAGAAACTTTGTAAAGCGAGCGCAAGTTGCTCCGTTTCCCAATCAAGGGAACCTCACCAGCTTTGGGCGCAACAGACACACCAGCTGTGGTCTCGCTCCTACTCCTCTTTCTGATCAACTGCACAGCAGGCTCCTCTTTTTCCTCCTCTTCTATCCCCTCCTCTTCATGCGCAACAAAGGACGGAGTAGCGCCAGCATCCGGGTTACGAGAACCCGCGCTACCTGAACTTTTTGAGCCACCAGCTCTAGTCTTTTTCTCGCCTATATGCGACAAGCCTTCAAGTGAGTCACTAATTATCACGTAATCTTTCAAGTTACTTTGATGAAGGCGAGGAATACCTTTATCAGCAGCACTAGCGGTTGCGCGACTACTCCCAGCTCCCTTGCTGGTCGCTTCAGGCTCCAAGGTAATAACCTTCTTCTTCCTGGAAGGTTTCTTCTTCTTCTCCTCGGGGTCGATACCCAGGCCGCGCAACACACCTGCAAAGACGTTAGACCACGAACTTAGCTCCCCGTTCGAAGACCCTACAGACTCCTCGCTGGAAAGATAGACAACCTCTTTCCCAGCAGAAGTCACAGAGCGCAAAAGACGAGGTTTAGGTATGTGCGCACCTTCGGTTGCAGTAGGCGGCAAGGTGAATGCATCAGCAACCGGTTACATGAAATTGCCCCTGATCTGCTCGTACCAGTACTCTTCACCAGCCTGGAGCGGGCGCACGCCCATAGAACCAGCAAAGGTGGCGAAGGCAGCCTGATACAGACGCGCCTCTGCATGACAAATTATATAAATAAACACTAAGTTACGAAACAAGAAGTCAATGAAACTAAGGAGATCACTAACCTATGTCTTCAATCATCAAGATTGGAACCTCCTGGCTGTCAGGCAGCCATTGGTCGCTCATCCGCGCCGCTACTAAAACGTTCTCACCAAACACGCGATTGGGGGTGGAAGTGAGATCCCGATACCAGGCCTTAGTCTTAGGGATCGCCAGATCCTCTTTTGCAATAGGTTCCGACCTGGCGCGAAATGTCATGGCGATCGGGATCACCTCCTCGCGAATATAAAAGAATTTCGGTTTCCATTCATGAAAGCTCTTCGGAGGATTAAGCAATATCTTCTTGGCAGCGCCCCTACTGGCAAAGGAATAAAAGCCCATATTCCGGATCAGCTGATAGAAGACCCTAAATTTTTCCACAGTTGGCTCTATGCCATGAGACCAGCACAAGAACTCGAAATGTCGGACCCGGACCATCCCGGGAGGGCTCAGCTGCGATATGTGAAACCCATAAAACTGAAGAATATGGGCCATGAAGTTCGTGGCCGGCAATCGGAAATTACCTTGATGGAAGAAATCTTCAAACAACGTTATATAACCCGGCGGTGCATCGGCGGTCGTCTGGTTTTGACCGGGGTACCTAGCATCCCATTCCGGTGGAAACCGGAAACCCCGTACTATTTGTTCGAACAACCCTAAATCCCACCGGAGAACCGGAACAGGGCCTTCTTCTCCGGGATTATCTTCATGATGTTCTTCAGCCATTGATAAACCGACAGAAGTCTTGGAGATTCCAGAAACAAACTTGAAGATCTGCTACGATCTCCCTCAAAGACTTGAAGATCTGCAACTGTTCTTCAAAAGTTTGAAGATTCAAGAAGAATTTGAGAGCAAATAAGAAGAAGACGACAATAGTAGAAGAGAAAAGTGATGACCTCCCACATCTCTTCGGATATATATACCCATCGCATTTAATGCAATGGGTAAACGTGCCGAGATCGCCGCGCACGTGACCAATCAGAGGATGACACGTAAGGCGAGAATCCCGGAGTGACGGTTATCACGCGCGCGTGGAACTCACTCTCCTGACGGAATGACCAACCGTCAGAGACAACTTGATGACAGCCGTGTAACAGGTCAACTCAAACGTCACCATCAATGACGTTTCTCACCAACTTGTCAGAGTTCAAATTTCGAAGGTTTTCCCGCCATAAACTACAACAGGCTTCATGCAAAAGCTACTAAAGCCGCGCAGTGTTAGCAATGACTTAATAACCCCGCGCGCCTACACAGAAAGGCACTAGCTCGCCTGGAACCAAGCCTGGTAGTCGCGCCGTTGTAACCAATAAAGGTTTACACGCGCCACGCCTACCAAAATCAAGGAAGCATTTTCTTCAACTTTTTATTTTTTCTAAGTCCAGAGCTCCAACCACTTGCCTCGCGCATGGTGCAGCACTGGACTGGGGGCCCTTGAAGGGGTATGGTCCCAAAAAAGCCGCGCAAACCTCCGTAAAGGTTGCGCGCGGGACCATACTCCTTATTCAACAAACTTCCTACTACGAGCCTTGCGCGAGTTACACCATTTCTATTCTACGCCGCGCGAGGCCTAGACGATAGGAAGTTCCGATGGCAGCACTTAGCATACTGAAGGAGCACTCAGTCACCCAAACCCCGCGCGGGTTAGTTAAGTGCCCAGCAAGAATCGCAAAGGGAAGCAGCGCAAGGCTGCTCCAGATAGTACACAAGGTACAAGTGGCAGAAGAAAAGAGCCAATCAGCGTCCTTCTAGCGCTGCTCAATCGTGCTCCACGACCATCTGACATTCAGGAGACAAAAAGTACTTAAGGACGCCTACATGGCACCAATCATAGGGCAGAGACAACTGCCCCACGATCTCCACTTACCTGCTGATGGCAGAAGGGCGTCCAGGCCGACAACAATGACACGTGGCTCCAATCATATTGCGCCAGCTCGAGAAAGCTCCTAGAAGCCACTAACGGTCGACACCAGTGAGACAATGAGCATATCCTCCATGTTGTCGCCTTCCGGCCCAAGGCCCATCAGCCCACATCCTCTTACACCTCTTCGGCTATAAATAGAGACCTCACTTCACAGGTTAAACATTTCATTCCCTCTACTCACTCTTAATACTTAATTATCTCTCCAAAGCAGTCGCTTATTCTCACGCCGGAGCCCGGTTAAGAGGGAAACCCCCACATTCCCCTCTTAACGAGTAACGGTGTTCTGTTTTGCAGATAATCCAGTCATTAAGGAGCTCAGGAAACCACAAAGAAGATTAACCATCATGGTAGAAACATAAACCAAACTGATTAATTCCTTAATTAGTTGAGTGTTTCTTCAAAACCACTATTTTTTTATTAGGTTCAGGTTGTTCAGTTTTATCAATTAATTTGGTTATGGGTAAGTAAATTCGGTTTTGTGTAGACTCCTAAATAGAGTAGGGTCCAAAGTGATGGTTAACTTACCTTTGTCCCAAAATTTAAACCAATTTCTAAATAGAGTAGGGTCTAAAAGTGATGGTTAACTTACCTTTGTCCCAAAATTTAAACCAATTTTAAATGGATACATTTAATAAATAAATAAATAAAAAAAAAAAAACAGATTATTTTATTTGGAATCTGGGTTCGATAATTATATAAAACCATGTTCGTGCAATTCTCGTGACCTCTCTACTTGAGTGATTATATATGATATTTTGATGAATAAAAATTAAAACAATGATCATAAAATGAAAATAATCAAACACTTGATAATAAAAAATGAAGTAATTTACATGGATGGTCCATGTGGTTTATCAAAAATTTAGATTTGGTCCCTACATTTTCAAAAGTACACAAATGATCCCTGTGGTTTGCATTTTGTAACGCATTTAGTCCCCAACTATTTCCAAAAGTACATGGATGGCCGTTGTGGTTTGCACTTTGTAACACACTTAGTCCTTAACGTGGACATGCTGAAACCTTTAGATTTGTTGGCTAGGGACTAAATGCGTTACAAAGTGCAAACCACATGGACCATCCGTACTTTACTCTAAACAAATGTGAAGGGTTTGGTGAGGTCTGCCATGACTTGTAAATTCGTAATTACCACATTACTCATTCTTGGTATCAACAGTAGCATTATTTCATTTTATACCAAAACAAATAAGAACACATCAAAGAGGATGTAGAACACAATCTATTAATCATCACACATGATAACAACACATCCAGTTGAAAACATAGATGCCATAAGATTAGACAAACATGGTTCAGTACAACCTGTAAAAACTTGAATTTGCATTATTAACCTGTTATAACTGTAACCTCTTTACTTTATAGCCGAACGACTACGGGCTCTCACAAAACTCCATCACCTGAAAAAGACAAAAAAAAATTAACAAAAAATAAGGCAACAATATATCTGCAAAACCGCGATTAAGTATAACCGCAGTACCTTGCCACACATTGGACACGTGTCGCTTCTTTCCATCCATTCGTATATACAACCAAGGTGAAAATGATGAGAGCATTGTGTCACTATTTTAGGATTCTCCAAAGTATACTCTGCATTTTTCATAAGTTTGTTATACAAAACAATTTACCATCTAACAAGTGATGAAAATTATATTAAAGAATTTACCATCAAGACATGTAGGGCAGACATCTTCGTTATCCGAAGATTGCTCATAAAGTAGCCCTTCTGAGGCTTTGACTTTCAAAGATTTCTCTAAAGATTCTAAATTACCACTTTTGGAATCTTCATCTGTAGAATCAATACCTGATTTTCTCTTTGCAAATTCCATTCCGGATTGTGAATCTTCTTGAAAATGAGTCATTGATTTCTCGCGTCTGGAAACTAGCCCACGTGGCAAATGCGTGAACCTATGGTCGGAATCGTAAGGCATGGGTCTAGTAGCCGAATGATTTTCAACGTTTAAAGACGTTGGTAGTGACAAACCAACAGCCGAAGATGAAGCAGTTCCTTGAATTGGTGAGGATACAGGTAATCCCTCAATTCTTTGAAAAAATGCACCGTACTGTATATTGTACAATAGCCAATTTAATAATCATTAGTCATACAACAAATGAGCTGGATTATATTAAAATGCAACAGACGATCATCGAATTTCTATGATGAGTAATATATATAGTATTGGTTAAGCTGCACATAATAGAAACGGATTGTACCTTTTTCCCGCTTTCAGCAATCAACTTCTAATTACACACAAAGGGTAAAACTATTTGCAATCTATAACTGACTTTAGCAACCAATATAAAATAAAGAACCGTGTGAACCACATAATCAGTTGTAACCATAACAAAGCAATCCCCCCACCAAAGCACAAGATAAAGAATCTGTCACAAATTACATTTTTCTTTCTACAAATTACATTTTTCTTTCTAATAAAAGTAGGTTGAAGCAATGAATGCAGAGGTTAAAGCTCTCCTTCAACATCACACATGATGAAGAAAAATAATGCTAAGACCTACAAATCAAATGATAAAATTCTCTTAAAAAAAACTTTTTTTACACTATTGACGATTATCATGAAAATTAAAACAAAAAGGATTCAAAGGATTAAAAGAGGCCTGTAGAAAAAAAGCATTGATCCAAAAAATTTATTCGTAACTACTACATAAAGCACTACACCACATATGCCTTTACTTGATGGTAACATACGGTGAGAGAGATAAAGACGCAGTTACACAACCCACCTTATGCATCAGTTAAAGCAATGTATATAAGTGTCTATATGGTTTCGCGGTTCTCTACTTAAAACCGGTTCGTATTGAACGCCCTGACCTACCCATAATAAAAACTTTGTACCTTGAAGATAGACGATATAACGATTATCATAAAACTTGAAAAAACTTCACCTTTTTATCCAATAATCCCCATTGTGTAGAACAACTAGCATAAATAATATAAACCTTGTGCTTACCCCAGTAAACAATTGATGAAAAAAGAATCTCAAGCAAATGCAGTGTCTATATATAGCATTAGTTGGAAACTCTTCAAAATCATCATCACATTGACAGCAGCAAATAGAATCCATCTCTCAATTACTATCAGCTACAAAACTCTACACCCTTTTTGTGCAACCAAATAGCTTAAAACTGTAAATAAATAAATAAATAAATAAATAATCCATCAATCAAGAATATAATGCAAGAAATAAGCTGCTAAAATTACCCAACTGTAAACATCTATTAAAATCCAATTTTACATCCGACCCACATAAAAAAAATACAGTTTTGATTCGATACAATTTACTTAAACGGTACATAAGAATGATCAATGAGCGAAATGTAAAGAAAGATTCAAAAGAGATGGTACAACTAACAATTGAAAGAATAATATTGACGTTAGGGTTTCAAGTAAAGTTACCGGTGGATCATCGGAAGGGCCCCCGGAACGATCACCGGCGATTTGGATTGCGGAAAATGTTGAAATAATCAAGAAAGAATAATAATGAATGATATTATTAGTGAGGGAAGTTTCTCGAGAAGAATGGGTCGTGTTCTTTTAATCAAACTATAGCTTACTGGTGTAGTTGGGATGCCGACGGTTTTTGTTGGTGAAAATCTTAGGAAAAGACTCTTTTGCCCTTGCTATTAATAAATTAGTTGATTTAATTGAATGAAGAATTTTGAGTTTGGAAAAGGAAATGTAAAACAAGAAACTCAATTATTATGAAAAGGATATTTAAGGTACTAATTTTTTTTTTTTTTTTTTTTTTTTTTTTTTTTTTTAAGGTAAACTTCATTAACAATCAACCGACCAACAACTACAACATACAATTACATATTTACAAAAGAACACCACTCTCTCCAATCTATCCCTTTATGTTTCGATCTATTCGAGAACCAAAGGAACCCTAAAGCCTTAACCTCGGTGAGGATCTTGTCTATCCTGATCGGAGTATTAGGGAATATCAATTTGTTCCTCGCACGCCACAAGCTCCAACAAACAATAATGATAATTCCTTAAACCACTTCCTTCTTCTTCTCCGAGGCCGAAAGTTCCTTGTGAATGCCAAGAAGGTCTTTAATCGAAAAAGCGAAAATATCAGGAATCTTGCACCACGAGCTAACCCCGTTCCAGACGTTCGACGCAACTAAGCACGCTATGAACAGATGGTTGGACGTTTCCTCGGCATAATTGCATAACGGGCACGTGGAGTCACCTAATTTGTTGAATAATGAAAATAAGGTGTTTATTGGTACAAATTGTTTACATTTTTTGGATGAAACAAAATAAATAATTTATTGGTTTTTTTTTTAAGAATAGGTTGGTTTAAACCCGTAAATATGTTATGGTATAACAATAATTAACACAAGATTGATGTTATAAGTTAACAACTTTAGAGAAACTGTAACAGAAAGATTATGCAAAGAAATGTATGACTTATAAAAAGTGCATACAAAAAGAGGTGCATTTTCTCATAAACAAGTACATAGTATATTTATAATATAAGATTGTAACCATTTGATAGAGAAGTAGTATGATACGTTTATCTAGAAGTTTAACAAAGGGTTCATTAGCCTGCTTTGTAAAAATATATGGTAATAATTCATAACAAAATGATCATTTTCTAACCAATAATTTTCCATCACTCCCGTATATAAAGAAACAAGTTGATAAAACTATTTGTTATTGAGCGTTTATTTTCTCTTCTACGTTACAATGAAAGAGCTAAAATTAAAGGGAACGCATGGTGGTTGTGTTAATAATAACAAGAACTAGATGAGCAAAGTGTTGTCTGTATCAAATCACTAAAGAATCAAGAATGAAGCTTCGAAAGTGATGTGGCTCACAATGCTTTCATATATTCTAACATATAGCGTGTTTCTTGCTTGGAATTTGTTTATTTGTGTTTGGTTTTGCTTGACTATTGTATTGGGTCTTCAAGAATATCATGGGGGGTGAGTAGGATTGCTTATTAAAACAGTATATAATTGTAAACCCACAAAAGCACTTTTGAGTTTTGAGTATGTGGTGGAGGAAATGAGTTGCTTTTATATCATATATGGGAGTTCTACTTGTGTGTATGGAATTGAGAAACTTTTATATGACATTTTTCAGTCTCAAAAATCAATATGAAGTCCTATGATTACAGTTTAACAAACATGCAGAGCACAAAGAGAAAAAAAAAACGCCACTTTACTTGCCTGAATCCGAAAAACATTAATTGTACAACGTTTCTTAACCTTTTTTTCGTTTATATTCTAATCTCTAGATATACTTCAATCCTGACATATATTGTTGTCTGGATATTAGATACTGGATCAAGGAATATATAATTCCCAACAACCCTAATATCCTTACCTTCACCACATCAGTGATTAACAATGGAGGCAAATTAAGGGGTATCGTAAGCAACGGTACCGAATCGTTCCTCTTTTTGTAACTCCACACAAACTGATTGAACAGGATATGACTCGGGAATGTCAAAATCAACAACGCCAAATTTTTCACCGCGAATAACCAATTCGGCCCACCGACTTGCATCCCCCAACCGACATTCCCTTGCCAAATCTCTTCCCATATGCTGTAAACCGATGTCAAAATCAAATAACCAGATATCACAATCGTAACAGGGAAATACCTCTGTTTGTCCCCAAAACCTGCAACGAAATCCGCATCTTGATTGAGTAGCAAGAGTATAGGCGCCAAAAGGAATATCGCACGGTTTGACCCGCCTGTGAGATTAACGTTCAATATAAGACATATGGCAAAACACATAATGGTTGCCACGTTGCCGACAGCTGGCATCCATGCACCCTCTGCAGCCATCCGTTTGATTGTAAACGCGGGTACGGTAGACGCCCGACGTTGCTGCATGAACCTCATTTTAGGGAAGGAAGAACCGGAATCGCTGCTTTGACCAGATTGACTATGTCTAATACCACCACCACCCTTCTCGTTGAATTTTTCCCTCATGAGTGATGCCAACTCATACTTAATCTCGAGTGCTATAAGCATAAAAATCGCAGCATACAACCCCAGTAAAGACGTTCTTGCACCCTCGACCGCCAGCAAGGCAGTTAGTTTACTGTCTTCCTCACCCAAGTCACCGACCCCACTATCGGCTAGAATCGTCTTGACCCGCACCTGACCCTCTAACAAATACGTGACCGGAAATAGAGCCACCAGTAAAGCAAACACCCACGGTAGAACTTTCGTGCTAGAAGCAGACGGCAGGTGGGTAAAGACCACAAACACAGAGGTGCAAACCGTAGTTGTGACGATAAGGATGTGTAGAACGGTTGCTTGTAGGAAATATTCGGCTGATATGTAAACACCAAGAGCGATTCCCATTGCGATTGAAAAAATCATTCTTAATTCGACAATGTATCTGATGGGAATAATGGAGGTGACTGCTGCAAGTGAGAGAAGAATTGCTGACATAAGCAGCCATGATGGCCATGTAGGCTTTGATGTGATGAAACCATATATTGAGATGTCATCAGATGATTGGCGGGCGGCTTTGATTAGTTCGGAATGGTATGTCCATGACGATGGAACTGGCGGTTGCATGACTATAAAAAGGACGCCTGTTGCTATAACTAGTACCAAGCTTCTTTTAGCAGACTGCATATTAAAAAAAAGATTAACAAAAAATCAACGTAGGAGTTAAGAACATTAAACAGCATTGAATTTGAAAGAAGCATTAGTTCCGTATATATATCCTTCTAAATTTCTTAATATCAATTAAAGAAAGTAGCCAATAACAGAAACTCAAGGTGGCTAATTCTACCCATTCATTTATGGATAAGTTATGACCGACCCTTATGGGTCATATGGATTTGAAATCGTCGTAAGTGTACTTTTAATGCTTACAGCCTTATAAATTGCTTTATTTAAAAAAGTGTAAAATGTCATTTTGGTCCTTGAGGTTTGGTCAGTTTTGCGACTTTCGTGTCCAAAGGTTTGTTTTTCCGCATCTGTATCCAAATAGTTTGAGATCTTGCCATTTACATCCGGCTCGTTAACGCCGTCCATTTTTTCTCTGTTACGTGAGGGATACTTCCATCTTTTTTGTTAACTTAAAGGGCGATTCAGTCTTTTTCAGGGGTATTCGGTCTTTTTACATAAAGGGAAAATGATCGAATTGCCCTTTTAAGTTAACAAAAAAGACAGAAATACCCCTGACTTAACGGAGAAAAATGAATGGAGTTAATGAGCCGGATGAAAATGGCAAGATTTCAAACCTTTTGGATCCAGATGCGGAAAAACAAACCCTTGGACGAAAGTTGCAAAACTGGCCAAACCTCAGGGACGAAAATGGCATTTTACTCTTTGAAAAAAGATAGATCTTATCGTAGTAAAATAGTTTTGTAAACAGTAAATAAAAAACTGCTTCTAGCAAATGGACAAAATGGTAAAAAGATGTTTGTGGGTCAACTAGGCTCGTTCATCTTGCCACCTGGACATAAGAAAGTTAAGGAAACTTTTATTTACCATGACATGAGAAAAGTGAAGAGCAACAATGGGAACACAAGCCAATCCCGTCAAAAGTACACAAACTCCCAAAAGTAACCCTCCAGATGGCGATCTACCATTCCACCATTGCAAAGCTTCAAAGATTGTTTCACGACAAAACCAGACAGACAAAGCAATAACCGCAGCATGCGAATATCCTTGCCACGGTTTCATCTTTGAGGCTGTTCTTGATCGATCCCTGCAAAATTATAATAAGTTTTAAAAAGAGTAACGTACACGGATGGTCCCTGTGGTTTACCAAAATTTTGGATTAGGTCTCTACTCTCTAGCTTTCCAAATGTACATGGATGGTCCCTATGGTTTGCACTTTGCAATGCATTTAATCCCCAGCTTTTTTCAAAAGTACATGGATGGTCCCTGTGGTTTGCACTTTGCAACACATATAGCCTCTAACTTGGACCTGCTGAAACCTTTCGATGTGTTGGCTGGGGACTAAATGTATTACAAAGTGCAAGCCACAGGGACCATCTGTGTACTTTTGAAAAGCTAGGGACCAAATCCAAAATTTTGGTAAACCACAGGGACCATGTGTGTACTTTACTGTTTTAAAAATGTAAAAAAAACGTTAAGAGTTTAAAATTATGGAGAATTGAGGTGAAGCAAATACTTGTATAGAAGCAATGGGGGAGAAACGGCCAATAAAAGAATAGCGGATGCCCATAAAGCAGCTTTTGACGTAATAAACAACATGACGAGCTTTGATGAATACAAGCAAGTTAGCACCCAAACGGCTTTTGGTCCAATTCGGTGGTCAACAGAAAGTCTTCTCACAAGAGCCAATCCCACAAAAGTTGTTAGAACAACCATGTAACTTGGGTACATAACCTCATCATCAAAGCTATAGTAATAAATGCCAGAATATGTATAGAAACGATTCTCGATGTGACATAGAAGTAAGGCGTGCCCGATTAAACCGACTTCGGTTAAATAATGAAGCTTTTGTGGAAGAAGAGCTAAACCGGGAACAGCCATTGCTAATATGACATCAGCAACGATAAATTTACAGAAGGATTTTAATGACATGCCTGCCATCCAGATGTTGAGATCCCAGAAGTTGTGGACGACAAACCATGTCACCATTAAGCTTCCGAGCACAACAAATGCGAAATATGATGAGAGGTTTTTCTTTGTGAAAAAACGAGCCAAGTAGAATCCAGCTACTGCAGGGAGTGGAATGAACTGCAACAGGGTGATTGAAGAACAAAATTAAAACTATACTGTTACAATGACACGTGTATGTTATTCATTAGAATTCTTTTAAAAAAAATAAGAATCCAGCAGCTACATTCATATACATAACAAAAAGTCGTCTAAAAGCAACCCAAATAACCACTAAAATAAACAAGTTCTTACATAGTTCATGTTATGCAGAAGAAACATTACAAGTAGCAAAGGGTTCAGATAAAGTATTACACATTATACATAACACAACATATATAGTGTCGGATAACATAAGCCCACAGACATATAAAAGAAAACCATGCAATATATGCTAAAGCAAACGGGGAATAACCATACACTGCCTATACCCTTTTCTGATCAAACACTTTTCAAAAATACAAAGTCTTAAACAACCTAATGAAACACCCAAGTCGAGTCATATTGGTATCATCAGACCTGTACAGCAATACTTTGTGTAACCTATAATATCCATAAACTTAGAAAGTTCTAAATCGTATTTTACCTTGTTTCAAAAAGTTGCTGAACAAAACTGGGTTTTTCAATTTGCTCTTTGTTCTCGGTAACCTAGTTGTAGACACACAAGTAATGTTCATCCACGCACACTCATGTCAACTTTTAGACAAGGAATTAAGCCATCTTTCATGGATTGTTACATATCTCACCATGAGAGTGATATTCAAAGTTGAAAAGGAAGTGAAAATGCGAGCTTTATTAGTGAAATGGATAAAAATACTTAATTACTCATTGAGCTCAACAAAGTTTAAATATAAAAACAAAATTGTGAACCTTATATTGGACATTCCTTTAAAGTTTGAAATCAATATTACATTTTGTTCGGTAGGTAGAATTGACAATTAGCAATCACAATAATAAAATGGAATCAAATCAAAACAGTATAAGGTATTATGGTGACATGTTTTGTGCAACTGTCTACAGTCTACACTAAGTATGAGCTTGAAAGAATTAGTATGATCGATAAGAATACACCGACCCTTAAAAAAGGATCTTTAACAAAAGAATCATCTACTGCTTCTAAGAAGTCTATAGTGTTAGAACTTTTAGCCTAGAAAGTAGAAACCAAGCTTCGTGAATTGATAATAAGACTTAACTCTCCAAAACCCATGCAACTCCATCATTTTAGAGTATTTGCTTAAATAAAATAACATGTGTCACGACTAGATTGGTGGAAACAACACACGTATTTTCTAGATTCTTGCAGATGGAACTATCTCCACTTGAAGGCATCACTTGAAATGTAACCGCCATATACGAGAAAAAGTAGTAGCAACTAGCAACGACTAGGACTTGCAGTAGAACAAGATAGAAAATACTTGAATAATAATAAACTTCTAGAGCAAAATTTATCTCACATCACTGATATAAAAACCCAATATATCGTACGACATTGTCCTAGGTAACCTAGTTTAAGGCCATGTTTGGCTTAGCTTTTCACAACAACTTATAACTTTTTAGAAAAGTTACTAATAAGTCACAATGGAATGACTTATTGACTTTTCCCCTCATATGATAAATTTATGCCAAACACCTTTTAACTTTTCAAAAAGTCAATAAGTTAATAAGTCACTAAAATAAGCAATCCCAAACACCCCCTAAGTTGCACTAGAAGAAAACATTAGCATTCTAACTAACTTAGAAACTTGGCTGGGCTATTGCTAGTTTGGCTTCGATTTGTCCGCCATAAATTAAGAAGGGTAAAAAAAGGCTGTTTAGACTTTAGATGATCGACTCACTTAGCCACTTGAATAGTAAACATGTTACAGTCAACTTAATTTAACCAGACTTAAATTCATTAAACCCACTCCACTATATCGCAAATCAATATGGTTGGACAATTATGACTTAACTAACAAATTAGAAGATAACTGGAAGGATTGATGGCTCAGGTATTCAGTTGGAACAATGCACATTAGTGGGTGTGAAAAGGAAGATGACAATGACAAATACAAGTTTATAAGATAAGCCATAACATTTACAACGGAAAACAGCAGTTGATATTAGAGCGATGCAAACACAAGAAATATAACCCTGCAACGTAAACTAAAAATGACATACCAGCACAGGAAATCCCACAACAATTGCTCCAGCAGCGCTCACAAAAACAGCCAAACCAGTGAAAGCCAGTGAACTAGAAGCATCAGTAATCATACTCATTTCATAAGCACCCGCACCAGCAGCCCCTCCTAGCATTGTGACTGTGACCAGAACATAATTCAACGGCCAAGGAACCTGAATGTACCGAGCAAACGAATGGAAAACAACCCTAACCTCCAAGCAAACAACAACAATAACCAACGCAACAGCACCATTCACAACTCGAATACTCCGCAACTGCTGTTCACTCTTCGTAACCCACCAGAGCGCCCCGCGCGTCGACGCATACAACAGAAACAAAAACGGAACAAAAAAGAGCAAAAACAAGTCGCAAACTGTAGAAGCCGACGAAAACAAAATCGCCGAGTGAGACACAATGTGAAACATCAGAGGAAAAAACAACAAATGCAAACTGTGTAAGCAACTCTCGAGCTGGCCAAGAACTAAACTATCGTCCGGAACCTCTCCCCCATGGTAACTAACTTCTTGCTTCATTTTAAACGATGAAACACGCGGAATCGAGTACAACCAGTAAAATACACAATTAAACACCATATAATAATACGAAGCATTCATCATACCAACAGCAGAAACAGTCGCCCAACTAAAAAGCACCGAACCGATAACCGGAGTACACGCAAACAAAATCCGCTCAAAAGCAAGAACAATAGTCGGAAACTCAATCTGAATCCACTTAAACTGTAAAGACGCCCAAACACCTATCAAAAAACTAGCAAACCCACACACACAACAACCTAACAACCCTAAAATCACCGAATTAAAACTGGTAAACAGAGACGAACTAAAACAGAAAACAATCTGTGCAGATATGATCGTAAACCAAACCGCAAAGAACGAACCGGATTTAAAGTTCAACGAGTCGAGAACATACGCAACCATAAGCCCTAGGGTTAGAGCGGCAACAACTGGAGTGCCGCCGAGGTCGAGGAGAAACGCGGCGGACGGAACAAGCGCGACGGCGATCCTCGCGTTGTGAGCAAACGAGGTCGGATTGAAGCGAGAGTTGTGTTGCGAACGGCGGTTAGTGGTGGTGTTGCCGTTGGGGTAGCTAGGGCTAGGGTTTCGTTTGGGGGAGTAGACATTATTGAAGTTGGGAGAGCTGACGGAGGAAGAGGTGTAGGGGCGGTAGGGCGGAGGGTGGAGCTCCGGCGGAAGCATGGTCGCCGGCGAGGGTTTAATCGGAGGAAATGGGATCTGAGTCAGAAAGCGAAAGCCGAAAAGAGTGGTGGGTTTGATCTGAGAGGATTGTGTGACGTGTTTGGGAGAGTTACAGCCGTTGGATTGCGAGGATTGTGTGACGTGTTTAATCGGACATGTCTTTAAGACCCATCTTTCAAAATTAATGACCCTTGCATTTGAAACGTATTGCAACGTTGACTATAGTTTCTTAATTATATAATAACTACGTCAGAATATAGATTCTATTATACAAAGAATAAATATAATTTTGTATACTAAATAATAAAATAGACACGTCTTTTAAAAACTCGTGTATTGCACGATTTGAATAAACACATCATACACGAATAATGTAATCTGTCAACACATTTAGTCATCAAGATATGTTTTCTAACAAAATGAACTTTAAGTTACTATTTACTTATTGTAACATCTCACTTTATTTTTTATTAAGTTAGAGAGTTGTGTATTACATTGTTTATAACATTTTACTTTATTTTGTTTATTTATTAATTGGTTAGAGAAACATACGTATTACCTGATGTTGGATAGTCAGCAAAAAAAAAAAAGAAATATTTTAGTAAAAATATTAAATATACAAGAGATAAGCTGAATATTATAATTTAATATTATTATTTCATTGGAATGTAAAACATGATAATGAGATCCTTTATTAGAAGTAGGATTCTAAATACACCACATTCATAAAAAATATATACGTTCTACATGTATTGAATAAATCCTTTTAACGAAACAGTTGATTATAATAAATATTTTATTTATGTGATTATCAGTTATCCTTATCTTTATCATCAAAATATAAAAAACAGTTAAAACTACAAATTAAATAAAATCTTTATCTTTATAAATATTTAAAACGCTAATATTTTTTTTTCAGATTTTAATAATTAATTAATATATGATTATAATAATTAATATATTATTATCAGTTATCTTTGTCTTTATCACTAAAATCTCTTCTACAATTTTTAAATTTTAAATTTAATATTATCAATAATTGACTTTGCATAATAAATATTGTCACAGCCCCCGACCCTTCCCTGGGAGCGAGAGCCGTGAGCCAGTCAGATGGTATCGGTGTTTATTAATTTGGCAGCGGAAATTTTCATCAGAACCGTAGTTAGGAAATATTTTATCAGAGTTAAACACCAAAATGTTTAAAATAATTAAATGGAATAAAATCCAAGTTTTTCTGATAGTACATTTAAATTCACAAGTGGGACAAAACCCAATTTTCGTTTTAGTACATTTATAGGGAATAACCCTAATTATTGAAAACAATTCTCCTTTTTAATTTGGTAACTTTTATGGCCACTTTTCTAAGTCTTCACTGATCTCCAGCTGCCTTTTATGGGCTTCACACTAAGTTACCTGAAACACGTGTTTAAAATATTTTATCAGCAAGAAATACTGGTGAGTGAATCTCAGTTAAATCAAAACAAGTTTTATCATTTTACAGTATTGAGAGCGATTACAATGTTTATATCTACACAATTACTCATTCAATATTGTCAATCCTGACTGGTGGGTCATATTACACATTGGTTATCTCGTTGTCCAATGGTAACGTGTTTCACATTTTGTATACAAAACCCCAACATACCGGCAGTAATTGAAGAACTACAAAGACTCAATCACTGCTAATCACATTGTAAATTATTTAAGGTTTTGTAAAAATAGCTTGTAAAAAGGTTCACAAAAAGGAGATTACCCACATTGCTATTTTAGGTTTTTCCTTGGTGACTTCCTTGTTATAATCTATTAATTAAACAATGCACACACGTTAGTATAATAACCCAATTTACATTAGTTATACCCTCCCCGAGACAGAACTCCAACGACTACGTCGGGCAGAACCTCGACAGGCGTTACGGAGCACTAGATCAATCGGGCAGCGTATCTAATACGTAAACGGGGGTTAAAATACTTACAACGAGGCAGAGCTTCGCTAATTAGGGGGTATTTTGATTATAATTTTCGCCTATATGTGTTGAGAGAGAAAGAAATATTTGAGCGACTGTGAAATGTGCCGCTGCTGCTCAATTTATAGTTGAATTCGGAGTTTGTCGCGCCCCGCGATAGATGAAGGCTCGGCCTTCGCGGCCCGCGAGAGACCACGTATCTCGTATAGGGTTGATGAGTCACCGGTTAGTCTTGACGCGTGTCACGCCACGTGGCACGATATGGTGCGGCCTGGTGGCCAGATGTCGCGGCCCGCGACAGCTCTGGCTGTCTTCGTCGCGCCCCGCGAGCGACCATGGAAATTTTGTTTTATTTGTTATTTATTAATATAGGTGTTATTCGGGTCCGTTTTTCACATACGGGGTGTATTTAGGAGCGTTTAGGGTTGTCTAAAATATTTTGAGGAGGATTGTTATATCCTGAATATAACTCCTGAACTATTTAATAAAATAAATAGTGTATTCGTATTAAGTACAATAACTCAATTTAACTATATCCCTACGTCACGAGACAGAACCCCAACGTGCTTAGTCCGGCAGAGCCTTGACATGCGTTGGTGGGTCCTAAATCAATCGGACAGGGTATCAGTGATTAGAGGTTAAAATACTTAAAACGGGGCAGGGCTTTATTATTATTAGTGAAATAATAAAAAGCTACAAATTTAGAGAGAGAGAGCGAGACATAGAGAATAGAAAGGGAAAGGGTGTGCAAAATTTGGAAAGGTCCTGTTGTGGCATTTATAGTTGAAACTTGAACTTGGAGCCTACGTTTTGTGATCATGATTATTCCACACGTACACACAACTATAACTACTTCATACACGTAGCACACATGCACTTTCAATTCTCATATGTTTTGTTTAATTTTATTATTTATATATTATAATTAATTCAGCTGCTTCACTCATTTGGCGCTTATAACTTCTAAAATATGACGTTTTATAAAATAATGAATATGTCATTAGAACGAAAATATATGTATCTACATTTTGAACCAAGTTTCATTAAAAACGGAGTAGGTTCAGATATAATGTATTTTTATAATTAAATTATTAAATGGTTCCTAGGCCCGTCTAGGTACTTCATTTTTAACATTCAACTTACACATAATCTATTCGTGTAATAACTTTATTTTAAAATTTAAAAATTTTGTGAATGTTACAAATATTTAGAAAAATAATTAAGACCGCCTCATAGAGCGCCATATGTCACTCATGGTTTCTTTTATTATATAGTACGGTAAATTACACTTTGCGTCCTTTATGTTTGTATCGAATTGCAATAGATAACCTTTAACTTCAATAATTACAGTTACAGTCCTTTATTTGGAAAACTCATGACACCTTTCGTCCTTTAGCACTAACCAAGTTAAACTTTTTAGTTAAATATAACATGTGCATTGCACATGAGGGAAATTTGGTCATATAACGCATTAAAATACATGTACATTAATCAACATATAATTGGTATTGATCTGGGACATTTATTGTGACAATTGGCACAAAACCGGTAATTTCTGTACAGTCTAATTATTATTAAATATCTGCAATTATGTGCTTAAATGTCAACATAGTCTGATTTCATGCAATACATGTGAATTCATGCACGTTTTATACTTCAAATATTGCTTTATGCATTACTTTAGCGTTGCGTCAGAAAGACTAGTAAACTCACCGGTAAGACACACTGTGTCAGCAGTTTTGCAGAAAACAATCAGACAATAGAATTGGGGCCTAGGAGTAGGTCCAACGTCTAAAATACAATAAAACCCAAGTGTGGATACAAGGGTTAACATATAAACTTTCCGGAAGCTAAACTATGCACTAAAAAGCACCCGAAATGCACTCTAAATGCAGAATTCAACATAATTCAGCAACAATTCAGCTATAATCATCTTTTAAGCACATTAATATCATGTAGAATTTATTTTTTATTGTCCAAAACAACTTACAAAGTGTCAGGGATTAAAACTGCCACAAAAAGTGCTTTATACCTAGTGAAACTGCGCAATTCAGCACTTTAACGACCCGTAACGAACCGAACAACCGGACAATAACTGGGACATCAAAATTTGACTAGAAGTAATGTTTTTATGATATTAAACTAGTATTGATGCTAGAACATCTTAAAAATCATAAAAACCCCTAAACACACTTAAACATACTTAAAACTTCTAGTTTGCACTTTAAACCTTCAATTTCCAAAATATTACACTTTACCCCCCCCCTTTCACCAAATCCGGACCCAATGGGTCCCACACATGGATTTTATTTGATTTCATTAGATTTTATTAGATTTTATTATATTTTATTAGATTTTATGTGGGGGATATTCTAGTAGTATACCATAAAGAAGATTTGGAAGATCTTTATAAATCCTAAAATACTCACACTTCCATCGTTCACCTTCTTCTTCCCTCTTCCCTCTCTTGCTCTCGGCTCAAACCCACACACATACACCCACCATTTTCAAGCTTCAATCATTCAATCCAAGGTGATCTAGTGGTGTATGGATGCCATTTAGGAAGGTGTATGGTGCTAGAACTTGAAGGACCACCTTGTGGAGCTTTTAACCTCTTGATTTCTTCCTTGTTTATCATCTCCATTTTTGTGCCACTTCCCTAGCCATTAGAGCTAGTAGTAAGCTTCTTGATCACTAATTTAAGTCATGTTTATGTTATGTACAAGTTTCACCATCTAAACAACTTAACTTCTAATGTTAAAAATGAAAAGATCTAACATATTCAGGAAGAAAATAAGTGATTACATGAATTTTTAGTGTATGTAATGAAGTTGTTTATGTTATATCTTGAGTTTATGATTAGATCAAGTTTGTTAAAGCTTAGATCTACCAAGTTTAAGCATGGATCTTGAAGGATCCATGGTTGGACTTGAAGATGAACATGTGAAGCATAATGTGAACTTGAAATAGGAATTTTTACACATAAACTTGTAATCTTGAAGTAATAAAGTGTGTGTTACACTAATTTTTGAAACTAATATCTATGAAAAGTTTGTTAAAAGTTTGACACA
The DNA here is from genome assembly GCA_030545235.1 of Helianthus tuberosus. NCBI lineage: Eukaryota > Viridiplantae > Streptophyta > Magnoliopsida > Asterales > Asteraceae > Helianthus > Helianthus tuberosus. Next base: position 33,089,343 of record CM060383.1, on the reverse strand, counting down.
AAGCTTGTTTATGAAAGATCTAAAAATATTAAGCATGGATATTGAAAGATCCATGGTTAAACATGATGTTAAAAATAATGATCCTTCTAATAAACATAAAGGTGTTTTTAGAACATGGTTTACAAACTTTAAAGACCATTAAACTCATGGATGAATTGGTTAATAAAATAAAGTTTCACATAAGTTTGTTTAAAATATTCAAGAACACTTATTTTTGAAAAGATCATAAAATGTTAAGTGTAGATCTAAAAGACTACACATTTTTAACAAGAATCAAGTTCACCATGATGTTTCGTATCGAAGAATTAGTGTTTGTTGTTGATGATTATTGTTGGAAAATTGTTTTGAAGTTGAAAAGAAAATAAACATATGTTTTGAAAACATGGGAAACCTCCATTTTTAGGGGAAACTATGTCAAAATTTTATAAAATTTTGACACTTAGAAAAATATAAGTTTTGGTGAAACTTATTCCCTAAAAATTCACCTAAAAATATTACCAAGGTTTCCCTAATTTTTTGTGTAAATTTCAAGTCAAGAAATGGTGATTTCTTCAAGTTAAAATCAATATTAAGAATGTATATTTTTTGGGAAAATATATATATTTAGTGATCACCAAATTTTGTGCTAAGTGTATATTGTGTGTATTATATCTAATAGTGTATTAAGGACTTGAAAATACACTAAATACTCCCAAGGAGTATGAATACAAAAATACACATACAACTACATGAGAATACATAAGTATACAAGTATACAAAAATCGGGTGAATAACGAGAATGATTATATATATTTTATAGCATGACAAAATATATATATTTCTTACAAGTCTTAAAAATATATTATTTTTAAGAAATCTAATTCCGGAAAGAAATAGAAATCAAAGTATTGATTTTTAGTGAAAAATACAAAATACACAAGTATTTACATAAAATACAAGTATACTTTCCTAAGAATACTTGTACCAAAATAATATTGAGGATAATATTTTACCAAATACTTATATTTATTTTTGGGAAAATAATATGTCACACCCCCAAAATCCACCATGCGGAGTATCACCGCTTGGAGGCGTGACATGACCAGGATCGAGCCACCAATCATATCGAACAACATACTTAAGTAAATAAAACCAAACACATTACGATTGGTGACCAAAAGGAAGTGAACCGATTTTAGGTTAACAGCGGAAGCATAAAACATAAGTTCAAAACATAAGTCCATAGTTCATAAGTTTAAAGTCCAAAACGTAGGTTTAATAAGTTCATGAAGTTTATTCATTAAGTACGGGACATATCAGTTCGCATCCCACAACGACCACCTCCATATGCAAGCTCCATAACATCTAATGACCTGCAAAGCATGTAATAACGAGTCAACAACAAAGTTGAGTGAGTTCACGGTTGGTTGTCCATTTTAGAGTTGTTTCCAAAAACATAGTTTAATCTCATTCGGCTATCCAGCCGTGGGGGTTACCCCATAGTTCGAAAACGTTTATTAGTTAACCATCCCATGTTCACCTTCCCTGGCTATCCAGCCCGGCACTTTGGCCGTGGGGAGCTGCCCCAGTATTTTAAACTACCATACTCGTTTATCATATCGACTACTAACAAAAGAAATCAATTGGGCCCTAGCGTCGGTGTTCTATCACCACCGACGTGCCATAGTCCATTAGTACACGCCCGTCCGACTGGCACGGTGTGAGGTTTGTTAAACCTAATAGCGCTATTAACTAATGACCCGCTCTCCATAGCCTCGGCGATTAAGTCGATACAAAAAGGGAGGGACTTCGCTGATAGAGTTCTAGTCCAGTAAGTCTAACACGTCCCAACAGGACGAGGAATTTACATTCCTGAACACGTCTCAAAGGACGAGGAATCCCTATTCCTGTACCCATTCCCATTCCCACCGGGAATTTACCATGCTTTGTAGAAAAGTGTGAACTCACCTCGGTTTGCTCGGTTAGATTCTCAAATATAGTTAACAGTCAAGGTCGGTCAATCACGTCCTAATAAGGTACGGATAACAATCAGTTTCTCATGCATAACACGTATCCTACGTATGGTTTATTTGCACATTACTTCTACCACATAACAGGTACACACTTTAACGATTTATGCCCATATAAACTTCCCATCCATTCCCCACTCATAAACAAACATACGATATTGCACGTAACACATATAACATGTTAGATCATTCACCGATAGCATACTTCGACATTTAGACACGCAAGTCACAACTTATGTCAATTCAGCATTAATATTCAAAACCGGCTGTTTTCAGACATTTAAATAAAATAGTTAAATTATTCCAAAAATTCCAAAAGTTTTACAGAATGTCTTAAACGTTCCATATTTTATTGTGTAAAAATATCGGGGTCCGGTTCATTACCAATATTTTATAAAAATTCATATTCCGGACTGAACTCAGATTTATGTATTTCTGATCACAGTCCACGGAACAATTTATTAAAAATTCATCGAGTGTCCGATTTACGAAATTCCAGTGGGGTAATTACAAATGCATCGGTTGTCATCTACTGTACAAATTTCATGGTCCGATTCATCACAAAACTCAGGTTATGACTGAAAGTATGACACCCATTTATTGCTGTCAAAATTCAGCTTAAGTTGCTGTTACAAATTAATACTTTAAAAATAGTAAACGAAGTCCAAAAATTACGATTCCGGTGCCATTAGAACCGTATTTCATAATAACATATTTTAGATTCAAAATATCGGTTTTTCGTTGAGTTTAAGACCTATTTACAGCCAACTGAAGTTGGCTGTAAAGTATGGACAGATTGCTGTTTTTAGTCTCTAGCTTACTAGTTTGTGTTCGGTTGATCCCGTTAATTATGTTTAGTGATCGTAACAACATCAAACATCAATATAATCCAGCAACACATCAGATAATCAACCAATAATCATAATCACACAAGATCTACATGATTTACACTAATATTCATCCATTAACCACCTTGTTCATCACTTTAGTAGACTTTTAGTTGGTGATCTTATATGTTAGTGATTTTTAACCGACGAAACTCTTATTAACCACTTTAGAATAGATCAAGAAGATGTTTAGAGTCACTTACTACTAGCTCGAGGCTAGGGAAGAAACTAGGCGAAAAACGAGTGGTTAAAAGCAACGTGGGGAGGTCCTTGACAATCCGCAAGCACCGGGCTTGCTCGTACGCGATCCTTCACACTTGTATATGCTTGGAATGGCAAGATCAAAGCTCGAAAATGGATGGATGTGGGTGTGTGGGTTCAGCCGAGGATATGGGCAAGAGGGAGAGAAAGAGTGAAGTTTTTGCTAAGTGAATGAATGAATACAAAGCCTTATGGTCCAACTTATAGTCCAATTCCACTAATACCCATTGGATCTTATGTTCTCTTGATATGAGGCACAAGGATTAAAATATTCAAGGTTTGTAAGATGGTGTCCCCTATGGGGAACCGAACTCGTTAGGGGGGGGTATTCGGTTTGTTTTGAACTAGATGATTAAGCATTAGTTGTTAAGTTAGGAGGTTAAGACTAGATATTAGTGTGTGGTGAATTATAACGGGTGTTAGGGTATTCGGGGACCCTAACTGGCTCAGAAAAAGAAAACAATGTCATAGACAATATTTTTAGGTTCCGGGTAAAGTCCGGTTGTTCGGTTCGGTGTTGTCCCGTTAAAGTGCTTAATTAATCCGTAAAGTGTCCTATTTATATATTTTGTAACGTTTTTACTTTCTAACACTTAGGAAAATATAACGGACTATTTAGTGACCTATCTGTACACTATTAGTATATTAACAAATACGTGCAAGCATAACACAGATATCAGAAAGCAGTTAAGTAATTCCACACAGTCGTCAAGCACATTAATTATTATTAATAAACTGTACGGTTACATGTAAATTCGAGGGTTGTCACATTCTCCCCCTGTTAAGAGAATTTCGTCCCGAAATTTAGCGCGTGGTTACTGAGGAAGCTAGTTAAGTTGCGTTGTTTTCCAGATTTTCCTGGGGTGTCACATCATCCCCCCGTTGATTTGGAATTTCGTCCCGAAATTCTGCAGTAGCTTCAGCCTCAGTAGTGGTTGCGTTTTTCTTAAACAGCTGGGGATACTTGAGTTTCATTTGGTCTTCTCGTTCCCAGGTATACTCTGGGCCACGACGTGCATTCCAACGAACTCGAACGAGAGGTATTCTTGTGTGCTTGAGAATCTTAACATCTCGATCAGTAATATCTACTGGTTCCTCGACGAATCGCAGCTGGTCGTCGATTGTGAGTTTCTTGAGAGGAACTATGAGGGTCTCGTCTGACAGACACTTCTTCAGATTTGACACGTGGAATACGTTGTGTACTCCGCTGAGTTTTTCGGGTAGATTCAACCTGTAGGCTACCTTGCCAATTTTCTCAATGACTTCGAATGGTCCGACATAACGCGGATTGAGTTTGCCTCGTTTGCCAAAGCGGACTACACCTTTCCAAGGTGAGACTTTGAGTAGCACTCGATTCCCAACCTGGAGCTCGAGTGGTTTTCTTCCCTTATCAGCATAGCTTTTCTGACGGTCACGAGCTGCCGCCATTCGCTGTCGTATCTGAGCAATCCTTTCTGTTGTATCTACTACGAGTTCTGGGCCAGTGATTTGGCTGTCACCAACTTCTGCCCAACAGAGAGGTGATCGGCATTTGCGTCCGTACAATGCCTCGAATAGAGCGGCCTGAATGCTGGTGTGGTAGCTGTTGTTATACGAGAACTCCACTAACGGGAGGTGTTTTTCCCAGCCATTGCCGAAGTCGATTACGCATGCCCTAAGCATGTCTTCCAAGGTTTGGATGGTGCGTTCAGATTGCCCATCCGTCTGTGGGTGATAAGCGGTGCTCATATCTAAACGTGAGCCAAAAGACTTGTGCATTGCTTGCCACAGTTCAGACGTAAAACGCGCGTCACGATCAGAAATGATGGAGGTTGGCACTCCGTGCCTTGATACCACTTCCTTTAGGTAAATGTCTGCAAGAGTAGAAAACTTATCAGTTTCTTTGATAGCCAGAAAATGTGCAGACTTGGTCAGTCGATCTACGATCACCCAAATGGTATCGTTTCCGCGTTGAGACCTAGGCAGACCAGTAACGAAATCCATGGAAATTTGCTCCCATTTCCATTTCGGGATCTCCGGTTGTTGAAGTAGGCCTGATGGTTTCTGATATTCAGACTTGACTCTCGCACAAGTCAAGCACTTGCTGACGTAGGTTGCTATGTGGGCTTTCATGCCAGGCCACCAATACGTAGTGTTGAGGTCATGGTACATTTTATCCGAACCAGGATGTACCGAATAACGAGACTTGTGCGCTTCGTCCATCACAAGCTCGCGTATGTTTCCATAAAGTGGAACCCAGATGCGCCCTGTTACATAGTAAGCGTCGTCTTCCTTTTGTTCTAGCCGCTGCCTCGATCCTCGTAGGGATTCAGCCCTGATATTCCCTACTTTCAATGCTTCAACCTGAGCATCGCGAATCTGAGCGGGAAGGTTAGATTGGATGGTAAGCTGTAAAGCACGTACACGCTTAGGTATAGTATCCTTTCGACTGAGGGCGTCGGCCACAACATTGGCTTTGCCCGGATGATACTTGATTGCGCATTCATAATCGTTCAAGAGCTCAACCCATCGGCGTTGACGCATGTTTAACTCCTTTTGCTTGAAGATATGCTCGAGACTCCTGTGATCGGTGTAAATGGTGCACTTGGTACTGTACAGGTAATGTCTCCATATCTTAAGTGAGAAAACAACTGCTCCCAGCTCTAGATCGTGAGTAGTGTAATTTCTTCGTGAACTTTGAGTTGGCGTGATGCGTAGGCAATGACCTTGTCACGTTGCATCAACACGCAACCAAGTCCTTGGATGGAAGCATCACAGTAAACCACAAAATCGTCTGTGCCCTCAGGCAATGAGAGGATAGGCGCGCTACAGAGTCTATCCTTCAAGTGCTGAAATGCGGACTCTTGTGCATCACCCCAACGATAGATCACACCCTTCTGGGTCAGTGAAGTGAGAGGTTGCGCAATCTTGGAGAAATCTTTTATAAACCTTCTGTAATATCCGGCCAAACCCAAGAATTGGCGGATTTCTGTTGGTGTACGGGGTGCAGGCCAGTTCTTTATCGATTCAACCTTAGATGGATCCACATGAATTCCATCCTTGTTTACCACATGGCCTAGAAAGTGGACTTCGCGAAGCCAGAAGTCACATTTCGAAAACTTGGCATACAACTGCCCTGTTCGAAGAAGTTCCAGCATAAGCCGTAGATGTTGCTCATGTTCCTCCTGACTTTTCGAATAGATCAGGATGTCATCGATGAAAACAATAACGAACTTATCCAGGTAAGGCTTGCACACTCGGTTCATGAGATCCATGAAGACCGCTGGTGCATTCGTCAGCCCGAATGGCATAACCAGAAACTCGTAATGGCCGTAACGGGTTCTGAATGCTGTTTTGGAGACGTCCTCATCTCGGACTCTCAGCTGATGGTATCCCGATCTCAAATCAATCTTGGAGTAATAGCTCGACCCTTGCAACTGGTCGAACAAGTCGTCAATACGTGGAAGAGGATAACGATTCTTCATAGTCAACTTGTTAAGTTCACGATAGTCAATACACATCCTGAAGGTACCGTCTTTCTTCTTCACGAATAAGACTGGAGCTCCCCAGGGCGAAGAGCTAGGACGTATAAAACCCTTTTCCAAGAGTCCTTGTAATTGCGTGGACAGTTCTTCGAGTTCTGATGGAGCTAGACGATATGGTGCTCGAGCAACGGGCGCTGCTCCAGGAGCTAGCTCGATTTGAAACTCAACTTGGCGATGAGGTGGAAGACCAGGTAATTCCTTAGGAAATACCTCGGGAAAATCGCGCACAATAGGGATGTCTTCAATTTTCTTCTCTTCCGTTGATGTGTCAGTAACGAGTGCTGATACACTCTAATTTACACATATTTTAGTCCCCCGTTTTACCCATATTTTATGCGTTTTTGGCCGTAAAACCGTCATTCGGATACTTATTTATCTACATTTATGTTTACAGGCCTAAAACTGCATTCCAGACAAGATGATAGCAAAAACGAGGACTTTCCGGACAAAACGACGAAGCTGCGGACATTCTGTTAAGAATTCTGAACTGGGCCTGTGGAACGACCGTTCCACCTGTGGCACGGTCGTGCATCTCCGACAATCTTGATCATCTCGGCAATGAACGATCGGTGCGACTGGGCGTTCCAGGAAAACAAGCGCGACTAGGTGATGAACGGGCGTTCCATCTGAGGAACGACCGTGCGTCTCCGGTGAATCAGCAGAGTCTCGGTGATGAACGGTCGGTTCGACTTGGCGTGCAACATGTAACCCGGAACTGAACGACCGTTCCACACAAAGAACGGTCGTGCTATTTCAGATCTGGTCAACGATCCGATGACGTATGCAGTATGGTGACCCATCTCCAATAATTGAATAAAGTGAACGGTCGTTCCATATGGAGAACGACCGTGCAACAGCAAAAAAGTATAAAAACACAGCAGAAACTTTCTGTTCGATATTCTGGATTTTTGGAGAGCTTCTCTGGCGATTTTCAGGCTCCGGAGGCATTAGCTTTCACCCGGATTCAAGCCATATTATCCCGATTAGCTCGATTACTACCCGGATCCTTAGTCTAGTACTTGTTTATGGTTTGATTTTCTAATCTTTCCATGTTTTTGTTAATCTTTCAAGTACTTAGATTATTGTTTATGTATTATTGTAGCCTTTGGGCAAAAACACAAACAATCCCTTGCTAGATTATTGCCATTAGTGTGTTAAACTTTGTTTGTAATGACACTTCAAGTATTTTCTATGATTATCTTTGATGATTAGTTTGCAACCTTGTTATTGATATTGATTTCTTGATTATAAGTATTTATGTTGGATGATTGATGCTTGGTTAGTTAAGATAGTTGAAAAATGAAGCTTAATTAATCTTGTATTAGTAAACTTTGAACTTGGTTAACTAGATTAGCTTGGTTTAAATGTGGGCATCATGATACTAGAAATGGTTAGTGATTTAATAAAATGTAATTATTGTTAATCAAGAGAGCTTGCCGTCACGGAAGGACCTAAACGGGTTAGATGGTGTCGTTATAAATTCTTGCCATGATTTGTTAGCTTAGTTAGTAGTTTAGGCCAAAATTGCTATCTTGGTGAATTATTGTGTAAGATTTGTAAAATGAACTCGGTTGTGATTTAATCTAGTTTATGCTTATCTCGGTGGTTGCATTGTGTTTATCGGTGTCGCTTTCCTTGTTTAAGTGAGGTTAGAATAATCCTAACGGCTGCCTAACTTATTTTTAAGAGATTTTCATAGACATTTATCAATTGCACGTTAAAGAACAATTTTAGGTGGTTAAAGTGTGTTTATCGTTTTAACTTTCCGAATGATTGTCATGTTAGGATTCCCGAAAGGGATACTAATTGTCTTAAATTGGAAAATTGACCGAATGCTTCTAGTGCCAAAACTGACTTAGTTGACATGCTGTGGTTGTGTATTTAGCAAGGCTTTTTATCTATATTCTATTATGTTTTTATTATGTATTTGGTTATGCTTACTTTAGTTTAGTTTAAATCAACCAAACCTATGTTTTTACCGGTAGTTTAGTGACAAAGGTCTAGTATTATTTCTCCGCCCATTTCCTTGGATCGATACTTGGTTCTTACCGATACTTTATTACATATATGACGGGGTACACTTGCCTCTTTCGTGTGTGTTTTGATGTAAAAGTAATAATCACTTTTATAAATTTAAAACCCAATCGTGTGTAATTCATTGCAAAATTATGTATATATACGCACACGTCAAGTTTTTGGCGCCGCTGCCGGGGAAATGGCGAGTTTTAGGAACGACCCGAGTCATTTGGTTATCGGTGTATATACTTGTTAATATTTGTGTATAATTTCATGATTCTTTATTTGTTTATTTATTTGTTAATATTTCTTGTTTTTATTCGTTTTATTCATTTTTGCGTTATTTTTGTTTCATTTATTTATTTGATCCGGATTTATTTATTCACTTATTCTTTGGGTTTTCGGCACCCTAAAGCCATTTTTTGTATTAGTCAATTCATTTATTTATTTATTGTGTTGTTTTTTTTTATAAAATTTCGGGCCCATTTTTCGGATTTTTATAAAATTTTCAGCCCATTTATAATAACTTTCTGCTTCTATTCAGCTGAAAAAAAAGCAGAATTATTACTTTATTAATAAAATATTCACCGTGTTAAATTGTCGTTTGCAGGTTAATGTTCTCGACCCCAGCTCCCAATCTTATTGAGCCGTCAGACGAGCCCGAGCGTGATCTGAGGAGACGTCTTCGTGAGAAATCTCGTGCAGTTGGGCGGATACTCGCAGCAGGTGAGCCGGAGCCAGTGGTACCCGTTGAAGCCGAGGGCTTAGGGGCAGCAAGAAACGCGACCATGGCAGACGATAATCAACCTTTGAATGAGACGAATCAGCCCGGACGAGAGGGCTTGGAGCCCAGTATTATTAGACCCACTATTGATGCACCTTCATTTGAAATAAAATCTAGTATTATTAACATGGTGCAGAATTCAGTGCAGTTCGACGGGCGTGAGCACGAGGATCCCGGGAGGCACATTGCGGCTTTCCTCCATGTTTACTCCACATTCAAGATTAGGGATGTTTCGGAGGACGCAATTCGGTTGAGGTTGTTTCCGTTTTCGTTGCGTGATAAAGCCAGAGCTTGGCTTATGTCACTCCCAGCCGGGTCCATCAGGACCTGGAATCAGTTGGCGGAGCAGTTTATGCATAAATATTTCCCACCTGAGAAAACGAACAAGCTACGGAACCGGATTACTTCATTTTGCCAGGACGAGGGCGAATCGTTGCATACAGCTTGGGAGAGATTCAAAGATTTGTTGATTGATGTGCCACATCACGGCTATTCCAAGAGACAGCTGGTTTTGACTTTCTATCAGGGGCTCAGCTACAACACGCAGGAGCGATTAGATGTTAACGCAGGAGGCGATCTGGGAATGAAAACGCCGGCGGAAGCATATGATATTATTGAGAAAGCTGCGTTGAAATCAAGCTCGCGCCGGGAAGGCGATAGAGGTCGGGCTACATCATCGTCATCTCGCCCAGGAGCTCACGCTGTGGACGATTACACAGCCATTACTGCGCAAATCTCAGCTCTGGCGACGAAATTCGATAAATCCCAAACAGCCGCGCAAGTTGGCCCTGGATGTGACCAATGTGGAGTGTCACATGTGCCAGGTACGTGTGAGCAGGGTGTTATGTTTACCGGTCACGAAGAGGTGAACTACATGGGCAATCAAATCAGGCCCCAAAATAACCCCTACAGCAACACGTACAATCCAGGGTGGAGAAATCACCCAAACTTTGGGTGGAAATCTGGTTCTGGGAACCAGAACGCGCCCGGTTTTGCTCAACATGCTCCCGCGCCACAACAATCTCACGGTCAATCCTTTCAGCCTCAATATAATAATCAAGGCTCAGGAAGCAGTTCACAGCCGCACGCCTCTCAAAGCAACGCAAAGCTCGAGGAAATGATGGCACAACTGCTGAACAACTCCAATAGTGCTAATCAAATGGCTGAAAAGCGATATCAGCAGCATGAGGAGCGGTTCTTGGTCAACGAAGGAGAAATGCGGAGTCAAAAGGCTTCCATTCAGAATGTCGAGAATCAAGTGGGCCAGTTAGCAAAAATGTTGTCGGAGAGACCCCCGGGTGGTCTTCCGGGCAACACGGAGCAGAATCCGAAGGGGCGTGGTAATGGCCCGCACACGTAAAGTGTGGGGACATGAGTCTTGCTATCGACTCACCGACAAAAATTTAGCATGAGTCTTGCTATCGACTCGCCGACAAAAATTTAGCATGAGTCTTGCTATCGACTCGCCGACAAAAATTTAGCATGAGTCTACGCTGCTGACTCGCCGACAAAAATGCAGCAGGACCTTCTTTGGCGCTATAAGGGCAAAATTGTCCTTTTGTTTGTTTTTGTAGTTTTAGCGTAATTTAGGTTAGTTAGGTAGTTTTCGTTAGTTTGTTTAGTTTCCATACGTACCGGGCGAAGGTTCTGTATTGCAATATTGTTAGAACAGTTGGTGTGTTGAAAAAACGGCGAAAAACGGCTGAAACGGGTGCTGGAAATACCTTCTGCAGAAATCTGCATCTGCAGCTGATGCACGATCGTTCTTCGAATCGAACGACCGTGCGATTCCGAGCATCCCGGCACGGCAGATCGCACCCTCGGTGCAATTCCGAGAACAGGCTGTGGGTTTTGAACGATCTCGGTGACGCACGACCGTTCCATACCCGGAATGACCGTGCGACAGGCTGAGGGCAATTTGGTCATTTTGCACACTATATATGCCATTATCTGCTGCAAAATCCATCATTCGCGAACCCTAGCCGCTGCAGACCGTTCCAAGGCGATTTTTCACCGTATCGCACGTTTTTTTCGCACGATCTAACACCCAACTTCGCACGGTACGTCTCTAGTGTTATATTTCTTGTTTTCTTGCTTTGTAGTGTAGTTTTCTTCCGATTCTTCAAGGAATTTTTAGGGTTCTCTTCATAAACAAATCGAAACCCTAACCCTTGTTGAATCGAAGTGTCGTGAACACCCGGTTGACTTTCAGACCCCTGTTGACCCAATACTTGTTGAAATTTTCCAAAGTTCAGATTGTTCAAAGTACAGGGGGTCGAAGTCTGCAGATTCGGAAGTGCACGATCGTTCCTTGGGTGGAACGGTCGTGCCTCGCCGGCTGTTCACTATATCATCTGGCCTGGCCTGTTAGTTCTCGGTGACGCACGACCGTGCGTCCCGGAGAACGACCGTGCCATATGCCCAGTACAGTTAGACAGTAGCTTCATAATTGGTTGCTCGCTTGTTTTCAACTCATTTCTCTCCTGTTTCTGTCTTTCTAACAATGTTCCTCATTACAGATGGATCACCCTTTCCTACAGTTTGACCCCAACATTGAGAAAGAAGCGTTATGCATAGCGAAGCGCAATGCATTATGGGCGAGACGGGAACAGTTTGGCGAACCCCGATGGTTGGATTGGGAGGTCATGCGAGAATTAAATCAATATGACCGACTTGATGAAATGATGACTCCCGCGCTAGCAAACCTGGTCGGTTGCAACCGACCCGTTTACCAGGAATTGACTATTGAATTCTTCGCATCGTATCAGTATGAAAGGCCGGTTGCACATACAGAACCCGATTTCCGCTACAGAAATCGGGTAACCTTCAGGTTATGTAGGCGATGGCATACATGGTCGGTGGGTCGTTTGGGACGGAGGCTTGGGATTTATACGCGGGAGGACATGGATGATCCCGACGTCTTCAACGATCGGTTCAACTTCCCTAATGATGCAGCGCGCGATGCATTCTGGGCGCGTAACGCTTTTGGAGACCCCTACAACCCACGGATGTCAAAGGCTTCGCGACTCCGAGACCCTCTGGTGCGAGTGATGCACCATGTTTTCAGCCATTCTATATGCGGACGCATGGACAGTCAAGGTAACTGTCCAAAACCTGACTTGCTTTTTCTTTATGCGTTGGTTGACAAAGCACCAATCAACCTTGCTGCTCGAATGGCTGAGTACTTTGTCAAGAGCTCGGGGCGAACCCCGAGTAGTGAGATCCATGGCGGTCAGTACGTGACCGAAATTGTGTACAATGAGCGCTACATGACGCCGGGGGTGATTAGGGGTCTCACGTTGATTGCCGAGGGGGTGCATGTTGATATCCGGTCTCTGAAGTTCATGGGGGTGATTGTAGAGCTCGGGAGGGGAGATAGGTTGAGGGGATTGAATGGCGAGGTCTGAGACCCGTTACCTCCAGCTGAGGAGGAGCATGAGGAGGAAGAGGAAGACGTTGAGATGCACGAGCACCAGCCACCGACACCACCACACTCGCCGCAGCACCATGCATTTCATCAGCATGAGGATTGGCCCACTTTCTACCAGCAGTTCCAGGACATGCGTATTACGCAGGAGCAGCATGGTACCTACTTTAGCGATATCAGATCTAGCCAGGACCAGATCCGGGCTAGCCAGGACGAGATTAGGGCCAGCCATGCAGAGATTAGGGCCACGCATGACCAGCTTCATGCGAAGAATCGAGCGAAAACAGGGGTCCACCAATAACGGAAGAATTCGACCAAGTAATATGTCGCTTAGAAGCAATTCTAGTAGTGAGGTGTGGCGGCATGACCCCAAAAGGGAAGTTCATTGCATTACGATCACGGAAGTATATCGCTTGTCCAAAATAGAGTTTGGTTGGTGGGGTTGCGAGTTGCAATGCTTCGTTTCTGGTAACGACGACCAGTGGAGATGATGAGGTCCGTCAACAGGGATGCGTGGGTATAGTTGTCACACCCTCAAATTACCACCTAGGGAGTGTCCCTGTTAGGCGTGTGACCACTAGTAATGAGCAACCAATTACATTGAATCCATAAGTTTAAAATAAAGTTTCATCATTTAATAGTAATAAAATCCAAACATAAGTAATTCAAAAACCATCAAGTTCAGCGGAAGCGTTAACGTAACATAATGTAAATACTTTTCAAACAACCACAGTAAATAAATGTTTGATAAATAAACCCATCAATGCAACCATGACCACTCACGCCCTCCAGCCAGCAAGTTCATGTTCCCAAGTACCTAACGACATGCGAGCATGTAACAAGTGTATCAGACAAAGCTGGCGAGTTCACAGTTTTAGAAAACGTTTGTTACCGGTTGTATGTAAAACAGTTCAATAACCAATGCAAGTAATATTGTTAATATCTCAATTCCGAACAAGACGGCTCCTGAAATACATGACTGCCCTTCCCACGTACTCCTATCTAGTACTGGGCCCCGACTGGGTCATTAGTTCACATCCGTCCTATCTAGGAGCGGTGTGAGGGTGCCAAACCTAAGTAGCGCTTCCAACTAATACCCGTTACCCTCCAGGTAACATAATAAGGGACTTACAAAAATGATAGGTGAGAATATTAACCAATATACCCGTTATTACCCAGACCACTGACTGTCCCCAACCACTGGGACGCATGCTCGAATGTAGTGAACTCACCTTAGATTTGCTCGGTATGTTTTGATACTTTACCCGTTCCCAGTTGGACAACCAAGTCCTAATACGATTACCATTAACAATTAGTTCACGAGTACTTACATCACGAAATTAACATCTTGTAGAGTATGCACATGATCTCATAATACATCTTAGGCATTTAGCTCACACATATTGATTCATAATCATAGCCTTGCATTGCATGATTTTGATTCATTATTCTAATAATGATAAACACAATAATAGATCATCGTCAGCGAAGACATCACATGGGCTGCCCTTTTTGGGCCGACATATATATATAAAGTGGCGGCTGACTTTAGTGGATGTGACTTTGGGTTCTAGTTAATGAATCAGATCATCATCAGAAGTCACGTGGACTTCTATTTACCATCATTCTATGTGAACCTAACAACCCATTAGTCTGCATGTATAAACATATATATTACCATTATCGATATCATTATAATATTGATCACATAGCATTCCATATAATATTCCATTATCACTAATTGTTCGAACAACATCACCCAACTTTTATACAAAACTGATATCTATCTTATTCACCTTCATCATTGTCAAACACCCTAATCTATCAGTTAATCCAAACAACAACAATTGATCATGCAACTCGATTAATTAATCTGATTAACATCACATTGAATCGGATCTAACTGGTTATAATCACATCAAACAAATCGACATCCGAACTTCACAACATTCCTTAGATTACTATCATACAAATCATCTAACCTAAACAGAATCATGTCGAACATCTTTGGTAAGTTAACGGTACGCAACTAACGTTCATCGATCAAATAGCACATTTGTAACATATAGCCCGACTTAATGACATGCTGATTTATCAAACATAATCGTTAATCTTTACTACACACCCGACTTTACGGATCATAACCCAACGTAATTGTTTCGTGTAATATTTCTGTTTCTTGGGTGCGGCCCATTCCTACCCGGCCCAAGGGTTATGTTTCAATTATTACATAGCTCAACACTTAACCCGTCCCCTGATAAATCCGATGACTAGTATCAACCGAAATCATAATCACGATTATAATGTAACATCCATCATCTACTTAACCAACTGTTATAATATGATTTCAACTCTTTATAAATCATGAATAGCAATCTATACATACTAATCATATAAATCAGATTATAAATCAGATTAACATCCATCATCTACTATGGCATCACGTTATGTCTTTATAACACATACACATCCACTTTTATTAAACAGAATCACATATGACAATTTCATCAATTATGAACTAAGAATTACGTAACATAAATCCACTAACCAAGAGCTCGACTGGATAAGGTGTTGACTGAATAGGATGTTGCATCGATGAGGGAGGGGGTTTTCTCCAGCCGTACGCACTCTTTGGTGAAAATAGGGTTTTGTTTTTGAGTCTAGAGATAATAAACAAGGATCCAATTACGTATAATAAATGGTGAAAGTCTAGGGTGGTCACAACAGGCTAGCTGAAGTGGGCTTAAGCCCATACACTTGGGCTGACAACATGCGGGCTTCACAAGTTTTGGGGCGGTCCAGACATACACTTGACATATATATATATATATATATATATATATATAGGCCCACTTAATCCCGTTTGAGCTTTGCTAAGCCCATGCATAAACGTGATCCACTTAGACTTATGTAAGTGTTTAGAGATAAAAGCGGCCCAAAACATAGGTGTAAACTAATAACAAAACTATTACACGTTACGTTTAAGTTTAACAAAGTTGTAACGGCGCAGATTAGCGTCACTGACCTCGAAAGTTCGGGTTGTCACATCATCCCCAACTTGAAAGAAATTTCGTCCCGAAATTTGACAAGTAAGCACAGAAGAGTGAAGCGATAGAAATTCTAATTAAACTAAACCATATGTAATACTACTCAAATAGTAATCAAGCATTCAACACCATCACTAAGCATCCAGATAACTGCACCACATAAAACAGGATTGCGAAATCAGTTGGGTGCCACATCATCCCCAACTTGAAAGGGAATTTCGTCCCGAAATTCGCCAATGATATCAAAAGTTGATTCCACCGTTTGAACAATTGGGAATAACAGAGCTTCACCTGATCTTTGCGTTCTCACGGGAACTTCGGTCCACGTCTTGAGTTCCAACGGACTCTCACGATTGAAATTCGACTATGTTAACAGTGGGTTCCTCAACAAAGGTATCACAAGTGTCGCGTCGAACAGACGCTTCTTTACGTTCGAGATAAATGACATCGTGTACGTTACCTAATTCGTCAGGTAACTCGAGTTCGTGAGCCATATCATCAATCCGTTCTAGAATCCAAATGTCCCAGTGTACCGCAAACTAAGCTGGCCACGTTTCCCATAGCGTACCGCACCCTTCCAGGGTGAGACTTTTGATTATGATACGTTCGCCCACAGCGAACTTCCAACGTTTCCTAAGCTTAACAGCTTCCCAAGGGGTTCGAGTACAAATCCTGGATCTGCGATTAGGTTATCACCCTCCCTAGTCCAACAATGAGATTGGCATTATCGTCCATGAGATTGGCATTTATTAGTTAACCATCCCATGTTCACCTTCCCTGGCTATCCAGCCCGGCACTTTGGCCGTGGGGAGCTGCCCCAGTATTTTAAACTACCATACTCGTTTATCATATCGACTACTAACAAAAGAAATCAATTGTGCCCTACCGTCGGTGTTCTATCACCACCGACGTGCCATAGTCCATTAGTACACGCCCGTCCGACTGGCACGGTGTGAGGTTTGTTAAACCTAATAGCGCTATTAACTAATGACCCGCTCTCCATAGCCTCGGCGATTAAGTCGATACAAAAAGGGAGGGACTTCGCTGATAGAGTTCTAGTCCAGTAAGTCTAACACGTCCCAACAGGACGAGGAATTTACATTCCTGAACACGTCTCAAAGGACGAGGAATCCCTATTCCTGTACCCATTCCCATTCCCACCGGGAATTTACCATGATTTGTAGAAAAGTGTGAACTCACCTCGGTTTGCTCTGTTAGATTCTCAAATATAGTTAACAGTCAAGGTCGGTCAATCACGTCCTAATAAGGTACGGATAACAATCAGTTTCTCATGCATAACACGTATCCTACGTATGGTTTATTTGCACATTACTTCTACCACATAACAGGTACACACTTTAACGATTTATGCCCATATAAACTTCCCATCCATTTCCCACTCATAAACAAACATACGATATTGCACGTAACACATATAACATGTTAGATCATTCACCGATAGCATACTTCGACATTTAGACACGCAAGTCACAACTTATGTCAATTCAACATTAATATTCAAAACCGGCTGTTTTCGGACATTTAAATAAAATAGTTAAATTATTCCAGAAATTCCAAAATTTTTACAGAATGTCTTAAACGTTCCATATTTTATTGTGTAAAAATATCGGGGTCCGTTTCATTACCAATATTTTATAAAAATTCATATTCCGGACTGAACTCAGATTTATGTATTTCTGATCACAGTCCACAGAACAATTTATTAAAAATTCATCGAGTGTCCGATTTACGAAATTCCAGTGGGGTAATTACAAATGCATCGGTTGTCATCTACTGTACAAATTTCATGGTCCGATTCATCACAAAACTCAGGTTATGACTGAAAGTATGACACCCATTTATTGCTGTCAAAATTCAGCTTAAGTTGCTGTTACAAATTAATACTTTAAAAATAGTAAACGAAGTCCAAAAATTACGATTCCGGTGCCATTAGAACCGTATTTCATAATAACATATTTTAGATTCAAAATATCGGTTTTTCGTTGAGTTTAAGACCAAGTATGGACAGATTGCTGTTTTTAGTCTCTAGCTTACTAGTTTGTGTTCGGTTGATCCCGTTAATTATGTTTAGTGATCGTAACAACATCAAACATCAATATAATCCAGCAACACATCAGATAATCAACCAATAATCATAATCACACAAGATCTACATGATTTACACTAATATTCATCCATTAACCACCTTGTTCATCACTTTAGTAGACTTTTAGTTGGTGATCTTATATG
Organism: Helianthus tuberosus; assembly: GCA_030545235.1. NCBI lineage: Eukaryota > Viridiplantae > Streptophyta > Magnoliopsida > Asterales > Asteraceae > Helianthus > Helianthus tuberosus. The sequence continues at coordinate 33,071,138 of CM060383.1, read as the reverse complement.
TTAGTGATTTTTAACCGACGAAACTCTTATTAACCACTTTAGAATAGATCAAGAAGATGTTTAGAGTCACTTACTACTAGCTCGAGGCTAGGGAAGAAACTAGGCGAAAAACGAGTGGTTAAAAGCAACGTGGGTTCAGCCGAGGATATGGGCAAGAGGGAGAAAGAGTGAAGTTTTTGCTAAGTGAATGAATGAATACAAAGCCTTATGGTCCAACTTATAGTCCAATTCCACTAATACCCATTAGATCTTATGTTCTCTTGATATGAGGCACAAGGATTAAAATATTCAAGGTTTGTAAGATGGTGTCCCCTATGGGGAACCGAACTCGTTAGGGGGGGGGGGGTATTCGGTTTGTTTTGAACTAGATGATTAAGCATTAGTTGTTAAGTTAGGAGGTTAAGACTAGATATTAGTGTGTGGTGAATTATAACGGGTGTTAGGGTATTCGGGGACCCTAACTGGCTCAGACAAAGAAAACAATGTCATAGACAATATTTTTAGGTTCCGGGTAAAGTCCGGTTGTTCGGTTCGGTGTTGTTCCGTTAAAGTGCTTAATTAATCCGTAAAGTGTCATATTTATATATTTTGTAACGTTTTTACTTTCTAACACTTAGGAAAATATAACGGACTATTTAGTGACCTATCTGTACACTATTAGTATATTAACAAATACGTGCAAGCATAACACAGATATCAAAAAGCAGTTAAGTAATTCCACACAGTCGTCAAGCACATTAATTATTATTAATAAACTGTACGGTTACATGTAAATTCGAGGGTTGTCACATAATATAAGTAACATACATGAAAAGTTAAAAATATAAATTATTTTTAACATCTATTACCTTAAAAAGGGACTACATGAATGAATATATATTTGAGAAATAAAATATATATTTACAAAAATACATTACATACATAAAGTGCAAAGGCATGACAAACGGGCGAGACTCGACAAATAAGGGCACGACCCTCACAAAGATTGAACATACAAAGAACATATACATAAACAAAAGATGGTGACTTGTACTTGTGTGATACAACTCTAGTGACTAACATACATAGAATACGTATAGGTCACGACGTTACAAAACCAACCGGTGAAGTTTACGGCGCAGGATACGCAAAGTTGTGAGTTCATGTCCCCACTTTTAAACTTTTACTTGTTTTCTAAACTTGGGGAAAATACATGTGCTATGGTATGTTGAATACAAAAACTAAGGAATGATACTTTAGATCATGTCACGAATAGGGTGCCATAAGCACCATTAATCAGTTACGTACCAAGACCGCGGAACAAAATGTTAGATCTAATGGGTTTCAGGCAACCACACTCTTGGCCACTCTTTTAACAAGCAGTGCTTTTGTGTCTCTAGTCGTGAATCGACAGTCGTGGAATCGACAACTAAAAATGCCTATGGTTTGGATGCTTCCTATGTCGTGTGATGTGGGGTAAAATACACATATTTGTCCCGTGTAAATTGTATAATTTTTGTATAGTTTTTATTTGTTATTTTTAGCTTTTAGTGTATATTATATTATTTTGTGTTTTGGCAGGTTCTGGTGCAAATGGAGTGAAAACTAGTAATATGGAAATGATCAGCCAGTTAGACAGAATGAGGTGCTAGTGACCGAGTTAGAATTACAGCTATTTTCTTTGAGTAGAAAAAAACCCACTATCGCTATTCTATAAATTAAGTTGGGGTTGGTTCAACGAGTTTACAAGTTGGAATGAATTAATTCTATCATTGAGCTCATGTCAAAAGTCAACGGCATGGATCTAAAATATAAGGTAGTATTTATTAAAGAAAGGAATCTTGGAAATACACAGTAACAAAAGTACATGAATTCCCCAAATCACAATAATGCCATCGCCATATTTTTGCTGTTTGGGTTGATAAAAGGATCGTGCCTTATAATTCAGCATGAAGCCCAAGTCCAGAATGTTGTTTTTGAATCAAACGATATTGCGAACACCGAATTGAGAGGCGGCCCGGTTAATGTTTTGAGGACCAATCATCAAGCAACATGAGAATGAACATACATTAATTGGGCCGAACCCAATATGTGAAAAAAGAATTACTTGGACGGCAGCAAAAAAAGGTGGTTTTTTCGAAAGTCAACAGGAGAGCCGCACATCAACATCAGACGCACGAAGTCAGCCGGACTAATTTTTTTTTGGAGAATATTGACAAGGGTTCAAGGCTAGAGAATTATTGGGATTGAAAGAGGGAAGCTTGAGAGTCAAAGAATTTACGGGTTCTTTTATTTTCTAGTTTCTTTTATTCTATGTCAATGAATTCTTGTTCGAGACTTTGTTTGATTGTTTTTAAGACCATGATGCTTGGCTAATTTTATAAACCACCTAGACTTTGATGAATGGATTGATATGAAGTTTTTACCGGTTTTATTAATTGCATGATTTTTATGGACTAATTGTGATTTGTCAAAGGGTTGATTTAATGATTTGATGTATATGCGTACTTTGAATTGGTTTATTGTTATTGCTTGCTTCATATGATTCTTAGTGACGGTCTATATCACAACATAGAGTCATATTAGGGTTTAGGGTTTCGGTGAGTGTCTATATGTTGGGGAATTTCAATTTACCGGACGATCAGAGAGGCGTGTAATCACTCTCAGATCAAATTATTTCGGTGGTTCACCCGAATAATTCAATCGGATACAACTCTGATTTCGAGAAATTGAACCTGAGTATGTGTTTTGCGTGAATGATTGAACCAGAGAAAATTTTGATCAAAAACCAGTGTTTTCGAGTTTGGGGGGGGGGGGGGGGGGGTTGCAGATAACTGCCTCTGGCAGTTATCTTCTAATTTTTAATTAAAATTGCATTAAAACATGCCTTAATTTTTGTCTAAAAAATTAGGACGATTTTTCACAAAATATTTTTTCGACCCCAGCCAGGGGCTCTGCCCCTTGGACCCCGCCAGGGGCTGCCGCCCCTTGGACCCTGCTCCCAGGGGCGCTGCCCCTGGACCCCCGCCAAGGGGGCGCTGCCCCCTTGGAACCCCCGTAGGGTACGGGCTCCGCCCGTACACTCCGAATAATAATAACTCAAACAAGCGTGCACTCCCGCACCTCCTAACTTGCTTGATGTGTATTATTATTCGCTTTGATCACCAAGTCAATCCCCCGATTACACTAAAATATCTAACATATATCACGTTTGAAAACCTTCACTCTTTAGGGAGAATCGGCCGATAACCTCTAGAAGTAAGTGGTAATAATTTGTTAAGTCTTAGTGTTCTACTAGTCCTAATACCTGGGAAGTGAGGGGCTATTGGTAGGTCTTACCCGGCGATTTGCTTTAGATAGGCCTTGGGAAAGGTTATGTCTTGGTTTACCTGTCGGTCTTATTAGTCTATCAAGTCAAACTAATTACTTCAAACTACCCTAGATCTAGGATTGGGAAATAATAGGTCAACATTAGGGTACTTACACAATAATTAGACAACTGGGAAGAAGTCTAATAACCGGTAGGATTAACGGCCTAGGTAGTGTCACAGGTTTCTCCTTGAGAAAGGTCGAGGGGCCTCGATGGTTCTTAATAGGTTTAGTATTATAAGATCCCGGTTCCATAACTCATGCATTTAACTTAATCGGTAATCTCTTAAAAACAATCCAGGATTCTTGTCTAGGTGGTCCAGTTCTCATATAAGAAAAGTTCACAATCTTTATTCGTGTTAGTATAGCTCTAGTTTAACTTAGTAGTTTAATATAGATTTCTTAGTTTTCAGTAACCCCCCCCCCCCCCCAAACCAATTAAACAGTTAGAGTCTGTGTCAGTCTAGGTCTAGATAGAGTCTAATTAGCGTAATCAGAGAGTCTCGTGGGTTCGATACTCGGACTTACTTAGGCTATACTGCATTGACCGGTACACTTGCCGGTGGTGTGGTCTAGGTTTTAGAGAGTCTGTTTTTATAAATTTAAAACTTAGAGTGTCTAATTTAGGGTTAGAATTAGTTAGTTTAATTAGACCACTTTTAGCACATCATCGTGTCACATGTTAATGGCCTTGCAAACCATTAGCGATCTCGATTTCCTTACATTTACCGAAGTACATATTTCAGTACAATTACATACCATGTTTTCTACAACGAATGCTTAAATGTTTATACAAAAACTGCATGAACTCACACCAACATTATGTTGATGATTTTCCAAAACTTACATGTATTTCAGGAAACAAGTTGGATCTTGGGCGTTGGTGTTATTTTCAAGACGTAAATTTCAAGTTTAGATGTCATCTACTTTTGTTTGTATCATAACTTGAGGGTTTTGGTTGAAACTTAAATGACTTGTGTTGTAATATTTCAAACCTTTGAATGGATGAACATCATTTTGATCATATAGTTGTTTATTATAATCGAATGCAATGAGAACCGATTAAGTCACACGCATACGCTTCCGCAAAAGTCAGGGCGTGACAGTTTGGTATCAGAGCTTCGATTGTAGTAAACTAGGATTCCTTCTCAAGTCTAGACTACAATCATTAGGACTCTCTCACAAAAACATTTTTACAAAAGGTTTCTCATTGCATCTACAAAAAGCGCCAAGATCCAAGAAGCCAACATTTTTCAAAGGAAAGAACAAACGAGAGTTATACGAGACATGTAGCATTTATTTGCTTGTGTATACTAAGTAACGTTATTATATATGCATATATGTGTACGGAATGATTATTGACGAGATACCTTCAACTTCGAATCCTATTATTGTTCTTAACTTGCGCAATGAGATTATCGACCTCGCGTACACTGCGGAGCTTATGGTTGATTACCAAATGAGGCCCCGAGCTTGATTCTGTAGAAAATGGTTGTTCTTCCCCCTTGAATGCGAAGGTGCCTAACTACGGAAGTGATGACGAGGCGGAGGAGGTAACCTTGGACAGCGACCTTATCAGTGAGACGAGACCCCAGCGGCTTTTACAAAGCGAGATTGACGACACTCCCGTCCAATCAAGGAAGATGAAGTACTCATTGTTTTGGTCAAAAATTACCGAAGCAATTAAGTGATCAAATTAGTTATGTGAGGTAGTGTGCTAAAAACGTGTGTTGAAAATATGCTAGTTAAGTTGCTTACAAAAACAGGTTCAGGATATTGAGCTATATCTATGATCAAACAATGAGCAAAAATGTAAAGGGTGACATGAGATATACGAGGAAAGCCCTTGATCAATCTAGATCGCCGGCATAAAACCTCGGTAGCTGACAATCGCAGCTGCCTTGTTCTTCTTATTGCTTCAAATATCTGGATACAGTGCAGGATATGATGCGGATCGACTAAGTGTTACAATGCAATTCGAGTACAAGTGTTAGTGCATTGTGAGTGTTTGCAAGTAGAGAGAACGAGTGTGCGAAAGATTGTGTGTCCCTAATCTGATCTGATCAATCCCCTTTTATAGTAAAAAGAAAGCAACTAACTACCCTACTATTCCGGGACCCGGCGAATATTCCATAAGTGGACGTTGTAGTCCACGTCTTCCGGTTTCAACGTCTACAATATAACCGATTCGCCCGAGTCTTGAGGAGAAGAAGTCCACCTGACCGTTAGAGACTGGTTACAACAATCTGCACGTAGGTTAATTGGTTACTACCAGGATATCACATCAGGATGTTACCAATTATCATGATCCGGTATCCTGGTCACAAACAAAAGAAACATAGTCAGTATATTAGTCAGGATATATGAGCAGAAAATCACCCATAACAATTGTCCCCAAAATATATCCGTTGGTATACCAATTCCAACGACTATATTTTAAAACTTATCCCCTAAATCGAGGTTATTAAACTGAAACGACGGTTGATGTGACTTTGTGCAACTTCCAACACTTTATTTACTCTTTGCCCCTATGTTCAGCCTCTATTTAGCCGACTTATTCTGCATCATTGTCATCATATTTCAAGCGATTTCTCAGGTACTTTCCTTCTCTCTTCTTTTCCTCTGTTTTTCTTCATCGAAATCTTTCATGGCCAGTAGAACGAGATCACATACAGGCGACTCAATCCCATCTTTCGAAGCCCAAAACCTTCTTAGGGAACCCGAAAAAGAAGTTTGTTCATTCGACAATGCTGACATTGCTGCCCTACAAGCTTCCGGTGCCTTTCCTGTTGGTACGATCATTCGCCCTTTCGACAGAGAAATCCGATCGGATTTTTCTTCCAACGAATGGATCTGTTTCTTGGCTTACCCTTTCTCCATCGGACTCCGATACCCCTTTCCGGCTTTTATATCCCGTTTCTTTGAGCTTACCAGTCTTAGTTATGCCCAAACCATGCCTATGGTTTGGCGGGTGCTAGTGACATTGGACCGAATCAGATCCCGTTTTACTCCCGACCTTTGTATTGAAGATCTCCCGATGGCCTATCGCCTTCGTTCTCACGACAACAGTCGTTTTCTCCTTTTCTTAACCTCCAAAAATCCTCTCATCCTTAAAGCCACAAAAAATGAGGATAAATGGCAACGAAAGTTCTTTTTTGTAAAAAGGGACTCTATTACTGGAGGTTTTGACCTTCCGGTTGTTATGGCTCATTTTCTAAGCATACTTATCCTGACCAATATCCTGCCTTTAATTGTTTATTTGTGACCAGGATGCTGGAAGAGGATATTGCTAACATCTTGGGCGATATCCTGAGCTTTATCGAATTAACCACGTGCAGGTTGAAGAATGGGACTTGCTAACGGTCAAGTGGATTTCTTCTCCTCAAGACTCGGGCGTGTTTGTTGAAGGAGAGACGTTGAACCCGAAAGACCAGGTCTACAACGTTCGATTAAGGAATATTCGGTGGATCCCGGAAGTTTAGGATAGTTTGTTACATTATCTTTACTATAAATAGATGAGGGCGGATCAGTTTAAGGCACACAATCTTTCACTTACACTCTCGTACACTTTTACTCACTGTAAACACCACACTCAAACACTTGTATTCGAATTACATTGTAACACATAGTTGATCCGCACCACATCCTGCACTGCATCCTGATATTTGAAGCAATAGAAGAACAAGGCAGCTGCGATTGTCAGCTCCCGAGGTTTTATGCCGGCGATCTAGATTGATCAAGGGCTTTCCTCGTATATCACGTGTCCACCTTTACATTTTCGCTCATTGTTTGATCATAGATACAGCTCTATATCCTGAGCCGTATCCTGAAACTGTTTTCATATCTAATTTTGTCAACACATTTTTACACATATTTCTAGAACACTACCTCACTTAACTAATTTGATCACTTAATTGCTTAGGTAATTTTTGACCAAAACAATTTGGCGCCCACCGTGGGGCAAGTGGTGCTACTTTTACTAAAAATCTTTCCAAAATCATTAATCGGCTTTCTATTTTCTAAACTTTTTGCCACATTGTTTACAATGGCCTCAAGATCAAACATGAGCTCTTCCACTATGTCTTCTACAACCTCTGCTACCACTGGTTCGGTGCTTCCACCACCTCCTCCAAGGATGCCGTTTTCTTCACAACCTCAAGATGTTATCCCTACTCGGAGTGTCCAGGGATCTGCTCCTGTTCTAGCCTCTAATGACGAAATTTTGACTTTATTTGGAAGTGTGCAGGAACAAATGAGGCAGCAACAAGAGACTAACCAAATGCTATTAAGAGAAATACAACTCTTAAAAGCTAGCTCGAGTAGACCCGCTGAAGAAATTGTCACTCCTATACAGCCCAGGGCTTTGAACTTCAGTTCCGCAGTTTACACTGAGGATAATAGGGGGAATATCGTCCCGAGCCATTCTCAGAATCATACCCCTGAGATACCCTCTTCGGTCAGAATATCGACTGTGAGAAGTTCAGGATATGCTTCAGGATATGGCCAAAATCCTCAGAACGGTAATGTGTCAAATAATAATATTCTTGCTACTAACAATAATGGCTCTTTGCAGGATGCAGGTATGACGTCAACATTTACCAGGGAACTCCAGAAATTGAAGGACATGATATCCAGTGTGCCTGGAGTGGTCCAACCAATTCCGGAAGTATCCCAAGACAGCCACAGGATATCTCGCTTTGCATATCCCATCTGTGATGCTGAAATCCCAAAAAGATTTCAGACTCCCAACATGAAGCTGTATGATGGGACTACGGATCCTGAAGAGCATATTGCTCAGTATAGGGAAAGAATGGAGATTAACCCTATCCCTCCGGAGCTCAAGGAAGCATGCTTGTGCAAGGGATTTGGTTCTACTCTAACAGGATCAGCCTTAAAATGGCTGTTAAACGTTCCTCCTCACTCAATTACTTCGTTTGCTCATTTGGTTAATTTAATTAATAGTCAATTTTCTTGTAGTCGGAGTTTTGAGAAACTAACCAGTGATCTTTACAGGATAACTCAAGGGCCTCAGGAATCCTTGAGGGATTATGTGAACAAATTCAGTCGAGAATCCTTGGATATCCCACATCTTGATGTTGCAACAGCTGTGCAAGCTTTTAAGATGGGGTTACAAAAGGATTCTCAGTTTTATTAAGATCTTGTAATGAATCCCTGCAGGAATCTCGACGAAGCTCGTAACAGGGCTTTGAGGTATATCCGTCTGGAAGATGACAAGAAGATGCAGGAGAGGATGAACTCTACCTCAACCTATGAATCAACTAACAGGAAATCGGAGACCTCGTATAAGCCATATCGCTCCAGGCCATATGGCAGAAATGATAACAAGAAAGTGAACGCTGTTGAAGACGAGGATCCTGAAGAATATCCTGACTTATCTGAATATTGCTTTTCTGTTAATATACCTGAATTAATGTATGCTATGCAGGGCTTAGGAGACAAAGCTAGGTGGCCTCGGAAGAACCAGCAGAAAGCTGATTGGAAGGATAAGTCCAAATGGTGCGCCTTCCACGAAGACTTCGGACACATGACCGAGGATTGCATTGCTTTAAGGAAAGAAATAAGCTACCTGTTAAGCAAGGGGTATCTTAAGGACTTGCTGGGAAAAAAGAAGAATAAAGGGCAGGATCCCGAGAAGGATCCTGAACGAGCAGCATCACCCCCAGCAGATGCCAAGATAATTAACTTTATTTCAGGAGGATCTGACATTTGTGGGACTTCGTATTCGGTGGCCAAAAGACATGCAAAGGAAGCTAAGGGTGAGAGAGGGGACAGACCAGTCAGGATGACTACCCTCACAACTGATAAAGTGATCACTTTCGATAGTGATGACAGGGATACTGTTCAGGATCCTCACCATGATGCTTTAGTAATAACTTTATATGTGGCTAACCATTTTGTACGCAGGATACTGGTAGACAACGGTAGTTCTGTCAATATAATTCAGCTGGAAACGTTGAAGAGGATGAATGTATCTCCGATGGACATCACTTCGAAGTCCACTGTGCTTGTTGGTTTCAGTGGAGAAGCTAGAAATACCGTAGGGGAAATAAAGTTACCAGTATATGTTGAAGGGGTCAATTCAATACAACGTTTTTGTGTGATGGACTCCTTATCCTGCTATAACATCATACTGGGAAGACCATGGATTCACGATATGAAGGCTGTGCCATCAATATACCACCAATGCATCAAGATCCCTACTCCTTGGGGGGTTGTCAAGGTGGAGAATAATCAACAGGAAGCGAAAGAATGTTACTCATCCTCAATGAAATCCTCAACTAAGCCTAGTACAACATAGCAATTAAAGATGCGGGCCCAGGATATTGTGGAGGATTCGGAGCGGGATGTGAAGAAAATCATCCTGGATCAGGATAATCCTGATATCTCAGTGCTCGTAGGAACCAGTATCCCTCAGGATATTGAAGAACAGTTAACTAACTTTTTGAAATGCAGGATGTCAACGTTTGCATGGAAGCATGAGGATATGACAGGCATATCCAAAGACATTATCACTCACAAGCTTGGAATTGACAAATCATTCAAGCCTGTTCAACAAAAAAGAAGAAAATTTGCTCCTGAGCGGAATGCGATTATCCAAGAGGAAGTTGAAAGGTTGTTGAAGTCCAGGATGATCAGAGAAGTCAAGTTTCCAAGATGGCTAGCTAACGTAGTTGTGGTACAGTAGAAAAACGGGAAATGGAGAGTCTGTGTAGACTACACGGACTTGAACAAGGCTTGTCCTAAAGACCCATTTCCTCTCCCTCATATCAATGCAATGGTAGATGCTACTGCTGGACATGAGATGTTAACGTTCATGGACGCATCCTCAGGATTTCAGCAGATTCAAATGGAGCCTTCGGATCAGGAGGATACTGCTTTCATGACACCAACAGGTATATATTGCTATACTGCTATGCCTTTCGGTTTGAAAAATGCAGGTGCAACATACCAGAGATTGGTAAACATGATGTTCAAGGATAAGCTGGGGGACACCATGGAGGTATATATCGACGATATCGTGGTGAAATCTAAAAAGGCTGAAGATCACCTCCAGGATATCAAGGGAGCATTTGATATCCTGGATCGATACAACATGAAGCTGAATCCTGCTAAATGCCATTTCGGAGTGGGGGCAGGAAAGTTTCTTGGATATATGGTGACAAAAAAAGGGGATAGACGCAAGCCCAGAGCAGATCAGAGCTATCCTGGATATAAAATCACCCTCAAATATGAAGGACGTACAAAGGTTGACAGGCCGAGTAGCAGCTTTGAATAGATTTATTTTAAGATCCTCAGAAAAATGCAAGGAATTCTATGATATCCTCAAGAAGAATAATAAATTTGAATGGGGAGCAAAGCATGAAGTAGCCTTGCAGGATTTGAAGCGATATCTCTCAACCGCACCTCTATTAATGAAGCCTGAAAATGGTGAACCACTATCCCTATACCTCGCTGTATCAGGGAATGCTGTAAGTGCCGTTCTTATAAAAGACCATGAAGGTCAGCAGTATCCTGTTTATTATGTTAGTAAAAGTTTGTTAGATGCTGAAACTAGGTATTCTCATTTAGAAAAATTGATATTAGCTCTAGTTATGGCATCGACAAAGCTTAGACATTATTTTGAGACACATAGGATTCATGTTAAAACAAATTATCCTGTTAAAAATGTACTTAGGAAACCAGAAATGTCAGGCAGGATGGCTAAGTGGTCAGTAAAGTTGAGTGCTTATGATTTAGTATATGAACCTAGAAATGCCATAAAGTCTCAGGCTTTAGCTGACTTTGTGGCTGATTTCAGTAGTGACATTCAGGACGAGGCAGACCTAGAAGTTCAGCAGTTAGTAGAATCCTCAGGATCTTGGACATTATATACTGATGGTGCATCTAATATAAGAGGAGTAGGTTTAGGTATACTACTAAAATCGCCACAGGGGGACATATTACCCCAGGCTATTAGATGTGAATTTCCTGCTACTAATAATGAAGCAGAGTATGAGGCTTTAATTGCAGGATTAGAGTTGGCTAAGAGCGTGAGTATAAAAAATTTACAAGTATATGTTGACTCTTTGTTAATTACTAACCATTTTAATGGATCCTATGCAATTAAGGGTGAGAAATTAATCGAATACCTCGATATTCTCAAAAAATTAGCAGGATATTTCGATGTTTTTACACTTGAACAGGTACCAAGGGAGGATAATGCTGAAGCGGATGCCTTAGCAAATTTGGGATCATCGATTAGGATACCTGAAGGGACCCAAATACCAATATTACACGTCTTATATCCTGCAACGAATCCTCAGGGTAAAGAAGTAGCGGGGATTCGGGATCCCGGAGCGGAATATCCTGAACAGGATCCTAAATCCTGGACGGCTCCAATTGTGAGATATCTCAAAGAAGGACACATCCCTGGAAATGAAAATCCTAAGGCATTTAGGATGAAGGTATCGCGATTCACTATTATAAATAATATTTTATACAAGAAATCTCTTGCAGGACCATATTTGAGGTGCTTGGAGGATCCTGAAGCCAAAGAAGTACTTCAAGATATACATGAAGGGGATTGTGGTAACCATACTGGGGGCAGGTCGTTATTCTCAAAAGTGTTAAGGACAGGATATTATTGGCCAACAATGAGAAAAGATGCAGCAGAATATGCTCGAAGATGTGACGCATGTCAAAGACATAGTAACATACTGCATCAACCTGCTGAACCATTATATCCTATTGTTTCCCCTTGGCCATTTATGAAGTGGGGTATGGATATAGTGGGAAAGCTACCAAAAGCTCCGGGAGGAAAAGTCTTTATGCTAGCAATGACAGATTATTTCTCTAAGTGGGTTGAAGCTGAAGCATTTGTTCAAGTTAGGGATCAAGAAGTAGTATCCTTCATAAAGAGGAATATCCTGACCAGGTTTGGAGTACCAGCCGAGATAATCTGTGACAATGGTTCTCAGTTTATAAGCAAGAGAACTACTGACTTTTGCAAGAGTTGGGGGATCAAAATGATCACATCTACTCCGGTACATCCTCAAGCAAATGGACAAGCAGAATCCTCAAACAAGATAATTGTCAATAACTTAAAGAAAAGGCTTGGAGCCAAAAAAGGAAGATGGGCAGAAGAATTACCCTTTGTTTTGTGGGCTGATAGGACAACGGTAAAGAATGCAACAGGCCAAACCCCGTTTTCCTTGGTATTTGGAGCAGAAGCAATGGTCCCAACGGAAATGACAATACCTACTGCAAGATCTACCCTAAGTGATCCTGAGCAGAATCCTGAAGCCTTGAGTCAGGATTTAGACACTATAGATGAGAAGAGAGATGCGGCAAGGCTAAGGATGGTAGCATATCAACAGAGAATATCCAGGGCATATAACAAGAATATTAGGACCAGAAGATTTAAGGTTGGAGACTGGGTGTTAAGAAAGGCTTTTCAGAATACTACTAATCCTGCCGATGGCAAGTTAGCTCCAAAATGGGAAGGACCATATGAAGTTGAATCGGAAGCAGGGAAAGGAGCATACAGACTCAAGAATATGGAGGGGGATATGCTACCGAGGTCTTGGAATGCTATACACCTTAAGCTCTATTTCAAGTGAGTTTAGAATTTAATTTCTAACTCAGGATGGTATGAATTCTACCTTTTTTAAATATGTTTGGTTTAATTTGTTCTTTGTAACCCAATACTGACTTAAGCATCGGAGGGGTGTTAGCCAAGCTAACACCCACCTTAGTGTAAGGATGTTTTGCAGTATATGCTTCGGGATATAGCTCCAGGATGCTCACTCAGGATATTTCGGAAGATTAGAGGATTGGCCCCCTCTCTCACGTGCAAGGGATCCTGATCCCTTCACAGGTTTAAAGGTATTCACCTTTCTTCCGAATTGGGTTTAAACACCCCGTCTGGAGCGCAAGTTATTCAGGGATAGTTCAAGGTGGCGGGACCAGTCCATGTAAAAGTGGCTGACAATTTCGTTACTGTTGGCTATATCCTGAATCCTAAAGGTATATGAGGATTGATCACCCTCTCTCACGAAAGGGTATTTTCATACTCTCTAAGGTTTAAAGGTTTTCACCTTTCTAAGTCTTGGAGTTTATACACTCCCGCCTGTAGCGCATGAAAATTTGGGATTTTCCCCAGGATACAAGGGATTCATCTCCAGTACATCCTTGGGTTTTACCCTTGGGACATAAAAAATTGCCTATACAATGGAAACTGACATTCAGAAGATTTCTAAGTATTTGAAGACATTGTACACAGGGGACATTCCTACCAAGGCAGTGATGTAAAGCTCAAAGGCTAAAGCTCGGAACTGGTATGCTAAATATCTCACACAGGGGACATCTTCATTGGAAAAGTTGCAAGGAGATTGAGGTTTGATAATAGGGTTATATACTACTCCGGGTATGATCTTTCCTTTGTAAACATCATCTAAGTTTTAGTAACACTATGTTTTATGAAAGGTTAAGTATCCTGATATATTTTCAAAGTCCTTTTCAGGATATTTCATTAAGGTGTTTGAAACTAGTATTAGTTTGGAACTTTGATCATTTAAGTATTATCAAAAACTGGTTTTGGAAAAATAGATTGTTTTTCGAAAGCTTTCTACAAAGTTGAACGAGCATTTGGGAGTCCTATCTAATAAAAAAGTTTTTGTAATATATTTCTGAGTATACTGATCAGGATATTTTCATAAGATAACAATACAAAATTTTTACAAAGCTAAGAGTTACACTAAGTAATGCAAGGCAATAACAAATAAGTCAAAAGATAGTTATATTATTAACAAGTCAAAATATTTGCTTTTGGTTTCACCTTAAACCAAGGCCCATCCGCCAAAAGCACAATTAGTTTTTACCATACTTGTGTAACGGTTGCAGGATCTACCTCAAAACAGGACCTGTCCACTCACAACCGTTACCACATTCAAAACAAGTTATACTAATCGATGACCAAGGGCTTCATCCTAAAACCCAGGACCCATCCACCTTTGGTCATCGTATTGTTCTAATGCAGGAAATATAAAATTGTTCAAAGACAGGAAAAGTAAATTGTTTACACAACCACAACCACGAAATTTAAAAGTGGGCTCCGGCCTTGGCACGTATATCCATCATCGCCCACTTCGCCGCCTAAGAAGCGGCACCTTCTTGATCAGCAACCTCCTTGCCGGCATTCGCCCCAGCATCAGCCTCAGGATTCTTCTCGGCATCATCATCAGCATTGGTCACTTCCTCGGCCGCCTTAGAGGGCTCTTCACCAGCATGCTTTGTAGGATGAGCAACGGGATGACCTCCGAGATCCTGAAGTTTCTCCTCCCAAGCCTTTATATTCCAGGAGGGGCATTCGAAGCCCAAATCCCTGGCTTCGTAAGCCATCCTTATCCTGGCTTGGAGAAGAGAGACGACCACGGATGCTTTGAGGCTATCCCGATATGAACTCATATTCTGCTGGTATTGGAGAAGGGCGGCATCTAGTTTGGCTTGAGCATCCTCGTTGGCTTTGTGGAGGGTAGCTTGGTGATCCCGGATCATTGCCTTGTATTTGTCTTCATAATGCTGGGATTTAGCAGCTGCAATGGTTCCTTGATCAGCTATGGTGGCCTCAGCTTTCTCCAGCTTGATCTCCAACATCTTGTTAAGCCCGCAGGCGTCTTCGTACAAGTGCATAAGACGATCCAGACCCTATCGATAAAGACACAGGTATTGGTGTAAAAATAAGCAGGATAAGGACTAACATACTTTTGCAGGATATCGAAAAGAAAATTCTACCTGTTTGAGGAATGAAGTGGCTTCGTTGAACCCATGATTCTCGAGAGAGAATGTTTCAGAAACAGCTGGGGAGTCCGTCTCCTTTCTCTTTCGAGAGCTGGATGCCCGGGTCCTGGATGCCGGAGGGCCTTTGGGAGTAGAAATAGTCTTCGAAGAGGTAGCCTTTGGTGTAGCAGACGACTTTGGCTTGGATTCTTGTTTGATGGGTTCGAGGCTGGAGTAGCAATCCAACTCGTCGAGTTGGAAACCTTCAAGGTTGACAACCGGTACTGCACGAGGGAAGATATTCTTGAACTCATCATACTTTTGAAAAATAATTGATTTAGAATATGTGTAACTACTGAAAATGTGCTTACCAGACATCTCTGAGCTTGATTTCTGGCTTGAATCTGTGAGAGACAGGGAGAAAGTTCTTTCACTGACAGGAAGTCGATAGATTTCCTCGATCTTGGATTCGGATTCTGCACTAGGAGGCACTAAATCTCTGAAGTTCGCTGCATAAAAATGTCAGGATATAAGTTTAGGATATAGTTTGAGGATATAATTGGGGATATTCCTAAAACCCTAAATCCTACCCTTGGTTAACCATTTAACCGGCAGATCGAAACCCTTATCAATAGAGTCTCTTTTTACGAAAAAGAATTTTCGTCGCCATCGATCCTTGTTCTTGGTGGCCTTAAGAACCAAAGGGTTCTTGGAGGTAGAAAACAGAAGAAAACGGTGATCGCCGTGGGATCTCAACCGGTATGCTATAGGGAGGTCTTCAATAAACAGGTTGGGAAAATGACGAGACTTGATTTGATCCAGCACTATCAAGACTCGCCAGACCATTGGCATAATATGAGCATAGCTAAGGCCGGTGAGTTCAAAAAAGCGAGAGATAAAGGGTGGAAATGGGTACCGGAGTCCAAGAGAGAAAGGGTAGGCGAAGAAACAAACCCACTCGTCAGATGACGCGTCTGATCGGGCTTCCCGATCAAAAGGGCGAAAGACTGTTCCGGTGGGGAAGGCGCCGGAATCTTTAAGAGCAGCGATGTCGGCATTATTAAAACAACAGACTTCCTTTGATGGGTTGCGGATAAGGTTTTGACTTACGAGGGCTGAGGCCGGTCGGTCCGATCAAGATTTTGTTCGTGATGCCATGAAAGAAATTGAGCAAACTAAAAGAGACTTAAAAAAAAGAAGGATAGAGAGGAAAGTACCTGATGTCCGGTTGAAGATAAGGGTAACCGTAATAAGGAGTCCCTCGGTTAATATAGGTTGAATATAGGGGGGTAAAGAGTAAATAATGCTTTGGAAGTTGCACCATTGTCATTTCAAGGGTCTAGTCGTATTGATTGCCTTAAGATAAGAGGTGAAATTTTGAAATATATCCGTTGGATTGGTATACCAACCAATATATTTGGGGACAATTGTTATGGCTCATTTTTTAAGCATACTTATCCTGACCAATATCCTGCCTTTAATTGTTTATTTGTGACCAGGATGCTGGAAGAGGATATTGCTAACATCTTGGGCGATATCCTGAGCTTTATCGAATTAACCACGTGCAGGTTGAAGAATGGGACTTGCTAACGGTCAAGTGGATTTCTTCTCCTCAAGACTCGGGCGTGTTTGTTGAAGGAGAGACGTTGAACCCGAAAGACCAAGTCTACAACGTTCGATTAAGGAATATTCGGTGGATCCCGGAAGTTTAGGATAGTTTGTTACATTATCTTTACTATAAATAGACGAGGGCGGATCAGTTTAAGGCACACAATCTTTCACTTACACTCTCGTACACTTTTACTCACTGTAAACACCACACTCAAACACTTGTATTCGAATTACATTGTAACACATAGTTGATCCGCACCACATCCTGCACTGTATCCTGATATTTGAAGCAATAGAAGAACAAGGCAGCTGCGATTGTCAGCTCCCGAGGTTTTATGCCGGCGATCTAGATTGATCAAGGGCTTTCCTCGTATATCACGTGTCCACCTTTACATTTTCGCTCATTGTTTGATCATAGATACAACTCTATATCCTGAGCCGTATCCTGAAACTGTTTTCATATCTAATTTTGTCAACACATTTTTTACACATATTTCTAGCACACTACCTCACTTAACTAATTTGATCACTTAATTGCTTAGGTAATTTTTGACCAAAACACCGGTGAAGTGGTTAACTTCTGGTAGGATTTAGGGTTTTAGGAGTATCCCCAATCGTATCCTGAAATTACATCTTGAATTGACATCTTTATCTTTTCTGCAACAAATTTCAAAGAACTAGCCCCTCCAAGCGCTGAATCAGAACAGAGGATCAAAAGCATTTACCAACTCCCGAAAAGTG
The DNA here is from genome assembly GCA_030545235.1 of Helianthus tuberosus. Taxonomy (NCBI): domain Eukaryota; kingdom Viridiplantae; phylum Streptophyta; class Magnoliopsida; order Asterales; family Asteraceae; genus Helianthus; species Helianthus tuberosus. Next base: position 33,053,660 of record CM060383.1, on the reverse strand, counting down.
AGAGAACTTTCTCCCTGTCATTTGCAAGTTCAAGCCAGAGATCCAGCTCCGACATGTCTGGTAAGTATATCAATATGAAACAAATATACCAGTTTAAAAATACTCAATAGTTAAATGTTTCTTCCCTTCATACAACACCAGTTAAAGCTCCAAAGGTCTTTGATCTTGATGAATTGGACAGCTATCCCGCTCCCATTTCAGTGAAGAAGGAACCAAGCCCCAAATCCATCACGTCTTCCAAGCCTAGCGATTCGAAAGCTATTGCCACTCCCAAGCCTTGTCCAGCCACCATGACTCGTGCTTCCAGTACCCGGAAGAGGAAGGAAACAGATTCCCCGGCTACCTTCGAGACTTTTCCTTATGAGAACCACGGATTCAAAGAAGTCAGTGGGTTCATGACTTCATTCCTTAATCAAGTAAAAACTCCCATCCGATATCCTGAACATATATGTTAACCATTATCCTGAACATCCTACATATGTTGATACCTGTCCTTTTGATTTCAGGGCCTGGAATGTCTCATGCACTTGTATGAAGAAGCCTGTGGTCTTAACAAAATGCTGGAGGTCAAGCTCAAGAAAGCTGAAGTTACCATCGCCGACCAAGGGATTGCCACACCCCGACCACGTAGAACATCAAATCGTGGCGGAAACGTCGGGGAGTGTTGTAACAGAATTAATTGTTTCACAACCATGGCATACAAAGTTATATTTTATTTATCAAACAAGAATGTCACATTGTCTCAAAACAGGAAATAAAGAGTTCAGAACATAATTAAACTAGTTCTATCTTTATTTTAAGTCTCTAAGGCACAGGTCCGCCCTAGTGTCACGATCATCATCCTAAGCGACAGCTCCTGAAAACACATGTGAAAATAGGTACGTCAGCATAAAAATGCCTGTGAGATACATAGGTTTTGTGAAAATAGGATTCATGACTTATAAGTTTAGAAAAAGTTGTTTAGCAAAAGTCAGTCATGAACCTTGTAAATTGTTTTGTTTTGTAAATCATTTAAAAAGCGAAAAGATCAAATGATATGTATAAATAAAAGAATAATGTATGGTTAAATGTATAACCAAGTAAAATGAGTTGTATAAAGTAAATTGTTTGTAAACCAAAGTCTTGTGAAAATCGTGTTACTTGTGTAAAATGTATAAGTCCAAATTGAATGATTTAAATAATGCTATGATAGGCAATATAATACAAACACTTATATATAGGAAGTACCAGCGGCGTATCCACCATGCTTGTATCATATTACTCACATCTCGTTACTTAAGCCACTTAAACAATCCACCAATGTATGAAGTCTATGTTTAAACCAATTGTCAAAAGTCCTTGTATGAATCATATCAAATGTTAATAGTCCAAATGTAGTCAAGTAATGTGTAGCAAATGTATGTCTGGTAAGTAATGTGTTGTTACATAATACCAAATGTAAGAATGTATAAAACAAAGTATTTTGAATATATCAAAAAGTTATGCTTTGCAAAGTAATGTATGTTACATTGATACAAACATTTATGTGGTAAGTTAACGCATACATTCAAGCCTTGAGACAGTCGGATAACCCTAAGTCAAGGTTATCAAAAGAAATGTTTTCGGATTCAGTCATTCCTTACATCCAAACAAACCCGGGATGTCAGGAATGGGATTTGTCAAGTCCTATGGTACCAGTACTTACTACCGAGCGGCGTAGCTAATGTTAATGAACGTATATAAGTCCCGATTGTGCAAACCAAATGTCATAGCAAATGTGAACATGTTATATGAAAACAATGTACTAAGTATGCTAAGTTAACATACGAAGCAGAAAAGTCATGTAAATCAATGTGCTAGCATGCTATCAGTCAACATACATAGCAGAAATGTAAAGTAAAACAATGTACTATGTATGCTAAGTTAACATACGAAGCAGAAAAGTCATGTAAATCAATGTGCTAGCATGCTATCAGTCAACATACATAGCAGAAATGTAAAGTAAAACAATGTACTAAGTATGCTAAGTAAGCATACATAGCAAAACAATGTAATGTAAATCATGTACTATAAATGTACTAATGAACATAACAAGTATATGATGTGAAAACTTGGAAAGCATGAAAGTAACAAGTAGGCACATGTGTTTCATCCCAAAACAGTTTGAAAACAGTAAAAGAGGGGTCTATGTACTCACTTGAGATTGCTTAGTAGTCCTTGAGTAACAACCAAACAATGCTAGAGATCACGGATATCAAACGACACCTAATATAGGTAACTAGGTTAATATACCGGACCTAAATCGGAAGATCGGATAGAATGAGGGTTCATAAACCAAACGAGTATGGAGACTCGTGTAATATGGTTTAACAAAGCCCACATACTAAAATGAAACCTAACCTAAGTGCTTACGACCCGTTTAGGTAGCTTATGCTACTTTAACGCGTCGTTCGTGTAAAACGCGTTCGGAACGCCTAACTAGTCCTATGACAAGTAAAATATGCCTTAATATGTCTAATATTGTTGCCAAATCAGTTTAGATACCAAAAGTTATGTTACATATGCTTAAAATGAATTTTGGCGTAAAAAGAGTATTTTGGTAATTTACCTAAGGTATATATGCTACCTATCATACAACTAACTAAACATCGTGACCATAAGGTATAACCTCGAAAGGTTATTCCCTACATACTATGGTCACCTAATATGTTTGGTCGGATCCTAATGATCAACCAAACGGGTCGGGTTCGAAAGTATAAGCGATTGTTTAGATCGCTTACCTTACGACCCTATATAAGCACTAAACTAAAAGTGACGAGCTAAGCATGTTAAAACATGCTTAACTAAGTTTAGAAAACAGGTTTGGTATCAAAACAAATGGTTTTGATACCTAAGAGTAGTTTGGTTACAAAATACGCAATAACACGCATTTTGGCCAAAACTACGACTCGTCACTGAGCCTAGAAAACGTGGTAATCAGTAGGTATAGTCACAAGAGACTATAACCATCGTGATTACGCTCACGTTATGAAGTTCAACCGAACTTCGTGTTGACCATAAACTGGTCAATGCAGAAAGTCAAACATAGTTTGACTTTCGGACTCGAAAAGCGATAAAAGAACGAAGGAACACTTACAAAGGGTCCCCGAAAGCTAATCTTGATCCAAGTAGCTCAGGTATGAAGCAATGGCTTCAACTTAGAGCTTTTAGATCATATTTTGTGGGTTTTTTCAACTGATGGGGTTGGGTATTTATAGGATTTGCAAGACCGTTAGGATCGTTTATCGAATAACGTGCTTTGATCTCAACCCTACATTTGTTGAATTTTCTGTGGAACAACACAATTGGCCCCTCATTATCATGAAGTGGCAAGTGCAAAAGGTGGAAAGGCCAAGTTCCAAGTTTCTGCATATTCTGCTGTCTGGAGACCCCTTACGGACCGTAAGGGTGATGGCTTACGGTCCGTAAGCCAGCAACTATGTAGAAATGTCAGTTTTGGTCCCTGTTGATGTTTAAGCTCATTTCCGACATGTTTAAGGCCCGTTTAGCCAACGTTAAGTCCCTAAAATGATGCCTAAACATTGTGGACATGAAACATGCTCAAAAATATGTCGGATGTTGGTTCGTTTGGTCGTACGATCGCGATGTTCGGTTAATTACGACAGAATGCGCATAAGTGCGAAAAATGATCCAAATTGCGTGACGAATGGATTTTTCTCTTGCCAAACACTAAAATAAAATATTTTAGTGCTTACATAAATTTTTGGATGTCCGGATGTATTCAGAACATGAGTTATACGCGAAAGTGCAAACTTATGCACTTTTTGGCACTTTTAGTCCCTGAATGACCCAAAAGTTTATTTTAGAACACCGAACCCCTCAAAGCCTATTTCTAAGCTATATAAAGGATATTTAAGGTGTGTTTAACTTATGGTCATGTTCCGGAATGTCTGTTACAGTTCAAATTGGCATACTTTCGCAGTTTGTCAAATTTAGTCCCTGTAGGCGAATTAACTAGTTTTTGCCATACCAAAGCCTTCAAAACTTATTTCTAAGTTATGTAAAGGTTATTTAAGGTATGTTAAGTGTATGTTGATGTTCCGGAGTATTTTTCGCATTAAACTGATTACGTTTACGCACCAGTTTGCGTATAACTCTCCAGAAAGCGATATAGAGTTTGAAATTGAATAAAAGTCAAAACATGAAAAATGTAAAACATAACCAAACAAACATTGGGATCAAATAACATTGTTTTGTTGATAATTGAACTGTTCACAATGATTCAGACAAAGATGTTACAGTCTCCCCTACTTGTGGAAATTTCGTCCCGAAATTTATTTAGAGGAAACTCGTGGAAAAAGATGCGGATACTTCGCCTTCATTTGATCTTCGCGTTCCCAAGTAAACTCAGGTCCACGTTTAGATTCCCAGCGAACCTTGACCAAAGGAATGCGCTTGCGTTTAAGCCACTTGACTTCACGTTCCATGATTTTCACTGGCTTCTCAACAAATTTCAGTGTTTTATCAACACGAATTTCGTCAAGCGGTATGTGGAGGTTCTCATCAGCTAAACACCTCTTGAGATTGGACACGTGAAAGGTTGGATGAACATTTCCAAGTTCAGGAGGTAACTCAAGTCTGTAGGCTACCTTACCGATTCTTTCGACGATCTTGAATGGTCCAACGTATCTAGGTGCAAGTTTTCCTTTCTTTCCAAATCTGATCACACCTTTCTAAGGTGAGACCTTAAGTAATACACGATCACCGACTTGAAAATCCAAGGGCTTGTGTTTTGGGTCTGCGTAACTCTTTTGACGGCTTCTAGCTGTCTGAAGATTATCACGAACTTTCTTAATCTTATCAGTTGTCTCTAAAATGAGGGCAGGTCCAGTAAGCTGAGCCCCACCGATCTCATTCCAGCAGACTGGTGAACGACATTTTCGACCATAGAGAGCCTCGAAAGGAGCCATGTTGATGCTGGAGTGATAACTGTTGTTGTAGGAGAATTCAATCAACGGAAGATGTGAATCCCAACTACCACCAAAATCGATCACACAAGCTCTAAGCATATCCTCCAGAGTCTGGATTGTTCTTTCAGATTGACCATCCGTTTGCGGATGATAAGCTGTGCTCAAATTAAGTTGGGTCCCCATAGCAGATTGCATGGTTCTCCAAAAATGAGAAGTGAAGCGAGCATCTCTGTCAGAAATGATGTTCAAAGGAACACCATGTCGAGCTACAATTTCATCCACATAGATTTTAGCAAGTTTGTCAGCAGAAAAATCCTCACGGATTGGTAAGAAATGCGCTGACTTTGTAAGACGATCAACAACTACCCAGATGGCATCATGACCTTTATTTGTGCGTGGAAGTTTAGTAATGAGATCCATAGTAATGTTTTCCCATTTCCAAACTGGGATTTCTGGTTGCACCAATAAACCAGAAGGATGTTGATGTTCAGCCTTAACCTTAAGACAAGTAAGGCGTTTGATACATATAAGGCAATGTCTTTCTTCATACCAGGCCACCAATACTGAATACGAATATCCTTATACAACTTATCTGAGCCAGGATGAACAGAATAACGAGACTTATGGGCTTCATCCATAAGCAAGGTGCGAAGGTTATATTGGCTTGGGACCCACAAACGGTCCATGAAGTAATACGATCCATTGCCCTTCAGTTCCAGATCAGGGGTTATGTGATAGGGGAATTCCTTACCCATCAAACCTTGTGAAACACAAGTGTGTTGAGCCTGAGTGATGCGTGCTTGGATATCGGATCGAGCTTGAATAACAGATTGAACATGAACACAATGAAGCTTAGTACGTTCCTTACGACTCAATGCATCGGCTACGACATTCGCCTTACAAGGATGGTAGCGAATTTCGCAGTCATAGTCGTTTAGAAGCTCGACCCAACGTCGTTGCCTCATGTTGAGTTCTTTCTGATTGAAGATATGCTGAAGACTTTTGTGGTCCGTGAAAACCACACATTTTGTACCGTACAAATAGTGTCTCCAGATCTTAAGAGCGAAGACAACTGCACCCAACTCAAGATCATGAGTGGTGTAGTTTTTCTCATGTATCTTCAACTGGCTCGATGCATATGCTATGACTTTGTTCCTTTGCATCAGAACACAGCCAAGACCTAATTTAGATGCATCGCAATAAACGACAAAATCATCAATGCCCTCAGGCAAAGTCAGGACAGGCGCGTCACAAAGCTTCTGCTTCAAGTTTTGAAAAGCTTCCTCTTGTTTGAATCCCCAATCAAAGGGCTTGTTCTTCTGAGTTAGAGCAGTTAGAGGAACTGCAATCTTCGAGAAGTTTTCAATGAAGCGACGATAATAACCCGCAAGTCCAAGAAAAGAACGAACTTCAGTAGGAGTAGTAGGCGTATCCCAATCCTTGATCGCACTGATCTTGGAGGGATCTACATGAATACCTTGTTCGTTGACAATATGTCCTAAGAATTGGACTTCTTTAAGCCAGAATTCACACTTGGAGAATTTGGCGAAAAGTTGCTCTTTCTTTAGGAGTTCCAGAGTAAGATGAAGATGTTGCTCGTGATCAGCTCGCGTCTTAGAGTATATCAAGATGTCATCAATAAAAACAATGACGAACTGATCCAAATAAGGCTTGCAGACCCTATTCATTAAGTCCATGAAAACAGCAGGAGCATTAGTCAAACCGAATGGCATGACTGTGAACTCATAATGCCCATAACGAGTGCGGAACGCTGTCTTGGGAATGTCTTCTTCATGCACACAAAGTTGATGATATCCAGATCGCAGATCAATCTTTGAAAAATAAGAAGCGCCCTGTAACTGATCAAAGAGATCATCGATGCGAGGTAGGGGATATCGATTCTTGATGGTAAGCTTGTTAAGCTCATGATAATCGATACACATCCTAAAAGATCCATCCTTCTTCTTGACAAAAAGAACGGGAGCACCCCAAGGTGAAAAGCTAGGACGGATAAAACCTTTGTCAGAGAGTTCCTGAAGCTGCTTAGACAACTCTTGCATCTCAGTCGGTGCAAGACGATATGGAGCTCTGGCAATGGGGTTTGCACCAGGTATGAGATCAATACGGAACTCGACTTGGTGTGCTGGAGGTAGACCAGGTAACTCTTCAGGGAATACTTCAGAATAATCGCGAACAATAGGAATATCTTGAATAGATTTACCCTTGCCCTTATCTGCTACAACATGTGCCAAAAACGCCACATAGTTCTTTCGCAGATACTTCCGAGCTTTAATACAAGACATGAGTTTGAGACCACCAGCAGGTTTCTCACCACGAACTTGTAGGATCTCCCCTATCGAAAGCGGCACACGAACAATCTTCTAAAAAAAAACTACCTCTGCGCGATGCTTGGCTAACCAATCCATACCCACAATAACGTCGAAGCTTCCAAGTTGCATAGGCGTGAGGTCAATAGGAAAAAGATGGTCGTTAAGGTTCAACTGGCAGTTGCGAAGAACAGAATCAAGAACAATGGGTTCACCACTAGCAACCTCTACTGTCAAGGGTTTTCCTAGTTTCGTTCTAGACAAGCGAAGCAATGGCTCAAAAGATAATGACACAAAACTCTTATCGGCACCCGAATCAAAAAGAATAGATGCAGGCTGATTATTAATAAAGAACGTACCGTTCACCACTTCATTGTCTGCTTGCGCCTCTTGTGCATTCATGTTGAAGACTCGACCTCGAGCCTGAGCCTGATTCTGATTTGGATTCGCGTTAGCTAGTCTTGGGCACCGGTTTCTGTAGTGGGTCAGATCCCCACAATTGTAGCACGAACCAGGAGGAAAATGAGGTCGTGCAGCTTGACCTTGTTGCTGAGCAACTTGTGGAGCTTGGTTCTGAACTGCCTGATTCTGGTTAACAGGAATGCGACAACTAGCGGCAAGATGACCATTTCTTCCATAGTTAGTGCAATGACGACATTGGAGATGTGGTAGGTGATGGCCGTTACACCTGTTGCACAAAGGTGCATTGCCATGATAAGGCTTCTTGGCGGGTGGTTGTGCAGGCTGATTTGGTGCAGCTTGGGCCTGTGCAGTAACGACATAGTTTTGGGAAGCCATTCGCTTCCTAGACCCCCTTGAGGAACCAGAATCCTTTCCCTTCTTGTTTTGACCTTTCTTGCTATCTTCTTTGTCAGATGCCTGCTTCTTACCCTTGTCACCCTTTTTATGCAGCTTTCCCTTTCGAACCTGCGACTCAGTCAATGTCGCGGCTAACTCGATTGCCTGACGGAGTGTGGTAGGGTTACTATCAGTAATGATGTCTTGCACTGAGTCAGGTAGGCCGTCGATGTACCTTTCGATAGCCTTGTCGAGTGGGGTAACCATTGTTGGGCAAAGCAGACTCAACTCCTCAAACCTATCAGTATACGCCCGATGCTCACCACTATCTTGCTTCAAATCATCAAACTCTCTCTCCAAAGCTCGCGGTTCATGACGAGGACAGAACTCCCTCATCATAAGGGCCCTAAGTTCAGCCCATGTCTGTGCTAGAGCAACTTCTGCACCACGATCTCTCATAACTCCGTTCCACCACGTAAGAGCCCTCTTCTGAAACACACTCGAAGAAAACTCGACCTTGCGATTGTCAGGACACTGCACGTGACGGAAAGTATTCTCAATGCTCTCGAACCATTGAAGAAGCCCAGTCACTCCCTCAGAACCACTAAACTTGAGTGGTTTAGCCGAGTTAAAATTCTTGAAATTGCATGGAGCATTGTTGTTGTTGTTGGCTTGGTTCCATTGAGCAAAGAGGTTTGGGAATTGAGCAGCCATTTGCTGTGCAATGATTTCTGCCAGTTCGGCAGTCACTATCTGGTTTTCGCGTCGAGGAGGCATTCTAAAAGAGGAAACATGAAATGAAACGAGTGAGATGATTGGATGAAGAGAATGAGATGAAACAAAATCAACAAAAGCAAAGATGGTGGTCATTTGTCCGCATCACAAAGCAAACAAACGACACATAGTGACTAATCAAAGTAAATGGGTAAAAAATAATGTATCGCGAAGACATGCTCGCCTATAAGTGAACACTCACCCCAAGAGTTCCCAGGTAAGAGTGACTGGTCCAATTATGTGGATTTGTACGAACACTCTAGCCTTAGACAGAAAACCCAGGGTACAGGCATTCACTCTTCCAGTTTGCACGTGTTCACACTATTTAGAACCCAAAACTTTGACGAGATTTTGAAAATTTAGAGAGTTCAAAACCTTATAACAGAGGGTTCAAAACCTTACAACAGAGGGTTCAAAACCTAGTAATCAATCATCCAAGAACAGATGATTAATTTTCAAAGCGGATTCGAACTTGATGTTCCCGTTGTGGTTATCACCTAAGGATAGGTGAAGTGCATGTTTTAAAATCTAAACACAATATAACTTGTGTTGGGGTCCTAGAAAGTTATAGTCTAGGTCAAAACATTACTAATAACCTAATTCCTTATAACCATTGGCTCTGATACCAACTTTTCTATCACACCCCGACCACGTAGAACATCAAATCGTGGCGGAAACATCGGGGAGTGTTGTAACAGAATTAATTGTTTCACAACCATGGCATACAAAGTTATATTTTATTTATAAAACAAGAGTGTTACATTGTCTCAAAACAGGAAATAAAGAGTTCAGAACATAATTAAACTAGTTCTATCTTTATTTTAAGTCTCTAAGGCACATGTCCGCCCTAGTGTCACGATCATCATCCTAAGCGACAGCTCTTGAAAACACATGTGAAAATAGGTACGTGAGCATAAAAATGCCTGTGAGATACATAGGTTTTGTGAAAATAGGCTTCATGACTTATAAGTTTAGAAAAAGTTGTTTAGCAAAATTCAGTCATGAACCTTGTAAATTGTTTTGTTTTGTAAATCATTTAAAAAGCGATAAGATCAAATGATATGTATAAATAAAAGAATAATGTATGGTTAAATGTATAACCAAGTAAAATGAGTTGTATAAAGTAAATTGTTTTAAACCAAGTATTGTGAAAATCGTGTTACTTGTGTAAAATGTATAAGTCCAAATTGAATGATTTAAATAACGCTATGATAGGCAATATAATACAAACACTTATATATAGGAAGTACCAGCGGCGTATCCACCATGCTTGTATCATATTACTCACATCTCGTTACTTAAGTCACTTGAACAATCCACCAATGTATGAAGTCTATGTTTAAACCAATTGTCAAAAGTCCTTGTATGAATCATATCAAATGTTAATAGTCCAAATGTAGTCAAGTAATGTGTAGCAAATGTATGTCTGGTAAGTAATGTGTTGTTACATAATACCAAATGTAAGAATGTACAAATCAAAGTATTTTGAATATATCAAAAAGTTATGTTTTGCAAAGTAATGCATGTTACATTGATACAAACATTTATGTGGTAAGTTAACGCATACATTCAAGCCTTGAGACAGTCGGATAACCCTAAGTCAAGGTTATCAAAAGAAATGTTTTTGGATTTAGTCATTCCTTACATCCAAACAAACCCGAGATGTCAGGAATGGGATTTGTCAAGTCCTATGGTACCAGTACTTACTACCGAGCGACGTAGCTAATGTTAATGAACGTATATAAGTCTCGTTTGTGCAAACCAAATGTTATAGCAAATGTGAACATGTTATATGAAAACAATGTACTAAGTATGCTAAGTTAACATACGAAGCAGAAAAGTCATGTAAATCAATGTGCTAGCATGCTATCAGTCAACATACATAGCAGAAATGTAAAGTAAAACAATGTACTAAGTATGCTAAGTTAACATACGAAGCAGAAAAGTCATGTAAATCAATGTGCTAGCATGCTATCAGTCAACATACATAGCAGAAATGTAAAGTAAAACAATGTACTAAGTATGCTAAGTAAGCATACATAGCAAAACAATGTAATGTAAATCATGTACTATAAATGTACTAATGAACATATCAAGTATATGATGTGAAAACATGGAAAACATGAAAGTAATAAGTAGGCACATGTGTTTCACCCCAAAACAGTTTGATAACAGTAAAAGAGGGGTCTATGTACTCACTTGAGATTGCTTAGTAGTCCTTGAGTAACAACCAAACAATGCTAGAGATCACGGATATCAAACGTCACCTAATATAGGTAACTATGTTAATATACCGGACGTAAATCGGAAGATCGGATAGAATGAGGGTTCGTAAACCAAACGAGTATGGAGACTCGTGTAATATGGTTTAACAAAGCCCACATACTAAAATGAAACCTAACCTAAGTGCTTACGACCCATTACGACCCGTTTAGGTAGCTTATGCTACTTTAACGCGTCATTCGCGTAAAACGAGTTCAGAACGCCTAACTAGTCCTATGACAAGTAAAATATGCCTTAATATGTCTAATATTGTTGCCAAATCAGTTTAGATACCAAAAGTTATGTTACATATGCTTAAAATGAATTTTGGCGTAAAAAGGGTATTTTGGTAATTTACCTAAGGCATATATACTACCTATCATACAACTAACTAAACATCGTGACCATAAGGTATAACCTCAGAAGGTTATTCCCTACATACTATGGTCACCTAATGTGTTTGGTCGGATCCTAATGATCGACCAAACGGGTCGGGTTCGAAAGTATAAGCGATTGTTTAGATCGCTTACCTTACGACCCTATATAAGCACTAAACTAAAAGTGACGAGCTAAGCATGTTAAAACATGCTTAACTAAGTTTAGAAAACAGGTTTGGTATCAAAACAAACGGTTTTGATACCTAAGAGTAGTTTGGTTACAAAATACGCAATAACACGCATTTTGGCCGAAACTACGACTCGTCACTGAGCCTAGATAACGTGGTAATCAGTAGGTATAGTCACAAGAGACTATAACCATCGTGATTACGCTCACGTTATGAAGTTCAACCAAACTTCGTGTTGACCATAAACTGGTCAACGCATAAAGTCAAACATAGTTTGACTTTCGGACTCGAAAAGCGATAAAAGAACGAAGGAACACTTACAAAGGGTCCCCGAAAGCTAATCTTGATCCAAGTAGCTCAGGTATGAAGCAATGGCTTCAACTTAAAGCTTTTAGATCAGATTTTGTGGGTTTTTTCAAGTGATGGGGTTGGGTATTTATAGAATTTGCAAGACCGTTAGGATCGTTTATCGAATAACGTGCTTTGATCTCAACCCTACATTTGTTGAATTTTCTGTGGAACAACACAATTGGCCCCTCATTATCATGAAGGGGCAAGTGCAAAAGGTGGAAAGGCCAAGTTCCAAGTTTCTGCATATTCTGCTGTCTGGAGACCCCTTACGGACCGTAAGGGTGATGGCTTACGGTCCGTAAGCCAGCAACTATGTAGAAATGTCAGTTTTGGTCCCTGTTGATGTTTAAGCTCATTTCCGACACAATTAAGGCCCGTTTAGCCAACGTTAAGGCCCTAAAATGATGCCTAAACATTGTGGACATAAAACATGCTCAAAAATATGTCGGATGTTGGTTCGTTTGGTCGTACGATCACGATGTTCGGTTAATTACGATGGAATGCGCATAAGTGCGAAAAACGATCCAAATTGCGTGACGAATGGATTTTCTCATTCCAAACATTCAAATAAAGTATTTTAGTGCTTACATAAATTTTTGGATGTCCGGATGTATTCAGAACGTGAGTTATGCGCGAAAGTGCAAACTTACGCACTTTTTGGCACTTTTAGTCCCTGAATGACCCAAAAGTTTATTTTAGCACACCGAACCCCTCAAAGCCTATTTCTAAGCTATATAAAGGATATTTAAGGTGTGTTTAACTTATGGTCATGTTCCGGAATGTCTGTTACAGTTCAAATTGGCATACTTTCGTAGTTTGTCAAATTTAGTCCCTGTAGGCGAATTAACTTGTTTTTGCCATACCAAAGCCTTCAAAACTTATTTCTAAGTTATGTAAAGGTTATTTAAGGTATGTTAAGTATATGTTGATGTTCCGGAGTATTTGTCACATTAAACTGATTACGTTTACGCACCAGTTTGCGTATAACTCTCCAGAAAGCGATATAGAGTTTGAAATTGAATAAAAGTTAAAACATGAAAAATGTAAAACATAACCAAACAAACATTGGTATCAAATAACATTGTTTTATTGATAATTGAACTGTTCACAATGATTCAGACACAGATGTTACAGGGATGATCGTCGTTGCCCAGTCTCAGCACTACGAAGACAAACTGAAGGCGATGACCCAAGAGCACCAAGCTGCCATGCACAAAGCCAATGAGGACGCCCAAGCTAAGCTGGATGCTACTCATCTCCAGTATCAGCAGGATATGAGTTCCTATCGGGACGGCCGCAAAGGATCTGTTGTAATCTCCCTTCTCCAAGCCAAGTTAAGGATGGCCTATGAGGCCAAATCCTTGGGCTTCGAATGCCCCTCCTGGAACGTCAAGGCTTGGGAAGCGAAATTACAGGATCTTGGAGGCAATCCTGTGGAACATCCTGCAAAGCATGCTGGTGAGGAGCCTTCTAAGGCGGTAGAGGAGGTGGCCGATGCTGGTGGTGATGCTGAGAAGAATCCCGAGGGTGATGCTGGTGCAGGTGTTGGGGAAGATGTTGCTGGTCAAGAAGGTGTTGTTCCTTAAGCAGCGAAGTGGGCAATGATGGATATACGTGCCAAGGCCGGAGCCCACTTTTTTAGATTTACTGGTTGTGGTTGTCTGAACAATTTACTTTTCTTGTCTCTAAACAATTTACTTTCCTGCACTAAGACAATATGATGACCAAAGGTGGATGGGTCATGGGTTTCAGGATGAAGCCCTTGGTCATCAATTAGTATAATCTGTTTTGAACAATACAACGGTTGGAGGCGGATGGGTCTTGGTTTGAGATGAAACCTTCAACCGTTGTGTAAATATGGTAAGAAACTAATAGTGCTTTTGGTGGATGGGCCTTGGTTTGAGGTGAAACCAAAAGCACAACTTTTGACATGTTAATAATATAACCCCCCTTTTGACTTATTCGCTGTTGTCTTTTAATTTTTTTGTCATGCATTGCTTAGTTTAGATTTCAACTTTCCAAAATTAGTGCAATTATTTTTTTGAAAATATCCTGATCAGTATACTTTGCGATATCCTACAAAGACTTTCGTCAAATAGGGGTTTTACAACTCAAACAATTTAGACAAAGTTTCCAAAGAAAAAAGATAGTTTACTTAGAATTTATAAACCTTGTTTTGATAATAGATGTTTGTCATGAACATAATTTTGACTTTAAATCCAGGTATTATATCCCAAATATTCCAATCAAATATCCTGAAACATATTCCGAAAACACATTTTGAGAATATATCCTAAGAATATATCCTAATCAGGATATTTAAGCCTCCTTCAAACATAGTTTCAAAAGTTCAAATAAGGTTTACAAAGGAAAGATCATACCAAGAATAAAGTGTAACCCTATTTTTGAGCTTCAATCCTTTTGCAATTCTCTTCCAGTAAGATGTCTCCAGTCTGAGATACTTAATACACTAAGTCCAAATTTGACCCTTCGAGCTTTACACAATCGCCTCAGAAGGAATGTCCCCTGTGCATAAAGTCTTTGAACACTTAGAAATTTTCTGAACATCAATTCCAACCGTTTGAACAATTCTTGTGTTACTGGGGGTAAACCCTAAAATATAATGGAGATAAATCCTTAGTATGCTGGGGATAAACCCATAGGAATCCTGGGGAAATCCCAATTTTCATGAGCTACAGGCGGGAGTGTATAAACTCCAAGACTTAGAAAGGTGATAACCTTTAAACCTTAGAGAGTATGAAAATACCCTTTTGTGAGAGAGGGTGATCAATCCTCATATACCTTTAGGACCCAGGATATAGCCAACAATAACGAAATTGCCAGCCACTTTTACATGGACTGGTCCTGCTATCTTGAACTATCCCTGGATAACTTGCGCTCCAGGTGGGGTGTTTAAACCCAATTCGAGAGAAATGTGAATACCTTTAAACCTGTGAAGGGATCAGGATCCCTTAAACGTGAGAGAGGGGGCCAATCCTCAAATCTTTCGAAGTATCCTGAGTGTGTATCCTGGAGCTATATCCCGAAGCATATACTGCAAAACAACTGTAAACTAAGGTGGGTGTTAGCCTGGCTAACACCCCTCCGATGCTTAAGTTAGTAATGGGTTCAAAAGAATAAATAATATCAAAACATATTAAAGGAGATAGAATCCATACCATCCTGAGTTAGAATTTAAATTCCAAACTCACTTGAAATAGAGATTTAGATGTATAGCATTCCAGGATCTTGGTAGCATATCCCCCTCCATATTCTTGAGTCGGTATGCTCCTTTTCCTGATTCTGATTCAATCTCATAGGGTCCTTCCCATTTCGGAGCCAACTTTCCGTCAGCAGGATTAGTAGTATTCTGAAAAGCCTTTCTCAATACCCAATCTCCAACCTGGAACCTTCTAGTCCTCATATTCTTGTTATATGCTCTAGATATCCTCTGTTGATATGCTGCCATCCTTAATTTTGCTGCATCTATTGTCTCATCAACAGTATCCAATTCCTGGCATAGGGCTTCAGGATTCTGCTCAGGATCCCGGTGGTTGGATCTTGCTGTAGGTATCATCATTTCTCTCTAGATCACCGCTTCTGCTCCGAACACCAAGGAAAATAGGGTTTGGCCAGTTGCAGATTTCACCGTCGTTCTATCAGCCCGTTAAATAAAGGGTAATTCTTCTGCCCATTTTCCCTTCTTAGCTCCAAGCCTTTTCTTCAAATTGCTGACAATTATCTTATTTGAGGATTCTGCTTGTCCATTTGCTTGAGGATGTACCGGTGTGGATGTGATCATTTTGATTCCCCAACTCTTGCAAAAGTCAGTAGTCCTCTTACTTATAAACTGAGATCCATTGTCACAAATTATCTCAGCTGGTACTCCAAACCTAGTCAGGATATTCCTTTTTATGAAGGATACTATTTCTTGATCTCTGACTTGAACAAATGCTTCAGCTTCGACCCACTTAAAGAAATAATCAGTCATTGCCAGCATGAAGACCTTTCCTCCTGGAGCCATTGGTAATTCCCCTACTATATCCATTCCCCACTTCATGAATGGCCAAGGGGAAGCGATAGGATAAAGTGGCTCAGCAGGTTGATGTAATATATTACTGTGTCTTTGACACGCATCACATCTTCGAGCATATTCCGTAGCATCTTTTCTCATCGTCGGCCAATAGTAACCTGTTCTTAATACCTTTGAGAATAATGACCTGCCCCCAGTATGGTTACCACAATCCCCTTCGTGTATATCCTGAAGCACTTCTTTAGTTTCGGGATCCTCCAAGCACCTGGTCCTGCAAGAGATTTCTTATACAATATATTATTTATAATAGTGAATCGTGATACCTTCATTCTAAAGGCCTTAGGATTTTCATCCTTTGGGATGTGTCCTTCCTTGAGATATCTTATGATTGGAGCCGTCCAGGACTTAGGATCCTCCTCAGGATACTCATCATCAGGATCCTGAACACTTACTACTTCCTTATCCTGAGGATCCGTCGCAGGATATAGGATATGTAATATTGGTATTAGGGTTCCTTCCGGTATCTTTACTGATGATCCTAGATTTGCCAAGGCATCGGCTTCAGCATTATCCTCTCTCGGTACCTGTTCAAGTGTAAAAATATCAAAATATCATGCTAATTTTTTGAGAATTTCGAGATACTCGATTAACTTCTCACCTTTAACTGCATAGGTGCCATTAAAATGATTAGTGATTAACAAGGAATCAACAAATACTTGTAAACTCTTGATATTCATGCTCTTAGCCAATTCTAATCCTGCAATTAAAGCTTCATATTCTGCTTCATTATTAGTGGCAGGAAACTCACATCTAATAGCCTGGGGTAATATGTCCCCCTGTGGTGATTTTAGTAGTATACCCAAACCTACACCTCTTACATTAGATGCACCATCAGTATATAATGTCCATGATTCTAAGCTTTCTCCTAGCTGTTGTACTTCTAGGTCTACTTCACTTTGAATATATCACTACTGAAATCAGCCACAAAGTCAGCTAAAGCCTGAGACTTTATGACATTTCTAGGTTCATACACTAGATCATATGCACTTAATTTTACTGACCACTTAGCCATCCTACTTGACATCTCTGGTTTCCTAAGCACATTTTTTACAGGATAGTTGGTTTTAACATGAATCCTATGTGTTTCAAAATAATGTCTAAGTTTTGTTAACACCATAACTAGGGCTAATATCAATTTCTCTAAATGAGAATGCCTAGTTTCAGCATCTAATAAACTTTTACTAACATAATAAACAGGATACTGCTGACCTTCATGATCCTTTACAAGGACAACACTTACTGCATTCCCTGATACTGCAAGATACAGGGATAATGGTTCACCATCCTCAGGCTTCATCAATAGGGGTGTAGTTGAAAGATACTGCTTCAAATCCTGCAAGGCTGCTTCATGCTTTACTCCCCATTCGAACTTCCTGTTCTTCTTCAGGATATCATAAAATTCTTTGCATTTTTCTGAGGATCTTGAGATAAATCTATTCAATGCTGCTACTCGTCCTGTCAGTCTTTGAACATCTTTCATGTTAGAAGGTGATTTGATATCCAAGATGGCTTTGATCTGTTATGGGCTTTCTTCTATCCCCCTTTTAGTTACCATATATCCTAGAAACTTTCCTGCCCCCACTCTGAAATGGCACTTAGCAGGATTCAGCTTCATGTTATACTGATCCAGGATATCAAATGCTCCCTTAATATCCTGGAGATGATCCTCAACCTTTTTGGATTTTACTACCATGTCATCGATGTACACCTCCATAGTGTCCCCCAGCTTCTCTTTGAACATCATGTTCACTAATCTTTGATATGTTGCACCTGCATTTTTCAAACCAAAGGGCATAGCAGTGTAAATACCTGTTGATGTCATGAAGGCAATATCCTCCTGGTCTAAAGGTTCCATTTGGATCTGCTGGAATCCTGAGGATGCATCCATGAAGGTTAACATCTCATGGCCGGCAGTAGCATCCACCATTGAGTCAATATGAGGAAGAGGAAATGGGTCTTTGGGACAAGCTTTGTTCAAGTCTGTGTAATCTACATAAACTCTCCATTTCCCATTTTTCTTTTGCACCACCACCACATTTGCTAGCCATCTTGGGAACTTAACCTCTCTGATCATTTTGGATTTCAATAACCTCTCTACTTCTTCCTGAATAATCATATTTCGCTCCAGAGCAAATTTCCTTCTCTTTTGTTGGACAGGCTTGAATGACCTGTCAATACCGAGCTTATGTGTTATGATATCCTTGGAAATACATGTCATATCCTCGTGCTTCCACGCGAATGTTGACATCCTGCATTTCAAAAAAATAGTCAATTGATCTTCAATATCCTGAGGGATATTGGTTCCCACGAGCACCGAGATATCCGGATTATCCTCATCCAGGATAACTTTCTTCACATCCTGTTCTGAAACCTCCATGATATCCTGGCCTCGCATCTTTAATTGCTATGCTGCACTAGGCTTTGTCGAGGATTTCATCGAAGAAGAATAACACTCCTTTGGCTTCTTGTTGATCACTTTCCACCTTGACTACTCCCCAAGGGGTAGGGATCTTGATACATTGATGATATGTCGATGGCACAACTTTCATATCATGGATCCAAGGCCAACCTAATGTTAGGGGAGGATTTCCCAATCCTAAGGATCACGGATCCTCAAGTGCCGCCAGGATCATGGATCCTCAATTCTGTTTGAATTAAGGATCCTCAGTAGGTGTTGCAGGATCAGGATTCAGGATCCTTATTGTTATCCTTATACTAACAATTGTCTTCATTATGCGTAAGCTTGTTTTGCAGGAGCAAAGGCATGGACCAAGTCTTACCGAAATTCCTGGAGCATATTCCCTCAATATTCCGCACGTGCTTGGTTCTTGTGGACGTTATGGAGATCGTGGGGAGCTTGCACAATTTGCGGATAGTTAGTTAGTTTAGTTATTTCTAATTTAAAATGGGGATAACAAGCTTGAGTTAGAACACTTGGCTAATTTTAGCGAAATACACACACTCTCGTAACAGCTCTCAAACACTACTTGGCGATTTAATACATTTTTGCACATTACACACTAGTGATCCTTGTAACAAGCTTGTTATCATCCCGAGTTGTAAACTTCTTTTGATTAATCTTAGTTGGTGATCGGTAGTTTCCATCACCCGAGGTTTTTTATGTCGGAGATCAACTCTTGATCAAGGGCTTTTTCCCCGTATAAATCTTTGTGTCATTTGTTCATTACATTTCTGAGTTATCCTTCACATTGTTCATTGATTCAAGCATCATTCCTCACAACAAAGATTTGGTTACATTATCTTAGCCTGATTTTTGACCAAAACAGTTTGGCGCCCACCATGGGGCAATTGGTGCTTCATTCCTAAGAAATTCTTGTTTTTGTGATCATTTCGGTTCATTACAACCAAGCAGATGGCTTCTTCAGCAAAGAGCACTTCAAGTTCAATGCCGGCAATGACTTCATCACAGGGTGATGTGTGCAAAATGCAACATATAAATTACATCAATTGTGGCATAAAACTAATCCTTTTTTAGTACTAATGTTGGAAAAAAGTGTGCTTTTGTCTTCCTTTTGTATTTTCAGGATTAAATGAGCTCAAATTAACAAAAGAAGCAAAAAGACATCAAAATCTAACATAAATACAAGAAAAGGAACAAACGTGACATGCCCGACCCCACGACAACATCTTCCCAAGCAAAACAAGAAGACAGAAGACTGAACACGCCCCGTGCTCAGCCAGCACGGGGGCGTGCCCAAGTGTCAGCAGAAAAGACAAAGTGGTAGAAGCTTCTATTGCCCACCACGGGGCCGTGCTCAGCGGGCACGGGGCCGTGGTCAACTATAAGATTCGCAGAATCTAGGCAAATCTTCATAGTACAGATATGCTTCTGCACACGGGGTCGTGCTCAGCGGACACGGGGGCGTGGTCAACTAATAAAGACAAGCTGCAATTAATGAAGAAAGAGAAGGAAGTGGACACGGGGCCGTGCCCACTGGACACGGGGCCGTGCCCGAGCTTCTGTTCAGCCTATAAATAGGAGTGCTTGGCTCAAGCTCAAACCATCCCTTGGCACACCACCTCTCTCACACTTCACCCACCACCACCACCATAACACCACCGTCATCCATTGTCCGTCATAGAGTGTGTGAGTCGTCTCGGGATCCAGGATTGATCGTTAGAGTTCTTGACAATCAAGGCCATGTTTGCCTAAGTCTCTTACATCACTTGGTGAAGACAAAGTGTCTAGTGTAATACTTTTTATTTTCAATCTTTTCGCACTTTTTAATTGGTTATGTATTAAAGACTTTAATAACTAGTTTCTTATGTTGAAGGTGATTCTTCCTTATCATTTTTCCGTGGTGTCTTGGCATTATTTTACTGTCTATATAAAATAAAAGATTTTCACCATTCATATCTCCATGGTCTATATGGAGGTATGTTGGCTACCTGGTCGGGGGTTAAGGGAACGGTTTGGTAAGAGTCTTGCCGTTGTTCAGCGTTTAGAGATCCTGCAAGGGACCTGGGTCAAATTTAGTAGGACCTCCTTCAATACTTAACGGTATTGGATGGCGGGGGTCCAAACTCTTTGATCCCCTCATAAGTTAACTACTATTAATACTATAACCCGGCTACTTAGGACTGTATCCTTGCTGACTCAGACTACTTAGTCGAGGGCAACGTCACCTCCAAAAGAGGGGCCTACCATAATTTACATTAATAACTTAATTCATTATCTTTCAATAATCCGACCCTTTAGGATTGTATCCTTGCTGACTCAAACTACTGGGTTGAGGGTAACGCCACCTTCAAAAGAGGGGCCTACTACAATAACTAAGATAATCTCTTAAATAAGTGCAAAAGTGTGGAAATAATCAAAGGTTACACTATACACGAGTCGGAACCAAGTGATTCATCTTGTCTATCTGTTTTTATTTTTATTTTTAGCATTTTAGTTAGTTTTTATTTTCTTAGTTTAAAACATTTTTCTAACTTTTTGATTTGATTAGACGTTGAGGTTAAACCGGTACTAAAAGCTCTTGTGTCCTTGGACGACCTCGATATCTTACCAACACTATACTACGCTTACGATGGGTGCATTTGCCCATATGTGTGTTTAGTGTTAGTAAATATCGTGTTTTATAAATTTAAAACTTGGCTAAAGAAAGTGTAAAAGGGCTTAAAATATACTTAAATTTATATACACACTTCACACGCATCAAGTTTTTGGCGCCGTTGCCGGGGACACAAGGATTTTAAGAAAGTTAGGAATCAGCGGCCTAATCGTTTTTCTTATTTTTCTATTTTTTAGGATTTTTCTTAGTTTTTCTGCTTCTGCAGAACTCATCACGGGCCGTGCCTGCTGAACACGCCCCGTGCTCAATCATTGGAACTGGCAATCCTGTTTTAAGTCGGACAGTAAGCTGAACACGGGGCCGTGCCCACTCAACACGCCCCGTGCCCAAGATTCAGTTACTGAAAACAGAACCGTAAGATCCCGACGGTTGGTAATTTCTGACGCAAACCTGAGTGATACTGATGCTTTTTACTTTCGGCACTCTTATGGTACTACGTGGTGTCAATTGTGTGGTGGTAACCATAAGGAATTAGAATGTTATTTTCTAAATTATAAGCCCCACTATATAGACCCATCGTTCCCTTGTATCCTTAAGAGGGGCGAAAGTAAAAATAATCCCTATCTCTCCCTCGAATGCTCCAAACCGGATTTTCTAGGAGAAATGCTTCTCGATGAATTATTTCAATTAGAAGATCTAATTCTTAATTGGTTAAAAGAACTTAGGAAAGATTTCAATAATCTATCCCAAGATGATAACCAAGAAGAAGTGTTGGAACCGCATTCAAACAACTTCGTTGTCCCCGACGATACTTCTAACTCTAGTGAGGACTTGAGCGATAGTCGTCCCTGTGTCGATTGTGCCGTGAAGGACTCCCCATCGACTTCGTTCGATGCATACATAGACCTGAGCGATTCGGCATACACCTTCTTTAACGAGAGCCCGGAAAGGGTTGTACTTGTCCACCTACATATAGCATAGGAATCACCCTCACCGACAACCTCTTGCGTTCTCGTCTCAATCTAGATCAACTAAGGTATCTTAGGCACTTTGGGGTTGTTCCATCCAGTAAGGAACCGCCCAATCCGGAAAAGTTCCTTGAAAATAGACAAAACTTCATAAACAACCTTTTGACACGGGGCCGTGCCCAGGTCAACACGCTCCACCAAAAGATTCCCTTCTGACTTTTGTCAGAATACGGACAAAACGTGTCAGGATCTTGCCTGCACACGGGGCCGTGTCCAGCCGACACGGGGCCGTGTCCAGCCTGCTGTCGTTTTCTATAAATGCAGCCAAGAATCCTGCACATTTGGACCATTTAGAGACAGAGATTTGAAAGGATTTTCTAACTTACCATCCTAGGTATGTTCTTAAAGAAGTTTCTAACAAACATCTTGTCCCTTCCTCTTTTGTCCATTGCCTTCTTCTTCATCTTTCTTGCAACAACACCTCCATTGAAGCTTGATTTCAAGCTTTATTGTGATGTTTGTTTACTTTTTGTTCAAGGAATATTGTTAAAAATAAGTTACACAACATTGTTTTAAGCTATTTCTGTTAAAAAACGCTTCATAAGTTGGGAAAATAATTTGAAACTTCAAGATTCCTTGTTCTAAAAAACTGCAGAAAGGTGAACACGGGGCCGTGTCCGTGGTACTGTTTCATTAAAATAAACTATTTCCGATTTGTTTTCGTAGAATGTCTAGCCAAAACAGTGGAACCTCTTCTGCGCACTCCAGAAACAGTCGAAGGGAAAGGAGGCCATCAATTGAAGCAACTCTCGTACGTTACGTGATGGCATTACGTGAAGCTCTTGATGAGATGACTTCGGTGGAGGAGGTCCTAATAGACCGTATAAATTATCTTTCGGTGGGGTTGGAAAACAGTTTTCAAGAAATAAACCTCTTGCACCAGAGGTTAAACATTCTTGTAACACCTCCCATGGAACCAATCCTACCTCAAGAGGATTGGAACCTAGCACTTGGAATCAACAATCCTACCGGTTGGGACGACATTCCGGCGGAACCTCCTCTTGAAGAACTCCAAGAAGTCTCGGTGGAAGTTGCACCTCCTCAAACCAATGCTAATGAGCCCGTTTTTCTTCTCCCTAGGGAGATCGAAGAATGGCTTGCCGACGTGTGAGGTACCCATGCCCGGAGAAAAGAAGTTTTTTTTTCAAGCTACATTTAACCGAAGGATTACCTTTTCGGAAATTTTGCTAATAAAATAAGTAGTAGGCTAGAACTTCTTGATTTAGATTTCTTGTGTTTCTTTGACCTAATTATCTAGTATTTTAATCTTTAGGACTACTATGTAATTTTCTCTATGACTTAATGAATGATGGTTTTAGTTAATTTGGTGTTTGGATGGTGTTGAAATGAATAAAACACACTTGAGATGGCAAAGGATACAAGGGAAAACTTGAACCAGCACCCCATGCAGGAAAACAGAGCCATCCGACGATTTTCTTCGTTTACAGTAAGTTCGGCACGGGCCGTGTCCACCCAACACGACCCCGTGCTGCACAGTCTGCAGAAAAGACCCAGTTCAGGTAACTGGACACGGGCCGTGTTCACCCAACACGCCCCCGTGTCCAGGCTTCTGTTTCTTTTGTTTAATTTTTGTTACTGGCATTTGAACACGGGGCCGTGCCCGGACAACACGGGGTCGTGTTCAGCGCCCAGTAACATAAAACTTTTGCTTTTTCACCCTTTTTACACATTCAATCAACCTAAAAACTTATTTTTGGGACACATTGAGGACAATGTGTAATTTAAGTGTGGGGGGGGGGGGATGCTAAAACCTTGAATCTTGCAAGTCCTAAATACAAGCCTTACACAAAACTCTATTGGAACCACTAATCACCCCAAATTTTTTTTTCATTTTTTTTACTTGTCTAGGTTTAATTTGGGAATTTTAAAGTTCTAAAAAGGTTATATTTTTATGAATTTACAACCGATAGCGTCGTGATAAAAAGAACCAACATAAGAAAATTATGAAAAGGCATGACAAGCTTAGTTAAATTTTATTATATATACTTGATCACATAAAACCCCATTCCTACAAAAGTGAGTTTTGAGCCTTTATTGAGCATACAAATACATATCTTTAAACTAAATGCTCATTTTTCGTTTCTTGTGTGAATAGCCGCTTGGTTCTTACGACTCTAGAACTTGCCATGACGATCCATTCCCGGTCCTTACCAACTTAAACCCGAGTAAGTAAATGATGGAGGCATTAGGACTAACCCTTTTTATTTCTACACCATTATTTTTTTTTACCACCTACCCAAAATCCCCCTAGTTAGCCCCTTTGAGCCTAAACCTTTTCATTTCATAACCCAAACCAAACACCCTTTCACCCACCAAAACCTTTTTCATTTTTAACCCTTTTGTTTTAGTAACAAGTTCGGTTTCTCATATGACTTTCAAAAAAAAAAAATAATAATAATAATAATTTTTGGTGATGATGAAGCAAAAAGAAATAAACAAACAAGAATAACTTTGTTTGGAATAATGGCTTCATCAAAATAAAAAGTTGAAAAATAGAAAGTCTTACGAAAACCGATACTTTTTACGCTTTTTCGCCCTTTTCTACTAACCACTAACCCAACCACCTACCTTTAACCCAAGCCTAACCCTTCACCCAAATGTCCTCTTGATATTTACAAAGGTATATAGTTAAAAAGGAGGAGGATTGATTGCTTGGCAAGCTTATGGTAGAAGTAAGTTCCATGCCGCTCTCGAGTGATTCACTAAAATACATTTTTGGCCGAGTGTTGAGTGATCCCCCGTGAGGTATGTGAACTTGTATATAAATAAAATTTTAAAGAGGCATGTTATGTCCTAATAAGTAATTTATCTTATGAAAAGTTTTAAATAAATCATGACGAATAGGATTGTAAATAAATACAAATAAAACTAAATAAAGAATCTTGGAAATCCCGACACTCTATGACAAGCCCAAAAACTTTCTCTTCTACCCATTCCATTTGGGAGTGTAAAGCCACATTATAAAGAGTTTTGCTTGAGGACAAGCAAAGATTCAAGTGTGGGGGTATTTGATGTGTGCAAAATGCAACATATAAATTACATCAATTGTGGCATAAAACTAACCCTTTTTTAGTACTAATGTTGGAAAAAGTGTGCTTTTGTCTTCCTTTTGTATTTTCAGGATTAAATGAGCTCAAATTAACAAAAGAAGCAAAAAGACAGCAAAATCTAACATAAATACAAGAAAAGGAACAAACGTGACATGCCCGACCCCACGACAACATCTTCCGAAGCAAAACAAGAAGACATAAGACTGAACACGCCCCGTGCTCAGCCAGCACGGGGGCGTGCCCAAGTATCAGCAGAAAAGACAAAGTGGTAGAAGCTTCTATTGCCCACCACGGGGCCGTGCTCAGCGGGCACGGGGCCGTGGTCAACTATAAGATTCGCAGAATCTAGGCAAATATTCATAGTACAGATATGCTTCTACACACGGGGCCGTGCTCAGCGGACACGGGGGCGTGGTCAACTAATAAAGACAAGCTGCAATTAATGAAGAAAGAGAAGGATGTGGACACGGGGTCGTGCCCACTGGACACGGGGCCGTGCCCGAGCTTCTGTTCAGCCTATAAATAGGAGTGCTTGGCTGAAGCTCAAACCATCCCTTGGCACACCACCTCTCTCACACTTCACCCACCACCACCATAACACCATCATCCACCACCATCATCCATTGTCCATCATATAGTGTGTGAGTCATCTCGGGATCCAAGATTGATCGTAAGAGTTCTTGACAATCAAGGCCATGTTTGCCTAAGTCTCTTACATCACTTGGTGACGACAAAGTGTCTAGTGTAATACTTTTTATTTTCAATCTTTTCGCACTTTTTAATTGGTTATGTATTAATGACTTTAATAACTAGTTTCTTATGTTGAAGGTGATTCTTCCTTATCGTTTGTCCGTGGTGTCTTGGCATTATTTTACTATCTATATAAAATAAAAGATTTTCACCATTCATATCTCCACGGTCTATATGGAGGTATGTTGGCTACCTGGTCGGGGGTTAAGGGAACGGTTTGGTAAGAGTCTTGCCGTTGTTCAGCGTTTAGAGATCCTGCAAGGGACCTGGGTCAAATTTAGTAGGACCTCCTTCAATACTTAACGGTATTGGATGGCGGGGGTCCAAACTCTTTGATCCCCTCATAAGTTAACTACTATTAATACTATAACCAGGCTACTTAGGACTGTATCCTTGCTGACTCAGACTACTTAGTCGAGGGTAACGTCACCTCCAAAAGAGGGGCCTACCATAATTTGCATTAATAACTTAATTCATTATCTTTCAATAATCCGACCCTTTAGGATTGTATCCTTGCTGACTCAAACTACTTGGTTGAGGGTAACGTCACCTTCAAAAGAGGGGCCTACTACAATAACTAAGATAATCTCTTAAATAAGTGCAAAAGTGAGAAAATAATCAAAGGTTACACTATACACGAGTCGGAACCAAGTGATTCATCTTGTCTATCTGTTTTTATTTTTATTTTTATTTTCAGCATTTTAGTTAGTTTTTATTTTCTTAGTTTAAAACATTTTTCTAACTTTTTGATTTGATTAGACGTTGAGGATAAACCGGTACTAAAAGCTCTTGTGTCCTTGGACGACCTCGGTATCTTACCAACACTATACTATGCTCACGATGGGTGCACTTGCCCATATGTGTGTTTAGTGTTAGTAAATATCGTGTTTTATAAATTTAAAACTTGGCTAAAGAAAGTGTAAAAGGGCTTAAAATATACTTAAATTTATATACACACTTCACACGCATCACAGGGCGTTCCTCCTTTGCCTCCACCACCTTCTGGATCCCAGAAGAATGCTGAAAATGCTGCAAAGAGACAAAGCCCCATTTTTCCAAAACCACCAACTTCTTCTGTTTCTTCTAATCCTACTACTAGTGATCTTTTTACTTTGATTTTGCAGATGAGGGATCACATACAAGAGCAGGACAAAACCAACGAAAGGATCCTCTGGGAGATCGGTGACATCAAGAAACAGAAGAGATCAGGGAGGATCACTCTCCTCTGATACCAAGGTCACTGGATTTCGACACTCCAGCCATAACTGCCCAACAATCTGCAGCCTTAGATATCCAGTACCAAACTGAACCATTGGGAAGGCGTTATGGAGCAACAACTATGAGTCAGGCTTTTGGGTCTCACTTTCAGCCTCAAGGATCCTGTTTTCAGCCTTCGGAATCCTCTTTCCAGCATCCGGGATCCTTCGTCAGCTCAGGAGGATATATGGGAACGCAAACAGTTCAAGGATCCTCACAGGTTCAAGGATCCTCACAAGTTCAAGGATCCTCTCAAGTTCAAGGATCCTCTCAGGTCCAAGGATCCTCTCAGGTCCAAGGATCCTCTCAGGTCCAAGGATCCTCACAGGTGCAAGGATCCTTTCAGGTTCAAGGATCCCCTTCCAGGTTCAAGGATCCAACATCTTTCAGGATCAAGGATTCTTGAGAAGTATACAACCCCCAAGCACAGATGTTCATCAAGGAGACTTCATTCCAATGCAGACCATCGCCTCTTCTGGTCCTTCAATCATACCAGAATCCCGTCAATATGGATTCACATCTGCAATTCCAAACTTGAATCCCCTGGGAGGTAACACTTTCAATAATTCTTATAACACTAACCATGGCTCTATGCAGGATACATGTATCAATCAAGCTATGGCTAGGGAATTACAGAAGCTGAAGGATATGATATCCAGCGTTCCAGGAGTGGTTAAGCCCATTCCTGAAATTGCAGATGGGAGCCATAGGGTATCTCATTTTACACCACCCATTTGTGATGCTGAGATACCCAAAAGGTTCCAAATACCAACTATGAAGCTGTATGATGGTTCAACGGATCCAGAAGAACATGTAGCTCAATATAGATAGAGGATGGAGATCAACCCCATCCCTGAGATGTTAAAAGAAGCATGTCTATGCAAGGGTTTCGGATCCACACTCACAGGATCAGCTCTTAAATGGTTGCTAAGTCTTCCCCCTTACTCTATTACTTCATTTACTAATCTAGTTAATCTGTTTAATAGTCAGTTCTCATGTAGCAGAAAATTTGAAAGTTTAACTAGTGATCTATATAGGGTAACACAGGGTCAAAATGAATCACTTAGAGATTACATCACTAAGTTTAGTAAAGAATCCTTAGATATCCCTAATCTGGATATAGCTACGGTTGTGGAAGCCATTAAAATAGGTTTGCTTAGGGATTCATTATTCTATGATGATCTTGTTATGACCCCATGCAGGAATCTTGATGAAGTGAGAACCAGGGCCCTTAGATTCATCCGATTAGAGGATGATAAAAGGATCCAGGAGAGATTGGCAGGATCCTCAAAACAGGAAAAGCAAGGATCCTACTTCAAGAATAACAAGTTCAAGTCCTACAACAAGTCTGATAACCAGAATGCGCATGCAGTAGAACAAGAAGAGGATGATGAGGATTATCCTCCAATTTCTGAATACTGTTTTTCTGTTGATAACAATAAACTAATTCTTGCAATGCAGAATCTAGGTGTGAAAGCAAGATGGCCAAGGAAAAGTGATAAACCAACTGCTACAAAGGACAAGTCCAAATGGTGTGCATATCATGAGGATTTTGGGCATCTCACTGAAGTGTGTATTGCACTTAGAAAAGAAATTGGTTACTTGTTAAGCAAGGGGCACTTGAAAGAGCTTTTGGGAAGAAAAAAGTCAAGGATCCAGGATCCTGAAAAGGTTCCAGAAAGAGCTCCTGCCCCTCCAGCAAATGCACAAGTTATAAACTTCATTTCAGGTGGATCAGGCATTTGTGGTACTTCCTTTTCAGCAGCCAAGAGACATGCTAAGGAAACCAAGATGGATAATGGGGATATACCCATTTGAACCTCTACTGTTACGCAGGAGAAAGTTATAACTTTTGATGAGGATGATCGTGTTGATGTTCAGGATCCTCATCATGATGGTCTTGTTATTACTTTGTTTATATCTAACCACTTTGTTCGCATGATCCTGATAGATAGAGGAAGCTCAGTAAACATCATTCAGCTTGATGTCCTCAAGAAGATGAACATCCCTGAATCAGACATTGTCTCAAGATCCTCAGTTCTTGTGGGATTCAGTGGAGAAACCAAGAACACCTTGGGGGACATCAAACTCCCCATCTATATTGAAGGACTTCATTCTTATAAAAAATTATGTGTTATAGATTGCTTATCCTGTTGTAATGTTATCCTTGGTAGGCCATGGATACATGGCATGAAGGCAGTCCCATCTACCTATCATCAATGCGTGAAGCTTCCTAGTCCATGGGGGGTGGTGAAAATTAAGAGTGATCAACAAGAAGCTAAGAATTGCTACACGTCGTCAATGAAGCCAGCCTCAAGACCAAGGGAGCAATAGCAATTAAAGCATCCTCCAAGAGATGTCTTGGAGGCAAGAGAATAGGATGTGAAAGAAATCCTTATGGATCCTCATGATCCTGAATCCAAAGTCTTCATAGGATCAGGGATCCTTAACAACATTGAAGAAGATTTAGTATCCTTCTTGAAAAGAATAAAATCTACCTTTGCTTGGAAACATGAAGACATGACAGGTATATCTAAGGATGTTATTACTCACAAACTTGGTATTGACAGGTCTTTCAAGTCAATACACCAAAAAAAGGAGAAAGTTTGCACTTGAAAGGCATGCCATTATCCAAGAAGAGGTAGACAAATTGCTCAAGGCAAGTTTGAGTGGACTGATAAGCATGAAGCTGCACTCAAGGTTCTTAAGGATTATCTATCCTCAGCACCAGCCCTGATGAAACCAGAAAATGGAGAATCGTTATCCTTATACTTAGCTATTTCAGCTAAAGCAGTAAGTGTGATCCTAGTTAAGGATCATGAAGGCTCTCAACATCCGGTATACTATGTAAGTAAAATTCTACTTGATGCTGAGGCCATGTATTCTCATTTAGATAAATTAATTCTTGATTTAATTATGACTTCTGCTAAACATAGACATTATTTAGAAACTCACACCATTATTGTGAAAACTAACCTTCCTATCAAGAATGTTCTCAGGAAACTTCAAATGTCAGGTAGAATGGCAAAGTGGGCAATCAAGCTTATTGCATATGACATTAAGTATGAACCCAGGACTGCCATCAAGTCCCAAGCTTTAGCTGACTTTGTGGCTGATTCCAGTAGTGATCTACAAAGGGAAGCTGAATTAGAAGTTCAACAACTTGAGAAGACCAAGGATCCTTAGACACTCCTCATGGATGGAGCTTCAGATGTTAAAGGAACTAGACAAAGCACACTACCAAAATCGCCACAGGGGGACATTATACCCCAATCCATTGCATGTGAATTCCAAACCACTAATCATGAGGCAGAGTATGAGGCCTTGATAGCAGTCTATCACAGGTACCCAGGGAAGAAAAATGCAGAAGCTGATGCTCTAGCCAATCTTAGATCATCACTGAAGATTCCAGAGGATGTGAAAATACTCATCATTCATGTCTTAGCCCCTGCTATTGAAGATCACATAGCTATGGAGATAGCAGAGGATTCTGCAATCATACCTAGTGATGGTGCACAATCAAATTCAGGATCCTGGATCCTTCCGATCTTGAGATATATACAACATGGAGAGATTCCTATAGGAGAAAACCCCAGAGCTTTCAAAGTCAATGTATCTTAATTCACCATACTAAATGACATGTTATACAAGATATCTCTTGCAGGTCCCTAGTTGCGGTGCATTGAGGATCCAGAAATTCAAGAAGTTCTAAAGGATTTTCATGAAGGAGACTGTGGGAACCACACTGGGGCAGAGCACTATTCTTAAGGATCCTCAGAACAGGATGCTATTGGCCTATGAGGAAGAAGTATGCTGTGGAATACACAAAGAAATGTAATGCTTGTCAAAGACATAGCATTATCCTTCATCAACCAGCGAAGCTCCTTCATCCTATTATTACCAGATTTGATGGCCAGTTATCAACAAAGAATGGCTGGAGCATACAACAAGAATGTCAGGTTTAGAAGATTTCAAGGTCCCTACTTAATTGAAGCTGAAGCAGGAAAGCGGGCATATCATTTGTAAACAATAGATGGTGACCTCTTACCAAGAGCTTGGAATGCTGTTTATCTAAAGAAATACTTTAAGTAAGAAGGATCAGGGATCCTCAGCGATACCAGTATTCTGATTAAGGATATGGGATCCTCAAAGGATATATGATTCTACATTTGGTAACACATTACTTTCATTTTCATTCATTTTATACTTATTAATTATCATAAGGCAAATATGTTAAACATAAAAGTGTTTATGGTATGAAATTGTTCGTGATTTCTATTCATCAGAGATACCCTTTAAATAGGGAGAAATACAATGAGCCCTATCGATATTTTAGGACTAGATATACATAATAATAGGACTAGATATACATAATAATACAAATAAATAATAATCCTATTCTATGTATATCTATCGGCTAAGACACCCCCGCAGTTTGAACGAGCGGAGGACAGACGTTCAAACTGGAGCGAAAGGACTGGAACAATTGTCTTGAAATCCTTTTGGTAAAAATGTCCGCATATTGCAATGACGAATGGACATGTAGAACACGAACATGGCCGATACGAACTTTCTCCCGAACAAAATGAATATCAATTTCAATATGCTTGGTACGTTGATGCTGAACTGGATTGTCCGAAAGATAGACAGCAGAGACATTGTCACAATATACAATAGATGCCCGTCGTAACGGCGTATGCAACTCGAGTAATAAGTTTCGAAGCCAGGTAGCCTCCGCCACAGCATTAGCAACACCACGATACTCTGCTTCGGCACTAGAGCGAGACACGGTTGGCTGACGTTTAGAGGACCACGATATCAAATTATCGCCAAGAAACACACAATAGCCACTGGTAGATCGACGAGAATCCGGACACCCACCCCAGTCAGCATCAGAATAAGCAACCAGTGAAGTGGTACCAGACTGAAGAATGCGTATGCCATACTCCAATGTACCTTGTAAATACCTGATAATCCGCTTCATGAAATTAAAGTGTGTATCACGTGGATCATGCATGAATAAGCAGATTTGTTGTACGGCATACGAAATATCTGGTCGGGTGAAAGTGAGATACTGCAATGCCCCGGCCAAGCTACGATACAAAGTAGGATCATGAAAGGGAGCCCCATCATCGGCACTAAGTTTAGCCGAGAGATCCACTGGGGTGGTGCACGGTTTGCAATTCGACATGGAGGCACGTGCAATAATATCCTTAGTATACTGTTCCTGAGACAAAAATAAGCCATGTGACTGACGAGTGACCTTGATACCCAAAAAATGATGTAAAACACCCAAATCGGTCATAGCAAATTCCTGTGAGAGAGTACGAATAATCTCATGCAATAGTGTAGTGGAAGATGCCGTAAGAACAATGTCATCAACGTACAACAATAAATAGGCAGTCTCATTTCCTTTTCTGTAAATAAATAGAGAGTGGTCACAGGCACTACTCTGGAATCCATGTGAAAGAATATAGTTTGCAAAACGGGTGTACCATGCACGGGGCGCTTGTTTGAGGCCATATAATGATTTCTTTAGGCGACAAACAAGATGTGGGTTTCGTTTATCTACGAAACCAGGGGGCTGATGCATAAAAACAACTTCATTCAATGTGCCATGTAGGAAAGCATTTTTGACGTCGAGCTGATGTATAGGCCAAGACCGTGAAACAGCCAAAGAAAGCACGGTTCGGATAGTAGCTGGCTTAACAACAGGACTGAACGTGTCCTCACAATCGACCCCCACTGTTTGAGTCTTCCCATTAACAACGAGACGGGCTTTATACCTTTCTAATGACCCGTCCGACTTAAACTTGTGGCGAAACAACCACATGCATCTAATAACCGGCCTGTCAACCGGGCGGGGAACCAACTCCCATGTATCATTATCCTGTAAAGCAGTAAATTCGGTTTGCATTGCGTGTAACCAATTCGGATCAGCAAAGGCTTTGGAATAGGAATTAGGGATCGGGGAGATGGGTGAAGAGAATAGGGTGTGTTGGGTGTGTGGTTTAGTGGAGCCAGATTTAGATCTAGTGGTCATGGGGTGAGTGTTAGGTGGAGTTGGGTCAGGTTGTGCGGGTTGTGGCGGGTTGGGTTGAGAGGATGAGGGTGGTGGGTTAGGCTGGTTATTAAAAGGTTGGGTTGAGTTAATACGGTTAGGCTGATGGGTAGTAGTTTGGGCTGCTGATTGGGGTAAATGAGTTGGGCAGGTTCGACGACTATAGGTCAGCGGGTAGGGGATTATGCTAGGATGTGGAGGTAGTGTTCTGGCTTGTGGAGGGTCAGGTGAAGGTGAATGCTGAAAGGTAAAAGCATCGGGGATTGGATCATCAAGGAATTGGTACCGACTAACAAGAGAAGGTATTGTGTAGGGGAAGGTTCGTTCGTCAAAAGTGACATGTCGGGAGATGTGGACTTTACCGGTAGTGGGATCAAAGCACCGGTAGCCACGAAAATCTGGACGGTATCCAAGAAAAATGCATCGTACAGAACGAGTGTGAAGTTTATGGGGTTGGGTGGCTGATTTATTGGGATAGCAAGCACACCCGAACACTCGTAAGTGATCGTAAGTAGGGTGTCGCAGGTAAAGGGCAAAAGTAGGCGTGAAATAATTCAGCCGTTTTGTAGGTAAAATGTTATGAAGATACACTGCTGTGTGAAGAGCCTCTACCCAGAATATTGGTGGGAGAGTGGCATGTATTAGTAGTGATCGAATGATGTCGTTAAGGCGAAGAATCATCCGTTCGGCTCGGCCGTTTTGGGAAGAGGTTTGAGGACATGAAAACCTAAATACCAAGCCATTTTGATTGGCGAAATTTTTGAATGCAAGGTTATCAAACTCACCTCCCAAATCACATTGGAAGTTTTTAATATTTCTGTTAAACTGTGTAGCGATTAGTCGATGAAATTTCACAAAAGTAGGAAAAGTTTCAGATTTGAATTTAAGGGGATAAACCCAAACAAAGTGTGAAAAATTATCAATTAGCACCATATAATATTTATATCCTGTTTTACTCGGTACAGGAGAAGTCCACAAGTCACAATGGATAATATCAAATGGTGAAAACGTGAATGAATTAGAGGCATAAAAAGGCAGACGTTTACTATTCGATAATTGACATGAATGACAAAAACTAGACTTGTTTTGATTACAAGGAAAATTAAAATTACGACTTAGAATGTCTAAAACTTGGGCCCCGGGATGGCCAAAACGATCATGCCAGGGTAGTGTAGTGGATGTGATAGAGCATGCTTGAGGCGGAAGTTGCGGAGCGGTGAGCGGATAAAGGTCCCCGGTGCTATTGTGGCGCGAAAGAATTTGTCCAGTTTTGAGGTCCTTCAAAGAAAAACCAAAAGGGTCAAATTCGATAGACAGGTTATTATCGCGAGTAAATCTTCTAACAGAAATAAGGTTTTTAATGACTTTTGGGCTATAAAGTATGTTAGGTAGAATATAGGTACGGTCATTAACGGTGTGGTAGCCGGTTCCTGATCCTTTTATTGGTAAACATTCACCATTGCCAACCACAAGTTTACTGTAAACAGGTAATGAAGATGGATGTCGAATCATACCTTGGTCAGGGGAGACATGAGATTCTGCTCCCGTATCCATGTTCCAGAACGGTTCAGGTTGCTGTAATTGCATTGTAGCAAAAGCTGCTTGAATATCAGACGGGTTTAGAGCGTCATATCCATTGGGCTGCGGTTGCATGTGCTGGGGCGTAGGGGGGTAACCAACGTAATGGGCCTGCTGGGCTTGGTCCGTGGGCTGCTGAAACTGGGTTGCAGAAGGTGCGAATTGGGCTGCATTGGGCTGCGACTGATTGTTGTTGTTGGGCCTCCATGAGGGCTGAGTAGGATAGGGACAAGGTGGAGTATTCCACCAGGCCCACTGGGGATAACCCGGGTTTTGGCCTGAGTTTTGGAAGGCCCAATTCGCTTGCTGTTGGTTGCGCCCACCCCCGCGACCTCGACCACCGCGTGAGCCACGATAGCCTTGACCTCGACCACGTCCGCGACCCCTGGTAGAAGTTTGATTCGGGTTTTGGTTAGGGTTAGAAGTCGTTTGTTGTGTCGGGGCAGCAGGAGCCACTAGTACCGAAGAGGATGTGTTTTGACGAGCTTCAAGACGAATCACTTCGTCATGTAACATACTACGTGCTAGATCCCAATCGGCATCTTGCTGATTGATGAGAGAGGCAATAGTGTCATACTCAGCTGGTAAACCATGCACTAATTGTAAGACGAGTTGTGACTCGGTTACAGTGTGGTCAACGTCCCCTAATTGATTCGCTAGTTCCTTGAGACGTTGACAATAATCATCAAGAGAGGAGCAGGCTGCAAGAGTGAGATTGCAGAATTTTGATTCAAGGGCAGCCGCCCGTGCCTTCTTATTGCTGAGGAATATCTTCTCGATCTTGAGCCAAGCCGCACGAGCAGTAGAGTCAGATTCCAGAATACGACCTAGCAGGTCATCTGAGATTGTGCTGTAGATCCACTGGAGAACCAGCGCATCAATTTCTTTCCAGGAGGCGTAGTCTTCATCAGTTTCAGCAGGCGGTTTGGTGTCATCGATGTGGCTGAGGACTTTGTAAGCCACCGCATGCAGCTTGAACAGTTTAATCCAGGCAGAATACGTAACCTTGGTGCCGTCAAGAGTACGCACTTTAGTCTGGATATTTGTCACAGAATACGCCGGATGGAGGGTGACTGCGGGTTTCTGGGATGGCTCGGATTGATCGGGTTTAGTCATGGCAGCGATCGGGAAAAAAAAGAGAAGAGATCAGAAAAAAACTCCGGCTAGGGTTTTAGGGTTTGAGAAGAAAATCAGAACCGTAGCTCTGATACCATAAAAGTGTTTATGGTATGAAATTGTTCGTGATTTCTATTCATCAAAGATACCCTTTAAATAGGGAGAAATACAATGAGCCCTATCGATATTTTAGGACTAGATATACATAATAATAGGACTAGATATACATAATAATACAAATAAATAATAACCCTATTCTATGTATATCTATCGGCTAAGAAAACATTTAACATCTATTTTCATAAAGTTTAAGCTTTTGCAGAGTTATTATCATTTTACAGAAGATCAAAGTGGTTGGCCAACTCTCCAAAGTTTATTTGGGCTTGACCCCAGTTATTTGGGCTTGACCCCAGTTATTTGGGCCTGTCCCCAGTATCGCCAATAGCGCACGATGATCCTGGTACAGTTCATGGCAATGGGACCAGTACTCGCTTTAGGGGCTGACAAATTCATTGTACTGGCTGTATCCGGGATCCTACGTATAATGGTAGACGTACCATACATCCGTTCCTAAGGTTTCTAACGTTTTCACGTTAGCTAAGGTTTCGGCGTTTTCATGTCGCTCAAGTTTGGATAGTCGCCAGTGAGGGCCATACTCCAGTTTACACAAGATCCTTTGGGCTTGTACCCAGTCATCCTTTGGGCTTGTCCCCAGTTATCCTTTGGGCTTGTCCTCAGTTATCCTTTGGGCTTGTCCCCCAGTTATCCTTTGGGCTTGTTTCCAGTATATTGGGCTTGTCCCCAGAATTGTTGGGCTTGCCCCCAGTTACTAACTCTTCTCTTATATTGGCTTAGTCCCAAGTTATGTTCTGTTTCAGGTTTTTGAAGTTAAACAGCTAAGGATTCCTGATCCTTACCTTTTACTAAGGTTTGTCTTTTGGTTATCCTGATTATAAATGTTAAAGGGTTAGGATCCTAACTTGGATTCTCAGGTATGATCCTTAATCACTTTGATTTTATTCATTATTCATATAAGTGACCCTTATCCTTTGACAACAGAACTAATGATCCTTAAGTTACATAACTTTTCTGAATTTGTCGACTATAGGATATTTGATCCTTGATCATATCCTAAAACTTTTAAACATGATTTGTTAAACCTTTATTCTTTACTTACAAATTCAAAGAAAGTGAATAACAACAGTAGAAAAATAAAGAATTCACAAGGATAACAACACGGGAAATAGCCAAAAGTTAAAGTTTTATTTATTCACCAAAATGTTAAACCCTTAAAGGTTGTCAAAATTGCCAACCCAAGCTTCTACCAACAATACGTGGCCCGTCCACTTGGGTTGGCAAAGGGTGTCCATTGTTAACAGGTCTTAAAAGTGCAGGAAATAAAAGATGACAGGATAACAAGTGGTTTCATCCCCCAAACAGAGGATCTCTCCACCACCTATTATCCTACCTATTTGTTTTGGTAAAAAATTACCGAAGCAATTAAGTGATCAAATTAGTTAAGTGAGGTAGTGTGCTAGAAAAGTGTGTCGAAAATATCTTATTCAAGTTATTTGCAAAAACAGTTTTAGGATACGGCTCAGGATATAGAGCTGTATCTGTGATTAAACAATGAGCAAAAATGTTAAGGGTCACACAGGATGTACGAGGAAAGCCCTTGATCAATCTAGATCGCCGGCACAAAACCTCGGGAGCTGGCAATCGCAGCTGCCTTGTTCTTCTATTACTTCAAATATCAGGATACAGTGCAGGATGTGGTGCGGATCAACTAGGTGTTACAAAGTAATTTGAATACAAGTGTTGGTGTGTAGTGTTTGCAGCGAGCTAGAGAGCAAAAGTGTTCGAGAATGTGTGTGTAAGTTGCGTGCCTTAATCTGATCCGCCCCCATCTATTTATAGTAAAAGAAGTGTAACAAACTATCCTAAATAACCGGGATCCGGCGAATATTCCCCACTCGAATGTTGTAGACCTGGTCTTTCGGGTTCAACGTCTCTCTCATAACAGATATGCCCGAGTCTTGAGGAGAAGAAGTCCATCTGACCGTTATCAACCCATAGCCTCTAACCTGTACGTAGTTAATTCTATCAACCTCAGGATATCGCCTAGGATGTTAGCAATATCCTAATCCAGTATTTTGATCACAAGCAAACAACCAAAAGCAGGATATTAGTTAGGATATGTACAATCAGAAAATGACCCATAACACTATTGTCTAAGGATCCATGATCCACAACCCTAAAAACTATTGTTCAAAGTACAACCCAACATTGTTTCAAAACATCACAACCAAAACCACTACCAAACCCTAAAAAATGGGCTCCGGCCGCGTCTAGAAATGTCCATCATTGCCCATTTCTGCAGCTCACACCTTGGCTGCATCATCACCACCAGCTTGATCCTTCCCGCTGCCACTTGCCTCAATCGCCAAGACCTCGGTAGCCTCCTCCTCATCCTCTAGCTCAGCTGGCTTTGCCTTCCAGCCCTCCTTGTCCCAAGTGGTCCTGTCGAAGTCAGGATCCTCAGCCTCCTGGGCCATTTTCAGCTTGATTTTGTACATGGTGATGGCAGCAGAGACTTTAGCATCCTCCAGCAGATCATGCTTCTCATGATCAGCATTTATCTGGGACAGGACCACCTGCTTCTTTGCCTGATTGAGGTCTTTCTCGAGGGAGGAGATGGTTTGATCCTTAGCCAGGAAGAATTTTTGATACTCCAGATGCTTTTGCTCCGCCTCCTCAACATAAGCATCAAACAACATTTCGATCTCGGCGAATTTCTGCAAAAAGACATGGTAAGGTTCAGGATCCGTGATCCTCAAGTGGGCAGGATAATCAAGCAGAATCAGTGATCCTTACATCAGCAAAGTATTCTTGGAACTGGTGGCAGATAAGAGGCAAGCCTTCAAGATTGTCAGCTTCAGAGGCCTTCCTCTTCTTTCCCCCCTTGGAGGTGACAGGCTTGGGGACTATGGTACTTGGGCTAGCAGCAGTTTTCTTTTTTCCGGAACGGGGAGCCACAGTGCTAAGATCATTGACACTGAAGCGGGTGGCCGACATTGAGGAGTTTCCAGCACCGATCAATCCAAAACAACAGATAAGTATTCTTGTTTTATTTGCATTTCAACATTTAACCATATATAAACTTGGATACTTACTTGACATTGTAACGGAGCCTGAGGATACTTCTTGAGAATCCTTGGTGTTTGCTTGAAATGACCTTACTGCAGGATCAAGATTCCGGAAAGCGGTGATCCTCTCTTTGGTTGCAGGTGTTGAAATGATATGAGAAACAGAGATAGCTGCACACAAGATACAAAAGATGTTAGTGATCCTCAACGGAAACAGGGTTATCCTATGATCCTTCTCTAAGGATCCTCTATCCTACCATGGGTGGTCCATTTTAAGGGGAGATCCTTCCCATCCGGGATAGAATCCCTCCTAACGAAGAAGAATCGCTTCTTCCAATTGGTGTCATTCTTGGTGGTCTTCAGGATTGGGTGTGCCTCACCGGGTTTGTGTTTGAATAGAAAGCGGTGTGAACCATGGCTCACGAGGTTGTATAGTTCAGACAATTCCGACATTCCCAACTCTATATCCTCCTGCTCAATGATTCTCTCAAGGGTATATAAGACCCTCCACATCATTGGCATAGCCTGGATATAGGATATGCCGGTAAGGGAGAAGAAAGACTGGGTAAAAGCAGGGAAAGGATAGGAGTATCCTATCAGAAATGGGGTAGCCGGAAAAGCAACCCATGTTGCAGAAACGAAGTCACTCAAGGCGGTAGGCTCGAAAGGTTTAAAGACAGCGTTCGCCGGAAAGCAATGACGAATCCTGTCGATCTCAGGATCAGTGAAGCAGCAACGTTCCTTCGGAGAATCTTTGATGATCCCTTGGCTTTTCAAAGGACTATCTTTCTGGTGATCCTTGGCAGGGGATGATCTTAACTTCATCGTGATTCAAAGGTTTTAAAGAAGAAGAGAGTAAGAAGGAGAAGAGAGAAAAGGGAGAGAAGTACCTATTAGGGGAGGATTTTCCTAAGATCAGTGATCCTCAATTACTGTTGGGTTTAAAGATCCTCAATTCTGTCTGAATTAGTGATCCTCAGAGAGTATTGTAGGATCGGGATCCAGGATCATCATAAGGATCCTTATACTAACGATTGTCTGCTTTGAATATTGTTAGGGGAGGATTTTCAATGATCAGTGATCCTCAATTACTGTTGGGTTTAGTGATCCTCACTTCTGTTAGAATTAGTGATCCTCAGAAGTATTGCAGGATCAGGATCATGGATCATCGTAAGGATCCTTATACTAATGATTGTCTGCTTTGAATATGATGATGTTTTGCAGGAACACGAGCTTGGACTTGGTCTTGGCGATATTCCTGGAGAATATTCCATATTTATTCCGCACGTGCATGGCAAAAATGGACGTTATGGAGGCCGTGGGGAACTTGCACCATTTGCGGAATGTTTGTTAGCTTAGATATTTTCTATTTTTAAACGGGATAGCGAGCTAAATAGAAACACTTGGCTATTTTCGGCTACACACACACTCTTGCAACTGCTCTCACCAGCTCTCGGCAATTCGCTTAGCAATTTCATACACTTTTTACACGTTACACTATAGTGATCCTTGTAATTAGCTCGCTATCATCCGAAGTTGTAACACATTTCTTGTTTAATTTGAGTTGGTGATCGGTAGTTTCCATCACCCGAGGTTTTTTATGCCGGAGATCATTCATTGATCAAGGGCTTTTTCCTCGTATAAATCTTTGTGTCACTTGTTCATTACATTCCAGAGTGATCCTTAGTGTTGTTCATTGATTCAAGCATCATACCTCACAACAAAAAGTTTGGTTACATTATCATTGCTTGATTTTTTACCAAAACAGTTTGGCGCCCACCGTGGGGCAATTGGTGCTTCATTCCCAAGAAGATTCATACCTTTGTGGTCATTTCGGTTCATAACAACCAGGCAGATGGCTTCTTCAGCGAAGAACACTTCAAACTTAATGCCGTCATTCAGTTCTTCACAAGGCGTTCCTCCTTTGCCTCCACCACCTTCTGGATCCCAGAAGAATGCTGAGAATGTTGCGAAAAAACAAACCCCCATTTTCCAAAAACCACCAACTTCTTCTGTTTCAACTAAT
Source organism: Helianthus tuberosus (assembly GCA_030545235.1). Taxonomy (NCBI): domain Eukaryota; kingdom Viridiplantae; phylum Streptophyta; class Magnoliopsida; order Asterales; family Asteraceae; genus Helianthus; species Helianthus tuberosus. Next base: position 33,012,472 of record CM060383.1, on the reverse strand, counting down.
CCTACTACTAATGATCTTTACGCTAGGATTTTGCAGATGAGGAATCACGCACAAGAGCAGGACAAAACCAATGAAAGGATCCTCCGGGAGATCGCTGAGATCAAGAAACAGAAGAAATCAGTGGAGGATCACTCCCCTCTGATGCCAAGGTCGCTGAACTTCGACACTCCTGTCATAACTTCCCAGCACTCAGCAGCTCCGGACGTGCAATACTTGGATGAATTACCAGGAAGGCGCTATGGAACAGCAACTATGAGTCAGGCACTTGGCTCTCACTTCCAGCCTTAGGGATCCTATTTTCAGCCATCGTGATCCTCTATTCAGCATCAAGGATCCTTCAGCTTAGGAGGATATTTGGGAATGCACGCGGTCCAAGGATCCTCCCAGGTCCAAGGATCCTCCCAGGTCCAAGGATCCTCCCAGGTCCTAGGATCCTCCCAGGTCCAAGGATCCTCCCAGATCCAAGGATCCTCCCAGGTCCAAGGATTCTCTATTGTCCCAGGATCCTTTCAGGTTCAAGGATCCTCTCAGCCTCAAGGATCCAACGTCTTTCAGGATCAAGGATTCTTGAGAAGTATGCAGCCTCAGAGCTCGGACGTTCATCAAGGAGACTTCAAACTAATGCAGACCATTGCTTCCTCTGGTCCTTCAATCATGCCAGAGTCTCGTCAATATGGATTCACATCCGCAATTCCAAACACGAATCTTGTGGGAGGTAACACTTTTAATAATTCATATAACACTAACCATGGCTTAATGCAGGATACAGGTATCAATCAGGCTATGGCTAGGGAGCTACAGAAGCTTAAGGATATGATATCCAGTGTACCAGGAGTGGTTAAACCCATTCCTGAAATTGCAGATGGTAGCCATAGGATATCTCGTTTTGCACCACCCTTATGTGATGCTAAGATACTTAAAAGGTTCCAGATACCATCTATGAAGCTGTATGATGGTTCGACGGATCCAGAGGAGCATGTAGCTCAATACAGGGAGAGGATGGAGATCAATCCAATTCCTGAAAGGTTAAAAGAAGCATGTCTATGCAAGGGATTTGGATCCACACTCACAGGATCTGCTCTTAAATGGCTGCTAAGTCTTCCCCCTTACTCTATTACTTCATTTGCTAATCTAGTTAATTTGTTTAATAGTCAATTCTTTTGTAGTAGAAAATTTGAACGATTAACTAGTGATCTATATAGGGTAACACAAGGTCAAAATGAATCACTTAGAGACTATATCACTAAGTTTAGTAAATAATCCTTAAATATTCCTAATTTGGATATTGCTACGGCTGTAGAAGCCTTTAAAATGGGATTGCTTAGGGATTCACTGTTCTATGATGATCTTGTTATGACACCTTGCAGGAATCTTGATGAAGTAAGAACCAGGGCCCTTAGGTTCATCCGCCTAGAGGATGACAAAAGGATCCAGGATAGGTTGACAGGATCCTCAAAACAGGATAAACAAGGATCCTACTTCAGGAACAACAAATCGAAGTCCTACAACAGATCTGATAACCAGAATGTGTATGCAGTGGAACAAGAAGAGGATGATGAGGATTATCCTCCTATTTCTGAATACTGTTTTTCTGTTGATAACAATGAACTAATCCTTGCAATGCAGAATCTAGGTGAGAAAGCTAGGTGGCCGAGAAAAAGTGATAAACCAGCTACTACAAAGGATAAGTCCAAGTGGTGTGCATATCATGAGGATTTCGGGCATCTCACTGAAGAGTGTATTGCACTAAGAAAGGAAATTGGTTACTTGTTGAGCAAGGGGCATTTGAAGGAACTTTTGGGACGAAAGAAGTCAAGGATCCAGGATCCTGAAAGGATCCCGGAAAGAGCTCCAGCCCCTCCAGCAGATGCACAAGTTATAAACTTCATATCCGGTGGATCAGACATTTGTGGTACTTCCTTTTCAGCAGCAAAAAGACAAGCTAAGGAAACCAAGATGGATAATGGAGACAGACCCGTCCGGACCTCCGTTGTCACCCAGGATAAAGTCATAACCTTTGATGAGGATGATCGTGTTGATGTCCAAGATCCTCATCATGATGGTTGTTTTGGTCAAAAAATCAGATGAGGATATTGCAACCAAACTCTCGGTTACGGGGTATGATGCTTGAAATGTAGAACAATGATGAGGATCACTTTAATGTAAAATTGCACAAACAACACAAGGGTTTATACGGGGAAAAAGCCCTTGATCAAGAGTTGATCTCCGGCACAAAAAACCTCGGGTGATGGAAACTACCGATCACCAAGCTCAAATAAATGAATAAATGTTTACAACTTCGGATAGTAACGAGCTAGGTACAAGGATCACTATCGTGAAATGTGTAAATGTGAGTGAAAACGAATGAATGTTCGTCGAGAGCTTCAAGTGTGCGAGTATATGAGTGTATGTAGCTGTAAAAAATGACTTAGTGTTTTTCTACTAGCTCGTTACCCCTTTTAAAATAGAAATTTAACTACCAAACTAACTATCCGACTTTTGTGCCAAGCCCCCACGTTCTCCATAACGTCCATTTTTAGCTAAGCACGTGCAGAATAGTTTGGGAATATTCTCCAGGAATGTCGCCAAGACTTGGTCAAGCTGGTTATACCTGCGAGATAGTACAAAACATAAGTAAACAATCGTCAGTACGAGGATCCTTAAAGTGATCCATGATCCTGATCCTGAAGCTCTTCTGAGGATCACCACCTGTCACAGAAGTAAGGATCACTAGTTAGGATAACGAATAAGGATCACTAATTGTTAGAAAATCCTCCCCTAACAATTGCCCCCAAAATATAAGGAGTTAAATTGTAAATATGTGAGTTATATTTTACTGATCTTATCCGCAACAAACTAACGGATATATAGCCGTTAAAATAGAACTAGCCGTTGCGATCATGACGTCACGGAAGTGACAATCCTGCAGAATCATAATTATAAATAGAGATATAGATAGGATCATTATGCATTCAAATTCGAAAGAAACTCCCTTTAAATTCTCAGTCGACGATCAACCAGGTATTTCTTTCTCCTCTTTCTTCCTCTCTTACTCTGTTTTTCTTTCTTTATCTCCGTCACTTCGAAAATGTTGCTCAGAAGTTCATCGGCCAAGGATCACCCAAAGAACAGTCCTCCGAAAAGCCAGGGGATCATTGAAGACTCTATTAAAGAACGCTGCTGCTTCAATGACGCTCAGATAGATAGGATCCGCCACTGCTTTCCGGCGAACACCGAATTTAGGCCTTTTGACCCCAATGCCCTGAGCGATCATATCTCCGATAAGTGGGTTGCTTTCCCCGTCACTCCTTTCACCATAGGCTATACATATCCTTTTCCAGCCTTCACCCAATCTTTCTTTTCCCTAACCGGCATCTCTTATATCCAAGCCATGCCGATGATTTGGAGGGTTTTGTACACCCTTGAAAGGATCATCGATCAGGAGGGAATATATCTAGGAATGGGAGAGCTAGGAGAACTGTATGATCTTACCACCTTTGGCTCTCACCGTTATTTGTTCAAACATAAACCAGGTGAGGAACACCCGATCTTCAAAGCCACCAAGAATGATGCTAATTGGAAACGGCGCTTCTTTTTTATCAAGAGAGATTCCATCCAGGATGGAAAGGATCTTCCTAAAAAATGGGCTACCCATGGTAGGATGGAGGATCCTGAGAAGGATCACTAGGAACTTTCTTTTGATGTAAGGATAACTTATATTTTTGCTTTCTTTTTATGCAGCTATCACCGTCTCACACCTCAAACTATCCCCTGCTGCTAAGGAAAGGCTCCTCGTTTTCAAGAAACTTGATCCTGAGACAGGAACTTTCAAGACAACAACCCAAGATTCACAGGAGGTATCCTCAGGCTCTGTCACAATGTCAAGTAAGTATCCTTGTTTAAAATTTAAATAAATAGTGAAATATGAACTAAGAAAAGATACTTATCTTGTTTTGATTGTGTAGGTGCTGGAAAATCTGCCAAGCCTGTTTCCCAGTTCAACACGGCTGACCTTGATGTCGTACGATCCAGGAAGAAAAGATCCACTACCAGTCCTAGCATCTCCATTCCAAAGGCACCCACCAAAGGAAAGGGTGTCAAGAAGAGGAAAACTTCTGATGCCGAGGATCTTCAAGGCCTACCACTGATTCGCCACCAGTTCCTTGAATACTTTAATGATGTAAGGATCCTTAATTCTGCCTAGGTATCCTACTCGTATGAGGATCACTTGATCTTGAACTGCTTTATCCTTTTCTTTGCAGAAATTTGCTGAGATTGAGGATTACGTGGGGAATGTTGAGGAGCAGGACAAGAAAATTGCTGACCTCCAACAGGTTGCCGTGCTCAAGGACCTTGCACTTGCTGATCTTCGGAAGGAACTCCAAGATGAGAAGACTAAGACAGCTAAACTTCTGATCGACCTTGACTATGAGAAGCATGACCTCATTGAAAATGCTAAGGTCTCTGCCGCCATCACGATGTATCAGACAAAATTGAAGATGGCCCAGGAAGCTCAAGATCCTAGTTTTGACAAAAACAGCTAGGATGTTGAGGGTTGGAAGGCAAGGTTGGCTAATCTTGAGGATGATGAGGAGGAGGCTACTGAGGTCTTGGCGATTGAAGCAAGTGGCAGTGGGAAGGATCTGATGAAGGATACCGCAGCTGGAGGGGATGATGATGCAGCGAAGGCATAGGCTGCATAAATGGGCGATGAAGGACATTTCTAGACGTAGCCGGAGCCCATTTTTTAAGTTCGATAGTTTATTTTGGTGATGGTGTTTTTTGTTGAACAATGATGGGTTGTACTTAAACAGCAGTTTTTAGGATTAAGGGTCATGTATGATCCTTTGGACAATAGGCAGGATTGCAATTGGTGGAGGGATCCTCTGTTTGGGGGATGAAGCCATTGTGATCCTGCCGCCTTTATATTCCTGCACTATCTTTGAACTTATTATCATGGACACCCTTTACCTACCCCAGCGGACGGGCCACGTTTTGCTGGTAGAAGCTCGGGTAGGTAATTTTGACAACCTTTTAAGGGTTAGTCTTTTGTTTATAAATAAAAACTTAACCTTTTATCGCTTATCTCGTGTTGTTATCCTTTTTAATATCTTACTTTCCAACTGTTGTAATGTTCATTCTGTTTATACTTATCAAGCCTTGAAAAATTAGAAAAGATATCCAGAAAGTTTAGGATATGATCAAGGATCACATATCCCATAACCGATAAGTTCTAAAAAGTGATATGGTTTAAGAATCACAAGTTCAGTTGTCAAGTATAAAGGTTATTCAAATAAATAATGAATAGAATTAAAAATAGTTAAGGATCATACCTGAGGATCCAAGTTAGGATCCTAACCTTAATAAGGATAACTATAAGATAAACCTTAGAATAAAGTAAGGATCAAGGATCCCTAGTTGCCTATCTTCAAGAACCTGAAATAGAGCATCACTTGGGACTAAGCCAATATAAGATAAGAATTAGCAACTGGGGACAAGCCCAAGGATAACTGGGGACAAGCCCAAGGATAACTAGGGACAAGCCCAAGGATAACTGGGGACAAGCCCAATGATAACTGGGGACAAGCCCAAGGATCGTATGTAAACTGGAGTATGGCCCTAACTGGCGACTATCCAAACTTAGTGGCATGAAAATGCCAAAACCTTAGCTAACGTGAAAACGTTAGAAACCTTAGCTAACGTGAAAACGTTAGAAACCTTAGGAACGGATGTATGGTACGTCTACCATTATACGTAGGATCCTAAGCATAGCCAGTACAATGGAATTATCAGCCCCTAAAACGAGTACTGGTCCCAATGCCTTGAACTATACCAGGATCATCGTGCGCTACAGGCGGAACTGGGGTCAAGCCCGAATAACTGGGGTTAAACCCAAAGGACGGATTGCTTCTGCGGATAACCAACGTTATGCTAAGGATACCTGAACTTTCAAAACTTGAATTCACGTGAGAGATGGATAAAGGATACATGATCCTTATCCTTATATGAGAAAATAATGAAATGAAATAGTTCAAGTTTAGGATATTACCTAAGTAAGGATCACCGATACTTTAAGGATCCTTTTCACATGAAATATTTCTTCAAATGGACATCATTCCAAGCTCTTGGCAGCAAATCACCTTCCATGGTTAGCAATCTATATGCCCCCTTTCCTGCTTCAGCTTCAATCAAATAGGGGCCTTCCCATTTTGGAGCCAATTTTCCATCAGCAGGATTGGTGGTATTCTGAAATGCTTTCCTTAATACCATATCTCCAACTTGAAACCTCCTGATCCTGACATTTTTGTTGTAAGCACCAGCCATTCTTTGCTGATAACTGGCCATCCTTATCCTAGCCATATCCCTGATTTCTTCAATAGTATCCAGGTCTTGAACCAAGTTCTCGTCATTCTCCTCAGGATCACGGGTACTTGTTCTTGCAGTTGGAACCACCATTTCTGTTGGGATCACTGATTCTGCCCCAAATACCAAAGAGAATGGTGTTTGACCAGTAGCATTTTTAGGGGTCGTCCTATCAGCCCAAAGCACATAGGGTAGTTCTTCTGCCCATTTCCCTTTCTTGCAAGCTTCTTCTTTAAATTGTTGATGATGATCTTGTTGGATGATTCTGCCTGACCATTAGCTTGTGGGTGGACTGGTGTTGATGTTATCATCTTAATCCCCCAGCTGTCACAAAAGTTAGTGGTTCTGCCCCCAATAAATTGGGAACCATTATCACATATAATCTCAGAAGGAATTCCAAATCTAGTTATAATATTTCTTTTAATGAAGGATATAACTTCCTTTTCTCTGACTTGGGCAAAAGCTTCAGCCTCTATCCACTTGGAGAAGTAATCCGTCATAGCAAGCATAAATACTTTTCCACCAGGTGCCTTAGGGAGCTTACCAACTATATCCATACCCCATCTCATAAATGGCCAAGAGGAGGATATAGGATGCAATAATTCAGCTGGTTGATGAAGGATATTGCTGTGCCTCTGACAAGGATCACATCTCTTAGCATACTCCACAGCGTCTCTCTTCATGGTTGGCCAGTAGTATCCTGTTCTCAGGATCCTTGAGAATAATGCCCTGCCCCCAGTGTGGTTTCCACAATCTCCTTCATGGAAGTCTTTTAAAACTTCTTGGACTTCAGGATCCTCAATGCATCTCAAGTATGGTCCTGCAAGAGATCGTCTATACAACATACTATTTATAATTGAGAATTGAGATACCTTAGATTTGAAAGCCCTAGGGTTTTCTCCTGTAGGAATCTCTCCATGTTGTAAGTATCTCATAATTGGTGAGATCCATGATCCTGATCCTGAATGGGATCGAGTATCCTCACTAGGGATTATTGCAGAATCATTTCCTATTTCCATAGCCACATGATCCTCAATAGCCGGGGTCAGGATATGGATAATAGGAATCTTGATATCCTCCGGGATCTTCAAGGATGATCCTAAATTAGCCAATGCATCAGCTTCTGTATTTTCTTCCCTTGGTACCTGTGACAAACTAAAGGAAACAAAAGAGAGTGCCAAATTTTTTACTATCTCCAAATATTTGGTTAGCTTTTCACCTTTAACAGCATAGGATCCATTAAAGTGGTTTGTAATTAACAAAGAATCTACGTGTACCTCAAGATACCTGATCCCCATATGCTTAGCAATTTGCAAACCAGCAATTAAGGCTTCATATTCAGCCTCATTGTTAGTGGTTTGGAACTCACAAGCTATAGAGTGGGGTATTATGTCCCCCTGTGGCGATTTTAGTAGTATTCCCAGCCCTGTGCCTTTGACATTTGAGGATCCATCAGTATAGACTATCCAAGGATCCTTGGTCTCTTCTAGTTGCTGGACTTCCAACTCAGCTTCTTCTTGTAAATCACTACTGAAATCAGCCACAAAGTCAGCTAATGCTTGGGATTTGATGGCTGTCATAGGCTCATATCTTATATCATATGCACTTAGTTTTACTGCCCACTTAGCCATCCTTCCTGACATCTCTGGTTTCCTGAGGACATTCTTAATTGGAAAATTAGTTTTAACAATGATAACATGAGTTTCAAAATAATGTCTTAACTTAGTGGATGCCATAATTAATGCAAGAATAAGCTTTTCAAGGTGTGAATACCTGGATTCGGCATCAAGTAAACTTTTACTTATATAATAGACAGGATGTTGTGTACCTTGATGATCCTTAACAAGGACCGCACTTACTGCTTTTGAGGATACTGCAAGATACAAGGATAGCACATCGCCTTTTTCTGGTTTCATCAAAGCCGGGGCCGAGGATAGGTAATCTTTGAGGGCTCTCAAAGCATTTTCATGCTTCTCCGTCCATTCAAATTTCTTGTTCTTCCTTAGGATATCATAGAATTCTTTACACTTCTCGGAGGATTTGGATATAAATCTGTTCAAGGCTGCTATCCTGCCTGTTAGCCTTTGAACATCCTTAGCATTGGCCGGAGATTTGATGTTCACTATTGCTTTGATTTGTTCCGGGCTAGCTTCAATGCCTCTCTTTGTCACCATATATCCTAAGAATTTACCTGCTTTAACACCAAAGTGACATTTTGAAGGATTAAGTTTCATGTTATATTTGTCAAGGATATCGAATGCTTCCTCCAAGTCTCTTAGGTGATCCTCAGCTTTTAAGGATTTTACCACCATATCATCTATATAAACCTCCATAGTTTGTCCAATCTGATCCTTGAACATCATATTCACCAGCCTTTGATATGTTGCACCTGCATTTCTTAATCCGAACGGCATATCAATATAGCAGTATATACCAGTTGGAGTCATGAAGGCTGTATCCTCTTGGTCGGATGGTTCCATTTGGATTTGTTGAAATCCAGATGAAGCATCCATAAAAGTTAACAGTTCATGACCCGCGGTTGCATCCACCATGGAGTCAATGTGGGGTAAAGGGAAAGGATCCTTGGGACATGCCTTATTTAAATCGGTAAAATCGACACATACCCTCCACTTTCCGTTTTTCTTTTGAACAACAACCACATTGGCCAACCATCTTGGATACTTGACCTCTCTAATCATACCTGCCCGGAGCAATTTCTCTACCTCTTCCTGGATAATGGCATTCCTTTCCGGTGCAAACTTTCTTCTCCTTTGATGGATTGGTTTGAAGGATCTGTCAATGCCGAGTTTGTGAGTGATTACATCTTTGGATATACCAGTCATGTCTTCGTGTTTCCATGCAAAGGTAGTCTTTCTCCTTTTTAGGAAGGATACGAGGTCTTCTTTCATTTCGCCAAGGATCCCTGATCCGATATAAACTATAGATTCAGGGTCATCCGGATCCTTAAGGATTTCTACCACATCCTGTTCACTCGCCTCCAAGACATCCCTTGGAGGATACTTTGATTGCTATTGCTCCCTGGATTTCGAAGCTGGTTTCATCGATGAAGTATAGCAATTCTTAGCCTCCTGCTGATCACTATCAATCTTCACTATTCCCCAAGGACTAGGGAGCTTCACACATTGATGGTAAGTGGATGGGACTGCTTTCATATCGTGTATCCAAGGCCTGCCAAGGATAACATTACAACAAGATAAACAGTCAATAACACAAAATTTTTGATAAGAGTGTAGGCCTTCAATGTATATTGGGAGTTTAATGTCCCCCAGGGTATTCTTAGTTGCACCACTAAATCCCACGAGCACAGAGGATCTTGGTATGATCTCTGATTCAGGAATACCCATCTTCTTTAGGACATCAAGCTGGATAATGTTCACTGAACTTCCTCCGTCTATAAGGATCCTGCGGACAAAATGGTTAGATATGAAAAGAGTAATAACTAAACCATCGTGATGAGGATCCTGGATATCAACACGATCCTCTTCATCAAAGGTTATGACTTTCCCTTCCGAGACACTTGATGTTCGAATAGGTCTTTCTCCGTTATCCATTTTAGTTTCCTTTGCATGCCTTTTAGCTGCTGAGAAGGATGTGCCGCAAATGTCTGATCCTCCAGAAATGAAGTTTATCACTTGTGCATCCGCTGGAGGGGCTGGAGCCTTCTCAGGGATCCTTTCAGGATCCTGAGTCCTTGACTTTTTTCTTCCCAACAATTCTTTTAGATGCCCCTTGCTCAACAAGTATCCAATTTCCTTTCTTAGTGCAATGCATTCTTCTGTGAGGTGCCCAAAATCTTCATGGTATGCACACCACTTTGATTTATCCTTAGTTGCAGCTGGCCTATCATTTTTTCTGGGCCATCTAGCTTTATCACCTAGACTCTGCATCGCAAGGATTAGTTCATTGTTATCAACACTAAAACAATATTCAGAAATTGGGGGATAATCCTCATCATCCTCTTCTTGATCAATAGAATGCACGTTCTGGTTATCAGATCTGTTGTAGGATCTGAACTTGTTGTTCCTGAATGAGGATCCTTGCTTATCCTGCTTTGAGGATCCTGCTAACCTCTCCTGGATCCTCTTGTCATCCTCTAGCCGGATGTACCTAAGGGCCCGGGTTCTTACCTCATCTAGGTTCCTGCATGGTGTCATAACAAGATCATCATAAAATAACGAATCCCTAAGCAATCCCATTTTGAAGGCCTCAACAGCCGTGGCTATATCTAAGTTAGGAATGTCTAAGGATTCTTTACTGAATTTGGTAATGTAATCCCTTAATGATTCATTATGACCCTGGGTTATCCTATACAGATCACTAGTTAAACGCTCAAATTTTCTACTACAAGAAAACTGATTATTAAATAGATTAACTAGGTTAGCAAACGAGGTAATAGAGTAAGGGGGAAGACTTAGCAGCCATTTGAGAGCTGATCCAGTAAGAGTAGACCCGAATCCCTTGCACAGGCATGCTTCCTTTAACCTTTCTGGGATCAGATTGATTTCCATCCTCTCCCTGTATTGTGATATGTGTTCTTCAGGATCTGTCGAACCATCATACAGCTTCATTGTAGGCACATGGAACCTCTTGGGTATCTCAGCATCACAGATTGGTGGTGGAAAACGAGATATCTTGTGGCTCCCATCTGCAATCTCTGGGATAGGTTTGACCACTCCCGGAACACTTGATATCATATCCTTTAGCTTTTGCAATTCTCTGGCCATGGCATGATTGATACCTGGATCCTGCATAAGACCATGGTTAGTAGTATGAGAATTATTAAAAGTGTTACCTCCCATTGGATTCAAGTTAGGAAGAATGGATGTTAATCCATATTGTTGAGGCTCTGGAATGATCGAGGGACCAGTAGAGGCATTGGTCTGCATTGGAATAAAATCTCCCTGATGGACATCTGAACTTCCTGTTTGCAAACTCCTCAAGGATCCTGGCATCTGGAAGGATCCCTGAAACTGGGATGATCCTGGAACAAAGGAGGATCCTTGAACCTGGGATGATCCTGGAACGAAGGAGGATCCTTGAACCTAGGATGATCCTGGAACGAAGGAGGATCCTTGAACCTGGGATGATCCTGGATCGAATGAGGATCCTTGAACCTGGGATGATCCTGGAACGAAGGAGGATCCTTGAACCTGGGATGATCCTGGAACAAAGGAGGATCCTTAAACCTGGGATGATCCTGGAACGAAGGAGGATCCTTGAACCTGGGATGATCCTGGAACGAAGGAGGATCCTTGAAACTGCTGCATTCCTGAATATCCTCCTGAACCCGTGAGGGATCCCATATGCTGAGGATAGGATCCCGCTGGCTGGAAATATGAACCTGATGCCTGGGTCATTGTTGTTGTTCCGTAGTGCACTCCTTTTGGTCCACCCACATATTGAATGTCTGGAACCACTGATGGCTGAGAAGTAATCACCGGAGTATCAAAATTCAAAGATCTGGGCATCAGTGGGGAACGATCCTCTGCCGTTTTCTTCTGTTTCTTAATTTCGTCAATCTCCCAGAGGATCCTTTCGTTGGTCTTATCCTGCTCTTGTGCATAATTCCTCATCTGCAAAATCAAGGCATAGAGATCATTAGTAGTAGGATTAGTTGAAACAGAAGAAGTAGGTGGTTTTGAGAAAATGGGAGTTGGTTTCTTCGCGGCATTCTCAGTATTCTTCTGGGATCCAGAAGGTGGTGGAGGCAAAGGAGGGACGCCTTGTGAAGAAGTGAATGAGGGCATCAAGTTTGAAGCATTCTTCGCTGAGGAAGCCATTTGCTTGGTTGTAGTGAACCGAAATGAGCACAGAAATGCGTATTTTTCTAAGGACGAAGCACAAATTGCCCCACGGTGGGCGCCAAACTGTTTTGGTCAAAAAATCAGATGAGGATATTGCAACCAAACTCTCGGTTACGGGGTATGATGCTTGAAATGTAGAACAATGATGAGGATCACTTTAATGTAAAATTGCACAAACAACACAAGGGTTTATACGGGGAAAAAGCCCTTGATCAAGAGTTGATCTCCGGCACAAAAAACCTCGGGTGATGGAAACTACCGATCACCAAGCTCAAATAAATGAATAAATGTTTACAACTTCGGATAGTAACGAGCTAGGTACAAGGATCACTATCGTGAAATGTGTAAATGTGAGTGAAAACGAATGAATGTTCGTCGAGAGCTTCAAGTGTGCGAGTATATGAGTGTATGTAGCTGTAAAAAATGACTTAGTGTTTTTCTACTAGCTCGTTACCCCTTTTAAAATAGAAATTTAACTACCAAACTAACTATCCGACTTTTGTGCCAAGCCCCCACGTTCTCCATAACGTCCATTTTTAGCTAAGCACGTGCAGAATAGTTTGGGAATATTCTCCAGGAATGTCGCCAAGACTTGGTCAAGCTGGTTATACCTGCGAGATAGTACAAAACATAAGTAAACAATCGTCAGTACGAGGATCCTTAAAGTGATCCATGATCCTGATCCTGAAGCTCTTCTGAGGATCACCACCTGTCACAGAAGTAAGGATCACTAGTTAGGATAACGAATAAGGATCACTAATTGTTAGAAAATCCTCCCCTAACAATGGTCTTGTGATTACATTGTTTATTTCTAACCACTTTGTTCGCAGGATCCTTATAGATGGAGGAAGCTCTGTGAACATCATCCAGCTTGATGTCCTCAAAAAGATGAATATCCCGGAGTCTGATATTGTCCCAAGATCCTCAATACTTGTGGGATTCAGTGGAGAAACTAAGAATACATTGGGGGACATCAAACTCCCAATCTATATTGAAGGGTTGCATTCTTATAAAAAAATTTGTGTTATAGATTGCTTATCTTGTTGCAATGTTATCCTTGGCAGGCCATGGATACATGATATGAAGGCAGTCCCATCCACCTATCATCAGTGTGTAAAGCTTCCGAGTCCATGGGGAGTGGTGAAAATTGAGAGTGATCAACAAGAGGCTAAGAATTGTTATACATCATCAATGAAGCCAGCCTCAAGACCAAGGGAGCAATAGCAATTAAAGTATCCTTCAAGAGATGTCTTGGAGGCAAGAGAGCAGGATGTGAAATAAATCCTCATGGATCCTGATGATCCTGAATTCAAGATCTTCATAGGATCAGGGATCCTTAGCGACACTGAACAGGAGCTAGTATCCTTCCTTAAATGAAGGAAAACTACCTTTGCCTGGAAACATGAGGATATGACATGTATATCTAAAGATATAATTACTCATAAACTTGGCATTGACAGGTCATTCAAGCCGATTCATCAAAAGAGGAGGAAATTTGCACCTGAAAGGAATGCTATTATCCAGGAAGAGGTAGATAAACTACTTCGAGCAGGTATGATAAGAGAGGTTAAGTATCCAAGATGGTTAGCCAATGTGGTTGTTGTTCAAAAGAAAAATGGAAAGTGGAGGGTATGTGTCGATTTTACTGATTTAAACAAGGCATGTCCCAAGGATCCTTTCCCATTACCCCACATTGACTCCATGGTGGATGCTACCGCGGGTCATGAGTTGTTGACTTTTATGGATGCTTCATCTGGATTTCAACAAATTCAGATGGAACCATCTGATCAAGAGGATACAGCCTTTATGACCCCAACTGGTATATACTGTTATATTGCTATGCCATTTGGACTAAGGAATGCAGGTGCTACTTATCAAAGGCTAGTTAATATGATGTTCAAGGAACAAATTGGACACACTATGGAAGTCTATATTGATAACATGGTGGTTAAGTCCAAGAAAGCTGAGGATCACCTTAAAGACTTGGACGAAGCATTCAATATCCTTGATAAATTTAATATGAAACTAAATCCTTCCAAATGTCATTTTGGTGTTAAGGCAGGTAAATTCTTAGGCTATATGGTGACAAAGAGGGGCATTGAAGCAAGTCCAGAGCAAATCAAGGCTATTGTGAATATCAAATCTCCTGCAAATGCTAAGGATGTGCAAAGATTGACAGGCAGGATCGCAGCCTTGAACAGGTTCATATCCAAATCCTCAGAAAAGTGCAAGGAATTCTATGACATCCTGAGGAAGAACAAGAAATTTGAATGGACTAAGAAGCATGAAAGTGCCCTCAAAGCCCTTAAGGATTACCTATCCTCAGCTCCTGCTTTGATGAAACCAGAAAAGGGGGATATATTATCCTTATACCTAGCAGTATCCTCAAAAGCAGTAAGTGCGGTCCTTGTTAAGGATCACCAAGGTACACAACATCCTGTCTATTATGTAAGTAAGAGTTTTCTTGATGCTGAATCCAGGTATTCACATTTAGAAAAACTTATCCTTGCATTAATAATGGCATCTACTAAATTAAGACATTATTTTGAGACTCATGCCATTATTGTTAAGACTAATTTTCCAATTAAGAATGTCCTCAGGAAACCTGAAATGTCAGGAAGGATGACTAAGTGGGCAGTGAAGCTGAGTGCATATGATATAAGATATGAACCAAGGACTGCCATCAAATCCCAAGCCTTAGCTGACTTTGTAGCAGATTTTAGTAGTGATTTGCAAAAGGAGGCTGAGTTAGAAGTCCAACAACTTGAAGAAACTAAGGATCCTTGGATACTCTTCACTGATGGAGCCTCTAATGTAAAAGGAACAGGGCTTGGAATACTACTAAAATCACCACAGGGGGATATAATACCCCACTCCATAGCTTGTGAATTTCAAACTACCAACAATGAGGCTGAGTATGAAGCCTTGATAGCTGGTTTGCAAATTGCTAAGCATATGAGGATCAGGTATCTTGAGGTACATGTAGATTCTTTACTGATCACTAATCACTTTAATGGATCCTATGCTGTTAAAGGTGAAAAGCTAATCAAATATTTAGAGATAGTCAAAGAATTGGCACTCTCTTTTGTTTCCTTTAGTTTGACACAGGTACCAAGGGAAGAGAATGCAGAGGCTGATGCATTAGCCAATCTAGGATCATCTTTGAAGATTCCTGAGGATATCAAGATCCCTATTATCCATGTCCTAACCCCTGCTATCGAGGATCATGTAGCTATGGAGATAGGAGAGGATTATGCAATCATCCCTAGTGATGATACCCAATCTCATTCAGGATCATGGATCCTCCCAATCATGAGATACATACAACACGGAGAGATTCCTACAGGAGAAAACCCTAGGGCTTTCAAAATTAAGGTATCTCAATTTACAATATTGAATAATATGTTGTATAAACGATCTCTTGCAGGACCATATCTAAGATGCATTGAGGATCCTGAAATCCAAGAAGTCCTAAAGGATTTCCATGAAGGAGATTGTGGAAACCACACTGGGGGCAAGGCGTTATTCTCAAGGATCCTGAGAACAGGATACTATTGGCCCACAATGAAGAAGGATGCTGTGGAGTATGCCAAGAAGTGTGATCCTTGTCAAAGACACAATAATATCCTTCACCAACCAGTAGAGCTTTTGCATCCTATATCCTCTTCTTGGCCATTTATGAGATGGGGAATGGACATAGTTGGTAAGCTTCCTAAGGCACCTGGTGGAAAAGTATTCATGCTTGCTATGACTGATTACTTCTCCAAGTGGATAGAGGCTGAAGCCTTTGCTCAAGTCAGAGAAAAGGAAGTTATATCCTTTATTAAAAGAAACATTATTACTAGATTTGGTATCCCTTCTGAAATTGTTTGTGATAATGGATCCCAATTTATTGGGAATAGAACTACTAACTTTTGTGACAGCTGGGGGATTAAGATGATAACATCAACACCAGTCCACCCACAAGCTAATGGTCAGGCAGAATCATCCAACAAGATCATCATCAACAATTTGAAGAAAAGGCTTGGATCCAAGAAAGGAAAATGGGCAGAAGAACTACCTTATGTGCTTTGGGCTGACAGGACAACTCCCAAGAATGCTACTGGCCAAACTCCATTTTCCTTGGTATTTGGGGCAGAATCAGTGATCCCTACAGAAATGGTGGTTCCTACTGCAAGAACAAGCATACGTGATCCTGAAGAAAATGCTGATAGCTTGGTTCAAGACTTGGATACTATAGAAGAAATCATGGATTTGGCAAGGATAAGGATGGCTAGTTATCAGCAAAGGATGGCTGGAGCCTACAACAAAAATGTCATGATCAGGAAATTCCAAGTTGGTGATATGGTATTAAGGAAAGCATTTCAGAATACCACCAATCCTGCTGATGGAAAGTTGGCACCAAAATGGGAAGGCCCCTATTTGATTGAAGCTGAAGCAGGAAAGGGGGCATATCGATTGCTAACAATGGAAGGTGATTTGCTACCGAGAGCTTGGAATGCTGTCCATTTGAAGAAATATTTCATGTGACAAGGATTCATGATCCTTACATGACAAGTATCCTTGAAGGATCCTTACAGAACAGATGATCCTTATCTCGGTAACATTCTAATCTCAAACTATTTCATTCTTTTATTCTCTTATGTAAGGATTAGGATCCTGCATCCTTTATCCTCCTTTCACTTGATTCTGAGTTTTGAAGGTTCAGGTATCCTTATCTAAGGATCGAGTATCCACAGAAGTATCCAGTTATTTGGGCTTGACCCCAGTTATTTGGGCTATTCCCCAGTTTCGCCAGTAGCGCACGATGATCCTGGTATAGTTCATGGCAATGGGACCAGTACTCGCTTTAGGGGCTGACAATTTCATTGTACTGGCTTTATTCAGGATCCTACGTATAATGGTAGACGTACCATACATCCGTTCCTAAGGTTTCTAACGTTTCCACGTTAGCTAAGGTTTTGGCATTTTCATGTCACTAAGTTTGGATAGTCGCCAGTGAGGGCCATACTCCAGTTTACACACGATCCTTTGGGCTTGTTCCCAGTTATCCTTTGGGCTTGTCCCCAGTTATCCTTTGGGCTTGTCCCTAGTATATTGGTCTTGACCCCAGAATTGTTGGGCTTGTCCCCAGTTACTAACTCTTATCTTATATTGGCTTAGTCCCAAGTTGTATCCTATTTCAGGTTTTTGGAGATAAACGACCAAGGATCCTTGATCCTTACTTTCTACTAAGGTTTGTCTTTTGGGTTATCCTGGTTATAAGTGTTGAAGGATAGGATCCTAACTTGGATTCTCAAGTATGATCCTTAACTATTTTGATTTTATTCATTCTTCATTTGAATAACCCTTATCCTTTGACAACTGAACTTGTGATCCTTAAACTATATAACTTTTCAAAACTTATAAACTATAGGATATGTGATCCTTGATCATATCCTACAATTTTTGGGGATATTTATTAAATTTTTCCTTTACTTGATAAATTTGGACAAAATGAACATCACAACAGTTGGAAAGTAAAATACTAACAAGGATAGCAACACGGGAGATAGCCAAAAAGTTAAAGTTATTTTATTCACAAAATATTAAACCCTTTAAGGTTGTCAAAATTGCCAACCCACGTTTCTACCAGCAAAACGTGGCCCGTCCACATGGGTTGGCAAAGGGTGTCCATTGTTCATAGGTCTAACAGGTGCAGGAAATTAAAGATGGAAGGATAACGAGTGGCTTCATCCCCCAAACAGAGGATCCATCCACCACCCATTATCCTGCCTATTGTTCAAGGATTCATGATCCTTAGCCCTAATTACTATTGTTCAAATACAACCCATCATTGTTCAACAAAAAACACCATAACCAAAATAACCTATCAAACTTAAAAAATGGGCTCCGGCTACGTCTAGAAATGTCCTTCATCGCCCATTCATGCAGCCTACACCTTCGCTGCATCACCATCTCCTCCAGCTCCAGTATCCTTCACCTGATCCTTGCCACTGCCACCAGCCTCGATTGCCAGAACCTCATCAGCCTCATCTCCATCCTCCAATTCAGCCAGCCTAGCCTTCCAGCCCTCATGTCCCAGTTGCTCCTATCAAAATTAGGATCCTAAGATTCTTGGGCCATCTGCAACTTGGTCTTGTACATGGCAATGGCAGCGGAGACTTTAGCATCCCCCGTGATCTCATGCTTCTCATAATCGGCATTGATCTGAGTTGCAACTATCTGAGTTTTGGCATCATTGAGGTCCTTTTCAAGGGACGCAATCTTGTGATCCTTGAGCACCGCCACTTTTTGGAGATCGGAGTATTTCTCCTCAAGCTCTTTGACGTTCCCAACATAGTCCTCGATTTCAGCAAATTTCTGCAAACAAGACAATGCAAAGTTCAGGATCATGTGATCCTCAAATGAGCAGGATAACTAAGCTAAGTCAGTGATCCTTACATCAGCAAAGTACTCGAGGAACTGATGGCGGATCAGAGGCAAGCCTTGTAGGTTGTCAGCTTCAGAGGTCTTCCTTTTCTTTCCACCTATTCCCTTTGAAGTGGTTGCCTTGGGGATTGTGACGGAAGGGCTAGCAGCAGACTTTTTCTTTGAGGATCGGACAGTGTCAAGATCAGTGATACTGAATTTGGAGGCAGATTTTGAAGATTTTCCAGCGCCTACACACCCAAAACAGATAAGTATCCTTATCCTAATCCTATTTAACTATTTATTTAAACATTTAACTATACAAAAAACAGGATACTTACTCGACATAGTGACAGAACCTGAGGATACTTCCTGAGAATCCTGAGTGTTTGTTTTGAATAATCTTCTTGCAGGATCAAGTCTCCGGAAAGCGGCAAGCCTTTCCTTTGTTGCAGGTGTTGTGATGAGGTGTGCGACAGTAATAGCTGCAAAAAAGGAACAAAAATACGTTAGTGATCCTTAAATAAAAACAAGGTCATCTGGTGATCCTTCTCAGGATCCTCTATCCTACCATGGGTGCTCCACTTCCTTGGCAGATCCTTTCCATCAGGGATAGAATCCCTTCTGACAAAGAAGAATCTCCGTTTCCAGTTGGTGTCATTCTTAGTGACTTTGAAGATGGGGTGTTCTTCACCGGCTTTATGCTTGAGTAGATATCGGTGGGATCCAAATGTTACGAGGTCATACATCTCTGCCAACTCCGACATTCCCAGAGCAATTCCTTCTTGCTCAATGATCTTTTCAAGGGTATATAAGACCCTCCAGATCATTGGCATAGCTTGAATGTAGGAGATGCCAGTGAGGGAGAAGAAAGACTGGGTGAATTCAAAGAAAGGATACGAGTATCCTATTGTGAAAGGAATGACCGGGAAAGCTACCCAAGTTTCAGAAACGTAATCACTTAGAACGGTGGGATCAAATGGTTTGAAATCGGTGTTCGCCGGGAAGCAATGTCGGATTCTATCTATATGTGGATCGGTAAAGCAGCATCTTTCTTTCACCGAGTCTTTGATGATCCCCTGGCTCTTAAGAGGACTGTCTTTCGTGTGATCCTTAGCCGGAGAGGATCTTAGCATCATCTTGGTCATGAGGGTAGAGAAGAAGATGAACAGAGAAAGAAAACGTAAAGGGAGAAGAGGAAGAGAGATACCTGCTTGATCTTCGAATGAGGATTTAAAGGGAGTTTCTCTTGAATTTAAATGCGAATTGATCCCTATACATAACTTCAATTTATAATGATGGTTTTGTAGGATGGTCACCTCAATGACGTCATGTTCGTAACGGCTAGTCCGACTCCAACGGCTAGTTATCCGTTGATTTGTTACGAATAAGAACAAAAATATAACTCGATTATTTACAATTTACTCCTTATATTTTGGGGGCAATTGTTAGGGGAGGATTTTCAATGATCAGTGATCCTCAATTACTGTTGGGTTTAGTGATCCTCACTTCTGTTAGAATTAGTGATCCTCAGAAGTATTGCAGGATCAGGATCATGGATCATCGTAAGGATCCTTATACTAATGATTGTCTGCTTTGAATATGATGATGTTTTGCAGGAACACGAGCTTGGACTTCGTCTTGGCGATATTCCTGGAGAATATTCCATATTTATTCCGCACGTGCATGGCAAAAATGGACGTTATGGAGGTCGTGGGGAACTTGCACCATTTGCGGAATGTTTGTTAGCTTAGACATTTTCTATTTTTAAACGGGATAGCGAGCTAAATAGAAACACTTGACTATTTTTGGCTACACACACACTCTTGTAAGTGCTCTCACCAGCTCTCGGCAATTCGCTTAGCAATTTCATACACTTTTTACACGTTACACTATAGTGATCCTTGTAATTAGCTCACTATCATCCGAAGTTGTAACACATTTCTTGTTTAATTTGAGTTGGTGATCGGTAGTTTCCATCACCCGAGGTTTTTTATGCCGGAGATCATTCATTGACCAAGGGCTTTTTCCTCGTATAAATCTTTGTGTCACTTGTTCATTACATTCCAGAGTGATCCTTAGTGTTGTTCATTGATTCAAGCATCATACCTCACAACAGAAAGTTTGGTTGCATTATCGTTGCTTGATTTTTGACCAAAACAAATATGATGTTGTTTTGCAGGAGTACGAGCTTGGACTTGGTCTTGGCGATATTCCTGGAGCATATTCCATATTTATTCCGCACGTGCTTGACTGAAATGGACGTTATGGAGGTCGTGGAAGACTTACACAAAATGCGGATAGTTAGTTAGCTTAGATATTTTCCAAATTTAAAAGGGGATAGCGAGCTAGATTAGAACACTTGGCTATTTTTAGCTTAACACACACACTCGTAACTGCTCTCATCAGCTCTCGACAATTCACTTGGCGATTACACACTTTTTTGCACATTACACACTAGTGATCCTTGTAACAAGCTCGCTATCATCCAAAGTTGTAATACATTTTTGTTTAATCTGAGTTGGTGATCGGTAGTTTCCATCACCCGAGGTTTTTTATGCCGGAGATCAACTCTTGATCAAGGGATTTTTCCTCGTATAAATCTTTGTGTCACTTGTTCATTACATTTCTGAGTGATCCTTAGCATTGTTCATTGATTCAAGCATCACACCTCACAACAGAAAGTTTGGTTGCATTATCTTAGCTTGATTTTTGACCAAAATAGTTTGGCGCCCACCGTGGGGCAATTGGTGCTTCATTCCTAAGAAGATTCATATTTTTGTGGTCATTTCGGTTCGTTACAACCAAGCAGATGGCTTCCTCCGCGAAGAACACTTCAAGTTCAATGTCGGCAATCAGTTCTTCACAAGGCGTTCCACCTTTGCTTCCACCACCTTCTGGATCCCAGAAGAATGCTGAAAATGCTGCGAGGAGACAAACCCCAATTTTCCCAAAACCACAAACTTCTTCTGTTTCTTCTAATCCTACTACTAATGATCTTTTTACTCTGATTTTGCAGATGAGGGATCACGCACAAGAGCAGGACAAAACCAATGAAATGATCCTCCGGGAGATCGCTGAGATCAAGAAACAGAAGAAACCAGTGGAGGATCACTCTCCTCTGACACCAAGGTCATTGAATTTTGACACTCCAGTTGTAACTACCCTACAATCGGCAGTTCCGGGTATCCAGTATCAAAGTGGTCCATCAGAAAGGCGTTATGGAATAGCAACTATGAGTCAGGCATTTGGCTCTCACTCCCAGCCTCAGGGATCCTATTTTCAGCCATCGGGATCCTCTTTTCAGCATCAAGGATCCTTCAGCTCAGGAGGATATTTGGGAATGCACACAGTCCAAGGATCCTCACAGGTCCAAGGATCCTCCCATGATCAAGGATCCTCCCAGGTTCAAGGATCCTTCATGGCTCAAGGATCATCCTCTCAGCCTCAAGGATCCTTCCAGGTTCAAGGATCCTCTCAGCATCAAGGATCCAACATCTTCCAAGATCAAGGATTTTTAAGAGGTATGCAGCCTCCAAGCTCGGATGTTCATCAAGGAGACTTCATACCAATGCAGACCATTGCTTCATCTGGTCCTTCGATCATACCAGAGTCCCGTCAACATGGATTCATAACCGGAATTCCAAACATGAATCCAATGGGAGGTAACACTTTCAATAATTCATATAACACTAACCATGGCTCTATGCAGGATACAGGTATCAATCAGGCTATGGCTAGGGAGCTACATAAGCTTAAGGATATGATATCCAGCGTACCAGGAGTGGTTAAACCCATTCCTGAAATTGCAGATGGTAGCCATAGGATATCTCGTTTTGCACCACCTATTTGTGATGCTGAGATACCCAAAAGATTCCAGATACCTTCCATGAAGTTGTATGATGGTTCGACGGATCCAGAGGAGCATATAGCTTAGTACAGGGAGAGGATGAAGATCAATCCAATTCCTGAGAGGTTAAAAGAAGCATGTTTGTGCAAGGGTTTTGGATCCACACTCACAGGATCTGCTCTTAAATGGCTGCTAAGTCTTCCCCCTTACTCTATTACTTCATTTGTCAATCTAGTTAATTTGTTTAATAGTCAATTCTCTTGTAGTAGAAAGTTTGAACGATTAACTAGTGATCTATATAGGGTAACACAAGGTCAAAATGAATCACTTAGAGATTACATCACTAAATTTAGTAAAGAATCTTTAGATATCCCTAACCTGGTGTCACACCCCGAATTCCACGTGTCACCGGTGGGCCCGGTGGGGAGTATCGTGACGTGGTTGGCAACATAATAGTCAAAAAACACAATATTTAATATGCACAGCGGAAGCAAATGAAAGATATATTTCAACTGATTATAATTGTAATATCGTGTATCACAAACAGTTGAAAGAATCCATAGAGGGATCAAAAATAAATAGGAAACAGTAGTTCAACAGACGATAGGCATCTTAAGCTTGTGAGACTCTTTATTGATGCTAAGGAGAGAATCCAGCCTATTACGCTTAGTACCTGCATTTAATCTTTTTGGGAAAATACGTCAGTTTACACTGGTAAATACAATCAACTGACTCATTTTAAAAATGATTAAAAAATTGATTTGGATGCACGTGGCATAAACATTTTATAACTTGGGATAATTATTTAAATATATAAACTTGTAAAAGAATTACATGTTCCTTATGCGTTCAGTAGCCCGGATCGTGCCGGATTAAAGATCAATAGACACACCACATAATCTATTTATGCACTGACGAGTGTACGCCTACACCCCGCGCTTAGGTCGTGGCCATTTCGTAAAATGATGCCAAGGATATCCGGGACATGGTCATTAACCCCCAAAGGATTTAAGTAAACAAAACAATTTAAACGGGCCGATCAAATTATTCAATTAACCACCATACGATGGAAGATTTAATGCCCGACCAAGCGGTATTTTATATACCGTACCCCAAGCCCGTATAGGGAAAATAAGTTAAAAGTATTTACCTGAGCAAAGTAATAATCACAATAAGCAAATGCAAGTAGCTTTTACTGGTCCTCCTAATCTGGAACGAAGGTTTATAATAACCTATTAGAATCCTAACGGGTCTTTAGTTAAGCTTAAGCTTAGACCGGTTAGTTTCAAAGATACGGTTCGTACGCATGATTAAGCGAAGATCGGATAGAATGTGATTTAGACCCGACAAGTTTTAAGACTTGCTTAATATGGGTATTTCATACACATTCTGGATTTTGAGATAAAACCGATAAGGTTTGACCCGTCTCGGCTAATTTATGTAAACTAGTTACATAAACCGAACCTAACACGCAAGAGGCGTAACGGGTAATAATTGGAGCCATATACAGGTTTCCTAAGTTAATATGCCTCAAATATGTTGTGACATCAGTAAGATGTCTTTTATTATGCCTGAAACGAATTTTAAACACAAACTATGCCACGTAGGGGTAGTTTGGTCATTTTCAAGGTTATAAAAGAGTTTAAGTATTAACCTGAGTTACAGGTCTGATGTAATCAGCAAAAATACTCAATTTAATAAGTTATAACAGTAGGGTAAAGTATATATGTGAAATTTATCAATTATAACCAAACTATGCACCGTAGGGGCATTTTGGTAAATTCACATAAGCCGAAAAGCTCAAAACTGAAGTCTGAGTTTAACAACTTTTGCTTACTATTAAAATATTATAATTTACCTAAAATATCAGTAAGTATCAACCCTTGTATGTTTAAAATAGTTCTAGTACATACTATGCGTTAAAAACGCTTAAAAAGGCGATTAGAAGCCATTTCCGGGTTCTATACATAAAGCTGATATTTTTATTATTCCAGAAGGCTTAAAATAATTTATTTATCATATGTAATCAGTAGCAAAAGGTTTGGAGTCAATTAGATATGTAAAACTCATTTTATAGCCCGTAAGGGCAAAACCGACAATTACCGGATTAAGCCTATGACTATAAGTTATGCTCATCCTTAAATTAATTAAAAATCTTCAAAAATCCCAAAATAATATATTACATCAGTGGGTAATAAGTTTGATATCAAAAAGTAGGCTTAACTAGGCTATACGCTAATTACGCCGTTTAATCGCTAAAGAAGCTTTCTAATTACGCTAATGAGCATAACTCTCAATCTACAGCTCAAACTGATGTCAACTTTTGCTTGAAAGTTTATATATCAGTAACTAAGGTTTCTACTCATTTACATTTTCAAAAATCACGTTTTAAGGTGAAAAGGGCATAATGGTCAACATGTGAGCAATTAACGGAATCATGCATATTAATTGGATAACTAATGAACCAAGGTGTATAATCACAGAGGGTTATACTAGCATGTATCCTAGTCCAATTAAAGCTCTAAGGTATTTCTAAAACATACCAAAACGGGTCAGAACTGAAGTCAAAGCAAAAGCAAAAGTCAAAGCTTTGCGACTTTCGGTTCCGAACCGAGTCTAAACAGAAAATTGTCGGGTTGAACATGTTTAGACATGTTCTTACATTAATTACCAAGTTATATTAATGATCAAACAGGTTGTATGGGTCCTACATTGCTAATTATGCATAAATTAGAAATTAAGCATTCTGTTGACTTTTCAATAACAAGTTTGACCCGACATTTGACCTAGTTAGAGTGGGAATCAGATGGTGCCCTTTTAAGGGTTTAATGCCCACATAATTACCAACTTATAACTACTTTCAATTCGACTAATCACTGGACCATTAGTGATTAATCGCTAAGTCAACCGTTAATTACGACGGTTTGACTTTTAAGCTAAAACTAAGCAAAAACTTAACTAAGAAAGGTTAAGCATACTTACTGAAGTCCTATGCACGATTTGTGAAGCTTAGAGAGAATTCTTGAGCTCCAGAAATGTTCCAAAGTGCAGATGGAAGGTGTGAGAAAATGGTTGCAACATCATGGCCTTTTATAGTGCTTTAATCACAATGGATTGTTGACATACAACACTACCAATGGTCCTTGATCAATAACACATGTCCCTAAGGGCCTAGGGGTTGTTTAGGGGTCGCCCATGGAGTGAAACAACTGATTAAAGTCGGTTATAGCGCATATACAGGCTGCTGTCTGATGTTTTTGTATCTGGGTGGGCCAGGCGGCCCGCGTAAGATGTTGTTATGGGCTACGCGGCCCGCTTGGGCCTTCTGTTCAGACTAAAACGTTTTCAAGTTGTTGCATCTCGTCTCTTGGCCTTTCGAAGGATCAACCAACTTATTTCTTGCACTTTGAACCCTCCCAATTTACCTATAAGGGCTTCAAGACTTAAACCCATTTTATTTAGCCCTTGATCACTTTGTTATTCCCCGAAAAGTCATAACTTTTCAACGCTGACGCTTTGATCTTAACTTTCTCATACGATAACGAAACTTTATGAAATTTATATCGTGCATTCTAGTGAGCAGAATTAACCGTTACAAAGCTTCGGGTTTGTCAAAAGGTCACTCAGAGGTATAACTTAAACATGTTGACACATTTAACCCCTGTAGTTTGTAATCTCTCACTTTCTTTCATATTTAGCTTCGTATGATCCATGATTTATTCATTTGAAGGTATGAGCATCATGTAGGGTTAATGTACAATATATTTATTTACTGTTCACATTTAGAACTCGTATATTCACATACTTTCCATGATTGTCAACTTTAATCCTTCTATAACATTCTTTCACACGTTCAAACATATGACACGTGTCAACTCATTATAGGACGTGAATTTTCGAGGTGTTACATCCTCACCCCCTTAAAAGAAATCTCGACCTCGAGATTTACTGAAATAAATAAGGGTACTTCTCTTTCATTGTGGACTCAACCTCCCACGTATATTCGGGACCTCTACGGGCATCCCATTTCACCTTTACAATAGGCACATGCTTCCTTCGAAGCTTCTTAACCTGTCGATCTTCAATCGACATTGGTTTTTCCACAAATTTTAAGCTCTCATCTATATGCACATCTGTATGTGGTATGACCAGTGATTCGTTAGTGAAACACTTCTTCAGATTGCAGATGTGGAATACATTATGAATACCACTGAGCTCTTCAAGTAAGTTTAACTTATAGGCAACTGATTATGTATCTCGGACTTAACTTGCCTTTCTTACCAAATCGCATCACTCCCTTCCAGGGTGATACTTTAAGCAACACTTTGTCACCTACTTCGAATTTCATAGATTTACGCTTTGGATCGGCGTAACTCTTCTGCCTATCCCGGGCAGCTTTGAGACGGTCACGAATCTGGACAATCTTGTCCGTCGTTTCAAAGACTATCTCTGGTCCTGATAATTGGACATCTCCAACTTCCGCCCAACAAACGGGCGTTCTACACTTTCTACCGTATAAAGCCTCGAAAGGCGCAGCCTTGATGCTGGTATGGTAGCTATTGTTGTAGGAGAATTCGATTAACGACAGGTGGTTATCCCAACTACCACCCAAATCAATTACACATGCACGAAGCATGTCTTCCAAAGTTTGGATTGTACGCTCACTCTGACCGTCTGTCTGAGGATGGTAAGCCGTACTAAAATTCAAACGCGTGCCCAAAGATTGCTGGAAACTTTTCCAAAAATGTGGCGTGTATCTAGTATCTCTGTCAGAGATAATAGACATAGGTATGCCATGTAAAGCTACAATCTTATCCACGTACAACTGGGCTAACATGTCGGAGCTGTAAGTCTCCTTGATGGGTAAGAAATGTGCTGACTTAGTCAGTCTATCAACTATAACCCATATCGTATCATTTCCTTTCCTTGTCTTGGGTAACTTGGTGATAAAATCCATAGTTACCATTTCCCACTTCCAAGTAGGAAGTTCAGGCTGTTGTAGCAAACCTGACGGTTTCTGATGTTCTGCTTTGACTTGCGCACACGTCAAGCATTTAGCTACATAGGTAGCTACAGACTTCTTCAAGCCTATCCACCAATAGTTTACCCTTAGATCCTGGTACATCTTATCAGCTCCAGGATGAACGGAATATTTAGAACTATGGGCTTCCTGGAGAATAACATCCCGAAGTCCTCCATAAATTGGAACCCATATTCGTCCATTCAATCTCATAATTCCATCCTTGCCAAGATATAACTGCTCCTCAGTGACTCCTAGCTTTTCGTTAGGATAGTTAGCTTCCAACACAGCTTCCTTCTATGCAGCTAACAACCTCTCATTTAAACTGTTCTTAATCTCAATGCTCTTGGCATTGATTCGGATGGGTTTCACCCTTTCCTTTCGACTCAAGGCATCAGCGACTACATTCGCCTTTCCGAGATGGTATCTGATTTCACAATCATAATCATTTAAAGTCTCCATCCAACGGCGCTGCCTCATGTTTAAATCCTTCTGATTAAACAGGTGCTGGAGGCTCTTGTGATCAGAATAGATCACACACTTGATTCCATATAAATAATGCCTCCATAGCTTCAGTACAAATACAACGGCACCCAACTCCAAGTCATGGGTGGTGTAATTCTTTTCGTGCACATTTAACTGCCTTGAAGCATAGGCAATAACCTTGCCTTTCTGCATAAGCACATACCCCATGCCAGTGTGTGATGCATCGCAGTAAACTACGAATTCTTCGGTGCCTTCAGGCAATGTCAGTACAGGAGCGTTGCTCAACTTTTGTTTAAGGATATCAAAGGATTCTTGCTGCTTAGGGCCCCAAACGAACTTTACTTTCTTCTTAGTCAAGGACGTTAAGGGTGCAGCAATCCTTGAAAATTTTTTAATGAAACGCTTGTAATATCCTGCCAATCCCAGGAAGCTACGAATCTCTGTAGGCGTCTTTGGCTCTTGCCAGTTCATAACAGCTTCAACTTTAGCGGGATCTATTTGGATTCCGCGTTCGCTAACCACGTGTCCAAGAAATTGGACTTCACGAAGCCAAAACTCACACTTGGAAAATTTGGCGTAGAGTTTCTCATGATGTAGAAGTTTAAGAATACAACGAAGGTGTTTCTCATGGTCAGTTTGGTTCTTTGAGTAGATGAGAATGTCGTCGATGAAAACGATGATGAATTTATCTAGGTACGGCTTGCAAACGCGATTCATGAGGTCCATGAACGCGGCAGGTGCATTAGTGAGCCCAAAAGGCATCACTAGGAACTCGTAATGACCATAACGAGTCCTAAATGAAGTTTTGTGTACGTCTTCATCTCTAACCTTCAGTTGGTGGTAGCCTGACCTCAAGTCAATCTTCGAGAAATAGCTTGCCCCCTGCAGTTGATCGAACAGATCGTCGATCCTGGGCAAAGGATACCTATTCTTTATTGTGACCTTATTAAGTTCACGGTAATCGATGCACAGACGCATCGATCCATCCTTCTTCTTGACAAACAAGACTGGTGCTCCCCAAGGAGATGAACTAGGTTTAATGAAACCTTTAGCTAGAAATTCATCCAGTTGTGTCCTCAATTCCTTCATTTCTGTTGGTGCTAACCTGTAAGGTGCTCTAGCAACAGGTGCTGCTCCAGGGATGATGTCAATTCTGAATTCCACTTGCCTATCTGGTGGTAAACCAGGTAGTTCTTCGGGAAAAACTTCTGGGTATTCAGAAATGACGGGGATGTCTTCAATCTTGGGTTTCGGCTCATCAATAGTCACCTGTGCCATGTAGATGACACAACCCTTCTTCAAACACTTAGAGGCCTTGAGCATAGTCACTTGCTCAGGCAGTCCATACCGGGTATCTCCCTGAATGGTAAGTGATTCACCAGACGGAGTCTTGATCACCACTTGCTTCTTATTACAGACAATTTGGGCCTGGTCATGAGATAACCAGTCCATGCCTAAAACGATGTCAAAACCGGCCAACTTCAAGGGAAGTAAGGACAAAGGAAAAGAGTGGTTCTTAATGGATATGAAACATCCATCTAATATGGTTGAGGCGGTTTCTAAGGTGCCATCTGCTAACTCCACCTCATATTTCACTCTTAGGGTTTTAACAGGTAAATTCAGCAATTTGCAAAACTTATTATCTACAAATGATTTATCAGCGCGTGAATCAAAAAGTACTCTTGCATAGATATCATTTATGAGAAAGGTACCTGTGATCACGTTATCGTCTTGCACAGCCTCCTTCGCATCCATCCTAAAGACCCTAGCATTGGTCTTCTTGGCCTCTTCAGGCTTCTTGGCGTATTTAGGGCAGTTGGTTTTAATGTGCCCTTTCTCATTGCAACTGTAGCACGTTGCATACTTCAGCTTTTTGCAATCCAAGCTCTTGTGTTCCTTGGACTTGCATATCCCGCAAGCAAAAGTTCTTGACTGAGTCTGCGAGTTCGATTCGAGCCTACACTTCCCGAAGTGCTGTTTCTTGCAGACTTTGCATTTGGGCTTCTCACCAGACTAATGCCCATATTTCCTTGACTCAGACCCCTTCTTGTTGTCACTGTTTCCTCGGTGCTTCTTTTTTGACCTCCGTGAATTATCATCTTCACATTTTCTTTTCTCAGCATCTTTGTTCCTCAGCGATCTTTGTCTGACCGCATCCAGAGTGAGGGACAAAGATATGTCAGCTACCGACCTGAAAGTCGTTGGCCGAGAGGCCTTCACGCTTGCCTTTATCTCAGGGGCTAAACCCCCAATGAAACGAGCGATTCGTTTGGGTTCCGGGGTCACCAAATACGGAACCAACCTCGACATTGTATTAAAGCTCGTGAGGTAAGCTTGGCAATCTAGATTGGTCATTACTAACGAAAGAAAATCTGACTCAATCTTCTCGACCTCATGCTGAGGACAGTAATTCTCCCTGATGAGGGCAATGAATTGTTCCCATGACATGTTGTACAATGGGATTTTCCCAGTGGCTTGAATCAGTGATCTCCACCAGGCTAAAGCCTCGCCTTTAAAAGATTGCGACACAAACTTGACTATATCCCTCTCAGCGCACCTGCTGATATCCACTACTGTATCCATCTCATCTAACCACGTCATGCAGTCAATGGCTCCTTTTTCCCCAGTGAAATCTCTGGGTTTGCATGAAACAAAGTATTTATAGGAGCAACCCTTACTACGGGGTTCTTGATTTAGTACAATCTGTTGAGATGGAGCACTGTGGTGGTTTGAGGAGAGTCGATCATCATCTTTCTTCGGTTCTTCCTTCTTGGAAGATGGCTTCGAATGCGGTGTAGATAGGGTCCTACTTCGAGTCCCACTATATTCTTCGTATTGCCGCTCTAAGGCCTTTGTAACTGCGTCGTCTACTAACGCTTTCAGTTCAGCACCCGTTAGATTAATTCGGGCGTTATCATTATTCTCCCTTGGGTGGCTATTAATTTCATCTGAGCCAGCCATTTAATTTGAGCTGTTGCATAAGAAAATGACAATAGTTTACTTGGGAGTTTATCATAGAATTGTCTTTTATGGCAATTCATTAACCATGGTATACATAGACCATATTTGGTTAATTTATA
The DNA here is from genome assembly GCA_030545235.1 of Helianthus tuberosus. Classification (NCBI taxonomy): domain Eukaryota; kingdom Viridiplantae; phylum Streptophyta; class Magnoliopsida; order Asterales; family Asteraceae; genus Helianthus; species Helianthus tuberosus. Next base: position 32,981,437 of record CM060383.1, on the reverse strand, counting down.
AATCATATTTATTTATGATTTTCATTATAATTTATCCTTATTATAAAAACAATAATAGTTTTATTTGTGGCACAAAAGGCCTAGTCACAAGGACATTTATAAATTATAAGCTATAATTTCAGAGGATCAAAGCTTTTAAGGCTTGAACATAGTTCATTACCTTTTTCGGACAGGGAGTCATAGCTACCACTGACTTTTGGCTCACGTAAAAATGAGCAAGGCCCGTAGGCACTATGTTACCAATGTATGGTCAAAACATGATCATCTTAATTGATGATTTAAACCCATGATTCAGAGATCATTAAATTGGGTTAGGAATCTTTTGAAGAATCCTTATATAAGAATGACGTGTGTGATTTTAACGAATCACATCTGCCAGGAGTGTTAACATGTTTACAGATGTTAACAGGGGTTTGAATCTTTTAAACAGGTCTTACCATTTTGGCCAGGTCTTTACAATGACACTCAGGCTAGGTTTCACTCTTAAGATTCTTATTCAATATTTAATAGGCAGATCATTATTAAAAGGAATGATTTTGATTTATTTATTTCATATATAATATATTTATGCACATAGCGACAAAAATGAAATTTATAAATTTAAACATTCCATTAATTATTAATAGATTACACGTCGCCCTAAACGAGACTTTTCAACAAACAAGTTACCCACGCAGGGGTCAAGCAACATACTAGTCCATGCAGGGACTTAAAAAAACATCATACCCTCGTAGGGGTTAACAGAAAGATAGACCCACGCAGGGGTCAAAATAAACAAACATACCCACACAGGGGCTAATACAATAAGACAGGCCCACGCAGGGGCTCAACAGATACAAGGAAATTACAACAACAGTGGAAGGATTCAATGGTCCTTCTTGCTCTTCCCTTTTATTAGGCTTGTCAATCCTTGGAAGAAGGTTTGTCGCTCCCTGCGATCTCGGTGAAAGTCTCGCTCGACCTGGTCCAGTCTCTGAAGAATTTCCTCTCGTTCTGGGGGAGAAAACCGTGGCGGCTGTGATTGTGTTCGTATTATAGGTCTGGCAGGTATTTGGTACCTATGAGTTGGGTATCCTGCTCCCCAAGGAGCTCCATACGGCCCTTCAGGGTTAAAGGCGTTATAATTGGATGCTACCAAGTATGGGTCGGCTTCAGCGTAATTGTAGTTGGTGTGAATCAGCGGCCCAAACGGGTTGTACGTCATAGAACCTGTGTATGCTGGAATCGGGTTATCAAAACCCATCGGAGGTGGTTACGGTGCAACTGGGTTCGAAGGTCCACCCATTTGTGGATCTTCTTGAGGTGGCGGATAATGACTGCCACTTGATTGTCGAGGAGAGCTAAAATGAAAGTCCCCTCCTCGTGCAGACATACGTGCTCCAGTTCTCCTACACCTCAGCGGTTGCGGAGGTGCCAGCTGAACTGGTGGTGGTGGAGGCGGTGGCGTGACTGCCACAAATCGTGAATCCTCAGAGGGATCCTGCTGCTGCTGCTGGTGAGGCGACGAATGATGCGAGGGTGTAAAATACCACTCGTGTTGATTAAATCGTGCCTGGTATCTGTCCGGACCATGGTAGGGTGATCCGTGAAAAGACGAACCATCCGAGACCTCAATAGGATGGTTGGGAGTTCCGGTTGCGGGCTCGACTGGATCGGTGTCCTCGTCCATATCTTCCGCATGATCGCCGGAGAAATGATCCTCCGGCCCCAATGGGTTAAAACCCACTGGTTCTTGTATGTAATTTGCCGGGTTAAACCGGCCCCTAAAAACAGGTGTAGGGTCACCAAAAGAATGGTGCGATAGGGATCGTTGAAGAGGTATGTAAGAAGGTTGAGGGTTGTCGGGCTCATTTTCCAACTGTGGCCCATATGAGTTGTGAATGGGAGGTGTCGAACTGTGTGATACAGATCGTCTAGCTGGTTTAAATAGGTTCCTCCGGTTTTCTCTAGGGTCAGCACTCGCAGTGGTGGTAGGAGTTCGCATGTGCGAAGGTCCTGCCTCGTCGTCATTGGGGGCGGTGATTGGCCCTTTGCCTCTTCGTCGAAAGAATCTTGGCGGCATAATTAAATCCTGTCAATACAACATGAGATAACGACAAGAATATATAAAATAAAGGACAAACAAAACAAAACAAGGTAGAGTTTGTCCTATGTAATTTGTCTAGACTCGAAAGTTTTTGGAATGTGCAATTGTGTAACTGAGATTAAACACAAAAGGCTAGTGTTTAATTCACTCAGTGTTGGCTCTGATACCAACTTGTCACACCCCGAATTCCACGTGTCACCGGTGGGCCCGGTGGGGAGTATCGTGACGTGGTTGGCAACATAATAGTCAAACAACACAATATTTAATATGCACAGCGGAAGCAAATGAAAGATATATTTCAACTGAATATAATTGTAATATCGTGTATCACAAACAGTTGAAAGAATCCATAGACGGATCAAAAATAAATAGGAAATAGTAGTTCAACAGACGATAGGCATCTTAAGCTTGCGAGACTCTTTATTGATGCTAAGGAGAGAATCCAGCCTATTACGCTTAGTACCTGCATTTAATCTTTTTGGGAAAATACGTCAGTTTACACAGGTAAATACAATCAACTGACTCATTTTAAAAATGATTAAAAAATTGATTTGGAAGCACGTGGCATAAACATTTTATAACTTGGGATAATTATTTAAATATATAAACTTGTAAAAGAATTACATGTTCCTTATGCGTTCAGTAGCCCGGATCGTGCCGGATTAAAGATCAATAGATACACCACATAATCTATTTATGCACTGACGAGTGTACGCCTACACCTCGCGCGTAGGTCGTGGCCATTTCGTAAAATGATGCCAAGGATATCCGGGACATGGTCATTAACCCCCCAAAGGCTTTAAGTAAACAAAACAATTTAAATGGGCCGATCAAATTATTCAATTAACCACCATACGATGGAAGATTTAATGCCCGACCAAGCGGTATTTTATATACCGTACCCCAAGCCCGTATAGGGAAAATAAGTTAAAAGTATTTACCTGAGCAAAGTAATAATCACAATAAGAAAATGCAAGTAGCTTTTACTGGTCCTCCTAATCTGGAACGAAGGTTTATAATAACCTATTAGAATCCTAACGGGTCTTTAGTTAAGCTTAAGCTTAGAACGGTTAGTTTCAAAGATACGGTTCGTACGCATGATTAAGCGAATATCGGATAGAATGTGATTTAGACCCGACAATTTTGAAGACTTTATTAATATGGGTATTTCATACACATTCTGGATTTTGAGATAAAACCGATAAGGTTTGACCCGTCTCGGCTAATCTATGCAAACTAGTTACATTAACCGAACCGAACGCGCTAGAGGCGTAACGGGTAATTATTAGAGCCATATACAGGTTCCCTAAGTTAATATGCCTCAAATATGTTATGACATCAGTAAGATGTCTTTTATTATGCCTGAAACGAATTTTAAATACAAACTATGCCCCGTAGGGGTAGTTTGGTCATTTTCAAGGTTATAAAAGAGTTTAAGTATTAACCTGAGTTACAGGTCTGATGTAATCAGCAAAAATACTCAATTTAATAAGTTATAACAGTAGGGTAAAGTATATATGTGAAATTTATCAATTATAACCAAACTATGCACCGTATGGGCATTTTGGTAAATTCACATAAGCCAAAAAGCTCAAAACTGAAGTCTGAGTTTAACAACTTTTGCTTACTGTTAAAATATTATAATTTACCTAAAATATCAGTAGGTATCAACCCTTGTATGTTTAAAATAGTTCTAGTACATACTATGCGTTAAAAACGCTTAAAAAGGCGATTAGAAGCCATTTCCGGGTTCTATACATAAAGCTGATATTTTTATTATTCCAGAAGGCTTAAAATAATTTATTTATCATATGTAATCAGTATCAAAAGGTTTGGAGTCAATTAGATATGTAAAACTCATTTTATAGCCCGTAAGGGCATAACCGACAATTACCGGATTAAGCCTATGACTATAAGTTATGCTCATCCTTAAATTAATTAAAAATCTTCAAAAATCCCAAAATAATATATTACATCAGTGGGTAATAAGTTTGATATCAAAAAGTAGGCTTAACTAGGCTATACGCTAATTACGCCGTTTAATCGCTAAAGAAGCTTTCTAATTACGCTAATGAGCATAACTCTCAATCTACACCTCAAACTGATGTCAACTTTTGCTTGAAAGTTTATATATCAGTAACTAAAGTTTATACTCATTTACATTTTCAAAAATCACGTTTTAAGGTGAAAAGGGCATAATGGTCAACATATGAGCAATTAACGGAATCATGCATATTAATTGGATAACTAATGAACCAAGGTGTATAATCACAGAGGGTTATACTAGCATGTATCCTAGTCCAATTAAAGCTCTAAGGTATTTCTAAAACATACCAAAACGGGTCAGAACTGAAGTCAAAGCAAAAGCAAAAGTCAAAGCTTTGCGACTTTCGGTTCCGAACCGAGTCTAAACAGAAAATTGTCGGGTTGAACATGTTTTGACATGTTCTTACATTAATTACCAAGTTATATTAATGATCAAACAGGTTGTATGGGTCCTACATTGCTAATTATGCATAAATTAGAAATTAAGCATTCTGTTGACTTTTCAATAACAAGTTTGACCCGACATTTGACCTAGTTAGAGTGGGAATCAGATGGTGCCCTTTTAAGGGTTTAATGCCCACATAATTACCAACTTATAACTACTTTCAATTCGACTAATCACTGGACCATTAGTGATTAATCGCTAAGTCAACCGTTAATTATGACGGTTTGACTTTTAAGCTAAAACTAAGCAAAAACTTAACTAAGAAAGGTTAAGCATACTTACTGAAGTCCTATGCACGATTTGTGAAGCTTAGAGAGAAGTCTTGAGCTCCAGAAATGTTCCAAAGTGCAGATGGAAGGTGTGAGAAAATGGTTGCAACATCATGGCCTTTTATAGTGCTTTAATCACAATGGATTGTTGACACACAACACTACCAATGGTCCTTGATCAATAACACATATCCCTAAGGGCCTAGGGGTTGTTTAGGGGTCACCCATGGAGTGAAACAACTGATTAAAGTCGGTTATAGCACATATACAGGTTGTTGTCTGATGTTTCTGTATCTGGGCGGGCTAGGCGGCCCGCGTAAGATGTTGTTATGGGCTACGCGGCCCGCTTGGGCCTTCTGTTCAGACTAAAACGTTTTCAAGTTGTTGCATCTCGTCTCTTGGCCTTTCGAAGGGTCAACCAACTTATTTGTTGCACTTTAAACCCTCCCAGTTTACCTATAAGGGCTTCAAGACTTAAACCCATTTTATTTAGCCCTTGATCACTTTGTTATTCCCCGAAAAGTCATAACTTTTCAACGCTGACGCTTTAACCCCTTGTATACGAATTTGATCATAACTTTCTCATACGATAATGAAACTTTATGAAATTTATATCGTGCATTCTAGTGAGCATAATTAACCGTTACAAAGCTTCGGGTTTGTCAAAAGGTCACTCAGAGGTATAACTTAAACATGTTGACACATTTAACCCCTGTAGTTCGTAATCTCTCACTTTCTTTCATATTTAGCTTCGTATGATCCATGATTTATTCGTTTGAAGGTATGAGCATCATGTAGGGTTAATGTACAATATATTTATTCACTGTTGACATTTAGAACTCATATATTCACATACTTTCCATGATTGTCAACTTTAATCCTTCTATAACATTCTTTCACACGTTCAAACATATGACACGTGTCACTCATTATAGGACGTGAATTTTCGAGGTGTTACACCTGGATATAGCTACGGCTGTAGAAGCCTTTAAAATGGGATTGCTTAGGGATTCCTTATTCTATGATGATCTTGTTATGACCCCATGCAGGAATCTTGATGAAGTAAGAACCAGAGCCCTTAGGTTCATCCGTCTAGAGGATGACAAAAGGATCCAGGAGAGATTGACAGGATCCTCCAAATAGGAGAAGCAAGGATCCTACTTTAAGAATAACAAGTTCAAGTCCTACAACAAGTCTGACAACCAGAATGTGCATGCAGTGGAACAGGAAGAGGATGATGAGGATTATCCTCCCATTTCTGAATACTGTTTTTCTGTTGATAACAATGAACTAATCCTTGCAATGCAGAATCTAGGTGAAAAAGCTAGGTGGCCGAGAAAAAGTGATAAACCAGCTGCTACAAAAGATAAGTCCAAGTGGTGTGCATATCATGAGGATTTCGGGCATCTCACTGAAGAGTGTATTGCACTTAGGAAGGAAATTGGTTACTTGTTAAGCAAGGGCCCTTTGAAAGAGCTTTTGGGATGAAAGAAGTCAAGGATCCAGGATCCTGAAAGGATCCCGGAAAAGGCTCCTGCTCCTCCAGCAGATGCACAAGTAATAAACTTCATATCCGGCGGATCAGACATTTGTGGTACTTCCTTTTTAGCAGCCAAAAGACATGCCAAGGAAACCAAGATGGATAATGGAGACTGACCCATCCGGACGTCCACTGTCACCGAGGATAAGATCATAACTTTTGATGAGGATGATCGTCTTGATGTTCAGGATCCTCATCATGATGGTCTTGTTATTACCCTGTTTATTTCTAATCATTTTGTTCGCAGGATCCTTATAGATGGAGGAAGCTCTGTGAACATCATTCAGCTTGATGTCCTCAAGAAGATGAATATCCCGGAGTCTGATATTGTCCCAAGATCCTCAGTCCTTGTCGGATTCAGTGGGGAAACCAAGAACACACTGGGGGAAATCAAACTCCCCATCTATATTGAAGGACTCCATTCTTATCAGAAATTTTGTGTTATAGATTGCTTATCTTGTTGTAAAGTTATCCTTGGCAGGCCATGGATACATGACACGAAGGCAGCCCCATCTACTTATCATCAGTGCGTGAAGCTTCCTAGTCCATGGGGAGTGGTGAAAATTGAGAGTGATCAACAAGAAGCTAAGAACTGCTATACCTCATCAATGAAGCCAGCCTCAAGACCAAGGGAGCAATAGCAATTAAAGTATCCTTCAAGAGATGTCTTGGAGGCAAGAGAACAGGATGTAAAGGAAATCCTCATGGATCCTCATGATCCTGAATCCAAGATCTTCATAGGATCAGGGATCCTTAGCAACGTTGAACAGGATCTAGTATCCTTCCTTAAAAGAAGGAAACCTACCTTTTCCTGGAAGCATGAAGACATGACAGGTATATCTAAGGATATAATTACTCATAAGCTTGGCATTGACAGGTCATTCAAGCCTATACATCAGAAGAGGAGGAAGTTTGCACCTAAAAGGAATGCTATTATCCAGGAAGAGGTAGATAAACTACTTCGGGCTGGAATGATAAGAGAGGTTAAGTATCCAAGGTGGTTAGCCAATGTGGATGTTGTTCAAAAGAAAAATGGAAAGTGGAGGGTATGTGTCGATTTTACTGATTTAAACAAGGCATGTCCCAAGGATCCTTTCCCATTACCCCACATTGACTCCATGGTGGATGCTACCGCGGGTCATGAGTTGTTGACTTTTATGGATGCTTCATCTGGATTTCAACAAATTCAGATGGAACCATCTGATCAAGAGGATACAGCCTTTATGACCCCAACTGGTATATATTGTTATATTGCTATGCCATTTGGACTAAGGAATGCAGGTGCTACTTATCAAAGGCTAGTCAATATGATGTTCAAGGAACAAATTGGACACACTATGGAAGTCTATATAGATGACATGGTGGTTAAGTCCAAGAAAGCTGAGGATCACCTTAAAGACTTGGAGGAAGCATTCAATATCCTTGATAAATTTAATATGAAACTAAATCCTTCCAAGTGTCTTTTTGGTGTTAAAGTAGGTAAATTCTTAGGCTATATGGTGACAAAAAGGGGCATTGAAGCAAGTCCAAAGCAGATTAAGGCTATTGTGAACATCAAATCTCCTGCCAATGCCAAGGATGTGCAAAGATTGACAGGCAGGATCGCAGCCTTGAACAGGTTCATATCCAAATCCTCTGAAAAATGCAAGGAATTCTATGACATCCTGAGGAAGAACAAGAAATTTGAATGGACTGAGAAGCATGAAAGTGCCCTCAAAGCTCTTAAGGATTACCTATCCTCAGCCCCCGCCTTGATGAAACCAGAAAAGGGGGATATATTATCCTTATACTTAGCGGTATCTTCAAAAGCAGTAAGTGCGGTCCTTGTTAAGGATCACCGAGGTACACAACATCCTGTTTATTATGTAAGTAAGAGTTTACTTGATGCTGAATCCAGGTATTCACATTTAGAGAAACTTATCCTTGCATTAATTATGGCATCTACTAAATTAAGACATTATTTTGAGACTCATGCAATTATTGTTAAGACTAATTTTCCAATTAAGAATGTTCTCAGGAAACCTGAAATGTCAGGAAGGATGGCTAAGTGGGCAGTGAAGCTTAGTGCTTATAATATAAGATATGAACCTAGAACTGCCATTAAATCCCAGGCCTTAGCTGACTTTGTGGCAGATTTTAGTAGTGACTTGCAAAAGGAAGCTGAATTAGAGGTCCAACAGCTAGAAGAAACTAAGGATCCTTGGATACTTTTCACTGATGGTGCTTCTAATGTTAAAGGAACAGGGCTTGGAATACTACTAAAATCACCACAGGGGGACATAATACCCCACTCCATAGCTTGTGAATTTCAAACTACCAACAATGAGGCTGAATATGAAGCCTTGATAGCTGGTTTGCAAATTGCCAAGCATGTGAGGATCAGGTATCTTGAGGTACATGTAGATTCTTTATTGATCACTAATCACTTTAATGGATTCTATGCTGTTAAAGGTGAAAAGCTAATCAAATATTTAGAGATAGTCAAAGAATTGACACTCTCTTTTGTTTCCTTTAGTTTGACACAGGTACCAAGGGAAGAGAATGAAGAGGCCGATGCATTAGACAATCTAGGATCATCCTTGAAGATCCCGGAGGATATCAAGATCCCTATTATCCATATCCTGACCCCTGTTATCGAGAATCATGTAGTTATGGAGATAGGAGAGGATTCTGCAATCATCCCCAGTGATGATACTCAATCTCATTTAGGATCATGGATCCTCCCAATCATGAGATACATACAACATGGAGAGATTCCCACAGGAGAAAACCCTGGGGCTTTCAAAATCAAGGTATCTCAATTTACAATATTGAATAATATGTTGTATAAACGATCTCTTGCAGGACCATATCTAAGGTGCATTGAGGATCCTGAAATCCAAGAAGTCTTAAAGGATTTCCATGAAGGAGATTGTGGAAACCATACTCGGGGCAGGGCATTATTCTCAAGGATCCTGAGGACAGGATACTATTGGCCTACTATGAAGAAGGATGCTGTGGAATATGCCAAGAAGTGTGATCCTTGTCAGAGACATAGTAATATCCTTCATCAACCAGCAGAGCTTTTGCATCCTATATCCTCTTCATGGCCATTTATGAGATGGGGAATGGATATAGTTGTTGGGGGGTTAAGATGATAACATCAACATCAGTCCACCCATAAGCTAATGGTCAGGCAGAATCATCCAACAAGATCATCATCAACAATTTGAAGAAAAAGCTTGGATCCAAGAAAGGAAAGTGGGCAGAAGAACTACCTTATGTACTATGGGCTGATAGGACAACTCCCAAGAATGCCACGGGCCAAACTCCATTTTCTTTGGTATTTGGGGCAGAATCAGTGATCCCTACAGAAATGGTGGTTCCTACTGCAAGAACAAGCATTCATGATCCTGAAGAAAATGCTGAAAACTTGGTTCAAGATCTGGATACTATAGAAGAACTCAGGGATTTTGCAAGGATAAGGATGGCCAGTTATCAACAAAGGATGGCTGGAGCTTACAACAAAAATGTCAGGATCAGGAAATTCCAAGTTGGTGATATGGTGTTAAGGAAAGCATTTCAGAATACCACCAATCCTGCTGATGGAAAGTTGGCACCAAAGTGGGAAGGCCCTTACTTGATTGAAGCTGAGGCAGGAAAGGGGGCATATCGATTGCTAACAATGGAAGGTGATTTGCTACCAAGAGCCTGGAATGTTGTTCACTTGAAAAAATACTTCATGTGATAAGGATCCATGATCCTTACCTGACAAGTATCCTTGAAGGACCCTTACAAGACAGATGATCCTCATTGTGGTAATATTCTAATCTCAAACTATTTCATTCTTTAGTTATCTTATATAAGGATAAGGATCCTGCATCCTTTATCCTCCTTTCACTTGATTCTGAGTTTTGAAGGTTCAGGTATCTTTAACAAAGGATTGAGTATCCACAGAAGTATCCAGTTATATGGGCTTGACCCCAGTTATATGGGCTTGACCCCAGTTATTTGGGCTTGACCCCAGTTATTTGGGCTTGACCCCAGTTTGGGCATGTCCCCAGTTTCGCCAGTAGCGCACGATGATCCTGGTATAGTTCATGGCAATGGGACTAGAACTCGCTTTAGGGGCTGACAATTTCATTGTACTGGCTGTATCCAGGATCCTACGTATAATGGTAGATGTACCATACATCTGTTCCTAAGGTTTCTAACGTTTTCACGTTAGCTAAAGTTTTGGCATTTTCATGTCACTAAGTTTGGATAGTCGCCAGTGAGGACCATACTCCAGTTTACACACGATCCTTTGGGCTTGTCCCCAGTTATTCTTTGGGCTTGTCCCCAGTTATCCTTTGGGCTTGTCCCCAGTTATCCTTTGGGCTTGTCCCTAGTATATTGGGCTTGTCCCCAGAATTGTTGGGCTTGTCCCCAGTAACTAACTCTTATCTTATATTGGCTTAGTCCCAAGTTGTATCCTATTTCCGGTTTTTGAAGCTAAACAGCCAAGGATCCTTGATCCTTACCTTCTACTAAGGTTTGTCTTTTGGTTAACCTGAATATAAATGTTAAAGGTTAGGATCCTAACTTGGATTCTTAGGTATGATCCTTAACTATTTTGATTTTATTCATTATTCATCTGAGTTACCCTTATCCTTTGACAACTGAACTTGCGATCCTTAAATTACACTAGTTTTCATAAATTGTTGACTATAGGATATGTGATCCTTGATCATATCCTAAACTTTTTGAGAATATTTATTAATTTTTTCTTCTTTACTTAATAAATTCAGACAAAATGTATATCACAACAATTGAAAAGTAAAGTATTCACAAGGATAACAACACGAGAAAAAGCCAAAAAGTTAAAGTTATTTTACTCACAAAACATTAAACCCTTTAAGGTTGTCAAAATTGCCAACCCACGTTTCTACCAGCAAAACGTGGCCCGTCCACATGGGTTGGCAAAGGGTGTCCATTGTTTACGGGTCTTGATAATGCAGGAAATTAAGGCGGAAGGATAACGAGTGGCTTCATCCCCCAAACAGAGGATCCATCCACCACCCATTATCCTACCTATTGTCTGAGGATCCATGATCCATAACCCTAGAAACTATTGTTCAAATACAACCCAAGATTGTTTCAAAACACCATAACCAAAATAAAACTACCAAGTCCTAAAAAATGGGCTCCGGCCGCGTCTAGAAATATCCATCATCGCCCATTCCTGCAGCCTACACCTTTGCTGCATCACCACCAGCATCATCAGCATCAGCATGATCCTTTCCACTTCCACTCGCCTCAATTGATAAGACCTCACCAGCCTCTTCTTCGTCATCCAGCTCAGCCAACCTTGCCTTCCAGCCCTCTACGTCCCAGCTGCTCTTGTCAAAGTCAGGATCCAGAGCTTCTTGGGCCATCTGCAACAGGGTTTTGTACATAGCAATGGCAGCGGAGACTTTGGCATCATTGGTGATTTCAGCCTTCTCTTGGTCAGCAGTGATGTGAGCTAGGACAAGTTCCCTCTTTACCAGATTGACATCATTTTCGAGGGAGGCAATCTTCTGATCCTTGGCTAGCATGATCTTCTGGAGGTCCAAACACTTTTGTTCAACCTCTTCAACATTGCCTACGTAGTCTTCGATTTCAGCAAATTTCTGCAAAAAGACAATGTGAAGTTTAGGATCACATGATCCTCAAATGGGCAGGACAACTAAGCTAAGTCAGTGATCCTTACATCAGCAAAGTACTCAAAGAACTGGTGGCGGATTAAAGGCAGACCTTCTAGATTGTCAGCCTCAGAGGCTTTCCTCTTCTTTCCCTTGGAAGCAGTAGCCTTGGGGATGGCAGTACTTGGGCTAGCAGCAGCCTTCTTCCTTCCAGACCTGGGACCAACAGTGGTGAGATCGGTGACACTGAAGCGAGTAGCAGACTTCGATGATTTTCCAGCACCTACACACCCAAAACAGATAAGTATCCTTATTTCATTTTTAATTTAAACATTTAGTTATGCACAAAATGGGATACTTACTTGACATTGTGACAGAACTTGAGGATACCTCTTGAGAGTCCTGGGTATTTGCTTGGAATGATCTTATTGCAGGATCAAGCCTCCGGAAAGCAGCAAGCCTTTCCTTCGTTGCAGGTGTTGTAATAAGGTGTGCGATAGTAATAGCTGCAAAATAGAAACGAAAGGATGTTAGTGATCCTCAACAAAAACATGGTTATCCTGTGATCCTTCTCAGGATCCTCTATCCTACCATGGATGGTCCATTTACTAGGCAGATCCTTTCCATCAGGGATAGAATCCCTTCTGACAAAGAAGAATCGCCGTTTCCAGTTGGTGTCATTCTTAGTGGCTTTGAAGATGGGGTGTTCTTCACCAGGTTTATGTTTGAGTAGATATCGGTGAGATCCATGGCTCACGAGGTCATACATCTCTGCAAACTCCGACATTCCCAAATCAATACCTTCACGCTCAATGATTCTTTCAAGGGTATACAAGACCCTCCAGATCATTGGCATTGCTTGGATGTAGGAGATGCCGGTGAGAGAGAAGAAGGATTGGGTGAAATCTGGAAAAAGGATACGAGTATCCTATTGTAAATGGGGTAACTGGAAAAGCTACCCAGGTTTCAAAAACATAGTCACTCAGGACGGTGGGATCAAAAGTTTTGAAAACGGTGTTTGCCCGGAAACAATGGCGGATCCTGTCTATCTGCGGATCAGTAAAGCAACATCGTTCCTTTGCAGAGTCTTCGATGATCTTTTGGCTCTTCAAGGGACTGTCCTTCTTGTGATCCTTAGCTGGTGAGGATCTCAGCATCATCTTGGACATAACGATGGTGAAGAAGAAGAAACAGAATGAGAAGATGAAGAGAGAAAGGAATGACAAGTACCTGATCAAGTCTTCGAATGAAGATTTAAAGGATGAAACGCACGAATTTAAATGCTTCCTAACCCTTATCTCTAATTTCAATTTATAATCATGATCTTGCAGGATAGTCACTTCAGTGACGTCAGGATGGCAACGGCTAGTCAGAAAGTAACGGCTATATATCCGCTGGTTTGTTACGGATAAGAACGAGAAAATACAACTCGTTTATTTACACTTCACTCCTTATATTTTGGGGGCAATTGTTAGGGGAGGATTTTCCTAAGATCAGTGATCCTCAATTACTGTTGGGTTTAAGGATCCTCAATTCTGTCTGAATTAGTGATCCTCAGAGAGTATTGTAGGATTAGGATCCAGGATCATCATAAGGACCCTTATACTAACGATTGTCTGCTTTGAATATGATGTTGTTTTGCAGGAGTACGAGCTTGGACTTGGTCTTGGCGATATTCCTGGAGCATATTCCATATTTATTCCGCACGTGCTTGACTGAAATGGACGTTATGGAGGTCATGGAAGACTTGCACAAAATGCGGATAGTTAGTTAGCTTAGATATTTTCCAAATTTAAAAGGGGATAACGAGCTAGATTAGAACACTTGGCTATTTTTAGCTTAACACACACACTCGTAACTGCTCTCATCAGCTCTCGACAATTCACTTGGCGATTACACACTTTTTTGCACATTACACACTAGTGATCCTTGTAACAAGCTCGCTATCATCCAAAGTTGTAATACATTTTTGTTTACTCTGAGTTGGTGATCGGTAGTTTCCATCACCCGAGGTTTTTTATGCCGGAGATCAACTCTTGATCAAGGGCTTTTTCCTCGTATAAATCTTTGTGTCACTTGTTCATTACATTTCTGAGTGATCCTTAGCATTGTTCATTGATTCAAGCATCACACCTCATAACAGAAAGTTTGGTTGCCTTATCTTAGCTTGATTTTTGACCAAAACAGTACCTGCTTGATCTTCGAATGAGGATTTAAAGGGTGTAACGCACGAATTTAAATGCTTCCTAACCCTTATCTCTAACTTGAATTTATAATGATGATTTTGCAGGGATGTCGCTTCAGTGACGTAGGATCTGCAACGGATAGTTAGATCCTAACGACTATATATCCGTTAGTTTGTTGCAGATAAGATCAGAAAATATAACTCGCTAATTTACACTTTACTCCTTATATTTTGGGGGCAATTGTTAGGGGAGGATTTCCCAATCCTAAGGATCACGGATCCTCCAGTGCTGCCAGGATCATGGATCCTCAATTCTGTTTGAATTAAGGATCCTCAGTACGTGTTGCAGGATCAGGATTCAGGATCCTTATTGTTATCCTTATACTAACAATTGTCTTCATTATGCGTAAGCTTGTTTTGCAGGAGCAAAGGCATGGACCAAGTCTTACCAAAATTCCTAGAGCATATTCCCTCAATATTCCGCACGTGCTTGGTTCTTGTGGACGTTATGGAGATCGTGGGGAGCTTGCACAATTTGCGGATAGTTAGTTAGTTTAGTTATTTCTAATTTAAAATGGGGATAACAAGCTTGAGTTAGAACACTTGGCTAATTTTAGCGAAATACACACACTCTCGTAACAGCTCTCAATCAGCTCTCAAACACGACTTGGCGATTTAATACATTTTTGCACATTACACACTAGTGATCCTTGTAACAAGCTTGTTATCATCCTGAGTTGTAAACTTCTTTTGATTAATCTTAGTTGGTGATCGGTAGTTTCCATCACCCGAGGTTTTTTACGCCGGAGATCAACTCTTGATCAAGGGCTTTTTCCTCGTATAAATCTTTGTGTCATTTGTTTATTACATTTCTGAGTTATCCTTCACATTGTTCATTGATTCAAGCATCATTCCTCACAACAAAGATTTGGTTACATTATCTTAGCCTGATTTTTGACCAAAACACCTAATATAATATTATAGCAGGATAAGGAGTCCATGACACAAAAGCGCTGCATTGAATTGACCCCTTCAACATACACGGGCAATTTTATCTCCCCTACGGTATTCCTAGCTTCTCCACTGAAACCAACGAGCACAGTGGACTTCGAAGTAATATCCATTGGGGATACATTCATCCTCTTTAACGTTTCCAGCTGAATTATGTTGACGGAGCTGCCATTATCCACTAATATCATGCGCATAAAATGGTTAGCAACATATAACGTTATTACTAAAGCATCATGTTGAGGATCCTGGATAGTATCCCTATCATTGTTATCGAACATGATCACTTTGTCAGTTGTAAGGGTTGACATTCTGGTTGGCTTATCTCCCCTTTCTGCTTTGGCTTCTTTCGAGTGCCTTTTCGCCACAGAATATGATGTGCCGCAGATATCAGATCCTCCTGAAATAAAGTTAATTATTTTGGCATCCGTGGGAGGCGATGCCGCTCGTTCAGGATCCTTCTCAGGATCCTGACCTTTTGTAGGATCGTTGTCGGACCCGAAACAAGTTGATCAGAGGCGTTCTACTCAGAATGAAAGGCGGAAACAAACATAATGAGTTGAATTCAGCAAGATATCACTTTTAACTGTCGTTTATATTGATCTGAAACAG
Source organism: Helianthus tuberosus (assembly GCA_030545235.1). Lineage (NCBI taxonomy): Eukaryota > Viridiplantae > Streptophyta > Magnoliopsida > Asterales > Asteraceae > Helianthus > Helianthus tuberosus. Next base: position 32,965,601 of record CM060383.1, on the reverse strand, counting down.
TTTTACAGCAATACGACACTTCGACAGAGCTTCGCCGTCGGAAAACCTCTACGTAATTTCGTACCAAATGACACGGAACTAACCCTATTTATAGACTCTCTAAATCCGCATGAAACATGCTTCAAACGGAATCATTACAAGCGGAATTACCATGTAATTCCGTGCGGAATTACATGTGACCTTTTCAAATGAAATTAAGGCCTTTCATGCGGAATTAACTCTTTGCTTGATTCCTCGATCTTCGTGCCATGTGTAATGCAAGACTCGATACAAGACGAAGTCGACAAACGTATGCACCAACACCTTTATTCTTCTTTCTTCCCAAGAGATCCTTCAGATATCCCTTGCTTAAGAGATAGCTTATTTCTTTCCTTAAAGCGATGCAATCCTCAGTAACATGTCCAAAATCTTCATGGAAGGCACACCATTTGGACTTATCCTTCCAATCAGCTTTTTGTTGATTTTTTCGGGGCCATCTTGCTTTGTCTCCTAAACCCTGCATAGCATACATTAGTTCAGGTATATTAACGGAAAAACAATATTCAGACAACTCAGGATACTCCTCAGGATCCTCATCTTCAACAGCATTCACTTTCTTGCTGTCATTTCTGCCATATGGCTTAGAGCGATATGGTTTGTATGAGGATTCTGATTTCCTGTTGGTTGACTCATAGGTTGTTGACGAATCCTTTCTTACATCTTTTTGTCGTCTTCCAACCGAATATATCTTAAAGCCCTGTTACAAGCTTCATCCAGATTCCTGCAGGGTTTCATTACAAGATCCTGGTAAAATTGAGAATCCTTTTGCAATCCCATCTTGAAAGCCTGCACAGCTGTTGCAACATCAAGATATGGGATATCCAAGGATTCCCGACTAAACTTGTTCACATAATCCCTCAAGGATTACTGAGGTCCTTGAGTTATCCTGTAAAGATCACTGGTTAGTTTCTCAAAACTCCGGCTGCAAGAAAATTGACTATTAAATAAATTAACTAAATGAGAAAATGAAGTAATTGAGTGAGGAGGAACGTTTAAGAGTCATTTCAAGGCTGATCCTGTTAAGGTAGAACCAAAACCCTTGCACAGGCATGCTTCTTTGAGATCCGGAGGGATAGGGTTGATTTCCATCCTTTCCCTATACTCGGCAATATGCTCCTCGGGATCCGTAGTTCCGTCATAGAGTTTCATGTTAGGGGTCTGAAATCTTTTTGGGATTTTGATGTGCGGTAAAGTGTCGTATATTTTAGGTGTATATTTTAAGCCTTTTTTAACACTTATTTTAGCCAAGTTTTAAATTTATAAAACACGATATTTCACTAACACTAAACACACATATGGGCAAGTGCACCCATCGTTGAGCGTAGTATAGCGTTGGTAAGATACCGAGGTCGTCCAAGGACACAAGAGCTTTTAATACCGGTTTATCCTCAACGTCTAACCAAAATAAAAGTTTGGAAAAATGTTTTAAACTAAGAAAAATAAAAACTAACTAAAATGCTGAAAATAAAAATAAAATAAAAACAGATAGACAAGATGAATCACTTGGTTCCGACTCGTATCTAGTATAACCTTTGATTACTTCCGCACTTTTGCACATAATTAAGAGATTATCTTAGTTATTGTAGTAGGCCCCTCTTTTGAAGGTGACGTTACCCTCACCCCAGTAGTTTGAGTCAGCAGGGATACAATCCTAAAGGGGTGGATTATTGGAAGATAATGAATTAAGTTATTAATGCAGTATTGTGGTAGGCCCCGCTTTTGGCGGTGACGTTACCCTCGACTAAGTAGTCTGAGTCAGCAGGGATACAGTCCTAAATAGCCGGGTTATAGTATTAATAGTAGTTAACTTATGAGGGGATCAAAGAGTTTGGACCCCCGCCATCCAATACCGTGAAGTATTGAAGGAGGTCCTACTAAATTTGACCCAGGTCCATTGCAGGACCTCTAAACGCTGAACAATGGCAAGACCTTTACCAAACCGTTCCCTTAACCCCCTACCAGGTAGCCAACATACCTCCATATAGACCGTGGAGATATGAATGGTGAAAATCCTTTATTTTATATAGACAGTAAAATAATGCCAAGACACCACGGACAAACGATAAGGAAAGATCACCTTCAACATAAGTAACTAGTTATTAAAGTCATTAATACAAAACCAAATAAAAAGTGCAAAAGATTAGAAATAAAAAGTATTACACTAGACACTTTGTCTTCACCAAGTGATGTAAGAGACTTAGGCAAACATGGCCTTGATTGTCAAGAACTCTTACGATCAATCTTGGATCCCGAGACGACTCACACACTCTATGATGGACAATGGATGATGGTGGTGGATGATGGTGTTGTGATGGTGGTGGGTGGTGGATGAAGTGTGAGAGAGGTGGTGTGAAGGGATGAGATGAAATGAATCCAAGCACTCCTATTTATAGGCTGAACAGAGAGCTGGACACGGCCCCGTGTCCGCTGGACACGGCCCCGTGCCCGTCTGACACTCTCTCTCCTCATTAATTGTAATTCGCAATTACAATAAATGCGCCTGCTGTACTTTCGACACGCCCCCGTGTCCGCTGAGCACGGCCCGTGGTGGGCAATAGAAGCTTCTATAGGTTTGTCTTTTCTGCTGCTTCTTGGGCACGGCCCCGTGCTGGCTGAGCACGGGGCGTGTTCAGCCTTCTGTTTTCTCTATTTTGCTTTGGAAGGTGCCGTTTGAGGGTTCGGGCAATCCACTAATATTCCTTTTCTTATATTTATGTTGGGTTTAGCTGTCTTTTTGCTTCTTTTGTGTTTTTGAGCTCATTTAATCCTGAAAATACAAAAGGAAGACAAAAACACTCTTTTTCCAATATTAGTACTAAAAAAGGGTTAGTTTTATGCCTCATTTGATGTAATTTATATGTTGCATTTTACACACATCAAATACCCCCACACTTGAACTTTTGCTTGTCCTCAAGCAAAACTCTTTAATATTTGGCTTACACTCCCAAATGGAATAGGTAGAAGAGAAGGTTTTGGGCTTGTCATAGAGTGTCGGGATTTCCAAGATCTTTTTGGGGTTTTATTTTTATTTATTTACACTCCTATTCGTAATGATTTATTTAGAACTGTTCATAAAAGAAATTACTTATTTGGGCATAACATGCCTTTTTAAAATTCTATTTATATACAAGTTCACATACCTCACGGGGAAATCACTCACACTCGGCCGAAGGTGTATTTTTAGTGAATCACTCGAGAGCGGTCCTGGAACTTATTCCTACCATAGGCTTGCCAAGAAATCAATCCTCCTCCTTTTTAACTTTTATACCTTTGTAGATATCAAGAGGACTTTGTGGGTTAAGGGTTGGCTAGGGTTAAAGGTAGGTGGTTGGGTTAGTGGTTAGTAGAAAAAGGGCTAAAAAGCGTAACAAGTGTCGGTTCTCGTATTTTTGCAACTTTTTATTTTTGATGAAGCTTTTATTCAAACAAAGTTATTTTTGATTACTTTGTTTATTTTCTTTTTGCTTCATTTTCATTTTTTTTTTTCGAAGAACCGAACTTGTTACTAAAATAAAGGGTTAAAAATAAAAAAGGTTTTGGTGGGTGAAAGGGTTTTTTTTTTTTTTTTTTTTTTTTTTTTGGGTGATGAAACGAAAAGGTTTAGGCTCAAAGGGGCTAACTAGGGGGATTTTTGGGTAGGTGGTAAAAGAAAAAGAAAAATAATGGTGTAGAAATGAAAAATGTTAGTCCTAATGCCTCTATCATTTACTTACTCGGGTTTAAGTTGATAAGGACCGGGAATGTATTGTCATGGCAAGTTCTAGAGTCGTAAGAACCAAGCGGCTATTCACACAAGAAACGAAAAATGAGCATTTAGTCAAATGATATGAAATTGTGTGCTCAATAAAGGCTCAAAACTCACTTTTGTGGAAATGGGTTTTTATGTGATAAGTATATATAATCAAATTTTAAATAAGTTTGTCATGCCTTTTCATAATTTTCTTATGTTGGTTCTTTTTATCACTACGCTATCGGTTGTAAATTTGTAAAAATATAACCTTTTTGAGAGCTTGAATTTCCCGAGTTAAACCTAGACAAGTAAAAAAAATTGAAATTTTTGAAAAAATTTGGGGTGATTAGCGGTTCCAATAGAGTTTTGTGTAAGGCTTGTATTTAGGACTTGCAAAATTCAAGGTTTTAGCATCCCCCCCACACTTAAATTACACATTGTCCTCAATGTGTCCCAAAAATAAATTTTTAGGTTGATTAGATGTGTAAATTAGTGTTTAAAAAGCAAAATTTTGTGTTACTGGGCACTGAACACGGCCCCGTGTTATCCGGGCACGGCCCCGTGTTCAAGTGCCAGTAACAAAATTGAAATAAGAGAAACAGAAGTCTGGACACGGGGGCGTGTTGGGTGAACACGGCCCGTGTCCAGTTACCTGTACTAGGCGTTTTCTGCAGGTGGTTTGACACGGGGCCGTGTTGGTTGGGCACGGCCCGTGTTGAACCTTCTGAAAGGGAGAAAATTGTCGGGTTGCCTCGTCCTTGTGCATGGGATCATTTTTCTCGTTTCCCTTTTCATCCTTTACCACCATGAGTGTGTTTTATTCATTACAAACCATCCAAACATTAGAACCATCATTTCATTTCATCATAGAGAGAACTTACATAATCCTAAATTAAACTAGAATTAAAACTTAACTAGATAGGTCAGCAAGTACACGAGGTTATCATAAGGAGTTCTACTAATTTAGGAAAATTTCGAGAATGATTTCCCGATAGAGTAGGACTTTTAGCCGAACGAGTTCCTTCCTAAACTTTGTTTAAAGCCATTCTTCGATCTCCCTAGGGAGGAAGAATGCGGCTTCGTTTTCCTCTGTTGTTGGTGGTTGAGGGGGAACATTCACCGGGACTCCTTGCACCACTCTTCGAGGAAGCTCTTGGTGCATGGCGTACCATTCAGCTGGAATGACAACTTCGGGCACCATGTTCCACGCCCTTTGGGTTATTATGGGTACCAAAGGCGGGGAGGCGAGAAGGTTCAACCTCTGGTGCAAGAGGTTTACTTCATGGAGACAGCCCTCCAGCCCCACAGTAAGATGGTTGATACGGTCGACCAATGCTTCTTCCACTCCCGTCATTTCATCAATAGCCTCCCTTAGAGCGTAAACATAGTTTACAAGAGAGTCTTCTGCTGTTGAAGATCTCCTCCCTTGTCGGTTATTCCTTGAAGATGATCCGCTTGTTCTGCTTGCCATTTTCTGTGAAGAAAACCGAAGAAAACTAAATTTTTACAAAACAGAGCCCCTGGACACGTCCCCGTGCTCGTTGAGCACGGCCCCGTGTCCAATTGTCTGCAGGATTTTTGGCTAAAGACTCTTGGAGTTTTAAATTATTTTTATGATTTTTATCTGGGTTTTAAGCTCGGATAATTTAAAGTAAAGTTATTCAACTAACTTTAGCCCAGAATCTTTAGCAAATAATCTTACAAACTTCACATAGAGGATTGGAATCAAAGGATTTCCAAGCTTCCATGGAGGAACTTTTGAAAAATTTTGAAAGAGGAGGAAATGAATAAAAGTGGAAAGGACAAGAGGGTCCCTTGGAACCTTCTTTTGACACTTACCTAGGATGGTATGAGTGAAATTCCAGAGATCTCTGTCAATTGAAGTGGTCAAAATGAGCAGGAATCAGGCTGCATTTAAAGAAAACGACAGCGCCCTGGGCACGGCCCCGTGTTGACTGGACACGGCCCCGTGCTCAGAGAAAATCCTGACACATTTTGTCCGTATTCTGACCAAATCAGCAGAGAATCTTTTTAGTGAGCACGGGGGCGTGTTGACCTGGACACGGCCCCGTGTCTGGAGGCTGCTTTATGGAGTTTTGCTAATTCAAGGATCTCCCCGATATCGGGTGGTTCCTTACTGGTTGGAACAACCCCAAAGTGCCTAATATACCTTAATTGTCCTAGACTAAGGCGAGAACGCAAGAGGTTGTCGGTGAGGGTAATTCCTATTTTCATTCTAGGTGGACAAGTCCAACCCTTTTCCGGGCTCTTGTTAAAGAAGGTATATGCCGAATCGCTCAGGTCTATGTATGCACCGAACGAAGTCGATGGAGAGTCCTTCACGGCACAATCGACACAGGGACGACTATCGTCCAAGTCTTTGCTAGGTACGAAGGTATTTTCGGGAGCAACGAGGTTGTCGGAATGCAGTTCCAACATTTCTTCATGGGTATCGTCTTGGGGTGGATTAATAAAATCCTTCCTAAGCTCTTCTATCCATTTCAGAATTAGCTCTTCTAGTTGAAATAATTCGCTAAGGAACATTTCCCCTAGAATATCTGGCTGGGCGCATTCGAGGGAGAAATAGTGCTTATTTTTACTTTCGCCCCTCTTAAGGTTGTGAAAAGATCGTGGGTCCATGTAGTGGGGCCTATAATTTAGGAAGTAGCATTTTACTTCTTCATGTTCGCCACCACATAATTGACACCACGTACCATAAGAGTGCCGAAAGTAAAAATAATTACTATCACTCATGTTTATGTCAGAAATTACCAACCGTCGGGATCTAACAGTTCTGTTTTCAGTAACTGAAACTTGGGCACGGGGGCGTGTTGAGTGGACACGGCCCCGTGTTCAGCTTACTGTCTGATGTAAAACAGGATTGCCAGTTCCAATGATTGAGCACGTGGGCGTGTTCAGCGGGCACGGCCCGTGCTGAGCTCTGCAGAAGCTGAAAAACTAAGAAAATCCTAAAAAAAATAAAAAGAAAAATAAAAGATGATTAGGCCGTTGATTCCTAACTTTCTTAAAATCCTTGTGTCCCCGGCAGCGGCACCAAAAACTTGATGTGCGGTAAAGTGTCGTATATTTTAGGTGTATATTTTAAGCCCTTTTTAACACTTATTTTAGCCAAGTTTTAAATTTATAAAACACGATATTTCACTAACACTAAACACACATATGGGCAAGTGCACCCATCGTTGAGCGTAGTATAGCGTTGGTAAGATACCGAGGTCGTCCAAGGACACAAGAGCTTTTAATACCGGTTTATCCTCAACGTCTAACCAAAATAAAAGTTTGGAAAAATGTTTTAAACTAAGAAAAATAAAAACTAACTAAAATGCTGAAAATAAAAATAAAATAAAAACAGATAGACAAGATGAATCACTTGGTTCCGACTCGTATCTAGTATAACCTTTGATTACTTCCGCACTTTTGCACATAATTAAGAGATTATCTTAGTTATTGTAGTAGGCCCCTCTTTTGAAGGTGACGTTACCCTCACCCCAGTAGTTTGAGTCAGCAGGGATACAATCCTAAAGGGGTGGATTATTGGAAGATAATGAATTAAGTTATTAATGCAGTATTGTGGTAGGCCCCGCTTTTGGCGGTGACGTTACCCTCGACTAAGTAGTCTGAGTCAGCAGGGATACAGTCCTAAATAGCCGGGTTATAGTATTAATAGTAGTTAACTTATGAGGGGATCAAAGAGTTTGGACCCCCGCCATCCAATACCGTGAAGTATTGAAGGAGGTCCTACTAAATTTGACCCAGGTCCATTGCAGGACCTCTAAACGCTGAACAATGGCAAGACCTTTACCAAACCGTTCCCTTAACCCCCTACCAGGTAGCCAACATACCTCCATATAGACCGTGGAGATATGAATGGTGAAAATCCTTTATTTTATATAGACAGTAAAATAATGCCAAGACACCACGGACAAACGATAAGGAAAGATCACCTTCAACATAAGTAACTAGTTATTAAAGTCATTAATACAAAACCAAATAAAAAGTGCAAAAGATTAGAAATAAAAAGTATTACACTAGACACTTTGTCTTCACCAAGTGATGTAAGAGACTTAGGCAAACATGGCCTTGATTGTCAAGAACTCTTACGATCAATCTTGGATCCCGAGACGACTCACACACTCTATGATGGACAATGGATGATGGTGGTGGATGATGGTGTTGTGATGGTGGTGGGTGGTGGATGAAGTGTGAGAGAGGTGGTGTGAAGGGATGAGATGAAATGAATCCAAGCACTCCTATTTATAGGCTGAACAGAGAGCTGGACACGGCCCCGTGTCCGCTGGACACGGCCCCGTGCCCGTCTGACACTCTCTCTCCTCATTAATTGTAATTCGCAATTACAATAAATGCGCCTGCTGTACTTTCGACACGCCCCCGTGTCCGCTGAGCACGGCCCGTGGTGGGCAATAGAAGCTTCTATAGGTTTGTCTTTTCTGCTGCTTCTTGGGCACGGCCCCGTGCTGGCTGAGCACGGGGCGTGTTCAGCCTTCTGTTTTCTCTATTTTGCTTTGGAAGGTGCCGTTTGAGGGTTCGGGCAATCCACTAATGTTCCTTTTCTTGTATTTATGTTGGGTTTAGCTGTCTTTTTGCTTCTTTTGTGTTTTTGAGCTCATTTAATCCTGAAAATACAAAAGGAAGACAAAAACACTCTTTTTCCAATATTAGTACTAAAAAAGGGTTAGTTTTATGCCTCATTTGATGTAATTTATATGTTGCATTTTACACACATCAGATTTCAGCATCGCAGATGGGATACGCGAACCGTGATATCCTATGGCTGTCCTGGGATACTTCTGGAATTGGCTGGACCACCCCAGGTACACTGGATATCATGTCTTTCAGTTTCTGAAGCTCCCTGGAAAATGCTGATGTCATACCTGCATCCTGCAAAGATCCAACACCATTAGTAGCAAGAGACAAGATTATTATTATTATTAGATACATTACCAGTATGAGGATTCTGGCCATATCCTGAAGCATATCCTGAGCTTCTCACAGTCGATACTCTTACTGAAGAGGGTATCTCAGGAGTATGATTCTGAGAACGGATAGGCACAATACTCCCCTGGTTATCATCAGTATAAACTGCAGAACTGAAGTTCAAAGCCCTAGGTTGCAAGGGAGTGACAGTATCTTCAGCAGGCCTACTTCGGCCGGATTTCAAGAGTTGTATCTCTCTCATCAGCATCTGATTAGTTTCCTGCTGCTGCCTCATCTGTTCCTGTACACTACCAAACAAGTTTAGAATTTCTTCATTAGAAGCCAAAACAGGACCAGATCCCTGGGTATTGCGAACGGGGATATGTAACACCCATAATATTTTTTTAACATTTACATAACATTACAGTAAGCATTTTATATGAAAAATGTCACTTAACAAAAACTTTTACATCATAAGCATTTAAACATGTTTACAACATCCAAAACATCGTTAAAAGTGTTTACAAAATCCACTTTTATTAAAACAAAACAAGATCGAGTGCGGAAGCTTCATTGAGAGGTGTGTTCGGTTCTTGTTCGTGACTTGATCTTCACCCGGAAGTATAAAACATTCACCTAGAATCAAAACCAACATAAAAGTTAGTTTTGATAGTTTATTTACAAGTTACTACAAGTTCCATGAGCCAATCAGTTAAAATAACAAGGATTTGCAGGTTTTACACCCGTCGCGTGCCGTAATCGAAACTACGCTCAAAAACGGATTCGATTAACTAGGATATGCAAAATTTCAGCAAAAGTGACTGGACTCTACCGTAACTTACGGTAGCCACCGTAAGTTACGGTAGCCATTGGGCAAAACTGGTCTGCCGTAAGGCAGTAGAAAACTGTCGTAACAATTTATTCGCTACCGTAAGTTACGGTAGGTACCGTAACTTACGGTAGCTTTCAAACTTAACATCTGAATTCACAAATTAATAGGCTTCGAGCCCTTGGCTTTAAAATTTATTTTTAAAGACATTTGACCCGTTCAAATTTTTAAACCACAAACTTGTTTCTAATTAACCATTAAGCATACATCAACATGTTTATCTCTAAATCCTTAGTTCGGGTTTGTAACTTTTATGAATTACGCGGCTAGTTCCCAATCTATGTGTATAACTCCTTTGACCCGTTTCGAAGATTTAAACCTTTTAAGTTTAAATCTTTCCCCTTTGTTATGTACAACCTACTGTATACTTATCTACAACACACAATATGCATACCTGGTTCGGATCAACACATTTACCCGTTTAATACCTTGCGTCCATAATATGCTATTTCATAGCACCGCTAAGTCTTAACCAATTTATCCTGTGCGCATAAGACTCGACATGCATTTATAAGTATATGTCAATGGTATCGACATTGCCATTTGACCCGTTTGGTCTAAAAGACCAAACATTTTACGCTTATATATAAATGGTATTTATTTACCAATTCGTTAAGTAATTCATTTCGGATTTCTCACCATTTAGTTGTGTCTCTTAAATCCGTTTCTTACACGTTTAACTCAACATGGCTTATGCCACTTGGTGTCGTTTTATACTTCAACTTTTATCTATTTATACGTGACTAAATGGTCGTTTTCACTTTTTACTTCGTTTAGGCTTACTTATAAAGTAGTCAATCAAAAACTCATTTTATATATTTCATCACATGACCAAAATATCGTTTCAACCATTTTTACCATTAAACATGGTTTTCATCTTTTGATATGTTCCGACCCATATCAATTTGTGTCGGAACCGTATTTCGATTATAACCTTTGTTGTGTTTATAACTTATAAATAAATGTATATCCTACAAAAGGGTGTAAGCTTTACTTACCTTGCATCCGGTTATGCTCTTTTTCCGCGTACTTGATCCGTTTGACCCGCTTCTTTCCCAAGTCTTCATCTAGCTTGTCTAGAGTCAAACTATCATCATCACAATTCATAAGACGGTTAGATTAGTCATAATCATTTACGACTATTCCATCCTACGGGTTTTATGTCGAATTTATCATTCGTCCATATCAAAATTATCATTCGATCTAATCATTGGTCAGTTTGACTTTTTAAAAGTCAATTGACTTATCAACATATTCAAATGCACATTTGGTTCAATGAACTCACTTAGGCATATTTCATCCTGTGACATTCTAGGTTTTCCCGAGCAAATATCTTGTAATTACATTAGGTATGTATATATGTTACTAAATGAAAGTTGTGTTATCTTCTTGTTTTATGTAAGTGTGTATGTGAAATATATTATAATATATAAGTATGTGGTGGGCCGAGACCACCATGGACCCGACTCGAGACCATCCGTTCTTGAGTAAGCCAATCAGTTGGGTCGTGTGCACTTGAGCCCACTCGGAAACCCACTCAAGGCGCACAACCCTCTTATAATATAAGAACCTAAAACCCTCACACACACTCCCCTTTTTCACTCTCTCACTTCATCCTCACTCCCTCTCTCTAGAAAACCCTAACAAATCAAGCTCACCCCCCCCCCCCCCACCTCTCTCTCTCTCTCTCTCGGATTCAATCGACAACAACAAGGAGGATCGGTCAAGCTCATCATCACCCGGACACTTCATTTTCTCACCTTCTCCCTTGACTTGGTACCCTTTTCATCAACCGGTTAGTGTTCTAAGGTCTTGTTGGATGATTCTAGTATGATTAGTGAGTTTGTGATATGATAAATATTGTGTGTGAGCCATTGTATAAAAATGTCTTGCTAAGGTGTTCTTGTAGATGGTTATGTTATCCGATTATGCTAGATGTTCTTGTAGATGGTTATGTTATCCGATTATACTAGATGTTTTGTAAAATGGTTATGTCATCCGATTATGTAGATGTTTTTGTGAGATGGTTTTGTTAATCCGATTTATGTTATATATGATTTGTTATCCGATCTATGATTAGATGTTTTGAGACAAATGTGTGTTCAATAAGATGATGCAAGTTTTACTTGATCTTTGATCCCAATATTCCATGCTCGAATGATCTTATGAAGAACTTTATGAATATATGTTTAATGTGATATGAACATATGATGAACAATGTTGAATGTGGGATGAACATTTGAATATGCTTTGTTTGATCTATTTTGATTTGCATTTAGACAAAGAAACATGTTTAAACGGATAGTACACAAATTTGCATGAAATGGCAATCCTATTGGATAGTACATCGGGCAGGTTCTAGAAGGTCTGGTTCATCAGGTGTGCGAGTCGAGACCTCCTGTCTCGACTCGAGACCGCGTGATTTCGACTCGGAACCAACACATGACAACTCGAAACCACCCCACTACAAACCGAGACCATTCGGTTGCGACTCGAGAACCCATGATCTCGACTCGAGACCACCTTGTCTCGAGTGGGCTGCTTGTCTCCGATATTGGGCCGAAAATGTGTAGGCGGTGCATACCATTCTATTTGGATTCTGTGATGATGATTAACTGTTAGTATGACCGGTTAGGCCCAATAACACTTATGATTTGTATGATAGGTGTTGACGTTTACTGTTTAACTGCTACGTATCAGAATAGGCTCGATAACTTGTTGGGTAATTATATGCTATGCATTCATTGTGTTAGCTATGTGTAGATATACGTGATTACTTGTACCCAAACCTGACCTATACCGGTAACCATTTAGGACGTGGTGACCTGCATACTTAACCGAGTAAACTAAACTGCCGAGCAACCCAAGGTGAGTTCACACACTAAAAGCATGCGTCCCAGGGAGGGACACGAACCAACTAAATAATGTTTTCAAACTAATAATTTCCGGGGGAATATGCAAACGGTACTCTTGTACTACTACATCCGGGGGAGATACGTTTGGGTATTATTTATAAATCACAACTAGCAACACTAAACAAATCTCTATCACATTAAGTCCCTGCTTATAGTACCGATTAATCGCCGGGGGCGAACGGGTTATTAGTTGATAGCGCTATTAGGTTTGACAACCTCACACCGTGACCGGGGGAGATCGGGCGTGAACTATAGACCTTGCATCTCGGTCAATGACGATAGACATTGACCTGGGGCACAAAATCTTCTCGTCAACAGTTTCGGTAATTCAAGTTTAGTAGCTTTCATATGGGGTAGCTCCCCATAACGTGATTATAAATGCTTTACCTAAACAACCTACATTTTCTTTTGAAAAGCTAAAACTGGACATCTCGTGAACTCGCCAACATTTCTGTTGACACCCTACTGCATGCTTTGCAGGTAACCAGTGAATCAGGAGCTTGCAGCTTGGGGATATGTAGTGGCCGTCTTAACCCGTGTGTTGGGATTCAAATAATCTTGAACAATGAACTTTGTTTTGAAACTGTTTGGTTTATGCTTCCGCTGTTTGTTTAAACTACCATTTGAACTTAAACTTTTAGAACTTTAAAAATATGGGGTTTACTAACTACTGTGGTTGGTGAATACTTTTACTATTAATCAATGCTCAGTATAATTGGTGGCTGGATCTTGGTCAGTCACGCCTCCAAGCGGTAGTACTCCGCAAGTGGATTTTGGTGGTGTGACAGATTGGTATCAGAGCCATTGGTTATAGTGAACTTGGTTTTAAAAAGAAGAGTCTTTTTGAGAAAAACCAGACTATAACCCGTGACTCGTGACGACACTACACTCCAAGGGCAAGACTCAACATGTTAGACCTCGTAGCTCGGACTTGTGTTTACTTGCTTGTTTATCTTATATTGACTGCTCTACTATACATACTAGTGTGCCTAATTAGATAGATACACATCCCTCTCCTATCTCACTCTCGCTACGTTACGACATCACACTCATACTGTGTTTTCTGGTTATGAAGACAATGAGTGGACGCGGAAGAGGAAGCGTTAACATGACTCAGGCTCAATTCACTAACTTGCTCAACACGGTGGCTGCAGCCTTCGCAGCTCACCCTGGAGGTAAACTCGTTACTTTAGGGTGTTTAGACCCTACCCCCACATCGTCATTTCACCTCTAAACCTATTCGCTCCATTTCTCACAACAGGTCAGCATGCGCCTGCACAGCCACGTGTCTGTACTTTCAAAACTTTCATGGATGGCAAACCTCTCCCTTTCAACGGCACTGAGGGTGCCATAGGCCTTCTACACTGGATTGAAAAGGCCGAAGCTATCTTTGCTGTCTGCGAGTGTCCCCCTGCTAACTGGGTTAAGTTCGCGACTGGTACGCTTGAAGGAAACGCGCTTTCATGGTGGAAAGCGCAGATTCAGATGCTTGGTCTGGAAGCTGCTAATGCTACTGCATGGGAAGATTTCAAAGACATGATCAAAGAGGAATACTGTCACAGGGATGACATCCACAAACTCGAGAACGAGTACTATGCGCTCAAGATGGTTGGGTCAGAGATTGAGACCTACACCAAGCAGTCCAACGACTATGCTGCACTTTGCCCAAACATGTCCCGACCTATGTATCGAAGGATCGAATTGTACATCAAAGGTTTGGTCCCAGAAATTCGGAGCCATGTGACCTCAGCCAACCTCAACACCATACAGCCCGTGGTTCGTCTTGCTCACAAACTCACCAATCAGGCTGTGGAAGAAGGCAAGTTGCCCCAGAGGATTAGTGCTACTACTGGAACTTCTAATGACAACAAACGAAAGTGGGATGGAAACCAGGGTATGGATGCTAACTCTACTTAGGCCCCGGCTCAGCAAAGGAAAACTGAAAATAACAAGGGCCCTCAGCAGCAGGGTGGCTATCAGGGCCATCTCCCCAAATGTAACAAGTGAAATCGACATCACAATGGGCCCTGTGCGAAGAACAAGTGCCAGCGGTGCAACAAGATGGGACATGAGGCCAAGGATTGTAGGAGCCCTCAACCCGCAAGGCAAAATCAACCACAGCAGCAGCAGCATCATGGGAACATCAAGGGTTGTTTCCAGTGCGGAGCTGAGGGGCACATTAAGAAGAATTGTCCTCAGTTAAACCAGAACAACCCCAATCAGGGTGCGGGAAATAACAACAACAACGCCAACAATGCTGGGAATGGTGCAAGAGGAAGGGCTTTTGTGATTGGAGCTGGAGAAGCAAGGAATGACCCCAACGTTGTAGCGGGTAAGTTCCTCCTTAATGATCGTTATGTTTCCATACTATTTGATTCCGGAGCAGATGCTAGTTATGTATCCCTACGTATTAGTAAGAAACTTAAGTCCACCCTTACGCCGTTAAGCTCTAAGCACATCGTCGAAATAGCTAATGGTAGAAACCTCGAGGCCTCACACGTAATTCGTAACTGCAAATTAGAGTTGTCTGGTCAGACATTCCGTATCAATCTCTTCCCCATCATTCTTGGAAGCTTCGACGTCATTGTTGGTATGGATTGGTTATCCAAACATCGAGCAGAAATCCTCTGCCAAGAGAAAGCTATTCGCATTCCCCGTCCCCCTGGCAAACCTCTTATAGTTCAAGGCGACAAGAGCGGAGAAGTCACAGGCATCATTTCATTCTTAAAGGCCTAGAAGTGTCTACGAAAGGGGCACACCGTTATCTTAGCACTCGTTGCCGACACACAGGAAATGGAAAACAGGATTGAAGATTTTCCAGTCGTACGCGACTATCCTGAGGTATTCCCGGAAGAACTACCTGGACTCCCTCCTCACCGTCAGGTCGAATTCCAAATCGAGCTAGCTCCCGGAGCAGCACCTATAGCTCGTGCACCCTATCGTCTAGCTCCCGCGGAACTCAAGGAACTCTCTACTCAACTACAAGAACTTTTGGACAAAGGTTTTATCCGTCCTAGCTCATCACCCTGGGGAGCCCCAGTGCTCTTCGTCAGAAAGAAAGATGGCACATTCCGAATGTGCATTGATTACCGCGAACTGAACAAGGTTACCATCAAGAATCGTTATCCACTTCCGCGTATCGACGACCTGTTCGACCAGCTGCAAGGGTCGAGCTATTATTCCAAGATCGATCTGCGATCGGGTTATCACTAGCTGAGAGTCCGCGATGAGGACATCTCTAAGACTGCTTTCAGAACCCGCTATGGTCACTACAAATTCCTTGTTATGCCTTTCGGAATGACCAACGCACCTGCAATCTTCATGGATCTCATGAACCGAGTATGCAAACCCTACCTCGACAAGTTCGTAATTGTGTTTATTGACGACATCTTAATCTACTCGAAGAGCCAAGAGGAGCATGAACAACACCTGCGTCTTATTCTCGAACTTCTTCGCAATGAGCAACTGTACGCCAAATTCTCGAAATGTGATTTCTGGCTTAGAGAAGTCCATTTCCTTGGGCACATCGTCAATCAGGAAGGGATTCATGTCAACCCCGCTAAGGTCGAATCTATTAAGAATTGGCCTGTACCTAAGACTCCGACCGAAGTCCGCCAATTCTTGGGATTGGCAAGATACTATCGAAGATTCATCAAGGGATTTTCTAAGATCGCTCAACCACTTACGACCCTCACTCAGAAGGGTGTTGCTTACAAATGGAGTGATGCTCGGGAATCTGCCTTCCAGGAACTAAAGAAAAATCTTTGTAGTGCTCCTATTCTTTCCTTACCTGAAGGTACCGACGACTTTGTTGTTTACTGCGATGCTTCTATTCAAGGGCTTGGTTGCGTGTTGATGCAACGCGAGAAGGTTATTGCTTACGCTTCGCGACAACTCAAGATCCACGAATGGAACTACACGACGCATGACTTAGAATTTGGAGCTGTGGTCTTCGCGCTCAAGCTTTGGAGACACTACTTGTACGGCACCAAGTGCACGATTTACACTGATCACAAGAGTCTCCAGCACATAATGGAACAAAAGGAGTTGAATATGCGGCAACGCCGATGGGTCGAACTCCTAAATGCCTACGAGTGTGCAATTAAATATCACCCAGGCAAGGCTAATGTGGTAGCCGATGCCCTCAGCAGAAAGGAGACCAAACCCAAGCGTGTTCGTGCCTTACAGCTCACTATCCACTCGAACCTCCCTAACCAGATTCGAAATGCTCAGGTTGAAGCATTGAAAGCCGAGAACATCAGGGCTGAGTCCTTACGAGGATCGAGACAACGATTGGAACAAAAAGAAGACGGTGCTTACTACGTAGCCGGGCGCATATGGGTTCCGCTTTATGGAAATTTACGTGACCTGGTGATGGATGAAGCCCATAAGTCCCGTTACTCAGTACATCCGGGTTCAGATAAGATGTACCACGACTTGAGGACTACCTATTGGTGGCCTGGCATGAAAGCCCACATAGCAACCTATGTCCGAAAATTTTTAACGTGTGCAAGAGTCAAGGCGGAGTATCAGAAACCATCCGGCCTACTCCAACAACCAGAGATCCCACAATGGAAATGGGAGCAAATTTCCATGGACTTCGTTACCGGCTTGCCTAGGTCTCAACGCGGAAATGACACCATTTGGGTGATAGTAGATCGACTAACTAAATCTGCCCACTTCTTGGCTCTTAAAGAGACGGACAAGTTCTCCACCTTAGCAGAGGTATACTTGAAGGAAGTGGTTTCGAAGCATGGAGTGCCAACCTCTATCATTTCCGATCGAGACGCACGTTTTACTTCTGAGTTGTGGCAAGCTATGCACAAATCTTTTGGCTCACGTTTAGACATGAGCACCGCTTATCATCCGCAAACGGATGGGCAATCGGAACTCACCATCCAAACCCTCGAAGACATGCTTAGGGCATGTGTGATCGATTTTGGCAAGAATTGGGAGAAGCACCTACCGTTAGTGGAATTCTCCTACAACAACAGCTACCACACCAGCATTCAGGCGGCACCCTTTGAGGCATTGTACGGTCGTAAATGCCGATCGCCTCTCTGCTGGGCGGAGGTTGGTGACAGCCAGATCACAGGCCCGGAGCATGTAGTTGACACTACAGAAAAGATTGCCCAGATTAGGCAATGCATGGCGGCCGCTCGTGACCGTCAGAAGAGATACGCGGATAAGGATAGGAAACCACTAGAGTTCCAGGTTGGTGAACGGGCTCTACTCAAAGTCTCACCTTGGAAGGGTGTGGTTCGTTTTGGAAAACGGGGCAAGCTTAACCCGCGATATGTCGGACCCTTTGAAATTACCGAAAAGATCGGTAAGGTCGTCTACAGATTGAATCTGCCCGAAGAACTGAGTGCTATGCACAACGTCTTCCACGTGTCTAATCTGAAGAAGTGTCTGTCAGATGAAACACTCATCATTCCTTTCAAGGAACTTACTATTGACGAACAGCTACATTTTACTGAGGAACCAATTGAGATCACGGATCGTGAGATCAAAACCCTCAAACGTAGCCAGATACCTCTCGTGCGAGTTCGTTGGAACTCACGCCGTGGCCCAGAGTTTACCTAGGAGCGGGAAGACCAGATGAAGCGCAAGTATCCCCAGTTGTTCCCAAACGAAACTCCCAGCGCTGAAGCTACAACCGAATTTCGGGACGAAATTCCAAACTAACGGGGGGATGATGTGACACCCCATTGAAACATTCTCACTTACGCTAGCTGTCAGTGACCGCCTTAACTTTCGGGACGAAAGTTCTTAAAACTTGGGGATAATGTGACATTCTAGGTTTTCCCGAGCAAATATCTTGTAATTACATTAGGTATGTATATATGTTACTAAATGAAAGTTGTGTTATCTTCTTGTTTTATGTAAGTGTGTATGTGAAATATATTATAATATATAAGTATGTGGTGGGCCGAGACCACCATGGACCCGACTCGAGACCATCCGGTCTCGAGTAAGCCAATCAGTTGGGCCGTGTGCACTTGAGCCCACTCGGAAACCCACTCAAGGCGCACCACCCTCTTATAATATAAGAACCTAAAACCCTCACACACACTCCCCTTTTTCACTCTCTCACTTCATCCTCACTCCCTCTCTCTAGAAAACCCTAACAAATCAAGCTCACCCCCCCCCCCACCTCTCTCTCTCTCTCGGATTCAATCGACAACAACAAGGAGGATCGGTCAAGCTCATCATCACCCGGACACTTCATTTTCTCACCTTCTCCCTTGACTCGGTACCCTTTTCATCAACCGGTTAGTGTTCTAAGGTCTTGTTGGATGATTCTAGTATGATTAGTGAGTTTGTGATATGATAAATATTGTGTGTGAGCCATTGTATAAAAATGTCTTGCTAAGGTGTTCTTGTAGATGGTTATGTTATCCGATTATGCTAGATGTTCTTGTAGATGGTTATGTTATCCGATTATACTAGATGTTTTGTAAAATGGTTATGTCATCCGATTATGTAGATGTTTTTGTGAGATGGTTTTGTTAATCCGATTTATGCTATATATGATTTGTTATCCGATCTATGATTAGATGTTTTGAGACAAATGTGTGTTCAATAAGATGATGCAAGTTTTACTTGATCTTTGATCCCAATATTCCATGCTCGAATGATCTTATGAAGAACTTTATGAATATATGTTTAATGTGATATGAACATATGATGAACAATGTTGAATGTGGGATGAACATTTGAATATGCTTTGTTTGATCTATTTTGATTTGCATTTAGACAAAGAAACATGTTTAAACGGATAGTACACAAATTTGCATGAAATGGCAATCCTATTGGATAGTACATCGGGCAGGTTCTAGAAGGTCTGGTTCATCAGGTGTGCGAGTCGAGACCTCCTGTCTCGACTCGAGACCGCGTGATTTCGACTCGGAACCAACACATAACAACTCGAAACCACCCCACTACAAACCGAGACCATTCGGTTGCGACTCGAGAACCCATGATCTCGACTCGAGACCACCTTGTTTCGAGTGGGCTGCTTGTCTCCGATATTGGGCCGAAAATGTGTGGGCGGTGCATACCATTCTATTTGGATTCTGTGATGATGATTAACTGTTAGTATGACCGGTTAGGCCCAATAACACTTATGATTTGTATGATAGGTGTTGACGTTTACTGTTTAACTGCTACGTATCAGAATAGGCTCGATAACTTGTTGGGTAATTATATGCTATGCATTCAATGTGTTAGCTATGTGTAGATATACGTGATTACTTGTACCCAAACCTGACCTATACCGGTAACCATTTAGGACGTGGTGACCTGCATACTTAACCGAGTAAACTAAACTGCCGAGCAACCCAAGGTGAGTTCACACACTAAAAGCATGCATCCCAGGGAGGGACACGAACCAACTAAATAATGTTTTCAAACTAATAATTTCCGGGGGAATATGCAAACGGTACTCTTGTACTACTACATCCGGGGGAGATACGTTTGGGTATTATTTATAAATCACAACTAGCAACACTAAACGAATCTCTATCACATTAAGTCCCTGCTTATAGTACCGATTAATCGCCGGGGGCGAACGGGTTATTAGTTGATAGCGCTATTAGGTTTGACAACCTCACACCGTGACCGGGGGAGATCGGGCGTGAACTATAGACCTTGCATCTCGGTCAATGACGATAGACATTGACCTGGGGCACAAAATCTTCTCGTCAACAGTTTCGGTAATTCAAGTTTAGTAGCTTTCATATGGGGTAGCTCCCCATAACGTGATTATAAATGCTTTACCTAAACAACCTACATTTTCTTTTGAAAAGCTAAAACTGGACATCTCGTGAACTCGCCAACATTTCTGTTGACACCCTACTGCATGCTTTGCAGGTAACCAGTGAATCAGGAGCTTGCAGCTTGGGGATATGTAGTGGTCGTCTTAACCCGTGTGTTGGGATTCAAATAATCTTGAACAATGAACTTTGTTTTGAAACTGTTTGGTTTATGCTTCCGCTGTTTGTTTAAACTACCATTTGAACTTAAACTTTTAGAACTTTAAAAATATGGTGTTTACTAACTACTGTGGTTGGTGAATACTTTTACTATTAATCAATGCTCAGTATAATTGGTGGCTGGATCTTGGTCAGTCACGCCTCCAAGCGGTAGTACTCCGCAAGTGGATTTTGGTGGTGTGACACATCCGAACTCTTAACGAAATCAAATTTTACATACTAGCTAGTAGGCCGCGATTTCATTTAGGCATTTCATATCACTGAAAAATAGGCTGTTTTTGGTGACTTGTTTAACCTGTTTACAAGTCTTTCAAAAATTATGATTTTTTTATGTGGCGTACATCTCAGAGGGTTAGGCCTTGTGTTAAAATTTCAAGATCTAACTCTTTACCAAAAATTTATAAAAATTCATTTACTAAGCTGCAATCAGATTCGTCACTTCTGACTGCAGCTTACGGAAAAATTCATTAAAAATTCCTCGTTTATCCGATTGACGAAATTCCAATTGGAGATTCTTTTAATCACTTAAAAATTTCTACAGTAAGAATTTGAAATCATAACTCAATTCCTAAATTGAGTTATGACATTCGTAATGGGCTGCAAATTCTGCCAGAAAACGCAGCTTGAACCTTTGATACGGAAAAATTCATAAAACGCTCAATTTTCGTCGAAAAAATGCGATTCCAGTGGGGTTTTAAAGATATTTCCTGGAATTACATTTTAGACTCAATAAACACACATTTTTGTCACGTTTTATTCAGGTTATAGCCAGTACAAGTTGGCTGTAATTTCTTATCAGGAGCTGTTTGCATTCAGCTTTCAATTTAATCATGTTCTTGACATCATAACACTAATTTTTAGCAATCAAAACCCTAAAACATCTCATACATGAATTTAGCATCAACAAAAATCTGAATTTACTTGAGCTAGGCATGATTTCAATATATTATTGTCTAGGGTTTACTCCTAAACACTACAATGTTCCTATTTCATCATATAACGAACATGCAACCATCAATTTCATATTTCTAAGTTTACCTAGAAATCCAACTAGAGATTATTCATAAAATTTGCATACCTTATGACTCCCCTTTCAATGGAGATCACGAATTTGTGTTTGAGACTTGATTTAGAACGAATTTGAGCTCTCAATTTGGTGGATTTTTGGAAGAACTAGGGTTTGTGGGATCCCTTGTGTCACCCCCTGTGTTTGTACGACCAGACACACACTCTTGTGTGTGTTTGGTGTGATTTAATTTGTTTTTAATAAATCAAGTTTCAAGTTTAATAAGTTTGGCCCCTCCATTTTCCTTAATTCACAATTTAAGTGTTTTAACCCACTCATAGTCACTATCTAACTAGGTTAGAATTATTCCTAGTCAACTTAGTAGGTTTGGTAAGTTAAAAACCCGTTTTATTTTAAATCTCGTTAACTCGGACTCCTTATGAACTTCTGTCTTCTCAAGTCGTTTGCTCTCTTTTTTTTTAATTATTAGGCTTATTTATTTGAATCCTAATAATTTCCGGGTTAATCTTTTCTGCTAACGGTATTCTACCCGCTCTTTAGTAATAACGGGGTTTAATTACCAAACCCATTTTCTGGGTGTTACAAGATAACATCCCAAGCCACATGAATTTCAGTTCCCTGTGAAGAGGCTTGCATTCTTGAAGGAGGTGGTGGAAGCGCCGAACCAATTGTCACAGAGGTTGTAGCAGACACGGTGGAAGTGCTCACGTTTGATCTCGAGGCCATTGAAAATAATGTAGCAAAAAGTTTTGAAAATAGAAAACCAACAATTTTGCAAAAACTTTTAGTAGAAATAGCACCATTTCCCCACGGTGGGCGCCAAATTGTTTTGGTCAAAAATTACTGAAGCAATTAAGTGATCAAATTAGTTAAGTGAGGTAGTGTGCTAAAAACATGTCTTGAAAATATGCTAGTTAAGTTGTTTACAAAAACAGGGTCAGGATATAGCTCAATATCCTGAGCTATATCTATGATCAAACATTGAGCAAAAATGTAAAGGGTGACACGAGATATACGAGGAAATCCCTTGATCAATCTAGATCACCGGCATAAAACCTCAGGAGCTGACAACCGCAGCTGCCTTGTTCTTCTTATTGCTTCAAAATATCTGGATACAGTGTAGGATATGATGCGGATCGACTAAGTGTTACAATGCAATTCGAGTACAAGTGTTAGTGCGTTGTGAGTGTTTGCAAGTAGAGAGAACGAGTGTGCGAAAGATTGTGTGTCCCTAATCTGATCCGATCAATCCCCTTTTATAGTAAAAAGAAAGCAACTAACTACCCTACTATTCTGGGATCCGGCGAATATTCCAAATGTGGACGTTGTAGTCCACGTCTTCCGGCTTCAACGTCTACAATATAACCGATTCGGCCGAGTCTTGAGGAGAAGAAGTCCACCTGACCGTTAGAGACTGGTTACAACAATCTGCACGTGGGTTAATTGGTTACTACCAGGATATCACATCAGGATGTTACCAATTATCCTGATCCGGTATCTTGGTCACAAACAAAAGAAACATAGTCAGTATATTAGCCAGGATATATGAGCAGAAAATCACCCATAACACTCATCTTGAAGGTGCCCCTCCAAACTTCCAGGAATTCCTCTTATTCCTGTTACATATAAAGCATTGTGCCTATACACGCGTAGCGATAACAAATGATGGCGCGTGGACCACCATAATGGTCCTTTCCATGTCGGAGGTATAAGGACAGTAGTGTCCCCTCTGTGGTTGATCATCTACTTTGAACGAGGGAAAGCTGGGGTGACCGTGCAAGACAATTTATTAATACGGGGCCCACGTAATAACGACTTGTAGTGCATGGAAATCCTGGTGGACTCTGCTGGTCAAGCTAATGATCACCACCCATCCAAAACTTTCTAAGGGTTCACACCTTCATATAGTAGGGCAATACCTAGATAATTGCTATAGCACCTTACAAGCAGGAAACCTGTCTTCGCATACTTCGTGTCAGACACTTCTACCCATAATACAACACCGACACACCCATCAGTACTTCCACCCTCATTATCCCGTGGTGCACCCCATCGTTTGGGTAGTGCATTCACACCCTGGAAACCACTTTACTATTGCTGCAAGGCACAATTCGGTCCCGAGGAAAAAGTCATGTACCCTCAGGATCTTATCTATGCGTTTTCACTATCACTTACCTCTATACGTGGTAGAAATGCACAACCCCCCCATCTCCTGTGAAGCATACCCGTTTATGTAAAACTAAAGACTATGGAAGAGTCAGAGATTTGAGGAATAAACAAGGAACAAGGTGAAGGGAAGACCTCACCGTATTTCTATAGCCCTGGATGACTTGCATCAATCAGAGTAAGGTGACTCCGAGGAGGTTTGCAACGCAAGACAACGACATTTATTCCAAAATAAATGTTTAATCTTGTCAAGTATGTTTCATACAAGAGAAGTACATGGAACCACAGCAAAGGAAACGCTGGCCGTGTCTAATCAGAACATTTACCTGCAACAAGAGTTGAGCCTGAAGCTCTGTGAAACCAACAAGTTGCTGAAGCAATCGTCCAATACGAAGCAAATAACAAGCATGAGGAAACCGCTGCGACTAGGAAAGTCAAGGCATTCGTTGTCACGACTAAGATAGGTGATAAAAACCTACTAAAGAGAACTACCAAAGTGTGATAGAAGTGGTTATTATCACACAGGTCCGTGCAGGACTCGTAGGTATGAAATTAGGGCAAGACCGGGCATAGCAAGGAGGCATGCTGGTCTGGTTTGAGACATGTGAATGGAATTTAGGACAATAATAGCAGTGGCAAAGGCCAAGAGTTGCTACGGATGTGGCGACAAAGGACACTATCGGAAGGACTGCCCGAAGGAGAGTTCAAGCTCTTGGGAGCATTTTCATGAAGGGAATACGCAAGGCACGCTAGGACCCGAACGTAGTTACGAGTACGCTCCTTATAAACCGACACATTCAATCCATCTATTTGATACCGGCGCCAACTTTGGTATTAAGTTTATGGAACTTAAGGATATACTTGGCTTAGGAACAAGTAAGCTAGACTCCCCACATGCTATAGAGTTGGGAAATGGGGAATTAGTCGAAATGGATAAAGTACTAAGGGTTGTATATTTGGACTTGGGGAAATGAAAATTCTCTATCAACCTTCTACCAGTTGGTTTAGTTAGTTTTGATGTGGTATTTGTCATGGATTGGATATCCAAGGATAAGGCTTAAGTGGTTTGTCATGAGAAAGTCATTCGCCTTCCTCTTGCGGATGATGAAGCACTTATAGTACATGGCCTTCATGCAGTTGATGCAGGGACGCTGGGCCCCAAAGGCGGTGGATTGCGACATCCCACAGTGGTTATGAAGGCGCAGAAGTGCTTAAGGAAAGGATGTGTTGCATTCCTGACGAACGTTGTAGATAAGAAGGCTGAGGAGCCGAAACTCGAAGACATTCCTGTAGTGAAGGAATTTCCTGATGTTTTTCCCGACGATTTGCCAGGACTACCTCCGCAACGACAAGTCGAATTCCATATTGACTTGGTTCCAGGGGCCGCTCCTGTGGCCAAGGCACCATATCGACTTGCGCCATCCGAGATACAAGAATTATCTATGCAACTCCAGGAGTTGTTGGATAAAGGATTTATAAGGCCGAGCCTCTCGCCTTGGGGAGCTCCAGTTTTGTTCGTAAAGAAGAAGGATGGAACCCTGCGGATGTGTTTCGATTATAGAGAACTAAATAAGCTCACTGTCAAGAATCGGTATCTGCTACTGAGGATTGACGACTTATTTGATCAGTTGCAAGGATCGAGTTACTACTCCAAGATCGACCTTCGATCTGGATATCACCAGTTAAGGATCCAAGAAAGAGAAACTTTATGCAAGGTTCTCAAAATGCGAATTTTGGATTCGTGAAGTACAGTTCCTTGGTTATGTCCTGAACGAGAAGGGCATTCTTGTAGATCCAGCGATGATGGAAGCGATAAAGAATCGGGAAGCCCCCAAAACTCCAACCGAAGTTTGACAATTTTTGGGATTAGCAGGCTACTACCGCCGATTTATCGGGAACTTCCCCATGATAGCTCGACCATTGACTTCCCTCACGCAGAAGGATAAGAAGTACTACAGGGGTGATAAACAGGAAGAAGCCTTCCAACTTCTCAAAAGCAAGCTATGCGATGCACCGATACTATCTCTACCGAAGGCACTGGAGACTTCGTGGTATACTGTGACGTTTCGCGTCAAGGTTTGGGTTGCGTGCTCATGCAACGCCAAAAGGTCATCGCTTACGCTTCGAGGCAGTTGAAGATACATGAAAGGAACTATACCACTCACGACCTGGAGCTAGGCACGGTGGTATTCGCCTTGAGGATCTGGCGACACTATTTATACAGTACTCGATGTACAATCTTCACAGATCACAAGAGTCTACAGCACATATTTGATCAGAAGGAATTAAGTATGCGACAGCGACGATGGGTTGAGTTGCTAAACAATTATTGATGACGGGGGTAGCCCAAATCTCAATAAAATGACTAATATACATAATAGCTTAAAAGGTTAAAAGGTTGAGAGGTTCAATACGCGCAAACTCAGGAGAACAGTAAAAAAGACAAGCACAGTGTCCGGTCACATCAACACTTAACGTCTGAACCATTTCTGCACAAACAGAACATGTGCACAGAGAACACCCTTTTGTCCGCAGGTCTAAACCCTTCAACCCCCAAATGGGCAAGTCCCTCACTGTAGCCACGGATCACTGGTCAAAGGCTTCCTCTTATAGAAGATTCTTGGCCCTATAAATAACAGCCTCTTGCCATCTATTCCAACCATTCCAGATCAACTCAGATCACCCTTGATCTCTGATCTTACTTCTCCTCTCTAGAACTTGCTCCATGCTTGTTCTATTCTCGGCTCACTACAATATTATCTCACTTAACATAGACATTCTGGGTTGAACCCTTCAATCCAGGATTCAAAGTGAATAATAACAAAGTGATCCGCCTCCACGTGCTACAAACGTGGGGGGACCCCACGACCTGCGTTAGGCTAATCGAACCCCTGAACCCTTTTACCCCAGAGATATCGCTACAGGCCTTGGCCTATTATTTGTTGCATCAACAAGTTGGCGCCCACCGTGGGGCTACGCCGCTTACTTTATCTTAAAGACCAGTTGTGTAGCTCCATTTTCTCTTTACATCATGTCTGAAAGCGAGTCTCTCGGTCAGGTAAATCAAGTGCCTAACAACACCGATTTAACACCAAATTCTGGTCGGATCTCACCGGTCAAATCTACATTTCTCTCTACTCCAAGAAGTACTCCAACGGGAACTTTTTCCCGGAGTTCACCTCTTTTCATACACCAACTCCATCCCAATCAGGGGTTGCATCTTCTCAAATCGATGTAATGCATACACCGGAACGCATAGATCTAACACCCAAGTGACTAGCTAGAAATTTCTTACAACTGAGATTTCTTCTCAACTAGCATGTGAGCTTAGAAAGGGAAAAAGGGTGAGAATAAGACTAAATTATGAGGAGTCTGAACCCTCATTATCACATGGCCCTCCATCTCTTCCTTTTAGCAGCTCACGTTCAGCCACATCTTACCTTGAAGCTGGTCCTAGTGTGACAGACCAACCACTCAAGCCCTCCAGCTTTTGGGGAGGCCAAGTCCAACCGTTTTTCCCTTATTTACCTCCCAACCCGTTACAACCGGTGCACCTATGGGGCATAAAATCACTCTTGATCAATTATGGCAGTCACCAGCTTCAAGTGTTCCCCCTCCCATTGCTACTTCGTGAAAACAAGCCATGGTCACCCCACCTTTGGCTCGAGGTGCGGTCATGAGCACATCCATGGGAATGCCTTATACAGTAAACCTTTAAGGCTTTAACCTTATGACACAGATAATGGCATCTTTAATGAGTACCATCAGAAAGCCTTTAAGGCTTTAACCTTATGCCCTAGCTGATGACACAGATGATGGCACAATTTCCTTTGCAGCACGTGAAAGCTGGATGATGACACAGAAAGCCTTCAAGGCTTTAACCTTAACTTCATCAACCAAGTACCTCAAACGGTAATCCAGCTTCAAGGGTAATAAAATACCTCTCAAAACCATACAAGCCCAATATCTTGCTTCAACAAATTGTTGAGTACGAGTTTCAAACCCAGATAAAGATGCCATCACGGTACTGAAGACTACTTCCAAATCTTCGTCGGGACTACAAGAATAAAAAATGACCCAACTCCGAATGTTGTCTCATGTTCAGGAAAACCCTTGAAGGGTCTTCGCGCATATGGTTCAATGACCTTCCTGGACGAAGCGTTCAGACCTTTGACGATCTTAGCAAAAGTTCCCTATAAAAACATAGGTATGTCAAGGACGCCATGATAATCTTCCAGATCAAACAACATGATGATGAAAGTCTCAGAGACTTCATCGAAAGTTACAAGAAGGAAGGTTTAACTTACGCCGATGAAAAGGTTAGGGTTGCAGGGTTCATGAATGCTATAAATTCCAAATATCTCATAAGAGACTTCAATAAATGCCTGCCCAAAACCCTTGAAGAAACACTCGAAAGGGCTGAAGCCCACATTCGAGGAGAATAAGCTGAAGACATCAAAGAAAAAAGAGAGAGAACTCTTAACTGAAGCTTCCAGTATGGCTCTTATGACAAATGGTTCAAAGGTTCGGATTCCTGAAGGCTTGAAGGCCGGAACCCTCCAAGCCGAGAAAAAACTATAAACTTTACAGCCTTAACCAAGACTCCGCAAGAGATCTTGGCAACCGAAGAGGTAAAACACAGCTTCCACCGTCCTCAACCTTTGCCAAAAAACAAAAGATCGAAAAAATCAAGCCAATATGGTAAGTTTCACGAATAGAAAGGTCACCATACCAATGATTTCTTCCAACCAAAAAAAAAAGGATCGAAGAAGCCGTCAAGTCCGAACAGGCCCACTTGGTTAAAGGGGTCAATGACAAGATAGTTGAAAAAAAAATAATAATAGTGAACATGGTCGACCTTGAAAACGAAGCTTCCCCCAAACACCATCATTCCAAGGCATGGGAACGTCAATATGTTTGCTTCCCACCACCAGAAGGAGAGTTGCTTTCAAACCCTCTGGTGATGGAATCCAACATAGGAACCACCAAGACACAAAAGGCTTACATTAACACCGGTGTAACCACTAAAATCATGTTTGAGAAAGGCTTTAACCCTTTCAACGACGATGAACGTTCAAAGCTTCAACAGTCTGAACCCTCCATCGAAGGTATCGCAGGCATACCCATCCAGCCTTTAGGCCAAATAACCCTTAATGTTTGTTCAGCGAGAGAACAAAGGGACGAACCGAACAACTCACTTTTGCGGTGATCAACATCCATTCCAATTATGATATCATCACAGGAAGGCCAGGGCAAAGTGTGTTCGGAATGGCAATTTCAGTTGGTCAAGGCACTGTGAAGTTTCCCGCTGAAAAAGGGATAGCAACCCTTCAACCTACCCAAGAAGCTTTCGTGGTTGAAGGGGAAAGCTCAAGAAAGGACGAATATGATGAACAAGGGTTGGACATAAACCCAAAATACCCTCAACAGGGGATAAGGGTAAACACTAACCTTTCCAATGAAACCCTCTCATACCTTGAAAAGTTGCTCTTGCACTACATCTTTGCTTAGTGCCCGGAAGATATGACTGGCATCCCCCGTAGCATTATTGAAACATGAGTTATGGATCACATCTGATAATAAGCCCATTATACAAAAGATAGAAAAGCTTGTTCTAACCAGAATCCTTCGAGAGGTTAAGTATCAATCATGGGTGGCCAATCCCGTAATGGTTCGAAAAATCGAAAAGTTTTGAAGAATGTATATCGATTTTAAAGACTTGAACAAAGCATGCCCAAAGGATTGCTACTCGCTGCCCCAGATAGACCTCAAGGTTAACTCGCTCATAGGCTTCCCGTCCAAGTGTCTTCTTGACACCTAAAAGGGTTACCATCAGATCCTAATAAAAAAAACTACATTCCACACTGATAAAGATATATCTTGCTATCAAAAAATGCCTTTTGGTTTAAGAAATGCAGGTGCCACTTATCAACGTCTGGTTGACAAAGCGTTTGTCGGACAAATCGGCAAGAACATTAAAGCTTATTTTGACGAGTTGATGATCAAGAGCAAAACGGAATACCAAATGCTCAATGACATACAAGAAACCTTCCAAACCTCGAGAAAGATAAACATGAAAGCTTAATCCAGTCAAGTGCTCGTTTCTAGGGCACATCATGGGGAAACAAAGCATAAAAGCCAACCCTCAAAGGATGTGCTAACAAGAAAGACTTTCAATGGAAAGCTTACAGCTTTGAAACGTTTTACCTCAAAAGGAAGCCTTCAACCAAATGAAGCAACACTTAACTTCACTCCCAGCCATTTCGGCTCCAGAAATAGGAGAAACGGCCTCTATCTACCTTCCGATTGCTGAAAATACCATAAGTACGGCTCTGATTATTGAACGAAACAAAGTTCAGATACCCAAAACTTCAAAATTAGCAGAAATCAAATATTCTTCTTTGGAAAAACTTGCTCTAGCCCTAGTCCAAACGGCTAGAAGGCTTCGAAGGTACTTTCAGTCACACCCGATACAAATGGTCACTGACTAACCTATTAAGAATGTGCTTGAAAAATCACCTATGTCCCGAGAAAAGCTGTCAAAGCATAAGTCTCAGCTGACTTCATCATAGAAGTCCCTAAAAAAGCCATAACAGAAGTTAATACAACTGCAGCTGAACCCTCCAACCCTGATACCTGGAAGCTTTTTACCGATGAGGCTTCCAGTATCGAAGGGTCAGGGGTTGGGCTAGTTTTAATTAACCCTGAAGGGTTAGAATTCACATATGCTCTTCGGCTTGTATTTCAAACTACCAATAATAAAGCCAAGTACGAAGCATTGATCACTAGGCTAAATATAGCCACAAAAATAGGGGTTCAAAAGCTTCAAGTCCTCACAAACTCTCTCAAGCCAAGACAACAACAACTACATAGCAAAAGAACCCAACATGAATAAGTACCAATAGAACTCAAAGGAATTGATGAACACATTTCAAACATGCGCCATCAAATAAATTCCAAGATCTCAAAACAAGAGAGCTGATGCACTAAGAAAGCTTGCATCTCTTACGTTTGCCCACCTCACCAAGAAGATACTAGTTGAGGTATTAAAAACCCCATCCATCCAAAAAACACGAGGTTCAAGATATGATCACCAAAGAAGGGACAAATTGGATGACTCCCATTGAAAAGTTCCCCAAAAATGGTGAATTACCTAATGACCAGACTAAGGCTGAAAGGGTTCGTATCAAGTCAAGGCAGTATGTGTTACAAGGAGATATCCTTTACAAAAAAGGATACCTTGCACCACTACTACGATGCGTTGGCCCAGAACAAAGCCAATATCTGATCAAAGAGGTTCATAAAGGGATATGTGGAGCTCATTGTGGCCCAAGATCAGTAGTGTCAAAGCTGACGAACCACATATACTTTTGGCCTTCCATGCATCGAGATACCTTCAAACAACTGCGAAAATGTGAAGCTTATCAGTTACATGCTCCGATACCCAAAAGGGCCAAACATGACCCCATTCCCATCTCCTCGGCTTGGCCATTTCACAAGAAGGGAATAAACATTTTCGGTGCATTCCCCCCCAGCCAAAGGAGGAGACAAACTCTTATTGGTAGCCGTGGATTACTCCACCAAGTGGCCAGAAGTAAAACCATTGGCAAAAATCTCTGGGAAACAGGTCACTGATTTCGTTTAGGGAAATATAATCTGTCGTTTTAGGCTCCCAGGGGTACTAGTCAAGGATAATGGGAAGTAGTTTACCGAGAAGCCTTCTAGCTCCTAGTGTAAGGAGTTCAGAATAACTCAAGTATTCAGCTCGGTAGCTTACCCACAATCCAATGGCCAGGTTGATAGGACAAACCGCAACATTGTTGAAGGGATTAAATCTCGATTGGGAAGATACGATAACAACTGGCTCGAATAACTTCCCAATGTGCTATGGGAAATTCGAACAATCAAGAAAACACGCTACAGCCTAGTGTTTGGATCAGAGGTTGTATTCCTAGCCGAAATCGGAGTAACAATACAAAGAACATTCAACATCGACCTCGAGTCAAATAAGAAAGAAACGATATTGAATTTGGAACTCCTCGAATAGGTTCGTGACCAAGTATCCATACAAAAAGCAAGTTACAAGCAACACATGGAATTGTATTACAATACACGGGTGAAGCATGAACGCTTCAAGCCTGGGGACCTTGTGCTTCGAAATAATGTGGCCTGCAAGAAAGAAAGCCAAGGAAAGCTTGGCCCTAAATAGGAATGGCCATACACTATCCTTAAAGCCCACAAAGGGGGGTCATACAAGCTGGCAGGTCCGCAAGGCAAAAAGCTCCCCCACTATTGAGATGGCAAAAACCTTAAAAGGTTCCATGTTTAACCAAAACGTATAGTTCCAAAAAGTTGTTCTATTCCCCTAGTAATCAAAGTACTTGGAAATGAATTAACAATGAATCAAAATTTGTCTTTCTATCCTATAATCAGGTTGAGAACCTAGCAAGAAACTCCATGGCAAGGGCCATGTAAGGGGATGAGCTCCCAGGCCACATCGCTCAATAGGTTCAAGGGTTGAATGGACCTATATAAGGGGTGAGTTCCTAAATCAATACAACTCCATGAGACTCATAGAAATCTTAAAAAGCATGTCTCATAGACGGGTTTGAACAGCCTACACCAAATGTTCCTTAAGCCCTAACATTGGCTTACGAACCAAAAATACTCTAAGTGAATATCATACATAGGATAGAGGTTGTATCTTCTTGTTAAAAATATCCTAAGGCTAAGTGACTGCAGCACTGAACCCTTTAAGGTATAAATAACATAAGATGCACCACCCAAAACAAAGACAACATGCAAAATCAATAAAAACACAAGGGAGTAAACAGAACAACACAATAGACATAACAAGATAAGTTAAAGATAGCAAGGGCCATACTGGCCATCAAACATAAAACATTATCCACAAGCCTTCAAGGCTTTAACCACCAAGGGATCTAGACGGTTCCTTTAAAATAAAAAGATGTTCAAACAAACAACCCATAATATTGTTCGACATGCTAAGAAAGCTATGAATTGAGGTTTCTTCTTCACTTAGCAACGCCAGGAATAGTAGAATTTGCTGCATCATCCTTCTTCGAACCTACATCATCTTGGGTCTTTTTAGCCTTCCTCTTTTTCCTCCTTGCTGCACCCGCTGCCTCGGAGGCTTCAAGGATTGAACCCTTTGAGCCCTCACCACCTTCAGAACACGTTTCCTCGCTATCTCCGAAGCAAGGACGTTTCTTCGAGAGGGACTTCAACACTCCGTTACAAACAGCCTCATTAAGGCCCTTGGGTTTTAGCTCCTGCAAGACAAGCAAAGGTTTACCAAAACACTTGGAGACTTCACCCACATAAGGGTAAATCATACGCTCTATCTTCAAAACAGTTTTCTTGAAAACTTCAAAGGTTCACAAAGCTTTGTAACCAGCAAACCTTGGTGTCTTCCATGAGCAAGAAGCTTGATGTACACGTCACCCAAGACTTTGTTGAACTCCGACGAATGGAGAAGATAGGTAACCACTTGCTGGAACCCATGCTCAATGAGCCATTTATTATCACCAGTTGTTTGGGTAAGTGAAGCCTTTAACCCTTCTTTTTCCTCTAAGAAGGCCTTTTTCTGAACCTACAACGCAGCCTTATCGACCCAGACTTGAACCTTGTCAGCCTCCAAGCGTTTTTCCAACTCAACCATATCAGTCTTGTGTGGGAAGAAAACTCCTCAAATCTTCAAACATCAATGCTTTCTCCTTCTCAGTATAGCCCTCAGTTTCTTTCAAAGTAACCATTGAAGTTTTCATCTTATCCCTCTTCTTCGAAAAGACTTCATATTCTTGCATCCTTTTGCGAAATCTAGATACATCCTCTAGAAGCAAGGCAACAAGGTTGCAAGCACACATCATCATTTTCGAAATCATTAGTTCATTGTCCATAGACGAGCAAGAACCTCGAACAGTAGGAGGAGCAAAATGGGTAAAAACATCCTCGTAAACGGATGAAGACATGAAGCTGTCACCAACTATGACCTTCCAATCCGGCACATAAACCTCTTCTGGATCAACATTGGTGGAACCTTCACCACCCTTCCTTAAACCCTTCAAGCTTACAACCTTCTTACCCACTGCTTTACTCTCCTTAACAATCGCCAAGGGCAACTCCTTGTCTTTTTCCCTAAACCCCAACTTTCGAGTCGTCCGAAGCCTCTATATCATCACTTTGTTCCACTGGCTCAGAGGCCGATGGTAGTTCAGCTCCCTTCAACATATGTCGGATAGAAGCTTTGGAAGAACCAAACCAGTAAAGCATTCGACATTTGGAACGTTCACATAACCTGAACCCTCGAACCTGTGTTCGGCACCTTTGGCAACAACATCTTCGCCGGAGGTAGCCTCAGCATTCCCAAACACAACATCAGAGGTATCATCACTCTTTATAAAGCATAAGGAAAAACACCATACCCTGATCATCCCGCATGAGCACAGGGTCACGATCTGGCTTGTCCCACAAGATGCTCACACCCATCAACACTAAAAGGTGTTCAGGAAAGGGACGAAGCCTCGAAGGACATTTCCTAAATGGCTTTTAACAACAAACTATCTAGTTAGGACTCAAATGGCTCAAGCTTGTCTAACACAGCATCAGCTCGAAGGGAACAATGGACTCTGAAATCCAGAAAAATCGGTCCTTCCAAGAACCAAAGGTAGTAACCATTGAGGAAGTCAAACAAACCTCAACTTGGGATATCTCAAACGTGACCCAATCGTCGTTCTTGGTCAAACGGAAGAAACATCGGAACAACAACGATGGGTCATACCCTATCATAAAACCTCAAAATGTAAAATCCCAGCAAGACCTTGAGGACGCAACTGAACAAACGACACACGATAATACTCTAAAATATTCAGAACAAAGACTGAAAATGGATGACACAAGTTGGAAAACTCGAAATGACAACAATAAAGAGCAATCGAACCAGCGGGACACTGATCGATCGATCTGTCTAAACCCAGAGCCACCGGATTAAACTTTAGATCGATCCCCCATTATTTACAAAAAGCCTCAACTTCCTCTAGTGAGACAAGAATAACTCACATACATATCTTTGCTAGCACCCAGGAGAGACGATCGAAAGAAAAAAGAAAGTGAAGTCTAGGCAATTATTATTACGCAAAAAAAAAAATGCCATCCATCACATTAACTGTCATTTCAAAATTCAAATCAAAAAAACTTACACGCTGATAACCTTTCAAGCCTTGAAGCCTTTAAGCAATAAAAATCGTGTACAAAAGTCAGAAGCATTTGAGCTTACATCCCAAACACCTCTGACTTGGGGGGCTGATGACGGGGGTAGCCCAAATCTCAATAAAATGACTAATATACATAATAGCTTAAAAGGTTAAAAGGTTGAGAGGTTCAATACGCGCAAACTCAGGAGAACAGTAAAAAAGACAAGCACAGTGTCCGGTCACATCAACACTTAACGTCTGAACCATTTCTGCACAGACAGAACATGTGCACAGAGAACACCCTTTTGTCCGCAGGTCTAAACCCTTCAACCCCCAAATGGGCAAGTCCCTCACTGTAGCCACGGATCACTGGTCAAAGGCTTCCTCTTATAGAAGATTCTTGGCCCTATAAATAACAGCCTCTTGCCATCTATTCCAGCCATTCCAGATCAACTCAGATCACCCTTGATCTCTGATCTTACTTCTCCTCTCTAGAACTTGCTCCATGCTTGTTCTATTCTCGGCTCACTACAATATTATCTCACTTAACATAGACATTCTGGGTTGAACCCTTCAATCCAGGATTCAAAGTGAATAATAACAAAGTGATCCGCCTCCACGTGCTACAAACGTGGGGGGACCCCACGACCTGCGTTAGGCTAATCGAACCCCTGAACCCTTTTACCCCAGAGATATCGCTACAGGCCTTGGTCTATTATTTGTTGCATCAACAATTATGATTGTGAGATTAAGTACCACCCCGGAAAGGCAAACGTAGTAGCAGAAGCGTTAAGACAAAAGGAAAGGGTTAAGACCCTAAGGGTTCTAGCATTGGAAATGACTATTCGAACGAATATCTCTGCGCACATTCATGACGCCCAACAAGAAGCCCTTAAGAGGGAGAATCGTAGAGCTGAATATCTTCGAGGTATGGAGAAGAAGTTGGTGCCAAACGAAGAGGGAACCTTATACTTTATGGGGCATATATGGGTTCCGCTCTATGGCGGTATTCAAAGAGTCATCTTTGATAAAGCTCACAAGTCAAGATACTCGATCCACCCAGAATCGGACAAAATGTATCAAGACTTGAAAGAATATTATTGGTGGCCAAGACTTAAGAGCGACGTAGCTGTTTACTTTGGAAAGTGCGTGACCTGTGCTAAGGTCAAGGCCGAATGTCAGAAACCGTCTGGCCTACTGCAACAACCCGAGATACCCATGTGGAAGTGGGAGCAAATCTCGATGGACTTCATAACTAAATTACCCAGGACCCCTAGAGGGCATGATATGATATGGGTGATAGTTGATCGATTGACGAAGTCTGTATATTTCTACCCATCCGAGAGAAGGATAGCACCGGAAAGCTTGCTGAGCTGTATCTTAAGGAAATTGTAGCACGGCATGGAATGCCTGTTTTGATTATTTCAGACAGATATGGACGTTTTGTCTCAAGGATCTGGCAATCCTTCCAAGAGGCCTTTGGATCTCAACTAGATCTAAGCACGGCCTTCCATCCACAAACAGACGGTCAGAGCGAACGGACCATACAAACACTGGAAGATATGCTTCGTACATGTGTTATGGCTCTAGGCGGTAGCTGGGATACTCATCTGCCTTTAGTTGAGTTTTCCTATAATAACAGCTGCCATACGAGCCTAAAAAGCCTCACTGTTCGAAGCTCTATATGGCCGCAAGTGCCGCTCGCCGTTATGTTGGGCAGACGCTGGAGACAAATTTATGGTTGGTCCTGAACTTGTTCAAGAGACAACCGACAAGATCGTGCAGATCCGAGAGCGCATTAAGGCAGCTCATGGTCGACAAAAGAGCTACGCTGATCGAAGACGAAAACCCTTAGAATTCAAGGTGGGAGACAAAGTCCTGTTGAAAGTCTCACCTTGGAAAGGTGTAACAAGATTCGGAAAACGTGGAAAGTCGAATCCATGGTGAATGGTCCAATGTATCCAGCAAAATTTGCGTCGTCAAACGTTCAGAATCAAGACGAGCATAAAATTACCATTCAAGATCTTGGAAAATATTGGCACCATGGCGTACAAGTTGGAGTTACCGAAAGAACTTAATGGTGTACATGATACGTTTCATGTGTCCAACCCCCAAAAAAAAAGTCCAACCCAAGAAACAGTTATCATCCCTGCGGATGAGGTGCATATCGAGGACACACTCCGATTTACAGAACAGCCTGTTGAGGTGATGGATTGGAAGATCCATAAAACAAGGAGAATTCGCATTAAGTTTGTCAAAGTACGTTGGAACTCTAAAACACGGACCCGAGTACACGTGGGAATGTGAAGACCGATTGAAAGCCAAGTACCCCCATCTGTTCGAGAAAGCTCCTGCGGGAGATGACTCAGCCTGAATTTCGGGACGAAATTCTTTTAACGGGGGGAGACTATGACAACTAGCTCAAAACCGGTAATTTCTGTACAGTCTAATTATTATTAAATATCTGCAATTATGTGCTTAAATGTCAACATAGTCTGATTTCATGCAATACATGTGAATTCATGCATGTTTTATACTTCAAATATTGCTTTATGCGTTACTTTAGGGTTGCGTCAGAAAGACTAGTAAACTCACCGGTAAGACACACTGTGTCAGCAGTTTTGCAGAAAACAATCAGACAATAGAATTGGGGCCTAGGAGTAGGTCCAATGTCTAAAATACAATAAAACCCAAGTGTGGATACAAGGGTTAACATATAAACTTTCCGGAAGCTAAACTATGCACTAAAAAGCACCAGAAATGCACTCTAAATGCAGAATTCAACATAATTCAGCAACAATTCAGCTATAATCAACTTTTAAGCACATTAATATCATGTATAATTTATGTTTTATTGTCCAAAACAACTTACAAAGTGTCGGGGATTAAAACTGCCACAAAAAGTGCTTTATACCTAGTGAAACTGCGCAATTCAGCACTTTAACGAACCGTAACGAACCGAACAACCGGACAATAACTGGGACATCAAAATTTGATTAGAAGTAATGTTTTTATGATATTAAACTAGTATTGATGCTAGAACACCTTATAAATCATAAAAACCCCTAAACACACTTAAACATACTTAAAACTTCTAGTTTGCACTTTAAACCTTCAATTTCCAAAATATTACACTTTACCCCCCCCCCTTCACCAAATCCGGCCCCAATGGGTCCCACACATGGATTTTATTTGATTTCATTAGATTTTATTAGATTTTATGTGGGGAATATTCTAGTAGTATA
This sequence comes from Helianthus tuberosus, assembly GCA_030545235.1. NCBI lineage: Eukaryota > Viridiplantae > Streptophyta > Magnoliopsida > Asterales > Asteraceae > Helianthus > Helianthus tuberosus. The sequence goes on along the minus strand of CM060383.1, from coordinate 32,927,427 downwards.
CCATAAAGAAGATTTGGAAGATCTTTATAAATCCTAAAATACTCACACTTCCATCGTTCACCTTCTTCTTCCCTCCTCCCTCTCTTGCTCTCGGCTCAAACCCACACACATACACCCACCATTTTCAAGCTTCAATCATTCAATCCAAGGTGATCTAGTGGTGTATGGAGGCCATTTAGGAAGGTGTATGGTGCTAGAACTTGAAGGACCACCTTGTGGAGCTTTTAACCTCTTGATTTCTTCCTTGTTCATCATCTCCATTTTTGTGCCACTTCCCTAGCCATTAGAGCTAGTAGTAAGCTTCTTGATCACTAATTTAAGTCATGTTTATGTTATGTACAAGTTTCACCATCTAAACAACTTAACTTCTAATGTTAAAAATGAAAAGATCTAACATATTCATGAAGAAAATAACTGATTACATGAATTTTTAGTGTATGTAATGAAGTTGTTTATGTTATATCTTGAGTTTATGATTAGATCAAGTATGTTAAAGCTTAGATCTACCAAGTTTAAGCATGGATCTTGAAGGATCCATGGTTGGACTTGAAGATGAACATGTGAAGCATAATGTGAACTTGAAATAGGAATTTTTACACATAAACTTGTAATCTTGAAGTAATAAAGTGTGTGTTAAACTAATTTTTGAAACTAATATCTATGAAAAGTTTGTTAAAAGTTTGACACAAAGCTTGTTTATGAAAGATCTAAAATATTAAGCATGGATCTTGAAAGATCCATGGTTAAACATGATGTTAAAAATAATGATCATTCTAATAAACATAAAGGTATTTTTAGAACATGATTTACAAACTTTAAAGACCATTAAACTCATGGATGAGTTGGTTAATAAAATAAAGTTTCACATAAGTTTGTTTAAAATATTCAAGAACACTTATTTTTGAAAAGATCATAAAATGTTAAGTGTAGATCTAAAAGACTACACATTTTTAACAAGAATCAAGTTCACCATGATGTTTCGTATGGAAGAATTAGTGTTTGTTGTTGATGATTATTGTTGGAAAATTGTTTTGAAGTTGAAAAGAAAATAAACACATGTTTTGAAAACATGGGAAACCTCCATTTTTAGGGACACTTAGAAAAATATAACTTTTGGTGAAACTTATTCCCTAAAAATTCACCTAAAAATATTACCAAGGTTTCCCTAATTTTTTGTGTAAATTTCAAGTCAAGAAATAGTAATTTCTTCAAGTTAAAATCAATATTAAGAATGTATATTTTTGGGGAAATATATATATTTAGTGATCACCAAATTTTGTGCTAAGTGTATATTGTGTGTATTATATCTAATAGTGTATTAAGGACTTGAAAATACACTAAATACTCCCAAGGAGTATGAATACAAAAATACACATACAACTACATGAGAATACATAAGTATACAAGTATACAAAAATCGGGTGAATAACGAGAATCATATATATTTTATAGCATGACAAAATATATATATATATATTTCTTACAAGTCTTAAAAATATATTATTTTTAAGAAATCTAATTCCAGAAAGAAATAGAAATCAAAGTATTGATTTTTGGTGAAAAATACAAAATACACAAGTATTTACATAAAATACAAGTATACTTTCCTAAGAATACTTGTACCAAAATAATATTAAGGATAATATTTTACCAAATACTTATATTTATTTTTGGGAAAATAATATAAGTAACATACATGAAAAGTTAAAAATATAAATTATTTTTAACATCTATTACCTTAAAAAGGGACTACATGAATGAATATATATTTGAGAAGTAAAATATATATTTACAGAAATACATTACATACATAAAGTGCAAAGGCATGACAAACGGGCGAGACCCGACAAACAAGGGCACGACCCTCACAAAGATTGAACATACAAAGAACATATACATAAACAAAAGATGGTGACTTGTACTTGTGTGATACAAGTCTAGTGACTAACATACATAGAATACGTATAGGTCACGACGTTACAAAACCAACCGGTGAAGTTTACGGCGCAGGATACGCAAAGTTGTGAGTTCATGTCCCCACTTTTAAACTTTTACTTGTTTTCTAAACTTGGGGAAAATACATGTGCTATGGTATGTTGAATACAAAAACGAAGGAATGATACTTTAGATCATGTCAGGAATAGGGTGCCATAAGCACCATTAATCAGTTACATACCAAGACCGCGGAACAAAAGGTTAGATCTAATGGGTTTCAGGCAACCACACTCTTGGCCACTCTTTTACCAAGCAGTGCTTTTGTGTCTCTAGTCGTGAATCGACAGTCGTGGAATCGACAACTAAAAATGTCTATGGTTTGGATGCTTCCTATGTCGTGTCACATGTTAATGACCTTGCAAACCATTAGCGATCTCGATTTCCTTACATTTACCGAAGTACATATTTCAGTACAATTACATACCATGTTTTCTACAACGAATGCTTAAATGTTTATACAAAAACTGCATGAACTCACACCAACATTATGTTGACGATTTTCCAAAACTTACATGTATTTCAGGAAACAAGTTGGATCTTGGGCGCTGGTGTTATTTTCAAGACGTAAATTTCAAGTTTAGATGTCATCCACTTTTGTTTGTATCATAACTTGAGGGTTTTGGTTGAAACTTAAATGACTTGTGTTGTAATATTTCAAACCTTTGAATGGATGAACATCATTTTGATCATATAGTTGTTTATTATAATCGAATGCAATGAGAACCGATTAAGTCACACGCATACGCTTCCGCAAAAGTCAGGGTGTGACATTTATCATCTTCATAAACAAGAACATAATGTTCATTAATCAACATATATGTATATTTCCAGATCTGGGGATTTCATCTTCAAAAAATCAAAAGAACACTTCTTCAAACTAATACACTCTACAAAATCAAGAAACAACCAATTTGAGATTCTTTTCTTATGAAATACAAAAAACCCAGGTTCTAAATTTGGGTAAAACACTTTTCAATAACTAGAACGGGTTTTAGATCTACAAAATTCCAAGAACAAGAACGGATTTCAGATCTATGTTTCAAAAAATCAAAAACAAAACACCACCGGCACCGGAGGGTTCCATCATAAACGAATCTTAAATAGAATACGTGAGCTACAACGGTGAACACCACTTACCCCTTATCATGCGCCTTGTTGATTACGAACTCAACAAACCCTACTCCGTCTTCACACGCACGTAACACCAAAAACTAACCCCCATCCACGCCAGAGATTATCTGGGAACAAAATTAAAAAACTTGGGGACTATAAGTGTAATTTTAGAAAGTTAGGGACTAAAGGTGAAAAATGGACAAACCACGGGGCCTATCCGAGCATTTTTCTCTAAAACTAGTGAAGAAACGATTAAACAATAGTTTACTAAAAACAGAAATTGTAGTTTACATTGAAAAATTCGTTAGTTTCTAAATAAATTACCTTAACAACTCAAAGGTATATAAGGCATTAGGGTGTACATTAACATATGGGGTGTTAAAGGTGACATGTTATGCTAACCGACATAGCATACCATTCTTTTCTTGTGTTAATTAGTGTTAAAGAGATTAGTTGCTAACATGTTAACCAAATGTTAAAAGATTGAATTAATTTTCTTTCCTTTTTTAAACAAAAAACCACTAAAAAATCAAGTTACGTGGGGTTAACAAGAGTAGACGATTTCCTTGAGGTGAAATGAGGAAAAGCGGGTGATGTGATACCTAGATGGAGTTGAGAAGTGTTAAAGTATACCCTAAGGCCTAATGCCTAAAAGATCAAGTGATGTATCAAAACTAGGACCCTCAAATAAGGGAAAATTACCAAAATGTTGGTTGACCAAGTGCCTTTGCAATTTTGTCACCTTCATGCGTCCTTGGAACGTCCTCACAGCCTCAGAAGCGTCCGCCTATCATGTTGAAGCGTCCGTTTTCTTTCAAGCCGATACGTGTCCGATGATGAAGCGTCTGCCTCAGTTTGCTAACGCGTCCGTGAAGCGTCGGCCAAAGACGCAGCTTTGTATATTGTGCAAATACAGAATGATCAAATTTTTTTATAACTTATAAACATTATAACATGGGATCCCTTATAACATACATGTTAACGGAGTCAAAATTTAATGATATAAACATGTTATTTTTTAGTTATTTTTTTTACTTATAAACATGTTAACGGAGTCAAAAAAAATTATATTAAACACTATTAAACATTAAACATAACATAATAAAAATAAAAATAAAAACCATAATAACAACACAGAATATTATAAAACCATATCCTAATAGCATCCCACTCCGAGACATGTTTGAATTCATGTCACTCTTCATGACGGTAGTTGATGAGGGCCACGTCCTTCTGATCGTCCTCACCAAGGTCCGGCATTTCTGTCTCCACTTTCTTGAAATATCGATCAAACCTCTCGCATTCCAACCGCAGGACACGGAACCTGGAGGATAATGCGTCAACGGTCCGGTTGTGGTCCGGACAACGTAGTTGGGCGAAAATCTGTTGAACACGAACCCAGAGCCCGCCATATCCTCGTCGTGGAGGATCGGTCATGGCCTCCTCCCATGCTTCGCACAAAGCAATATCTTCAACTTCAGTCCAGGAGTTGGCCATTTTCAGGTCGTTAACGGCGTCGGAGTTATAGTGAAATGGCTGAGAAATGTTTGGAAACTTTGAAAACGGCGGGTGGTGATAAGTGAACGGGGTGAGGGGTTATATAGTGGGGTAAATGTGTGCAACGGTTAAAAAGTTAAACGGCATTTGAGTTTCCCTTTTTTTCGTTAATTCTTTAAGCGTCGGTCAAGCCTCGGGGGAGCGTCGGCCAAGCCTCGGGAAGCGTCAGCCAAGCCTCGGAGGAGCGTCGGTCAAGCCTCGGGAAGCGTCAGCCAAGCCTCGGAAACGTACACAGGAACGCATCAAAAAAGTTTATGGTTATGATGCGTCGGTGACTGACGCATTTTGGTAACGAAAACGGACGCTTCAACATGTCGGACACGTGTCGGCTTGAAAGGAAACGGACGCTTCAACATGATAGTGGGACGACGCTTCCGAGGCTGTGAGGACGTTCCAAAGACGCAGAAAGGTGACAAAATTGCAAAGACACTTGGTCAATCAACATTTTGATAATTTTCCCTCAAATAAATATGGAGCGGGTTCTCCTTGTGTTTATGTGACCGGCACGGTGATGCATTCGTACTATTTTATCATTAAAACTTTGTAATGATGATATGTTGTGAGCGTTGAAAAAATGCAAAGAATGTTTTTGAGATCTGATTTCTATGGGTAGTTCCTTTAATACATTGCCCATGACTTTATAGCCTAGTGGCATCTTGGGGGTGGGATAAGACTTTGGAACCAATAGGTTCTGAGTTCGATTCTCACAAGGGGGGTTTTCCCATATTTATTGGGTTTCCTCCTGAATTGGTGTGTAGGCATTATGCCTAGTGGAGATGGATATGATCGGGTGGTTCTGCTGGTGGCACGATGATACTCCAGTGGTCCGTCAGTTATCCAAATTTGTCGTTCAAAAAAAAGTTCCTTTAATACATCATTTTCAATAAAGACAAAATAAAATAATATTCATCACAAAAACGTTTCTTATAAATATAAGAGTAAATTACAAATTGTCCTTTATGTTTGTTCCAAATTTCAGGCGCTGTCATTTACCTTTAAAATTGATGAGTTTTGTCCTTAATGTTTCCAAATCTTGCACGTTTTGTCCTTTAGGCCAAACCCAGTTAATTTTTTTTGTTAAATCTAGTCATGTGTAAGGCACATGAGGGTACTATTGTGATTTTACCTCCCTGAGGACTACTAAGTAAATAACTTAAATTTCAAATGACTAATTGTGTATGAAATAGAAAATAAAATATAAATCTTGAAAAAAAAAACAGAAATCTCCTCTCTGACTCTCTCTCCCTCCTCTCCTTTCTCTCTCTTCACCCACTACCACCACATTCCACCACCTCCTCCACCTCCCGCCACCAACACCCATCGCCGCCACATCCCAAGTAATGAGGACCTCTTCATCTTTGTTCCTCACATTCACAACAACATTGTTGTTAGTAGTCGAATTAATCGTAGGGCCTGGAAATTTCCCAATGATAGCGATAACCTAAAAATCCAGATTCAAACAATATTCAAATACCTCAAAAACAACACCAGATCTGAAGCTACAAAACCCTAAACGTATCAATCTATAGCATGAATATACTACTTGAATCACCTAAATTTATTCAAGAATGATGCATCCCCACCCCAAATCACCTAAATAAGCAAATACCACTATCAAATCTTTCCTTATCTTCTTCCACCACCCACAATCTCCTCCAAGCACCTTCATCCCCTGTCTCCACATTATTATGAAAGCTCAATAAATGAATAACTTTTCCGATCCCATCCAATCCCGTCTCAAATCTTCCGTCGCCGGAGATATCTCATCCAATCCCATCTTTCTGTCTCAGGACTCTTTCTCTCCCTCTCTCGGGTTTGAACGGCGGCGGTGGTGCGATTCTGCTGAAATCAACCTCCAAATCAGCGCATACCCTAGTTGTGAACGATGTATCTGTAAAGTTGTCGATTCTGATGAAATCAACCTCCAAACCAACGGCGGCACTGGGATTGTAATGGTGGTTTCGAGGCGATTGAGGCGGCATTAGGGTTTTCATGGTGGTTTCCGGTGATTTAGAAATGGAAGGGGTGGTATTTGCATTGATTTGGATGGGATGGAATGGGATGGGATGGGGGTGGCCAGTAGTGGTTACGGGGGCTATTGATGGTGGTGGAAGGTGATGGAGGGTGGTGGCAAGAGGTGGGATGGCTGGTGGTGGCAGGAGGTTGAGGGGCTGGTGGTGGCGGCATATAGATTAGAGAGAGGGAGGAAGGGAGAGAGAGAGAGAGTTAAAGAGTTATGTATGTATATAACTATATATTTTTGTTTTATTCGTTTAAAACTTTTTTTAATAAATGGACCAAATTACCCTTGTGGCATTTGACTTAACAGGAAAAAAATAACTTGGTTAGGGTCAAAGGACAAAACGTGCAAGATTTGGAAACATTAAGGACAAAACTCATCAATTTTAAAGGTAAAGGACAGCGCCTGAAATTTGGGACAAATATAAAGGAAAAAACTTGTAATTTACTCTAAATATAAATAAACAAATAAAAAGGATAAAATAAGGGTCCTAATATTAACACATGGGAAAACTTATTTACACATGGTGTATACGGGCCGTATACTGTTATACGGCCCGTGTAGAATAAAAACAACTGACAAAGTCTGTGCCAGCAGACTTTGTCAGTTGTTTTTATTCTATACGGGCCGTATAACAGTATACGGCCCGTATACACCATGTGTAAATAAGTTTGCCTGGTCGTATACAATGTATACGAACGTGTATACGGGCCGTATAACAGTATACGGCCCGTATGGAACGAAATTTTGATTTTTAAAATATTTTAGAGTGGTGAGGTGCTCAAAATAAAACATCAACAAGTAATAAAGATTGAAGAACAAGAAAACGTGTCGTATGACTGTAATAAAACGGAAGCTATCAACGCGGGATTACGGGCATGGTGTTATTCTTTATTTAATATTTATAGAATAAAAGGAAGGGTGAGGCATTTGATGAGAGTTGTAAGGAGTCTGAATAAAACGGAAGCTATCAACGCGGGATTACGGACATGCGTTTAATTCCCAACATATTTGTTTTGTCACGTACATTTCGTAAGAAACTTTTCGTGCACTGAACCTTCACCTCCAATCATTTCCTGGTCAAATCACACACTATAAAGTTTAAACTTATCGTGTGTTGTAGTTTGGAAAGATGACCGAATAGAAATCTGAATAACAAACTGTGGAGAACTTGTTTGCGTTATCCACCAACAATTCGTTCATTATCTGTTGTTATTTAAAACAATAGCAATTAACGTTCGGTTGAGATAACGGACATCCAACTTTCAAAATTCAAATCAAACTAACACGAAGTATCTCGAAGGTATCATATTCTTGGTTCAATACCATGTGAAAAAAGATTCTTGCCAGCAGACTTTTGTTGGTTTGTTTCCAGGTAGGGTTTAGAATGTTTGAAGGAATGTCGGTTTTTCAGTATTCGGATTTTGTTGGTTCAATACCAACTGCTTGAAATCCCTTTCGTTTCATGGATTTCCCTTTGGTTGAAACTTTTCATCACCGGTCTCTTGCACCTGTATACGTTGCAAGGTATAGAATGTTTGTAGTATTCTTGGTTCAATACAAACTCTTCTGAAAGACAAGATAATGGTTTCTCAACAAATGAAGATGAAGATGAAGAAACGAGAGTTTGTTTTGAGAAATTTACAAGGTAAACCTGAATTTTTAGATTTTTAGACACTTACTTGAACATGAGTCTGAGTCCATTGTGGTTCGTGAATGCTTCGATTTCAACAAATCTTTCAAGGTCTTAAGTGATGGACAACTGGTTAAAAGATGTAGAAGAGTTTGTGTAGAGATCTTTAATGTGATATTCTTCAAGTTTGCACATTTTGAGAAAATACCAATGTGGTCATTTTCAAGTGTGAGATTAGCCAAACGAGGATGAAAGATACTCAAACCATCTGATCCCGTTGTTGCAAACTCCTTTAATGTGAGATTCTTCAAGTTTGCACATTTTGAGAAAATACCAATGTGTTTGTCAGCTTCGTAAATACACAACTTAACAAGATAAGCAACTAAAAAGTTAACATTCAGATTCAGATTCAGAAAGCAGATGTTTAGTAGTGTTTGAGACAATTGATTTCTCTAGCGGTTACCAGGCCTATCATCTCCGTCTTCGTTTGGTTTCTTCGTTTATTGGATCGTTCTAATAGATTAAAGAGTTTGGAAACCGGACGAAATCTATGAAGAAACTGTTGGAATTTGTGGATTTCGGTTGGTTCAGAAACTTAACCAGAGAAGCAACTAAAAAAATACAATTGATTTCTCTTCCGGTTACCAGGCCTATCATCTCCGTCTACGTTTGGTTTCCTCAACGAAGAACCATCAGCCATTATCAGCCCTTTTTTCCTTTGGTTTCTGGTTGATTTTTGAGGGTGAGGGTTTTGAATTGATTCCTGCGCTCAAGTTTCAACTACTGGAGTGAAAATTGGTAAAAAAAAATGGTTTATTCTCTTTAATCTATTAGAACGATCCTTGTAACCATCAACCGTTCAAGTTGATATAGGAGAGTACTGAACAACCGAGATAACAGCTCCGGTATTTTTCACCAACCCATCTTTGGTAGTGTTTGTTTGAGAACCTGATTCAGATACACAACGGTCTCTTTGCTTCGTCTACTAGAACTATTTGTGTATGCATTCTTTTGGTAGTTAACAACGCTAATTAGAAAAAAATCTGAAAAAATTAATCATATCGATTGCAATAACAGGATGGATGTGACACACATAGATAGATAAAATGTCACAGTTGTCAAGACTGTTTGTCGGGTTTCCAATGCTCACACAGGGTGATAAACAACGCTGATACACGTAACATCTAGTTATATTCAGATTTAAACAATGCCCGCCTCAATCTTCAATACTTCAGTAAAATACCACTAGTAGAAGAACCTGACACGTCTTCATGTAACAGAGAATGTTTTAGAAATTGAAGGAAAATGAAAAGATTTGTTGAAATCGAATTTGACAACTATGACAGCTTATTAAAAGTATCGTGTGTTGTAGTTTGGAAAGATGACCGAACAGAGATCTGAATAACAAACTGTGGAGAACTTGTTTGTGGCAGGTTCTTCTACTAGTTACTCGGAATCGATAAATAACCAACACGAAGATCTCTGCGATCGCTAAGGTTTTCATCAACGGACTGATCGGTAACGTTACTCTACCTGTGCTCCGATTTAAGCGGCATGTTCCGATCAACGTTTATCGACATTGTTAAAGGTGATGAAGAGTTTTAGAAACCCTAGAATGATTGTGTTTTTACGGGAATAAAACGTGATACTTGAAAAAAGTCAATATATACGACCCGTATATAGTTATACGGCCCGTATACATGTCCTAACATCAAAAACCCACAAAAATAAATCAATTGAGCCGTATACGTTTTACAAATCGTATACACATGTATACGACTCGTATAACTGTATACGGGCCGTATATAATAAAACCAAAAAAAACATTTTCTGCGCATTTTCCTATTTAAAAACATTCTATACGAGCCGTATAATTGTATACGGCCCGTATACAATAGGGGATGTGAAAATAAGATATAGGGTATGTGGGAATAAGGCACCCCTAAAATAAAATGGTAGTTTCCTAAAGTCAATGATGAATTGAATTTTTCCTTCATATTTTAGGCTTCATACAAGACTTTCGATAAAACTTTATTGTAATATTCTTTTCTCTTAGGCCATCCGTAGTCATAAAGCCCCTTGTGAGGCGTTATGCGACACGTGTCGTGCCACATCACACAGGGGCTTTATGGGGCTTTATATCACTAGAGTTCGTAGTCATAAAGCCCATACCCATCATTACCTACCTATTAATTTTCAATTTTATTAATTAATTATAAAAACCTAACTATTTTGTGATTGGTCAGAATTTGAAAATGAAAGCCCATGGCGCCGCTATCTCCATCGCGCCTGTCACCAAATTCTCCCCCATAGCGCCGCCCGTCGCGGTGTGCGGGGCGCTATGGGGCTTTATATTTGAAAAATCTGGGCTGATAGCGCCCCATTACACAAGCTCTTATACTGTTTCTGAAAGTATATTAATGTGTAGAATTGCACATGCCCTTTTGTTGTGTTTTGAGGCTCTCCTGCCTATATAAATACACTTATCTCCATTGCATCAAACTCACCAAAACATGAAAAAATCTCAACTTGTGTTCCTCTTGGTTCTAACTCTATGTTTCTTTGTTTCATGGGGAGCCTCATCTCCCATTGATGTTGATGATTCAGAAGATTTCATAAGCTGCCTCCAATCCAAAACCAACAATGTCACCTCCATCTCTCAACTCATTTTCACCCCCCTCAACTCTTCTTTCCAGTCCATTTGGCAAGCTAGAGTCAACAATCTCAGGTTCATCAAACCCTCCACCCCTAAACCGTCCTTCATCGTGACTCCCATCGACGAAACGCAGATCCAAACTGCTCTTTTCTGCACCAAGAAACACGGATACCAGATCAGGATCAGGTCGGGAGGACATGACTTCGAAGGCGTCTCGTCTTCGGCTATAGTTCCCTTTGTCATGCTTGATCTTGTCAACATGAAGTCTATAGATGTGGATGTTGGAAACAAGACTGCATGGGTCCAGGCTGGTGCACTGCTTGGTGAACTCTACTACAGTATTTCTCAAAAGACCAACACCTTGTACTTCCCGGCTGGTGTCTGCCCTACGGTGGGTGTGGGCGGGTACATGGGAGGCGGTGGGTATGGAAACCTGGTGAGGAAATATGGAACTGCTGCTGATAGTGTTCTGGATGTTCAGTTCATGGATGTCAGTGGAAATATTTTGGACAGGAAGTCGATGGGGGAAGATTTGTTTTGGGCGCTTCGCGGTGGTGGTGCTTCCAGCTTTGGAATAGTTCTTGCATGGAAGCTTAGATTGGTGCCAGTGCCGGAGATTGTCACTGTTTTTCGGGTGAATATAACACTTGAAGAAAATGGGACAGATATTTTTTATAAATATCAATATGTAGCACCAAGTATGGATCCGGATTTGCTTATAAGAGTTCGGATGTTCAGCGAATTTATAGGCAACACTACGAATAAAACGATCCGAATGTTGTTTGAAGGACTTTATCTTGGAAAAATTGACACATTGCTTCCATTGCTAGACAAAAACTTCCCAGAGCTGAAAATGAGAAGAGAGAATTGCGAAGAAATGAGCATGGTCCAGTCAAGCCTTGTGTTAACAGATCAGGGGTTCACAAGCTCGACCCCAACCGAAGCTCTTGCGAACCAATCTGTCATCAAGAGGAGGTGGAACTACAAAGTTAAATTAGACTATGTCAGGACTCCGATCCCTAAAAGCGGGCTTAGAAAGATCTGGAGAAAGATGTTTGAAAACGACGGATCAGAGATGTTGGTCGTGTACACTTTTGGAGGGAAGATGGAGGAGTACTCGGATACCGCAATTCCATATCCTCATAGAGCTGGGGTGTTGTACCAGTTTCTCAAGGGTGTGAGTTTTCTCGATCAAACTTCAGACACAATCCCAACATCGCTTAGACGGGTAGAGTGGCTGCGAAGGTTTGATAAGTTTTTGGAGCCGTACGTATCAAAGAACCCGAGGGAGGCGTATTTGAACTACCTTGATCTTGATTTGGGTGTTGGAAGTGAGACTTATGAGGAAGCAAGTGTTTGGGGCGAGAGGTATTGGAAGAGGGAAAATTTTAAAAAGTTGATTCGAATTAAGGCCAAAGTGGACCCGGAGAATTTCTTTAGGCACCCACAAAGCATACCGGTTTTCAACTAACCACCTGTTTCGATCAATAAGTGTGGGAGTTCAAGTGTTTATTCTACCAGTTCTTGTCCTTGATCCCACCATTTTATCATTTTATGGTGGGATTATAATTTGTTATTGATTATAATTTGGTATCATTGTTTTATTGAGTATAACTTGTTATCATTGTTTTATGGGATATTGGATTTTAATAATCCTAAGTTTCACTTGTTGGCCGATAATAATCCCAACTTTAAAAATCTCTCCAATAATCCCAACTTGTAAAACTTTGGCCGCCATTGATTCTTTTCTAACATAGGTGCACTTAAATCAATTAAGGAGTCTCTAGGTCTAATTGAATTTATTGAGGAAACCAAATTCTTATATGTTTGAAAAGGATCAATGGCGGCCAAACTTTTAAAAGTTGGAATTATTGGAGGGAGTTTTTAAAGTTGGGATTATTATCGGCCAACAGGTGAAACTTAAGATTATTAAAATCCAATAACCCTTGTTTTATTGATTATACATGAAAGTATTGATTGTCGTTGATCCTAGCATTTTATGGTGGGATTATAATTTGTTATCATTGTTTTACTGATTATAATTTGGTATCATTGTTTTATTGAGTATAACTTGTTCTCATTGTTTTTTATTGATTATAGATGAAAGTATTAAGAAGATTAATTTTTTTAGTTTGTGATCCATGCTTTGGTTTTTCTTACCTTTGTTTGTCGGTGAAGGAAAAATAGTTATTATTATTGAGAAACGTGTGATATTCTAAGTGAACACCAAAATAGTTATTATTATTAAGAAACGTGTGATATTCTAAGTAAACACCAAAATAGTTATTATTATTGAGAAACGTGTGATATTCTAAGTAAACACCAAAAGGTATTTCCAAGACCAATTAAAAAGGTAAGAATAACAAAGAAGATGCCCCACTCATTAGATGTTTCCACGTATGTACTACAGAAATCAACTAATATATCGATTTCATAACATTTTACAATCAAGTGTGAAGTTGAATATACAATGTATGATCACGGTTAATATATTCCTCAAGTTTGTATAACAACCAGCATAGAAAACTTTAAATGCTATAACCCAAGCCTAGGGGTTGGAGTGGGAGCTGGGGAGGGATTGGTAAGACCCGACCCGGGCCGGCCCAAACACGGGTAAAATTTTTACTGAAAATTGGTGACCTGTCACCGATTATCAGGAACATGAAAAACACGCACATGTACATACGTATATATATATACACACATACTCACTGGAGCAGAGGTGTGTGTCACGGCTATGAACTCAGTTCAGGTAACGACGACGGTTAGTGATTGGGCGGCCAGTTTCAAGTGGTGCATCGATTAGAACATGAGGAAACGATCGTTTTCCTCCTGAAGAAGAGGAGGATTATTGATAGTAAAAGTAAAATACACTTTTAATTACACATATTATGTTTACTATTTTGCAACATATTATCTCTCTCTCTATATATATATATATGGTAGGGTTCGGCTACAAAATCCATTATATATAAGAGAAGGGGAAGGTTCATTTGAGAATAAAATTTAATTGAGAAGAAAAGAACAAAGGGTAATTTTGTAAAACATTAAATAGTTTTTTTACTTATCTCATTTATTATCATTTTTTACTAATTAATTTGTCATAAAGACTAGTATCCTCCACACTAACTTTTTTTTGCCTACACACATCAAAATTTATCTTTCATATTTCGAAATTCATCCTACACATTGAAATTTATCCTACACAACTCGTAATTTATCCCACACAACTCGTAATTTATCATACACTTTAAATTATTCTATTTTATTTTTTTGAAAAATATATATTTTGAAAATATGTTACAAAAAAAATTAATTTAGTTAGCTGTTAAAGAGGAAGATTACAAATTAATGACATATGTAGATTTACCAATGTATCCTTATAGTAACATTAAATATTTGTATTAAATGAAGTAAAATAAAATATTCTTATTGGTTGAAATTTATTATATTTTCTTTTTACAAAAGGGTGTTGCTAAATGTACCCCCTTATCTGCTGAATGCACCCCCTCCTTCAACTTTTACATTAATATAATTCAAACCCTTTTGTTTTTCTTTCATTTTTTTATCTTTAATTATTATTATTACTAGTATTTGTTTTTAATGTCACACCCCTTTCTACGGCGGAAGCACGAGGTGTGATCATGAAAGGTTCTCATTGCATACGAAGAGTAAACATGCTACATGCTCGTAAAATAACATTCAAATACCATAATTTGAAAACATACGTTAGCGTTTACATCGCTAAGTCGCATAAAACATTGTCTTAAAAGTTGACAACTTTATTCAAAGTTAAACACAAGCGACATCCACGAGCATAATCTAGACCACGCGCACATCCATCCTAGTTACCTGAAATACATGTGAGTTTTTGGAAAAACGTCAACATAAAGTTGGTGTGAATTCATGCAGTTTTGTATTTCATGTTTGTATACTTTGTATGAAAACATAGTTTGTGAGTAAATCAAGTTTTCATATGTAAATCCAGTTTCATGTGTACACCACGTACATCTGTATATTTCAATTTCTTCTTGAGTACCCCACGTACTCAAGTTTAATTCTCATTCTTTTCTTGAGTACCCCACGTACTCAAGTATTCATCAATCCTCTTGAGTACCCCACGTACTTCAAGTTATTTATCAATTTTTGTATGGTATGAATTTTATGTAAATACAGTGTTTCTGTACTTATCAGATTGTTAATGGGTTGCAAAGCCATTAACATGTGACACGTCATAGGAAGCCACCAAACCTAAGGCATTTCATTGGTATATTCTGAGACACAAAAGCACTCCTCGATTCTCGCCCCGACCAGGAGTGTGGCTGCCAGGCACCCGTTAGATCTAACCTTTTGTTCTGCGGTCTAGGTATATTGTTGATTAATGGTGCTTCTGTACCCTATTCGTGACACTATTTCTCATAACGCCTCCTACTTGGTTCTCGTTCTCACCAAGCGCGTTTCTTGTTATCATTTCTCATAGCGCCTTATACTTGGTTCTCGTCTCACCAAATGCGCTTCTCATATTCATATATTTCGTCACACTTGGTTCTCGTTCTCACCAAGTGTACTTCTTGTATTTATATCATACCATTTATAAATATTGTACTTTTGTACATGTATTTCACCCCCGAAGTTATAAAAACTGAAAACAGTTAAAGAGAAAAGGGGGAGCATGAACTCACAACTTTGCGTTCCTAACGTCGTAAACTCCACCGGATTTGCTTACTTAACGTCGTAACCTATACGCGTTTTCTTATCGTTAGTCACTAGACTTGCGTCGCACAAGTACAGTCACTCTCTTTTGTGTATATTTTCTTGTGTTAAAAATATTCTATATTTTTAACTACGTATCTTACTTATATTATTTTCTCCAAAAATAAATATAAGTCTTTTGTGTTCTGCACTTTGCACCCGAATCATGTATCTTGTGTTTTGTATGTGTATTTCTATATTTCTACTCCTCATGAGTATTTAGTGTATTTTTAAGTCTTAGTACACTAGCACGTATAACACATACTATATACACTTAGCACAAAAATTGGAGATAAAATAATATATATTTTTCTCTCAAAAATATATATACATAATATCCATTTTTATTCTTCAAGAAATCACCATTTCTTATCATCAAAAATTAGGGAAACCTTAGTAATACTTTTAAACACATTTTTAGGGAATAAGTTTCTCAAAACTTATATTTTTCTAAGTGTCAAAATTTATAAAAATTTTGACAGAGTTTCCCCTAAAAATGGAGATTTCCCACGTTTTCAAAACGTGTGTTTATTTTCTTTTAAATCATTATCAATCATCAACAATCAGCAACAACAATTATCAACAATAATCGTCAACAATAATCACTAATTTCATGAACTTGCATATTTACAAAATGTGTAGTAACTTACTAGCACATTTAGTAAGTCTTGTTATCCTTAAAAATAAGTTTAATTTCTTAAAAACTTTATTTTTAAAGAATATGAAGTTTTACAACTTCTAGTCGGTTTTTACGAAAACTATTTCTTCGTTAACACTTTTGTTACACAAGTATCCATATATTTATTTGTTCACAAAAACCACTTTTGTTTGTGTAAGACCCGGTTTAGAACATGTGATTTCTTTAAAGTGTGGTTCTTCAAAAATACCACTTGCAGATACGTAGATCCGCTAGTTTTAAACACCAATGTATAGGTTAAACTACTTTTACACAAGTAAAATATTTTACACAAGTTCATGTCTCTAGTGTGGTAGAGTTTCGCCTTTTAACCCTTGTAGTAACCAAAACGAGCTTATGTGAAGATCCATGATCTTACAAAGTTGGGTTAAACGATGATCCGAGCTACCACATCATAGATCGGGTCTCAAAAATCTCATATTCCAAATACTACAACTTTTACACAACATATATGCTATTAACCACCAATTTTCATGTTTTTAGTAGACTTTAATGCTTCAACTTGTAAGATTCCGAGTTTTAACCGACAAAAATTCTTTTAACCACTTTAGATAAGCTCAAATATGAGATTTAAGTGTTATACCTCTAGCTCAAGGCTAGGGAAGATTTTTGATGAAAAACGCGTGGATAAAAGCAAACGGTAGAGGTCCTTCGTGTTCCGCTTGCTCCGAGGCTCCTAATACACGACTTGTGAAGCTTGTATATGCTTGGAATGGAGAGATCAAGGACCGAAAGTATGATGGTGGTGAGGGTGGTGTTCGGCCGAAGGTAGGGGGAGCAAGAGGGAAGTGTTGGAGTGGTGATTATGTGTTGGTGAGATTATGTTAAGTAACCTCTAGTATTTATAGGAAAATCAAGCATGTTTGTCCAATGGGTTAAGTGTCACCCCATACTAGACACAATCCATTATAATAATCCTCTATGTACTTGCATGTTCCCTCTTAGTTACAAAGGGACCGAAATCGGTCATGGGGGGGGGGGGGGGGGGGGTATCCGGTTAGATAGTAACTAAACATTAGGTATTAGTTACGTTAAGTTTAGTGTTTAACCCCGTTACTAATGTGTAGCGTGTTATGCCGGGTGTTAGGGTATTCAGGGACCCTAACTAGCTCAGAAAAAGATAAATAATGAAAATAACAATATTTTCATGTTTTGGGTATAGTCCGGTTGTTCGGTTTCATACCGATTCGTTAAAGTGCTAAATTACACTTTTTAGTGTCGTTTAAGTATCTTCCTTGTACCCTTTCAATTCCCAACACTTAGGGAAATATTCTGGATAATAAAACGACATTTCTGCATAATATTTACATGCTTAAATGCTGATTATTGCTGAATTTTTATAAATTCTGCACTTAAAGTGCGTTTCGGGTGCTTTTTAGTGCTTATTTTTGCTTTCGCATTGCATATACATTAATCCTTGTATGTACTCTTGGGTTTTAATGCATTCTTGTCGTCGGACCTACACCTAGGCCTCAATTCTACGTCTGACTGCTTTCTGCAGTTCAGTCGACACAGTGTGTCTTACCGGTGAGTTTACTATTATTCTGACGCAACGCTCTCGTTTATGCATAAAGCAATATTTTGTAGTATACAACATGCATGAATTCACTTGTTTAATCATGTGTTCAGACATTGCTGACACTTAAACTCATAATTGCAGTCATTAAGCAATAATTAATGTGTACGGAAATTACCGGTTTGGGCCAGTTGTCACATTTAAAACGTTATTTTATTTAAAAAGAAACTTTTTTTGATTATTTGAAAAATAATCGTTTTCTTATGTATTAAACTAAAGCGAGTCATTTTAATTTTGAAATGGATTTTTTTGTTCATAACGGCTTGAAGTGGGTATGCGAATTCGGTTTGTATAAACAATGATACACAAAAAATTAAATGAAGCTTTAAAGTCAGCCAACTTAACTAACGTTTTATTTTCTTTTTACGTCTTATTACTTTTAATAAATAAAAGTTGTTAATTATATTAAAAACATTTTAATATAATAATAATACTAATAAAAATAGAAATAGAAAGATGAGAGAACTAAAATACGAAATAAATATAAAATATAAAAGCAACTGTTTTTTTTTTTTTAAGTTTTGAAACTTTTTTATTGTATAAAAAATGTCTTTTTTATTAATTTTAATGACGTTTTATAGAAATATAATAAAATACTAGTAAGAGAAAGTGTCTTCAATTTATAGAAACACAATAGTTTTCAAAAACAATATTTAAATTGTTTAGAGGGGTGAAATTTAACAACTTTTAAATTATAATTTTAGAAAGGAGGGTATGACTAGTAAAAAAAGGGGTGCATTTAACCAACCCCTTACAAAAAATTGCTTCTCATTTTAACTTTCCCCTATAAGAGAAAATGAATAATAATGCTAATGTGAGCCAAAGGCTTTTTGATAACTTGCACCTATTTTCTTTAGTTTTCTTTTTTTAAAGAACACGCTAATACTGTTTTGGACATATTTAATTTTTGAGTTAAATGCTTGGTTGGTCCCTGTGGTTTTCAAAAATTGCAGACTTGGTCCTAATTGTTTACTAATTACACGCTTGGTCCCAAAAGTTGCCAGCACTCGGTTGGTCCCCAGCCCTAACATCAGTTAAATTTATCAGTTAAGTCCATGTTAAATGACCAAAATACCCTTCACTTTTTCATCAGCCACTTACACCTCTTTATCCCTTCCTATATTCTTCTCTCTGAACATTATCTTCAATATATACACAAAAACAAAAACCAGAACTTAATCATCTTCCTCAAATTAAAGAAAACCCTAAACACTTGCTCATCCTCAACTGATTACCCCCTTTCTTCTTCACCATAACCTTAACTAACCACACAATACACAGATTTGAGCAATGCCGAGATAGAGAGACAAGATGGTGTGGTGTCGGCCACCACTTCCGGCGACAAGCTTAGCCGACGCACGGCGGTGGTCTTGTGCACGACGAATTCCCACCTATAAACACCTCCTAACCTCCTATCTTCATCAAAAATCAACCTTGCAGCCCATCCCCCTCTCGATTTCACTTCCGGCGGGCCAACCGGTCAACCATCGGCGGTGGTTTGGGTGTCTCCGATAAACACCCTCAGCGCCTTCATTCTTTCCAGGTTTGTTTTCCAGCTGAAATGATGACGATATCATGAAGATGATGATGTTGATTTATGATGAATGTCTGATGAAGAAGATGACGGTGACGTGGTTGACGGCTGTAACACCCCAAAAACGGGTTTGGTAATTAAACCCAGTTAATACAAAAGAGCGGGTAAAATACCGTTAGTGGTGAAAGTAACCCGGTAAATATTAGGATTTAAATAAATAAACCTAATATTTAATAAAACATGAATAAATGTTTTTAAGTAAATAAAGTTTATAAGAAGTCTGAATTAACGGGACTTAAAATAAACTGAGTTATAGATTCCCCGAACCCACTAATTTAACTAGGAATGTTTAACCTAGTTAATAAATGGAAATATTGTTAGAAATAAGTAGGTTGTGGCCTACTTAATAACGAACGAAACACGAGGGGTTAAAATGGGATAACTTAACAAAGTTATCTAATAAAAGAAAAATCAAAACAAAACACACACTTGAAGTGTGTGTTCTGGATCGACATCAGGGAGCTCCCCATGGAGCCAAACCCTAACCTTCAACAAATCCATCAAATTGAAGGATCAAATGAAGCCCAAATTCACAACCGAGCGTGAATTTGCGATCACCCGAACAAGAGGATCGTAAGGTATGTAAAATCTTGATGATTCGTGAAGTTGTAAAAAGTTGATAATCATCCTAATCGCGAATTAGGCATGGATTAGAGAAGATAGGGCTAGATTAGTGATGTATACTTGCTTAGGAACGAAACCCTAAGTGAAAATCATACATAACATGCTATGAATTGAAGGATTTGATGAAATAACACACTTAAATAAGTGGGTTTTAATGTTTTGATGATTTTGAAGATATAACTATGCTTAGAATCAACATGCATGATAACAAATAGAAGGTGTTCGATTTAACCATGAATTTGGGTACTTGTTCATACATGATTGAAATGGGTTTTGAATGATTTGATAAAATTGAAGTTGTATTGATGTGTATAAACATCATATTAGTTCATATGAATGAACTACTTGAACAAATTAGAGATTTTGTTAAGAGTTCATAAGTGATTAGAAGTGGGTTTTGACACAAGAGTTAAACCCATGGTTATGATGGTCAAAATATATATGTGTGTGTACAATGACTAAAATTGCATGTTAATTTACGGTTACTTGAGGTATGAATTAGATAACATGTTAGTAGATGTAGCATCTCAAAAGATGATGCTCACTAAGTGGTTGATAATGTGCCTAAGTCGAGTCATGTGAACTTGTTAGTGCATCCATATTTGTAAATTGGTGGTTTGACTTTTAAAAGTCAAACCGACCTATGATAAGGTTCATTAAGAATAGTGGTAAAAGATTCATAAGGTGTGAAGGTCATGATCTAGAATGACTAATCTAACCACCTTGTGAATGATGATGATAGTATGACGCTTGACAAGCTAGGTGGAGGCTTGGAAAGGAAGCGGGTCAAACGAAGCAAGTATGAAGGAAAAGTGTAATTCGGATGCAAGGTAAGTATATCTTACACTAGTCATATATTTTAGAATATTCTTTTGTCGTATTAATTACGTAAAAGACAAATACCTAATTGAGATATAGTGTTCCGATGTGTAGTCGTACGGAACAAGATAATCAAATATGATAAGAAAACATAGTGATGGCTAAAAATGAGTTAAATCGGTAATTCGATCATATTATGATGAATGAGATATGTACTTTTAATGGTTATTATATAAGTTAAATTATAATAACCATTAAGGGCAAAATAGTAATTTGACAATTTGACAATGGTAATTGGTCATTTAGACCAAACGGGTCAAAAGGTGAAATTGTCACCCTTTGACAATATCGACTGATGGGTTGTCAAGTTGTATGATTTTAGGAAATAAATAGCACATGGATGCTTACATCGCTATCACTTAGCAGTCACTAAGGAAAGCTATTGAAACAGGTCAATATATTGATCCGAGCCAGGTATGTATAATGATACAACTCATCATGTAGAATTTGGAGTTCTATAAGAGTTAGACAAGGTTAAAACATAGATATTTGGTTATCTTTTAGGTAAACCGAATAAATTTAGTTATGATTATAACGTTTTAGAAACATAATGGTTTCTAACCAAGACTATAGTTAAAAAGTGGGATTTTTGGGTCAAACATGTACTAAAAGCCCTTCGTCGTAAAAGAATGACTAAAATTGACTAAAACGCCCTTGTAAGCGAAATTGAGCAAACGCACCATAAAGGTTGTTTGGAAATAAGTGATAGGATGAAATAAATACTTTGAATATGTATGAAAAGCGAGAAATGTAAAATATTGGTTCAATGACTCTATAAATAGACTTTGCCGTAAAATAATGATTCGAGAGGTAAAATTTGGTTTATATTGATCACCACATTAAACCCACCATAAGTACAGTTGTGGTGGAAGATTATAGGATGAGAAATGTGGTGATGGAATGTTAGAAACAATCAAAGGCGATTTTAAGTTAGAAGGTGCTTAAATACCCTTAACGGGTCAAAATATGAATTTGAACGTAAACGGGTTTCTATTATGTAAGAAACCCGTGATTTGAGATTAATATGTTAGGGGATGTGGAATTTATGAATTTCATGAGTTTAGAGAGCAAATAAACATGTTTGTTTGATAAAAATGGAATGGGTCAAAATTTGGTAAAAAGGGCAATAAGCCGAAGACTTAAAAGTCTGAATTTTTGTTAAACCGGATGTTGGATTTTAACCTCATATGGTGGGGAATCAAATTACAATCACGTAGGAAGAAACGGTAGGTCAAACGGATAAGCGGATTGAAAGATACGAAAGTTTTCGTGTCAAATAACGGCAAAATGGAAAGGTTGGATGCAGGGGCCACCGTAACTTACGGTGCCACCGTAAGTTACGGTGGAGCTAAAATTGTTACGGTAGAATACCCCTGATTTACGGTGGGGGAATTTAACATTCAGAGGCCACCGTAACTTATGGTGCCACCGTAAGTTACGGTGGAGGCCAGATTCAAATGATTATTTTTGGATCAAGATATAAATGCTAGATTTTCCTAACTTCCTTGTTGTATTGGTTATTTAATTATCAAGACTAACCTTTAAGTTGGTTTTGATCTCAGGTGAATGTCGAGAGTCCCGGATGAAGATTAAGCATCGAGCAAGAACCGAACACAAGTTAAACAAAGCTTCCGCAACGTTGTTTTGTCGTTATTCTAAACGGCAAATTAAATCACATTGTGTATATCACTTAATTTGTAAAAGTTTTTAACAAACCCGTATTTCCGATGTATAATAATCATTAATTACATGATTATTTTCCCAAAATATACGTTAAACCTTGATTATAAGAACGGGTGTTACAACGGCTGGCCGTCAGAGCCACACCGGCGGCGACGACAACAGTGGAGTTTATCTCGGGTCAGGTTTGTTCAAAAACAGATGGGTTTTGTTCGATTGAGTTTAGGTTCAAGTCAGATTGGTTGTTCAAAAACATGATGTTGATTTATGATGAAGATGATGATGGTGATGAAGATGATGATGGTGGTGAAGATGATGCAGTGGGTTTTTTAATTCTTAATTTTAGGTTTTTAATTGTTCAAGGGTAATATAGTCATTTCACACATAGTTAACTGTGAAATTTAACTGATGTTAGGGCTGGAGACCAACCGAGTGCATTTTTGACAACTTTTGGGACCAAACGTGTAATTAGTAAACCACTAGGACCAAGTCTGCAATTTTTGAAAACCACAGGGACCAACCAAGCATTTAACTCTTAATTTTTTTTCTTTGCTATAATGAATGCACCGAAGTTTTCGCTTTTTTTTTAGTTTAGTTTTTTTAACAAAAGCGTCGATACACTTTTGGACATATTTTTTAACTTTTCTTTTTCTTTACTATAACGAGTGCACCGAAATCAACCGAGTTTTTATCATTTTCTTTTTTGTTTGCCTTTTTTTACCTTTGTTGTTTACCATATTGTTTAAAATTTTCTTATTATTTTGATGTTCAGAGCCAACTTACGGTGCAATTAGCACAACACACTTGCATATCCTTTTGTTTTTACGAATTTATTCATCAGTTGTAATGATGTGCGATATATTGTGAATTTCAACCGCGCCCACGCGCAACTTGCAGCAAGCCTCTTAAAAATAGTCAAATTTAGGAATCACTGGGTTACGCATATAACTTGCTCTTACAGAAAACCTTTTATAAATGGACATGTTGTATGCAAAGGTGGGTTGTACATATGAAGGATCTAATGTATGTCAGGTTTTCATAAATTAAACTGAGAAAATGTAAACCCTTCATGACAATTAGACAATAAACACTATCCAACTCTATAACTGGAGTTTTATTCATAGAAGGAATATCAGTAACACGCTAAACATTCACTTCAATTGCCCAATACTAAGGATGCGTGCTATGAAGCTCTATTGCACGCGTGGGACAACACCGCAATGAGTAAACATCACATGGGTGCTTAACGGGTCAGTTTGAACAATAATGTGCCAGAAGGCGTGTTCACCATTAAAGGCTATGTCTTATCTGATGCTTACATGGCGTCTACGTTGCATCACTTTATTCCTAAAGCCCCGTAAAAGCCCAGCCAGTAACACAATCTAGCCCAACTCTAAAAAAGTCTCCAGTCAGCTCTAGCTTCCATTTAATTGTTTCAAAACAACTTACCACATTAACACTATGATCGGATTAGAAACTACTTTGATGGTTCATTACCAAGAGACGCTACTACGATAACTAGAGCTGCAGACGAACCAAACATTCGGCGAACCAGGAAATTCATTTGTGTTTGTTCATTTATTAAACAAACGAACATAAAATCGCTTTCATTAAGTGTTCACAAACAGTTCGTGAACACGTATATTTCTTAACAAACGAACACAAAAAAGGCCTTGTACATGTTCGTTCAGTTCGTTTCAGCCCTATCGATAACCATGAAGGTAATCAGCACAACTACCGAACCCTTAAACAAAATCCCTAACAAAAAAACAGCCTAAAGAATCTCAATCTAAGGGAGAGGGGCAACACCAACACAGTATAAAATCAAATCATTAATCCATAAACATAATCACTAACCAAAACATTTAGCCGTTACATGAACACATTCATAAATACCAAACTTAAAATGTTTGTGATCCCGCCAAAAAAAAAGATGAAAGAACAAAAAAGCTAGCATCAAAGACTAAACTTATAATTCAGCTCAGAACAGGCAAAGGACCATAATGAACAACCAAAATGGCTTACTTGATCAATCCCCCTTCCTCCTGAAAGAGCACCCTTCAGTGAGCCTAGCACGTCCACCAGTCGGCTGGCACAACACAGTCTGACAGTTTCCACACACCACCACCGTTTGTGAGTGACTAAATACAGTTGTTCTGTTCACATCATCATTTAAACATTCACATAAAAATCAGTTTACACAACAAATAATACACATATAACTAGGGATGCAAACGAACCGAACAAGACCTTGTTCCTATTCGTTTGTTAAGAAATATTTATGTGCCGAACAAGATTTTATGTTTGTGTTCGTTTGTTAAGGAAATGAACTTATTTGTGTTCGTTTGTGTCTGCTTGTTAATTTTAGGCAACTAACATTATTGAACACAAATGACCACAAACTAATGTTCATGAACACAAATGAAAACAAACGAACACAAACAACCGTTCATGAACAGAATATATAATACACCGACACTTATTAAGTATTTTGTTGGTCGTATATTTGAGATATATAAATAAAATAAAAACTAAAAACACTAATAAACTAACGAACACGTTACCGAAGCATAAATGAACGAAGGCGGCTCTTTTCATGTTCGTTTGTTTAATAAACGAACGAACAAAAATGAACTAAAGTTTGGTTAGTTAGCAGCCCGAAATGTAACATAACAAGCAGCAATTAAACAAAAACACTTACATCATGAAACAACCCTGGCACTTCACGTCCTGCATATATAAAATTTAACGAGATTAGAGACAATGAAACATGTTTCGTAAAAAATGGTGATTTATTTAGACAAATAAAATTAAATTAAAAAATGAAAATACCATGAAGAAAGAGTTTGGAGACTGCACAAGACGCTTCAATTTGTGCTTCCTCTTCTCGAGCTCAGCTGGCGGATTAAGCAGATCAACATCGTTAGGCAAAACCTGAAAGTTTCATCATATCGATTGCGTTATTCAACAAACAAACACTAGAACACGATGCACGTGTAAACGTATTGTGAATCAAATTCTAGAGGAACTGACCATCTTGATTCGAGATTTGTCGAAGGATGACGGTGTTGAACAACGATGATGACGAAAACCCTAAATGAAGGTGATATCGGCGCAGGTGGTTCTTGTATATATGGTTCTGGATTGCGTGACAGCCGTTTGATCTTGTTCTCTGTTATAGGCCGTTAGATCTAGGGCTAGAACCAGTCTGCAAAATTCTTTAATGACAAGGACTTAACTTTTCTAATTTACATGTTTACTCTCTTTACTTAATAAAATTTATTCTTCGTTAGTTAACTTTGTTTCTATACGAGTCCCTCTACTTTACCTTTGTTGATATAAATGTTTAGCCGCTCTATTTTTACTTTTATTAAGTTTAGTATTTCGCATTTTAGAGTTTTTTTCTCACTAACGTTATGGACCAAACTCATTCCAACCGAATAATATTGTTACCGCTATCACATTATCAAAACCTATATTTTTATTTCCTTTGGTATTTCGTCTTTTAGTGTTCTTTTATACATACGTTAACGTTTCGATGCTTAAAACGACCATAATTTTATACAACATATGAACAAATATTTCATATTAAAATAGAGTTATATAACATAGTTTGAGCTTTGTAAAAGATCAATAAATGGCTTAAAATGAAAAAGAATATGTAAAGTTAAAAATGACCATTAAACAAGTTTTATAAAACCAGAAGAGAAACAACTACCCATATCAAACCAAAAACATTGAAAACCTACCCATATTATTTCAAACTTAAAACCTTGGGACAAGAATGCGATGAAAAAACTTGTTACATGAAAATCATAGTATGCATAAGAAGGATTAGTTACCATTTACTTGAACCATTAAAAATCATTGTGTTGTGTAAGATAGATTAGACAACATATATATGTGTTGCATGTTGCATAAGATAGATTAGTTATCATCTATTTGAACTTATTATAAATCCTTGTGGTGGTGATACCTAATATTCATCATCTTGCAACTTCACCGAAACAGACAGCTGACAAACAGAATCGTAAATTATTAAGAGTTGAGCCAACTACAAATCCAACAAACACGACCATTGAGGTTAGTGGCGGCTACTGTACAATAACTTCACCGCTCATTCCATCCCCATCCCCATTCCCAAGTCAAATCCAGACTGCTGATGCCCCCTCTATGTACACACACACACACTACTATCACCATCATTGGGTATCATTCCGTCTTCATCTGACCACTCGATGAAGTTCCACCACCTTTCCCATTTTGAAGATACAGACTGTTAGCCACTAACGAGTCGCTCACCAACCCAACATCAACTTCATCGAAATTAAGTGTCCCTCTCACTTTCCGAGTACTAAAAGCACAATCCCTAATTTAAAAAAAAAAAAGTTAGAAAAAATGATTTCTAACAAACGAAATGATCATATTGTTTGACTGCATACCCGTTTAAGCGATTGTTGATGGCTGTGAGATCCTTTGATGGGCTCTGGTATGCATGAGTACTCTCCCCAACACACGCGTAATAGCTTTTGGATCCATGAGAAATTAGAGCATCCATCTGAACACATAACCGTGTTATTATGTTTATAAAAACTATCGTGTAAATGGAGTTAAAACTATATTATTTACCTTTGTTGACCGCAATGGAGAAACGTATACGTTGTGCACTGCAGATACCTTCTTCGGGGACATATCAGGTAGACTCGGGAATACCGATACCTTAGGTGAGCCAGGGCATGGACCTAACAATTCCCGGTCAACACGTTACAAATACAATAAATAATAATATAATATATCATAACTGGTACAAACATATTACCTTCATCATGATTGTTTGTTTCGGAAACCTGATTGGTGGTTTTCGCAACCCCTGCTGACGGAGCAAGCTCTACCAACAATGGCTTCACAGCAGGAATGAATATTTCATTGTAAAACATGATTATATCGACGTGATTCTGCCCCGTTTTCTGTTGCCAAACCATCCAGAAGATGTAAATTGCCAAGTAATAAAAAATTAAAAACATCTAAGAACGGGAAAAGAGATATTAAGACAGGTGGTAGTACCCCATTGGACCGAGAAGATGCCCTGTCATCAACAAACACAGCACGGAAAACTTGAGGTTTACAATGAGGTTGTTTTCTATAGTTGTTGATGATTTCTTTGAAGGTTAAGCTTAGTTGGGAAATCTGCAGTTTATGACCATGATATCAATTAGTAATAATTAACAACCGAACATTAGAACTGAGTTGTGATATGTGTAATGTGTAAGAGCAAACCTTTGCAACTCCGTAGAAACAACATAAGATAATCTGGTCGATATGACGGTTGAAAAACAACGCGGTTCGCTGGCTCAGAATCTGCTGAAAAAGACAATATACCCTCTCTCTTATTTCTTGCGACAACTGTAGTCTTTCAACCATTCCATTAATTCTAACAGCAGCTAGCTTCACAATCTGGTCATAAAAAACAGAAAAAAAACATCAGCATTAATGATTAAATGATTAGTAACAATAGCTTTGTGTACAAGTTAAAGGGTTTGGTACCTTGCTAAAAAACAAATTAACAGACGTCTCTGCACAGGTTTCTCCCCTGCCAGTTGGATTTGGCCTCGTTGGACTACAAATAAGCGTAAAAAGCCTCTTAATTATCCACTGGCGTCCAATATTATTAAAAAATAACAGCATCTCAATAATAGACTAAACTTTTATTTAAAACGAGTCATTAAGGTTTTACAAATCAAAAAAATACTATTTGAGCAATCTTGGCCCATTTCCTTCAGAAAAATACAGTTTGACCCGTTCGGGATTTTCATCTCTAAGCAAACAAGTCAAAACTGACATTTCGTTATAAATTAATATATCGTTTATTACCTGGCAAATGCGGACTGCAAAGCTGGTGATAGCAGCTTTGATTTAAGATTATTAATTCCCAAAAGACGATCTTTAACCGGAGATGTGAAGGAATTCCGTTCAACCAAAACACTTCGATATTCAGTGCAAACTCTTTTTGGTGATAAGAGGATGCTACTCTTACCTAAAAAATATGTACTTAAACACATTAGGTCACAAAATCAAATCTACAAAATGTTAAATTTTAGAAGTATAAAAAACCGTTTACCTGGTGAGCTGTCACGCTTCTGCAATGAAGGGACAGGTGGCAACCCACCACAAGACATATTAGTTTGCAGTCCAATTGCATCCAAAGACGGCATGGGGTCTGCCAACAGCCCACGACGGTTAATTTCAGAAGAAAGCGCTGGTCTCGCAACTGTCAACGAGTTGTACATCGAAGAACCTTTCTCCCACACCATACTTTCTAGAAGTCGTTCTTCTAACGAATTCAAATGTCGCCTTAATTCTCTAGGAAGAGATTCTTCGTGCCTGATGAAACTTTCGATAACTTTACTAAGATCAAAAGCCGTGATTCCCGTTCTTTCCAAAACAGCCGGAAACAACATAGTGACGGTTTTATGCGTCGCAAGAACAAGTTCAGCGGAACATGCGAGCATGCACCGGTGGAACCGTTCGTTTGTTAACAACGACGTTAGATTGTTCCCGTTTAGTATTTGAGATTCTGCTGTACACATTGCTTGTAGAACACGATAGTATAACTTTAACGCTTCCATTCTACGTTGTTCTGCCCAAATATTATCCATCAAGTTGGTATTCTGTATGTTGGAAATTGCGTTTCGATCCCCAAGACCACTGCTGGGAAAAATAGCTTCTAATATTATACGGGCCCGCTTAACGACATCAGCAGTTACATCCTTGTCACATGATGACATGAATCGTTCAAGCTCTATTGAAGGTTTTGATGGAAGTGGAGAAATGATAGTCCGCAGCCATTTTGCAGTGGTCATCGCTGTGCTGACAGGTGTACCTTTAATCTTTGATGGAGATCGGTAAGGAGAAAGTGGGCTAGTAATTGTCTTTGTTGGGGATGACATTAAGTCAAGCTTTCTCTATACAGAGAACGAAAAGTCAAACCACTAATAAGTATATTTATGGTTAATATGTTGATATTCAGTAGAGTAAAATGCCATTTAGTCCCTGAGGTTTGGCCAGTTTTGCAACTTTCGTCCAAAGGTTTGTTTTTCCGCATCTGGATCCAAAAGGTTTGAAATCTTGTGATTTTCATCCGGCTCATTAACTCCATCCATTTTTTTGTTAAGTCAGGGGTATCATTGTCTTTTTTTGTTAACTTAAAGGGCAATTCGGTTTATTTCAGAAATATTTGATCTTTTTACCTAAAGTGAAAAAGACCAAATTGCCCTTTAAAGTAGCAAAAAAGACAGAAATACCCCTGACTTAACGGGGAAAACTGAATGGAGTTAACAAGCTGAATGATAACGGCAAGATTTCAAACCTTTTGGATCCGGATGCAAAAAAAGAAACCTTTGGACGAGAGTCGCAAAATTGGCCAAACCTCAGGGACTAAAATAGCATTTTACTCTATTCAGTGCTAATAATATTAGTAATATTTACCTTTGTTCCACTCATATTAACTGCACCACCAGATAAGCTGCTTGAACCAAGGAGGCTTTCATCATCATTAATAAACAGTTTCTCGTCTAATTCACCTTCTTGACATACTGAATTATTGTAATCTTCTTCTAGAACATTCAAATAAGAAGACAAAGACGATTCCTCTAATAAATCTTCATAATACATCAAACCATCTGCATGTGTAATCAGATACCTTTTTACTACATATAACATACGATGTTAAAACCAATGAAATAATTTCAAAGTGTTTAAAATAAACCTGTGTCGATATTGTCCAAGTTTCCATTTTTACATTCCGAAGCCAAACAAGGTTTTTTCTTCAAAATGTCTTCTACTACATTATTGGTTTTGACCATTGTTTTTCTTAATTCTTCTTCTGATGTCTCGTACATGTTACAGAGAGATGCAAGTAGATCAACACCTTTTTCATCTTTTTTAACTGCAATTCATCAATGTTATTACAAAGTCAGTTTCCAGTAACGTAAAAAAACATAAATTATAATATACAACTGAAGTAAATGATGAGATGGTTACCAAAGCGCGAAGTTTCATTAATCGAAAAGTTTCTGAAACGAGCTGGAATATGAATAATTAAAATCGCCTGCCACAGGTTCCAGAAATGTCAAACTAAAAAAATCATGCTGGAAGTTTAATTTTGATAGAAAAAAGTGAATGATGATTATTTTATATGGTTCAGTTAAGTGTCACGAACCAGAATAGAGACAAGTCCATTAGTGCAAGTGACCAAGTCTTTGAACCGACTGAATGCGTGGACTCGAAGAGCCAAAAATAGTAACCATCCAA
Source organism: Helianthus tuberosus (assembly GCA_030545235.1). Lineage (NCBI taxonomy): Eukaryota > Viridiplantae > Streptophyta > Magnoliopsida > Asterales > Asteraceae > Helianthus > Helianthus tuberosus. Next base: position 32,896,341 of record CM060383.1, on the reverse strand, counting down.
AACGATGACAGCTGGATATGTAATCTTGTGAGTTAGCAACAGCTGACTGACCATCAGTATTATCATGGCTCGCTAGAAAAAGTGTCTGGAATGCCCGTTTATAGTACCTAATAAAAAATAATAAACAATTTAAGAAATCGTCAAATAAAATTCACTACAGATTTGATAAAGTTTCATTAAAGAAAAAGAATTAACTATTTATGTTGAATACCCGTTTACAAAATTAGCAAACTAAGCAGCAATCGGTTCACATGTGCCATAAGAGCTAGAAAATTTATTACAGTTGCATATATAGAAAACAAAAAACAATGACAATTTTGTAATTTCTTTTGTGGTATAATCTACAAAGCAACTTCAATAGTTACAAACAGTAATCAGAGTCAACATAGCCTTCATACACATAAATACAGTAAAAAATAACGTTATATTACAAACTGCATATTTGCATTAACCAATAAAGACATACAACAAAAGAATAAAGGTACTCACTTGCTTAAAAGGCTGAGATGCACAAAATTGGCCTGCAACTCTTTCGCCTGATTGAACAAATAAAAAAGATCAGAAAACTTAAAACAAGTGGCAGAACAATGAAGCCAAATAAACATATATGCCACTTGCAAATTCCTCAAGTTACATAATCTTAATTATCAGCAACATGTGTACCTGAAGTCTGGTTTCCCAATCAGAACCGTAAAGATTGCTTAAAATTGGACCAGTCTTGACTACAAATTGAGGTAGCTCCTTGAAGAAATCCACATAACTGAAACAAAAACAAAAAATTATAACTGGGTCAGCAAGTGACATAATTGACGAAAAAAGCGACCCACGGCTAAATAACAACGTACTTCAGTTTCGCCACTCTGAGTATTTGACACAAGTTAAAGCCATTGCCGTTGGTATTAGCGGCACCTTCTGCATCATCTTTCTGGCTTAATCTTCTCAAGGAGAACAAAAGGAATGCAAACCAGTAGTGCTCTGCTTCCTCGGGCTGATTGAAAAGGCAAAAATAAATCTCAGCAACTTCAGAAATTAAATGTTTCCTCAATTCGAAGATTACAAATAATTGTGCATTTAATCTATTCATAAAAAAATTACTATCTGGATTTATGAAATTGTATAATCATTATTAGCATTCCGATATAACACTCGGTTTTGAGCACGACATGGAGCATAATAAAGTCTTAGCTAGTGTCAACAGGTAATTGTCAATAAAGTTAAATCATGTTTTTTACAAAGAAAACTAAAAAAATGAAATTAGTTAGTAGCTTGTTTTAAAAGATGGTGTAAACCGTAATTTTACTAACCAAATTATAAAAAAAAAGACTAATTAATTAACAATAATAAAAATAAGCATAACAAATCACAACCCTCTAAAAACATTATCTTAAAGAAACTCATTAATATGTAAACATAAATATCAAAAAACTTAAGGAGCCATACCGTCCCACTTCCAAGAGAAGATGCATTTGTCAAAAACAAATGCTTGCTTTGATTAAACAGCTTCATCGCCTCCTCTAATTCACCATCATCCATTGTTAATTTACCCTGTGACAAACCAGACCAAAAAAAGTCAAACTTTAGCAATAAAAACACTACAAATCAAGTCAAACCACACAAATTATTAACCCAAGAACAAGATTCACTAAGCAAAAAATAACATAAACAATTTTAATGAAACTTTATAAAAAATAAAAATAAAACCTTGCAAAAGTCTTTAAACCGAGCTTCAATAGTAGCTACGTTTTCCGTAGAACCCTCAACGGTTGATTTTATCGGCTTGAAATCTTCCATCGAATTCACGCGAATCTCGGCCACACGAAACAACTCAGATCTCCGATTAATCGAAACCCTAACAAACAAATTTGGCGGGAATCAACAACCTAACGATCGGACAATCAAACAGATCTAAAAAAAACAAAACCTTGATTAATAAAAATAATAATTAAAACGCCTCTTTCTCTCTCTCTACAAATTAGATTAAGATCAATCTTGTATCAGAAGACAAGTGAAGTGTTGAATCGATTAATGAAATTAACGGCAGCAAGAAACGAACCAGATCGGAATTGGACGAAACCCTAGGATCCAAATTGGGGGAAACGATTGAACAGATCTTGAGGAATTGATACGGTGTGTAAAAACCCTAGCTTGTGAAACACACAGTAGCTGTTGTTGGAACCCTATCTGTGAGTGTGGAATTTTGCCCTATTTTTTTTTCTTTATTTTTCCCTCCGCTTTTGGGGATCCGGCGGTACGGTAGCGCGGGAAAAACAACAAATATGGCATGATATGATGGTATGTTATGTGTATTATGCATACATAAGGGCCAATAGGAGGTTGACGCGTGGATGTGGAGGATTTTTTACCGCCAAAACCGGTGGCTTTTTCGAGAGGGGAAATCACGTGCGTCGTGGTCCATGATTGTTGTCGTGTCTTGCGTAGTACCCTATTGCAACCCTAATGTAATAAAGTGAAGGGAAATGAAAATATTGGATTCCAAGTTTGTGTACTTTTTTTATCCTTATAAATGAGTAAACTGCCATTTTGGTCTCTGTGGTTTGGCCAGTTTTGCCACTTTAGTCTAAATCTCAAACTTATTACATCTGGGTTCCTGTGGTTTGCATTTTGTTGCCATTTTAGTCCAAATCTCAAATCAGGTCAGATTTAAAAAAAAAAATCTGGTTTTTGTCTTTTTCCTCAGGGGCATTTTGGTCATTTTATATTTTATAAAAGAAAAAAATATAACAAAATCCCAAACACCCCATATCTCTGCACTTTCTCTCTCTCTCTAAACAGCCCCTCTCTCTCTTCTCTCTCTCCTCTCTCTAGAACACCACCACCACCATATCCTCTCCGTTCATCCACCGCCGCAGCAGCAGAAACCGTCATTCGTCGTTCCAATCAAATGTCAGATCAAACAAGAATCCAAACCAAGAATCCCCACAAATCAAAACCCCTTTACTTCCAATCACTCCAAACCAAACCCAAAACCTAAACCCACAAATTCAAGAACAAGAACAAACAACTCATCTTCATAAAACCCACTAAAGATTCGACTAAACCCACAGGGACCCTCTCGATCCTTCTGTTTTTCCCCAAATTGGAGAAAATTCAGGAAGAGGAACCACCTTAGGGTTTGCAGGGTTGCCGCCGCCGCTGCTGATACGCGGCTCCGCCGCCGCTGCCGCTGAAACGCGGCTCCGTCTCTTCGATCTCCCTCTCTCTCATGCATCTCTCTCTCTCGTCGCCGCTCATGGCGGCTCTGCTGATGTCGTATCGTCCGCCACCACCAAGTGGTGGTGGTGTTGCCGCCGTTGTTTATCGGGAGGGGACGGCGAAGGGCAGGGGATAGTGGTTGGTCGTTGTGGTTGCGTGTGGTGGTTCACCGGATAACCAGTCGCCGGAAAAACGAGGCGAATGAGGTTGTTTGGTGGTGTCGTTGCCGGCTGAATCGAAGAGGGAGGATGTGGGTGTTTGTGTGTGTGTGTGTGTAAGAGATGGAGGAGTGGAGAGTGATGGTGGTTGCGGTGGCCGGAGATCGGTGGTGTTGGCGGCGACGGTGGCGGAGGTTGGGGATGATGTGGGGGTGGTGGTGGTGTGGTGTACGTAGTTCAGAGAGAGAGGGGGAGACAGAGAGCAGATGTTGAGAGAGAGAGCAGATGGAGAGAAATACTTTAAATAAAATCCAAAAAAGACCAAAATGCCCCTGAGGAAAAGGACAAAAATCAGGGTTTTTTTTTTAAACCTGACCTGATTTGAGATTTGGACTAAAATGGCAACAAAATGCAAACCACAGGGACCCAAATGTAATAAGTTTGAGATTTAGACTAAAGTGGCAAAACTGGCCAAACCACAGGGACCAAAATGGCAGTTTACTCCTTATAAATTTTAGAGTTAATTGCCCGGATGGTCCCTGTGGTTTCACGTTTTTCATGTTTAGTACCCACCTTTTGAAAATAACAGGTATGCTCCATGTGGTTTGTTATTTTGTTACTTGGATAGTCCCTGAGTAGATGTCAGTTAGTTTGGAAATTGCATGTGTGCTCCTTATAGTTTGTCGTTTTGTTACTCGGATAGTCCCCAGGGTAAATGTTGGGGGACTATCCGAGTAACAAAATAACAAACCATAGGGAGCATACATGTTATTTTCAAAAGGTTGGGACTAAACGTGAAAAAATGTGAAACCATAGGGACCATCCGGGCAATTAACTCTAAATTTTATATTGTTTTTATTTTATTTTTGGATTTTGCTAGATGATGGGGTGTGGGTTCGAGGACGGCATTGGGGAGCTGATGTAGATGGTTTCCTCGTCGGGGAACTGTTACACCCCAACCGATGGCAGAAAACATTGGGGAGTGGCACTTAGCGAAACAGATTGTTCAAGAGAATCCATAACAACTATTAGTGATAATATATTTAACGTTGAAGTCTCATACCAATAACATATAAGGCATAAACAGTCATTATAGATATAAGTCTCATAAACAAAGACATTGTTCTCACAACTCAAATTTATGTAGTTTGTTTCTAGACTTCCTACTTCGTTTCATCTCAGCAGACATAGCATCCTATCAACCTATCACATACGTTAAAATAAAGTCAATACATAAAATATAAAGGTGAGTACACAAGTTTGCATAACATATAGTATAGCGAAAACGTTTACGCATAACCAGCATGTAACACGTAGAAATGTGAAGCAAGTAAGCTATCGACAATGACGCATGCAACCGACATGAGTGCGAGTTGTAGAATGCGCAACACATTATCACCACTGTGACCATGTGAAGTAAGGCCCTTAACAACCCATGTCCACGACAGGTGCTGAGTCCAAACTATAGTACTATCGTTGCTAAGGTGTCAGGCAAACAATCATTGTGTAAACATAACATACAAGCATTCATCGAGTCACATATAACATGCGAGAGCGATTAGCGTTAAAAGTGTTTGCGTTGTGTGTTGGTGTATGTTGAAATAGTGAATGTATATAACACCCAAAAGTGCGTTTAAAAGAAAATGGGTTCGACTATACTCACAGTATGTGTTTAACAAATAAACAGAGCCTTGAATTGGATTGAAGGGAGCGCATTGGATATTAGCCTGAGCATAGAACGGTAGCGTAAGCGTTAACGATGTGTAACGGAATGTTGAGTGTGTCGAATGGTGAGTCAGACGGACGATCATCCGGACGGATGGTCATCCAGACAGATGACCATTCGAACGGTTGATCATTCGAATGAGTGAGTGTGTTTGTAAATGGTTTTGAACCTTTTGAAGTTTTCGTTGTAGCATAGATGCCAAGTCATCCGGTCGGATCGTCATCCAGACGGATGGCCATTTGATCGGATGGCTATTCGATCGAAAGTTAGTAGTTTGAAGTTCTCATAAGGTCGTCAAGTCTTGCAGATAATGAAGGGACAGGTTACTCAAACGGATAACCATTCGATCGGATGGCTATTCGAGTGGCGTCCCGTTTGTTTGAAAATCTGTAAAACTTTCTAAGTAAAAGGTTTTGAGTTTAACGGAGACGATGTGATGACGTGTCGAACAACGGAAATACACCAAGGTCCAGCTCGTCCGATCGGATGGGAATCACCCCATTCGGTCATACTCACTGTTCTTTTGATGAAGTCTCATGTTCAACCCGTTACTCGGTCATTTCTCCGGTGGAAATCTGTTTTCAGACCGGTTCTCAACTAGAGAATGAGTAGAGAGATTGAATGAGTCCAGATTCCATCGGTTTTGAGTGAAAAGTGAAGAAAAGTTTGAAAAGAGATGAAATCAGTGGAAAACTTGTTGAGATTTGTGTTAAATAGTGTGGAAATCCTTTAGATCTGAACATGTCTTGATGAGATGACGTCACACGACCGATTGCATAAGCAACCATGATGATGTCACCTTCAAAAGGTCCAAATCAGGTGATTTCAATATGAAAATCAGTGATTTTGATGAAGAGTATGATGGAGAAGTGTGTAGTGATGATGGAAGTACAAGATTTTAGGGAGAAATACTTACGAAAAGGCCTTGAATCGAGAGAAAAATGCTTGAGAATGACTTGGGAGCGAGTTGGGTCGGATAGAGCTGTCACATCAGTGAACAGTGGTGTGTACGGGCTCTATTTATAGGCTGAGAGGAGATAAGGCGGTGGAGAGTGCGAGGGTCGGATGGCCAGTTGATCGGGTGGCCATCCGATCGGATGGGCATCGGGACGGATGTCCATTCGATCGGTTGGTCATTCGACCAGCCGAGTTGCATTTTGTTGGTTTCCGTCTTTCGTTTCGTGCGATAAGCGTTGCGTTTAAGTGAGTTGCGAGTAAGTGTTGCGATGAGATTACCACATAACATTAAACAAGTAATCACACAAATAACACACATGATACATAAAATGCATAAAAGTAGAGTAAGGATCCTGCGGAAAGTGTGTTTTTCCTTGAAAGTCTAGGAAGCGATCTGGTCCATCCGATTGGTGTGTGTAACACCCCAAAAATGGGTCTGGTAATTTAAACCCGGTTAATATAAAGGAACGGGTAAAAATACCGTTAGGGGTAAAAGTGAACCCGTAAATGAATATTAACTAGGAATAATTAACCTAGTTGAATATTAGTATCGTTGGTATTAAACGAAGGGTTGTAGCCTTATTTAATTAAAACGAAACATGAGGGACCAAAGTGAACAACTTGAAAGTTGTTTTATTAAAAGTAAACAACACACACACAAAGACACACATCGTGTGTGTGTGTTCATCAACGAGCAGGAGGCTCCCAAGGAGCCTCAAACCCTAATTCCATCAGTATGCTCAAATTGAAAGGCAAGATGACGCGTAAAATCATAACCGAGCATGGATAAATGATCACCATCACGAGGGGATCATAAGGTATGTCTTAAATCTAAGATTTGTGATCATGGGTGAAGTGGGTTATGTTATAATCCGTGAGTTAATATGAAATTAACCATGTACAAGGGTTAGAATCCTCGTATAGAACATGGGTTACGTATGGTTTGTGTTAATTTGATGATTATAGGTAAAACCCGTTTGTTATGGTGAAGATGATAACTAGAAACACCCCCTATGTCTAAGTCTTGTGGAAAGATTGATGTATTATCTGGGTATGATGAATTCTTGTTAGATGAATTAGGAGAAATATGATGATGCTATGTTTGATGTTTATGTGTTAATGATACTTGTTGATTAGTAAGAAGATTTGATGAAATATGAATGAACTAGGAAGATTATGCATAAACTAGTTGTACATGGTGCCTAGGAAGTAGTACGCACACCACGTGTTTGATGAAATGTCTAAATGACAATAATAGGTGAAGGTTGTGTTATGATGATGTTGAGTATGCTATATGCTTGTTTGAATCGGCTAATGAAATACATATGTGAGATATGAACTTGATATGATCGTTCATATGAATAATCATGTATGCTAATAAGGATGTAAATGTAATGACATGAAAGTATAGGAATCATGTCAAGATGGATGGGAGCGTGGAAGGCTAACGGGACAAGAAGACTCAAGTAAGCGAATACAAACACGGACGCGTAAGGTAAGTAAATCTCGGACTTACACTTTAGATGTAAAATGTACTGTAGTATGATGATTATTGTGATTTATGTGAGAAAGTATTAAACAATGGAAGTAATAAGGTAAGTTTACGGAAAAAGAGTCGAAAATGGATAGAATAGAAATTTTAGTTAAGTATGGGTAAGGAAGGGAATATACATGTTAGTGTTATGCACAAAGATGAAATAAGTAATTATACATGTGGGTAAGATGTAAATTGTAAATGAAGAGGGTATGATTGGTAAGGTATTTATGCATGAATTGGAAATTAGTTAAATTACACATATGAGATAAGTCTAATGATAATGATTGTTTTCTGTTAAGAATGAATTGGAAGTGCAGGTATACTAATAATGAAGAATGAAGGTTAAGTATGGAAGTCAGACGAGAGGGTTCGAAGGGACTTATATGAACGAGAATAAAAGATGTTGATGCTTGATTATGCACGTTTTAAAGTATATGTATTATGTCATCGGTTGCTAATGAAGTAATTGGTTGTGGTGACTGCAGGTTGTACAGGTTTATGGATGTTTATTCAAGAAGTGTACGCGGTTGAATATCGAGTCAAGACATGGATTGTACGTGGGTGTGTATGTGGTCATTTAATTTGATATAAGTTCGTCAGTTTTTGCTTAATTTACAAATGGGATTAATGTATTTAAGTGAAAGAAAGAATACCATGAAAGAAATTTTAGGTATGTATTTTTCGCTGCTAATCTTAGGTTAAAACGTGTTAGGGCGTCACAGTGTGTTTAAGGGTTGAGATTAAATCAATGGCAATCTTGTAATATTTAACTTTATTTAATTGATTGTTTTAAATGAGTAGGGGCGTTTTCGTCAATAACCGTGTTTTAAATCAATCAAAATAACCGTCAAGATATCACATCTCCTTATTACACGCGAATTTCCCTCTCTCTCTTTCTCTCTATAAACTCATAACGAAAACCCCCAAAAATCATACCAAATTTACCAAAAATCGTGGATGAAGATAAGAGATTTCCCAAGTTCTAAATACGTAAGATCAAGCGGTCATTCTGTTCCGTGTTTTACTAGGCGACTAGGGTTCATTTGTGTTTTACATTGAAGTATTTGATGATTGCAGGGAAGAGATTCAAAAAACAGGGGACTTTGAACAAGATGGATGGAAGTGACACAGTTACCGGAATCAGAGTCGAAGTCGCCAGAACCGTAGGTGTGTGTTTTAAATAACAAATGTTTGTATGATTACAGTTTACTGTCGTTTACTGTGTTTTAGTTCTTGTGTTTGGTAATGTGTTGATGTTGGTGTGTTTTACTATGATTTTGGGTGTTTTTCGGTGGGTTGGTGTAGGTTATATAGAGGAGTAATTTAGGTTTGTGGATTGTGTTTTAAAAACTTTGTTTGTTACTGGGTTTTCCCATAAATGTGTTTTACGATTAGTTTGTGTAGGTTAGTTGGTGTAGGTTAGTAAGGAGTAATTTAGGTTTGTGGATTGTGTTTTAACAACTTTGTTTGTTAATGGGTTTTACCAAAAATGTGTTTTACGGTTAGTTTGTGTAGGTTTTATAGGGTAGTAATTTGGGTTTGTGGATTGTGTTTTAAAAACTTCGTTTGTTAATGGGTTTTCCCACAAGTGTGTGTTACGGTCAGTTTGTGTAGGTTTTATAGAGGAGTAATTTGGGTTTGTTGATTGTGTTTTAAAAACTTTGATTGCCATTAGGCTTTCACACAAATGTGTTTTACTATGTTTGATGAACTTGTACCTGTGTGTTTTACAATTATGTTTGATTTGTTAACTTTTGAAAGATTAATGAACTGTGATTTATAAGGGTAATGTGGGATTGGGAATTGTGTTTTATAAAGTTGTTGAAATTAAGAAGAGAATTCTATGAGTGCTTAAAACAATTGTTTTTCAATCAAACGGAGAAAGAGTGAGAGGATAAAAGGAAAATGGCTTTCAAAAAAACCCGAAAACAAATCAGACAAACCAGTTAGGCTGGATGAATCAGACACAGAATAAGCATCACCTTTACAAGGTGCGGGTAGTTGTGGCGGTGAAGGGTGGGGGGTTACTTGTATAGTTAGTTGTCTGACCAGTTGTGTTTTTTTTTTTTACTAACAGTTGAACCTGTTAACAAAACTACAAAAACGGTAGTCAACAAAGTAGACTGTGCACAACAACCGCCTGTTGGCACCCTTCTGTCTAACATTGCAAATTTGTTTCCGTACGTAATGGATAAAAATGTCGATTTACAGTCGGAACCCCTCCAAAATCGTGAAATGCCCATATGTAAGTTAGATGAACAAACGGAAAACCATATGTTTGTTGAGGTAAAACACAAATGCATAATACTAACATCAACTTTTATGAGTTTTCTTTCAGGCGACGCGAGCAAGAAGGGTAGCGAAACCGGTAAGAAGCGGAAGGACAAAAAGGCTGGAATCCAACCGAAACAAAAAAAGGTTGCGGTTATACCAACAGTCAATAAACCTAAAGAAGTAGCACACGGTAAATTGAAATTATGAACTAATTTTAATTACTAAAAAGTCTGACTTGCTGATCGGCTTCATGTGTTGGTGTTTTGTCAGGTACCACGATAGAAGATTCAGATGATGATTTTGACAACCCACCTTGGAAAAAAACGAGGTCGGGTGCTAGCCAACAAGTTGTTGAAAAACCACAACGACCCCTAGTTGCTAAGTCAAGCAAAGACTCAAAAACACGCAAGAGGTCAACAACGGTAAAAAATTACATACCACTTTCAGATGGGAAACTAACCTTGTGATTAGATCTTAAGCATATGGGGGAGTTGATGGAAACTTTGAACGAAAATCAACGGGAGGCTGTCAGAAACATAGGTTTCGGGTCAATACTTGGGTTTAAAATGGGTCTGATTCCCTCCACTCTGGGTTGGTTTTTGGTAATAACTACGACACTAAAACACGGGTCTTGAATTGCGGTAGCCACCACATTCATATAACGGAGGAATTGGTGAACGATGTGTTCGGCGTACCTAGAGGGAATGAAGAAATAAAGGAGGTTGAGAAAGCAAGGGCAGATTTCCACGAGGTTGTGGCGGAGTGGAAAGGACAATTCAAAAACGCTCCTGCACGTTTTACGCCTGTTCAATTCAAAACATACATGCAGGGCCAAAAAGCGAGCGGGAGAATCTTTGTGTTAAACTTTCTGTTGTTCTACAACACACTGCTAGGAGAGACAACTACGAATTCCTCAATTAATATGAGGTTTCTACCAGCCTTGCATCAAGGGATGGATATCAGAAGTTTTAACTGGTGTGAATACACGATCAGGTGTTTGGATCGAACGGTGGAAGCATGGACACCAAAGGACTTCTTTCTTGGTCTGATGCCTTTGCTAGTGGTATGTTCTGAATGCATATATAATTGTCTAATCACTCACTTTGATTGTGCATTAAAACACATATGTTTGCTGGTAAAATACATTAAGATAGTTTTAACTTGCAAAGTGTTTGTTAAGCTCCAATATAACTAATCACACACTTTGATTGTGCATTAAAACACATTTGTTTGCTGGTAAAACACATTAAGATAGTTTTAACTTGCAAAGTGTTTGTTAAGCTCCAATATAAAAAACATGTAAAAAAAATTATGATGTAATGTGATCATCAAAAAACACAATGTGATGTAATGTGGCATAGAAAACCAACAAAACACATTCAAGGTGTTAAATAGCATCAGAACTGTTAAAACACAACCTGAAATATATAAAACCCTTAACACACATCTGATACCAGTTGTTCGTCCTCTTTACAGGCAACGTTGATACGTGACCAAAAGAAATTCAAGGAAGATGAGCCAAGAGCAGCTCATCTGATTGAAGATATCACACAGGACGATATCGAGTCGGTTAGCATAAAATTGGACACGGTCAGGTTTGATCAAATGTTAGTGGAGGAATATGACTTGCATGCGGAACAAAGATATCCATTTGCAAAAATGGATGATGAAGAAGTTGAAGAAAAAGAAGTCAAGGCAGTTGAGAAAAAATGTAACCATTAAAGTAAACCACAATAGCAAAACTGATCTGGAAAAAAGGAAAAAGACTGTTGTGAAGCCGGCCAGTAAAACGCATGGTAAACCTACAGAATTAGATGTACCGAAAAAAAAGAAATTGAAAAAGACAGGAAGAAAACTGGTCAGAATGTGGAGAAGAAATTTGATGTTGAAGGTGGCCCGGGAAAAAAGATATTGAAAAGGACGGGGCGAAAACTGATCAGAAGGTGGAGAAGAAATCTGATGTTGAAGGTGGCCCGGAAAATGCACCTGTTGTCGAAGAAATTCCCGTTAATGCGGGTTTCAATGCAGATTTTGAAGAATACATGGACGTAGACAATGGCCCAGAAACAGAGCCTGTTGTCGATGTAGCCGATATAGAGAGATACTATATTGAAACCGGAGAGTACGTACAAACACAGGAAACTCAGCCGGGGATTAACATAGGTTTTGATAGAGAGATTAGGATACCTATGGTATCTCAATATGGGTCGACACCACAAGCGAGCCAAAGCGACGAGGTACTTTCATAGTTTTTTAATATGTTATAACACAATCTGTTATAAAACACATGGAACTAGTATTTGCTAAATTATATTAAACACGATATAATGTATAAGTGCACACATTTAAACACCACAAAGATATACCTTAAAACACAATGTAACCTTAAAACACAATAAGATTTGTTAAAGTCTACACTAGAACACAATGTGATGTTGTTGCTTAATTCTAATGTGTTGAGTTTTAATGATGTAAATCAGGTGCATGCGGGAATGTTGGAGGTGTTCATTAATCAGTTTGACGAATGTGTGAAAAGGATAAATGACCATTTTACGGAAGGTTTCCAAATGTACCCCAATAGTGTGAAAATAAAAGAGAAACACACCATGTGGACTGAGAAACTGAAAAAGGTTTGATCCACATGTACGACGACTGCACAACCACACACTCCTACGGATAAAACACCAGAAAAAGAGGCACATAATGAAAATGTGGATCTGTCACCGTTGTCACAGTGGACACCTTCATTGGTCGAAGAGGTATGTAAGACCGTTGACAAGACAACCACACCGACGACTCAGGTTGCAGTAGTGGAGCAACCCGCACTCGACGTCACACCGATCTCGCAAAAAACAGCTGTGGAATATGAATTTTCGATTAGAAGGGGGCATTTTATAGAAGAGTTGGACCTTGGAAAGCGGAAAGTAAGACCGGAAAGACAAACAGAGTTGGCTGACGCTCTAAGGTCTCCATACGTGAAGCGGGCAGTAGAGATTAGGAAGAAAATTCACAACGCTGAGGTCTCGGTCAGCTCATACATGCCTGGGGTTCAATGTGGTATGAAAAAAATGCCATTTATAATACCAATGTTTTTAAAAAGTATTGTAAAACACAATGATTTTAACTGATTTGTCTGAAATTATTATAACACATTGTTTAAAAAATGTTTGTATTCGTTAGGGATACTGTGTTTAGAACTGAGAAAGGTGTGCCAGTGATGAGATCTCCGCTCAAATCATTATTGCCGGGAATGGAATTGCATATATTGGTGATAAGCGCATGGGCGGATTTGCTGAACTATGAAGAAAAATTCAGGCAAAAGGGGAGCATCGCACGCCTGTTCTGTTCGGTGAATATGTTGGTAAGTATGATCATAATGACATTGTAAAAAAAAGTTTTATGCTTATGTAATATTGTTTAACACAATCAACTCAAAATGCAGAATGAGGATCTACAAGAAAAATGCAAAAACAAGGGCAAAAGCATTTGCAGAAAACATGGGACCGGTCCTAATTTCTGCTGATGTGAAAAAGATACCTGACAAGTCGCTCGTCTTTGTACCAATCTTACACGACGATCATTTCTACTGTGTATGTTTTAATTTGAGGGACATGAAGGTAGAGGTTTTGGACAACAGCGCTAAAGATATTTCGATGAAAGACAAATACAACGAACGGCCGGAAAAATTGGTACGCCCCTCTGTATATAAACTACAAACGTCCTTTGATACAGAAATGCATGACACCTGAAGTCCATGTTTATAAAACACAAATTAACAAACTGCATGAACTTGTTATTAACTTAAGTTCTCTCTTAATTACTTAAAACACATACCAGTATCTTATGACCCCCTGTTAGAAGTATAAAACCCAAAATGATGTGATGTTGCATGAACTTCTCTATAAATAAAGTTTGATATTAAAACACAGTCAATACTGAATGATACGTTACCATCCGTCATAATAGATTAACACACAGTGAAATTTGACACCACATAATACCAGTATTGTGTACTTAAAACACACTTCATCAGAATTATAAAATATTCCATATGTATGAACTTGTTATTATCATAAGTTCTCTCTTAATCACTTAAAACATAATCCAGCATCTTATGACCCCCTGTTAGAAGTATAAAACCCAAAATGATGTGATGTTGCATGAACTCTGTAAATAAAGTTTGATATTAAAACACAGTTGATACTGAATGATACGTTATCAACCGTATTAATAGATTAAAAGACAGTGTAATTTGACACCACATAATACCAGTATTGTGTACTTAAAACACACTTCATCAGAATTGTAAATTATTTAATCTGTTGATAGCCGGTATACGTAGACAAACATATAACACAAATGCATAATCTATGCATGTACATGAATTTAAAACACATTTTGATTAAAATGTTTAACATGCAGCGTGATGCTTTATCAACGTACTTGGAAAAAATGGGCATCCAGCGGGCGGGGTGATCAGCAGAGTTGTGCCGGTATGATTGGAGATGCCATGGCGTACAAAGCATAATGTAATCGATTGTGGCGTTTTCCTGATGCGCCATATGGAAACGTACATGGGCGTGGCTGGAAAAGCTTGGGATTGCGGATTTTCGAACGAGTGCACTGATGCGGGTGAAATTACATACAAGCAGCGCAAAGAACTTGATGATCTCAGGCATAAGTACATTGCGAAGATGCTCCTAAGTGACGCAAACACGTACAGAAGTTTTGTTGAAGCTGACGTTGGTAGATATAAAAAGCTTTCGGCCGATGAAAAAAAGAGGCTAGAATCAGCAGCCTTTGAAGCAATCAAGGAAAAATTGGACAAGTATCTTCAAATGGGATATTTAAAAAAAATAATAAGACTTGGTTGGTGGTGGTTTCTTGAAGAAATATGGGATGTGTTTCAAAAACAATTTTAACATTTGGTTGGTGGTGTTATCTTTTGAATTGTATGTCTTACTGTAACACCCCGAAAACGGGTTTGGTAATCAAACCACGTTAACATTGATGAACATGTAAAATACCGTTAGTGGTGAAATTAACCCGGTAAATATTAGGATTTAACAAATAAACCTAATATTAAATAAAAGTTTAACGAAAACTTTTGAAGAAATAAAAGTTTATAAACAGCCCGAGATAACGGAACTTAAAATAAATTGGATCGTACCCGAAAATATAAATCTTTATATTAAAAATGTAATGTCGGATATAAATGAGATGAAATAACTAGGAATAAATAACATAGTTAATCACAACTGTTATAGTAATAAGGAAACTTGATTAAAACACCCTAAATGAAACTTGGGAAAAGTTGAGGGGCCAAAAGCGTTTAAAATGAAACTAGTAAAATAAAATAAAAAATTTAAAACTCCAACACACACTTGTGTGTGTGGAGATCGACAGAAACACAGGGGGGCGATCCAGAGCTTCCCTTTAAACCCTAATTCCTCACAAAATTCTCAAATTGAAGGTTCAAATCAAGACCAAACCGAAATCCAAGTACGGAATAGTGATCTCCACTGAAAAAGGAGTCACAAGGTATGTAAATTTCGTAAGAATCTCTAGTTAAATTTCTGAGCAAACTTAGAGAATTCGAATTAGATGGTTGCATGTTCGTTATATGATGAAATAGGAACATTGTAGTGTCTAGGAGTAAACCCTAGACAAGCATATGATGAAATTAGGTCTAAATCTTGTGAATTCATGATCACCATTGAAGGTGATAAATGTGATGATGCTAAATTCGTGTAATGTGATGTTTTTAGGGTTTTTGATGGCTAAAAATAGTGCTATAATGTAATAAACATGTTTCGATTGAAAGCTGAATTCAAACAGCTTCTGATCAGAATTTACAGCCGACTTGTATTGGCTGTAACGTGGACAAAACGTGACAAAAACGTGTGTTTCTTGAGTCTAAAATGTAATTCCAGGAAATATCTTTAAAACCCCACTGGAATCGCATTTTTTCGACGAAAATTGAGCGTTTTATGAATTTTTCCGTATCAAAGGTTCAAGCTGCGTTTTCTGGCAGAATTTACAGCCCATTACGAATGTCATAACTCAATTTAGGAATTGAGTTATGATCTCAAATTCTTACTGTAGAAATTTTTAAGTGATTAAAAGAATCGCCAATTGGAATTTCGTCGATCAGATAAACGAGAAATTTTTAATGAATTTTTCCGTAAGCTGCAGTCAGAAGTGACGAATCTGATTGCAGCTTAGTAGATGAATTTTTACGAATTTTTGGTAAAGAGTTAGATCTTGAAATTTTAACACAAGGTCTAACCCTCCGAGAGGTACGCCACATAAAAAAATCATAATTTTTGAAGACTTGTAAACAGGTTAAACAGGTCACCAAAAACATCCTATTTTCAGTGATACGAAAATTGATTGTTGATGTTATAAATTATGCCCACAATGTTCATATGTTGAAATTATGAATCAAACGCGTAATCTCCTAGTTCGACTAATTACGTGTGATGTGGGGTAATACAAATTTTAATTAGGAAGTCGATTTAGCTTATATGCACATATCATATAATTAAGGGTAATTAACTTTTGAAAAGTTAAACTAACCGTGGACGGAGTCAAATAGTAGTTTTGACATAGAAAATACGTAAGGTGGAATAGTCGTGGTTATAATGACTAATCTAACCACCTTGTGAATTATGATGATAGTTTGACTCTTGACAAGCTAGATGGAGGCTTGGGAATGAAGCGGGTCAAACGGAGCAAGTACGAAAAGGAAAGCGTAATTTGGATGCGAGGTAAGTAAAAGCTTACACCCTTTTTAGTATACATCAGTTGTGTGTATTGAAAATGAATAAGGAAGAGTTAGTAATAGGGTTATAATGTTCTGACGCAAATAACATGAGTCGGAACTAGTGCAATGGTGAGAAATCATAAACAATGGCAAAAAGGGTAGATTGGTAAATTAGTCATATGACGATGAACTAATAAAAATTTTTGAAACACTACGTTATGGTGTAAACCGGAATGGGTAAAAAGGGCGAGATGGTAACTAGATATCATCTCATAATGAAAAAGGGTCGTTCGGACTAAACGGGTCAAATGACATTGGCAAGATCATTTGACAATATTAATTGATGATCGCTTGTTGAGTTTTGTGATTACAGGAAATATCATACGGTTCGCGTTGGTATTAATTAGAAATTAATAGTGAAAGATATTTAAACGGGTCAATCCTAAGACTCGAGCCAGGTACGCATATTTAGTATTATTGATAAAAGCGATATTCTTGGTCAAATATTAGCGAAAGTCCTTAGTCGTAAAATGAAGGACTAAAATTGACCAAAAAGCCCTTGATGGGAAAACCGGGCAAACGATCCTTAGAGGTTGTTCAGGAATTAGTATTAGGATTACGAAATAAAAGTAGATACTTTAATGTAGCAAAATGATGGGTGAAAGTGGTTTAAGGAATCATGAAACGGGTCAAAAGTGTTAAAAAGGGATTTCAAGCCGAGAGCTTGAAATCTGAATTTTTGAACTAGTGGAATGTCAAGTTTTAACTCCATAAGATGGAGAATTAAATTTCGAACGCATAGGAAAAAGAATCGCCTAAAACGGACTAGTAGATAAAAAGTTATGGCCGTTTAAAGTTCGATTTTTGTTGAATAATTGAGCTGGGCAGAAAATGCAGGTTCAGAAACGGACCTGCTGGAAATTAGTCTCCCTCGCGACACGCGACAGGGTCCCTCAATTGGGGCACGACACGCGACAGGTGTCGCGACTCGCGACAGATTAAAGGTTGCCTTCCGCGACACGCGGGAGGCATGATTTTTGGAAATTTTATTTTGATTATCATTATTTGATATTGGAACTTATTTATACATGTTTATAAGCTGTCAAAACTAACTTTTAAGTTGGTTTTGATCATAGGTGAGTATAGCAAGCATCCGGAAGACGATCAAGCAATCAGGTGAACCGAACGCATGTCAAATGAAGCTTCCAGCAATGACTTTATGTTGTTTTTGTTTTAAGTGAACTATGTAAACACTTGGAACTATATTTTGTTTACTTTAAACACGTATGAACTTTGACTTGACAAAGTTTTTAGAACGTTACATTTTTCATATAAAATGCGTAATTAAGGTTATAAACATGTTAAATTGAGACGGATGTTACACTTACAATATGTTCGGTTATGTTTTTTGATTTTCATGTCGATAAAAAAGTCATCTAGAACACTATGTGTCACGACCCCGACCCCACCCTGGGCGGGAGCCGCGAACAGTCAAGTGGTCCCGGTGGTTATTTTAAAAACATTGCAGCAGAAATGTTCATCAGGACCGTGAGTTAGGAAAAATATGAGAGTTTAGAAAACACCAGATTTTTATTTATTAAATAGATGGGATAAAATCATGTTTTGAAAGGTAGCTTTAATATGGGATATACCCGAATACGTAAAACAACGTTTAGTTTAATTTAATTTAATTTATTTGATAAAATAAGCCACTTCTTTAAGCCTTTCGGTGCCGTATCCAACTCTTATTCCGATCTACAGTAATCACTTGAAACACGTTTTAAAAACATTTTGGTCAGTAGGAAATACTGGTGAGTTCATTCATTTTTGTATAAAATGACACATTGTTATAAGTTACAGTATTAAGAGCGATTACAATTGCCACTATCTTACAATTATCTGGTCCAGTGTTGTCGCAACCCCCGATCCCAAATCCCAGGGAACGGACGGCCGCGAGCCAGTTTTAGTGGTATCGCGTATTGTCTAATTTGGCAGCGGAATTTTTCATCAGGATCGTAGTTAGGAAATATTTGATCAGAGTAAAATACCACATTTTTATAATATTAAACATATGGGATAAACCCAAGTTCGCAGTACACACGTTTTTATAGGAATAAATCCTATTTTATTTAATAAAAACATCTATTTTATTTTAGGTAACTTTATTGCCACTTTTCCAAGCCTTCAGTGCTGTCCAGCTGGCTTCTATTTGGCTTTCACAATTTGTTACCTGAAACGCGTTTTAAAAACATTTGTCAGTGGGAAATACTGGTGAGTGAATCCCAGTTTAATCAAGTTTAAATAAAAACCATTGTACAGTATTGAGGGCGATCTCGCAATTACATTTGTTTCCAAGTTATATCAATTAACATCCATGGTACTGTCAGACCCGACTTGTGGAAATGTTACTCCTTGACCCGGTGGTAACAAATTTTGTATACAAAACCCCAAAATAATCATGATAATTGTATTCTTACAAATACTCAATAACTGCTTAATATGCATTTAATTGTATGAGGTTTTGTAAAAACAGTTAACAAAATGTTTACAAAAAAGCGGATCAACTCACATTGTTGTCTTAGATTATCCTTTAGGGTTTCCTGGTGACAATCTATAATTTACACAAATGCACACGCGTTAGTATAATAACCCATTTTAACATTAGTAATACCCTCCCCGAGACGGCATTCCAACGACTACGTCGGGCAGAACCACGACAGCCGTTATGGAACCCTAGATCAATCGGGCAGCGTATCTAATACGTATCCAGGGGTTTTAATACTGACAACGGATCAGAACTTCGCTATTTAGGGGGGTATTAGACCCGAGTATAACTTCTACTATCAGAAAATTCGAGTGAAAAAGAAAGATACGAGCGACTGAAACTGATATCCCGAGCTCCCATTATATAGGGCTTCATCTTGGGTTTCTCACGGCCCGCGTAAAACAAGACAAGGTCTTACGCGGCCCGCGTCAACTATAGTCAATGACCTAGCTTGTCCGGGTCAGCTTATAGGGTTGCCGTGTGTTGGGCCACGTTGCGGCCCAGGGTCGTGCCAGGTTTTAAGTTGTCGCGGCCCGCGTAAGGGTTAAGGGTCCTTTACGCGGCCCACCTAAACCCCAAAATCAGATTTTTAATTAATTTTTAATAATATTTAAGGTATTCGGGGCCCGTTTTCACGTATGGGGTGTATTTTGGGACATATTGGGATATTTTAAAAATATATTAGGGTGTCAGAAATAATTCGAGGGTGTCGGTTTAGGGTTGTTATAAGTGTCACACAATTTGTGACTATGGTCATACCACCATTGGGTCCTTTCACCCAATAGTGATGATTATCACTGTTTAGGTCCTTTCACCTAAAAGTTAGAAAACAGTAGTAATTGTGCACAGTACCCCACTTACTGTTAGTAATTTAAGATAACAAAGACTTAATCCCTGTAAAATATAGCTGGGAAACATTTAGGTATTGTAAAATACTTTTGATAAAAAGAGAATGACTCACCTTGTTAGCATATAGACTTGACTAAACAAGCCTCCTGATTCTATGCTTTCTGATAACTAAGCATTTACTTTATAGTTCTGAATCTTCTGATGATTAAACCTCTTGTTTGATTGTAAGTTTATGGATCGGAGTTTTCTGATAGTTAAACATATAGTTTAACAGAGTGGAATACGTATTAGTGTAAAACCATATCAAACCTAACGATGGTCTCGATATTAGAACCTCAACGAAATTCACAAAGTATAGTCTTATTTAGACAGCACTTTGGCATTCGTTAGTTGGTTCCCGAATCGATCGGATAGAATATCGTATCGGCGATTATTGGTTAGAACACCAACGTATAGAAAGAAGAATAGAAGGAATGAGTAAAGAAAAATGAATCCTAAGCTTCCTATTTATAGGTAAGAAGTATGAAATTTCTAGGAAGTTTCCTTTGTACTTTTCTAGGAAATTTCATATACCTTTTCTAGAAAGTTACCTATATATTTTCTAGGAAGCTTCCTACCCACATATATATCCTCTTGCACATTCCTTTGATATTATCTATCTCATATATATTTATTTTCATGTATATCTATGTAGGTGTTTAATTTACTTACTTAATTAATCTTACTTAGCTTTATTAATCTTGCTTAGCTTAATTAGACTTGCTTAGCTTAATTAATCTTGCTTAACTTAATTAATCTTGCTTAACTGATTAATTAATCATACTTAACTTAATTAATCTTACTTAATTGATTAATTAATCTTACTTAACTGATTAATTTTCCTTAACGGTTTAATCAAGTAATTTACTTAGCCGATTAATTAAATAACGTAATTAGCTAATTAATTAACTTACTTAGCTTGCTTAACTGCTAAGTTTCATTTCCTGTTAAGTTTCCTTAGCTATTAAGTTTTCTTAACTGCTAAGTTTTACATAACCATTAAGTTTACTTAATCATTAAGTTTTCTTAATTACTAAGTTTACTTAATTATTAAGTATTCTGGTTTAGCAGCTTCCTGGTTACGAGTTCTAATTTCTAGATATGACGGAACTCGTATTAGTGTATTAACTCAATTCAACTTCAACGATAATCACGAGATCAAAACCCTCACAATGAATGACAAAGTATAGCCAGATATTGGCAACACTTAAACATCCCTTGGATTAGTTTTAATCGATCGGATATAGTATCGTACCAGTGATTAGAATTATTACCCTAATAACGTGCAGAGTTTCGGGATTTAGGGGTATTATTCCCGAGCTATTACTTTTCTATAATATAGGCTAAGAGAAAGAAAAGAATCGAACGATTTGAAATGAAACCATCGGCTGCTATTTATAGGTTGAAATAGGGGCTAGTCGCGGCCCGAGAAGCATATCGGCTTCTCCTTCGCGGCCCGCGAGGGAGTCTAGGTCGGCTGTGTAACACCCTTATTATTATTTAAAGGTTTTCGTATAATTTACGAAAACAAACGAGTAATTATGATTTCAAATACATTGAAAATACGGGTTCATTAAACATTATTTACAGAATTAAAAACTATACAACATATTATGTGTGCGTTCGTCATTTTACATAACAACGATACAAAGTGCGGAAGCTTATTTCTTGATCGTGTTCGGTTCTTCGTTGTGCTTGATCGTCCTCCGGTGCTAAAATTATACCTGAAACTCATAAAACATGAGTTGGATTAGTCATACGTAACTTAAAACGTATTTAAACGAGTCCGGGAAGCGAAACTGATTAAAATAATTTTTTTTCGCCAAAACAGGGTTTTTCGCGCCACGTGAAGGAACCCAGTTGCTCCCTCGCGCCACGCGAGGGAGACCGTTTTCCAGCAGGTCTGCAGCTCAGTTCATCTATGCCAGTTTTTACGGAAATGGCCATAACTTCTTCGTTATTGATCCGTTTTACCCGATTCTTTTTCCTACGCGTCCGTAATTTAATCCTCCATCTTATGGAGTTAAAATCCTACATCCAACATAAGAAATTTTGAGACTTCTAAGCCTTTGACTCGTTACCTTTTTACCGAATTTTAACCCGTTTATGCATTTTATCAAACAAACGTATTTGTTTGATTCCTATATCACATACACTTCTTCAAATTAATGTTACCTACCATATTAGGTTCTAATCATAGGTTTATTACACAATTTAAATCCATTCTCGCTCGTATGCTTATTTTGACCCGTTAAGGGTATTTAAGCACCTTAAAGCTTGAAATCGCTTTCATTCATTTCTAGCATCTTATTTCTACATTTCTTATCAAGTAATCTTCCACTACAACTATAAGTGTGTTGGATCTAATGTGGATATCTATATGTTCCGAGTTTTACCCCTCGGATTATTATTTTACGGCAAGACTCAAATAGAGCCATTTGACTAACGTATTACATCTTTCAACTTCTACACTTATTCTAAGTATTTATCTAATCATGAAACTCGTTTCCAAACAACCTTTAAGGGTTGTTTGTTCAATTTAGCCTACAAGGGCATTTTGGTCAATTTTGATCCTTCTTTTACGACAAAGGACTTTCAGATACCTGTTTGACCCAAAATTTCCGGTCTTTTAACTATGACCTTGTTTAGAAACCATTATGTTTCTAAAACACTACATTTATGACTTAAATTATTCGGCTTATCTTTAAGATAACCAAATATCCAATTTGACCTTGTTTAACTCTTAGAAAACCTCAAATTCTACATGATGAGTTGAATCATTACACAAACCTGGCTCGGATCAATGTATTGACCCGTTACGATACCTTGCCTTAGTGGCGCTAAGTAATAGTAATGTCACCATTCAATCGATATTTATTCCTGTAATCAAGCAACTCGACAATACATTAACCGATATTGTCAAAGGGTGATATTTTCACCTTTTGACCCGTTTGGTCTTATATGGCCGTTTACTTTTACGAGATGGATTTATTATCATCTCGTCTACATGACTTGTACCGGTTTACACCGTACAGTCAATTTACTTATAAATCTATTTCTTGATTATTTTGACCCCTTTATATGTTACGCCGTAAAGTGTCCTACAAAACTAACGGTTATCGTCAACGAGTGACTACATTGTCGTTTTACCCTTATTAATTGTATTGATTTACCTTATAAGGTAAATCATTCAAAACTCGTTATTTATTAGTCATCACATGACTAAATGACCTTATTAGCTCTTTTTAACCATTCAACATGGTTTATCATTATTGTCTTTTGTTCCGAACCTCGCATGTCGGGTCGAAGCATCATAAGTCAAATGTGACTTTTGATTATTCAAAATTTATAAAACCCATAGATATCAAATAAAAGGTGTAAGTTTTAACTTACCTCACATCCGAATTACGCTTTTCTTTTCTCACTTGCTTCGATCGACCCGCTTGCTCCCCAAGCTTCACCTAGCTTGTTAAGCGCCAACTATCATTCATTATTCACAAGGTTGTTAGATTAGTCATTCTAAATCATGACTTTCACACCTTATGAATCTTTGACTACTTTTCTTATTGAACTAAATCATAAATCGTGAGTTTAAATTCTTGTGTTAAGACCCACTTAACACCTAAATGGTTGATTCTCAATTTCACATGCATGAACATTAATGCATCAAATTATTGATTAGGGTTCATTCCTAACCCTGAATTTATCATAATTTCATTCAAACATCAATCAACCAAGTTCAGATTTCGATTTCACAAGTTTATCAAGAATTTGAGATGAAACCAAATTGTGAATTTTGACATACCTTATGATCCCTTCACTGAGGTGATTACTAATTTGTGCTTGAATTTCGATTTGGGTTTGATTTGCCCTTCCAATTTCTTGATTTTGTGCTTGTTAGGGTTTTTGAGCTCAAGAGTTCTTGGCTCCTGTGAATATCTCGACCAGAACACACACTTAAAGTGTGTGTTTTGGTGTTTAACTTTTGTTTTAATAAAACAAGTTTCCCACTTGGCAATATTAGTCCCTCATGTTTTATTTTGATAAAATGAAGCTATAACTCACCATTAGTTACTTAATCACATGCTACTAACTAGGTTAATTATTCCTAGTTACTTTGGGTTCGGGAAATTATATCCCGTTATGTTTTATGTCCCGTTAATTTGGGCTTTTTATATACTTTGTTTTCTCAAAGTATTTATTTTCCTTTTTAATTAATATTAGGTTTATTTATTTAAGTCCTAATATTTCCCGGGTTAAATTTTACCACTAACGGTATTTTACCCGTTCATCACTATTAACGAGGTTTGATTACTAAACCCGTTTTCGGGGTGTTACAGGTCTACCCCCCTTAAAGAGGTTTCGTCCTCGAAACCTTTTCTTACATAATTCATTGAGTTTAAACTCAGTGTATTTAATCCGAGAAATCTTTTAAACATTATTTATACTTTTAACCAATTGTTAGTATTACCAGAAAAGCATGGTAACATCTTTTTGGTTACTTATTGTCTACGTATCTCTTACGACATAATGCAATTTGAAATAACGTAATCTCGTTATTTCCACTAGTTTAGTTAACTTAGCGATATCCATCGCTTTCATATACTATCGAATTCTTTACGAATCCGTTACTTTGTCCCGTTTAAGGGTCTATTTCTTTCCGTTATCATTTAATGCGGGGAATTATAACTAATTCCCTCGCTTAACCCATATGATCCGTAGGTTCTTTCACTTAGCCTCATATGCTATTCCTTTATATTTCCACCTTTTTAAGGTGAGACCCAACAATTTGTTTCTTTCTATTTATGGCCCAAGGGTCTTCTTGGTCCTGTAGACCTTAACACTATGTCTAATCCCGTAGGTTATGATAATCCCGTAGATCATCTTTTATTCAAGTCTTTATTCAACTGTATATATATATATATATATATATATATATGGTGTCAAGGCACCCCTTTTATGTCCAGAACTATTTACTCTTGCTTTTTGGATTTCATTTGACCTTGATCGTAGTCTAAGGCTACATTATTTCTCTTTCGAATTATCTTTCTGACTTTATGACTTCTAACGTCATTTACACGTCGGTTTGTCCTACACTTACCGTTACCCGGTTCTTACTTATACTTCTTTATGACCCATTACCCGGGTTCTTTATCTTAGTGTTTTTAACATTTTTGTTTCGCTAGTTTGCGTTTTTCCTGTATATATTCCTTTATGACCCATCACGTTGGTTCATTAATGTTTCGCGCTTCCATTATTTAGTTTGCGCTTGCTTGCACTACCAAGTTTATTTATCTTGTTTGACTTGTTCGTGTGAAATTTCATCACTTGTGAACATCAAACTCCATTCTTTATTCGACCCGTTCAACTTTAAAATAGTTGAGCGTAGTTACTAACATTTTTGTTTGCAAATTCTCATTGTCTTTTAGTCATGACTCATATTCCGAGTCTTTTGACTTTCTATTTCGCGTTCCCGTCTCTCGGTTTACGCGTTCTTTCCAAATCCTACCCATTCATCGGGTATCTTTACCGTAATCATTTTCAAGTAACCATTCTTATATGGTTTTAGACATTATTTTAATTTATTTGGTCGTCTTAGCGAGATCTATCGCTTTTATTCTGATTAATCCTTTATTTTTTATTCAATTCGTTTGACTTGTCCATGTGAATTTCATCACTTGTGACAGTCAAACTTTTATCCCTATGCCTTAGCATTCCTATTGGTCGGTCTGTATTTTTTTTTCTTTTTACTTGATCCTTGTCCCTTCTCTCGGGCTCGTTATCCTTACGTAATACGCTTCAGTCATCCGACTTACGTTTACGTTTACTATCAAATATCTTACTTATTTGATTCATTTGGGTACCATTTAAGTTAGTCCCATTCACCCCACCCTTACTACATCGGACATAAATGTGTCCATCATAAGAAGTTCATGGTACCTCGTGTTCACTACTTACTTGGCCAGAGTAAGCGATCAACACCTGGTATACATGGCATTTTTATAATTTTCACATTACACCCCATGTAAGTAATGCCTCTATTTGTTTCTCTTGGAAACTATATCCCGAATACATTTCTATTCGGGTTTTTCCAAGTTTTTAATCTACATATGCAACTTTCAATTTCTACATATTTGTTGCATATTACTATTTATGCAATTAAATATAAAATGTGCACCTGGTAATGTTTGCCCTAACGGGCTTCTCTTGCCATTAGCCTTGTTCGCGACCGTAACGCGATTTAGGTCCTTGATGAGCATACTCTTTGGACCGTTCCTCTGTCAAATCTGCGATTTGTTAAACTCTCGCTATCCTCCTATGCGAGTGTCCTTCAACTAAAACATATACAACAATTAGTAATTTCAACATTAAAGGATGCCCGTATTATAATACAAGGCTTTTCTACTATACGCATCAACGCGTGTAATTTCGTTGACTATATCTATTCTATATCATTTTTATTGGTGTAACGTGTATTACACGATAACCATATGTGTTGTTCTCAACACTTTAATCATACTAAACCATTGGTATACATGTACTTACCGGATTTGCGATCAAGCCTCGAACCGAACACATTTTTCAACAACATTGAGCTCTGATTACCAACTTGTAACACCCTTATAATTATTATTTAAAGGTTTTCGTATAATTTACGAAAACAAACGAGTAATTATGATTTCAAATACATTGAAAATACGGGTTCATTAAACTTTATTTACAGAATTAAAAACTATACAACATATTATGGGTGAGTTTGTCATTTTACATAACAACGATACAAAGTGTGGAAGCTTATTTCTTGATCGTGTTCGGTTCTTCGTTGTGCTTGATCGTCCTCCGGTGCTAAAATTATACCTGAAACTCATAAAACATGAGTTGGATTAGTCATACGTAACTTAAAACGTATTTAAACGAGTCCGGGAAGCGAAACTGATTAAAATAATTTTTTTTCGCCAAAACAGGGTTTTTCGCGCCACGCGAAGGAACCCAGTTGCTCCCTCGCGCCACGCGAGGGAGACCGTTTTCCAGCAGGTCTGCAGCTCAGTTCAGCTATGCCAGTTTTTACGGAAACGACCATAACTTCTTCGTTATTGATCCGTTTTACCCGATTCTTTTTCCTACGCGTCCGTAATTTAATCCTCCATATTATGGAGTTAAAATCCTACATCCAACATAAGAAATTTTGAGACTTCTAAGCCTTCGACTCGTTACCTTTTTACCGAATTTTAACCCGTTTATGCATTTTATCAAACAAACGTATTTGTTTGATTCCTATATCACATACACTTCTTCAAATTAATGTTACCTACCATATTAGGTTCTAATCATAGGTTTATTACACAATTTAAACCCATTCTCGCTCGTATGCTTATTTTGACCCGTTAAGGGTATTTAAGCACCTTAAAGCTTGAAATCGCTTTCATTCACTTCTAGCATCTTATTTCTACATTTCTTATCAAGTAATCTTCCACTACAACTATAAGTGTGTTGGATCTAATGTGGATATCTATATGTTCCGAGTTTTACCCCTCGGATTATTATTTTACGGCAAGACTCAAATAGAGCCATTTGACTAACGTATTGCATCTTTCAACTTCTACACTTATTCTAAGTATTTATCTAATCATGAAACTCGTTTCCAAACAACCTTTAAGGGTTGTTTGTTCAATTTAGCCTACAAGGGCGTTTTGGTCAATTTTGATCCTTCTTTTACGACAAAGGACTTTCAGATACCTGTTTGACCCAAAATTTCCGGTCTTTTAACTATGACCTTGTTTAGAAACCATTATGTTTCTAAAACACTACATTTATGACTTGAATTATTCGGCTTATCTTTAAGATAACCAAATATCTAATTTGACCTTGTTTAACTCTTAGAAAACCTCAAATTCTACATGATGAGTTGAATCATTACACAAACCTGGCTCGGATCAATGTATTGACCCGTTACGATACCTTGCCTTAGTGGCGCTAAGTAATAGCAATGTCACCATTCAATCGATATTTATTCCTGTAATCAAGCAACTCGACAATACATTAGCCGATATTGTCAAAGGGTGATATTTTCACCTTTTGACCCGTTTGGTCTTATATGACCGTTTACTTTTACGAGATGGATTTATTATCATCTCGTCTACATGACTTGTACCGGTTTACACTGTACGGTCAATTTACTTATAAATCTATTTCTTGATTATTTTGACCCCTTTATATGTTACGCCGTAAAGTGTCCTACAAAACTAACGGTTATCGTCAACGAGTGACTACATTGCCGTTTTACCCTTATTAATTGTATTGATTTACCTTATAAGGTAAATCATTCAAAACTCGTTATTTATTAGTCATCACATGACTAAATGACCTTATTAGCTCTTTTTAACCATTCAACATGGTTTATCATTATTGTCTTTTGTTCCGAACCTCGCATGTCGGGTCGAAACATCATAAGTCAAATGTGACTCTTGATTATTCAAAATTTATAAAACCCATACATATCAAATAAAAGGTGTAAGTTTTAACTTACCTCACATCCAAATTACGCTTTTCTTTTCTCACTTGCTTCGATCGACCCGCTTGCTCCCCAAGCTTCACCTAGCTTGTTAAGCGCCAACTATCATTCATTATTCACAAGGTTGTTAGATTAGTCATTCTAAATCATGACTTTCACACCTTATGAATCTTTGACTACTTTTCTTATTGAACTAAATCATAAATCATGAGTTTAAATTCTTGTGTCAAGACCCACTTAACACCTAAATGGGTGATTCTCAATTTCACATGCATGAACATTAATGCATCAAATTATTGATTAGGGTTCATTCCTAACCCTGAATTTATCATAATTTCATTCAAACATCAATCAACCAAGTTCAGATTTCGATTTCACAAGTTTATCAAGAATTTGAGATGAAACCAAATTGTGAATTTTGACATACCTTATGATCCCTTCACTGAGGTGATCACTAATTTGTGCTTGAATTTCGATTTGGGTTTGATTTGCCCTTCCAATTTCTTGATTTTGTGCTTGTTAGGGTTTTTGAGCTCAAGAGTTCTTGGCTCCTGTGAATATCTCGACCAGAACACACACTTAAAGTGTGTGTTTTGGTGTTTAACTTTTGTTTTAATAAAACAAGTTTCCCACTTGGCAATATTAGTCCCTCATGTTTTATTTTGATAAAATGAAGCTATAACTCACCATTGGTTACTTAATCACATGCTACTAACTAGGTTAATTATTCCTAGTTACTTTGGGTTCGGGAAATTATATCCCGTTATGTTTTATGTCCCGTTAATTTAGGCTTTTTATATACTTTGTTTTCTCAAAGTATTTATTTTCCTTTTTAATTAATATTAGGTTTATTTATTTAAGTCCTAATATTTCCCGGGTTAAATTTTACCACTAACGGTATTTTACCCGTTCATCACTATTAACGAGGTTTGATTACTAAACCCGTTTTCGGGGTGTTACAGGCTGAGTCATCGAGTAGTCTTGACACGTGTCCATCAACGTGTCCGGATAGAGACAAGTCTTTCGCGCCCCGCGAAGACCTCTTCTAAATCTGTCGCGGCCCGCGACAGATGAAAATTATTGTTTTTCTTGGATTTTTATGAAAAGTAAGGTTTTACGGGTTCGGGTTTTTACTTACGGGGTGTTTTAGGACATTTTTGTGTGAGTCGTTACACTATGTACCTCTTAAACAATGTAAATTTATGTCGAAAATGTTAGTTTGTTTGGATCCACCAAAAAAATACAGTTTGTATTAATGTTTGCAGTGTTAAAACACACCAGATATACATTATGAAATAATGTGATCTGGATACCAACCTATCTTTTACATGAAATCTCAAAACTGTAAACAAATTTAAAAAACATTTTAAATGGCTTTAAAGGGTAAACTGTATAACAAACCTAACTAGTACAATGGATATGTAAAATATGTAGTATACATTACGACACAACACGATTCATGATGAGTGTAATACCAAATGTACATGGAATGACAATTACATAAACCACGAACAATGCATGCATCAGATATAACACACTACCACATCCTTCACCCCAACAAACCACAAACAATGCATGCATCAGATATAACATATGAGGCTCTTTAAAAAAACAAAGTTAACACTAAAACACAAAAGTACCAATAACATAAATGTCTAACCCACCAAACTTTAAAATCAACAAACAAAAATCCAAAACCAACACACGAGAAAATTAAAACAGAAAAATGAAAAGTTCAGAAAAACACTTAATTTTTTGATAAAAAGGTCCTATTCAGCCATGTCTTCATCATCCATATCTGCATCATTTCCAGATGTGTAAAACACATCATCAGCATCGTTTGATCCAGGACCATGACCTTCAACAACTGTAGCATCGTCACCTTCACCAATTGTAGCGTCATTACCTTCAACATTCCGCGAAGCACCTGCCTCAGGAACAACCACGGTGTATTTCCAACACGTTACTCTGTTATGACCATATTTTTTACATAATGAACATTGACGACGTTTACTTCCAGACTGACTTATGGCTCGCTCCTTTTGAAATTTAAGGCATTTATGAGAACCACAACCCTTGAACCTGGTACCAACTGGAACACGGATAGTGGTCGTGCTCTCTGGAGCAACTCCCAGCAGTTCAGCAAATCGATTAAGTCGTGTCTTAGGAGGTGCATTTATCTGAGCTTCATCAGCGACTGACATAAACTGCTTGATATGATCACGAAAATTACACAACTGATCAAACTTTGAAATCAACTTGTTCACAACATACTCAGTTGCGTGACTAATCTCACGAACACAACGGTTAACCTCCTCACTACGATCTGGATCTCCACCATCCGTAAGAATGGACCCGGGGGAACTATTTGGAACAGCTTCACGCGTCCAACGCCTCAATATATATTGTTTTGAAAACTCCCTTACATCAAGAATCCGTAACAC
Organism: Helianthus tuberosus; assembly: GCA_030545235.1. Lineage (NCBI taxonomy): Eukaryota > Viridiplantae > Streptophyta > Magnoliopsida > Asterales > Asteraceae > Helianthus > Helianthus tuberosus. The sequence continues at coordinate 32,865,321 of CM060383.1, read as the reverse complement.
ACAAAAAATGTGACTGCACAACAATCCAAACTGCTCAAACCTGTTGCAGTTACACTTAACAGTAACATCCTCCTCGCGTATCATAACCTGTAACATTGAATATCCATAAAACACAATGCATAGATCAGATGGATACTTAAAAAAACACAAAATAATGTATAAATAACCTAAAACACAATATCACCTCGAAGAACGAAGAACATGGCTGATCGAGATCCTTTATAAAAAACTTAATGAAATCACCGACATGATCTAATCTGACACTAGTACAACGATGAATAGCATGTTGAATCTCAAGTTGAACATCAAAAAATATAGTTCTGGTATATATCTGAACTGCTTGCTTCTCGAGAACAAAATCACTCCACTCTCCAGGGTTGGTGTATCGAGTGTCATGATCGTTTTTTCAATGCTCGTGTCTTTGCGCTTCAATAGCTGTATCCAAGTGGCTAAGAAATTCAACCAACGTGCACTTTGGATTGCTAATCTTGGCAAAAAAGTGATTCTCGCTTTCGGACCTAGATGATGTCCGCATAAGACCAGACATTTCTTCTTCGCGATAGTAAGCTGGAATCCATGATTCACGGGGCCCGTATATATACGTCAGCCATTCATGGTCGGTTAAACCGAAATCATTTAAAATAGCTGCCCATTCAGTCTCAAACGCTTCGGGCAATAGAGAATCAGTCCAAACAACTCCAGACAATCTTTTCCTGAAATCGGTATTTGAACACAGGGCAGCCCCGACCTAAAGGAACATTTTAGCATGTATGTTAAAAAACAAAAATTAAAACACAGTAAAAATACACATGTAAAAAAAAACCCTGTCATAGAAAAAACAGACCTTTGTAGTGAGTTTATCCATGATGTGCCACATACATAACCGATGCCTCGACTCGGGCCAAACATCTACTATAGTCCTTTTCATCGCAGGGTCTTGGTCAGTAACGATTACGGGAGGACCGTACCCATATGCGTCCTTGATCGCCTTAAGTAACCAGCTATACGTCTCTGCCGTTTCAGAACCGAGAATTGCAGCACCAAGTGTGACGTTCCTATTGTGATTATCAATCCCAGTGAAAGGGACAAACATCATGTTATACCTGCAAACAAACAATCAGCGAATGAAAAAAATATCATAATGTATTTATAACACAGTAAGGTGTAAAACACAATAAATATATACAAAATTAATCTCGTCGTTACTTGTTCCGCTTGTAGATAGCATCAAATGATATAACGTCTCCAAACATATAATAATTCCTCTTCATATCCTCGTCGGCCCAAAAAATACACTTCAACACACCTTCGCCCGTCGTTTCATATTCGCAAGAAAAAATCGGTAAAAACTCCTTTTTCCTCATTAGTCGCTTGACAAACATTTCAGCATCAAACTCTCTGATGAACATATTTAATTCTTTCTTGAAATTTTTTAAATCAACTTTGGTCGCACCGACTTTGTCGAATCCACCATACACTTCCTTCATAATGTTAAATGCACGAACATGACCAATGTTAAGATTTGACATCTTATTTATCATATATTCGTGCGCACGATTAAGACCCTTGTTTTCCTTGAGAAGATGTAAATCTTCTTCGTGCACAAAATCATGGTTGTGCGCCTCCGTGAAATGATATAGCTCATACTTCTTGGCATCGTTCAGCTTTATTCTGATCATCGCTTGGCATCCGGTCCTTTTGGATGGTACCCTACGTACCCACCTATCAGACGGCTGTTCGGCTAAAGTATCGACCGGTCGAAACTCTTTGTGACCCTCTTTTGAACAAAAAAAAATACTTATTTACCACAATACCGCAATTTTCATGTTGTGTGCCCTTCCTGACTGTCCAACCTCCCGCTTCTGCATAAGCTTTGTAAAAGTTATACGCAACATCAACTGTGTCAAATAACATGCCAACTGCTGGGGTCAACGAAGATGATGAATCTGGAATATATCTCTTTGTTCCGGAGTTAGGAGAAACTTGTTTAATGCCACGTAATTGGTAATTTGGAGCATCTACAAAACATGACAAAAAATGCATACACCTCATTAAAAAATACATTTGAGTTACCGAGATAGAAAACCCACAACTATTTTAATGAGCATAAAACACCCTTACTAAACAACTGATGTAACAAGCATAAAACACATTTATAAAACACACTTTAATAGAAACAAAACAAAAACCAACACAAATAAATTTTAAGTTGTAAAAAAAACAAGCAAAATTAAAAAAACATACAGATCATGCTACGAAAATAATGAACTTATAAAACACACCATAGCACAAAAATTCTACCCTAAAATACTAAAAAAATAATAACTAGTCAACCTTGGAAAAAACAACATAATGCAAGTTAAAACAGAACATTCAATTCCCAAAAAAAGAGTAATCTGAATATTACAAAACATCGTTCATATTTTGTAAACACATTAAACAACTATGGAAGTTAAAACACATTACCAAAGAAATCAGCCTGATGGTTTTCCAGAAAACGTTTAATAAACAACAGACAAAAAAACAACTATGGAAGTTAAAACACACCAAGAACAATCTAAAAAAAGGAGTGATCTTCATATTACAAACCATCAGTCACTTTATGGAATCAAATAAACACATAGACTTCAATCTCTCTGAAAGTTAAAATACATCATCAAGAACATGCCATGAAAAACTTTTAATCATCTACACGCAATACTACAAAAGTAAAGAAAAAAATAACTGCAATTACCCTCTCCACAATCAACAAGTGTGTTTGAAGCCATGATTTTTGTCTCTACAAAAAAATAGTGAATACGATTGATGCTGTTGAAACGACTGAAAGATTTATATTTACATATGATTTGAAGAGATTTGTATTCGATATGAACCATAATTCCGAAAATCTGGGACAGGATCAGTTACAAATCGTGAACATGCAAATGTTAGTTAATGAAGATAAATTCCAAATATAAAAATAAAATGTGAAATTACATAATTGACATTCTACTTAAAATCCCTAAATGCCACATGTCCAATTGTAATTGCTTCCTAGACTTTCTAGGAAAAATCAACTTTCTACACAACTCCCACTCCATAAAAGTAAATCTGCGTTTCGAGATTGCGATACGATGGCGATGTGATAGCGTTTATTATAAACATGCAATGTGAGATGCGATAAAATGCGTTAAATAGTATGCGTTGTAAACCGAGTTAAATGCGATATTTGCATTTTGAAAATAAGAACTGTGAATGCGTTGTAAACTATAGTTTAAAAATATCGTTTAAAATAGTCAACCCATGGCGATAATCGGAATCTCGAGAGTACAAGTCAATTAAGCAATAAATGACAGATCTAAGTAAGAACACGACTTGACCTTCCGGGAAGTCGGGTTGTTACAGGAACACCCCCGGTTGAGTATCCGGTAAGCTCGAGGATTCAACCTCGTCTGCCCCAGTCAACGTTTCTTTATTAATATAATTGAAAGGGATGGATGAGAAAAACATTTCTTTTTTACAGGGAAGAGGAAGAAAAAGGTCGGGAAAGGAGACCATACCCCTCAATCTTAAACGACACTTGTGCATGGTTACTATGAGTCAAACTTCACAAAACCGAGGTCTATTAAATTACATGTATATGCATATTTATAAACCAAAAAATTTATTGCCAACAATCCTAAAACCCAATTAACTTACATCGTCATCTATTTTCTATGATTTGGGGGCCCACAGTTCAACGCCCTTGCTTCATTTCACTCTCCCTTAGATTATGGGGGTGTGGCGGGGTTTGAATTGGGGACATTGCTCGACACGTGGCATGTGTGGGCTTCACCAGTCCACACCCAAAAAAGTGGGGTGTGGAAGAGGTGTGACCAGGCCGGCGTTGGGGTGCCATGTGGCACCTAGTTTTCTTTTTTTATATTAATTATAGAATTTAGTAAAGTAATTTGAAAAACACATTTTATTTATATTAAATAACTACAATAAAAAATACATTACATTACCAAAAAAAATCAATCATTTTCATCTTCATCTTCATTGGAGTCGAATCTAAGAAGTGTTGAAACATATGCTGCCAAATCAACACGAAGGTTTGAATGTATTTATCTTGACTCGATTAGATATTGGTTTTGCGTTCTCTCTTCGCCACTAATGTCTTCGTTATTTTATTCGGGCTCCTCGCCATAATATTCAACGATTGCACGCCCTTCATCCTCTAAAATCATGTTGTGTTGAATGATGCGCGCGTACATCACGTTTCTTATTTGATTTTTTTTCATACAATCGACAAGGCATGCTCAAAATGCGTCACCTTTTCTTCAAAACACCAAATGCTTGCTCGATGTCTTTGTGTGCCGCCATCTGAACTATTCTTTTAAATCTAGGGTTCCATATCTGGAAAATGATCACAAAAACAACATAATTATGGCAGATTTCATCAACAAGATAGTACCCATACTTGTATTCAACCCCATTTACAAAAAAAAATGTTGCTTTTGGTCCAATACCATTTATTCGATCATTGAAAATGGGCGAGTGGTATAATGTTTATATCGTTATGTGAACCGGGCATACCAAAGAATGCATTCCAGATCCAAAGATCTTGTGATGCAACCGCTACAAGCATCATAGCCGGCATTCCATGATATTCACTTGTGTGAGAGCCTTGCCATGCAGTTGGACAAAGTCCCACTCCTATTTTATACAATCTAAACTACTGATCATCCCCGGGAAACCATGATATTTAGCATGATGTTCCAAAATTTGTTGCATATTACTAAACGTCGGTTTCTCAAATATCTTTTCATATATAGTTCAATGATATACGCACAAAATTGTGAAGACTTTCCCTAGCCAGTCGTGCCGACATTTTTAAATAATCATCCATTATGTTGGAACTATTGTCGTAAGCCAATTGTCTTAGGGCGCCCGTGACCTTTTGCCAGATGGTAAATCATGAAATTACCACGCTCATCGGATCTTTGTCGGAAAAAATCATAATTATCCTCTAAATCCTTTGATATTCTTAAAAATAAAATTTTACTCATACGAAAACGACGCCTAAACTCTTTCATCATACGTTGGTTCGGGTGAAAAATAAACGCTTACCAGCAAATCGTTTGCGGTTTTGCGTTCACAAACAATATACTTCCTCCATTTGGGTTGGGGAGTCCCTTCATTTGTATCGTCAACAATAACTTTCACCACCATCGACACTGCTAATAATAATAATTCCGCCCCATCGTCCGACGAGGATGGCAAAACAAATTTCTCATACGAATCGCTTGAACTTGAAGAAGCCATTATATATATATATATATATTTAGTTTGATAGTGACTTTTCAATTTTTGGATGGTAAAAAAGAGTAAGAAATGAAAGGTTTATATAGATTTTTTTTTCAATAGTGGTTGGCCAACGGCTAGCCAAACGGTGATCAACACCCAGCCATACATTGTCAGTCACGTCACCCCATGCCAACGCCCCATGCCAAGCGCGTAACGCTGACCAAAACGCCAACCCAGAGTGGAGCAGCCGACGTTAAAGGGCCAAAACGCCAAGCGGGCCACGCCCACACCCACCAGTCTTAGTCCTTAAGTCACCCTACCACAACCCTAAATCAGGTTAAACTAAACTAAACCACTTATTTAAATAACCCATCCTATGCCATCCAACAATTTTTTGTTGGAGTTAACTTTTTTAGGTTGACACAAAATATAAGATGCTTGAAACCATAAGAATTTAAAAATTAAAAAGATAATTTATAGATAATCAACACGAATAATTATTTCGTCACACATCATACCTCTAATAAACAATTTTAACTAATGTCACGTGACAACACGTTCTTCTACCTCAAACATTATATTCTTTATTTTTAACAGATTTCATATAGATACTCGGTTGTCGAGCCTGCATCAGGAATTTTGTGTGCTTTAGTCAATCTCCATTCATATGGGGATTGTTGGAAAAATATTAGTGAAAATGATTTTTCACTAATTTTGGACAATACACGTTCTTCTACCTCAAACATTATATTCTTTATTTTTAACAGATTTCATATAGATACTCGGTTGTCGAGCCTGCATCAGGAATTTTGTGTGCTTTAGTCAATCTCCATTCATATGGGGATTGTTGGAAAAATATTAGTGAAAATGATTTTTCACTAATTTTGGACAATAAATAATTGTATTTATTTACGAGTTACATAGTTAATAATTTATGAGTCTATGTTGTATGATGTGAGAATTTCACAAACAAACTAAATCAAACCACCTCCAAATAGCATCTAAAATAAATGAGATATCGATGTTCAAAGTTGAGTGATTGAATTAAATATTTCTATACATAATAGAACTTAAATATGGAGTTTTGGTCTGAATATAAAATGAACCTTATGATTCATTGACAAGGGAAAAAAAGAGTGTAGAGATGAGAAAAGATAAATAGTGATAAATTATTTTGTCAAAAAGTTTTGTAGGATTTAGAGAGGCATACTCTTCAATTCTTCCACCATCATCAACTTTATCTTTTTATTTTTTTTCCACATAATTCGTAAACACTAAATAGCCTAGTGCTATCTCAGGCTTGAGAGCCATCTCCGGCAGTACACAATTGTTCCGGTTACTGTATCCTCAATAAAAAACCGCCAATTCTTTAGGCGCGAAATTTGTTTTAATGGACCCGTGTCTGACACAATCCTCAATCAAAAAATCGTCAATTCTTTATTATGTTAAGTGTTGCGGTCAATAAACAAGGTTGACGACTCAACATGACAGACTCGTATCAAGGATACTACAACAATGCTTGTTGAAGTACCCATTGAAGACAAGGCTGAATCAAGCTTGGTAAATAAATTGTATTATATATATATATTTTTTTCTTTCGTGTTTCTATACGGTATTGTACTATTATATATCCTACGAATAATGAGAGTATCGTTATTACATTTTTCATTATATATTTTAATATAAAGTGAACCCACTTTCTATAATTTATTAGTGGCATATTAAAGGCTAAACTATAGGAAAACAACAATATATGTATTGCAATGAACAAAAAAAAAAGAAAAAGAATGGAGTCGACGTATCACATTGATTATATATTTCCCCAGGGGCAGCTAAACGTACCTCTCTGTGATAGGGATATTATTTTATAAAAGAGATCACCCACCGAGTGTACGAGAGTGGATGGGGAATGTTTAGCAGCAAAATAGTTGTACTTTAAGGGGAGTGGGGGTGCCCGTGATGGAGCGTTGTGTGTGGGTGACCATGCGTGGAACACTGCCGCCGGTCCTTGTGACCACGCGCGTTGGTTACCACGCGTTGTTGAGATGGGTTACCGTTGGGGATGTTTCAAGTTTAAACAGGATAACAAATGTTAACAATAATGATGGACACATCCACTAAAATCCATCACTAGTGATGGAACCAAGTTTGATGACGTGACGGAACATGATTGGGTGTGGTGAGTGATGGAAAGTGGAGCACTCCCACCCCCTAAGGCCATCCGTAGTCATAAAGCCCCTTGTGGGGCGTTATGCGACACGTGTCGTGCCACGTCACACGGGGGCTTTATGGGGCGTTATATCACTGGAGCCCGTAGTCATAAAGCCCCTACCCATCATTACCTAATTCTTAATTTTCAATTTCATTAGAATATTAAAAAAACCCTTAATAATTTTTGATTGGTCAACACTTCAAAAGCAAATCCCATACCGCCGTTAAAATTATCGCGCCACACCCCCAATTTTCATTTATAGCGCCCTGCGTCTCGGTGTTCTTGGGCGTTTTCCGGCGCCATCTCCGGGCATACCGCCCCACTACGTATTACCTAAGAAGTTGTTACACTTTTAGTACGAGTGTTGCTAAACGAGTTGTTATTGACCGACTTAAGATGGTCAATCTCCTAAATAAATACACGAAGAACAAGACAATAACCTGAGACTATTATTCTACGTGTTTTTTTTTTTGTCATTATGCAAACTGCATATAAAAGAAAAACGAAGTAATGCTCTCTTATGAATAGGGACCTGCTGCAACATGGGGAAAAATGCAAGAGTAAACTAATCTAAGAGCATTCACAATCCGTCCCCAAATTCTGTGACGAAGGTTTTTATATTATGAAAAGTGATTATAGGTGCTTGAAAGTGGTTGTGAGTAGAGAAAAGAGAAAAAATAATGATAAAAGTAAAAAAAAATATTTAATTGAAAAGAGAGAGAGAAAATGCGGTTGTTTTTAATGAAATCATAGGGTAAAATTTAAAAATGAGGGAAGGGATGTGAATGCTCCTGCCTTCATGCATGCAGTAGTGTGCACTCCCATTGAACCAGTTTCTAATCCGGTAGACGTGCGAGTACCCTTTTAGACCTCATGGGTCGGGCGGTGGTACGTATCACGATTTATTTATTGAAAAAAAATATGGAGCGTGGCCTCTGGCTCTCGAGGCGTGAACTGATTGTGATTCGGAGGGCGCTCAATCTCAATGTCCGTTGTCTCACTATATGAAGACTAGACCACAACCCATAAACACACAGACAGAACAGGGAATTGACAAGAAACCTGATAGTCACCTTGGAGCACTGAACAATGAAACTTAGCGAAAAGGAATTCGAGATGTAGAAATGTCCTACTTCTCTAGTTCGAGTGGGCACGCTAGATATTTGTTTATGAAATTCAAACTAGTTCAAAAAACTTCTTAAGGTCTACATACAATATTATTTGACTTCTTGTGCAGCACCGTTAAGTTGTTATTATCTAATTACTTGTTCAGCTGGTGATTGTTCTTTACTAAATACTTGTTGGGAGTTCTGCTAATTTTCTAAATATACATAGAAAGACTTGAAATTGTTATGTTCAGTTGTTCTTCGTCTATACAACATAGTTAAATTGTATCATAAATCGAATTTTGATTCCTATAGTATCTACAACTTCACACTCTGTGGTTCATACTTATCATGGTTTGATGCTATTTGTGTTCTACGTACTTTCCTTCAAAAGTTTCTCAAATATCTTCAAAACTTTTCATAGCCATAAGAAATTGTCAAATCAACATATAACTGGACCTGGAACAATGAGTTCAGTTCATTTGAGAGACGAATGAGATCATCATTTAGAACATGTAATGGCAATGACTACGAAAAACACTTCAATAAAGCAACATACTAATTAATAATCAGGGTGAAATAAGAATTGAGCTAATGTATTTCATCCACAAAACGATGAACCAAACTGAATTAACAATGTGTGCAAAATTCATAAACGATAAAGAACAGATACCAACCTAGAGTTTGTAAAATCTCTGAAAGACTCGAATCCTGATTGAACCCAGCATTTAAACCCTAAGGCAATGCAATGCAACATCTTACACATCATAATCAATGCGCAAAAACTGTATCGTTTCGTCTTGGTGGTCTATCAGGAATCGAACCAGGTTTGAACTTAGAAGCCTCATGCCTCGCAAGTTCAGGTGGAACCGGACTATTGCTCTGGGTAAGCATCTGCTTAAGATCATAGAAAACATCAGTATCATGTAAAGTCAAGAACGTAGTAGCGGTACCTGTCTTCCCTGCACGCCCTGTACGTCCTATACGATGCGTATACATTTCAATATTTCCAGGCATATCATAGTTTATAACATGAGCCACATCTGGTATATCAATCCCACGCCCCGCAACATCAGTAGCAACCAAAACATTAAACCTTTTAGTCCTGAAACCTTCAAGACTGATTTCTCTCTGTTCCTGTGACTTGCCACCGTGTAAAGTTGTCACCCGGTAACCTGATTTTTCCAACGTTTTCGACACAAAATCAGCAGACTTTTTAGTGTTTATGAACACAATCGCGGTCTTGTCTACCAGATCATCCAACAGCTTCTGTAACCTAGGCATTTTTTCAGATTCTTTAACCATGATAACGTGTTGCGTAATGAGATCAGTCGCTTTACCCGCAGTTCCGATAGTCACAACAACAGGGTTTCTCAAGTATTTTCTAGCGAGCCTCTCAACAGCGGGAGGCATAGTTGCACTAAACATATAAGTCGTTCTATATATCCTCTTCTCGTCAAGCTCCTCATCTTCATTTTCGGGTTTAAAGTTGCTCGATGGCATGGCATCAAGAACACCCACAACTTGTGGTTCAAAACCCATATCAATCATACGATCCGCTTCATCAAGAACAACATAGTTACACTGGTTTAAAACCGCATAACGTCTTTCTAAACAATCGATCAGACGTCCAGGCGTCGCAATAACAACCTCACACCCTTGTCTAATCTTAAACCCCTGCTCTTCAATCGACTGCCCACCAACAATCGAAACAACTTTGATACCCAAATAATGCGCAAACTTAACCGTTTCTTCCTCAATCTGCTGTGCAAGTTCTCGAGTAGGCGCCATAACAACCGCATAAGGCCCCTCCGCCTCATTTTCCTCACTAATAGGAGGAAGTCTAGTTATGTAAGTCAACATAGGAAGTACAAATGCAGCAGTTTTACCCGACCCTGTTTCCGCAACACCAATCACATCTCGCTGTTGGAGACCAAGCGGGATCGCAGCCATTTGAATCGGCGATGGCGTCTTGTAGCCCGCTCTATCCACCGCTTTCAAAAGCTCCGAGCTCAATTTACTCTCGACCCAACTCCTCATCGGCCTGGGAATTCTCGAACCCTTATACGATATATTAAAATCCTCTCGAAATATCCTCCAATCTCTCTCAGTCATTTCTTCAAGTTTCTTCTCCGACCAATGCCGATCAACTCTCATATCAAACGTATCGTACATTTCGGCAGCCTCATCCTTCAACCGCTGCGCCGCAGCCTCCTCGGGGCGCTCCTCGATCCCATCCTTCTTCCTAATTTCATCCCTCAACTCCTTCTCATTCTTAGCAGCCAGCTTCTTCTGCTCCCTACGATCCATACCGGCCCGAAAACCTCTCCCGAATAACAGCCTCGCCTCGTGGGGGTTCTGGTACAGAATATTCATATCTCTCGACGTGTCCTCCGTGTTCTCCCAATCGAACGAAAACCGAAACTTCTCGCTGGGTTTAATCACTCGTTTCTTCGGCTTCTTCGATCCTAAATACTGCTCTTTAATCGCTTCGAGTTCCTTTTCACGTTCTCGCTCTGCAAGCTTCTCTAATCTCGCTTTTTCTCTGGCTTTGTGCTCTTCTTCGCGTTCTCTGTCGCGATTTCGTCGTTCAGATTCTCGTTCTCTGTCACGTTCTCTGTCTCTATCACGGCGGTCACGGTCGGAGCGGTGGTGGCGAGAGGAGTCGTCGGCGGAGGGTGGGGGATTGGAGGATGAGGGGTTAGGGTTTGATTGTTCGGATCGGCGCTTTTGTTGTTCGAATTCTTCTTGGCGACGTTTGAGGGCGAGTTGTTCTCGCTCTGCTTTGCTGAGGAAGACGGGCTTCTTCTTCTCGCCGAATTCGTCGCGATTCATGGTGTGGGGGTTTGGGTTCGCTTGGTTGGTTGCAGGGCAGGAGGGGAAGGGGATCGATGAAGCTAGGGTTTGTGAGTACGATTTGATTGGGTATTATTTGGTGTATTATTATTATTTTAGCGAGTTATGCTGGTTGGGTCGGTTTACTATTTAACTTTACAAAATTACAACTATAATCTTTAAATTTAATTTTATTCCCGGATAGTCTCTGGCGTGGATGGAGGTTAGTTTTTGATTTTAAGTGTGTGTGAAATGATGAAATTTCCCTTACTACCAATAAAAATAATTAAAACTCTCAACCAATTATAATAGTAAAAAAATAGTGGACCCACCTTATCCTATCACCGCACCCACACACACCCCCTCTTTCCCTTTCTCATTTTTTTGTGTTCAACACCAAATAAACCACCACTACCACCACCACAACCATAAAACCCCATAAGTTCAAACAAAAATTCACCAAGATTCAAAGTCCAAATCAGATGATCGGCCCATGGTTCTTTGTCTGCAACACCTCAACTTCAACCAAAAATTCAAAGTCTAAGTCAAAAATTATGGGCGGAATTCGATGGTGGAAGTGAGTGATCTGGTGATATGTTTGGTGTTTGTCGATGGCGGTGTGAGGCAGAAATTGAAGGATTTGCTTGTGGCTTCAGCGAAGCGTGGATTGTTTGAAGACGGTGGAGATGAGTTGAAGCGATGGAGTGCTGGTGGCAGTTTGTTTGCACGGTGTGGTGGAGGCGGGAGATGGACGAGGCCGGTGTTGTCAGGGACATTATTGTTACTTTGTTAGTACCTATGGTTTCCGTTTCAGTTTCACCTCCGTTACCATTACCTAGGGTTTGAGACGCTTGACATCGAGAGTAATCTCTTCATCGACGGCGACGCACAGCGGCTGCCAAAACTTCTCGAGTTTGTCAACGGCTGCAACGACTTATTATTTGTTGGCTGAAATCGATTCAAGCAAGTTCGAAATCGTGAAAAAATCTAGCTTGAAGTCGTAATTGTCTGATTGGTGTGAATCACATAATTGCAGGTTCAATTCTTTATTGGTGGTGAAAGGTGGATGGTGGTGGCGGTGGTGGCGAGGAGGAGTTGGGAAAATGAAGTGGGTGGGTTGGGGTGGGTCCCACATAAATTCTAAATTATTAATTATATTTCTTCTAACTTTTTAGTTATTAATTTGACACTAAAGGCAATATCGTTATTTCACATCCACTTAACTCCAAAAACTAACCACGATCCACGCTTGTGAATATCCACGAACGAAAGTGCAAAATTTGAGGACTATAGCTGTAATTTTATAAAGTTAAGGACTAAAGGTAAAAATGAAGCAAACCACAGGGAAAATCTAGACATTTTTCTCTAAAGTAAAAAATATCAATAAAATTCATATATATATATTAATTCAACACATAACCGAGGAATAGTACACTAACGGTCACGGCGTTTGTTGTTTCATTTATTTGTTCTGCATATTTTGACCTAACCTTCTCCTTTTTACTCGACGACGAACATCAAAACCACCACTATATACCTCCGATTTTCACCATCACTCACATAAATCACTTGAAAATCATCAAATATTATCACCTCCATCTTCAATCGCCCCCCAAAAGTCCATTTTTTCATACAGTTCACACAAGATTCGAAGTGGTTTTCTGAGGGTTAGCCGATTCTCATAGTATTCTGCATATAATTCTACAATAAGGTATGTCTTCTTGCAATTCTCGCGTATTTTGAGTCTCGTGTTTCAGTTTTAGCAGTTTTTATTCCGTATTTAGGTGTTGGGTCAAGTGTCAGTACTGTTTTAGGTTATTTTTAGGATGTTCACAGGTTGCGGGAGGTTGGGTTGGGTTGGGTTGATATTTGCTTAGAGGTTGCGGACGGCTGGGTTGGTATCAAAAGGTCATATGTTTTCCGATGGTACGGGTTGGTTGTGTTTTGTTGCTTCGGACAGAAATAAGTGTGGGGATAGGGTGGTTTGGGTGATGTTAAAAATCTGTTCTTGAAAGTAAATTGAGCTTCCGTTGAAATTGTTTGAATTAATGAAGAAGTTTTTTTTAGAGTTGCGCTAAACTTTTGACGCCTAAACTTTTCTATTATGAGCTTGGACTCAATATATGTTTGGTTGTGAAGTTGCATACAGGTTATGAAGGGCTGTTTGGGTCTGATTGTTTATGTTCTGCGGCTGGCTCGGTTTGGGTATAGTTCAACATTAAGGTGGTGTTTGTTTTTTATGAAAAGTACTTCAGAACCTCTTATGTCTGCTCCACGCAGATCACACGCAGACGTTTGAGTCTATAGATTGTTTGTTTTTTAGAAGTGATTTCATTAAAAAACCACTTCCTCACCTCTTCCCCAAACAGACCTTGCCTCACCTCTTCTCACCTCTTCTCTTCTAAACACTCTGCTCTTTCAAAACACCTCAAAACCCTAGGATCTTCTTCCCCAATCGACCTGCATCTTCTTCACCAATCAGACCTGCATCTTCTTCCCCAATCGACCACCTCCATATCCGACCTGCATCTTCTTCCCCAATCGACCTCCAAAACACAAACTCCAAACCCTAGCTTGGTTCTCCAGCCGTCACCTGCTCCACCGCCACCTCCAGTCGGCCTCCATCTCCAGCCGCACCTCCACTCCCGCCGACCTCCACCTCCAGCCGCACCTCCACCTCCGGCGACCTCCACCTCCAGTCGACCTCCACCTCCAGTCGACCTTCACAGGTAAGTTCTTTTATATTTTTTGTCAAAAAATTGGTTTTTTATTGTTTGTTTTTAGTTTAATTGTTTGTTCTTTTATAATTTTCATGTAATCGTTTGTCAAAAATTCTTTTGTTAAGTGTTAGTTTATAATTTTTATGGAAAATAGATGTTCAACTAGATGAATTGTTTGATTAAAGTTTGGTGTATGTAGTATGATTAAAGTTTGGTGTATGTAGGTTGATTAAACTTGATGAATCGTTTGATTAAAGTTTGGTGTATGTAGTATGATTAAAGTTTGCAGAAGTTAAAAAACAAACAGTCTTCTTCTTGCAGGCTGCAGAGGTTTGGTCCACCTCTTCAGCTGCAGATGTCTGCAGATGTGGTCCGCAGACTGCAGACGTTTTACCTCTGAAAAAACAAACAGCACCTAAGTGTGGGGATACGGGTTGATAGTTTTTGCTATAAAAATGAGATTTTTAACTAACCTTTGACCCATTTCCATTGCTTCCACACTAAAGTTTTGAACATTGTTCGGTTTAGGACTCAATTAGGTTGTTCGGCACTTGGGTATTAATTGACGGCAATTAAAGTGTCGGGAGGAGGTAGTGTTATTGAGTCTAGTATATGTATTAATTCATAACATGCTAATGAACAGTGGTGAATAGTTTTTTGTCTTTTTTGTTTTATTTTGCGGCTGCTACAGTAACTTTCTGGTTTTTTTCTAATGCTTATATTTTTGTTTTCATTCTTTCCTTTTAACATAATGGTAATTATTTTGAGTAGATCTTTGCTTCTTCTTTTTTTTTTGTTTAACTTTCAACATTAACACTTATCTAGAACTTTTGTAAAATATCATTTTTACTTCCTCGAGTTTTACGTGCTTATTTTTACGTTACATGAGTCACTAAGTGTACAAAGTTCGTTTTTTTGTTTTACGTTTTTTCCATGGTTTTGGTCGTCATTCAGTTACTACTTAGCACAGTTTACGCCCCCCTCCCCGCAACGCGGGGGGCTTAACACTAGTTCATATTAAATCAAAAGTAAAAATATCTCATAACAACACATGGTGGTATAATATAAAAAAAAAGGAAATATATAAAATATAAAAACTTAAAAACAGCAAAGAAAAACAAACGATATATGTCGAATGGTGTGTGTCTATAAAATATAGAAAAAATTGCATAAATCAACTTTATTGTCGCAACCCCGGCCCCTATCTCATGTGAACGGGCGGCTGCGGGCTCAGATTCATTGGTATCAGTGGTTTTGTCATTTATATAGCGGAATTTACATCAGGATTGTAGTTATGAAATATTTTATCAGAGTAAAATACCACATTTTTACAATAATAAACAAATGGGTAAAACCCAAGTTTCCATTACAAACATGTTTATAGGGATAACCCTATTTTATTTAAACAAAACATCTTCTTTATTTAGGTAACTTTTTATAGCCACATTTTCCAAGTATTCAGTGCTGTCCAGCTGCCTTCTATTTGGCTTTCGTATTTTGTTACCTGAAACGCGTTTTAAAAACATTTGTCAGTGGGAAATACTGGTGAGTGAATTCCAATTTAATCAAAACATGTTTTATCATTGTACATTATTGAGGGCGATCTACAATTATATTTGTTTCCAATTCTTACTTTAATTACCACCCACGGTACTGTCAACCCGACTTGTGGTCGTGTTACTACTCACGATGTAGTAACAAATTTTGTATACAAAACCCAAACATACCGACGATAATTGTAGAATTACAAATACTCAATCGCTGCTGATTATAATGTAAAACATTTGAGGCTTTGTAAAAACAGTTTGCAAAAAGGTTTACACAAAAAGGAGATTACTCATATTGTTATTTTAGGTTTTTCCTTTGTGACTTCCTGGTTATAATCTATTAATTAAACAATGCACACGCGTTAGTATAATAAGCCAATTTACATTAGTTATACCCTCCCCGAGACATAACTCCAACGACTACGTCGGGCAGAGCCTCGACAGCCGTTACGGAGCACTAGATCAATCGGGCAGCTTATCTAATACGTAACCAGGGGTTAAAATACTTACAACGAGGCAGTGCTTCGCTAATTAGGGGGTATTATGCCCGGTATAATTCTAATACTACAAAAATTGAGAGAGAGTTTTCGTAAATGAACGAGTAGCAACTGAAGGCCGATGCCTTCTATTTATAGTGTCTGATCGACACTTTGTCGCGCCTCGCGAAGGAATCAACAAAGGGCTTAGCGGCCCGCGAGGACTTGTAGACTAGGTCCTAGCTTTGCTGAGTTAACCCGTAGCTTCCACACGCGTCACGACACGTGGCACCTCAGGGTGTGGCCTGGTGGTTTAGTTGCCGCGCCCTCGTAAGCCGAAAACAAGGTCTTCGCGGCCCACGAGCGCCACAAGGATTTTGTTTTTATTTTATTTTTATGAAATTAAAGGTGTATAGGGTCAAATCTCATATACGAGTGTATTTTAGGACGTATAGGGACGTTCCAAATATTTTAAGAGTGTCGAAAATATTTTAGGAGGGTTGTTATATCCTCATCACCTTGTTTTAGAACTCGTCCTCGAGGTCTACTGGAACAAGTGTGAGTATTTCCTCTACATCTCTTATTCAAGCTCCCAAGTGTATTCTGGTCCTCTTTTGGAATCTCATTTCACTTTGACTATAACTAATCTCTTGTGTTTGAGATTTTTGACTTTCCTGTTTTCAATCTGTAGAGGCTTCTCTACAAAACTTAAGTTTTTCATTTACCTCTATGTCCTTAAGAGGTGCAGCTAATGATTCATTGGCTAAGCACTTTTTGAGGTTACATACATGAAATACATCATGTATTGATGTGCGGTAAGTGTCGTATATTTTAGGTATATATTTTAAGCCCTTTTTAACACTTATTTTAGCAAGTTTTAAATTTATAAAACACGACATTTCACTTACACTAAACACACATATGGGCAAGTGCACCCATCGTTGAGTGTAGTATAGTGTTGGTAAGATACCGAGGTCGTCCAAGGACACAAGAGCTTTTAGTACCGGTTTATCCTCAACGTCTAACCAAAATAAAAGTTTAGAAAAATGTTTTAAACTAAGAAAAATAAAACTAACTAAAATGCTGAAAATAAAAATAAAAATAAAAACAGATAGACAAGATGAATCACTTGGTTCCGACTCGTATCTAGTATAACCTTTGATTATTTCCGCACTTTTGCACACAATTAAGAGATTATCTTAGTTATTGTAGTAGGCCCCTCTTTTGAAGGTGACGTTACCCTCACCCCAGTAGTTTGAGTCAGCAGGGATACAATCCTAAAGGGGTGGATTATTGGAAGATAATGAATTAAGTTATTAATGCAGTATTGTGGTAGGCCCCGCTTTTGGCGGTGACGTTACCCTCGGCTAAGTAGTCTGAGTCAGCAGGGATACAGTCCTAAATAGCCGGGTTATAGTATTAATAGTAGTTAACTTATGAGGGGATCAAAGAGTTTGGACCCCCGCCATCCAATACCGTGAAGTATTGAAGGAGGTCCTACTAAATTTGACCCAGGTCCATTGCAGGACCTCTAAACGCTGAACAATGGCAAGACCTTTACCAAACCGTTCCCTTAACCCCCTACCAGGTAGCCAACATACCTCCATATAGACCGTGGAGATATGAATGGTGAAAATCCTTTATTTTATATAGACAGTAAAATAATGCCAAGACACCACGGACAAACGATAAGGAAAGATCACCTTCAACATAAGTAACTAGTTATTAAAGTCATTAATACAAAACCAAATAAAAAATGCAAAAGATTAGAAATAAAAAGTATTATACTAGACACTTTGTCTTCACCAAGTGATGTAAGAGACTTAGGCAAACATGGCCTGGATTGTCAAGAACTCTTACGATCAATCTTGGATCCCGAGACGACTCACACACTCTACGATGGACAATGGATGATGGTGGTGGATGATGGTGTTGTGATGGTGGTGGGTGGTGGATGAAGTGTGAGAGAGGTGGTGTGCCAAGGGATGAGATGAAATGAATCCAAGCACTCCTATTTATAGGCTGAACAGAGAGCTGGACACGGCCCCGTGTCCGCTGGGCACGGCCCCGTGTCCGTCTGACACTCTCTCTCCTCATTAATTGTAATTCGCAATTACAATAAATGCGCCTGCTGTACTTTCGACACGCCCCCGTGTCCGCTGAGCACGGCCCCGTGATGGGCAATAGAAGCTTCTATAGATTTGTCTTTTCTGCTGCTTCTTGGGCACGGCCCCGTGCTGGCTGAGCACGGGGCGTGTTCAGCCTTCTGTCTTCTCTTTTTTGCTTTGGAAGGTGCCGTTGAGGGTTCAGGCAGTCCACTAATGTTCCTTTTCTTGTATTTATGTTGGATTTAGCTGTCTTTTCGCTTCTTTTGCGTTTTTGAGCTCATTTAATCCTGAAAATACAAAAGGAAGACAAAAACACTCTTTTTCCAATATTAGCACTAAAAAAGGGTTAGTTTTATGCCTCAATTGATGTAATTTATATGTTGCATTTTACACACATCAAATACCCCCACACTTGAACTTTTGCTTGTCCTCAAGCAAAACTCTTTAGTATGTGGCCTACACTCCCAAATGGAACAGGTAGAAGAGAAGGTTTTGGGCTTGTCGTATAGTGTCGGGATTTCCAAGATCTTTTTGGGTTTCATTTTTATTTATTTACACTCCTATTCGTAATGATTTATTTAGAACTGTTCATAAAAGAAATTACTTATTTGGGCATAACATGCCTTTTTTTAAAATTATATTTATATACAAGTTCACATACCTCGCGGGGAAATCACTCACACTCGGCCGAAGGTGTATTTTTAGTGAATCACTCGAGAGCGGTATGGAACTTATTCCTACCATAGGCTTGCCAAGAAATCAATCCTCATCCTTTTTAACTTTTATACCTTTGTAGATATCAAGAGGACTTTGTGGGTTAAGGGTTGGCTAGGGTTAAAGGTAGGTGGTTGGGTTAGTGGTTAGTAGAAAAAGGGCTAAAGGCGTAACAAGTGTCGGTTTTCGTATTTTTGCAACCTTTTATTTTGATGAAGCTTTTATTCAAACTAAGTTATTTTTGATTAACTTGTTTGTTTATTTTCTTTTTGCTTCATCATTATCACAAAGTTTTTTTTTTTTTTTTTTTTTTTTTTTTTTTTTTTTTTTTTTTACGAAGAACCGAACTTGTTACTAAAATAAAGGGTTAAAAATGAAAAAGGTTTTGGTGGGTAAAAAGGGTTTTTGTTTGGGTGATGAAACGAAAAGGTTTAGGCTAAAAGGGGCTAACTAAGGGGATTTTTGGGTAGGTGGTAAAAGAAAAAGAAAAATAATGGTGTAGAAAATAAAAAGGGTTAGTCCTAATGCCTCCATCATTTACTTACTCGGGTTTAAGTTGATAAGGACCGGGAATGTATTGTCATGGCAAGTTCTAGAGTCGTAAGAACCAAGCGGCTATTCACACAAGAAACGAAAAATGAGCATTTAGTCAAAAGATATGTAATTGTGTGCTCAATAAAGGCTCAAAACTCACTTTTGTGGGAATGGGTTTTTATGTGATCAAGTATATATAATCAAATTTTAAATAAGTTTGTCATGCCTTTTCATAATTTTCTTATGTTGGTTCTTTTTATCACTACGCTATCGGTTGTAAATTTGTAAAAATATAACCTTTTTTTTTAGAACTTGAATTTCCCGAGTTAAACCTAGACAAGTAAAAAAAATGAAATTTTTGAAAAAATTTGGGGTGATTAGCGGTTCCAATAGAGTTTTGTGTAAGGCTTGTATTTAGGACTTGCAAAATTCAAGGTTTTCGCATCCCCCCCCACACTTAAATTACACATTGTCCTCAATGTGTCCCAAAAATAAATTTTTAGGTTGATTAGATGTGTAAAATAATGTTTAAAAGAAAAATTTGTGTTACTGGGCACCGAACACGACCCCGTGTTGAGTGGGCACGACCCCGTGTTCAGGTGCCAGTAACAAGAACTTACAGAAGGTAGACACGGCCCCGTGTTTATTGGACACGGCCACGTGTCTGACAAAATTCTGCTGAACAGAAGCCAAACAGCAGGTCTGGGAGGTGAGCACGGGGGCGTGTTGGCTGGACACGTCCCCGTGTGGACAGTCTGAAAGCCTGAAAAACAGGTTTCTTTCTCCGGTTTTTCCATCCTGGCCTTATAAGTGCTGAGGCTTAGCACCCCAAGCCTTGGTTTGTACCTGTTTCAACACTTAATACCACACCAAGCAATACAAACATCCTACATTACCACAGTTAATTGTTCCAAGCATAAAGAAAAGAGAAAAATAAAACGGAAAATAAAAGTGTTTAAGGGAAAGTAAATTGTTCAACTTCTGGCACGCAGGCCACCAATCGTTCGATAGATAAAAGGGACTTAAACCTGTGGGCTCGCCATCAACCCGCTCTTGCTCCTCCAAACCCTCTAATCCATATCTTCATCGCTATCATCACCTCCATCCCTATGCCCCGCCATGTACTCCTGGATGCTGCCGATATCGTCTCGTATATTGTTGATGTTGCGTTCAATAGCTCCGACCCGTTGGTATGTGTTGTTGGCGAGGTTGTAGGCGTTCCTGGTACACATGAGGTTTTCCTGCATAAGATCATGTAAGCTTTGAAAATTAGGAAAACCGCCTCCTTGTGAGGAGGATTGACCCGGATCACCATGGGGTGGATACTGGTGGTGGGGAGGTGGTGCGTGAAGAACTAGGGCCTCCTGTGGGTTCCATGCATAGCCTTGCGTTCTTTGGAAACTCACTGTTCCGTCTTCCGCCTCATAGAGTAAGTTCATGGCTCGGCAAATGTGGTAGTCAACTCGTCCCGACCATGGGCTTCTTTCAAAGGCTCTTGGAATTCGCGTGTAATGCTTAAAAAATACGGTACACCCATCCTCCGTAGAAGATAGGCGTTGGAGCTCGAGCAAGGCGGTTGAGATGCATGTTTTTCAACAGGAGATACGGAACATCAAGAGGCTTTTGGTTGTGGATACAGTGGAGGACAACCAAATCTTTCAACCCTACAACACCACTACTGTCGTGTCGTTGGTTTAGAGAGTAGGTGAGGATCCTGTGAATGTAGCGATAGAGCGGATCCCTTAGCTTTGTACTCTTGGTGCTACGAGGGTCGTAGATTCCTTCACCGATTTGAGCCCATGCGGCTTGTCTTTCATTCACCTCCAAGTCTCGTAATCCCCCGGTATTTTCTTCGTTTCCCGATTCCTCTTCTTGATATAGACCTATTATGGCTCCAAACTGTGCCATGGAGATCGAGTACATTGTTCCTCCACACTGAAATACAACCCCAGTATCGTCAAATGGGTCACACCTTGAATCGAAGTTGAAGGTACTGTAGAACTCCATGGTACATTGATGTACTGATTGAAGCCTAGTGTTTAATGCAACAGCTAGTGGTCCCGTAACGATGTTGTTGAATCGGTTCAGCTGGTTTACCAAGGTTAACAGTTCCGTGCAAGCTCTCCTGGGGTACTCTTCGGGTCTTGTTTGAAGAACCTCATACCTTGCCCTTGCATCAAGCTCACTTGCATTGAACCTTGTGAATTTTGCCATATGAAAGAATACACCAAAAATTAGTACGAAACAGAAGTGTTTTCGGATAAAACTGCAAACAGCGGACTGGACACGACCCCGTGTCCAGCGGACACGGCCCCGTGTCCAGAGGTCTGTTACTCAAAAACCTCATTTTTCGACCCGGTTTCGAAAACTTGAAAATTTTTGGTCCAATAGGTGCGGTTTCCCCCGAAAATGAAACCCTAAACACCGTTTTTCCCAAAATATCCTGTTTACCCTTTCAATTTTGTCTTTTTTCGGTTCAAGAACAAGGGTTTGGGGTTTTTGTAAGAAATCGGGTGAATCTATGAACAATCTAAGTGTATTTACTTCCCTTAACACTAATCTAACTAAATGCAAACAGATTTAGGCAAAAATTTTAGGTTCGATCCGGATGAACATCAAGAACCCTAGATTTTTCCCCAAATTTGTGGTGTTTTAACTACATGCAAGTAACTAATCTAACTATTAAGAGTGATAGAATCATACCTTGACGTTGTTAGATCGGTAAGAGACGTCGAAATTTTGCGAAAAATCGCCTGGAACCAGAGCTTTTGTGGGGAAACGGGGCGTGTGGAATGAAGAAACTGTTTTGAAAAAGGGGTTTTATCCCGTCTGCAGCGCGAACACGGCCCCGTGTCCAGCGGACACGGCCTCGTGCCGAGCAGTTTTTTTTTTTTTTTGTGCGCGTGTGAGTGCCCCTTTTTCCATAAGCTATGGTTTAGAAAACTTACCGCTTTATTTTGTCGTCTCAATTGTTCGTAACTTACCAGGTATGATGTTTTTATTCTTCCACGGTTTAAAGCGAGATCTCTTCTTCCTCATCCTCAATAAATCCTTGATAGAGTTTCAGCCGTTGGCCATTGACTTTAAATGGTGGCCCATTTCGAGGTTTAATTTCTACTGCACCGTGTGGAAAAATGTGGGTGACTGAAAAAGGTCCTGACCACCTAGACTTTAATTTACCAGGAAACAATCGAAGTCGTGAATTAAACAAAAGAACTAAATCTCCTACCCGAAATTCATTAGGTTTAATATGTTTGTCATGCCAATTTTTCATTCTTTCCTTATAAATCTCGGAGTTAGAGTATGCATAATTCCTAAGCTCGTCTAATTCATTTATTTGACAAAATCGATTTTTACCAGCAAATTCTAGATCTAAGTTTACATTTTTGATTGCCCAGTAGGCTTTGTGTGCAATTTCTACTGGCAAGTGACAACTTTTTCCATAGACTAGCTTATATGGGGTCGTTCCTATCGTTGTTTTATAAGCAGTTCGAAAAGCCCATAAAGCATCATCTAATTTATCAGCCCATTCCTTTCTATTTAATCCTACGGTTTTTTCGAGTATTCGTTTTAACCCTCTATTGGTCACTTCGGCTTGTCCGTTTGTTTGAGGGTGATAAGCTGTCGAAACCCGGTGATAGACCCCATATCTTGTTAAATTTTTTTCAAGTTGATGGTTACAAAAATGGGTACCTCTATCACTTATTAAAGCTTTAGGTGTGCCAAAACGAGAGAATAATTTTTTCAGAAATCTTACCACTACTCTTCCATCATTTGTTGGAAGTGCCTCGGCCTCGGCCCATTTAGACAAGTAATCTACTGCCACAAGTATGTATTTGTTTCCTTTTCGATGGTGGGAAAGGTCCCATAAAGTCGAGTCCCCATACATCAAAAATTTCACAAACAAGAATGCCATTTTGTGGCATTTCGTTTTTGGAAGAAATATTACCTGTTCTTTGGCAAGCATCACATGTCTTTACAAGATTTTGAGCATCTTTGTAAATGGTTGGCCAATAAAATCCTGAATCAAATACCTTTCGGGCGGTACTGGCAGCACCATGATGTCCTCCGTATGGACCTTCATGACAATGGCGGAGAATTCTTCGTGCTTCACTACCATGTACGCATCGTCTGACGAGTTGGTCGGCACACATTTTGAAAAGATATGGATCTTCCCAAAAGTAGTGTTTCACGTTGGCAAAGGATTTTTTTCTTTGATGATGTGGCCATCCTTTAGCGACTATACCGCTAGCTAGGTAGTTAGCAAAGTCGGCGTACCATGGTTCTTCCTTATATTCCACCATTTCCAGGGACTCAGTTGGAAATTTTTCGTTGATTTGCTCGTCCCTGGTTGCCTCCAAAGCTGGGTCTTCTAAGCGTGAAAGATGATCTGCTGCGGTATTTTCTGCTCCTCTTTTGTCCTTGATTTCAATGTCAAATTCTTGGAGGAGTAGAATCCACCTAATCAAACGTGGTTTTGCGTCTTGCTTCTTAAAGAGATATCGAATGGCTGCATGGTCTGTATAGACTATAGTTTTAGAAAGAACAAGATAAGAACGAAATTTATCAAAAGCAAATACCACAGCTAGTAACTCTTTTTCAATTGTTGTGTAATTTTCTTGTGCATCGTTAAGTGTTTTACTAGCATAATATATTGGGTGGAAATGCTTTTCTTTTCTCTGTCCCAAGACAGCTCCAACTGCAAAGTCACTAGCATCACACATGATTTCGAAAGGATATTTCCAATCAGGTGCTATCATGATAGGTGCATTGACTAGCATTTCCTTTAGGGTTAGAAATGCTTGATTGCAATCCTTGTCAAAGATGAAAGGAGCATCTTTTTCAAGTAATTTTGTTAGAGGTCTTGAGATTTTCGAAAAGTCTTTGATAAACCGCCTATAAAATCCGGCATGCCCTAGGAAACTTCTAATAGCTCTTACGGAGGATGGAGGAGGTAATCTAGAAATGGTATCTATTTTGGCTCGATCTACCTCCATTCCTTCGCTTGAGATTTTGTGACCGAGTACTATTCCCTCCGTTACCATGAAATGGCATTTTTCCCAATTAAGGGCGAGGTTAGTTTCCTCACATCGGGATAGCATTCGTTCAAGGTTATCGAGGCATTGGTCGTATGAATCCCCAAAGATAGAAAAATCGTCCATGAAGACTTCCATTGTCTTTTCTATCATGTCATGGAAAATGGCTACCATGCAACGTTGGAATGTTGCGGGGGCATTACATAGACCGAACGGCATGCGTCGATAAGCAAAAGTTCCATAGGGACATGTGAAAGTTGTCTTTTCTTGGTCTTCGGGTGCTATCGGGATTTGAAAGTAACCTGAAAAACCATCCAAGAAACAGTAAAATTTATGACCGGATAATCTTTCTAACATTTGATCAATGAAGGGTAAAGGAAAATGATCCTTTCTTGTTGCTTCATTTAATCGTCTATAATCTATACATACTCTCCATCTTGTGACGGTTCTTGTTGGTATTAATTCATTCTTTTCGTTAGTAATTACCGTCATACCTCCTTTCTTTGGAACTACTTGGACGGGACTTACCCAAGGACTATCGGAAATAGGATAGATAAGTCCGGCGTCAAGTAATTTGATGACTTCGTTTTTAACCACTTCTTGAACATTTGGATTCACTCGACGTTGTGGTTGTATGACCGATTTGTAGTCATCATTCATCAAAATTTTGTGTGTGCACATAGAAGGACTAATTCCTTTTATGTCAACAAGTTTCCAAGCTATTGCATTTTTGTGTTTTTTCAAAAGATTAATTAGTTTTTCTTTTTCTAAGTTATCTAATTTAGACGAAATAATTACAGGTAACTTACCATCTTTGTCTAGAAAAGCATATTCCAAACCTTTTGGAAGTTCTTTGAGCTCAAGTGGTGGGTCTTTAGGAGACTCCTTATTTGGTTGCTCGTTTCGATCAGGAACTTTAAAAGTTTGTTCTATGGCGACCTCTTCTTCAACAAAGTGGTCAATCTCTTCACTTGTATCGGGTGGTTCATCTTCATCTTCAATTAGGGGGTCATTATTGCCGAATGGATATTTCATTGATCGTTCGAGATCGACACTTCTTTTAAATGCCCCTAATTGAAGAGGTAAATTGTTGAACTTCCGGTTTTTCAAAGCTTCGTGAGTTTTTACAAATGGTCGTCCCAACACTAGAGGAGCGTCATCGAGGATGACAAAGTCGGTTGGGATTACCATTTGATTTGTTTGAACCAAGACATCTTCAACTATACCGATTGATTTTATTACTTTCCGATTGGATAGAAAAATGGGTATTTGAAGTGGAGAAAAATCACTAATACTTAATTTTTCGAAAATATAGTTAGGCATTATGTTAACACAAAGATCTTTATCGATTGTGACGTTACTAATAAATGAATTTTGAAAGAAACATGGAACCGGTGTGATGTTAATTTCAAATGGGTCTTCTTTTATTAGCGAAGTTTGATCAATAGTTAACTTAACACTTACCGTTTCGTCAATTTTAGTGTTAGGGTTTAACTCTTTTAAAAACTTAGCATGAGTGGGTACTAAACAATGATTTTCGAAAGAAGGTGTCAAGAGATTAATTTTTTTTAAAATTAGACTCTTCTTGGATTTTAACGTTATCGGACTCACCTTTTTCGTTGTTTAACTCATGTGTCGGTTTTTCACTTATTTGTTCTTCCATTTTTTCATTTTTAGTTATCTCTTCCCTTTTTAATTCTTCTTTTGCGCGGGACTCCTCTTCCCTTACGCGAGCTTCTTTTATACATCGATCGATAACTCTAATGTGTTCTAATATCCTATCGGTCACTTCGGTTATAGAAAAAGAATCATTATTTTCTAAGCTTGAATCCGGTTGTTCGACCCTTTGTTCCTCATAATACCCATATGAAGTTGATGGTTCACACCATTGTCCTTCATTGTAAGCATATGATGGATAAGGTTCGTAATTTTGTTCTTCATAATACTCATATGAGGTGGGTTGTTCACGCCAAGGTTCCTCATAATAAGCATATGAAGGTGGTGGCTCATACCTTGGTTCCTCAAAGTATGAGTAAGAGGGCTCATACCTTGTTTCATCAAAATATGAGTATGAGGGAGGAGGTTCATACCTTTGGTCTTCATAGGATGTGTATGAAGTTGATGGCTCGTACCTGGGCTCCTCATAGTAAGTGTATGAATTGGATGGTTGATACGAGTGATTATTTTGAATCGAACGTGTATTACGACAATTTGTGCAATAATTACCCCTATAATCATCCTCATCATAGGTGTAGTTGTAACCTCCTGAGTATTGATCTATAAGAATCACTCAGCAGACCACAACTGAGTCTCGGGACCAGAAAACGAAAACAAAGACTGAAACAGAAGGCTGGACACGGCCCCGTGTCTGGTGAACACGGCCCCGTGTACAGGGTCTGTATCTGGGCGTTTTAATTAAAGTTACTGGTCACGTTGAGCACGGGGGCGTGTTCAGTGAGCAACTCAGGGTGTGGCCTGGTGGTTTAGTTGCCGCGCCCTCGTAAGCCGAAAACAAGGTCTTCGCGGCCCACGAGCGCCACAAGGATTTTGTTTTTATTTTATTTTTATGAAATTAAAGGTGTATAGGGTCAAATCTCATATACGAGTGTATTTTAGGACGTATAGGGACGTTCCAAATATTTTAAGAGTGTCGAAAATATTTTAGGAGGGTTGTTATATCCTCATCACCTTGTTTTAGAACTCGTCCTCGAGGTCTACTGGAACAAGTGTGGGTATTTCCTCTACATCTCTGATTCAAGCTCCCAAGTGTATTCTGGTCCTCTTTTGGAATCTCATTTCACTTTGACTATAACTAATCTCTTGTGTTTGAGATTTTTGACTTTCCTGTTTTCAATCTGTAGAGGCTTCTCTACAAAACTTAAGTTTTTCATTTACCTCTATGTCCTTAAGAGGTGCAGCTAATGATTCATTGGCTAAGCACTTTTTGAGGTTACATACATGAAATACATCATGTATTGATGTGCGGTAAGTGTCGTATATTTTAGGTATATATTTTAAGCCCTTTTTAACACTTATTTTAGCAAGTTTTAAATTTATAAAACACGACATTTCACTTACACTAAACACACATATGGGCAAGTGCACCCATCGTTGAGTGTAGTATAGTGTTGGTAAGATACCGAGGTCGTCCAAGGACACAAGAGCTTTTAGTACCGGTTTATCCTCAACGTCTAACCAAAATAAAAGTTTAGAAAAATGTTTTAAACTAAGAAAAATAAAACTAACTAAAATGCTGAAAATAAAAATAAAAATAAAAACAGATAGACAAGATGAATCACTTGGTTCCGACTCGTATCTAGTATAACCTTTGATTATTTCCGCACTTTTGCACACAATTAAGAGATTATCTTAGTTATTGTAGTAGGCCCCTCTTTTGAAGGTGACGTTACCCTCACCCCAGTAGTTTGAGTCAGCAGGGATACAATCCTAAAGGGGTGGATTATTGGAAGATAATGAATTAAGTTATTAATGCAGTATTGTGGTAGGCCCCGCTTTTGGCGGTGACGTTACCCTCGGCTAAGTAGTCTGAGTCAGCAGGGATACAGTCCTAAATAGCCGGGTTATAGTATTAATAGTAGTTAACTTATGAGGGGATCAAAGAGTTTGGACCCCCGCCATCCAATACCGTGAAGTATTGAAGGAGGTCCTACTAAATTTGACCCAGGTCCATTGCAGGACCTCTAAACGCTGAACAATGGCAAGACCTTTACCAAACCGTTCCCTTAACCCCCTACCAGGTAGCCAACATACCTCCATATAGACCGTGGAGATATGAATGGTGAAAATCCTTTATTTTATATAGACAGTAAAATAATGCCAAGACACCACGGACAAACGATAAGGAAAGATCACCTTCAACATAAGTAACTAGTTATTAAAGTCATTAATACAAAACCAAATAAAAAATGCAAAAGATTAGAAATAAAAAGTATTATACTAGACACTTTGTCTTCACCAAGTGATGTAAGAGACTTAGGCAAACATGGCCTGGATTGTCAAGAACTCTTACGATCAATCTTGGATCCCGAGACGACTCACACACTCTACGATGGACAATGGATGATGGTGGTGGATGATGGTGTTGTGATGGTGGTGGGTGGTGGATGAAGTGTGAGAGAGGTGGTGTGCCAAGGGATGAGATGAAATGAATCCAAGCACTCCTATTTATAGGCTGAACAGAGAGCTGGACACGGCCCCGTGTCCGCTGGGCACGGCCCCGTGTCCGTCTGACACTCTCTCTCCTCATTAATTGTAATTCGCAATTACAATAAATGCGCCTGCTGTACTTTCGACACGCCCCCGTGTCCGCTGAGCACGGCCCCGTGATGGGCAATAGAAGCTTCTATAGATTTGTCTTTTCTGCTGCTTCTTGGGCACGGCCCCGTGCTGGCTGAGCACGGGGCGTGTTCAGCCTTCTGTCTTCTCTTTTTTGCTTTGGAAGGTGCCGTTGAGGGTTCAGGCAGTCCACTAATGTTCCTTTTCTTGTATTTATGTTGGATTTAGCTGTCTTTTCGCTTCTTTTGCGTTTTTGAGCTCATTTAATCCTGAAAATACAAAAGGAAGACAAAAACACTCTTTTTCCAATATTATCACTAAAAAAGGGTTAGTTTTATGCCTCAATTGATGTAATTTATATGTTGCATTTTACACACATCATGTATTCCTGCCATTTCCTCTGACAATTGTAGCTGATAAGCTACTGGTCCTATTCTTCTAATAATCTCAAAAGGTCCAGCATACCTGGGACTTAGCTTTCCCCTCTTGATGAATCGTACCACTTCTTTCCAAGGAGAAACTTTTAATAAAACCTGATCTCCTACTTGAAACTCCAATGGCTTTCGCCTGTTATCAGCATAACTCTTTTGTCGATCGCGTGTTGTTTTTAGTCGTTCCTTGACTTGAATAATTTTGTCCGTAGTTTCTTGTACTATCTCTGGTCTAGATAATTGCTTTTCTCCAATCTCTACCCAGCAGACTGGAGTTCGGCACTTTCGTTCATAAAGTGCTTCAAAAGGTGCAGCATTAATACTGGTATGATAGCTGTTATTATAAGAAAATTCTATCAATGGTAAATGATCGTCCAAATTTCCTCCGAAATCAATTACACAGGCTCTAAGCATATATTCCATTGTCTAAATTGTCCTTTCGCTTTGTCTGTCCGTTTGTGGATGGTAAGTGGTGCTTAGATTTAGCTTGGTTCCCATTACTTTTTGGAAACTTTTCAAAAAATGAGAAGTAAAACGGCTATCTCTATCAGAAACAATTGATACAGGAATACCATGTAATGAAACTATTTCATTTACATACAATTTGGCTAACTGTTCCATACCGAATGTTTCCTTCATTGGTAGGAAATGAGCAGACTTAGTTAACCTATATACAATCACCCAGATTGTATCATTACCTTTTCGTGTCTTGGGTAATTTGGTAACAAAGTCCATTGTTATCAACTCCCACTTCCATACAAGCATTTCCAATGGCTGCAATAAACCAGAGGGTTTCTGATACTCAGCTTTAACATGTGAACATGTTAGACACTTGGCAACATAAGCTGCTATATACTTTTTCATTCCTATCCACCAAAATTCTTGCTTAAATCTTGATACATCTTATCACTTCCAGGATATATCGTATACTTAGACTTATGGGCTTCGTCTAATATTCGGTGGCGTAGGTTTTCTAGTTTAGGTATCCACATCCTTTTCTTATAGAATCTCCAAATTCCATTTGTTTCTTGTTCTAATTCCTTAACCATTCCTTTTAATTTTTTAGTATCGTCCTTGATTACTGATTCTTGTACTGCTCTAATTTGCTCGTTTAAATCTCTCTGTATATTTAATTTAAGAGAACATACTTTTCTTAGTTTTTCATGATATTTTCGACTTAAAGCATCAGCTACTACATTAGCCTTTCCTGCATGATACTGGATATTGCAATCATAATCACGAAGAAATTCTATCCAGTGTCTCTATCTCATATTTAACTCTTTTTGCCCAAAAATGTACCTTAAACTCTTATGATCAGTGAAGACAACAAATTTATTTCCATATAAATAGTGTCTCCAAATCTTAAGGGCAAAAATTATGGCTCCTAACTCTAAATCATGGGTTGAATAGTTTTCTTCATGATTCTTAAGTTGTCTAGACGCATAGGCTATAACCTTTTGACGTTGCATCAACACACATCCATAGCCTAACTTAGAAGCGTCACAATAGACTTCAAAGTCTTCGGTTCCTTCTGGTAACGCTAGTATGGGTGCGTTGGTTAATCTTTGCTTAAGAATTCTAAAGGCTTCTTCTTGTTTTGGTACCCATTCAAACTTAACAGACTTACAGGTTAACTTGGTCAAGGGAGTGACTATTCTAGAAAAATCTCGAATAAACCTTCTATAATAACCGGTTAATCCTATAAAACTTCTAATCTCCGTTGGTGATTCAGGGACTTTCCATTTAGTAATCGCCTCAATCTTTGTGGAATCCACATGAATCTCTTCATGATTAACTAAATGTCCAAGAAATTGCACTTCTTCTAACCAAAATTCGCATTTCGGAAATTTAGCGTAAAGCTTTTCTTCTCTCAGCAAATTTAAAAGTGTATGCAGATGCGCTACATGTTCCTCTTCACTCTTAGAGTAAATTAGAATATCATCTATAAAGACAATTATGAATTTATCCAAATATGGCTTACTTATTCGGTTCATCATGTCCATAAATGCGGCTGGGGCATTGGTTAGACCAAATGGCATGACAGTAAATTCATAATGGCTATACCTTGTTCTGAAGGCGGTCTTAGGAATGTCCTCTTCCTGTACCTTTAATTGATGATATCCTGAGCGTAAATCGATCTTTGAAAAAAATCGAGCTCCTTGCAATTAATCAAACAGATCATCGATTCTCGGTAATGGATACCGATTTTTAATCGTGACCTTATTCAACTCTCGGTAATCAATGCACATACGCATTGACCAGTCCTTCTTCTTAACAAACAGAATTGGTGTTCCCCACGGTGATGAACTTGGCTGTACGAATCCTTTCTCCAAAAGTTCGTCTAGTTGTTTCTTCAGTTCTTGCATTTCTGTTGGCGCCAAACGGTAAGGTGCTTTGGCAATCGGTGCGGTTCCTGGTAGCAGATGAATTCTGAATTCAACTTCCCTATCCGGCGGTAGTCCTGGTAATTCTTCTTGAAAAACATCTGAGAATTGAGATACTACGGGAATATCTTTCAATTCTTTTCCTTTAGTGTTAATGATTATGGAAATCATATACACTAGTGATCCTTTTCTTGCACAACTTGCAGTTTTCATTACAGATATGAATTTCGTGGATCGAGGTGGTTTATTTTCTTTAATTGTGATCTTTTCACCCTTTGGTGAACTTATTTGGATTGACTTTTGATCACATAGAATACTGGCTTTATTGGCTACTAACCAATCCATTCCTGATAAGATATCAAATCCAGCCAGATTCATTCGGTAAAGATTAGCTATAAACTTATGGTTTAAAATTTTTATTCTTGCTTCCTGCAAGATTTCAGAAATCTTAATGGTTTCTCCATTTGCTGTCTCTACTAGACATTCTTGTTGGAGTTTAGTTAATGGTTGATTGAGAATTTTGCAAAATGAAGTATTAATAAAACTTTGGTTCGCACCAGAGTCAAATAATACTTTAGCAAAAACATCATTAACTAAAAACGTACCGGCAATCACATCCGGAATCATCTTCGCTTCTTCAGCTATCAGAACAAATGCCCTAGTATTCTTAGCAGTCTTGTTGTTCATGGCTAGAGCTAGTTTCGGACAGTTTGGCTTGATATGTCCCTTTTCTCCGCAATTGAAGCATACTCCGTTACTGGGTTTCTTCCTACAGTCATCTTCCTTGTGTCCTGGTATCTTGCAGAAGTTGCAGTATGTAGAGTATCTTCCTGAATGCTTCTTCTTGCAAGCCTTACAATAAGGTGCAGAAGTAAAACCTATATTTTTCCCACGGTTAGAATTTCCGTAGCGGAATTCCTGGGTAAGTTTCTGGACTAGGTTCTTTCTCTGGTTCTCTTCTTGTGTATGTACCAATTCATCGGTCAAGGTATTTGCTAGTTCTACGACTTCTTCTATGGTTGGTGATCTAGCTGCCTTGACTACATGTCTAATCTCACTGATTAATCCCCAGATATAACGGGAGATTAATACTGGTTCTGGTGAAGCTAGGGCTGGCACTATTCTAGCATATTTGAAGAATACAGTAGTGTAACCCTTACAGTCCATTCCAGTCATTCTAAGGTTTAAGAATTTATTGGCTATATGTTCCTTTTCATTAGGAGGACATAATTTCCTTTCAACCATATTCTTAAACTCAGTCCATTCCATATTATAGACTCTGTCACTTCCTCTAGACTGGAGAATAGTGTTCCACCATTCTAAAGCAGCATTCTTAAACAGATTGGAAGCAAACATGATTTTGTCTTCCTCTGCACACTTGCTTATTTTTAAGACTGCCTCAGTCTTTTCTAACCAGCGTAGAGCTGCAATGGCTCCTTCATTACCCGAGAATTATGTTGGTTTACAAGACCAGAATTCTTTGTAAGAACAACCATTAGGCATGGTTCTTCTTCTTTTTGGAATAGGCAGTTGAAGTAACGGTTCATTGTTCACGCTGTGACTGGGTTCAGTATGTCGCTTACTTCCACTATTACTTTTATTATTTTCCGCTTCCCTAACGTTTGATAGCTGGCATAGCATCTCTAATTCCTTGGGTTACTATGTGTTGAATGGCACTGTTATTTATCTGGTTATCATTATTCTGGTTTTCCTGATTTGCTGCGTTGGCCATCTGGATTTACAAATAAGTACCAAGTATTAATATCTCAGAGCAATATTTAATGCCAATAATCACACAACAACACATTGATCAAAATCGTCGTGCATTGCGACATTTACTCTATTTTATAGATATGCATCTATTACAAACCACAACTGGAAATTAAAATACAATACTAGTATGCATCAGTGTTATTAG
The DNA here is from genome assembly GCA_030545235.1 of Helianthus tuberosus. NCBI lineage: Eukaryota > Viridiplantae > Streptophyta > Magnoliopsida > Asterales > Asteraceae > Helianthus > Helianthus tuberosus. The sequence continues at coordinate 32,831,736 of CM060383.1, read as the reverse complement.
ATTATCTATCTTAGTGGATATATTATATTATATATTTTTTTTCAAGTTACACACATATATAGATTTATTATTATTATTATTATTATTACTGATAGGGGTTCATCCAATACTGCATGTTACGCTCGTCGTATTTCCAAACGAGTCTCTCCCCTATTTGCCTTATTTTCTCACTTTCATATAATAACTCCTCACCAAAGGTGCGAAGTTCTTGCACATTCGCAGTGCTCATGGGTGGTGCGGGTGCTGGCATTGGTTCCTCATGTGGGTATGGGTTCTCTAGGATTTCCCGTATGTATTGATCATTATCAAAATATGGGTCTAGAGGGTCAAGGTTTGGATAGGATGCTACTGGGTTTTGTATGGGCTCCTCTAGTGGGTAGAGTTGTTGGTAATCCCTATGGTCGTCAAACCATGGGTCATAATCTGGAGGATGGGGTGCTGGGACTCTAGGGATTTCGTCTGGGTCAAAAGCAGGTAATAGGATATGGTCTCCTGGGTTTTGTTCTATTTCCATGGGTTGTGTTGGGAACAACGGCTGTGGTTGTGGTGCTATGAGTTGTTATAAGTTCGGGTATGCGGTTGTGGTAGCTAATATGTGGAAGTTGGCTAGTCTTCTGTTGAGTATATCTTGAGCTTGGGTGTTCATCTCCCTATTCGCAGTTGCTAAAGCTCGATGTTGCTGTAACTTTCTCATTCTTTTCCTACGCTCGTGAGCTCCCCGACCGAACCATCCTCTCTTTTTGGTAGGGAATGGCTGTTAGGATTGCGCTTTGAATATAAAGATCCCTTCCTCCGTATCAGCTGAATACCCCGAGGGGGTAGGCTGGGAAGAAGTTCCTTCATCGATAGGAGAACTAGATAGTTGACGGTAAGCGTCTGACGGACATTGATCACTCATACTGTAAACTAACATATTGTCAAATAACAAAACAATAATATACACGTATGCATGTGTTCACATAAATTATTTCCTAACAGAATTGACAATTTCATTGTCAGCATAACACTTTTGTGGCTGAAATCAGTGGCTTAAGCTTTGATACCACTCTCTGTCGAAACCCCCGACCCCTATCTCCTGTGAACGGGCGGCCGCGAGCTCAGATTCAGTGGTATAAGTGGTTTTGTCATTTTGGCAGCGGAATTTACATCTGGATCGAAGTTAGGAAATATTTTATCAGAGTAAAATACCACATTTTTATAATAATAAACACATGGGTAAAACCCAAGTTTCCATTACAAACATGTTTATAGGGATAACCCTATTTTATTTAAACAAAACATCTTCTTTATTTAGGTAACTTTTTATAGCCACATTTTCCAAGCCTTCAGTGCTGTCCAGCTGACTTCTATTTGGCTTTCATATTTTGTTACCTGAAACGCGTTTTAAAAACATTTGTCAGTGGGAAATACTGGTGAGTGAATTCCAATTTAATCAAAACAGGTTTTATCATTGTACAATATTGAGGGCGATCTCGCAATCATATTTGTTTCCAATTCTTACTTTAATTACCACCCACGGTATTGTCAACCCGTCTTGTGGTCATGTTACTACTCACAGTATAGTAACAAATTTTGAACACAAAACCCCAACATACCGACGATAATTGTAGAATTACAAATACTCAATCACTGCTGATTATAATGTAAAACATTTGAGGTTTTGTAAAAACAGTTTGCAAAAAGGTTTACACAAAAAGGAGATTACTCACATTGCTATTTTAGGTTTTTCCTTTGTGACTTCCTGGTTATCTATTATCTATATTAAAACAATACATTTTGGTGCCACTTGGCATATTTTTAAACCACTAATTGCCACCTGGCAACTTAATACTCCTCTCAATATTGTTTTAAGCGGGATAGTACCACGCCTTTCGTCCGCTATTTTTGCTCACACGCAATTGATCAGAGAGAGAGATTGATATGTTTCATCATCAATCAATTCACCAGACTTTCCATTTTGGTTAAACCCTTCCTTTTCAATCTGTGCGAAGACAATGGATCAAGCATTCAAGATCAAGGTTAGGCTTTTCTTCTCTGTAGTTTTTCTTCTTCTTCAGATTTTGATTCTTCGTTCAATTTCCAAATCTGAAATTAGGGTTTATATTGTTTAAATAGCGTCGATTTGTTAATGAATCAAATGGTTTTATCAATGGATTTCTAGATAATCTCCTACGATTGTTTGGTGTGGATTTCTCGCAATCAGAGGTACAGCTATATCTTTTAACAAACTATCAATCTTGATTTGGGTTTTTTTTTGTGATTTTTTTTATCTCGATGAATGTTCGTATAGGGTCTTTTTGATCTGATTAATGGATGCATATGTCAGATCTGGATGCGTATATCAGTTAGGGTTTCATTGCTTCATCTTTAGTTTTTCCTGTTGCAGAGATATGATTCCATCCCTAAAACGAACTATTACTCCTTATTTTGTTATGATGTTTATGGTTTTGGTATTTATGTTTATGGTTGCAGGTTGATGTGAAAAGGATTTTAACATAAGAAAATTCCCTGGTCGTCACTAACTAACAAAAATAGTCATACGTGCAGGTATGTTGAGTTGTATATGGATTGCCTTGCTTAGATAAATATGCTCAAATGTAAATTACTCTTAACTTAATACTTTTAATGTAAATAAATTGTATAATGATGTGTTTTTATAGTGATTTGATATGCTCTGCATTGACATATGGGCATATTGTTGTATCCTCTCCACTATAGAAATTTATGTTTGGATATTATGTTTAAAAAGTGACTGTTGTTTAGTTGAATTTTTATAGTGGTTTTGTGGTTTATTTGAATTTTAATCTGTAGCATGTCAAATGGTTTTGCTAAATAGGTTGAAACTTGAAAGTCAAAGTGTACTAAAATGCTTTAAAAGCTCTTATTTTCTCCGGTTCTACCAAATTCCATAGAACATGTTTGTTTTAGTAAGGGTTTAGTTTCACTCGATTTCATTGGTGTTGAAGTTTTGGTTTACATAACGTGTACGTGCACTGTTGTTGCCGCTTTGACCCGTTTCCTTGCAATTGTTAAGGTAAGAATTTCACAATTTTCTACCTTATATGTTTCAGTAGTGGAAGTTTATATTAACAACTATTGAATTACAAATTTCAGATTAATCTATGATAACTGAGTATTGATAGTCGTATTAATGATTTTGGAATGTGATATAATTTGGTGGCGCGCATCTGACTGGTAAGATTTGGGCTTTATAATTTTATAAGATAATCTATCTGTTGTTTCTTCAATAAATATTACATTACATATGTAGTATAAATAACATGTTTTTGATTGTTGATAAGTTATTTTAAATAGCTGTTATTTTCATCGAGGGACTCGAACATACCTGTTAATTAAAGCTTTTTTGTAGTGTAAAGAGGTTGTAAATTAAAGATTTCAAGCAATTTGCTAGATTTATCTTTGTTGCAGTTTTCATTAAAGAAGAGTATTTTCAGACACTTTCTTATTAATAAATTTTGTTTTCTTAAAGTTGCTTATAAGTGCAATTTGTAGTCACTGTTCAATTATCATATTGAAAGTTTATCTCTAACACCATCATCCTTAAATCTATTAGCAATTTGTCTTAGGGTTTGACTTTTGATATGCATAACAGAGATGTTGAAAGAAGATGCGAATGCTGGATTACAAATTGCTTTCGAATATACCCATTGGGCTCGGGTTACAAAATTTTCCATCCCTACTAATGAGGTGCCTTAAATCATTTTTATTTCTATTGGGCTTGAGTTATAATAGAATCATAGGTAAGATCATTTATATCATCTTTTTTATTAGATATACTTACTTGGGTAACTTTTAAACCTTAACTAGGTTGTTGTAAATAAATTATCAAGTGTTCTATTTTTGTCCATGATGGAAGTTTTTTAGAAATGACATGCATGTTCGTGTTATGACAGTGGTTCGTAATACTACTGCAAGTATAAGAGTGCAGCTGCAAATTGTAAGAACCTAACTAGATGTCATAGATGGTTTAAAATTTCATTTTCTACTATGATAGATGGTATACTAATTGAAAAGGGTTGACGACTACTTTAAAACTATTTTTAAAGTTATATTCCTTTTTTTAACATTTATTTCACTATCACTCCTACGAATTATATTACTTAATTAAGAGAACAATAGTAATATAAACTTTCATATTGGTTGTTGAAGTGAAAAATGTTGAAGCAGATCAATATTTTTACAACTCATAGAAGTTTTGACATTTTAAAGAACTGGCAACCCTTTTTTCTTTTTCCCTTTGAGATTATGAACACCACAAATAGTATAAATTCTATTTTTTGTGCCGAAAGTTAATTGTTTCGTGTACAGAGCTTCTAATTATTGGATTCCATTTATCGGTGCTTTCCCGACGAGGGTTGTAGTCGCTGGGCACAGTAGTTGCACGGTTTGCGGCTTGTGATTCGGCAAGAGTAACATGGTTGCAAGTGTATTTATGGCTTAAGTTGCAGGCTCCTCCTCCATTCAAGTCTTTGGGTCAGGCTCTGTATTTTTGCCTTTGTTTGGACGTGCCAAAGAGGAACAAAAAAGCGAGATGCGGTCTTTGTAATGATGGTGTGGAGGATTTGGATGCGAAGAAACGATAAGCTTTTCAAGGGGAGTAACATGTCTTAGACAAGAGTAATGCAAGACATTAAAGAAACAACCCTTTGGTAGGTGATGAAGAGATCTGAGATTCTAGGTGTTACAGCGTTGAAGTGGTCGTCATTTAGCGTCTTCGATGTTGGTTAAGATAGGTGGTATACGGGTGTTGTGATTTTGTTTCTGCAGGTTGATGTTTGTTTGGTGTACTAAGTTATGTGGGCTTGGCTTAACTCCTTCATGAGTCCTAGCCCATGTTTTGGGTGTCCATTGAATAAAGTTTGGTTTAAAAAAGTAACTATTGTATATTTAGCATGTGAATATGAATTCAGTGTTGATTAAATTGTAATATTTACACACCTTAGTGTTATTTAAATTGTAAATATTGCTTACACTTAAGGTTGTATTACATGCTTTGTATGTTGTACTCTACAGGGATTAGCTTCTTCAACTGACAGAGAAATTGGTGATTAAATATTGTTATATAATTCCTAAATATTTATTGGGTTGGGGTTGGGTCCAATTAGCAAAGCCTTTGGAGTTAAAGTGTACAAGGACAACCTTATATTTGTTAATTATACTCATTTCTAATTCTTTACTATGTTTAAAAACAACTTTTATTTTACATTGTTATAACATATCTACTAGGCCAATTTATTCTAGAAAAGAACACATTCACCATATCAGATACCACAGCGATAATTGTTATCATAATTAATAACATTTTAAAGTATTGCTACCCTTTATTAGATAACATAATTTATCAACATTTTTGTATTATGTCACCTTTTATTTTGGAATTTTGAATTTTCAATACTATTTTGGCTAGATATATCCATTTAAAGATTTAAAGAATTCACGAGTTTAAATTTTAAATCTTAGAACTTATGATAAAATTACAAATAAAACTTTCAAAGTTATATTTGAAGTTTATAAATTTCATTAACAATTAAAAAAAATGAAATCTATCCGGGTTCTAAAAATTGCTATAAAATCATTTGTACAATAACATATTAATACCTATAAAAAATGAATCAAAACATATTTACCTAAGTGAGAAAAATCATATTTTTATACGTTTATATTGAAAAGTTCTTTTATTACAAAGTTCATCTCATTGCCAGTATATATTATATGTTTGTGTTAAGCCACCCGCGAAGCTCGCGGGATCTTAGGCTAGTAATCTATTAATTAAACAATGCACACACATTAGTATAATAACCCAATTTACATTAGTTATACCCTCCCCGAGACAGAACTCCAACGACTACGTCGGGTAGAGCCTCGACAGCCGTTACAGAGCACTAGATCAATCGGGCAACGTATCTAATACATAACCAGGGGTTAAAATACTTACAACGAGGCAGAGCTTCGCTAATTAGGGGGGTATTATGCCTGGTATAATTCTAATACTACAGAATTTGAGAGAGAGTTTTCGAAAATGAACGAGTTGCAACTGAAGGCCGATGCCTTCTATTTATAGTGTCTGATCGACACTTTGTCGCGCCCCGCGAAGGAATCAACAAAGGGCTTCGCGGCCCGCGAGGACTTGTAGACTAGGTCCTAGCTTTGCTGAGTTGAGCCGTAGCTTCCACACGCGTCACGACACGTGGCAACTCAGGGTGCGGCCTGGTAGTTTAGCTTTCGCGCACCGCGTAAGCTGAAGACAAGGTCTTCACGGCCCTCGAGCGCCACAAGGATTTTGTTTTTATTTTATTTTTATGAAATTAAAGGTGTATAGGGTCAAATCTCACATATGGGGTGTATTTTAGGACGTATAGGGACGTTCCAAATATTTTAAGAGTGTCGGAAATATTATAGGAGGGTTGTTATATTTATGCTCTACATAAACTGCACTTTATACCTTTCATTATGAAATCGACAAAACCCAACCTTTATGTTCATGTTTGTAACATTCTATAACCTTTACAACTAACGTCGTTCAAAAACTCAGTTAAGTTACCTCACATGCTTTGCATGTGAGGGTACTATGGTTTTTTACAACATAAAGGTTGATTTGTGCAAAAAGATTATTTATAATAAAGGTTGATTTGTGCAAAAAGATTATTTATAACATAAAGGTTGATTTGTGCAAAATGTTATTATATATACAGTAAAATATTTTTTTTTGTGCAAAAACAATTTTTTTAATAATTATATACTTATATATATAAACGTATATAAAAAATAGTTTTGAATTTATTTTATAAAAATTCTGATTTTAATATATTTATAAAGTAAACAATGATGACAAAATAAATTACTTTTTATATAAAGTATAACAAAAACAGAAATTCTTTTAAAATAAAATTATTGTAATATCCGGAATATTTTTAAAATTATATATATTATAACGGAAATTTTAAAACTACTCAAACTTAAAGGTATTTTTATGTATATGTAAGTATGTGTTTATAAAATCAAAATATTAGACAAATTTATATCGATGAAAGAAACTAATAAATTAATTTGACATTTAAAAAAATCTTTAATAAACTTCAGTAAACAAATTCTGAATATATAATATGTAAATAATACTAATACAAATGCAATAGGAAATAATAGAATGTCTTAAACTGGATATATTTTTAATATTGCATTTGTATTATTTACATATTATATATTTAGAATTTGTTTACTAGAGTTTATTAATGATTTTTTAAACGTCTAATTAATTTAGTAGTTTATGTTATCGATATAAATTTGTCTAATGTTTTGTTTTTATAAACATATACTTACATATACATAAAAAATACCTTTTAGTTTGGGTAGTTTTAAAACATCCGTTATAATTATAAAAATATTCCGGATATTATAACAACTTTATTTTAAAAGAATTTATGTTTTATTTATACTTTATATAAAAAGTAATTTATCTTGTCATTATTATTTACTTTATAAAAATATGAAAATCAAAATTTTTATAAAATAAATTTAAAACCTTATATATATATATAAATATATAATTATTAACAAACAATAATGTTTTTGCAAAAAATACTTTACTATATATATGATAACATTTTTTGTGAAAATCAACCTTTATGTTATAAATAATCTTTTTGTACAAATCAACCTTTATGTAATCAAAGACCATAGTACCCTCACATGCAAAGCATGCAAGGTAACTTAACTGAGTTTTTGGACAACGTTAGTTGTAAAGGTTATCGAACCTTACAAAACATGAACATAAAGGTTGGGTTTTACCGATTTTATAGTGAAATTTATGAAGTATAGTTTAGGTATAACATAAAGGTTGATTTATGCCATTTAGTCTAAAATATATAATAAGAAAAAAAAGTAAAGAGCATATGTGTAACAACCCCGTGTTTCGAAAGTCAAAGTCAAAGTCAAGATTGAAGTCAAAGGAAGACAATATTTCTGATTGCGATATGTCTCTCCTTGCTCAATTCCTGTTTTGACTTCTTGACTTGTAATTAGTGTATTTTATTTTATTTTTGTTTTAGTTGTATTATGTGGAATATCTATTAATAATCGCATATTAATCGCTTAATTGCTGCCACAATCGCACTCGCAACTCGAATTACACATTTTGGATTATTGTTATACGTGTGTGTGTGTGTGTGTCTTATGTGTTACTTGTGCATGTTTATTTATGTTGTATGTGGTAATCAATCGAATCGCAATCGAAACTCAAACGCAATCGAACTCAATCGCAATCGAAACAATATGATAATTGGTGGAGAAAAGATAGTGCAAGATATGAGTAGTTGGGATTAAAAGTAATTTTACTAGGAAACTCTATCGCATCGATTCGCTCGCAATCGCAATCGAAACAGCAAAAATCGTCGCGCCGAACACTCGAACTAAGTGCCATCCGGCCGGATTGCCATCCGACTGGGTTGCCATCCGCACGAGGTGACATCCGACCGGACTGTCATCTGGGCGAGATGCCATCCGACCGACCTGCCCCTTTCCATTTTGGGAATCCTATAAATACCCCATGTCACTCTCATAGTTACCACTTTTGGCAACTGACGTCCGAACAACCCGTGCTCTTCACCTTTTCTTTGATTTTTCTCAATTCCGCTAAGATCTCGTCCTGAATCTTGTACTTCCTTAATCTACACGCACTCCTATACCTTTCTATCTTTTAAATCTTAATTTTTAACCGTGGAATCACTAGATTTGAGGTGTTCTAGGATGACGCCATCATGGTGTTCTTATGAACTTCATGTTTTGGCTTCAATCCACCAAGAACAACTTGGATCTAACCGATTTCCACACAATTAAACAAAGATCTTGCATAGATCTAGACGCATTCATGGTGAAAAGAGATTGAAAGTTGTTTTCTAACTTTCTTTCAACTCTTTTACACTCAATGCACTCAAAACCGATAAAATCGGACCTTGCTCTAGACTCCTACTCATTCTTAGTGTTGTACCAGTGCAAGATCTGGATTCTACTCACGAGACCACCGATTTCGGGTTAACCAAGAACAACCATCTTGAACCGGTTAACTGGTTGAACTAGGGTGATTCCTGTTTGATCGGGTCACTTGGGTCAAGATGGGGTTCTGTTGACTAACACGTTGTCAAAACGTCTCGATAAAAGCAACAAACAATCAAAATGGCCAAGTGAAAGACGAACGTAACGACCAGGACGGAGAGCTATCCGACCGGACTACTGTCCGAACGGACAACCATCCGAGCGACTGGCCATCCGAACGGCTACACCTTGGGTCCCACACTTAACCAACTTCACCTGAAGTTTGAGTATTGAATGAATTGCTATCCGATCGGACTACCATCCGACCAAATTACCCTTCGGATCATGAGATACTTGGACTTTAACACTTAAACGCTTTTCAAACATGTTCAATACACTAAGGATGCCACCCGATCGGACTCCTTTCCGATCGAGTGACAACCTGCTGTGAACTTGTTCTCGCTGAAGTGTCAACCTATCGGATTGCTGTCCGATCGGACGACCGTCCGTCCGACCGACTGACCTGAAAGGTAGAGATACTTCAATGTTTTCAAAATGCTACAACGAAAACTTCAAAGGTCAAGCCATCATACACAAACACATCCTCCTCATAGGAAGAAACAATCCACTCGAATAAGTCATCCGACCGGACTACCGTCCGACCAGATGACCATCCGAACGGATTGTCACCCGCACGACTGGCCGTCCGATCGGATTGCCATCCGACCGAACTGCTGTCCGAGTCACTTACACTGTGCATTGTTTTACGCGCCAGTTATAGCTATGCTATCGTTCTGATCAGGCTAACCCTACTCTTTAGCGCTCCCTTCAATCCATCCATCACTGTGAGTATACTCGATCCCTTTTTGCTTTATGCACTTTTGGGTATTACATACGTTACTTATACTAAATCACATCAAACACACTACGAAATACTTTCAACGCTAACCGTTACCGCATGTTATACGTGACTTAATGAATGCTTGTTTGTTATGTTTACACATGGAATGCTGTCTACCTGCCTTAGCAACGATAGTACTATTAGTTTGGACTCAGCACCCGTTCACTCGGGGGTTGTTAAGGACAATTATTTGCATGGATTACAGTGGTGATCATGTATTACGAACTGCCTTGGGCAGTCAACCCGCAGTCATTGGTATCGATAGGTTCATGTCGATAACTAACATGCCTCATTTGACTCTGTGTACGTGCTGGTTATGCGTAACGCTTTCGAACTCTATAAGCTATTATCAAACTTGTATGCTCACCTTTACACTATGTGTATTGACTTTATTTTAACGTATGTGACATTTGCTTAGGATGCTTATCTGCTAGGAAATCGAGGCTAGAATAAGGTCTTAGAGGCCAACAAATAGTTGTCTGTACAAATGAAATCTGAGTTGTCGGAACAGAACTATTTGCCTAGATTTTGTCTGTAATAATTGTATTATCTTTTGAGACATGGTATGAGACATGTTACTTTAAATTGATTGGTAATGAAATTGTTATGGAAACTTCTGGACAATCTGTTTCGCTCAGTGCCATGCCCCGATGTTTCCGCCATCGGTTGGGGTGAGACAGATTGGTATCAGAGCCATAACTATAGAGAATTAGGCAAGACACGACCTAGTCTGGGTCGATGTCTTAGAGACCTAGTCTATAGTTAGGAACCACAGACCGACTTATGCATATCCGTTAGGGATTATGTATGAGCTTACCGTTTCTCGCTATTCTCGCCTATGCTACACTATCACTGCACTCGAATTTTCAATTGTGGATAAGCGATTAAGTCGAGATTAGGTGTGAAAACCGCAAACTCTCAATTTGATTGCCTAATTGATCTGTATTCATCTATAAAACACGAGAATTTGCGTTAAACCAGGAGTGAAATCCATACTTTGACGCATAATTCTCTTTTATTTTATCAAAACAGGAATGAAGTTGTTAAGCTATGGGTGAAACCCTAACCTTGACGACATGTTCCAACCTTTACTTGGTTTTACCAAAACTCTCACCAAAGTCTCAACGGACTCCAACGACCTGAAGTCACGATGTGACTAATGGGATGCGTGCCAAATGCCCAAGAATCGAGGCAAAAGCACAATCCTGAAAGTCAAAACGTGTACGACAAGTCCTTGATAATAGTCGAATCACTTTGGATAGTCAACGTCTAATAGCCGCAGACGATATATTCCTCGATTTTATGTGTTTCGATTTTGAGCCCGCAACTGCTGACTCTGATGATTCATCGATTTTATGTGCTTATATGTGTATTTATCTGTTTATGTGTTTGAATTTTTGGGGATTTATTCGATTTTGTTCTCACATCGATCGACACGCACGATCCGCACTGCATTTCTATCTCAAAACGCTGACAAATCGCTAAACTATGGACGACCTCATGCTATGTTATACGCTTATACTACACTACTCGATATACCAAACGCGATCGCAATATTCGAACACTCGCGAACTGTGAATGATAAGTTTCTGTATTCTGACTGCCTCTTGTGCTTAAACGCTTATGTGTTTCTGTGATTCTGTGCCCTACGTGCTTATGTGCTTCTGTGTTATGTGAATATGTGATTATGTGCCTATGTGTTTATGCGATACATGTTACGTTGTGTTCCTAAGCTTTAGTAAGTATTAGACGTGTGAGGTGAGATTCGACTATGATGTGTCTGAGACCTATGACGATGTCTGTTGCAGACAATGTCGACTGGACCATCATCTGGACATCGACACCCACGATTCTCTCGTCAAGAACAGAGGGACAAACGCCTTGCTGCCATCCTCGCTAAACAAGTGGCCAAGGTTGTGCCTCAGATCGTGAGTGAGATTTACGAGAACGTTAGCAAATCGTCTGAGGAGTCTAGAACTGACGCTCCTAAAGTTGCTCCCAGGACTGCTTTCAGCTTCAAGCAATTCAAGGCATGTGGTCCAAAGGAATTCACTAGAGAAGATGGCCCCACAGCTATGTTCCAATGGTTCGATTCCATCGAAGTCACTCTCCGCCAGAGCGGATGTCCTGAAAATCTCCGTACCCTAAACGCTACCGGCGTCTTCCAGTCCCGCGCACTAGACTGGTGGACGGCCGAGATAAACAAACGCGGGAATGATGCAGTTTATGAGCTGACATGGGAAGAGTTGAAGGCCATCATGATGGATGAGTTCTGTCCTCCCCATGAATGCCAAAAGCTGGAGGACGAGTTCTGGAATATTAAGCAGAAGGAAGGTGACAACACTGCCCTGACTGCTCGCTTTAAGTAGCTCAACATCATCTGCCCCGATCAAGTGAAGACGTCTCACATGGCAATCAAGAAGTACATTCGAGCTCTACCCGACTGTGTTGCGGATTTTGTGCATGCCGCAAAGACCACAACGATCGAAGAAACTTACTTTCTTGCCGCTGAGATCAACGACAAGCGGGTAAAAGCTGGTTTTTGGGATAAAGGTTCAAAGAGTCCGCACCAAGTCACCGCCACACCAACTGCTGACACCACCACCGCTCAACCGTCAAAGTCCTCACGCCGAAAGAAGAAGAACAACAACAGCAGCTCCAGCAACAAGAACTATGTTGTCACTACCACTGCTGCTCATCTCCAGGCCGTACCGGCCCAGCAGCAACACCATCACCGTCCAGCACCAGTTACTTATGCACCACCAGCAAAGCGGGCATACACAGGACCCCTCCCGGCTTGCCCAACATGTTCTTATCATCACCCGGTGGGTCTTGCCTGTCGTTTATGCGCTCACTGCAACATGTACGGCCACTTCACCGCTAACTGCCGTACTGGTCCTCGTCAAGCACCAGCTCAAGCCACTGCTCATCAAGCTCTGCTCCCAGCCCCGCAAGGCCAACAAGCAGCTCAGGCACCCGCGGTCAACGCCCGAGTCTGCTTCGCATGTGGTGATCCCAACCACTTTGCGAACATGTGCCCGAACAGGGTTACAAGAGCCCCAGCAGCAGCAGCAACACCAGCAGCAGCAGCCACAGCAACAGCAACAAGCCGCACGCGCCAGAACTTTCAACATCAATGTGTGCCAAGCCCAGGCTGACAACAACGTGGTCAATGGTACGTTCCTTGTGAATGGTATTTATGCTTCATGTTTGTTTGATACTGGAGCCGATAATTGCTTTGTGTCGTTTGAATTTGAGAAGCTTCTTAGTCGTAAACGCTCCCATCTCCCCTCGATGTTCGATGTTGAAGTCGCCACTGGAAGGACTGTCGCCATTAATTCTGTTCTTCGTGATTGTACTCTTGAGCTCAACAATCACATCTTCCCAATCGACCTTATTCCGATGCAACTCGGAAGTTTTGACATCATAGTAGGCATGGACTTTCTTTGCGAAAACCATGCTGAAGTTGTGTGCTTTGACAAAGTGATTCGATTCTCGCTCGCGAATGGTGATTTATTGTGTGTCTACGGTGAAACTGCTTCGAAAGGTCTCAAACTCGTGTCGTGTGTCCAAGCTAGCAAGTATCTCCGCAAGGAATATAGGGCTTTCTTGGCTAACATTGTAGTAGCGGAGAAGGAAAAGAAAGGAAAGACAAGAGTGAAAGACTTCCCTGTGGTTCGTGAATTTCCTGATGTGTTCCCTGATGATCTTCCAGGTTACCACCAAGTCGTGATATCGACTTTCGTATCGACCTCATTCATGGAGCCAAACCTATTGCCAAAGCCCATTACCGACTCGCACCGTCCGAAATGCGCGAACTCTCGAACCAACTCCAGGAATTACTTGAGAAAGGCTTCATTCGCCCAAGCACCTCTCCTTGGGGCGTGTCAGTCCTTTTCATCAAAAAGAAGGATGGGTCGTTCAGGATTTGCATCGACTATCGGGAGTTGAATAAGTTAACTATCAAGAACCGCTATCCCCTGCCTCGTATTGATGATTTGTTTGATCAACTACAAGGTGCTACGTGTTTCTCGAAGATCGATCTACGCTTAAGCTATCACCAACTACGCATTCAAGAGGAGGATATACCTAAAACCGCGTTTCGCACTCGATACGGCCACTACGAATATGTTGTTATGCCTTTTGGTCTCACCAACGCACCCGCGGTTTTCATGCATCTGATGAATCGCGTGTGTAAACCATATCTCGACCGTTTCGTCATCGTGTTTATCGACGATGTCTTGATCTATTCCAAATCGAAAGCTGAACACACGCAATATCTACGTTTGGTTCTTGAGCTACTCCAGGGGAATCAACTCTATGCCAAGTTCTCCAAGTGCGAATTCTGGCTTGAGGAGGTTCAGGTTCTGGGTCACATCGTCAATAGTCAAGGTATTCATGTCGATCCCGCGAAGATTGAAGCAGTTAAGAGTTGGATTACACCTAAAAACCCGTCTGAAGTCCGTTCTTTTCTTGGATTAGTGGGCTATTATCGATGATTTATCGAGGGATTCTCAAAGATCGCTGTGCCGCTTACCACTCTCACGCATAAAGACAAGCCTTTTGTTTGGGGAACTGAACAAGAGTTTGCTTTGCAAATCCTCAAACACATGCTTTGCAATGCTCATGTTCTCACATTGCCCGATGGAAGCGACGATTTCATTGTCTATTGTGATGCTTCCAACCTTGGTCTTGGTTGTGTTCTCATGCAGCGAGACAAGGTTATAGCTTACGCATCTCGTTAGCTTAAAATCCATGAGAAGAACTATAAAACCCACGATCTCGAGCTAGGCGCAGTTGTTTTTGCGTCAAAGATTTGGCGACACTACCTGTATGGTACAAAGTGTACGATCTTCACCGATCATAGGAGCCTACAACATATCTTTGATCAGAAGGAACTTAATATGCATCAACGCCGATGGGTAGAACTTCTCAACGATTACGAATGTGAGATTCGTTATCACCCAGGCAAAGCAAATGTCGTTGCCGACGCACTCAGCGGACGGAGCTATCTGCTTAGCACTCGTAACGTCCAAGCCCAATACGATCTCGAGACTCTCATCAGCGAAGCTCAGCATGCATGTTTTAATGAACGCACTCTGAAGAAGGAAAGAATCTATCACGATGGAGCCCAACTTATGAATAAGTCGAATGGGATATTCCACTTTCTGGACCGAATTTGGATCCCTAAATGGACCAATTTGCGACAGATTTTGATGGACGAAGCCCACAAATCCCGGTATTATATTCATCCCGGTGCCGACAAAATGTACCAGGATCTTCGCTACAAGTACTGGTGGCCGGGCATGAAAAGGGATATTGCTCTCTATGTTGGAAAGTGTCTGACTTGTGCAAGGGTCAAGGCTGAAAACTAAAGACCCTATGGCTTACTCGAACAACCGCCAATCCCTATGTGGAAGTGGGAGAGTATAGCTATAGACTTCATAACAAAGCTTCCGCACACGTCATCAGGCCACGACAGCATCTGGGTTGTTGTTGACCATTTGACCAAATCAGCTCACTTCTTGCCAATACGAGAAGACTACAAGGTGGAATGATTAGCCCGAATCTACACCGATGAGATCATTTGTAATCATGGGACACCTCGCGACATCATCTCTGATCATGATGCTCGGTTAACTCGCGACTGTGGGAAACGTTTCAAGCGGCTCTCGGTACTACGCTTAACTTAAGTACCACATTCCACCCTCAAACTGACGGTCAGACTGAGAGAACAATCCGTACTCTTGAAGACATGCTCCGTTCGTGTGTCATAGATTTCGGTGGTAATTGGGATAAATACCTATCGTTAGTCGAATTTTCGTATAACAACAGTTATCATTCCATCATTCAGATGGCACCATTCGAGGCTTTATACGGAAGAAGATGTCGATCGCCTATTGTGTGGCACGAGATCGGTCACTCGCAATTAACCGGTCCTGAGCTATTGCAAGAAACGACTGACAAAGTCCTCCAAATTCGAGACAACTTGTTGAAAGCTCGGAGTCGACAGAAAAGTTACCCCGATAGACGATGCAAGCCCCTTGAATTTGACGTTGGCGACTACGTACTCCTAAAGGTATCGCCTTGGAAGGGTGTGGTCAGATTCGGAAAGAAAGGGAAACTAGCGCCTCGATATGTTGGACCTTTTAAGATTCTGGAAAGGATCGGAAAAGTCGCCTACAGTCTCGAACTCCCGGAGGAACTTAGTAACGTCCACCCGACTTTCCACGTGTCAAACCTCTGAAAGTGCCTAGCTGAGCATGATTTAATTGTATCTCTCGATGACCTACAAATAAATGAAACACTACACTTCGTGAAGAAGCCTGTCGAAATCATGGATCGCCAAACCAAGCAGCTCAGACGCTCGCGCATTCCTATTGTGAAAGTCCGATGGGAAGGCAAACGAGGCGCAGAGTTCACTTGGGAACTCGAAAGCGACATGAAGGCGAAATACCCGCAGTTGTTTGTTACGGCTTCGGCCTAATTTCGGGACGAAATTCCCTCAACTAGGGGAGGCTGTAACACCCCGTGTTTCGAAAGTCAAAGTTAAGATTGAAGTCAAAGGAAGACAAGATTTCTGATTGCGATCTGTCTCTCCTTGCTCAATTCCTGTTTTGACTTCGTGACTTGTAATTATTCTATTTTATTTTCGCTTTAGTTGTATTATGTGGAGTATCTATTAATAATCGCATATTAATCGCTATTTAACGCATGTTTAATCGCTTAATCGCTGTCACAATCGCACTCGCAACTCGAATTATGCATTTTGGATTATTGTTATACGTGTGTGTGTGCCTTATGTGTTACTTGTGCATGTTTATTTATGTTGTATGTGGTAATCAATCGAATCGCAATCGAAACTCAAACGCAATCGAACTCAATCGCATTCGAAACAATATGATAATTGGTGGAGAAAAGATAGTGCAAGACATGAGTAGTTGGGATTAAAAGTAATTTGACTAGGAAACTCTATCGCATCCAATCGCTCGCAATCGCAATCGAAACAGCAAAAATCGTCGCGCCGAACACTCGAACTAAGTGCCATCCGACCGACCTGCCCCTTTCCATTTTGGGAATCCTATAAATACCCCATGTCACTCTCATAGTTACCACTTTTGGCAACTGACGTCCAAACAGCCCGTGCTCCTCACCTTTTCTTCGATTTCTCTCAATTCCGGTAAGATCTCGTCCTGAATCTTGTACTTCCTTAATCTACATGCACTCCTACACCTTTCTATCTTTTAAATCTTAATTTTTAACCGTGGAATCACTAGATTTGAGGTGTTCTAGGATGACGCCATCATGGTGTTCTTATGAACTTCATGTTTTGGCTTCAATCCACCAAGAACAACTTGGATCTAACCAATTTCCACACAATTAAACAAAGATCTTGCATAGATCCAGACGCATTCATGGTGAAAAGAGATTGAAAGATGGTTTCTAACTTTCTTTCAACTCTTTTACACTCAATGCACTCAAAACCGATAAAATCGGACCTTGCTCTAGTCTCCTACTCATTCTTAGTGTTGTACCAGTGCAAGATCTGGATTCTACTCACGAGACCACCGATTTCGGGTTAACCAAGAACAACCGTCTTGAACCGGTTAACTAGTCGAACTAGGGTGATTCCTGTGTGATCGGGTCACTTGGGTCAAGATGGGGTTCTGTTGACTAACACGTTGTCAAAACGTCTCGATAAAAGCAACAAACAATCAAAACGACCAAGTGAAAGACGAACGGAACGACCAGGACGGAGAGCTATCCGACCGGACTACTGTCCGAACGGACAGCCATCCGAGCGACTGGCCATCCGAACGGCTACACCTTGGGTCCCACACTTAACCAACTTCACCTGAAGTTTGAGTATTGAACGAATTGCTATCCGATCGGACTACCATCCGACCGAATTACCCTTCGGATCATGAGATACTTGGACTTTAACACTTAAACGCTTTTCAAACATGTTCAATACACTAAGGATGCCACCCGACCAGACTGATGTCCGATCGAGTGGCAACCTGATGTGAACTTGTTCTCGCTGAAGTGTCAACCTATCGGATTGTTGTCCGATCGGACGACCGTCCGACCGACCGACCTGAAAGGTAGAGATACTTCAATGTTTTCAAAATGCTACAACGAAAACTTCAAAGGTTAAGCCATCATACACAAACACATCCTCCTCATAGGAAGAAACAATCCACTCAAATAAGTCGACCGGACTACCGTCCGACCGGATGACCATCCGAACGGATTGTCACCCGCACGACTGGTCGTCCGATCAGATTGCCATCCGACCGAACTGCTGTCCGAGTCACTTACATTGTGCATCGTTTTACGTGCCAGTTATAGTTATGCTATCGTTCTGATCAGGCTAACCCTACTCTCTAGCGCTCCCTTCAATCCATCCATCGCTGTGAGTATACTCGATCCCTTTTTGCTTTATGCACTTTTGGGTGTTACATACGTTACTTATACTAAATCACATCGAACACACTACGAAATACTTTCAACGCTAACCGTTACCGCATGTTATACATGACTTAATGAATGCTTATTTGTTATGTTTACATATGGAATGCTATCTACCTGCCTTAGCAACGATAGTACTATTAGTTTGGACTCAGCACCCGTTCACTCGGGGGTTGTTAAGGACAATTATTTGCATGGATTACAGTGGTGATCATGTATTACGAACTGCCTTGGGCAGTCAACCCGCAGTCATTGGTATCGATAGGTTCATGTCGATAACTAACATGCCTCATTTGACTCTGTGTACGTGCTGGTTATGCGTAACGCTTTCGAACTCTATAAGCTATTATCAAACTTGTATGCTCACCTTTACACTATGTGTATTGACTTTATTTTAACGTATGTGACAGGTGCTTAGGATGTTTATCTGCTAGGAAATCGAGGCTAGAATAAGGTCTTAGAGGCCAACAAATAGTTGTCTGTACAAATGAAATCTGAGTTGTCGGAACAGAACTATTTGCCTAGATTTTGTCTGTAATAATTGTATTATCTTTTGAGACATGGTATGGGACATGTTACTTTAAATTGATTGGTAATGAAATTGTTATGGAAACTTCTGGACAATCTGTTTCGCTCAGTGCCATGCCCCGATGTTTCCGCCATCGGTTGGGGTGTGACAATATGTAAGTTGTAACGACTCACACAAAAATGTCCTATCCTAAACCGCTCCGTAAGTGAAACCCCGAACCCGTGGAACCTTACTTTTCATAAAAAAAATCCAAGAAAAACAATAATTTTCATCTGTCGCGGGCCGCGACAGATTTAGAAGAGGTCTTCGTGGGGCGCGACAGACCTGTGGTGTCTGGATAAGCATAAGGGACACATGTCGTCCACGTGTCAAGACCACGCCATGACTCAGCAACCTTCAGTTCGACCCAAACTCCCTCGCGGGCCGCGAAGGAGAAGCCAATGGGCTTCGCGGGCCGCGACGCGCCCTAATATCAGCCTATAAATAGCAGTCGATGGTTTCAATTCAAATCGTTCAATTATTTTCTTTCTCTTGTTCTCTTGTTCTGTCATTCTAATGTCAGAACTTCTAAACCCCGAAACTCTGCCCGTTATTAGGATAATAACTCTAATCACTGGTACGATACTTTATCCGATCGATTGAAACCGATCCGATGGATGTTTAAGTGCTGCCTATATTCGGCTATACTTTGTCATTCGTCGTGAGGGTTTTTATCTCGTGATTATCGTTAAAGTTGAATTGAGTTAATACACTAATACGAGTTCCCTTGTATCTAAAAATTAGAACTCATAACCAGGAAGCTGTTAAACCAGAATACTTAGTGATTAAGTAAACATAGAAGTTAAAATAACTTAACAATTAAGTTAACTTAGTGGCTAAGAAAACTTAACGATTAAGTAAACTTAGTAGTTAAGACAACTTAATAATTAAGTAAACTTAATGATTAAGTAAACTTAATGGTTATGTAAAACTTAGCGGTTAAGAAACTTAATAGCTAAGGAAACTTAACAGGAAAGGAAACTTAGCAGTTAAGTGAGCTAAGTAAGTTAATTAATCAGCTAATTACGTTATTTAATTAATCGGCTAAGTAAATTACTTGATTAAACCGTTAAGGAAAATTAATTAGTTAAGTAAGATTAATTAATCAGTTAAGCAAGATTAATTAAGCTAAGCAAGATTAATTAAGTAAATTAAACACATAGATAGATATACATGAAAATAAATATATATGAGATAGATAATATCAAAGGAAGGTGCAAGGAAGGTGTAAGATGATATATATATGTGGGTAGGAAGCTTCCTAGAAAATGTATAGCTAACTTCCTAGAAAAGTAGATAGGAAACTTCCTGGAAATTTCATATTTCCTACCTATAAATAGGAAGCTTAGGATTCATTTTTCTTTGCTCATTTCTTCTATTCTTCTCTCTATACGTTGGTGTTCTAACCAATAATCACCGATGCGATATTCTGTCCGATCGATTCGGGAACCAACTAACGAATGCCAAAGTGTTGTCTAAACAAGACTATACATTGTGAATTTCGTTAAGGTTCTGAAACGAATGCCAAAGTGATGTCTAAACAAGACTATACTTTGTGAGTTTCGTTAAGGTTCTGATCTCGTGACCATCGTTAGGTTTGATTTGGTATAACACTAATACGTATTCCACTCTGTTAAACTAAATGTTTAACTACCAGAAAACTCTTCACTATACACTTACAATCAAAATAGATGTATAATCGTCAGAAGATTTAGAATCAAGATGCTTGTTTAATCAAGACTATATGCTAACAAGGTGAGTCATTCTCTTTTTACCAAATTGTTTCCAAAACCCTATTTATTTTCAAAGTTATAATTACAGGGATTAAGTCTTTGTAATCTTCAATTACAACCGGTATGTGGGGTTTTGTATACATTACTTGATAATCTTCACCATTGGACAATGGGTTAGCCAATGGGTGATACGACCATAGTCATAGAAACGAGTCGAGTGACAAATACCGTTGGGTAATTGGTTGATATATAAACATTGTAATCGCTCTTAATACTGTAATTTATAACAAATGTGTTTTTGTACAAAAATGAATGAATTCACCAGTATTTCCTGCTGACCAAATGTTTTTAAAACGCATTTCAGGTGATTACAGTAGATTGGAATAAGAGTGATGATACGGCACCGAAAGGCTTAAAAAAAGTGGCTTATTTTATCAATTAAATTAAATTAAGAAAACATTGTTTCATATATTCGGGTTTATCCCATATTAAAGCTACCTTTGTAAAACATGAGTTTATTCCCATCTATTTAATAAATAAAAATCCGGTGTTTCTAAACTTTGGTATTTTCCTAACTCAATGTCCTGATGAAATTTTCCGCTGCAATATTTTCAAAATAACCACCGGTACCAGTTGACTGCTCGCGGTTCCCCTCCAGGGTATGGTCGGGGGTCGTGACATAAGTGGTGTATGATGGTGGTACTATTTATAAGTCATAGTCATTCTCACGGTGGTCTTCGAAAATCACAAAAAAAGTTTCGGTCCTGTGCGAGATAAAAAATTTGGTCCATATTCGAAAATCTTCATTTAATATAAACCCATCAATCACTAAAATTTACGTGAATAAAACCCCCAAAAAATAAGCTAAAATAAAGAATTGGGAGACGTCGGGATTAGAACCTACGTCTCCTTGTTGTTTAAGCAAGGTAGTAACCACTAGTACAAGGGCTCATTTATGTTATATTTCGATTCAGTGCATATATATTTTATCTTATCCTTTTATACAAAATTAAAAAGATTTGGGCCCTCGGAGGGTTTGGGCCTTTTGCCGTCGCCCACCCCACACCCCCTACGGGCCGGCCATGGTCATCCTTCTTGATACATAATAGTAATAGTAAGGGTAAATTACAGTTTTCGTCCTTTATGTTTGTACCGTATTGCAATGGATGACCTTTAACTTCAATAATTACAGACACAGTCCTTTATTTGGAAAACTCATTACACTTTAGGTCCTTTAGCACTAACTAGGTTAAAATTTTAAATTAAGTCTGATCAATCAAGGGTAGTTTAGTCATTTTATCAACTAAATTAAAGAAAAGATTAAAAAACCACTTATCTCTTATTTTTTTACATTATTCACTTCTCCTTCTTTCACCTTCACCATCACCATCATCACCACCACCAAATCTGCCACCACCACCAAATCCCCCGCCACCAACACCAGATCCATCACACCACAGCCTCCATCTAGTTCGTGACTTAACCAAGCAACACTCCCGAACAGAGTTTATGTTTCTGATGCCTTCATTTTTAGGTGACAAACGGAACTCCACGCCCGCAACTTTGTGAAGTTCGGAAACTGAAGACACCTTAATCTCTTCAGCTGTAGTTTTTTCGTTTTGAGATAAGTTTTTTTCGGTAGGAACTGTTGAAAAGATTGAGCCCCAGGTATCACCCCTGCAAATCTAATAATAACTTCTAGTAGTTCCAGCTTTGCATCTTTTTCAGATGGCTCATTTCCAGTGAGTTAAGGTGGGGGTTTCTTGACAACCATCGCTTTGATTCTTAAAATTTAGGGCTCGAATACTCAACCAAACAAGTTCAATTTCAACATAAAATTTAGGGCTCGAATACGTTACCGGGGAGTGTCGGAGGTGCTGTTGAGAGTGGTTCGGTTGATCGGTGACAATGAGGTGGTGGGAGTGTCGGAGAGGTTGTTGAAGGTGGTTCGGTTGATACCGGCGTTACTTCCGGTGAGATAAGGTGGGGGTTTCTTGATGAAATGGAGGTTACGCAGATCTGAGGTTGATATCTACAATTGTTTCAGATCTATGGGTTGGGGTGGCGGTGCTCGTGGATGTCGGAGGGTTGGAATGGTGGTGGGTCGGTGGTGCTAGTTGAGATGGAGATGGAGATGAATGTGCAGGTTATGTTGAACTCAGTACATACATATACGTATTATATTTTATGTATATTAAATAATTAATTAATTGTGTTAAAGTATTTCTATTTTATTTATTATAGTATATATTTTTTTAATACGTAAAATGACTAAATTGCCCTCATGTGTAATGCACATGCGATATTTAACTTAAAATTTTAACCTAGTTAGTGCTAAAGGACCTAGGGTGTAATAAGTTTTCCAAATAAAGGACCGTGTCTGTAATTATTGAAGTTAAAGGTCATCCATTGCAATCCGGTACAAACATAAAGGACGAAAACTGTAATTTATCCTAATAGTAATGTGTGACACTCATGATGGCTCATGCGCACGGCTTTGAAGGAGGTTTGTTTAACTGAGTTATAAAATTTATTGGTTTGGAAACAACTTATATTCATAACCGAACCTATTATCAAACTAGTCGTGTTTAAAAGTCATAAAGAATTTAAATTAAAATTTTAAATACATAAATGGTACATTGTTCAACGGTTTCAACCGTGGTGGTTATCGCCAATTCAACCAGCATTTTTCCTGACAAACGACCAATTCGAGAGCAGCTCAAAAGTAATCAACCGGGCCGTTGGTGTACACAATTTCTGGTCTGACCGGCTGGCTGCCTCGGTCATGAAAACATTGCTTACAAGTTGGTAGAACCCAAGTAAATATAAGAAGCAGAAAACAATGATCAAACCAGACCATAACAAGTACAAAGCACTTATGCATGTGCTATTCCTTTGTTTGGCAGTAGTAACTAGTAAGGTCTTTAAAGTTTAAAACAAGCCAACCGATTTAACCGGTGAAAATCGGAATTCTCAAGTCTACAACCGATCTATCTTTCGTCCATAGATGAGGGAGGGAGGGTCTTAAAGCATTTATTTATTTATTCTTCAAAGGAGAACCTGTAAATAGGTAGTAATCATTATATTTACTGATGAATACATGTATGTATGATCAGTCAAGCACAAACATCCTCACACTTTAGGACATTTCAAAAGATAAGCAAGCATAGATGACTGAGAATTCAAGGGTGGGTTAAGCACAAAGTTATGTAGAAGACTCCAAGAAACATAAAAGCCTCTTCTTGATTCTTCAACCACCTCCCTAATCGGGTTTATCTCATACGCTCATTGACACTTCTCGTTTAACTTCTTCAACCCCATCATTTCCAACATAAATTTAATCTCATGACTGCATCAACAGCTTATAGTACGAGAGCCAAAAGTGTCACTGAATCCAGAGCCCCCCAACGCGCCCAAATAAGAATGCTTTGCGTTGTTTTCATTTCCAAGTGTTGGGACACCAAAAAACCAGTCGCACAAACGACCTTTTCATCACATTTTACAGCACCCGGTTATATAAAATCAATAAAGAATATGAATATACCACCTATTCTATTTCTTTCCCCTTTCTATAGGTTGCATATTCCCGTGTTCCTCTTTTCCTTATCTCTCGTTGGATTTTCGGTTATAAACTTTGATGCCAATCTATGCAAATCGGGCGCAGCAACCCATTTATTCGAACGGTCCACTGGATTCGATTCACATCTTTCAAGATCAAGCTCGGTTCCATCAGCAGAACTCTCTGTATCATAGCTTCTTTTAGAGAAATTCATGCTAAACGCGTTCCCAAAATATCTTGAACTATTGTACTGGGAATACGCTTCAGGCTTTATAAATGCACGAAAATCATTCTGGGAACGAGGTGTTTTAGAGAAGAGGGCTTCTTTTAAATTCTGAGCACATCCTTTGTTGAAGGGATTCCTCCTCCTCTCGTATCGGGTTCTGAAATTTTCATAAGTAGTCTGCATAGTAATGACAGCATTAGTGTGTGTTTCGATATGTTTTTTTTCAAAACTAGGATTTTCCCACTGCCCGTTAGCCGTTGCGGTGGGGAACTGTGTACGAACCAAACAGTAAAGACTAATTTTTAAGCAATTATATCATATATATACATCCAACTTGTTCTAATTAACAATTACCCATTTAAAACATCAATTTCGGATAACATAAAAAAAATACAATACGCAAAAAATTTTGCTATTATTTACTTAAATAAATACTTATATTATTTTAATTATAGAACAATTATTGTTATCTTCAAAAAAATGTGAGTGCGAGTTTACAGGTTCGGTCCTTTACACCACTTTATATAAAACCAATATTTTTCATACCACTTTTCTAGAATTTCCTTTTTATTTATTTCAGTTTATATTAAAATTCATTTTTAACCATTATTATTTTAATAAAAGAAAATAAATAAGAAAAGAACAAAATAAAAAAAGGAAAGCAAAATAGGAGCGGACCCCATTTCTTTTTATGACATTTCTACCCTTAGTCAATACACATACACATTGTATAATGGCAATGGCATAGTTGTTAATAGCGGCTATAGCTATAGCGCGCTATGTAGCCATGCGATGTAGTGTCGCTATATGGGTCATATCGACAAATAGCAATGATAGCAATTGTTTTTTTTTATGTAAATAACAATTAGATATAGCTATAAAATAGCTGGATTTATAGGTTTTTGTTAAATATACATGTAAAATAGCATATATACAAGGGTATTTTGATGTAATATACATATAAAAATTTTCAAAATTCTTTTTCTAGTGTAATCGCTATTTATAAAATAGCCGTCGCTATTTGTCGCTGTTCGCTACGTAGCCTATAGGTGCCTTGTCGCTATTCGCTATCGACAACTATGGGCAGAGGTGTAATTAAATTGAAAATCAAAGGCTTCATGTGCTGTAGCACCAAGTTGTTCTTTAATAAATAATAATAATAATAATAATAATAATAATAATAATAATAATAATAATAATTAAAATGTTCGGATAAACAAATTTTAGTTATGATGATGTGAAGAATGAAAAGGGTACCTGGTTGGTGATGACCAAATAAAGATGAAATGCAGACAAGCCTCCAACAAACCATTGAACTGTAAACGTGTAGGTTATAAGAATCCCGCATACAGGGGACTTCATTATAGCTTCCCAGATACTTGAACCGTTTTCTTGCATAGTCATGATGATGTTTACCCAACAGATGGCGAAAACATAAAAGCACAGGAGTGCGGTTGAGGTTACAAACAGGAAAAAGGATCGGTAATTCCTCTGAAATTCACAAGTTGGTATAGTTAGACAGGCAACTTTCCAGTTATAGTAACAACTAGTAAGTTTACCGCAGCGCGTTGCGGCGGCGTCGAAACGTAAACAATTTGAATTTATACTGTCTAATGAAAACATATTATATTTGACCCGACTCGTTTCCGAACAAAATTTACGTCAAAACGTAAACCAACTGAACAAGTACATAAAAATAAGCACGAAAAAGTATTATATTTGACCTCACTCATTTCTGAAGAAAAAAAAATTACGTTGAAACGTAAACCAACATTTATACTAA
The DNA here is from genome assembly GCA_030545235.1 of Helianthus tuberosus. Taxonomy (NCBI): domain Eukaryota; kingdom Viridiplantae; phylum Streptophyta; class Magnoliopsida; order Asterales; family Asteraceae; genus Helianthus; species Helianthus tuberosus. The sequence continues at coordinate 32,805,446 of CM060383.1, read as the reverse complement.
CATGTACATAAAAATAAGCACGTAAAGAAATAATGTTTTTTAAGTTAAAGAATTGTAAACTTGAAACTTTAGAACCCCAAGGGGTTAAAATGACATTTACAAAGTTATTAGAAAATTGAGGGATGTAAATGTCAATAACTAAAGTTGAGGGGGTAATATGAATATAAGAAGGAACATTGCATAACAGAAAATTAACCGTTTCTTTAAGCATATTTGGAAAGAAGAACTAAACGCCATGTTAACACACTAAGGGGGTGTTTGGATGTGCGTTTTGGAACTGATTATCTGGTTATTGTGATTCAATATTCGTTTTTCAGCGTTTGAATAAGGTGTTTGGATTTAACAAAACGCACATCAAAGCACCCCCCCCCCCCCCCCCCCCCCCCCCCCCTTAAGGAAATGAAAAAATCTTGACGAATTACACGACTAGTAAAGAACTTAAGAACATACCCTGCCGATGCATTGTCCAACCCATGGGCAATGATGGTCAAAGCGCTCAACACAGTTGTTGCATACGGAGCAATGTGAGCATCTTGGTGGGCGGTAGATCAAGCAAGTTTGACAAAACTTGACCCTAACCACCGTCCCGTTAACATTAACACTTTTTGAAGGTGCTAGAAATTTACCACTATGCCCTACACCCCAACCATTAGAGGACATGCTAGAAGATGCATCCCAATCATCATCTTGTTCTTGAGTAGGTAGATTTCGGGGAATAATTCCGGGATCTCTTCCAGCAACAAGGAAGATAAGGACAAGAATCTGCAGTATTTAACCAAGATCAGTAAGTCTTAATAAACCTTAGGCAAACAATGAAGTTGCTTTATACGTATTTTCCATCAAAACATTTCGATCAGCTTTAACAGCCACTCTTGTTAGAGGTGTACAAATCAGTTTTTTCACCGACCGAACCGGTTTTTCAAGTGGTAAACAAACCGTTTTTTTAAACCGGTTCGGGTTTAAAACCAATTTCCCAAGGATCAAACCCCAAACCTTCTAAACCGGTTCAGTCCGGGTTATAAACCGGTTTGGGACCAAAAAAAAAAAACGGTTTTGACAGTTTAAACAGTTTTTTCTTTTTTCTTTTACAATCGGTTCGGTTTATAAACCAGTTTCAAAGATTGAGAATACAAACTGGTATCCAAACGGTCGGGCTGAGTCGGGTTGAAACGGGTTTTTTCTTTTTAAACCGGATCGGTTTTGGTTTTTGTTTTTTTTTCGAAGCGTTTTTTTGTACAAGTCTACACTCTTGTATCTAGACTTGGCAATATGGGTGGGTCAGTAACGTGTCAAAACGGGTTTAGGGTGAAACGGGTCATTATTAGTACAGCTCAAAATGGACTTTAACCCGTTTCACCCGTTCTTTTAGCTAAATTTATTTATATATACTTTTTGAGTTACCGCATTATCTTCACAAAGATGTGTGCTTTTTAGTTTCAGCGGTTATGAACAACATAACCGAGTCATTTGCTTTGATATTTTGTTTATCATAAACCAAACATATGTATATAAAAGGAAGAATGGAAAAAACTCACATATAAAGTGAGGACAGCAGGAATAACTACCAAAATAAGGCCTACATTATTGGGGAAGTATTTCACAAGACTTTGAGAAACCAGAGAGCAAAACAAGATTACTGGAACCGCAATGAGGCAGATTGTAAGGTAAAGAGACCCTGAATCAGGTCCAAATATTAATCTGCCCCTTAAAGCAAAGATCTGCAAGAAAACAACAAATATATAAAATAAACAAAATAACCACAAAGAGGGTGATTGGTAATCGGCAATATGTTTACATGAAAAAAAATAAAAAATATGTTATGTATTAGAATAATACTATTCTTCAAATAAATTAAACAACTATTATATGACATTTAATATCATCTAATTAGTACCAAAAGTTCTAAATTTTGAAGATTCATATGTAATTTCAAAACTTGAAAGTTCCAAACGGGATTAGAAATCTGGATGAAAGTTGCCTCATTCAATAATGTTGATTATATTGTGGAGCAGATCAATAATTATGCATTAAATAAAACAGAGTAAATCGCTATTTAGCGCGCCAGGAGAGCTAAAGCGAGCGCCTAGGAACTAGAAGCACAATTAATGGGCCTAGCCTGGAAAATGCGCCTAGGATAACTATGATTATTTCAAAGGCAGATGATTATTCCATATCACATAATCACTTTCAAATACGCCCCGTTGTGTGTGCATATAATGTATATATGTGTGGGCCCTTTGGGGACAAAAATGACATTGCACAAATTTAACCGTTATTTTACTAATTTCGTGAAAATAATGTTAAAAGTGGTGGCCGGTTAATCATGCATCATGTGGTGGCGTTGATAGCTGAAAGACAAGGAGATACATGCACTAATTGGCCTTTGTCCCGATTGCTAAGTGTTATGTGTCTTATGTCCAAGGCTTGATGCAAAACTACTATCGAGCCGGTGGTCTCACTGGAAGCAGCCTCTCTATTTCTACGGGTAGAGGTAAGGCTGTCTAGATTTACCCTCCTCCTCAGAACCTACCTTTAACTTTGCTATTGGTGGGATTTACTGATGATCACTTTCAAAATGCAATGTCAAATTTGTACATCCTATATCATGAATCTAACCAAACAAGCATGCATTATATAAATAAATTTCCACCAAAATTACATATGGAAAGTGGAATAATAGTCATACATTGATATCCAGATTATGATTTTAAAACCTTTTTGATTCATTTCATTTGCATGTGTACAAACTAATAAGAATTGAATAATATTCATACATTATTTCCTTTCCAGACTTGATAGAGACGGAGTGAAGGGGATTCATGATTGCTGATTTGCCTGTTTGATAATCCATGAGGAGGAAGACTGTTTCTTTTCATGGCCTTGCAATGTTTCCTGAAAAAAGGCCCCAAATATCCTGCAAAAAAAACAAACATTTAAATACAAATCAAATCAAGATTCTTGATTATTTAATGCATAGGATGATAAAAATGAGACCTTTTCTTTTGTGAAGAAAGGGAAATGGGGCCAAGGAAACAGAGCAACCCAAGATTGTTGTTAGAAATCAGGCAGATTGAAAAGTGAATGTTGAAAAAGGGATTTATTTCATTTGGTAGCCCCCTTCTTCCCCCTCCACCCCTGCAATGTTTGTATGTATGTATATATGCTCTCTCAGTTTCTCTCGTGTATCATGGATCCTCCCCTTTTATGTTTTATGTATGTTTGTTTAAATGCCTTTATGACAAGAATCCCTTTTAGTTGATACCCATTTCACTTTCTTTTTTTGTTTAAGGAGGACCCAAATTACATGTTTTGAGAATGTTGTTAAAATCGGATCGAAATACATGTCGGATTGGGAACTGATTCGGTTGGCACCGATACTGGTTGGACCGGATTTTTTATACAAGTAGGCGGTTGAAGTGGTTTTTTAGAAAATTTGTTATTCCATTTTTTACGTTAGGCTAAGTGATATGGCTTAACGTCCATTGTCACATCAGCTCAAAAGGGTGTGAAACACTCAAACACCGCCCCAGGGGCGTTAGTATGGCGTAAAGGGCTCAGGCGTGAGTGTGGCTACACGTTGATCTTGTATGTGTGGATATGTGTGTGGAGTTAATGAAATAGCCAATCAAAACACCTCATGTGGCATTGGGCGTTAATGCATAACATGTGGTGTTATAAGATTTGAACTTGTGTGTCTTTTATACACATATGAAGGTGTTCGCAACGAATCTAGAGAGATATTGTGTTGTAATTATAAGTAGCTAAACTGAATCGGTTGTGTTAGATGGGCCAGTTAGACATACAAAAATGGGTTGGCTCTTTAAACGGTGCTTTTAGGAAAAAAAAAATGTTAAACTATTAACTTGTATTGAAAATATAAAAATGTTATGAATGTTATATTTATATGCATAACAATATGGTTGGTTCCATTTATACAGTTGGTTCAAAGGTCCAAAGGGGATTCGAAAGTTACAAATCTTAAACCGAGCGAACATACATGTTTGCTCGGTATAAGAGGTTCAATCAATTACACGAGTTAAAAATATAAAAAAGTTCGCGAGAAAAAAAGAACATTTAGGAGGGCTACAAAAATATGAAGTGAACAAACACACTAGTAGACTATCCAACATAATGATGCATAATAAGATCTTCAAAAACACAATCTTATTACAAAAAGTAAGACAAGGACATAACATTCATATGCAAAATAGTTCAACTGTTTTTATTTGTCTAATTGTCTTGCACAACCCTTAAATTGAACAATCTTTATCAACAATTTTCAAGCTCCTTATCATAATAATTACTTGACTCACATATAACAAGATAACACAAATCAAATTCACCACACAATATTAAAATGTATTGAAAAAGATATTAGAAAGAATACAACCACACCATAGAATACATACATCATCAAATCCCATCCTCACTTTATAAATGCATATATATATTATAATAAATAGAGGGAGGATGTAGGGAATTATATATAAAACCCAACGATCCAATATGCCATCAAACATCACGGTCTCTCTTGCATTCAGGAGACATGACCGGAAAACGTTTCCGGTCAGTGCAGTAGTTGTAAATGGTGTACTTTTGGCGGACCCATTGAAGACGACGCCATTGGTAAGCATCAAGATCTTGAAACTCTCTCTGGTCCCACCACCTTTTGCCTTGTGTTGCACAAAACTGTGCGTTTACCGACGACTCACAACCGTCCACGTGGAAACCTTTGTATGCAGCCACAAATGGTGCCTTTGACCAATCAGTCTTCTCCAACCCACCTCTTGTTGCCCAATCATCTGCATTCCATAAACTTGAGTAGATCTTCATCGGTTGGTTGAATGGGAATCTCACTCCCAAATCTTTGCTGTTTTTGAACACTCTTATTGGCACATCATCCACAAAAAACCTGCATAACTTCCTTCATTTTAGTCTATCCAGCGGCCAGTAAATCCCAGAAATAGCAAAACCCGTTAACTTTTTTTTTTTAATTTTTAACTTACACTATTTGGTACATGTTCCAGAGGACGGAGTAGGAGTGGAAAGCTGCCGTGGGGTCAAACCATAAATAGATTCGTTGCTCCCGGTCACCCTTTCCGCCGGTGAATACATTTGTTTGTAAAATGTACGGCTGCCCCGTCCGGTTTCCGAGGAACTCGAAGTCGATCTCGTCGTGCTCGCTGTTTTGCGACGACAGCTGTCATTTTGATTAAAAAAAAACAACCCTTTTTAGTAAAGAGGAAATTACCAAAATGGCCATGTTAAACTATGAGTTTAACAAAATAGTCTCGACTTTTAAAAAAAATTAATCAACCACTATTTTACAAGTGTTTCTTGCCCAACAAATTATAATACTGGCGCAACAGATTTCCATCTGGTGCAAAGATACATGTTCTAGCGTCAGATGAAATCTGTTGCGTTGAAAAAAGTTAATAATAATATTTTTTGTAAATGGAAAAAAGCGTGAGACTATTTTGTCAAACTCATCGTTTAAAAAAAGACGAGACGGGGAGTGGTTAGGTGAAGATACATAAAAGGCGGTGACGGTGCCGGCAGAGTCACCAGGGACCATTTTAATCTGCATACTAAAATGTCCAAAAAGGTAAGAGCCCTTGGACTGGAAACCAGTTCCAGTGTATTTATCTAGCACCAGCTGGATCTCTGAACCACCATTGAAGTATTTGATATGGTCAAATGCCCATGTTGGCACATAGTTCCGACCGAATGGCACAGCTACCGGCCTTCTCGGAGCCATTCCAAGGACCAAATCCCCCATTGCTAACACCACAACAACACACATCCACACCACATGATCATGTCCTCCCATTCTTCTTGCTTTTTTACTGATGACAAACTTGAAGCTTGTAAGCAAAGAGTACAAGTATATATATTAATATCAAGGAGGATTAAAGAAAGGTACCTTTTGAGTGATGGTATCCAGCTACCAGGAAGGGTGTGGATAAATGGAGACTGGGGGTGTTTATATATATATATTATTATTAGAGATGGTATTGTATTGTAGCAGACAGGACCGCAATAATTAAACATACAGGAGGCTACAGGTTAAATCCAGCTATGTGGATCAGAAATCCTATTTATGGGATTATCTGTTTCTTCATATGCATATATACACACTCATACTTAGTTGATATGAATATTGATATGATATGTGTACAACACACATGTTTTTACTTCTTTTATGTGTGTGATAATACAGTACTAGTATTCTTTTATTTAATACATAATCAATTTTAAGATGTGTATGATAATACAGTATTCTTTTAATACATGATCAATTTTAAGTATGAACAGGTAGGGCTGGCAAATCGTGTCTTAGCAGGTTTAACAGGTATCTGATAACGCGAACAACAAAAATTTTAAACATGAATACGACTCGTTTAACTACTTTATATCCAATGTCTATAAGACAGATCTATATTTTGTGCACCTAGAAGGAGAAATAATGGACCCCAACTTTCAAATTTTGATTATTTTTAAAAACGTAAAAAATCACATGGTGTACTTTTCTGTTATCGTGTCTTAGCAGGTTACCTACAGGTTACCTATTTTGTGCATAGGTAAAAGAAACGTATAAGTTTTTGTACGTAGTTTATTAAAGATAATTGGAAGAATGAAATGGAGGCGGTTAAATACCCGTTATATGTATATGTGTTTAGGGTTAGGGTCCAAGATAGGACTTCGTGAAGGCGTAGGATTAGAGTTAAGGACTTCTAGAGGATATTGCAGTAAGGTCTTAAGTGTAATCTAGGGATGTAGGTTTTTCTTATTCTTTAAGTGACTTTACCGATAATTGACTTGATGTGTTGGTATGCTATTTGTTTTGGAGCCGATGGTCTCTCTGGATCTATCCCTAGGGACAGAGACAAGGTATGTCTACATTACATACTCCACAGACCCTATAAGTAGCTTTGCTATTTGTGATATTTACTAGGTATGGTTGTTGTATATGTATATGTGTTTATACGATTGTTGTAGTTGTTTACTTAAGTTTTGTATTTAATCATTGCTTTAATATTATAATATTACTAAGATAATTATTGTCAAATTACCACGCATGTAAATTACATGCTTGCATTATAGCTTTATTCCATTGACATGAAGGGAAAAACCAACTTTATGGGCCATTTTACACATGATTTTGTAAAGCTTATTAGACTAAAGGGTATGGAGAGGATGAGCCGCCACGTCAGCGTCATGTCACCGGCTCGTGTGGGATGGGCCTCCTTCATATTTGAGGGGGATGGAGGTAGAGATGTACAAATCGGTTAAACCGGTTTTTTGTTTAACCGTAACCGGTTTTAATCGGTTTCAGCAACCGAAAATTAATAACTGGTACAACCGGTTTTATAACCGGTTTGTATAATAACCGGTTTCCGAACTGATTAAATTAACTGATTTTATAACCGGTTTACTATAACCGGTTAAAAAAACCGGTAAAAAAACCGGTCTGCAGGAAATGTCACAGAATGCTGTTTTTGATGCTGTTTTGCTGTTTTTTAGCCTGTTTTAAAAAAAAAACAGCAGTTTTTTTAAAAAAACATAAAATACAAATTGTAAAAAGTCAAAACATAATATCATTAAGTCTACGAACAAACGGAAACATAACATAAGGAAATAAGAACGGTACGAACGCTAAAGCGTAACAACGAAAATACATAAACTTCATACATAAACTTCAAATATTAATCCGCACGAAGGTCCACACTAGTATATATATTTTTTTAGTGGGACGAGAATAGTAATATATCTTGAACCGCGTCTAATCTTCTTCGGCCGAACCCGAACTCGAACTATTGCGGAGTAATTCATCTAGTTCGGCTTCTTCTTCGGTCATTGGGGTTGTCATTTCGTTTCGAACCTCGTCTTCGTACACTTCGGCTTCGTAATCTAATTCACCCTCGAGTGAGCGTATGTGTTGACATCTCTCCGCCGCATCCAAGTAGTCTTTCAAGCAAATCGACATCTCAACCGCCTTTGGTGTTAGTCGAGTCCTCCGTATCGAAATCACCCTACCACTTATAGAAAAAGCACTTTCCGAAGCTACCGTGGAAGCTTGGACCGTTAGTAAATCTCGGGCCATTGTGGCTAAGATCGGAAATTGTTCTTCCTTACTTTTCCACCAACCCAACAAATCAAAATTTTTAAAGTCTTGTGAAGTCATTGTTCGTAGAAAGTTCGACCCACCATATCGACCGAGTTCGCTACTACTAGTGTTACCACGTTGCATTTGACTCGATTCATCATACAAATAGTTGTAAACATACAAATCGTCATCTTCCATATTTGATGAACCTTCGCCGAAAGCGGCATTTCTCATTGACTCGTGAATGTGTGACGAGATATGCCCATATTTTGTTACATAAACATCAAACATTTTTGAAAGTTGTTCATTAAAACGTGTTTTTGCGGCTTCGCCAAAGTTTGGTTCTTCTACGGTGTTTAAATTCAACTCGTTTGAAATTTTTTCAATCAAAGAACCGGCTCCAAAATATTAAAGCAAGGGTTTAAAGCGGCGGCACAAGTGAAAACCGCGGGTAGTTCTTTAAAATATTTTCTTAGTTTTTCCTTCATCGTATCTACCATATCACAATATGGTCTACCTCTCCCCGACAACTCGTTTAATTTTCTACACATTTTAAACAAATTGTGAAGTACCAATGAACTAGTTGGATAGTAAACCCCCGATAAAGTCTTTGTTGATGTTTTGAAAACTTGAAGCACTTGTGTAACCGTTTCAATAAGCCCCCAATTCGATTGGTGGTAAGACGAAACCTTTCCACGACTCGCCAAAAGGCTATGAAATTCTATTAAACTTTCTTTTTGCAAAATAGCTTTTTCAAACATGGTGCAAGTCGAGTTCCATCGATGAGCGACGTCCCAATTGGGTCCGTAGCATACTCGACCCGCTTCCTTACACATTTTAATATATTTTGAATGCCTTTGCGTATGACTATATATATGACGTAACATTTGTTTGAAAGATTCTTTTTGTCGTTCAATAACCTTTAAACCGTCTTGAACGGCCAAATTTATGATGTGTGCCACACATCGACTATGGAAAAAAATACCCTCACAAATCGGAGTGTACTTTAACCTTAAATGCGTGACCGAAAGCGTGTTGTTTGAGGCGTTATCAAAAGCTATTGAAAAAATCTTTGTTTCCAATTTGTATGTTTTAATACATTTGTCGATAGCTTTATATATAGCTTCACCGGTGTGAGGGTAATCAAAAAGTTTAAACAAAATGGTGCGTTTCATCATTTGCCACGTCGCCGGTTCAATCCAATGGGCGGTGACACAAATATACGAGTCGGGTGAACTGTGCGGTGCGGACCAAACGTCGCTAGTCAAGTTAACACCGGTTTCTAATTTTTCAAAATAACAAATTAATTCAAGTTTAGCTTTTTTTCCACATTTTTAAACAATCCCTCCTAAGAGTTAGAAGACATATGACCTGTTGCACCTGTGTCCATAGCCCAAGAAGGGTCGTTGAGAGCCATTGCATGCATCGCGTGATTAAGATCGGTTGGCATGTGCTGTGTTGGTCTAGGGCCGAGAATTCCAGCGGAAGATTGGTTGTTGGACCTGTTTATGGTAGGATAAGGACACGGAGGCCCATTGTTCCAAGAGGCCCATGCATGAGGAGGGGTTGTTTGAGTGGGGCCAGCCCATGGCTGAAAGAAAGGCCATGGGTAATAGGCTGGTGAGTTTGAATAACCTGGAGAGGAGTAATTGCCGCCGCCAACCTGTGTATATCCATTCCGGCCACCACGAGTACCCCCTTGTCTGCCTCGACCTCGGCCGCGACCGCGACCACGGCCACGACCCCTCTCATATGATTCCATGCGGTGTCCCGCGGATTGTTCGGATCTTTCGCGGTTATCTTTTTGCGGAGTTTCAACCGATGCAGTGAGAGCCGCACCGGCCGACTGTGCTGCGTGCCGTACTTGACTGAGTTTCCTAGATTCAGCCATGCAAAGACGAGAGCGGGTATCATAAAAATCAGGAAGCGGCTTCATCTGTTGAATAACGGAGGCTGTGTTTTCGTATTGCTCAGTGAGGCCCGAGAGGAGTTGTAGAACGAGTTGTTCATCGGTAATAGAGGAACCGAGATTAGTCAACTGATCGAAGATTACCTTGAGTGCTTGACAATAGGCTGACATATTCGGAAACTGATCCAAGTGAGTGTTTGCAAATTTGTTATTGAGGTCGATCGTGCGAGTGGCCTTGTTATCTTGAAAAATATTTGCAATCGTAGTCCATGCATCATAGGCGGTTGTGTCTGGTTTAAGAACGGTGTGCAACAGGTCGGTGGATATGGTGCTGTAAATCCACTGCAAGACGATGGAGTCGAGACGCTCCCATGTCTCGGTGAGGGCCGGTTGTTCTTTTTCTTTGTCTTTATCTTTATTCGACACAGAGGAGGGGGAGGTTTCAGTAGTCGATTTCGGTTGGAGATGATCATACACAAGATGTGCTTTGCATTGTATTTTGAACATCTCTGACCAGGTCGTATAATGACCGGTTTCGATGTCCAGGGTAACGGGGATGAGATTCTTGATGGATGTAACGGTGACAGCGGGGTGGGGAGAAGAGGAAGACGAAGACATGGTGGGAACCGGAAGTTGGCGCAGGCAGAAAGTGACGTGAAGATGGGGATCGAATTGGTCTATGATACCATGAAAGATTTTACAAAGCTTGACCTCTTCTCATTCCTATCAACCATATAAATAGATACAACCATATCTCCTCATATTGAGGAGAGATATACATGACATATATAACAAATATATTCCTATTTTATATAAATGTCTATTATAATTAGTACCAAAAGTTCTAAATTTTGAAGATTCATATGTAATTTCAAAACTTGAAAGTTCCAAACAGGATTAGAAATCTGGATGAAAGTTGCCTCATTCAATAATGTTGATTATATTGTGGAGCAGATCAATAATTATGCATTAAATAAAACAGAGTAAATCGCTATTTAGCGCGCCAGGAGAGCTAAAGCGAGCGCCTAGGAACTAGAAGCACAATTAATGGGCCTAGCCTGGAAAATGCGCCTAGGATAACTATGATTATTTCAAAGGCAGATGATTATTCCATATCACATAATCACTTTCAAATACGCCCCGTTGTGTGTGCATATAATGTATATATGTGTGGGCCCTTTGGGGACAAAAATGACATTGCACAAATTTAACCGTTATTTTACTAATTTCGTGAAAATAATGTTAAAAGTGGTGGCCGGTTAATCATGCATCATGTGGTGGCGTTGATAGCTGAAAGACAAGGAGATACATGCACTAATTGGCCTTTGTCCCGATTGCTAAGTGTTATGTGTCTTATGTCCAAGGCTTGATGCAAAACTACTATCGAGCCGGTGGTCTCACTGGAAGCAGCCTCTCTATTTCTACGGGTAGAGGTAAGGCTGTCTAGATTTACCCTCCTCCTCAGAACCTACCTTTAACTTTGCTATTGGTGGGATTTACTGATGATCACTTTCAAAATGCAATGTCAAATTTGTACATCCTATATCATGAATCTAACCAAACAAGCATGCATTATATAAATAAATTTCCACCAAAATTACATATGGAAAGTGGAATAATAGTCATACATTGATATCCAGATTATGATTTTAAAACCTTTTTGATTCATTTCATTTGCATGTGTACAAACTAATAAGAATTGAATAATATTCATACATTATTTCCTTTCCAGACTTGATAGAGACGGAGTGAAGGGGATTCATGATTGCTGATTTGCCTGTTTGATAATCCATGAGGAGGAAGACTGTTTCTTTTCATGGCCTTGCAATGTTTCCTGAAAAAAGGCCCCAAATATCCTGCAAAAAACAAACATTTAAATACAAATCAAATCAAGATTCTTGATTATTTAATGCATAGGATGATAAAAATGAGACCTTTTCTTTTGTGAAGAAAGGGAAATGGGGCCAAGGAAACAGAGCAACCCAAGATTGTTGTTAGAAATCAGGCAGATTGAAAAGTGAATGTTGAAAAAGGGATTTATTTCATTTGGTAGCCCCCTTCTTCCCCCTCCACCCCTGCAATGTTTGTATGTATGTATATATGCTCTCTCAGTTTCTCTCGTGTATCATGGATCCTCCCCTTTTATGTTTTATGTATGTTTGTTTAAATGCCTTTATGACAAGAATCCCTTTTAGTTGATACCCATTTCACTTTCTTTTTTTGTTTAAGGAGGACCCAAATTACATGTTTTGAGAATGTTGTTAAAATCGGATCGAAATACATGTCGGATTGGGAACTGATTCGGTTGGCACCGATACTGGTTGGACCGGATTTTTTATACAAGTAGGCGGTTGAAGTGGTTTTTTAGAAAATTTGTTATTCCATTTTTTACGTTAGGCTAAGTGATATGGCTTAACGTCCATTGTCACATCAGCTCAAAAGGGTGTGAAACACTCAAACACCGCCCCAGGGGCGTTAGTATGGCATAAAGGGCTCAGGCGTGAGTGTGGCTACACGTTGATCTTCTATGTGTGGATATGTGTGTGGAGTTAATGCAATAGCCAATCAAAACACCTCATGTGGCATTGGGCGTTAATGCATAACATGTGGTGTTATAAGATTTGAACTTGTGTATCTTTTATACGCATATGAAGGTGTTCGCAACTAATCTAGAGAGATATTGTGTTGTAATTATAAGTAGCTAAACTGAATCGGTTGTGTTAGCTGGGTCAGTTAGACAGACAAAAATGGTTTGGTTTGGCTCTTTAAACGGTGTTTTTAGGAAAAAAATTGTTAAACCGTTAACTTGTATTGAAAATATAAAAATGTTATGAATGCTATATTTATATGCATAACAATATGGCCGGTTCCATTTATACAGTTGGTTCAAAGGTCCAAAGGGGATTTGAAATTTACAAATCTTAAACCGAGCGAACATACATGTTTGCTCGGTATAAGAGGTTCGATCAATTACACAAGTTTTAAATACAAAAAAAGCTCGCGAGAAAAAAAGAAAATATTCTTCTTACATTTAAAAGGGTTACAAAAATATGAAGTGAACAACACACTAGTAGCACTATCCAACATAATGAATTAATGATGCATAATATAAGATCTTAAAAACACAATCTTATTACACAAAGTAAGACAAGGACATAACATGCATATGCAAAATAGTTACTGTTTTTATTTGTCTAATTGTCTTGCACAAGATTCCCTTAAATTGAACAATCTTTATCAACAATTTTCAAGCTCCTTATCATAATAATTACTTGACTCACATATAACAAGATAACACAAATCAAATTCACCACACAATATTAGAATGTATTGAAAAAGATATTAGAAAGAATACAACCACACCATAGAATACATACATCATCAAATCCCATCCTCACTTTATAAATGCATATATTATAATAAATAGAGGGAGGATGTAGGGAATTATATATAAAACCCAACGATCCAATATGCCATCAAACATCACGGTCTCTCTTGCATTCAGGAGACATGACCGGAAAGCGTTTCCGGTCAGTGCAGTAGTTGTAAATGGTGTACTTTTGGCGGACCCATTGAAGACGACGCCATTGGTAAGCATCAAGATCTTGAAACTCTCTCTGGTCCCACCACCTTTTGCCTTGTGTTGCACAAAACTGTGCGTTTACCGACGACTCACAACCGTCCACGTGGAAACCTTTGTATGCAGCCACAAATGGTGCCTTTGACCAATCAGTCTTCTCCAACCCACCTCTTGTTGCCCAATCATCTGCATTCCATAAACTTGAGTAGATCTTCATCGGTTGGTTGAATGGGAATCTCACTCCCAAATCTTTGCTGTTTTTGAACACTCTTATTGGCACATCGTCCACAAAAAACCTGCATAACTTCCTTCATTTTAGTTTATCCAGCGGCCAGTAAATCTCACAAATAGCAAAACTATCGTTAATTATCCGTTAACTTTTTTTTTTTAATTTTTAACTTACACTATTTGGTACATGTTCCAGAGGACGGAGTAGGAGTGGAAAGCTGCCGTGGGGTCAAACCATAGATAGATTCGTTGCTCCCGGTCACCTTTGCCGCCGGTGAATACATTTGTTTGTAAAATGTACGGCTGCCCCGTCCGGTTTCCCAGGAACTCAAAGTCGATCTCGTCGTGCTCGTTGTTTTGGGACGACAGCTGTCATTTTGATAATAAAAACAACCCTTTTTAGTAAAGAGGAAATTACCAAAATGGCCATGTTAAACTATGAGTTTAACAAAATAGTCTCGACTTTTAAAAAAAATTAATTTTTTTTTGAACGGCCAACAAACTCAATCCCGAGCACTCTCGGAGCACCCACTGGACAAACGGAGTACTCCGAGAGTAACCCGAGTCCACCACCAATTCCGGGGAAAACCCGATAATCCACCCGCCCGTAGGCAACTTACCGGTAAAACCCGTTTGGCTCGAGGATCCAACCTAAGTTTCCCTGGGTCTCCTATCATTGCCCACCAGTGCCTCACTCTGCACCAAGTGGGAGTCGAACCTGCATCTCTCAAGAGAAATGCAAGCCCTCCACCACTTGATCTAGAGATCATTGGCTTAAAAAAAAAAAATTAATCAACCACTATTTTACAAGTGTTTCTTGCCCAACAAATTATAATACTGGCGCAACAGATTTCCATCTGGTGCAAAGATCCATGTGGACATTTTAGTATGCAGAAATCCTATTTATGGGATTATCTGTTTCTTCATAGGCATATATACACACTCATACTTTGTTGATATGAATATTGATATGATATGATATGTGTACAACACACATGTTTTTACTTCTTTTATGTGTGTGATAATACAGTACTAGTATTCTTTTATTTAATACATAATCAATTTTAAGATGTGTATGATAATACAGTATTCTTTTAATACATGATCAATTTTAAGTATGAACAGGTAAAAGAAACGTATAAGTTTTTGTACGTAGTTTATTAAAGATAATTGGAAGAATGAAATGGAGGCGGTTAAATACCCGTTATATGTATATGTGTTTAGGGTTAGGGTCCAAGATAGGACTTCGTGAAGGCGTAGGATTAGGATTAAGGACTTTTAGAGGATATTGCAGTAAGGTCTTAGGTGTAATTTAGGGATGTAGGTTTTTGTTATTCTTTAAGTGACTTTACCGATGATTGACTTCTTCTGTTTATGCCCAAATGATGTTGTATGAGTGTATGCAGGGGCGAAGCTTCTTGGGGGCGGGGGGGGGGGGGGGTCGCCCGACCCCCGGGAGTTTTCGCTCAGTAGTGTTATATATGTAGTTTTCGTATAGAAATTTTTGGATATATACGTTTTTACCCCCCCGATTCTATAGAAATTTTTGGGTATATATGTTTTAGCCCCCTCCGTTTTCTCCGGCAAGCTTCGCCACTGAGTGTATGCTATTATACATGATTTACATACATTATACTGTGTCACTCTGATCACTTTCTTGGTATAGATGACTTCTTTTTGGAGCCGAGGGTCTCTCTGGAAACAGCCTCTCTATCCCTAGGGATAGAGGCAATGTCTGTCTACTTCTCACCCTTCTCAGACCCTATAAGTAGCTTTGTTATTTGTGGGATTTACCTGTTGGTTCAGTTCTGTTTTAGGCATAATGGAAAACATGAAAACATACCTTTGATTGCATCAGCACAGGCTAGCAGAGAAATCCAGATGGAGATGCAGCAATAAGGTTTGACATGGTTGTCATCTTGGTCTGGTTCCTCCTTAGGGTGCAATCTAATGATGGTGGCTAAGGAAACCGAAAGGGTATCGGCTGTTGGAGATGAAGGTCGAATTATGATGTTATGATCTTATGGGGTGTGTCTGATTGTGTAACTGAGTAACCCTTTAACCTCCACATAATTCTCCTTATATAAGCACCCAGGAGGAAACCTAATTAGTTAATAAGGGTAATATGGTCCATCAACAATTACCAACTAATTATTTTAATAGGTTATTATATATTTTGATCTATATTATGTAAATGATTATAATGGCTATAGATTAAATATTAATACAAAAATATATTTAATCTTACATTCTCCCACTTAGCCGAGTAATCATTTACTATGAGTATTAGATAAGCCTGATCAGGAGTTAACACTCATTTTAGCCTTAAACAAGTACTATAGCAGAAAAATACAGCCGTTGAATCATTATGCGACTCAGGACCCCCATTAATCATACTATAGCCTTAATTTAAAACCTAATCGTTATGATCAAAATACGCATAAGCCCTTTGTTTTATTTGTAACTATATTTGTCTATATGCCATTATGCTAGCTTGACATATTCTTAGAGACATACAAAATCAAACTGATGAGGAAAATTAACTAATACTTAGTCATTCATAGTACAATATGCAGTTGCGCATGGCCATCAATTAATACTCGTCTCTGAGCTCTCTTAATAAGACTTATGGATAATAGCCATTCAGTTATAGGATCCTTAAGCATATCATGAATGTATTCGATACAAAACTTAGTTTCCTCAATTCGCTCATAAACGAATAATTTATTGCGTATCGAAACTTAATGCAGCACCTCTTGAACTGTTACTGTTCAAGGAATCATGGTAGCTGACTTTATCACACTAATTCTTCAAAACATTAATTATATGGAGTTAATGAGCTTATGAGTCCACTGATAAATTTCCAACAACATTTAGTGACTATATTATGTCGTTATAACTTAGGTTGTTAATATCAGTGCATTATGACTCCTCCATGAGATAGGTTTTGTCTGCTGACATAAAGATATACCCGAAATTACATTTTGTCATCTTTGAATATCTCAAAGTTAGAGTAATAAACCGGTTTTAATTCTCACTTCTTCTTTAAGATATAGTCTCTCGTTTCCTTTTAAAGACATTGCAATACTCCATTAGATGCTTCACATTAATCTAGACATATCTAGTGTGTTGCAATGTGAGTAATATCTAAACGAGTATAGACTTGAACTTACATGTTAGACCCTAATTCGTATTTGACAAAAAGTCGCAGCGGAAACACTAACTATAAAATTTCTTGCATTATAAATACCCCAACTTCTTTAAATAATAACATTAACATAATTCCTATTCATAAATCCGTCATCCTCTTACTTACTAATTAAAAAAAAACATAGCTTACGATTGCTACATTTTACATTCAACGTCCCCGTACAATCTCTCTAGCGACTCGGTCTTCGCTCTCTAATCTTCGTGATAATCGCTCACTATCCGTACAACCTGCATTCCCACATACATTCAACACATTAGTATACAATACATAAACAAGAATATATTACATGTACACTTTCCATTCAGCTTCCTCTCTCATTTTTAAGCATACCATTCACGTATTCATTCCCTCGTGAGTCTTCAATAATATACCTGCGTAAAACTCAATACATGCATGCATACACTCATACGTATCTTTATATGTACATAAATACACACCTGCATACGTACATACATTCCTACGCCTTCACATATATACATACTATCATACGTATCTTCATATATACATAAATACGCTTCATAAGTATCTACATTCATACATCTCTACATACATACATACATTCATACATATCTATATATATATACGTACATACACATCTACATACGTACATACCCTTCCTACATCGTTACATACATGCCTACACTCATATGTACCTTCACTTGTACCAAATACACATCTACATATACACATTCATTACTTCGTCACTACATACGTACATACATTACTACCTACTCACGAACATACTTACATACTTGCATCCACATATATACGTCCATACCTGCACACGTATGTACCTTCATATTTAAATGCATAGTACTCATATTCATACATAACTACTTGCATACGTACATACACCGATACCTACATACAAACATACATGCATATATAAATACATACTTAGTTACGTTCATAAAATTAATGCTGCAATACATATACATGCTTCCATTCACACGTACATATTCTTACGCCTCTACATACGTACATATACACCTACGTATTAACTCATACAATGTTAAGAAACCTTTCGGAAGTGTTACGGTTTAACCGGGAAGGCATAACGCAAAAACAACGGAGGAAACAAGCAGAAGAAGCCGTCGGCGACGGGCACTATACCCGTCGGCGACGGGCTCGGGAAAAGCCCGTCTCACACATCAGCCCGTCGGCAGGGACTTAAGGCGTCGGACGAAAATCTGATCATACGAACCCGTCGGCGACGGGCTCCCTACCCGTCGGCGACGCCCCCTCCAAAACCACTTTTTCTGCAGAATCGTTTCGTCGTCCGAACGCACTAAAACGCGCGTAACTTTTGAACCGTTTACCCGTTTAACCTCCCGTTTCTTCCTACATGCTTGTAAATTCACATTCTATCATGTGAACTTAAGATCTCACACCCGGGTTAAGGAAATTCTTAACTTACACTCTATCGGCTATTTACCCTCTTACCCAAGCTTTGACCCGTTCATTCATTCATCAACATAACTTGTTTGTTCTACTATAAACTCTTATAAACCTCATAATATCAGTGGCATCTATCATAAAATACTAAATACTTGGACATTATGCATCCTCTTAACACATTGTCGTTCATATGTTTATTTTTGACCCGTTAAGAGTATTTGCGCGTTAATTGGTTTATGACATACCAAGACCATGCTCTTCGCTTCTAAACTTGTCCAAAATATTACACTAGTCGCATAACTTGTTTCTAAACTACTTGTAAGATTGCTTACCCCAAAATACCCATCAAGGGCGTTTTAGTCAACTTCATCCCCATTACTTCCAACGAAAGACTTTAACACATACTTGACATCAACATCATGTTTAATTAAATAAAGCATTATATTACTTAAACAACTAAGAAGTGACTACGGAAATCACTTACCTCGAGTGCCCGTTTTGTACGTGCTTTCTCCTATCCTATCCTTTCCGTTAGCCTTCCATGCTTTCCCATCTTGACATGATCCTAAACTTTCATGTCATTATGGTTGCCACTTCGTTAGTATAAAATTGCATATGGACATAGCATGTACTTAATGATTTCTCTACTAATACAATCATATCTGATAGGCTATCCATGTTATACATTCATTGTTAACTTTCAGAAAATCCAATGTCCTATTTACACACTTTCAACTTATGAACATGTATCCATCTTAATAGAGTAGACCATAATATTAATGTTATACACATTACACCCTCGTATTGTGTGACATCTACAACTACACGATCATTTACTTATACACGCATACACATATACTTACATAATCCATTCCATCCACACTAGCATTCTCATATTTTCACAACTAACACTTTAACCCATACTAAACTAACCCAACATCCTTTCAACATGATATCCACATGAACTACATCCAAAACACACTTCTCAAGTTAGTTTACTATCAAACACATCATTTCCACATTTCACATTTATTCATCTTATACTTACATACAATTTTCGTCTATTAAGCTCACCTAGGCATTTCATCAAACACTTGGTGTGCGTACCACTAACTTAGCACAATGTACAACTAATTCATGCATAATCTTCCAAGTTCATACATAGTTCATCAATATAACAAACAACACATTCCTTTCAATTCATCTAACGAGATCCCATCATATTCAATATGGCACCTCAACATTTGAACAAGAATTGAACATGATGAAATACCCATGTCACCTTCATCACTCAACTTAGTGGGTTTCCACCTTTAAACATCAATTAATCAAAATTATGCCTAGCACATGATTCCTAAGATGATGCTAACACATATTCATGCTAAATCTCATACAAATTCGTGGATTGATCATAACCCACTTCATACTAAAATCACCAAATCATAAATTACAACTTACCAAGTGATTTATAGGGCTAGATGATCATGAATTCATGTTCATGCATTAGATCCGAGCTGAATTCCTCTTTCAATTTGATGATTATAGTGAAACTAGGGTTTGAACCCCTTTTTCTCCTTCCTGATGTCGACACACACACACACACTATGTGTGTGTGTGGTGTTTTAATTTTGTTTTATAAAATCATGTTTCAAGTTTGGCAATCCTAGTCCCTCATGTTCTCTTTTTTATTTATAATTTGCACAACTCTTATTCTCTAATTGTTTCTACCATAAATTTAACTAGGATAAATAACCTAGTTATTTATTTCTTGATGTGCCATATCATAACATTTAACGAATATGAATATTCGGGTTTTGGGGTGTTACATTACATAAGGCTTCTGATTAATGAAGCGTAAAAATAATAATCTCACTTACCATATTATCCTCTGAAGGAGAGCAGTATTGATTGTTACATATGTAAGGACCCATTTAATGTTAAACTCATGGAACGGAACTAATGTCCCATTGGGTCTATCTCAGTATGTTATGATATCAATCACGTAAGAGATATCTCTGAGATTTATTATATCAAAGTTTGTGTTAACAATGCTTTGACTTATGTAACATATACTTGTCAAAAGAATATCATCTATATAGACAAGTTTATCTTAGTTGCTCCCACTCATTTTGAGGTAGGTACATTAATCCACTTGATTCTTGATGAAAATAATTACTTTAGCTTTTCATCACATTATGATGTTTGCATTAACCCATATATGGATATTATTGGCTTACAAATAAAGTGTTCTTTAACCTTCAGTTTGAAACTTTAGGTTGAAACTTTAGGTTGTTATCTAATGAACATGTAAATGTGTCAGCCATTTGTTATGGAAAATTGTCTATAATGTTCATCTAATGTAGCTTTAAACTATTATAAGCTACTAGAACAGTGATGATCCTCAAAGAAATCTTCTATAAGATATGTAATAAAGATTCTTTAATAATTTATCTCTTCCTGAGTACAACCTTTGACAATCAATCAAGCTTCTTCGTGTCTTAACGCTTATATTAGGATTTGGTTTAGTTATGAATACTCTTAGGTAATTCAATCAAATCCCAAACGTTATACGAACACATAAAATCAGTTTTACTAGAAAACTGTTTTATTCCATTTAGAAGATTGATTGACACTAATGGCTTAATTATGAGAGATAGGATCAGTAAACTTTCCCAAAATCCATTTCAACTTCAGTTAGGGAGGTTATGTAATCATCAAAGTTAGTAGGCTTTTAAACCTAGATGACCTCCTGAGTTGATTATTGGGTTCATTAGAAGTTTCAGTTTTTATGGATTAGCTCTTGGTTAGGTTGCTATCATTTTCATTCTAAATTTATAAGAGTTGGTGCAGTATGGTGTACAAGAGGTGTAATCGGAGTTAAATTCGGAGTGAAATTTAATGACACTCTCCCCCCCCCCCCCCCCGGTCTCTTGTATTCCTTGCAAATCATGATAAGGACTTTGACTGCTCCCACTGACCTTAGAAATCTTTAGGAACTCAGCATGCTTAGGGTCAATATGTAACGACCAACTAATTCTAATAGAGAAACAAGTTAATGACGTTAGTCGTTGTAGTTTCTCTTGTTGAGGATTATGTTAGTTTAGGTATGAAATCTAAGTGTGCCCACAATTAAGCAACAATGAAACTTTTGTAAGAGTAGCATTAGATTTAAGGAGATAAGTTTTGATAGAACAGTGTCGTGATGGAGCGGTGTCTTGTACAAGAGGTGTAAATTTAGGTAATGTAAAATTTCCACTCCCCCACCTCTTGCAAGTATTGCAAGTTATTATTAAGACACTTAATGCTCCCACTGATCTTTAATATCTCTAGAAATGCTACAAGAGAAGTTTCAATGAGGTACGTGACGTGGGAACCTATCATATATATGTTAGACTTTAATTGATTTCCTTAATGTCCAGATGTCATAAGAAACTTAAGGACATATCTAATAGAAATCTTATTAAGTATATATATATGAATAGATTTCTTCTAAGACCGTGAGCCATATGCGACAAAACTTAGATACAAGTTGATAGTCTTTTAAATGATAAATGAATTATGTCTAAATATTCCATTTGGAATAAGTTCCACGAATGTCAATGAATGACTTATGATGGACCCATACTTATTCCTTAAGCCAAGTCATGCTTTAACGTCATGATTTTAAAATCACTTAGAATGAGATTAGTTGAAAAATCATCCTTATTAACCATGTCATGATTTCTCATGAATTTCGGTTGTAATGGATGAAATTTATAAGTCTCATTTTCCTTTTGTCCAATTCTCATTTGCATGATGACAAAAGTTGTGAAAATGTAAGGTATCATCTAGTTTCATCTTAGTAATGTTTCTATCCAGATATTTAGAACAAATAAGATGAGAGTTTAAGGTAAGTATGACTTTATGTTGACTATGCAAACCTAAAAACCTTCATAACATTGCTTAATTATGATACTATGTTCTGATTAATTTTCAGAATATGTAAGGTATCGAAAAGCTTTGTTGGAAGACTTCTTATTATGGTTCTTATAGCCTTAACATTTAATTTTGTCACTAACTCTCGTGTTAGTTATTTGTCGAGTTCTGGTAAGGAAACGTATGGAACTAGAGTCAACTAATCATGTGTTAATTGGAATATTAAAATTATCAGACTTAAATATCATTAGTAAGTGACTATCTAATTAACTTATCCAACTGTTCTTTGGAATAATGGATAGTCTCGTTGCTTATGCCTAGTCTAATGACATAATTATGCAGTGAGATTTTCCCTTGAAGAACCTTAGAGTTGGGATTAGCACTTGTAATTTGTCTATGGACCTTAGAACAATCCTCTTTTAAACTATTAGTGGTTGTAAGGTGAATAACATCTTATTTTCCAGTTTCAAACATTTATTTCTTTGTACATATGTTGCTTATCAACACACTCATTATACTTTGGTACTTTTGAGTGTTATAGTTGATTTATAATGCATCAAATTGTACAAGTGAAAATCTTAGTATGTAATGTACTGGAAAAATGTACTTATTTCCATGCGTAAGCCCTTAACTTTATGGGTCATGGTATTGTACATTATTATGTATTCACATATACCACTTAGCTTTATAGTTTAGAATTTTAAATGAAGGCATGCATCTTAGGAGTTCTAGTGATTAATCCACACATAATAGATTAGCCTTAGGAAAGACTTAATCTGGAATAACTTTAGTGATAACACTTATTCTTGATTATCATAAGAGACGTCATGTTCGATTTATCCTAATCATCATGCTCTACTTTTCTTCTGTAGTGCTTTATCAGAAGAGGGCAATAGGATTATCGTGTCTTAAGAGATAATCAAGGATTTAATTTAAGAGCTAATTCTTATAGAAACTTGAAATAAAGCAAACATTTTAGGTTTAGGAATTAGAGTGGATGAGATATAGACTTATAGAAGAAAATTATAGTGAGTAAAATTATGGGTACTAAGAATAAGGCAGACGAAATGATCATAAAAACTAATTAAGGATCATTAATATAAGGATCATTATTTGAAGAGGTTGTGATATGTCTATTACTAACATCAAAATAATAGACTTAGCTAAAAAATTCTACTTAAACGAAGACAAAACAGCTTTGGCCAGAAGTGTAATCATTTAAGCATATGTGCAAAGTGGTTGTAACAAATCAGCTTTGGCCAGAAATTGAGACAATCACTTTAGTTATGCACTCGTTAAGTATGCCATCTATGAATGAATTAAATCAGCTTTGGCCAGAAATTAAGACATTCATGCTTATGATGCATACTTAACATAGTTTTCGTAATACTTGAACGATAAGTAGATGTATCAAGTCAGCTTTGGCCAGAAATGATACATCAAAAGCTCATTCAAGTTAAGCTATTTTGGTTTTGTAAAACATTATTTGATCCTTATTAATTAACTAAATATTTACAAAAACCAATTATTTAATAGCAAACCACCCGTTAGCGCGGATCGAACCTTTGTTATTTAATAGCAAACCACACTAAACAGCTTAAAATAATGAGGTTTCGAGTCACAGCCTTGTTGTCTCGAGTCGAGACCTTTGTCTCGAGTTGACACGTTATGGTCTCGAGTTGACACGTTATGGTCTCGAGTTGACACGTTATGGTCTCGAGTTGACACATTATGGTCTCGAGTTGACACATTATGGTCTCGAGTCGAGATCTAATGGTCTCGAGTCGAGATCTAATGGTCTCGAGTCGAGACCTCTGTCTCGAGTTGAGAAGGATTAAGCCCTTAGTCGAATCCTCATTGGTCTCGAGTTGACACGTTATGGTTTCGAGTCGAGACCTTTGTCTCGAGTTGTAAACTTTTGAGAGCCCTTATGATTTCGAGTCGAGACCTTGTGGTCTCGAGTCGAGATCTTGGTCTCGAGTCGAAACCCGATGGTCTCGAGTCCACTGTTAATAGCTGTTTATTGTGATAACATAACTGAAATTCGAAATCTAAGGGATTATGTGATAATGTTTCCTATTTCAGTGCTGATCTAATTTTTTACCAAATATTTCGAAAATCATAATATGTTTATCTAATAACAGTTTTCGAAAATTTTTAGAGGACAAAATCAGATCAAAACAGGAAAAACACTTCATAATCCGAATCATATTCCAAATCATAACAGAATTTTCGAATTTTCTAAGAACATGCGATGAACCCTAAACATAAAAATAAAATTCTGGAACCCGAAACCTGAAACTTTTAAGACTTCTAAACAGATTTCGGTTGTAAAAACATAAACCCATTTGATTTCGAGTGAATACATAATTAATCTTTTACGAAAACAGTGGTCTCGAGTCGTCCTTTATGACTCGAAAATTGGCTGCTTGTTTAATAAGTTATCAAAATTCCGTTTTCCAGATTTCTATCCCAGAATTGATGGATACAAAACAGAACTGACTAATCAACATATGCTCTGATACCACATGTTGGTTCAGTTCTGTTTTAGGCATAATGAAAAACATGAAAACATACCTTTGATTGCATCAGCACAGGCTAGCAGAGAAATCCAGATGGAGATGCAGCAATAAGGTTTGACATGGTTGTCATCTTGGTCTGGTTCCTCCTTAGGGTGCAATCTAATGATGGTGGCTAAGGAAACCGAAAGGGTATCGGCTGTTGGAGATGAAGGTCGAATTATGATGTTATGATCTTATGGGGTGTGTCTGATTGTGTAACTGAGTAACCCTTTAACCTCCACATAATTCTCCTTATATAAGCACCCAGGAGGAAACCTAATTAGTTAATAAGGGTAATATGGTCCATCAACAATTACCAACTAATTATTTTAATAGGTTATTATATATTTTGATCTATATTATGTAAATGATTATAATGGCTATAGATTAAATATTAATACAAAAATATATTTAATCTTACATTACCTTGTTGTAATTGTTTACTTAAGTTTTGTATTTAATCATTGCTTTAATATTATAATATTACTAAGATAATTATTGTCAAATTACCACGCATGTATATTACATGCTTATTATTGATTCAATATTTTATAATACATATATCAAACAGATTGTGGAAAAAAGTTTAAAGTATTCAATATGCAATTATTAAAAGTGGATTATCTTTTTATATGGGATTAGCTGTTTCTTGATATGCATCTACACACGAGTAACATACAAACTCAATATAATAAAACTGACACTTTTAATGCAAAATCTATTTAAAGTACACACTTAAAGAAGCGGGTAACGGGTAACCTTTTGTACATAACGCATAAAAGATACTCAAATGTAGTGAAAGAATGAAAGAGAGACGGATGAAAAGCGTTTTATGTATCGAAATTAAAGCGATATATAATATAAAATGTTTATATGATTGTCTTAGCTCTATACTTAAAATTAGTTTTAGATTCAATTTTCCCTCTTGTAACATAATATTACAAACATAACTTTTGTGAAATACCACCCATATATGTTAAGCTTTACTCCATCCGTCATTAGGGGAAAGACCAACTTTTTGGCCATTTTACCCATGATTTTGTAAAGCTTAATATTGATTGAATCTTTTATAATATATTATAATATGTGGGAAAATTTAAAGTATTCAATATGCAATTATTTAATGTGGAGAAAAGTGTTTTTTATTTAAGAAAAGACAGTGGAAAGACGGTAGGTAGTTTGTTTGGCAAAGAAAAGAAAGGAAACAAATTTGACTTATGAGTCAAAAACTCTATAACTAGGATGTGTTTAAAAAAAACCAGGATGTTTTTAATATGGGGTTTTCTAATGACACACCCCATGACTATCTATACACTTTTTGAATTCAATACGCAGCGTATAGGCCTATACGATGCATATTGAAATAAAGTAAAAGACATGGCAGACTGACAGGTGCAGGTTATGTCTGGCGGCGGGCTTTATACGAAGCGTATCAGCCCACAATTTTTTTGAATTTATTTTTTTGTTGTGTTGTGTCGAATGCAAACCCGAGAAACGAAAGGGATTTCGAGCAGTTGGTCGATGATATGATAGATAAAGATCTTGACACGATTATTTTCATTTTCAAGTATTATTAAAATCATTCAAGCCCACCAGTCTACAATGTGGTTCCCAATTTGTGGAAAATAATCCCAGATTGTCTAAAGAAGCGCTTTTATCATGTGTCATATTAAATGTGTTATGGTGAGATTTTTCAAGTTTGCACAGTGGGAGAAAAGACCAGCACCGCACCTCTGTCAGTATTGTCCTTTAAATTCGCATAAACATATATTCGTTTCATAACCTCCTCCTATAAATCAACCACAACTCACCCGATACGTCTTCTATGATGATTCGAAACATTCATGATAAAAGCGCTTCTTTAGACAATCTGGGATTATGTTCAATTTTATGACACATGATACGACACGCTTACCTTAATCACATCTTCCATGGAGTCACAAATCCGACAATAGGGCCCACAGATCTTATGCCCACCCGAGACCGACCTCTGGATCACACATGATAAAAGCGCTTCTTTAGACAGTCTGGGATTATGTTCCGTTTCTTCAAGATTTACGTCTGATGTGTCACACCCTGACTTTTGCTGAAGCGTGATTTGGTGTGACTTGCTTAATATCATTGCATTCAACCATAACAAACAACTATATGATAAAACCAAGATGTTCATCCATAGATAGTTTTCAAATTAATACAACTGTCATTGTTTAACAACAAACTAAGACTTCAACTTCTAGTACATAACAATCCAAGTTTTAAGTTTCAAATATGGACTTAACAAAATACACTAGCAAACTAGGTGTCGAGCCATGTATCTTACCCAAGATAAAATACATAACCCAAACCTTTCGAATTCGGATGACACCTTTTATTATTAGAGACATAACTTGTAAACTTCGACGCCCGCCAGATCCATACTTAATTTCCTGAAATACATGTAGTTTGAAAACATCAACAAAAGTTGAGCGAGTTCATGTGTTTAGTATGTGTGCACGAATCATCCGTGAAAACATTTATAAGTATGTATGTATGTGTCTGTAAACTGGTATGAAGCAACAAGGAAAACAAATCAATTAATGTGTAGCTAATACATTAATATAAGTGACATGGCATAGGAAGCACTCAACCCTGTAAGCGTATTTCGTACCGGCCCCTCCGGCGGAACGACATAGTCACCACATGCGGCCAACTCGCAGGCCCATGGGTGGGGGTCGCAACACCCAATAGATCTATCACTCATGCCCCTCGGTCCTTATACAAGGATTAATGGTCTTAAGTTAATCGCCTACCCATTCACATGATCTAGCAGTTCATTCCTTAGCTAACCATACCATTTGTAAATGTTTGTAAACAGTTGTAACATGTATTTCACCCCCGAAGTTATAAAACTAAAAACAATTAAAAGAAAAGGGGGAACATGAACTCACAGTTTTGCGTTCCTTGTATCCGATGTAACTCAAAGCTTCCTCTAGAACGCACGACTACCTACATGCGTACTACGGTCCATTAGACGAGCGGGTCGTGCCTTGACTTGGTAATGATTAGTGTCTTTGAGTTACGTTTCAAAGTGTCTTTATTAATATTCCAAGTGTATAATTATTTGTTAAAATGATTAATATTTTAACTTAATACTTCTCAAGAATTTAAATATGTATATCCTTCCCAAGGATGGGTATATTTGTATTTGTATTCTTGTATACTCTTGCCATGTAAAGGTGTCGCATTCCGGTGTGTATTTATACGTATGAAAATGCGTATTTTTATTGTATTCATTAAGTATTCCTATACTTAATTTTGTATTAATTATTCCGGAATATTGTCTTTAATAAAAGTCCATCAATATATATTTCCAAAATATATATTGTAATAAGTATTATTTAGAAAAATTATTTATAATTTTTCTTTTGGCAAAAACATTTGTATTTTCTCATAAGTTTCAAAAATTGATATTTCATGCTTATCTTAGAAAATATATAAACTTATTTTCTCCAAAAATGACATACTTCATATTTATTTGGGAGAATATATCTTCCACCTCAAAATATTGTATTTTGTGTGTGTGTAAGAAAACATATATTTCTTAAAAATAATATATTTTCTAAAAATTTCAAGAAAAATATATATTCATACATGCCAAAAATAATATATTTTTCCCTTGTCAAAATATGATATATTCTTGTAGTAATCATGAAAATCCCATTTTCATTCCCTTGATGTCCAAAATATTATTTACCAAAATATACACATGAATAATATTTTCGGAATATCTTGTGAGCTATATTCCTTTGTTCGGTTCTACCGGTATCTTGGGTATTCTTTGTATATTTATTCCTTGGAATTTTGGTAATATTTCGGATTGTAATTTTTGGTATTTTTTATGAGATATATTATTTCAAGCACCAAAATAATATAACTAATACACATAATATACAAATAATCACACATGTGTGTCTTCAATGTATATATATTCTAAATATATATATTTAGCCACTTTTATTTATAAAAACCAACCTCCAACACTTTTATTTTTGTAACAAAAATTATGGCAAAGTTTATATGAAAAACTCATGGTTAAAATACACTTGTAAATATTTGTTTAAAATATTTTTCTAAGTGTTAATATTTTTAGAAAATTTTGCCATAGTTTCCCCTAAAAATGGAGGTTTCCATGCTTTCAAGCATATCATTTTCTTTTGTAAAAATCATCACAGTCAATTTACAAATATCAACAAACAACCTTTACTTACCAATCTTGCCTAGATCATGCTTATTTCACTACTTCATGAACTTGAATATTTGTAAAGATTTGTAGTAACTTGGTAGTGTGTTTAGTAAGTTTAGTTACCCTTTAAAGTGTGGTTGTTTATATAAAAACATCATTCTTGAATGATTTAGATGTTTACAACTTGTAATCATATTTTTCAAAAATATTTCTTTATGTATTCTTCTTGTTACACAAGTGTTTCTACACTTGGTAAACCACTAAAAATAAGTTTTAGCAAAGCTTATATTTTTAGCTTGGTTTCTTTAGAAATCCTCCATAAATCTTTAGATCTATAAGTATTATTACTCACATTAATCATTATTTTTCAAGAAAACAATATATTCTTTCAAGTTCATGTCTTGCATGAGGATGATTTATAAATCTCTAACGTTTTTATCCTCTCATCTTGCTAGATTATGTTTTTAATCATGATCTAGCAAGATCACATAATGATCTACATCATTTACACAAACCAATCATCATAACAACACTAAACAACATGATTTCTTTAAGATTTCTTATAGTTTTATGCTTATGTTCATGTTTCATCTCCAAGTTTCTTAGTGTTCTTCATGATAATCATCTTGTATCATCTTTTAACCACTTAATATAGATGTAAAATGAAGAGTAGAAGATATTACTACTAGCTCAAGGCTAGGGATGATCAAGCGTAGAAATGAAGTGGATAAAAGCAATCGGTGAAGGTCCTTCAAGCTTCAAGGCCTCCAAGCTTCCTAACTTAGCTCCTTACACCTTAATATCACTTGGGAATGGATGAAATGAGTTGAAGAAGATGGTAGGGTGATGGTGGTTCTTGGCCGTGAACATGGAGGGAGGAAGGAGAGAGTTGTGTTGGAGAATGATGGATCAATATAAAGGTAATGGACCTAAGGTTTAATTTATAAACTTCCACCATTTTATTAACCAATGTGTATTATGTTTCATAAGGACACATCATATCCAATAAACAAATAATCAAAATATTGGTGGGGGCCACTAGTTTTTGTAACCGTGAAAGATGGGGGGGGGGGGGGTATATAGGCTAGGTTAAACCAAGTTAGTTAAATAGTGGTTAAAATGTAAGTATCTAGTTAGATACTTTAGTTACTAGATATTTATGATGTGTTATGATGTTTAGGGAACATAACTAGCTTGGTAATGTTAAAACAATGCTTCTAGTGTAAATTTGATGTTTCGGGTAGTGTCCGGTTGTTCGGTTAGGTACTGGTTTGTTAATGTGCTAAACTTACAGTTTAGTGTGCTTTATGTACCCTTTTGTGACACTTTTGATTCCCGACACTTAGGAAAGTATTCTGGGCCATTTAACCATAATTCTGCATGATATTAAATTGTTAAATTGCTGAATTTGCTGAATTCTACAGTGTATGAGAGTTTTTAGGCACTTTCCGGCACTTAGACTATCACTAGGAAGACAGTTTTGTGATCCTTACTTTCCTACACACTATACTAGTGTAATACTTGGTTTCTGGCCAATTCTGTATCTTAATACAATGTCTGTCTATGCTCTGAACTTCGTCAGCATTTCTCTGATCTTGTCTGATAACTGTGCTAGCTTTGTTTCGTGCATCATTGGAATCAATAAAGTTTGCATGTAATAATGTTATATCATTTGCAATATATGATGCACATGGATGAATAATGATAATGATCAGAAAGCAATACAAGCATTTAATTGTAATTCAGCACAGTCATTAAGCACTAATCATCATTTAATAATCGTACGGATGCATGCAAATTTGGCAGTTGTCACATTCTCCCCCTATTAAGAAACTTTAGTCCTCGAAATTTATTCTGTCTTATCTCCTTAGGGTTACATTATGCGTGTATGTATATGAATAATACTGAGGTAGGTAGCCACAAAACCGAATCAAATCTTATTCATATCAGGTGAATCCAAGAATATATTACAACAACAAGAACCCAATGGTTAAAAGGTATGTACTCTAGCATTTGATGCCAAAGGACACGAGCTGTATAGATGTATAACCTAGTGTAACTTAATTAACCCGGGGTGCAACAAAGGAGTTTTGACAAATGGATTTTCAAACAATCGGTCACAATACGCAATTGAGTTTTTAAAAAAACCATAGCATCCGCTATATGTACTTAAAATCAACAACTCGAATATGATAGTAACATGAAAGTGACCTGTCAACTTCCGAATATATAAATGGTAAGGATTAGTGTGTTGACATTCTTGGATTTCGAAAACACACCGAATGAAATACAAGCGAATATGGTGTATCATTGTCTTAATTCGTAGTTGCATTAGGAATGTTTAAATGACGAGTCAAACAAAAGTATGTGTAGCTTTGTGTGAAACGATTGACCATGATTAGCACAAGCTACAAATTTGTAATGACACCACAAGGCGTCGTAGTTGACATATTTCAATAATAGCGGTGACCGAACAAGTACACCGTGCTTGAGATCAAATGAAAGTGTAATGAAACAATCCCGAGGATTTGATTCAAACGGCGTAGTAGGACCTTTCAATTGAATATAGAACATCAAAGAGCCATTGTTTCCGATCGAAGATGAAAAAGTAATAAGTACCTCAAGGCATTCGATCGATAATGAAAGAATCATTAGGAGGTACACCGTGATATAAAATGAATCTATGTACCATTTTCTTAACACACAACTGTGTTGGGACCGCTTTAATCGTGATAAACAAAACGGATTTAAAGCAAGTCAATAAATAAACAATTAAATCCGTGTATGAGGTGCGTAACCAAATTAGCGCAAGCTTCAATTTTGTGAAAGCATCACCACAAGGTGTCGAAACCAACAAATGACTTAGTGGAGTCGTAGACCAAACACGTCTACTACGACTCGAAACAAAAGATCTTTTGTAAAAATAAATTTGAATATGATGCTCTCAACACATCATATGGTGTCTTGAATTGAATATGCGAAATGGACAAGTTCAAGCGATTGAACCTGGTTTCAGCGTAGCCTGACAATAAACGTATGTGTCGACAAGGGAATCTCAACATGGTTACCAAGATAAACCATGAATGTAACTTGAAAGAAAAGAAGTTTCAAGAAAGTGTGTTGACTTGATAGCAAAGGAGCCAACAATTACAATAATGTAGGTTATTCGAATCATAAACCAATAATTAGCTTTAGCAAAATAATATTTGAACTTCAATGAAGCGTTTATTCAAAACGATACCACATGCATAACAAATGGTGCATGTGTAGCATATGAGTTTCCAAGAAATGAAACAATGAGTATTTACTATAATGAAGAAAATTGTTATGATGCAACTATCATTAGGAGAAGTAGAGGTGCAAAATTCTACTTGTTAGAAGCAATCGTGGAAATTTCAATGTAAGAATTTTGAGTGCTTTACCTGTTTGGTTAACTGAAATAGCATATACGTCAGAATAATGGGTTTTGCTTGGGTTAACCGATGTGGTTCCTAAGTGGCCACCTTTAACGAGTTTTGACTTAAGTTCCCAAAGGTCCTAAATGTTTTCTAGATTCTCAGAGTTTCGTATTCTGTGTAAAACTGTTTTGTGCATCGTGAAGGAAACACAATTTTAGTGTATGTTTAAAACAACTTATTGTCCCACAATTTCCCCGGTACACTTTCTTCCTAAATTCACAGCTAACGACACTCGATAAACGATCAGTCGTGAAATAGTAGTTGGATCCTCACAGTTAGTTAAATAAATAATTCGTTAATCCTCAGCAAGAGTTATCGACTCTTGTTGGTTAGCTCGTTCGGCTCCTGGTAGTTGATGCTCATTTGAAAATCATCGTCCTTCTCCTTGACGAACAGTACTGAAACTCCTTAGGGCAAAAAGCTTGCCTTAAAAATCCCTTATCTGGCAACTTCTGAAGTTGTGTTGACAAATCTTGTGCCTCAGGAAGTGCAAGTCGATGGGGTGCCTTGGCTACAGACGCGGTGCCTAGAACCAAATCTATGCAAAATTCGACTTGTGGTTGAGGAGGTAATCCTGATAAGTCTTCGGGGAAGGCCTCAGGATATTCCCTTACCACAGGGGTATCTTCGAGCTTAGGTTCTTCGGCTTCCTTGTCCCCGATAGGAGTCAAGAAGGCAACACATCCTTTGCGCGAAAACTTATGTGACTTCAATGACTGATAATCCGTAGGGGCGTATCCTGCTCCATGAATCACGATCGTTTCTCCGTTCGTCGTCAGGATGTGGGTAACAATCTCCGCTTGATTGCTCGACAACCAGTCCATCCCAATTACCACGTCGAAGCTTCCCTTTAGCTAGTTCTATCAAGTACGGGTTATCTAACTTACTTGCTACAAAACCAAGTATACTCTCAAACTCTAGAGATATGAAGCTATAGTCGGTACTAGTATCGAACAACACAAATGCATAACGTTGGCTAACAGGGGACGTACCGATGACCACGTTTGGATCCTGGCGTGCTTCCCTAGCTCAGGTGTTGGACATTCTTCCACGATCTTGTTTAATCTCCCTTGGGCAATCCTTCCTAAAGTGCCCTACGTCGCCGCAGTTAAAACACCCTTGACCTCTCTTTCCACGTCCCGTCTTATGCCAACACGTTTCCCTGCAGTGCCCCACCTTGCCACAGTTATCACATTTTCCATCTTTACATCGCCCGGTATGATGGCGTAGACACTTGTCGCATTTAGGTAGTTTACCCATGTACTCTTTTCCCTTTTTGGCCTTGTTTTTTTTATTCGCCTGAGTACCCTGCTTGAAGTTTGCGAACTTTCTCTTGTTATCTCCAGATGGCTCCACAGGAGCCTCCTTTTTCTCTTCAGAGATTGAAAATTTTCCTAGTCTAACCGCTTCTTTAGTGAGCGTCACACTTAAGTTGATAGCATCGGTGATTGTTGGAGGTTTAGATGTTGTCACCAGGCTTAGAATCTGAGGTGTCAATCCCTTGATGAAACGTTCGATCCTCTTAAACTCTGGTTCTACCATGTAGGGGAAAACACGAGACAGATCATGGAATCTCTGCACGTACTCAGCTATCTTTGGACCTTCCATCTTCAAGTTCCAGAACTCAGTTTCCAACTTCTGGATTTCTGCTCTCAAACAGTACTTCTTGTGCATTAGTTCTTTCAGTTTGTCCCATGTCAAAGCATACGCAGCAGCCTCGCCCAATGTCTAAACCTGGAGGTTCCACCATGACAGAGCCCCATCTTGGAGCAGTCCAGAAATGTATGTGACCTGATGCTCTGGGGCGCATTTGCTCAAACGCAAAATAGAATCCGTCTTCTCAACCCAGCGCATGAAGGCTACGGCACCCCCAGTGCCGTCGAAATCCAGGGGCTTGCAGCCCAAGAACTGCTTGTAGGTGCAGCCTGCGACATAAGCAACATCAGTCACGTAAGGCATTAGCAAAGCACACTTGGAAATGTCCAAACATTTTGTAATGTGTCTTAAGTGACTAAACATTATCGTTGGGTGGGTTATTTCTTGAGGTACCTCCACTGCGTTTGGAGTGAAGGGCCTCGTGCTATGCGATGGCCTGTGAGATGCGCTCTTGTAATTTCGCCTCTGTCGTCGGCAGAGGGTTGTTGGTATCGGTGTTCCTTTGAATAGACATCTTCTAAGAGGAAGATTGGTTAGGTTAGGCCTTATTAAAGACACAGGCACATAAGCACCTACTTAACAAATAAGACCTAGGAGGTGTATTTACATGTATACATACGCAATCGTTATAACAAGTAATCATATAACATCACAATTATAGCACAAACTCGTAGATAAGAACATATTTAATGAGAACATAACAAGCAAGAATGTAGCGTCACAATTATAGCACAACATGCAGACCAACAACGTGCTTAGTGAGGACATGGTGACTGAGCTTTCAATATATACCGACCACAATCACATTGTTTACAAAGTGTATTACATCAAAAGGGACACAGGGTCACCCTACCCCTGTCCAATAAGTCTATCAGTGTATCAAAGATGGGGGCCACTAGTGTTTGTAACCGTGAAAGATGGGGGGGGGGGGGAGGGGGGTATATAGGCTAGGTTAAACCAAGTTAGTTAAATAGTGGTTAAAATGTAAGTATCTAGTTAGATACTTTAGTTACTAGATATTTATGATGTGTTATGATGTTTAGGGAACATAACTAGCTTGGTAATGTTAAAACAATGCTTCTAGTGTAAATTTGATGTTTCGGGTAGTGTCCGGTTGTTCGGTTAGGTACTGGTTTGTTAATGTGCTAAACTTACAGTTTAGCGTGCTTTATGTACCCTTTTGTGACACTTTTGATTCCCGACACTTAGGAAAGTATTCTGGGCCATTTAACCATAATTCTGCATGATATTAAGTTGTTAAATTGCTTAATTCTGCAGTGTATGAGAGTTTTTAGGCACTTTCCGGCACTTAAACTATCACTAGGAACACAGTTTTGTGATCCTTACTTTCCTACACACAATACTAGTGTAATACTTGGTTTCTGGCCCATTCTGTATCTTAATACAATGTCTGTCTATGCTCTGAACTTCGTCAGCATTTCTCTGATCTTGTCTGATAACTGTGCTAGCTTTGTTTCGTGCATCATTTGAATCAATAAAGTTTGCATGTAGTAATGTTATGTCATTTGCAATATATGATGCACATGTATGAATAATGATAATGATCAGAAAGCAATACAAGCATTTAATTGTAATTCAGAACAGTCATTAAGCACTAATCATCATTTAATAATCGTACGGATGCATGCAAATTTGGCTGTTGTCACATGATGTCCAAGTTTGATCACATTTTACTTCATCTGCGGCAGTCCAATGACTATCTTGGTTCAATAATCCGACAATAGGGCCCACGGATCTTATGCCCACCCGGGACCGACCTCTGGATCACACATGATAAAAGCGCTTCTTTAGAAAATCTGGGATTATGTTCCGTTTCTTCAAGATTTACGTCTGATATCCAAGTTCGATCACATTTGACTTCATCTGCGGCAGTCCAATGACTTTCTTGGTTCAATAATCCATTCAATAGGGCCCACAGATCTTATGCCCATCCGAGACCGACCTCTAGATCACACATGATAAAAGCGCTTCTTTAGACAATCTGGGATTATGTTCTGTTTCTTCAAGATTTACTTCTGATATCCAAGTTTGATCACATTTGACTTCATCTGCGGCAGTCCAATGACTTTCTTGGTTCAATAATCCGTTCAATATCAGCGTTGTTTATCACCCAGTGTGAGCATTGGAAGCCCGGCAAACAGTCTTGCAATTACATCTTCAATCGAGACCGCATTATTAAATATAATGAAGCAATGAAGATTGAATGTGGAAAACTGCAACCGTTTTTTACTACGAAAACGGTGGCTATGGGAAATACAAACCTAACACAAACCACAATGGACTCAGACTCATACTCATACTCCCCTTGCCATTCCGTATTTTCTCCTTTTTCTAATTCTCGAAGAATCTCGTAACCGCCGATATCTCATCCTTCTATTGTTCAGTACTTCCGAGACGATTCAAGTGAGTCCTATAAAGCAAGTGTCTGTCTATTCAATTGAGAGGAATCATTGCATTACATCCCCGTTGAAAACAAATTGTGTCTGTCTGAACCAACCGAAATCCACAAATTTCCAACAATTAACAGGACATTGTTAAAAGGGAGAATCTATTGGAACACCTGATTGAGAGAAACTTCTTCGAGCTAACTGCCGATATCTCATCCTTCTGTTGTTCAGTACTTTCGAGACGATTCAAGTGAGTCCTATGAAGCAAGTGTCTGTCTATTCAATTGAGAGGAATCATTGCATTACATCCCCGTTGAAAACAAATTATATCTGTCTGAACCAACCGAAATCCACAAATTTCCAACAATTAACAGGACATTGTTAAAAGGTAGAATCTATTAGAACACCTGATTGAGAGAAACTTCTTCGAGCTATTATTTCAGTTATTTCTGTTGATTCAGTACTTCAAGGCATGCCTGTTTGATGACCGAATAGATAAAAGCGCAATTGTGAGGAAAGATGACCGAATAGAGATCTGAACCAACCGAAATCCACAAATTCCAACAAATTGTGTCTAATTCAAGGATCTTCGAATGCGATGTGTACGTTAAATACCGTTCACTGCTTTTTTAGTTGCTTCTCTTGTTAAGTGAGGTGGTGGATCTAAATTGGAAACCAAAGTTCCCACAAAACACACACTGACATTCCAGAATCATCTATATTGAAAATAGTGATCTGGACAGTCATTCAA
The DNA here is from genome assembly GCA_030545235.1 of Helianthus tuberosus. Lineage (NCBI taxonomy): Eukaryota > Viridiplantae > Streptophyta > Magnoliopsida > Asterales > Asteraceae > Helianthus > Helianthus tuberosus. Next base: position 32,768,042 of record CM060383.1, on the reverse strand, counting down.
CACTTGAAATCGTCGGAACTTAGTGAAACAGACACATTCGAACGACTGGGAGTCCCCTCTCGTACGAGAGGGTTATCCTCTCGGACGAGTGGGCCTGCACCTCAGACGAATGGGGCAGTTTCCAGGTAAAATCAGTTTGGTTTCATTTGAATTGATTACCTACTCAGCTGGAATTGGTTCAAACTTGAATCCACAGCTATTGATTTAGCTTGTGAGCTCGGAGGACCTCAGATCCAGCTGAGTTCAAAATCAGAAAGATTGTTTAAAATAGTTTTGAAAGAATTACTTCACTTTCAACTTGGTCCTCAAATGATTTGAGAGTTTCTATCAGTTGCCATTGCAGATCTGATAAACCAAGTGAAGATTCGTGAAGAATCTTGTAAAAAGTTTATGAAAATCAGAAGAAAATAGAAGAAGATAGACGAAAATCAGGTGTTTGTGAGCTAACACTCACTTAGAAATGGCTGAGACAAGCTCCAAGTGAAATGCTCGAAGTTAGTTTGAGAGAGAATTCGAAAGTTGAAGGTTTGAAATGAAGGGAATGGACTGTTAGTTATAGGCCAAGTGGGCAGTTTGGGACGAATGGGCTCTCGGACGACTGGGCCTGCCCATTCGTACGAGAGGGCCAGGCCCATAAGCCCCATTTTCCATTTTGCTTGGTTTTGTCGGTTTTAAACGTTTTAAGTGAATTTGGGTGGTGGAAGGATGCGGTGGTGATGTATGGTGGTGGCTATAGTGAATTTGGGTTCTAGGGTTTGGGAGTAGAATGTGCAGACAAGTGTTTATAATTGTTATTTATTATTTACTCATATATTAATTAAGAACATATCATAAATGCCCTTACTTTTATTCTTAAAATTACTAAAATGTCCTTCTAGTTAACAGACATTATGGATGGAGTTAAGGCCATTGAGCAAAATGGAAAAAAAATAACAAACTATTGGAGGAAAATGACTATTTTTAAAGGATTGGGGCAAAACCATTAAAACGACCAAACCACAGGGAGTAAAACAAAAGTTTACTAATAAAAAACCTAAGCGAATCAGTTTTTAAACAAGTTGATTTATTGTTCCTGCAAAATTGTCAATCGTCTATTCGCCTTTCATCTTAAGAGCTTCAAATTCCGCTTGTAGTGTTTCGTGCCTCGCCTCTCTTAGTCCTTCGGATCCAATATACCATGTCTTCATGGCATCCCAGATCTCTTTTGTTGTCCCGAATTGAAAAACTTCCTCCAGTATGGCTCGGAAAAGAAGAGATACCACCATGTGGTCCTTCTTTGATTCAACTGGTGTATTGCCAACCGGTTCTAGCGCCTCGAGTATCCCATGAACTCAGAATACAACTTTGATTCTAATTGCCCATATTTTGTAGTTTTTAGCCCTTAGAATTGGGCACGGAAATGAAGTTATGTTGTTCTCTTTAACTGTTGCTACGTTTGGATTAGGATTTCCGACATCTCCCATATTCGGTCTTCTTTTGTAAACTGAAATCGGGGTTTTACCCGATTGATCCAGTCCTTAGGATCTAGAACAATTTCTTCGGTCGTCTGCTTGTAATCATAGGTCACTAGCTTGCTGCTGGAATAAGCAGGGCCGTCTCCGAAAATGTTAGAAACAATTTGGGCCTTGGGCGAGACAAAAAACCGGGCTCTATCCACCCTATTATAATATATTATTCAAAGTTTCAATTAACTATAATACTAACTTTTTTACCTGCCACATATTGTAGCAACACCATACGCGACGAATAAATTATAGACCACAGTCAACACGACTCGTTTCCGAACTAAATTTAGGTTGAAACGTAGAGTAATCCAAATTCATACCATTAAATGAAAATGTATTACATTTGATCCGACTTGTTTACAAATACAATTTGCGTCGAAATGTAGACCTACTTAAAACGTACATAAAATAAACACGTGTGGTGGCGTCATATGTGGCATGATAAAGTATAGACTACAATCGAGCCGAATCGTTTCCGAACTAAATTTACGTTAAAATGTATGGCAATTTAAATTTATAATGTCGAATAAAAACGTATTATATTTGACCCAATTTATTTCCAAACAAAATTTATGTCAAAACATACTCAAACGTACATAAAAATAAAATACACTTTCTTCAAATAAAATACTAATGAATTATCAATAACAGTTTTAATTAAAAGGAAAATACATTTTAGATAATCTGTGAAGTTCAATTTCCAATTGGAAAAAAAGAAAATAAAAATGCATATACTGTGTGTGAACTTCAATTTTCAGTTGAAAATAAGAAAGTAAAAAGTCGAACAGAGAAAAGATTCGATCTCGGGCCCTATGTTTCAAAATGGAGGTTACTTACCACAACCCGATTTATATAGGCTAATTATATCTAACCTATTCCTGTTAGAATCAAACTCTTATAATTATCAAAAGTCTTTTATTTAAGGAAAAATTACAAGTTTTGTCCTTTATCTTTAGGGTACTTTACAGGCGGTGTCCTTTTTTTCAAAAGTTGACAGGCGGTGTCCAGTGGCGGAGCTAGAAAATTTTTCTTATGGTATCATTTTTTATGGATACCCCGGTTTATAGTAACCCGGAGTCGAACTTTTTTGGATCGGTTCGGATCTAGTCGGGTCAAATCACATAATAAAAACAAATATCACGGTAAAAGTACAATGTCGTTGAATTAAAACACATAACAAATTACAAAGTCATTTGAAATATATAATAAAATACATTTAATAATTGCTCTATACACATTTTCATGTTTTGAAAACCATTCATAATGTTTTCAATGGCAACTTGAAAAAAAAAACCTCTTTTTCATTATAACAAACAAGTGCACGCATCATTCAAATGAGCAAAACCAATTAGACATGGGGCTATAATGCTACTGGATTAGAAAAAATAAAATTACTCATGGAACTTTAATGATTTAAAGTATACTAATTAAATTCAAGTAACTGGGCTTAATTTTTTAAATATAAATTTATTTATTATGTAATTGTTTTAGAAGAAAACAAACAATGGTGTCGTTTGTAAAAACACAATGGTGTCGCTCGTAAAAAACAATGGTGTCGCTCGAACTTTTCCTATTAAACGTTGTATTTGATACACAAAATTCAATGGTGTCGGATGACACCGTTGTTCAAAGTGTGGCTCCGCCACTGGCGGTGTCCTTTATAGGGAATTTTGTTACAAGTTTTGTCCTTTCCACCCAACCTGGTTAGATTTTCTTGTTAAATCTGGTCACATGCAAATCACATGAGGGTAGTTTAGTCTTTATACATATAAAGGACAATTTTTGTAAATACTGATAGATGTATATATTTTACTCTTTTTATTAATAAACAAAATATTATCCCCCCTCCCCCTCTCTCTCCCTCCACCAGTTCACCTACCACCACCACCACCGTCTTCATCAGCACCACCATATGCCGCCGCCACCACCGTCTTCGCCACCACTGTCTTCGCCACCACCTCCTCAATTCATCCCCAAATCTCCTCAATACATGTGTGTCATACCGATTAGCAAAACATGCATATTCAAACACCAGCAAATTTACATACATCTGTAAACTACAACCAGTCTTTATATAATCAAAACAGCTACTATAAATCCACCCAAATCCACAATCAACCAAAACAAAAAACAAACAGACCCAAATCAAAACACCAAGAATACCGCAAACAGGTAAAAAAACAGTCAAAATTTCTCAAATGAACACAAAATATTCAACAAAATCACAACCAATTACTAGAAACAGTTCCTCATCGAGCTTGAACCCGGACGATACGAGATGATTGCGGGTGATTCGAGAAATATTCAACAAAATCACAACCAATTACTAGAAACACATCTCCCACCTCCCATCACAACCACAACCATCTGTCGCTGCCCACACATCTACCACCAACATCATCTCCCACCTTCCACCACAACCATTCGCCGCCGCCCACACATCAACCACCACATCATCTCCCACCTCCGAACACCACCACAACCACACCATCCGTCGCCGCCGCACCCACCCCAACCCTAACCAAACACCACCACAACCACACCATCTGTCGCCGCCGCACCCACCCCAACCCTAACCAAACACCACCACAACCACACCATCCGTCGCCGCCGCACCCACCCCAACCCTAACCAAACATCAGAGTTCACCCTCATCAAAATTAACATCATCAACCGGTGCAAGATTCAAATTCGAGTGTGTAGAGATTACCTTGTTTGGATCTGTATGCGGTTTCGAGTGTGACTTGAAGGTATGGTGTGTGATTTTGAACATTTTTGATGATGGTGGTGCAGGTGAGTAGGAGATTCGATTCCACAGCAGATCGAGCTCACAGCATTTGAGTGTGCAGATCAAATGAAAGGGATTTGATTTCTTTTTGCATTTGAGTGTACAGATCGAATGAAAGGGTTGCATTTTTGATGATGGTGGTGCAGTGGATTTGATTTCTTTCTGCATTTGAGTGTTTAGGGAACTCTGTATTTGTAGAGAGAGAGAGAGAGAGAGAGAGAGAGAGAGATTTTAATTTTTTAAATAGATATTAGTATTTTAAATTCTTTTTGTTTTATTTTATTAAAAGATTTATAAATAAATAGGTAGAAAGACTAAACTACCCCTGTTTGGCCAGACTTAACAAAAAAATCTAACGGGGTTAGGGCTAAAGGACAAAACTTGTAACAAAATTCCCTATAAAGGACACCGCCTGTCAACTTTTGAAAAAAAGGACACCGCCTGTAAAGTACCCTAAAGATAAAGGACAAAACTTGTAATTTTTCCTTTATTTAATAATCATCTCTTAGTTTAATTCCTAAATATTAGATGGATAAACATGGGCTCGTTTAAACCGTCTGGGACCCCTTGGAAGCTGCCAACTTGCGATTCAAGGAATTAAACTGCCAACAACAATAATAGCAATAATAATATCACAATATTACACGGATATTATATGTAGAGATCTAGTTTTACTTTTAATTATTTCTTTTAAGAAATTATGCATATGGGTAAGTGGCGGATATTATATGTAGAGATCTAGTTTTACTTTGGGTATTGGATTTTAATAATCCCAACTTTAAGCAATTGGCCGATAATAATCTCAACTTCAAAAATAGCCTACAACACTCCCAACTTGTAACATTTTGGCCACCAATGATCCTTTGCTAACTGGGTTATAACCCAGTTAGTTTTTTGCTGACTAGGCTGCTGACGTGGCACCATCACCACCTCCGGTGACCTGCAACTTATTCCGACGACCCGTTTTACCCCTGAAACCACCAAACGAGACCACCACCAATCATCTCCGACCTCCTGTAATCTTCTCCGCTGCTCAGAAGTTCAAAAAACCCAACTCTGGTGACCTGCAACTTATTCCGGCGACCCGTTTTACCCCTGAAACCACCAAACGAGACCACCACCAATCATCTCCGACCTCCTGTAATCTTCTCCGCTTCTCAAAACTAACTGGGTTATAACCCAGTTAGCAAAGGATCATTGGTGGCCAAAATGTTACAAGTTGGGAGTGTTGTAGGCTATTTTTGAAGTTGGGATTATTATCGGCCAATTGCTGAAAGTTGGGATTATTAAAATCCAATACCCCTTTTACTTTTAAGAAATTATGCATATGGGTAAGAAATTATTTCTTTTAACAATAATAGCAATAATAATTATCTCTTTACTAGGCGCACCACAACCGTCCTTTCTTAATGATATTCTATACGTAAGTGGCGGATCTAGAAAAAAATGTTTAGGGGTGACGCTCAAATTTTTTTACCGTACATTCATACAATGTAAATGAAACAAAAAAAACACGATAATAAATAAAGTATAACATTTACATAGATTTTTCCTTTTCGGCATTTGAAAGCTTGAAATAGAGCCAAGACATCATGATCATCTGTTACTTTATCTATTGTTTCTCTTTCGACCATACAAACTACAACATTTTCCAAATACTCATCACCCAATAGCGAAACCATAACTTTTTATTTGGGTGGTCAATATAACTATATTATTTTCATATATACTAATTAAAATTTCTAGTGATCAAATCGATATAGAAGGAGGTTAAGAATGATTATTAATTGGAAATGAAATTTTCTTATTTTAAAAACTTGGTAAAATTGTTTGTATTTACAAGTAAAAACATATTTTTCAATATGATTTACCAATGAATATGTACTTCAACTTTTTATGTTTTTATTACATATAGATAACAAATTGTGAGTCAAATAAATGATATAACAAACAGAAACGTTTTTAAAAATTAAAGGGTTATTAGATTTATCACCCCCAACTATTGGCTATTGGCCTCTGCCACCCCAACTATCACTTTGACACCCGTCACCCCTAACTTAATACTTAGTGTGTTCTATCAGCATGCTGTTAACTGATTACTAACTTTTGATCGTGTTATTACACTTTTTGGGGTGTCATATGGATCTTGGGAAGGTTTTAGGAATCTTATGACACCCCCAAAAGTATAGTAACCGGATCAAAAGTTAGTGATCTGGTGACAGAATACACTAAGTGTTAAGTTGGGGGTGGCGGACATCAAAGTGATAGTTGGGGTGACAGCGGCTAATGTCCAATAGTTAAGGGTGATAAAATCCAATAACCCAAAATTTAAAACAATAGACTAATAAAAATAAAAACAGATAAAGAAGTTAAAATATACTTAATATTATTTCATATGTGAGTCTAGCTATAATAGTTTATGATTTCAATGGCTTTTCACCTGTTTTCATAGTAAAGTTGAAAAAGAAAATAAAATAATAATGAAATATTATATACATGTGGTTTAAAATCAAAAGAAACTCGTTTAAAAGTTAGTCTTCTTCTTCGTTTTCATTTCATCTATGTTCCAAAACTCCCGCCGTTACCTTCTAAGCTGCTTGTCGTTGCTGCTTCTTCCCAGAAAAAAATCAAGCTCGCCGGAGGGGTAGCATGATATAATCTCATGGGTAACGTCATGCACATGTAAAAAAAATAAAAAAAATTTCCACTTCACCGGAAAAGTTGAGGGGTAGCGGAGGTTACCCCCTGCCACCACACTAGATCCGCCAGTAGTAGTATACGTCATGTTTATTAATATGTATGTTTAATTTGTCCATAATTTGTCCAACTCAACTTCTCGTTGCAAGCGGGTTGATCGTTGCTTACAAAGAAAGTCTTAATTTGTAACACATGTAGACATGAAGGATTGTACTATATGTTTCATGAGTTGTACTCATATTTTGAATCTTTTATTTTTAATTTGTTTTACTTTAATCATAAAACAATTAGTAACATATGTAGGCATGAAGGATTGTACCATATGTTTCATGGGTTGTACTCATATTTTGGTTCTTTTATCTTTAATTTGTTTTACTTTAACCATAAATCATTTGTAAGCACATACAAATTAACATTTAAAGGAATAAGGGGTTGTACTCATATGTTTGGTGGGTTGTACACTTGTACCCACTTTTGGTTTTTTTTTTCTTTCTTTTTTATCTTTATTTTTTTTACTCTTGACCCCATAGATTTATATGTTTTACATTTTTACCAATCACTTTTAATCATATACAGATTTTTATATTACGTTTTGGTCAAATTTTGCGAGTTAACATGCGTAGTTTTCCTGTTTAACACACCGTCGTAGCGCGCGACTCTAGAACAAATTAGTTGTTGTTTTCTATGTTTTACATTTAGAGTGTGTGGTTCAATATTGTTTCATCGTCTACATTTCGTTCGGTTTCATATTTCGTTTTTTATTTCTTTTTTACACGAACATTTCTGGTGTTGATGGTCGCTCATAGTGATATAATATTGGAGCTACTTAGCACGGTTTTAGGCCCCCACCACAACATGGGGGTATATAAGTTGCAACATATCTATGCATTATGATTTGTCACATAATGCTTAGTGGGTTGTACCACTAAAGACAAATTTGTATTTCATTTAAATACTATAAATAATTTGCAAGTTAAAACGGCGCAGCGTGCGTGTGTGGTTAAACGATTTTACGTTGTCTATTTTTTTCCGTTTGATTGGTTAATCGTAACGATCGGGTCCTAGATCGGCTTAGTTATTTGTTTATATGTTTTACGTTTCGGTTTAATTTCTTCGTATTAACACGCTGCAACTTCATTGTTGGTGGTCGTTGATCGTAGTGTAGCATTAGTGTTCGCTCCCGCCGCAACGCGGGGGTGCTTAATACTAGTTACAATAAATTGGCAAGTAAACAAGCAAAAAGTTGTGTCGCAACTCACTTTTGGATAGCAAAACTGATCCTACTAAGATTGTGGCGTTTGGTCCATGTGTCTTAGGAACGGTGAAACACCAACTCGCATGGGCGAAGTATAATGGGTGTCCGGGGGTGCACCCGCCCACCCCAATGTTTCGGTTAGAAATGTATATGGTCCGATTTTTTTGTCCGAAAATTTTAAAATTATATAGGATCCCCCCCCCCCCCCCCGATTACTTTTCCTAAATGATGGGTAGTTTGGTAAATATATTTTAACTCTTATTTTATTTGTTTAACCCTAGATTACACACCACACAATAAACTTAATATCTCACAAATAGTTTGATGATTTATATAGAAAAAGAAATTGCTGATAAGTTTGATTCGGAATACATAATTGATGAATTCAAAAATCTTAAAGGTCGCCTGGCTGAGTTCCATTTATCTCGTATCATTATATATATAGGTCTTTTGTTTGTTATACAATATTTAGTTTTTCTATGTGCAAGAACTGGTCCTTTGAATGAATGAATTTTTTTAGTTTTATTTGGAACTATTATTATTTGACCTGACCTGAATCAAATAGCCGACCCGACCCGAAACATAACAATAGGAAAAAGATTTTTGGGTCCCATCACTTTACGCCCCCCTCGAAACTTTTGGTAAAGCTCCGCGACTGCCAACTCGGCCACTATAAGACCATCTATATATGATAAAAAGTAAACTGAATGAACAGTTATTTAGAATTTAGAATTGTGTTTTATTATAAAATTAGAATTAGAATTTAGAATTGTGATTTATTATTAAATTAAAATTAGAATTTAGAATTATTTAAAATTAGAATGGAATGATTAGTAACATCATTAAGAGATGAGCAAATGGTATCGGGTATATGTACCGGTCTTAGATTTACCAAACCGGTGTATTTTCGGTACCGATTATGCACATGTATTCACAAGTTTTTACCCTTAATTACCGATGTCGTACCAGTACCGACCGGTACCGAACCGTACCATACTAGGTATATTCGGTACCGGTACCCACTTTTGGGGATTTCGGTAACGGTATTTTCGGTACCTGTTGGTAACGAGCTCATCAAATCCTGTAGCAACGCAACAATGCAAGTAATTGCACCGTTTAGATTACTTTTCATCAGTGTTGTAGAAGGCGCTAGGCGCTAGTCGGGCGGTGAGGTACCGCCTAGGGATTAATCGGATTGGGATTTTTATATGTATTTTTTCAAAATTATATATATATACCCAATAATATAAAAATAATACTTCAAAATTCACATAAATACTTCAAGTTTCAGATAGTATGGTTCGATTTTGACCGATTTTGACTGATTCTGACCAACTTTGACCGCCTAGGACCGCCTGGGACCGCCTGGGACCGATTTTGACCGATTTTAACCGATTAATATAGGCCGATTAATCCGATTTTTGACCGCCTAGGACCGATTTTGACCGACTTTGACCGACTCCGATTAATTGGCCGACTAGCTCAAAATTAGTCAGTAAGTAGCCGCCTAGCGCCTAGGCGCCGATTAATCGGCCGCCTAGGCCGATTTTTGCAACACTGCTTTTCATACACACAGTAAGTAAACTGTATTTCGTTTGAATAAGGTTTTATATACACAACTTATTTTGCTTTCTTTTTTGTCTTATTCTTTAATAAATGAATTGTAGCATGTAAAATTAACTTGGATATTTAGAATATTGATGAGCAAATCGTATCAAATCATGTAAACGAACCGGTATCGTATCGGTACCAAATTTACTATACCAAATCATTTTCGGTACCAATTTGGTACACCCACCTTTTGGCGTTTTCAGAATCGTTACTTTCGGTTCGACACCGGTCTAGCATCATACCTGTATTTATTGATTTTTACCTTCAAATACCATACCGTATTGTACCTAGCATTTTCGGTGCCGGTACCTAATTTCGATGATTTTCCGGATCGGTACTTTCGCTACCGTTACCGGTACCGAGCTCATCTATATTTTAACGTGTTAGCACCGTAATAACTGAACTGAAAACAACTGAATTTCCAACGTGTAGGACGTGTGGGTCCTATTATTATATATTAGGTTATTTAAAATCGTTTTTTTTTATGACGGGGTGACTATCCTTACCACGTCATTTTATTTATGTTTTGATATTCAGTATCTGTTTGCCATTGTTGACACATCTTTTGTAGTCATTGGGTCCCGCCGCAACACGCGGACGGAAAATAACTAGTTCATCTATAAGAGGATACCAACAATGAGTTATCCGATTCTCATGATTCAATAAAACACACACAACTCTACATAATCAATTCTTGAAATTCTTATAATCATCGCAACATCCTTCTCATACTATATCATAAAAACTCCAATATGAACATTGAGTTTAGATCCATGTGAATCTAAAGCCGATGTATACGGTAATCTTGATCATAACAAAAAACAAAAAAAAAATGCATTAATAAATTGTAGTCCTTTGTTTTATTACTAAAGAAACCTTAAACCCTGATGCATTTAACATAAAAGACACTTCACTAACACTAACAAATAACAAAAAAACTAAATTGTTAAAGCAACAAGAGTATGGCATGGGGAGGGTCCAGGATCAACTCCAAAAGATAGCTTCTTAATCGGAATCTGCAACCAAAAAACATTGTTAGCCTTAACGCGAAAGGTGGCCTCCCGCGCTTGGACTCCGGCGTGAGAATCAACAGAATGGTCTTGAGAATCTTAGCAAAGAGAATGGATAAGAGTTTAAGAGTGAGAGATTAACTTACTTTCAGCTGGAACAAGACTCTCCTTTTATAGGCAGATTGTTCTGCCCAAGGAGCCTCATGCCAGCTTTGCACCTTTTAGTCTTGGTAAGCTTATCTTTCCCTGATGTTCCTTGCAAGGTCGACCTTGCCTCTTTGGGTACGTTTCAGGTTTTGTGTGTCTCGATGACACATTTATGTTTTGTAGAGATTTGTCTTATCAATTTGACTTTATTCAATTCAAGTCCTAAGGTTGTACAGTAACCTTAGCTTCCTGTCACCAGCTGTGGGTGCGTCAGCTCCTGGCCAGGAGCTTCCAGCTTCTGACTTTCAGCTTCTTTTTTCTGGTTTGTGCTTAGCGCTCTTTTTTAATTTTCACGATTGCTGTTGACTTTGACTTTGCTGACTGGAATCTCCGAATACCTACGTCATCATAAACAATCACACATCCAAACATTAACATTGATTAAACAAAAACTGTGGTTCATTTTATCACAGAATTAAAAGCACTAAACCGACAATGGTGTAAAAAAATAATATAATAAGATACGTTCTACTTACATTAAGTGAACATAATGCAATATCCTTAACCAACTTTAATTTTTGTGATAACAATCTTATCTGAGACTTTCATCAACAGACAAGAAGTGAAAGAAGTAAAGGAGAGTTGGGACCAGAAAAATAATTCAAATCCTTATTTAATAGATTTAAACACCTTATTTAATTATTCTAATACACGATCACAACTTCTAACCAACCAATGCAAATGTTGCAAGCTACATAAGTAACGTTCGATACATTCTTATAAAGTGAGTTACAAGGTAATTGAGCATCATGAAAATAATACATTGCAATTACAATAGACTTAAAACTTCATCAAGAGAATTTAATTTAGTTAACCCAAAAACTTGTATATTTTGTTTTCAACAAACTTTTCTCCTGTAACTCTTAGGGGCTGTTTGGCAACTTCCGAATGGTTACATACTGAACCAGTAAGAGATCTGAATAAGAGGTTTGAACCATTAAGAGTCACTTTAATGTTTAACCGTTCAGAGGCAAATGTCTGACCAATTCAGATTAGTGGTCTTAACCATTCAGACTCTGTATATTACCATTCAGAGACAAATGTCTGAGCCATTCAGATATCTGCTCGCAAAACAAATAGTCTGAACCATTAAGTGTTGAACCAATAAGAGGTCTGAACCATTAAAAATCTCATTAGAAGCTAAACAAATAGCCCCTTAGTTTTAAATACTCCCCTTTTGGGGTTTCCTCCTTCGGTACCCGAGTGGAGCGGGTGACTTACCTAATGGCTAATAGTATTATGACCCTTGTGGAGAAAACGTTACGTAGGATTCAAAATCGGGTTTAAGGGTTGTATAACCAAAGAGTTTACCAGTTGATCTACGCCTTCCAAAAAGAATGCTATTTCAACTAGATTATCATCATACCGAAGAGAAATTATATTGCCAAACTTAAAATTATTAACCTCAAATATTGAGCATAAAAAGTAGATTATGAAAAATCCTAAAATGGAAAATATCTATCTTTTGTTTGGGATTAACTATCAATATTGTTCATGTGCACATGCCATGTTCCTTCAACCGTGTTCTATACACGTGACCTTCTAACATTAGATTCTTTAGCAGTCTTAAACACCCTTCCCCATAACAATTCATTCCTTATTATTATTCTTTTTTTTTTTTTTTTTTGTTTGAAAGTACTCAAGCAAGCAGCTCAAGGAATACAGTACATAAAGAAAAAACCGAGACAAAAAACAAACAGATATCAAAAACAAAATAGACACGTTACATTGGGAAATCCGTAAACTTAAATCCTCTCCATTTATCCCAGATAATATCCGGGAATCCAGCCCGAGATTTCACCCAGAGAAACGAAAGCGTCTTGATGTCGCCAATCAGACTCGCTGTTTTTAGGAATATTATTATTCGTTTATATTATCCATAAAAATTACTAATCTTCATATCATTTTTCCAATGGGATAAAAGATTATAAATTAAAGTGATAAACTTAAGATCAATAAAAAATGTGTCTATTTATTTAACATAATAGGATAATGATCATTTTAAAATTATAAATAGTGAACTCTTATGACTGATCTTTTCATATAAATTTTTCGATATAATCAATACTATGTGAGAGTAGTTTTATCATATATGTATTATATCAAATTTTATGATTACATGTATGTAAACGAGTTTTTACATAAATGTAAATTGGTTAGGCTATTAGACCATGTGTAGTGGTAATGTGTTATAATGCCCCCACCATGGGGCATTATCCGACACGTGGCGTCCTAGTCAGCGATGGGACATTATAGCAAAAGTGGCGTAGTGAGAATAATGCCCAAATAATGCCCCTTTCAATCCTTAAACAAAAAAAAAAAAAAAAAAAAAAACAAACAAACTGATTTCTCATTGGTGGGTCAACATAAGTCAAAGCTCCAACAATTGCAAAATGGTGTTTTAATAATCACGCCAGATTCATTTTTTTTGAAAAATAACGCCCGGTAACGCCGGGTGTAGTGGTTAACGGGGCGTTATAGGGCGTTTTTTTTGAAAAAATTTTATAAATCACGCCCCACTACACACGGTCTTACATATATGTAAACCTATGACAAAAGTATCCTAGAATAATATAAAAATAAAATAATTAATGTTTAGAGTTCTTAAATTTTTGGAAGTTCTAAAGAGAACCAAATAAAGATACACTGAGAATTAAATAAGACGTCTTGTAAACTCTTTTATGTGTACACTAGGTTTGAGTCCGCGTCTACATGCGGTTTAACAAATAAAAATAAATAGTTTAAAAAAAACAAATACACCGGAAAAAGAAAAAAAAAATAATTCAAATTCATTATTTGAATTCTACTTCTCAATAAGACTCCACAGTGTGGGAGCGTGGTCTTGGCAATGGCACCCGAGATTTCCACCGCCTTGGAAGGCATGAGATTGGTGACTTAGAGCAATGATATTGGTTGTTTGGGTTGATTGTGATTTTGGTTGTTGTTTATTTTATTTTTTTCAACGTCCTTTTTAAGCTTCTTCCACCCCGTGATTTTTTTACCATGCCCCTACTAACGTGGCTACCACGTGACGCTTAATGCACCCATTTCATACCCTTCCACACCGTCCAGTCTAAGTAATAAGTTTATGACTTCATTCTAACTGCTTATACCATCTTGACCAATGCCCAATGCAGTCTCATGATGGATGATAGATAAATCACCAATTGTCCAATGTGCAAGTGCAACATTATGCCTCATGAATTTTAAAGTTAATATTACATTTTAGAGAAAAAACATGAATAAGAAAATTGACAAATGGGGATGAAAGTGTTATAAGACTAAAGGGTATGGTTTGGCCCATCCCAAATGGGATGAGCCTCAACGTAGGCGCCACGTAGGCGGCTCGTGGGGGATGGGCCTCCATGAGTTTTGAGGGGGATGGAGGCTCGTGGGGGATGGGGCCCCACCTCATTATTTTATAATTTTCTAAGTTTTAATTTATTAACTTAATAAAAACTTTATAAAAATTAAAAAATAGAACATAAAACAACATAAATAATTTCATTTCATAACATAAAAAAAATTACATTTCCTAAAAAAAAAATTACATTTCCTAAAAAAAAAAATTACATTTCCTAAAAAAAAAAATTACATTTCCTAAAAATAAAAAAACAACCTACGACGACCATTTTTTCATCACTTCTTCCTTCATCCTCCGATAAACCGCTCGTTCCTCCTCCGGAACCGAGTCGAGATCCAACCTCATAATCCTAAAATCCTCCGCTCGAGCTTGGTCGGCCGACACGGTTTTCTTGTGAGTGTATTTTTCGGCCGCGAACTGTTTGAACGAACGGAATTCGTCTATCAACTCGTCCATTTTCGCCGATGCCTTCGACCCGCCCCCTCCACCCGAGCCGGCCCCTCCACTCGACCCGGCCCCTTTGCGCTTTCCGGCCGCCTCTTTTTTTGCTTTGTCCCTCCCGGGGGGACGTTCCGCCTCGTGAATGGGCAACACGTCCTCATCATATTCCGGGTCGTCGTTTATGTTGATTTGACAACGACCGGTGGAGCCTCCCGCACTATAACTTCCGGACTCCGAAGTTTTAGTCCGTTTGGCGGTTGCTACCTCATTTGGAATCGGCGCCCATTTTTGTTGATTCTTTACTACGTTCCATGCTCGGAAGTGCGGGAAAGGCTTTGCATTGTGAGAGTCCCACTTAGCGATAGCAAGGTTAAGAATGTCCGTCTCGTTACTCCCGCTAGGAGGCGTCATTCTAATTTGGTTATAAATTGCGCTAAAGTTATTGATGACCTTGCTCATTTTACGCCACTTGCCCGAGACGGCTTCTAAATCACGATCCGAGCTATGCTCCATAATCTCATAAAATTTAGCCGTTGCCTTCTTCCAAAAACTATCACCCGTTTGATTGTTTCCTAAATTTTAAAAAATAATGCATTAGTAAAAAAAAAATTTTAAACTTTTAAAATTTAAATTAAAATTTAAACTTTGGTTCATACCGATTATCGGGTTAGTAGAGCACTTACTAACCGCTATTGCTAGCGCCTCCTCCTCTACTTTCGTCCAAGGTCTCCCCTGTTTTCTCGAACCGCTTTTTGACGCGGTTTCGGTTACGTTTTCAACCTTCTTCCCCTTCCCCTTGTTTTTTTTTCGCTTGAGCTCTTGCGGTGGCGATTCGGGGACGACTTCATCATCATCATCGTCAAGGTGAACCGGTTGGGAAGTTGGCGGTTGCGATTGGAGTTGTTCAAACGAGTTGCGTTGCATCATTTGTTGTAGCGCTTGGTATTGTTGGAGTTGTTGAACTTGAGACACTTGTGAGAATGCGTTGGGTGTTTGTTGGAAACCCGAAAAAGGAAATTGCGGAGCCCCCCACGATTGTTCCATACTCGGAGTGTAAGCGGGGGTCGAAAAAAAGTTAGGTTGGTTCGGGTTGGGGTTGTTTGGGTTGGGGTTGTTCGGGTTGGGGTTGTTCGGGTTGAAAGGATACATGATTTAGAGAATAAGGTATAAAAAATAGAGAGTGTTTTTATAAAAAAAGGAAGAGAATTGGAGAAGAATGAGAGTAGAATGGGGTTGAATTGTATAAAAATGGTTGAGATATAGGGTATTTAAATTGAAAAATGATTTTTTTTTTTTTTTAAATAATGCCGTTTGTAAACGGCTATTTTTGAAGGTGGGGCCTCGTCCAAGTCGGCTGAGGTGAACCGATTGAGCCGGGCCGGGGCTAAGGGGGGCGGTGTGGGGGCTCGGCGCCGGACCGGGCCGGGGCTAGCCGACCCCCATACCCTTTAGTCTAAGGGTCAATGTTATTTGTGTCATGTCAGGATGGGCATGTTACCCTCTTTTACTTGATGTGATGATTAGTTATAAACCATATAAAAAATGGCAATATGGTATCTGGAAATTCATGTTATCCTTACGAAATAACCTGCTTCTAAATTTTTAAGCAAAGGGAAATTTTCGACCTAATTACATCTCAAACACAAATTTATTTGATAAATTTTAAAGAAATCTCATCAATACAATTAGCACTTTTACTAGTACATTAAGACTTCCCATTTATTAGGATAGTATCAGTACAAGTACACGCAGGGGCTTCACGAAGAACGAAAGTGTGTAGAAGATGACACATGGAGGAAACGACTATAATGTGATCATTTCCTTTATTCGAGGGACCCACTATCGCACCAATAAAACTTCAACACATGGTAGCTTTTTGGAGATAGATCCTAGTAGCCGTAGGCCATTTGTAGTCATAAAACCCCCTTGAGGCGTTATGTGACACTTGTCATGTCACGTCACACAGGGGTTTTATGGGGCTAGGGATGACAATGGGTCGGGTTCGCGTCGGGTATTGGTAATCCTATACCCATACCCGATTGTAAAATTGTGTCCCATACCCGACTCAATACCCGTCGGGTAATTATCCGCCGGGCACCGGGTATACCCAAGGGTATCGGGTATACCCATTAGTTTGTTAAAAGATATACATTGGGATTTCCAAATATATTTTTTACTATTATAATTATTATATAATTTTATTTATGCAACAAATATTATAAATTAAAAATATACATTACATACATATAAGTTTTATCATAAATTCATAATAACTTTATAATATTTATACACTTATATGTATACACTTCATGGGGATGGCTAAAATGAGAACCACCTCCAGTTGTAAGAACTATGAGAACCACTTTTTGACCATTAGATCAAGTTGATGGATGGATGAGATTAAAAGTATTAAAAAATAATATTAAGTATTTTTTGTCTTATTATGTTTTTAGTATTATAATCTAAAAGGGTATTTAGGTAAAAACACTCTATTTTGTCTTTTTTACTTTATTGTTTTTTTATTACTTTATTGTATTATTATATTACTTTTTTATTTTTTAAACATAATTTTTTTATTAAAACATTTTTAAATTCTGATTTTTTTAAAGATTTTTTATACTTTTTACAATTTCAGTTTTACGTTAACCTTTTTACGTTTTACGTATTTTTGACGCGCCGTTTTTACGCCGGGTTTTTTCAAGCGTCGTTTTTTTAACGCGCCGTTTTTTTAACGCGCCGTTTTTTAACGCCGTTTTTTACGCGTCGTTTTTTACACGCCATTTTTTAACGCCGTTTCTTACGGGCCGTTTTTTTACGTTTTACGCGCCGGTTTTTTACGTTTTACGCGCCGGTTTTTTACGTTTTACGCACCGGTTTTTTACGTTAACGTTTTTTTACGTTTTACGCGCCGGTTTTTTACGTTTTTACGTTTTACGGGCCGGTTTTTTACGTTTTACCCTAAAACTTTTTACGTTTTACTAAAAAAAATTAACTATTTACGTTTTACGAAAAACCTTTTACGTAAAACCTTTTACGTTTTACGTTTTACGCGCCGGTTTTTTACGTTTTACGCCCCGGTTTTTTAGGTTAACGTTTTTTTACGTTTTACGCGCCGGTTTTTTTACGTTAACGTTATTTACGTTTTACGCGCCGGTTTTTTACGTTTTACGCCCCGGTTTTTTACTTTAACGTTATTTACGTTTTACGCGCCGGTTTTTTCGTTTTTCGCGCCGGTTTTTTACGTTTTACGCGCCGGTTTTTTACGTTAACGTTATTTACATTTTTATTTTACGTTTTACCTAAAACTTTTTACGATTTACGTTTTACGTTAAAAAAGTTTACGGTTTACGTTAAAAAGTTTACGGTTTACGTTAAAAAGTTTACGTTTTAATTTTTTTTTTAATTTTACGTTAAAAAGTTTTACGTTTTACGTTAAAAAGTTTACGTTTTAAGTTAAAAAGTTTACGGTTTAACATTTTTTTATAAAAAACTTTTTTACGCAAACACGGACACACCCAGAAAACGCAAACTCGGTAGGTGTCTCAGATAGATAGATTATTATCGTCATCGACTAGGGAAAAAAAATATAAAAAGCCAACAACATCAAAACAAAGCGTATCTCGAAAAAAAACGGGGTTTGGCTACCTCGAGTTGTAAGAACCCGCGAGAACCTCCCCCGCGGGGGGCCGTTGACCACGATTTTTTTTTTTTACAACTAGATGTGTATATTTTAACACCCAACGCAAAGTTTGGGTTTAAACGGCGCGCCCGAGGGGGTAGTTTTTTACGCCCAAAGTTTGGTTAAAAAAAAAGAAAAATTAAAAAAAATTAAAAAAACCCAAACTTTGGGCGTAAAAAACTACCCCCTCAGGCGCGCCGTTTAAACCCAAACTTTGCGTAGGGTGTTAAAATATACACATCTAGTTGTAAAAAAAAAAATCGTGGTCAACGGCCCCCCACGGGGGTGGTTCTCGCTGGTTCTTACAACTTTAAATAGAAAAGAGAGGAGAGAGGAGAGAGCATTAAATAGAGGAGAGAGGTGAGAGGATAGATTTGACATTTGGGGTAAATGACCAACATACCCTTTATGTTGGCATAACCTGATTGGTTGAGATGGTTCTCATGGTTCTTACAACTGGGAGTGGTTCTCATTTTAACTCAATCCTACACTTCATAACATACAAAATATAAATACTATTATCAAATACATATGCTAAAAGAATTTTTTTTTTCACGTTATGAACATACTAAAATAAATCAGTAATAGATAAGGGTTACTGGAAAATAAAAATATAAATTTAAAACTTCGGGTATATAGTTCGGGTAAACGAGTATGTGGTTTCGGGTAAATCGGGTCGGGTATCACCTAATCCCATACACGACCCATACCCATGGAAATTTTTAAAACTAATCTCATACCCGGCCCAATACCCATCGGGTATCGGGTATACCCGTCCCATTTGTGTCGGGTTTCGGGTATACCCGTCGGGCTCGGGTATTTTTGCCATCCCTATATGGGGCGTTATATCACTAAAGCCCGTAGTCATAAAGTCCCTAACTCATCATTACTCAATTAATTAATTTTCAATTTTTAATTAATTTTCAATTTTTAATTAATTTCTAACTTTTTTCAATTAAAAAACATTACATTAAATAAAAAAACATTAAGTTTTTTAAAGTTATTTTACAAGTACTAAAACTGCCATAGTTTTAAACTTATAAATAAGAGAAAACAAGTTTAAAAAAACCAATTTTAGATATTTGAGAAAATCCAGGGACCAAATGTGTATAAACCAAAAACTTCCAAAATCAAATATCGCCTCCTGTCTTTTTCTCCGATTTTTTGGCCAACTTTCAGGCAAAAAACAAACCAATACCGCATCCTCTGTCTTCTTATCCGATTTGCAGAGACTAAATGTGTATAAACCAAAAACTTTCAAGAACCTTCACGTCATTATGTATATCGCGCGAGCAGCAAAAAACCAACCCATAGCACCGGCCATAGCGGTGTGGCCGGACGCTATGGGGCGTGATGACCAAGAAAGGTGGCATATATCGCCCCATTACGGACGAACTTAGAGGTGTATAAATCGGGTTTTTTTTTCTTAAACCGGTCCGATTTTTAAACGAACCGGTTTTTTCATCCGAAACAAAAACCGGTTTTTCAAACCCAAAATAGTAACCAATGTAACCGGTTGGGATCGGTTTTTAACCGGTTTTTTTAAACCGGTTTCGGTTATTAACCAGTTTTTCAGATCAAGAATAGTAACCGGTCACAAACCGCCGGTTTCGGTTTTTTCCCGAGTACGGTTCTAAAATCGGTTTTTTGTACACCCATGTTGGGACTTGGGGTATAGTCTAATTTGGTCAGATTTAACCACAAAAAATTAACTGAGTTAGGGCTAAAGGACATAACTTGCAAGGGTTTGCAAACATTGAGTACGTTTTCTGTAGTTATTGAAGATAAATGACACAGTTTGCAATAAGTGACATAAATAAATGATGATTTTTGTAATTTACTCTTTTCTAAAACTACTACAAACTAGTTATATTCAACATAAAATATATTAATCTGTAAATTATTAACTATCAATATGTCAAAACACCAAAATTTAGAAGATAAGTTTGTTACTAGTAGCGATTTAAGTTAGGTAAAAATTTAGAAATAAGTAGTATAGGCATTTAAGTTAGGTAAAATTTTTGAAATAAGTAGTATGAGTTATTTGCCGGTAGGTTTGGTAATGCTATAAATAATAAACTTATCACTTATTGATTTAGTTCATACTTTGGCAAAGTTTAGAAGTTATATGTGTGTTGCGGAGAAGTATCCACTCGTATATAAATCTGGTTCATTAGAAGTGTATCGATTAAAATATGCGGATCAGGAGGACGATGTGCCATAGTAGGGGAGTAAAGGGAATAGATGAATTTGTATAAGTACAAATATTTGTATAAGTACAAATATCTGTAAATTGTAATCTTGCTTCTTATAACATTCATGTAATTCAGTTACGATTTTTTTTATAAAAGTTCCACTTGAAACTTATGTAACAATCCTCAAGTAACCGACACCCTCATAATTTTTCCGACACCCTAATATATTTTAAATATCCCAATATGTCCCAAAATACACCCCATACGTAAAAACGGGCCCCAAATATATTAATTAGTATTAAAAATAATTAAAAATTGAAGTTTTGGGCTGAGGCGGGCCGCGTAAGCCCTACCCCAACCTTCACGCGGGCCGCGTGAACTTAAAACATGGCTCGGCCCTGGGCCGCCACGTGGCCCAACACCCGGTGAGCCTACCTGATGACCCAGCTAAGCTATACGTTGACCCAGGTTTGACGCGGTCCGCGTAAACCCTGGGCTTATGTTACGCGGGCCGCGAGAGAACCAGACCCAGCAACTATAAATAGAATGCATCGGATCTTCAGTCTGTTCGTCCCATTTTCTTTTCTCAATCTCAATATTAAGTAGTAGAAGTTATACACGGGTATTATACTCCCCTAATTAGCGAAGTTCTGCTCCGTTGTAAGTATTATAACCCCTGGATACGTATTAGATACACTGCCCGATTGATCTAGGGTTCCGTAACGGCTGTCGTGGTTCTGCCCGACGTGGTCGTTGGAATGCCGTCTCGGGGAGGGTATTACTAATGTTAAAATGAGTTATTATACTAACACGTGTACATTTGTGTAAATCAAGAATCGTTATCCTCTACCTCGCATAGATGATTTATTTGACCAGTTACAAGGCGCTACGTGTTTCTCCAAGATCGACCTACGCTCAGGCTACCACCAGTTACGCATACAAGAGGAAGACATCCCCAAAACCGTTTTTCGCACTCGATACGTCCACTACGAGTTCGTTGTTATGCCTTTTGGTTTAACCAATGCACCCGCGGTTTTTATGGATCTGATGAATCGCATGTGTAAACCTTTTCTCGACCGCTTCGTCATCGTGTTCATCGATGATATCCTGATCTATTCCAAGTCGAAAACCGAACACGTGCAACATCTATGTTTGGTCTCGAGCTACTCCAGGGGAATCGGCTCTATGCCAAGTTCTCCAAGTGTGAATTCTGGCTAGAGGATGTTCAATTCCTTGGTCACATTGTCAATAGTCAAGGTATCCACGTCGACCCCGCGAAGATCGAAGCTGTCAAGAGTTGGGTTACACCTAAGAACCCGTCTGAAGTCCGTTCTTTTCTCGGATTAGCGGACTAGTATCGCCGATTTATCGAAGGATTCTCTAAAATCGTTGTGCCGCTCACCTCTCTCACGCACAAAGACAAGCCTTTTGTTTGGGGAACCGGACAAGAGACTGCCTTTCAGACCCTCAAGTGCATGCTTTGCAATGCTCCTGGTCTCACTTTACCCGACGGAAACGATGACTTTATCATCTATTGCGATGCCTCGAACCTTGGCCTCGGTTGTGTTCTCATGCAACGAGACAAGGTTATTGCTTACGTGTCTCGTCAGCTCAAGATCCACGAGAAGAACTATATAACCCACGACCTCGAGCTAGGTGCAGTTGTTTTTGCATTAAAGATTTGGCGACACTACCTTTATGGTACCAAGTGTACGATCATCACCGATCATAGGAGCCAACAACATATCTTTGACCAGAGGGAGCTAAATATGCGTCAACGCCGGTGGGTAGAACTTCTCAACGATTATGACTGTGAGATTCGTTATCATCCTGGCAAAGCAAATGTCGTTGCCGACGCTCTCAGCAGACGGAGTTATTTGGACAGCGCCCGTAATATTCAAGCCCAATATGATCTCGAAACCCTCATCCGCGAAGCTCAACATGCCTGCTTTAATGAACGCACTTTGGAGAAGGAAAGGATTCTCAACTATGGAACCCAGCTAGAAAATAAGTCGAATGGGATATTCCATTATCTGGACCGAATTTGGATCCCTAAACGGACCAACTTACGACATATTTTGATGGACGAAGCCCACAAGTCCCGATATTCTATCCATCCCGATGCCGGCAAGATGTACCAGGACCTGCGCTACAAGTCCCGATATTCTATCCATCCCGATGCCGGGCATGAAGAGAGATATCACCCTCTATGTTTCGAAGTGCCTGACTTACTCGAAAGTCAAGGCTGAGCACCAAAGACCCTCTGGCTTACTCGTTCAACCCGAAATCCCTGTGTAGAAGTAGGAGAGTGTAGCTATGGATTTCATAACGAAACTTCCGCGCACGCCATCAGGTCACGATAGCATCTGGGTTGTCATTGACCGTTTGACTAAATCTGCTCACTTTCTGCCGATACGGGAAGACTACAAGGTAGAAAAATTAGCCCGAATCTACACCAAAGAGATCATTTGTCGACATGGGACGCCTCGAGACATCATTTCTGACCGCGATGCTCGGTTTACCTCGCGTCTTTGGGAAACATTCCAATCTGCCCTCGGTACTGCGCTTAATCTAAGTGCCACTTTTCATCCCCAAACCGACGGTCAGACTGAAAGAACGATTCGTACCCTTGAAGACATGCTCCGTTCGTGTGTCATAGATTTTGGTGAAATTTGGGACGCATAGTTACCTTTAGTCGAATTCTCGTACAATAACAGTTATCATTCCAGCATTCAAATGGCACCATTTGAGGCATTGTATGGAAGAAGATGTCGATCGCCCATTGTATGGCACGAGATCGGACACTCGCAATTAACCGGTCCTGAGCTACTGCAAGAAACGACTGACAAAATCCTCCAAATTCGAGACAATCTACTGAAAGCTCAGAGTCGTCAGAAAAGTTACGCCAATAGACGACGCAAGCCCCTTGAATTTGACGTTGGCGACCGTGTACTCCTAAAGGTATCAACTTGGAAGGGTGTGGTCAGATTTGGCAAGAAAGGAAAGCTCGCGCCTCGATATGTCGGACCCTTTAAGATTCTGGAAAGGATCGGAAAAGTGGCCTACAGACTCGAACTACCGGAGGAACTTAACAACGTTCACCTGACTTTCCACGTTTCGAACCTCAACAAGTGCCTGACTGAGCATGATTTACACGTACCACTTGAGGATCTTCAAGTAAACGAAACACTACACTTCGTGGAAAAGCACGTCGAAATCATGGACCGCCAAACCAAGCAGCTCTGCCGCTCGCGCATTCCCATTGTGAAGGTCCGATGGGAAGGCAAACGAGGCCCAGAGTTCACTTGGGAACTCGAAAGCGACATGAAGGCGAAGTACCCGCAGTTGTTTATTACGGCTTCGGCCTAATTTTGGGACGAAAATCCCTTAAGAAGGGGAGGCTGTAACACCCCGTGTTTCGAAAGTCAAAGTCAAGATTAAAGTCAAAGGAAGAAAAAAATTGCTAATTGCGATCTGTCACTCCTTGGTCAACTCCTGTTTTGACTTCTTTGACTTGTATAAAATCTATTTATGTCATCGCGTTAGTTGTATTATGTGGATTAATTGTTAATAATCGAGGTTTAATCGCATATTAATCGCATGTTTAATCGATTTATCGCTAATCGTTATCGCTATCGCAACTCGAATTATGTGTTCTGGATATTGCTTTACGTGTGTGTGCTATTTATGTGTTACTTGTGCATGTTATGTTTATGTTGAGGTGTTAATCACAATCTATCGCATCGCAATCGAATCGAAACGCGCAAGTTGATTATAGTGATTATATGTTAGATATAGTAGCAGAAAATACATAAAATCTTCATAAAGGTCGATAAATCAAAGGTAGATTGTCTGCGGCTAATAGACTTCGACTAACCAAAGTGGCTCGACTATTCGCAAGGATCCTGTGTGCACAATTACCTCCAGGACTATGCCCTTGCCTCGATTCTTGGGCGTTGGCGCAATTCCCATTGGTTATATTGTGTCTTTAGATCGTTGGAGTCCATCGAAACTTTGGTGGGAGTTTTGTATAAAAGCAGGACAAGTCGCCAAGGTTAGGGTTTCACCCCTATCTTACAACTTCGTCCTTTTTTTTAATAAAATTTGAGGAGATTATTCATCAAAATATGGATTTCACTCCTAATTTGGTATGATTCTCCTCGTTTGTAGCTAAAACGCAAGCTGATTAGGCAACTTTAGTCGAGAGTTTGCGGTTTTTCACACCTATTCTCGGCCTCATTACCTGTTCATAACTTGAAAATTCGAGTGCAGTGATAGAAAAGAGCGAGTGATAGTGGCAAGTTTACGCATACGCGTGAGTTGGTCTGTTGGTTCTTAACTATAGACTAGGTTTCTAAGACTTCGACCCGGACTAGGTCGAGTCTTGCCTAATTCCCTATAGTTATGGCTCTGATACCAATCTGTCACACCCCAACCGATAGCGGAATCATCGGGGCGTGGCACTGAGCGAAACAGATTGTCCAGAAGTTTTCATAACAACTATCATTACCATTCAATTTAAGTTAACATGTCCCATACCATGTCTCAAATAGCAAATAAGTTATTACAGGCAACATCTAAACAAATATTCTGTTCCGACAACTCAGATTTAAACATAACAATTTATTCGTTGGTTTCTAGGACTCCAGTTCCTAGCCTCAATTTCATCACAGCCCGAGAAGCATATAAACAACCTAGGCACCTGTCACATACGTTAAAATAAAGTCAATACATATAATGTAAAGGTGAGCATACAAGTTTGATAATAGCATATAGAGTTCGAATTCGTTTACGCATAACCAGCACGTACACATAGTGAAATGAAGCATGTTAGTTATCGACATAGACCCATCGATACCAATGACTGCGGGTTGACTGCCCGAGGCAGTTCGCAATACATGATTACCACCGTAACCCATGCAAGTAAAAGATCCTTAACAACCCCCGTGTGAACGGGTGCTGAGTCCAAACTATAGTACTATCGTTGCTAAGGCAGGTAGACAACATTCCATGTGTAACAATAACAAACAAGCATTCATAACCCACGTATTACATGCATTATTGGTTTAGCGTTAAAAATAGCTTGAGTAGTGTGATAACTGTAGTTTGAATATTCGTAACGTATGTAACACCCAAAAGTGCTAAAGCAAAAAGGGTTCGAGTATACTCACAGCGATTATGGATTGAAGGGAGCGCTTTTCAGCGAGTATAGTTAGCCTGAATAGATTCGATAATGCAACAATAAGTGGTACGCAAAACAGTACAAGTGAGAGTGGCTAGGATGGCTGATCGTGCGGATCAACTATCCGTGAGAGGAGGTTATCCGTGCGGGCGAACTATCCGTGCGCACGGTGATCCGTGCGGATGGTGACCCATCCGGATAAGCTATCCGTGCGAGTGAGCTGTCCGTGCGGATGGTAGTCCGTGCGGATTAGTCGCTCGTGCGGATTGCTTATCCGTACGGACAAGTTGTTCGTGCGGATAAACGTTCAAGTGGATTGTTTCTTCCTAAGGATGTGTTTGTGTATGATGGCTTGTGCTTTGGAGTTTTCGTTGTAACATTTAGAAAATGTCTAAGTATCTTTACCCTTCAAGCCGGTCGCGCGAACAACAATCCGTCCGGATGGCAGTCCGTGCGGACAACGTCTTTAGGGCTGAGTCACTAATTGAATTAGGTCATCCGTCCGGATAGTCTGTCCGTACGGGCAACCTGTCTATGCGGATGATCATGTTGGAATTTGTTTTAAGGCCTTAGTATCTCATGATCCGAAGAGTAATCCATTCAGAGGTCGTCTGTCCGGATTGCTCATTCGTCGATACTCAAACCTTGTTTGGAAAGTGGGTCCCAAGGGTAGCTCATCCGGGTGACAACTGTCCGGATAGCCTGTCCGTGCGGACAGCTTGTCCGTGCGGACAGTCCCTGGTCTGATTGTTCCGTTCGTCTACTCTTGGTTTCTGTTGTTGTTTATCGAGACGTTCTGATTACGTGGCAACCACTTGGAATTGTATTCTTACTCGCGTGACTAGACCGGTCAGGAACCACCCTAACTTGGCCTGTCGGCGACTCAGAACGGTCATTCCGGTTGACCCCGAAATCAGGTGTCTGGTTGGTAGAATCCAGATCTAGGACTAGTGCATCACTATTAATGAGTGGGATACTAGAACCGGTCAGATTCGTACCGATATTAAGGGTAAAAGAAGGAGAGAACTTAGGTTTATTTCTTTCAACTCTTTTATCCTTAGAAAAGTTTAGATTTAGGTGAAGTTGTTGTGAAATCTTATGGAAATCGTTCAGATCTGAGCTACTCTTGGTGGAATGAAGTCGAGCTTGAAGTTCATAAGAACTTCATGATGACGTCACCCGAGAATACCTCAAATCTGGATGATTTCATGGTTGGAAGTTGAGATTTGAAAGATGGAAAGGTGTAGAATTGTGTAGTGATCAAGGATGTACAAGAATTAGTGCAAGATCTTACCTGGATTGAGAGAAATCTGGGAAAAAGTGAAGAATGCGTGCGGTTCGGACGTCACTTGCCAAAAGTGGAAAAGTTGGAGAGTGACCCGTGTATTTATAGGATGCTAAAAGGGGAAAGGGTAAGCCGTGCGGATGGCACGTAACCCGGATAGGCCATCCGTCCGGATTGGTCATCCGTGCGGATTGGCAATCCGTGCGGATTGACCATCCGTGCGGATGTCGCCTGATTTGGTGCGTTCGGTGCGACGACGCTTCGGCTTCGGTTTGCGAGCGATTCGATAGGGTTTCCTAGTCAAATTACTTTCAGTCCCAACTACTTCTTATATGGTTCGACTCGGAATTCGGGTTCGGGTTCGTTTACATTCGAGTTAGACTTCGAGTTCGATTGAGTTCGCTTGATTATCACAACATAACATAAAATAAACATGCACAGGTGACACGTAAGGCACACACACACGTATAAACAACAAGTAAAATACACAGCTCAAGTTACGATTTGGTGTCGATTCGATTAGCATTGCTTTATCGCATTGTTACTTCCTATCATTCACAGTCGTAGGTCGATTGAAATACGATTAATATGATGCGATTATTGTAATGAACGACACTTACTCCACATAATATAAATAAAATAAAATAAAACCAACTGGGGTAGCCCAGTTGGCCAGCCTCACCCATCTCTTCCCCAGAGACCCGGGTTCGAATCCTGTGGCCGGCAGTCCACACAGGCTCTTCGTTCTCGGTGGGTAATCACCGCCAGGCAGCTATGGGGCTGGGCTAGCCTGCGGAGTGAGTACACTCCGGCGGATGGGAGGTCCGTGCCCTTACCCCCCCCCCCTAATATAAATAAAATAAAAACATTTCTACGAGTCGCACGAAATCGGTCGTTGACTTTGACCTTGACTTTGACTTTCACTCGTGAAAACACGGGGTGTTACAGCCTCCCCTTGTTTAGGGAATTTCGTCCCGAAATTAAGCTGAAAGCCGTATTAACCGTGGATCACATGTGAGAGTTCTTCGTTTGGGCCACTGAAAATCGTCAAATTAATTGACTTTTTTACGGATAAAATCGCTGATTTTTGGATATGTTATGCGAAATTTTCTGATCTAAAAGCCTATAAAGTTTCAGATCTTAATTCGAAGCCATTTGTGAGAAATTTGAGTTCGTTAAAAATGTGGAATGTTGCTGTTGATGTTCACCGTACGGATGGCAATCCGTGCGGATAACATATCCGTGTTGACTTTTGTTGACTAGCTTATTCGCATGGATAATTATCGACTCTGAGTCGTACGGAATCCGTGAACGATCATGACCAAACAAAATCGTAACGGAGTCAAATCGGGACCTACATGTGGTATCTGAGCAGGTGCTCGATTGCGATGATCAAACACACTCAGATTTGTCAAATTCTCTTTACTTCTTTTATCTTTTCACGTTTCTACTGAAAATCACTAAATTAAACGACTTTTACGAATAGAAATTGCTAAAACTTGGATATGTTGTGCGAAAGCACTTGATCTATATGTCTACAATTTTCTTAAGTAAACAACTGTGGGTACTTTGCCTTCATGTCGCTTTCGAGTTCCCAAGTGAACTCCGCGCCTCGTTTGCCTTCCCATCGGACTTTCACAATAGGAATGCGTGAGCGCCTGAGTTCTTTGGTTTGGCGATCCATGATTTCGACAGGCTTCTCCACGAAGTGTAATGTTTCGTTCACTTGTAGATCGTCTAAAGGAACATGTAGATCGTGGTCGGCGATGCACTTTCGGAGGTTTGACACGTGGAAAGTCGGGTGGACGTTGCTAAGTTCCTCCGGTAATTCGAGTCTGTAGGCGATTTTCCGATCCTTTCCAGAATCTTAAAAGGTCCAACGTATCGAGGCGCGAGCTTCCCCTTCTTGTCGAATCGGACTACAACCTTCCAAGGTGATACCTTTAGGAGTACGTAGTCACCAACGCCATATTCACGGGGCTTGCGCTTTTTATCGGCGTAAACCTTTTGTCGATCCCGAGCTTTCGCTAGGTTGTCTCGAATTTGGAAAATTTTGTCTGTCGTTTCTTGTAGCAGCTCCGGACCGGTTAGTTGCGAGTGACCGATCTCGTGCCACACGATAGGCGATCGACATCTTCTTCCGTATAGGGCCTCGAAAGGTGCCATCTGGATGCTAGCCTGGTAGCTATTGTTATACGAGAATTCGACTAACGGAAGGTGTCTATCCCAATTACCACCGAAGTCTAGAACACATGAACGGAGCATGTCTTCAAGAGTACGAATCGTTCTTTCAGTCTGACCATCGGTTTGTGGGTGGAACGCAGTACTTAGATTAAGCGTTGTACCGAGTGCCGCTTGGAATGTTTCCCACAATCGTGAAGTAAACCGAGCATCACGATCAGAGATGATGTCACGAGGCGTCCCATGTCGACAAATGATCT
This sequence comes from Helianthus tuberosus, assembly GCA_030545235.1. Classification (NCBI taxonomy): domain Eukaryota; kingdom Viridiplantae; phylum Streptophyta; class Magnoliopsida; order Asterales; family Asteraceae; genus Helianthus; species Helianthus tuberosus. The sequence continues at coordinate 32,738,382 of CM060383.1, read as the reverse complement.
CGTCGGTGTAGATTCGGGCTAATCGTTCTACCTTGTAATCTTCTCGTATTGGCAGAAAGTGATCTGATTTAGTCAAACGGTCAATAACAACCCAAATGCTGTCGTGACCTGATGACGTGGTTGGAAGCTTGGTTACGAAATCCATAGCTATGTTGTCCCACTTCCACATGGGAATTGGTGGTTGTTCGAGCAAGCCAGAGGGTCTTTGATGTTCAGCCTTGATTCTAGCACAGGTTAGGCACTTTCCGACGTAGAGAGCGATATCCCGTTTCATACCCGGCCACCAGTACCTATAGCGAAGATCATGGTACATTTTGTCAGCACTGGGATGGATAGAGTATCGGGATTTGTGGGCTTCATCCATGATAATCTGTCGCAAATTGGTTCGCTTGGGAATCCAAATTCGGTCTAAGAAGTGGAATGTCCCATTCGATTTGCTCACAAGCTGGGCTCCATCGTGGTAGATTCTTTCTTTCTTCAAGGTGCGTTCGTTGAGACATGCATGCTGGGCGTCGCGGATGAGAGCTTCGAGGTTGTGCTGGGCTAGAACATTACGAGTGCTAAGCAGATAGCTCCGTCTGCTAAGTGCGTCGGCAACAACATTTGCTTTGCCTGGGTGATAACGGATCTCACAGTCGTAATCGTTGAGAAGTTCTACCCATCGACGTTGACGCATATTTAGTTCCCTCTGATTAGAGATGTGTTGTAGGCTCTTATGATCGGTGAAGATCGTACACCTTGTACCATACAGGTAGTGTCTCCAAATCTTTAATGCAAAAACAACTGCGCCTAGCTCGAGATCGTGGGTTGTATAGTTCTTCTCGTGGACTTTGAGCTGACGAGATGCGTAAGCTATGACCTTGTCTCGTTGCATTAGGACACAACCGAGACCAAGGTTGGAAGCATCACAGTAGACAATGAAATTATCGTTTCCGTCGGGTAGTGTGAGAACATGAGCATTACAAAGCATGTGTATGAGGGTTCGGAAGGCAGTCTCTTGTTTGGTTCCCCAAACAAAAGGCTGGTCCTTATGAGTAAAATAGGTAAGTGGTACAGCAATCTTCGAAAATCCTTGGATGAATTGTCGATAATAGCCCGCTAGTCCGAGAAAGGAACGGACTTCAGACGGATTCTTAGGCGTAACCCAGCTCTTGACAGCTTCAATCTTCGCAGGATCGACGTGAATACCCTGACTATTTACAATGTGACCCAGAAACTGAACCTCCCCCAACCAAAATTCGCACTTGGAGAATTTGGCGTAGAGTTGGTTCCCCTGGAGTAACTCGAGAACCAAACGTAGATGTTGCGCGTGTTCGGCTCTCGACTTGGAATAGATCAAGACATCGTCGATGAATACAATGACGAAACGGTCGAGATATGGTTTACACACGCGTTTCATCAGATCCATGAAAACTGCTGGTGCGTTTGTTAGGCCAAAAGGCATGACAACGAACTCATAATGGCCGTAACGAGTACGAAACGCGGTTTTGGGTATATCCTCCTCTTGTATACGCAACTGATGATATCCTGAACGTAGATCGATCTTTGAGAAACACGTGGCGCCTTGTAGTTGGTCAAACAAATCGTCGATGCGAGGCAGAGGATAGCGGTTCTTGATAGTCAACTTATTCAACTCCCGGTAGTCGATGCACATCCGGAACGACCCGTCCTTCTTTTTGACGAAAAGGACTGGTGCGCCCCAAGGAGAGGTGCTCGGGCGAATGAAGCCTTTCTCAAGTAATTCCTGGAGTTGGGTTGAGAGTTCGCGCATTTCGGACGGTGCGAGTCGATAAGGAGCTCTGGCGGTAGGATTAGCTCCAGGAATGAGATCAATGCGAAAATCAATGTCGCGCTTTGGAGGTAGTCCGGGAAGATCCTCTGGAAAAACATTAGGAAATTCTCGAACCACGGGTACGTCGTTCACTTCCTTCTTCTCTTTCTTTTCCTTCTCCGCTGCTACGACGTTAGCCAAGAAAGCCCTGTATTCCTTGCGGAGATACTTGCTAGCTTGGAGGCATGACATGAGTTTGAGACCCTTCGAAGTAGTATCACCATAAACGCGCAATGAATCACCGTTTGCGAGCGAAAAACGAATCATCTTGTCGAAGCACACAACTTCGGCATGGTTTTCTCAAAGGAAGTCAATGCCTACTATGACGTTGAAACTTCCGAGTTTCATCGGAATGCGGTCGATTGAGAAGACGTGATTGTTGAGCTCGAGAGTGCAATCACGAATAACAGAATTTACAGCGATGGTTCTCCCGGTATCGACTTCGACTTCGAATGCCGAGGAGAGTTTGGAACGTCTACGACTAAGGAGTTTCTCAAATTCGAACGACACAAAGCAATTATCCGCTCCAGTATCAAACAAACATGAAGCATAAATACCATTCACGAGGAATGTACCATTGACCACGTTGTTGTCGGCCTGGGCTTGACGCACATTGAGATTGAAAGTTCTGGCGCGTGCGGCCTGTTGTTGCTGCTGCTGTTGTTGCTGTGGTTGCTGCTGTTGCGGTTCTTGTTTCACTACCCTGTTCGGGCACATGTTGGCGAAATGATTCGGGTCGCCACACGTGAAGCATGCTCTGGCTTTGACTGCGGGTGCCGGAGGAGCTTGTTGACCCTGTGGGGCAGCGAGTAGAGCTTGATTGGCAGGAGCTTGACGAATACGGCAGTTGGCAGTGAAGTGGCCGTACACGTTGCAGTGAGCACAAAAGCGGCATTGAATAGCAGTCGGGTGATGATAGGTGCAAGTAGGGCAGAGCGGATGTGGCCCAGTGTATGCACGCTTGGCCACGCTTGGCAGGCGGTGCATTGGCCACAGGTGCTGCCGCTTGACGTTGTTGGGTAGGTACGGTTTGAATTGGTGTAGCAGTGATCGCACAGTTCTTGTTGGTGGAGCTGTTCTTTCTCTTGTTCTTCTTCTTGTTGCTTGATGAGGTAGGTTCAGCAGTTGGTGTAGTAACGGTAGCTTGATGTAGATGCTTGGAGGTCTTATCCCACACCCCAGCCTTAACCCTTTTGTCATTGATTTCAGCGGCTAGCAGACAGGTTTCCTCGATCGTGGTAGTCTTAGCCGCTTGCACGAAATCAGCGACGCAGTCGGGCAAAGCTCGGATGTACTTCTTGATGGTCATCTCAGGAGTCTTGACCTGATCGGGACAGATAATGCTGAGCTGTTTGAAGCGAGCGATAAGACCAGCGTTGTCTCCATCCTTCTGATGTATGTGCCAGAATTCATCTTCGAGCTTTTGACGTTCGTGAGGAGGGCAGAATTCCTCTAGCATGACTTCCTTGAGGTCGTCCCACGATAAACCGTAGGCTGCATCATTCCCTCGCTTGTTCCTCTCGGCCGTCCACCAGTCTAGAGCACGGGACTGGAAGACGCCGGTAGCGTTCAGAGTTCGAAGGTCATCAGGGCAACCACTTTGTCGCAGAATAACCTCGATAGAGTCAAACCAGTGGAATAGTGCAGTAGGACCTCCTTCGCCTGTGAATTCTTTTGGCCCACATGACTTGAATTGTTTGAAACTGAAAGGTCTTGCGACAGCTTTAGGACCTTCAGTCCTCGATTCCTCAGATGATTTGCTAGCATTCTCATAAAATCTTCATAAAGGTCGATAAATCAAAGGTAGATTGTCTGCGGCTAATAGACTTCGACTAACCAAAGTGGCTCGACTATTCGCAAGGATCCTGTGTGCACAATTACCTCCAGGACTATGCCCTTGCCTCGATTCTTGGGCGTTGGCGCAATTCCCATTGGTTATATTGTGTCTTTAGATCGTTGGAGTCCGTCGAAACTTTGGTGGGAGTTTTGTATAAAAGCAGGACAAGTCGCCAAGGTTAGGGTTTCACCCCTATCTTACAACTTCGTCCTTTTTTTTAATAAAATTTGAGGAGATTATTCATCAAAATATGGATTTTACTCCTAATTTGGTATGATTCTCCTCGTTTGTAGCTAAAACGCAAGCTGATTAGGCAACTTTAGTCGAGAGTTTGCGGTTTTTCACACCTATTCTCGCCCTCATTACCTGTTCATAACTTGAAAATTCGAGTGCAGTGATAGAAAAGAGCGAGTGATAGTGGCGAGTTTACGCATACGCGTGAGTTGGTCTGTTGGTTCTTAACTATAGACTAGGTCTCTAAGACTTCGACCCGGACTAGGTCGAGTCTTGCCTAATTCCATATAGTTATGGCTCTGATACCAATCTGTCACACCCCAACCGATGGCGGAATCATCGGGGCGTGGCACTGAGCGAAACAGATTGTCCAGAAGTTTTCATAACAACTATCATTACCATTCAATTTAAGTTAACATGTCCCATACCATGTCTCAAATAGCAAACAAGTTATTACAGGCAACATCTAAACAAATATTCTGTTCCGACAACTCAGATTTAAACATAACAATTTATTCGTTGGTTTCTAGGACTCCAGTTCCTAGCCTCAATTTCATCACAGCCCGAGAAGCATATAAACAACCTAGGCACCTGTCACATACGTTAAAATAAAGTCAATACATATAATGTAAAGGTGAGCATACAAGTTTGACTGCGGGTTGACTGCCCGAGGTAGTTCGCAATACATGATTACCACCGTAACCCATGCAAGTAAAAGATCCTTAACAACCCCCGTGTGAACGGGTGCTGAGTCCAAACTATAGTACTATCGTTGCTAAGGCAGGTAGACAGCATTCCATGTGTAAACATAACAAACAAGCATTCATAAGCCACGTATTACATGCATTATTGGTTTAGCGTTAAAAATAGCTTGAGTAGTGTGATAACTGTAGTTTGAATATTCGTAACGTATGTAACACCCAAAAGTGCTAAAGCAAAAAGGGTTCGAGTATACACACAGCGATTATGGATTGAAGGGAGCGCTTTTCAGCGAGTATAGTTAGCCTGAATAGATTCGATAATGCAACGATAAGTGGTACGCAAAACAGTACTAGTGAGAGTGGCTAGGATGGCTGATCGTGCGGATCAACTATCCGTGAGAGGAGGTTATCCGTGCGGGCGAACTATCCGCGCGCACGGTGATCTGTGCGGATGGTGACCCATCCGGATAAGCTATCCGTGCGAGTGAGCTGTCCGTGAGGATGGTAATCCGTGCGGATTAGTCGCTCGTGCGGATTGCTTATCCGTACGGACAAGTTGTTCGTGCGGATTTCTTATCCGTACGGACAAGTTGTTCGTGCGGATAAACGTTCAAGTGGATTGTTTCTTCCTAAGGATGTGTTTGTGTATGATGGCTTGTGCTTTGGAGTTTTCGTTGTAACATTTAGAAAACGTCTAAGTATCTTTACCCTTCAAGCCGGTCGCGCGGACAACAATTCGTCCGGATGGCAGTCCGTGCGGACAACGTCTTTAGGGTTGAGTCACTAATTGAATTAGGTAATCCGCCCGGATGGTAATCCATGCGGATAGTGACAATCCGTCCGGATAGTCTGTCCGTACGGGCAACCTGTCCGTCCGGATTGCTCATTCGTCGATACTCAAACCTTGTTTGGAAAGTGGGTCCCAAGGGTAGCTCGTCCGGGTGACAACCGTCCGGATAGCCTGTCCGTGCGGACAGTCCCTGGTCTGATTGTTCCGTTCGTCTACTCTTGGTTTCTGTTGTTGTTTATCGAGACGTTCTGATTACGTTGCAACCACTTGGAATCGTATTCGTACTCACGTGACTAGACCGGTCAGGAACCACCCTAACTTGGCCTGTCGGCGACTCAGAACTGTCATTCCGGTTGACCCCGAAATCAGGTGTCTGGTGGGTAGAATCCAGATCTAGGACTAGTGCATCACTATTAATGAGTGGGATACTAGAACCGGTCAGATTCGTACCGATATTAAGGGTAAAAGAAGGAGAGAACTTAGGTTTATTTCTTTCAACTCTTTTATCCTTAGAAAAGTTTAGATTTAGGTGAAGTTGTTGTGAAATCTTATGGAAATCGTTCAGATCTGAGCTACTCTTGGTGGAATGAAGTCGAGCTTGAAGTTCATAAGAACTTCATGATGACGTCACCCGAGAATACCTCAAATCTGGATGATTTCATGGTTGGAAGTTGAGATTTGAAAGATGGAAAGGTGTAGAATTGTGTAGTGATCAAGGATGTACAAGAATTAGTGCAAGATCTTACCTGGATTGAGAGAAATCTAGGAAAAAGTGAAGAATGCGTGCGGTTCGGACGTCACTTGCCAAAAGTGGAAAAGTTGGAGAGTGACCCGTGTATTTATAGGATGCTAAAAGGGGAAAGGGTGAGACGTGCGGATGGCACGTAACCCGGATAGGCCATCCGTCCGGATTGGTCATCCGTGCGGATTGGCAATCCGTGCGGATTGACCATCCGTGCGGATGTCGCCTGATTTGGTGCGTTCGGTGCGACGACGCTTCGGCTTCGGTTTGCGAGCGATTCGATAGGGTTTCCTAGTCAAATTACTTTCAGTCCCAACTACTTCTTATATGGTTCGACTCGGAATTCGGGTTCGGGTTCTTTTACATTCGAGTTAGACTTCGAGTTCGATTGAGTTCGCTTGATTATCACAACATAACATAAAATAAACATGCACAGGTGACACGTAAGGCACACACACACGTATAAACAACAAGTAAAATACACAGCTCGAGTTACGATTTGGTGTCGATTCGATTAGCATTGCTTTATCGCATTGTTACTTCCTATCATTCACAGTCGTAGGTCGATTGAAATACGATTAATATGATGCGATTATTGTAATGAACGACACTTACTCCACATAATATAAATAAAATAAAAACATTTCTACGAGTCGAGTCGCGCGAAATCGGTCGTTGACTTTGACCTTGACTTTGACTTTCACTCGTGAAAAGACGGGGTGTTACATCTCACTCGACCCAGCTCGCTCTAGCCCACATTTCTCTCAATTTCTGTCGATTCTTATAAGTTTTCAACCTAAATCTTGTACTTTCTTGATCTACACGCACTCCTACACCTTTCTATCTTTCGAATCTTAACTTTTAACTGTGAAATCAGTGGATTTGAGGTGTTCTAGGATGATGTCATCAAGGTGTTCTTATGAACTTCATGTTTTGGCTTCAATCCACCAAGAACAACTTAGATCTGGACGATTTCCACATGAATAAACAAAGATCTTGCATAGATCTGAACATATTCATGATGAAAAGGATTGAAAGATGGTTTTCTAACTTTCTTTCAACTCTTTTACACTCAATTCACTCAAAACCAATAGAATCAGAGCTTGTTCTGATCTTCTACTCATTCCTAGTGAAGTATTAGTTCCATATCTGAATTCTATCAGAGATATATTGATTTCGGGTTTGAACATGAACTACCGACTCGAACCATGGACCGGTCGGACTAGGGTGATTCCTGTTCGGTCGGGTCACTTGAGCCGAGATAAGGGTTCTGTTGTTCAAGCAAGATATCAAAACGTCTCATTCAAAACTACAAAACTTCAAACGAAATCAAGTTACAAGACGATCCGACCGTTGGGACGGATTGCCGTCCGATCGGATTGCCATCCGATCGATCGGCCATCCGATCGGGTTGCACTTGGTTCCATAGTTAAACTTTTATTCAAACTATTCAAGGATCTAAACGTTGAAACGGATTACCATCCGATCGGATTGCCATCCGATCGAGCGACCGTCCGATCGTGTGACGTTTGGGGACTTGTATACTTAAACAATTTTCAACATGTTCAATATGTACGGATTGTCACCCGATCGGATAGCCATCCGATCGAGTGACCGTCCTGCTGTGAACTTGTTCTCAAAATGAGAAGCCTCGCCAATCGCATTGCTGTCCGATCGAACGACCGTTCGATCGACCGACCTGAAGGGTAGAAATACTTCTCTATTTTCAAAATGCTACGACGAAAACTTCAAAGTACAAACCATCATACACAAGCACATCCTCATCCAAACGAGGTGTCAATCCAATCTAATGGCCATCCGATCGGATGACCATCCGAACGGATTGTCACCCGATCGACTGGCCATCCGATCGGATTGCCATCCTATCCTTGGTACACCCATACCGTTTTACGCGCCACTCATCGTTTATGCTATCATTAACTGTTCAGGCTAAACTAACTCTAGCGCTCCCTTCAATCCATTAACTCTATCGCTGTGAGTATACTCGAGCCCTTTTTGCTTTACGCACTTTTGGGTGTTACATACGTTACTTATTCTAAATCACATTAAACAAACTACGCAATACTTTACCGCTAACCGCTACTGCATGTTATACGTGACTTGATGAATGCTTGTTTGTTATGTTTACACATAGATTGTTGTATACCTGCCTTAGCAACGATAGCACTATAGTTTGGACTAAGCACCTGTTCGCTCAGGGGTTGTTAAGGACAATTAATCACATGATTCACAGTGGTGAATATGTGTTATGAACTGCATTACGCAGTCAACCCGCAGTCATTGGTATTGATAGGATCATGTCGATAACTTACATGCTTCACATCACACGTTGTACGTGCTGGTTATGCGTAAACGATTTCGAACTCTACTATGCTATTGTCAAACTTGTATGCTCACCTTTACACTATGTGTATTGACTTTTACTTTAACGTATGTGGCAGGTGCTTAAGATGCTAGGATGCCTTGTTTGTTGTGTGATGAAATCGAGGCTAGGAAAGAGTCTAGAAATAAACGAACAAACTATCTATATTGAAATCTGAGTTGTCGAATCAGTACTTGTTTGTGAGACAATTATTTGTAATAACTGTTTTATTTGGATATGTTATGGTATGGGACATGACGTTTTAAATATCTGGTAACTAATAGTTGTTATGGATACTCATGGACAATCTGTTTCGCTCAGTGCCACGCCCCGATGATTCCGCCATCGGTTGGGGTGTGACAGTACATGTTAGTCTTGTAGGTAGCGTCGACCATAAGCACATGCGGGAATGCCCTCCACATTTCAAAGGACTTATCGTGACAGTAATGTACATGTTGAATGACGTTGGTGGAAGGTTCCGCCTGTATGTAATATGTCATCTTTTTTTCCTGGAGGATTTGTTCTAGCCGCTGCATGGGAGATGGTTTTTTCTCGAACTTCGCGGCCCTAATCTTTTGGCGAGCGTTGTGTATGTCTTTCGGAACACATTTGTTCTCAGGGTTCTGTTCGGTTACGGCCTTCCAGATTGTATGGGGTTGTATGTCTTGATCTGTCAGCTCTTTCACCAGCCTAAACTCATTAGTAGTAAGCCTCCTGGCATACGCATAACCCTCCAGATGTTCAGCAGGGCCGTGGTTGTGCGTCTCGTTAAAATTTTTGTTTTCAGATAATCTATCCGCTAAGCCCGACGACTTTGGTCGAGATGACCTATCACCATAAAAGGGCACGCGCATTTTTTGCTGTCGGTTTTCCTAACCGTGGCCTTACTCTCATGCTCGCCGCTACGACAACATTGGAGCCACACCCGATGATCCTTGGACCGTCTGGTAACAATAATGTATCCGTTGGCTAAACCCCTTCGTTTTACCCAACTTTCCAAATCATCGCGGGATAAAAAATCCTAAAAATATAACAAGTAATTTAAAAAAATATAACAATTTTGAATGTACTTTTTTAAAAATTCTTAAGAAAATATAACAATTTTAATTAATTTTATAAAAACGTAACATTTTAATTAATTTTATAAAAATATAACATTTTTTAATTAATTTTTATCCTATTTACAAAATATAACAATTTTGAATGTATTTTTTCTTTACAATTTTTTATTATTGTGCAAATTATTATTGTTTTTTATTGCAAGGAACGTGCGAATTGTGCATCGGTTTTGAAATGAACGAGGTAACAAGTATTAAAACACATAGAAATTGAGATAAAGTAAAAGAAAGGCTTGATAAGACATCGGATTGTTTTGGGTTTAGAAACTTCGACTATTCCAAAGTGAATCAAAAGTCCTTTCAAATTAGGAAACGTGCTTTAGCCTATAGGTAAAATACTCTCGTCGAGAAGCGATTAACGGTACTTTACCCTTCCAGTTACTACACGTCCCTAATCGATTGAAAAATCGAAACTTTGGCGGGATTGAAAATCGAGGAACGGGACTAGTCGACAAGATGCGGGTTTCACCCCTAACTTGAAGATTTCGTACCATAAGTGTGGTTGGTATTCGTCGGGTCAAGAAAGTTAATTCCGACACTTTGACGATGGTCCACTAGAGTTTGAATTGGAAACTTACCGTCAAGATGTGGATCTCACTCCTAACTTGATGGCGTAATTTCGTGCAAAATTGAATAAGCGGATTGAGAGTCATTCACCAAATTATGGGTTTCACGCATATTTTGGTGAAATCATCTCGTTTGTATAATACGAGTGTCTTCTACTCTTCAACGAATATTTTAATTAATATTTAAAGAAATATTTTAATGTATTTTTTTATAATATTTAAAAAATATAACAGGGTTAATTCATTTTATAAAAATATTTCATATAACATTTATTAATTAATTTTTATCCTATTTGAAAAATATAACAATTTTAATGTATTTTGTATTAACAATTGTATAATAATCTTTTAACAGAAAAAAATATAACATTTAACAAAAATATCGTTCGTACATGATCAGTTTTGTACGAAACTTCAGGGCAAGCGGGTATCTCGTCACCCAATGACTCTTGCACGGGTGGATCGTCACCCAATGACTCTTGCACGTAAGAAGGCTGACCAACGTCTTCTTGTACTCCCGAGGGACCACTAACGAAAACGTTATTGTCATATTCTTCCTGTCCGTACAAGGGAACGTAACCGGGTTCATAATACGGAGACCTATAACCTTGATCATGGCTACACGCGTTCAAATCTGGTAACAACGGTTGGCGGGGGATAGCAGACTAAAAAAACCAACGGGTAAAAGGTAATGGTAAGTTTAACGACGAATAGAAAAAAGTAAATATATATACTTAACTCGTTGAGGTCTGGCAACAACGATTCATTATGATGGGGACGATAGCCGGACACGACCTTGTGCACGTGATCATCATTTCCACCCCAATCGTAAGAATCAGGGACACTAGACCCCGCATAATACAAACAGTGTGCTAAGTATTTCATAAAAAAAAAAGCAGAATAAGTTAAAAAAATGATATACCACACTGCTATCCGAAATAAACGTGCTCGTGTCCGCCTCAGACGGCTCACCGATAACATAGTTGTACCAATACATGTTTGTTAGTGAATGTGAATATATAACAAAGACGATATATATATCGTCTTCTTCGTCGTTTAAATAGAGGAAGAATAATTCAAATTCAGAATTGAATACGAGTCGTATAGCCCTATACGTATAGGGCTTACGTCAATCACTTTACGTCACTCAATAGTGACAGAAAGCTGATCGTACTTTCTAAAAAAAGTGATACGCATCGTATAGGCTTATACGATGCGTATTACTTTAACCCCGTGAGACAGTGTCAGCCTTTGACTGACACAGAATTAATTAACCAACTCAATACGCATCATATAGTCCTATACGATGCGTATTGAGGGTGTCGATTTAATAAGCCAATGTGTGCCAATAATACGACCCTATTATTTTTCATTCTTTTATAGAAATATATGAATAACAGCGAAAAGGCCAAAAGTACAATCATGTCATGTCCCAAACATTAAATGCTCAATTATTTTAGGCCAATAATGGGAAAAAAATGTATATCGGGTAAATTAGCAAGCGGACATATATATAATATAGGAATGAAATGTAGAGTTTAATAAAAACGTATTATTATTGTTTTTTAAAGTTTGTCAATTGAATTTTTAATTGTTTTCGGAAAAAGGATATCTTGTTATCCTTTTGACACGTTACACATTAGTTTTAGGGTGAGAGGGGCACTCCCGTCGTAGGGGAGTCCCCTCTCTTACACATACCCAATCAGGTTATGCCACGTCAACTCCCCTCTTAAACTCCCCTCACACCCTCAATTTGATGGCGGCACTCCCCTCTTAGGGGACTTGTTTTTTTATTAAAAAAAAAAGAAAATCACTGATTGGTTGAAAATGAGGGTGGCCCACCATCTCCTCTCCTTCATGCGGTGAACTCACCCCGACCCCCCTCCCCGAATTGGGTCACCGCAGGGATGGCGGCGGTGTTCCCGCTGGGGGAATTGGGTCACCACAGCCACTCCCCGCTGGTGCCCCGTATACCCTTATAACATAAAAAATCCCATGATAGAATCTCTTCTGATAATTTTATAAATTATCAACAGAAAACGGTATTATGTGTAGGTTTTGAGTATATTATATTTGTTGTTATTGTCATCTTATTGCATATCATCAAGAGTCATGCTAATTGCACACGGCCAAAATTATTTTCACACCACAAAGCGCCGCACTTTGACCATAGCGCGGCGCTTAGATCGACAAAAGGTGACTTGATTGACGTTTGAGACATGAGTTACTGTTTGAGAGACATAAAGCTGATTATGAGGTTTGTCGTTAACCCTAAGCGCCGCGCTTTGGCCATAGCGCGGCGCTTCCGACCCCAAATTTCACCCATTTTACCTTATAAAAGCAACCTCTGAGACAGTACCTTTAATGTTCGATATATATTGCACTCAACGGTTACCTCATCGTATCTTGAAGATTTCCAAAGCTTTCCAAATTACTTGTGTTTCTTCAAAATAACGCGCGGTTTTGCTGTATTAGTTACGTGTCTTGAAAAAACGATGTCGTGGTTAAGCAACTATCTTTTCGGTCCATATTCTGACGAGTCAGTTGTTCCTGATTCTTACGAGGGGACCGCTATTTCTGACTCGTATGAGAAACCGGTCTCGTCCAACTTGAGGGAGGCAGAGGTTGTATCTGGCATTCGTTATCGTGATAACACGGTGACGTTGGATTTGAATACCCCTGTAGAGGACCCTTACGCACAACAAGGTTATTCGAATTTCGGTTACGGTGGCGAGTACAGCTTTGTACAGCAGGAGTGTGGTCCAAACGACAGTTACGGTTGTCAACAGAGCTTACAAGGTTATTCGAATTTCGGTTACGGTGGCGAGCACAACTTTGTACAGCCGGAGTGTTATCCAAACCACAGTTACGGTTGTCAACCGAGCTTTGAACATCAAGTATATTCGGACCTCGGTGACGATGGTGAGCCGGGGGATGTGTCTGTTGACGAGGAAGGCTGTTACCCGGTTACGTTTTCGTTTGATACAACGCAGACCTTTTCGTCACGTAAAGAGTTGGTGCGTTGGGTACAAGACACGGAAAAAGACAACGGTTACCTCATTGTGACTAAGAGGTCGAATAAAAGAGGAGAGAATTACAAGATTTGGTTTCAATGTACTTTTGGTGGGGAGCATAAGAGTATAGCTACACAGAGGAAAACGGGTAGCAAGAAAATAGGCTGCCCGTTCGAGATGATCGGGTTTTCGGAATCATCCGGAAGTGTTTGGAGGATCGAGGTGACGAAGGCGAAGCATAACCACACTCCTATTGAACACTTAGAGGGTCACGCGTATGCGAGAAGGCTTTCTTCGGAGGATTAAAAACTGGTTAAGGAACTGGCAGAGCAAGAAATTCCCAACCAAAGTATCTGGCGAACGCTGACAAAAAACAATCCGGCTAGATGTAACACCCTTGTCATTATTTAATGGTTTTTGTAAAGTATACGACAAACAACATGTAATTATGACTACATATACTTTGTAAAAAAATACGGGTTTGTTTAAACCTTACAATTTTAAAATAATACAACATAACATAATTGAGTACGTTGCTTAAACCTTTCAAAAGTTGTTTAGCAAACAGTTTACATCATAAACATTGTTTAAACCGAGTTAATTTATGCGGAAGCTTCAAGAGTATGTGTTCGGTTCTTCAAAAGTTGCTTGATCGTCACCCATAATCCTTGAGTACCTAAGACTGAAATGTTTACATAAACATTTATATTAGAATGCTTAGAAATGATACTTGATCGAAACTACGATCGAAATGAATTTGAAAATTTACAATTATATAAAATTTATAAACATTCAGGCCCTACCGTAACTTACGGTTTCACCGTAAGTTACGGTGGTCAATTTCCAATAATGATCCACCGTAAACCAGTAGACTCACACCGTAAGCTCCTGACCTCTACCGTAAGTTACGGTACTACCGTAACTTACGGTAGTCCTTGTAAATCCATCTTTTGGTTGCTTTGTTCATTATACTCAAGCCTAAATCTCGGATTTCGCTCTTTCTAACATACCAATACATTAGTTTCTCGAAATTCTAATATGTTACATATGAACCAATATCAAAGATCAATCAATCATATTCAAAATTTCATGCATATCACGTTATATCAATTTACTAATGTGCAAGGTTCAAATTACGGGTTTCTTATGAATTATTAACCCGTTTTACCTATCTACTCCTTTTGACCCGTGAAGGGAAGTTAAACACTTTTAACTATAAATCTATATATAAGCGTACCTGTCTCGGGTCAACATATTGACCCGTTTTTAAGATCTTGTCTCTATAATATGCTAATTCATAGCCTCGCTAATTCATAAACCAATTACCCTGCGAGCATGAGACTCGACATACACTTATTAGTTGTTAATTGTCAAATGGTATAAATATTACCATTGACCCGTTTGGTCTAGACTACCAAATATTTTGTGCTTAATATTAAATGGTGTTTATCCACCATTTCATTAAGTAACTAACTTTGGATTTATAATCATTTAGTTATGTCGCCCTAACCCATTTCTTACGCGTTTAATCCAACATAGGTTATGTCCTATGGTGTCGTTTTAAACTTCAACTCTTTTTCGTCTACACATGACTAATTCGTCGTTTTACTCTTTTTATTCGTTTAGGCTTACCTTAATAAGTAGCCATTCAAAACTCATTTTATATATATGTCATCTCGTGACCAATTACTATTTCGCCCATTTTACCATTAAACATGGTTTATCATTATTTTATATGTCCCGACCCGTTTCATTTCGTGTCGGAACCATATTTCAAATATAGCTTTTGTCGTATATACAACCTATGAATAAACACACAACTTACAAAAGAGGGCGTAAGCTTTACTTACCTTGCATCCGGTTAAGCTCTTTTTTCGCGTACTTGATCCGTTTGACCCGCTTCTTTCCCAAGTCTTCATCTAGCTTGTCTAGAGTCAAACTATCATCATCACAATTCGTAAGACGGTTAAATTAGTCATAATCATTTACGACTATTCCATCCTATGGGTTTTATGTCGAATTTATCATTCGTCCATATCAAGTTATCATTCGATCTAATCATTGGTCGGTTTGACTTTTTAAAAGTCAATTGACTTATCAACATATTCAAATGCACATTTGGTTCAATGAACTCACTTAGGCATATTTCATCCGACTCTTAACGAAATCAAATTTTACATACTAACTAGTAGCCGCGATTTCATTTAGGCATTTCATATCACTGAAAATGGGCTGTTTTTGGTGACTTGTTTAACCTGTTTACAAGTCTTCAAAAATTATGATTTTTTTATGTGGCGTACCTCTCAGAGGGTTAGACCTTGTGTTAAAATTTCAAAATCTAACTCTTTACCAAAAATTCGTAAAAATTCATTTACTAAGCTGCAATCAGATTCGTCACTTCTGACTGCAGCTTACGGAAATATTCATTAAAAATTCCTCGTTTATCCGATTGACGAAATTCCAATTGGCGGTTCTTTTAATCACTTAAAACTTTCTACAGTAAGAATTTGAGATCATAACTCAATTCCTAAATTGAGTTATGACATTCGTAATGGGCTGCAAATTCTGCCAGAAAACGCAGCTTAAACCTTTGGTACGGAAAAATTCATAAAACACTCAATTCTCGTCGAAAAAATGCGATTCCAGTGGGGTTTTAAAGATATTTCCTGGAATTACATTTTAGGCTCAAGAAACACATGTTTTTATCAGGTTTTGTTTAGGTTACAGCCAATATAAGTCGGCTGTAAATTCTGATCAGAAGCTGTTTGAATTCAGCTTTCAATTAAAGTATGTTCATGACATCCTAACACTAGTTTTAGCAAATCAAAACCCTAAAAACATCTCATATATGAATTTATCATCAACAAAATCTGAATTTACTTGGGCTAAGCATTATTTCAACATATACTTGTCTAGGATTTACTCCTAGACACTATATTGTTCCTATTCCATCCATATAACAAACATGCATCAACAAATCTCGAATTTCTCTAAGTTCATCAGAATTTCAAATAGAGATTTCCTATCAAAATTCACATACCTTATGATCTTCTTGCAATGGGGATCACTAATCTATGCTCGGATTTCGTTTTGGACTTGATTTGGACCTTCAATTTGGAGGATTTTGTGAGAATTAGGGTTTGTGGAGAAACCCCTGGTCGCCCCCTGGTTCTGTTCGATCCACACACAAGTGTGTGTTACTATTATATTTTTTTTTTGTTTTAATTAAAAACTAGTTTGCTTTTTAACACCTTTGGCCCCTCAATTATTGTCAGGTTCTTACTTTAGGTGTTTTTAACCCACTCACATACCATTATGAGACTTTTAATTAACTAGGTTGATTATTCCTAGTTAACTTAGTTAGTTCCGGGAGTTGTAACCCGTTTATTTTATGTCCCGTTAACTCGGGTCTCTTTTTTTTATAAACTTTGTCTTCTCAAAGTATTTATCCTCTTTCCAATTAATATTAAGTTTATTTATTTAAATTCCTAATACTTACCGGGTTAATTTTTACCACTAACGGTATTTTACCCGTCATTACTATTAACGCGGTTTGATTACCAAACCCGTTTTTGGGGTGTTACACTAGAAAGCTTATTCCGAAAGATATACACAACGTAGTTCAGAAGATCAACGCCGAAAAAAATGTCGGTAAGTCTCCGATGCAAAAACTTGAAAACATTCTTCTCGAAAAAAATTACACTTATTACATGCGCACGAATGAGATATCGAACGAAGTTGAAGATGTCTTCTTTGTTCACGAAAGATCATTCACTATGTGGTGTGCCTTCCCGCATGTGCTAATGATTGACGCCACCTACAAAACGAACATGTACAACCTGCCATTTGTTCAGGTCGTAGGCATGACGTCGACAAACAAATCGTTTACGGCTGCTTGTGCGGTAATTTCCGCTGAGAAGTCAGAGAACTACCTATGGGTGTTGCAGAGGATCAAGTCTATGCTGGTAGGATGTATGGAACCGCGCGTGATTTTAACAGACAGGGATTTTGCGCTAATGAACGCGTGTGAACAAGTTTTTCCAAAAGCGCGTAAGTATCTTTGTCGGTTCCATATTCAACAAAATATTAATAAGAATAGCAAGAAGAAATTCTCTGACAAGGAGTGGAAAGAATTCGTACGTAGATTTTGGTTATTGTGCGAGTCTACGACCGAGGAAATATAAAGGTATAACTTGGAAAACCTTGAAGCACAGCTGAAAGAAGATGACCGAGAACGTGGGTATTTCTTACATAATTATGTTCAAATTTTATATAATAACAAAAACTGACTATTTACGTTTTTTAATTTTTGAGGTTTTTGATTATTTGAAGAAATCCTGGTTGGATCCGTACCGTGATAAGTTTGTATCTTGCTGGATTAACAAAACTATCAGCTTTCACCAAACTACGACCAACAGGGTTGAGGGCATGTATGCAACACTAAAAAGTCACTTTCCAAGTCATCGCAACACACTGGATAAACTTGTACTGTATGTTGATCATGTTGTTGATAGACAATACGCCGAGATTAGTAGTAGCTTTGAAACAAGCCTCCGAAAAGTGATCACGCACCACAAGAATCAGCCCATGCTTGCATATATTCTCAGAAAGGTTTCAATATATGCGATTGAGCTTTTGAGTAGGGAACTAAAACGTAAGGAATACGGGTTGAGAGCCTATGGTGCAAGCTGTGGTTGCCAACTTTTTACCAGCTGTGGTTTGCCATGTTCCTGTCGTTTGGAAAAGTTGGAAAATCATGGTAATTAATATCTTTGACCTTTCTCGTTATGATTTTGCCACCTAATTTGTTTTCGTCCACAGGTCAGCAAATCCGTATCACACACATAGACGTGTTCTGGAAGAAGCTTGACTTCAAGCCTGCAAAGACTAAGATAGAGGATATCGATGTAGACGCGGAATTTGAAAAATTGAAACAACAGATCGATCCAACACCCCCTCAAGTGAAAAGGAGCTTCTTTGAAAAGTTTCACCAAATCCTCAATCCAGGGAACAATAACAAAAAACCTCCTGCTGTTCTGAAGAAAACTCGTGGTCGCCCAACATTGAAAACGCAGGAAGAAAGAAAGGTTGAAGCCGCTAGAAAAAGCTCGTACATTCCGTCGGAAGAAACTTGGGTCGAGGCCTCAGACGATCTTCCCCGTCACAGCTCGTACATATCACCCGAAGATTCTAGAAGACAAAAGAATACCAAACCGATCAACCTACACCCTGATTTCCCGATGATCAAGCTCGGTCCTAAGACGGATATAGCGATCCGCAACTACGCATCTCAGATTCCCGAAGTGATCCATCCATACATCGTTAGAATAAAGGACGTGAAACCAGATGGTCATTGTGGGTTTCGATCGGTGGCTGTTGGGTTAGGAGTGAAACAAAATTCATATTTGATGATCCGGAAACAACTTATAAAGGAGTTACGTACGAACGAATCGCTTTGGAGGCAGGTTTTCGATCCGGAAAACATAGGACATTATGATGCGCTGGTTAGACGGATCGATTTCAAGGGGGTGGGACGAGCAGATATCGAAAATTACATGACGATGCCTGACACGGGGTTTCTTATTGCCCAACGATACGGTGTGATTGTTCACACCTTCGACATGCGTGGGAGCGATACAATTTTCCCTCGCTGGGCGGGCCAAACGAAGCTGAGGAACCTCACCAGGTGGTTGCGGTTGTGTTCGTCGACCATGGGCATTTCATACATGTAGAGCTTGGAGGTTGTTATCCAATGCCTCCCCCAAACCCACTCTGGAGAGCGAACAGAACAGAGCGCGCAGCAGCCTGGCATACATTATACAGGGATCAGATTAACGCGTACGAAATGCTTACGTATCGTGCCCCTGACCTTAATGTAACCCCATATGTTCACGATGTATGTTAAATGTGTTTAATAATAATCACGTTTGTGTTTGTTCAATATATGCGTTACATCACGTTAAAAACCGAAGGTCACCGGCGCGACCCAAAATGTCAATATACATCATAATACTACAATTAATGACAATATACATCATAATACTACAATTAATGAAAAAATACGTCATGTTCATGTACGGTAGTCGGCTGATACACATAACACCTCTCACAGGAGTACTTGTGCTTTCAAACCAAAATGATACAATATAACGGAATAAGACATCACACGTAACCGATTTGATCCGGAACGTGCAGTATAGTCCATATATAATAAAAAATAATGTATAACGGAAAAAACGTAAAATTTAGACTATTATCGACGCGTTTGTGAATTAAAAACAATTTTAAAAAAATAAAAAAAGGCCCTAAACGCCCCGCTTTGACCTAAACGCCCCGCTTTGGCCTCAAAGCGCCGCGCTATGGCCATAGCGGGGCGCTTCGAACCCTCGTTTAAACTAAAGCGGGGCAGCTTCTCCCCCATTTCAAACCCCACACACAAACACACACACAAGGTGCGATTTACACACACTTGAGCCGGATCATCAACGTTTTCAAGCTTTCAACCGCTAAAAGGTACGATCTAACTTCATTTATTGTTTTGGTTCAAGTTATGTGTTTCAGTTTGTTAGATTTTTGTTTGATTTGGGCGTTTGGATCGATCAGGTGGGGCTGTTCTTCATCACGAAGAACCAAAGCGCCGCGCCGAGGCCAAAGCGCGGCGCTTTGGTTCATGTTTATTATTATTTTTATATTATTTTTATTTGTTTAATATTATTTGTTTAATATTATTTGTTTAATAATATTTGTTTAATATAATTTGTTTAATATTATTTGTTTAATAATATTTGTTTAATAATATTTGTTTATTATTTAAATTTAATATTATTTGTTTATTATTTAAATTGTTTAGTAATATTATTTTTTTATTATTTTATATTTAATATTATATTTTCAACGTGCAGGGATGGATTCCTCCGATGACGAGATTGAGCATATGGAGGCTGAGGGAGATGTGGGAGAGGAGGGAGAGACGGCATGTCCGTACCTGCAGTTTCCGCAGAGGTCACGGGCGAGGGGGAGATGCGCTAGGTTGCGCACCATAGAGATTGGGTCGCACGTAGGAATAGACTGGGACCTGCTGGAGACCGTGGGAGAGGCCGCGCGGGCGCGTGATATAGTTGGACTGGATACTCCTTGGTCGCGCCTATTTGAGATAGCGATGGAGGACTCGTACCCTGAGCTTACGGTCGAGTTTCTTTCCACGTTTACATACGCGCCGCATCCGGCGGATTACGTGGAGGACCCAGATTTTCCAGTTCACGAGGTTACATTCCGTCTCGCCGGTCAGGAGTTTGAGATGAGCGTGCGGCAGTTTGCTGTCCATACAGGTTTGTACACAGAGGCCGAGCTTGATACTGATTTATATACGCAGGCGGTTAGGATGATGGACAGGCAGACGCTTATCAGTTTCTGGAGGGCCATTTCCAGGGTTCCCTTTGGGAAATCCTGGCAAAAGGCCACCACCATTAGAGACCCTTTGTTCCGATACCTGCACCATGTTATCGCGGCAACTATCGTGCCGCGGGGTGCCAGCAGGGAGAATGTCAACCTCAGTGACCTTTTCTTTCTATACTGCCTACTGCGACGCCAGCCCTGCGATCTAGCAGCCTGCCTGGCAAATTACTTTGCCACAGCATACCACCGGCAGCTCCGCGGGTACGTGCACACTGGCTCATACATCACCGCCATCGCACGCTCGCTCGGGCTCGTGCCCGAGCATGATCCAGAGCTGTCCGATCCGGTCCCGTCTACCAGGTTGGGCCGCGCGTCAGTTTCTTGCATGCAGATCACCCGTACCTTTGATGTTGGTCTGAGGTTTAGGGGCGGAGACGGGCTGATTTGGCAGCCGGAGGTGGTGCCGGAGGTCATCCCGGTTGTTATTGAGGTGAGGCCTGGAGTGTTTGCCCCTCCTGATGTTCAGGCGGCCGCTCGGCAGGCTCGGCTACAGGCTCTGGGACTCGATCAGTTCCCGGGCCAGCCTCAGGCTGAGGCTCAACCTCAGGCTCAGCCTGTATTAGAGGATCCGGCTCAGGAGGATCATGTCGAGGAGATCCCGGTACCACCAGTTCAGCCAGCTCCTGAGCCGCCACAGTACCCGCAGCACGTTTACGCTGACCTGCCTCCGGTAGCGCGTGAGGTGGCTCGGGACTTCGACCGGCGCCTCAGACGCCAGGGCGCACGCATTGACTGGATCGTCGAGACGCTCGTTGCTCTATGAGAGCTCGCTGGGTTGCCTCCACTTCCCCTCCCACCGTCCCCACCGCACGAGGATTAGTACCTTAGTTTGTTTGTATAGTGATTTGTTATGTATTATGTACTCAGTTGTACCTTTTTGTTTTGTATGTACAAACTGATATATATAAATCACGTTGGTTTTGGATTGTTTACGTTTAATTCTTATGGCTTTTTGTACATTTTATTTAACGTGTTCGTTTAATTTAACAAAATAAACAAGGTTAACAGTTTATAAAGACGCACTTATATTATATACGTTCTATAAAAAATAATGACGTAAAAAACGTAATTATAAAACAACTATAAATTATATGTAACTAATATTTTATAATAATAATAAAACTCAAATACAAATTTTTCCTCCAAAAAACACTATCAAACTAACCCACATCCCACCTATTTCAAAAAAAAAAACAACACAAACTCCTGCCCACGCTTTTTGTCTTTTTACACACTCAAAGCGCCCCGCTTTGGCCATAGCGGGGCGCTTTGAGTGTGTAAAAAGACAAAAAGCGTGTGTGAATAGACCCACCTGATCGGAGTGTCGCGCTCCGGTCAAAGATAATATTTATAAGCCCAAATTACCCTTAACAAATAGTTAGTGGTAGTAAGGGGTCGAACCACGAAGAGTATGTGGTTTGTGTATGGATTCGAATGAATTAAGAACAATTGTCACAATTATGAAGCTTGCCAGATATTTTTGTATTTTTGTTTAGGAGAAAGATGTGATTTTAAACTAAGTGAATTGATTAGACTGATTAACAACTAATGATTAACGATTGCGAGAAATTTGGATACTAGAACAATAATAATAAAAAGGAATCACACCCAGTTTCGGTAATTGTTAACCTAGGATTTCTACAAGTTTTAGTTTCAACTCAAATGCATTTGATTAACGGATTTAGTGTACCGTGACTTAGGTGCTACTAACTATCAACGCCCCGAAGAACGGACAAAAAGACACTTTGTAATCAACACAAGTAAATCCTAACAAAGACAACGTACAATTACATATCACCGTTTCGCAAAGTCATAACTTTTAACATCGCTCGACAATTCACGAATTCGTAACAAATGTAATACTATTGTCGAAAGTTTCAAAAACCAAATACAAATTGTCACTAAGATGAAACAAGAACAAATTGAAACCCTAAAATTAACAACTACCTACACCGGGGTGAAACCGAGATGATTAGCCGCTCATGGTTGATGCAACTTGATCACCGGATGATTGGAATGCAAAGGAAGACATCTTGAAGCTTGAAAAGTGTATGAATGGTGAATGATGAATGTTTGGTGAAGAATGATAGTGGTAGAAGGATTAGGGTTTTTGGAATGATTGATTGTGTAGATGGATTGATAATGATTCTTGATGATATTGTGATGTCGAGATGATTGAAGGTGGATGGTAGGTGAATTGTGGCTCCAAGATAGTGTTTCAAACTCAAAACAAGTGTAACTCCCCGAATTCCAAGCCCCTTGACCAATAGAAATCGACTTCAACACCCAAGGATCAGAATTTCATGTTTTTGAAAACCACTGCCCGTCGCCGACGGGTCTGACCCCGTCGCCGACGGGTTCCCTATTCTTCATGTTAGCCGACGGCTAAAATAACTGGATACGGACATTTCTGGCTTACGGCCATATTCAGGGGGCGTCGCCGACGGGGCCCAGGCCGTCGGCGACGGGCTCTCGTTTGCGAAATTCTTGTTTTTCGTTCCCAACATTCCCGGTTGACCCGTAACGCATCCTGGTGCTCCGATTTCCGACCCGGTGACTCGTAAAGCTCCCGAAAAGCTCCTTAAACTTCGTTAAACCTGCATAACACAAATCTTATTAAAAGTAGGCCATTCAAGATTGAAACTTATGTAAAAACACAAAGTTACACAATAACGAACACGAGTTTTCAACCACGTATCACCACCCATCATCAAACCATGTGCTATTGTTGTCCTTATAAGACACTGCACATATATCCATCCAGTTAACAATTTTATAAACAGATAGAACAGAGAACAGAAAATAAATACAGTATAAAAAATAAAAATAAAAAGAAATTTACCTATATATACAAAGACCATGGCAGGGAATAGTGTTTCCCTGCCATTGGTCGAAATGGGCGGCCGCTAGGGCTGTTCATGAGCCGAGCCGAGCCAGGCCAAGCTCGGGCTCGACTCGATTATAAACCGAGCTGGCTCGGCTCGGATTTGAAACCGAGCTGAAAATCTAAGCTCGGGCTCGTCTTGGTTTTAAACCGAGCTAGCTCGGCTTGGTTTGGCTCGATTTTATAAAAAAAAAACTAATATATACCTCTTAAAATTTAATAGCCTAAAATATTATTCAATAATTTAAAAGAATATATTCAAAATAAGTTCAAACTAATACAATTCAAACCAAAATCAAGTTTAACAACGCAAAATAAGTTTTAATTTCAATAAAATACAATATTAGTTCATTAGTATGGTAATCAATCTTCAAATATGCCATAAATATCAAATTACAAACCTATATACATGTAAATAATAATCAGTTTTTTTGTAATATATTATAATGTATATGAAATTAAAACTTATTATAAGTAAAATAATTCGAGCTAAACCGAGCCGAGCTACAAAGCGAGCCGAGCCGAGCTAGGCTCACTTTCTAACCGAGCCGAGCCGGCTCGGCTCACTTTTAAACCGAGCCAAATCGAGCGAGCTTTTTTCGAGCTAAATCCGAGCGAGTTTCGAGCGAGCTCCGAGCCGCGAGCTTTTTGAACAGCCCTAGCGGCCGCCCTCCTCTATTAGACCAACAATTTTATTATTTTATATCCACTTTAAAATTACGGTTTTGCCCCCAGTTTAAAATTACGCTTTTCTCCCAACTAAAAAATATAATAACCCTTTTGCCAGCAGTTCAAAATTACGATTTTGCCATCGGTTCAAAAAATTACGATTTTGCCCTCAGCTTTTTATTTTCTACCCGCTTTAAAATTACGGTTTTGCCCCCAGTTTAACATTACGTCTTCGCCCTCAGTTCAAAATAAAATTATGCTTTTGCCCCCAGCTCAAAATTACGATTTTTTCCCTCGATTCAAAATTACGATTTCACCCTCAGTTTAAATTTACCTTTTTGTCCACAGCTAAAAATAAAATTATAGTTTTCCCCTACCTCAAAATTACGATTTTACCCTCAGTTCAAAATTATGATTTTCCCCCGGTTCAAAATAAAAATATGACTTTACACCCAGCTAAACCGAAAATACGATTTCACCCTCGGTAAAAAAATTACCCTTTTACCCTCAGCCAAAATTTCGCTTTTGCCCCACTTCCAAATAAAGTTTTGTTTTTCCCCCGGCTCAAAATTACGATTTTACATCAGTTTATTATTTTATACCCACTTTAAAATTACGGTTTTTCCCTCAGTTTAAAATTACGTCTTTGCCCCCAGTTCAAAATAAAATTACGCTTTTGGCCCCAGATAAAATTTACGCTTTTTCCCTCGGTTCAAAATTACGATATCACCCTCCATTCAAAATTACGTTTTTTTGCCCCCAGTGCAAAATAAAATATGGTTTTCCTCTAGATAAAAATTAGGATTTTACCTTCGGAAAAAAAAAATTGATTTTTCCACAAAGTAAAAATAAAAATATGACTTTGCCTCCAGCTAAAAAACGTGTCAATGAGCTGCCTAACAATTTTTTTACTTTTTCTTTCTAGCAAAACTATGGTACTGTTTTTTTAATTGGTTAAGAATTATTCGGCAATCACCCCGCAACGCGGGCGGGTCAACACCTAGTTACAATACGTTTACAAGTTCTCACTTATTTACTTCCGATTTTCGCAGCTATTTAAGTTTTAAACATATAACTTAAGTGTTGAATTCTCATTTATTTTACTTCATTTTGGATACTATTTGATTCATTGCGAAACTTTCCCGTGTTAGAAAACAAACCTAGTAATCAATAATTATAATAACAACTAGTATTGTACAACTTTTATTATTATACTATGCTTTTTATAAGTGATTTCTAAATATTTTTGGCTTTAATGGTAAAACGAATATCAGTACATGTTTTAATAATACCGATACCGGTATCGACATCATAGTACTTGTATTGGCTATAGCTTACGATACAAACAAACAAAAAACTTTATTTTGATTGCAGTTCCATTTTCTAAAACAAATAAATACAACTGCGTATTTAGTTTTTTTTAAGTTAGCGAATGGAAGCTATTAGAGAGAATCAAATTAAATAAAAAAACAAATTAATCTAGGACCTATATTATTTATAGTACAGTTGGTGAAATTGAAACATAAAAAAAATCGTCATTGTTCATATAAACCTGTATAATTAATAATATATAGAAATTACACATAATCATGTGTGTTCAAAGTTAGTAAAACGTAGTTTTTCACTAAATTACTTATATGAATGGAGACTGAACATAGCATTCAAATGTAATTACAACTATAATTTTAACAACCGAGTCTTGCACATAGTAGGCGCTACCCTTTGAACATGCTCTTGTGAAGCATACTTAGTTGTTAGTAGAGCTAGACGTCTTTGAACTAATGGTTGTTTGTATAAACGACACAATGCACATTCACGCACGAGTCACGACACCCTTTTACTTGATGGGACCTCCGGTCAACTAGGTTAGATTTCCCTCATATTACCCTTCTCACGAGTTTTAGTTTCATTCATCCTGACAATATGTAAATTGGTTCTATGCTTAGTCCATTCACAATCGGATCCGTAATGTTATCCTTTGATTTCACATAGTAAACAGTGATAAACCATTGTTGAGAACAGTTGTCGCATCGTATTGTGTCTACGTCATACGTGCCATTGACTTTCCATTATACACTTCATTATGAATGTCCTTTTCATGTAGGTCTAGTTACAATAGCAAGTACGTGATGTTTTTCATGTCAAATGTAGATGTACAAGTTCACGGATGTTGATGTAGCATATATTGGCCTCGCCTGGCAGCCGTAGTAATCATCATTTGTGGAGGTGGCCAGTGGCGGATTCCACTGGGTTCCTTTTGGTAGTTTTTCACTAATTTTCATTATTTTTTCCCAAATCATACAAGGTTTACGTTAATTTTTTTCATTTTCTTCTTCGAATCGAATGGGTTCCTGTAAACCCATGGAACCATGCAAAATCCACCCTGGAGGTGGCTCAGTATTCTATGTTGATAATTGTAGTATAGATAATAATATTAGCAGTCGGATATTACTGTGTTAGGTAGTCATGAGCTTACCTTTTAAAAAAATTAAAATTAAAATGACCGAATCTCTTTCGTCGTCGCAATAATGTTATGCTTTCCCCACCAGAAACAAACTTTTGTTTATATCAAGATTCACCACGTAACATGATATTGCTTTTTCCTTGTCTGTCAACGTATCTCCATATCATATCTCTCTTCTTTAACTTCTTCTGCGTCTGCCTGCCGACATCTATTATCCACATAAACCTTTTTCCTTAAAATATATCATTTTAATTCATATTTTCAATAGTAATCAATGCATTGCTTTATTTTTTCATGTGAATATATACAATATCATTGAAATAAACCAAAAAAGATATGTAAAATTTGAAAATCCAGTTCAACCAAGAATCTCAATCTAGTTTGCCAATTCAAACTCCTAGTGTCATCTTTGAGGTGTGATAACGTTTAGGACCATGAGGTTCTGGACTTGATTCTCACAAGAGGGTTTTTCCTAAATTTATTGGGTTTCCTCCTAAACTGGTGTATAACGGTTTGCGTCATAACTAGTCGGCGCAAATAAAGATTGTTCAAAAGTACTCAACCGATTCAGTTATGTAAGCCGATTCCTGGTCCAGCTCTGATTATTAAAATACTAGTACACGACCATGGCTTTATAGCCTAGTGGCATCTTGCGGATGGGATAAGGCTTTGGAACCAATACGTCATGGGTTCACTTCCCACAAGGGGGTTTTTCCCATATTTATTGGGTTTTCTTCTGAATTGTTGTATTGGCATTATGACTAGTGGAGATGAATATGATTGAGTGGTTCCGCTGATAACACAATTATAATCTGATGATCCGTTAGTTATCCAAATTTGCCATTTAAAAAAATACTGATACACAAATGTTTTCACACATTTTGAGGTGTGATAAGGTTTAGGACCATGAGGTCCTGGGCTTAATTCTCACAAAAGTGGTCTTTCCCAGATTTATTGGGTTTCTCCTAAACTGGTGTATAACAGTTTGCATCATAACTAGTCAGCCCAAATAAAGATTATTCAAAAGTACTCAGCTGATTTAGTTATGTAAGCCGGTTCTTGGTCCAGCTCTGATTATTAAAAAACTGATACATGGCCATGGTTTTATAGCCTAATGGCATCTTGCTGATGAGATAAGGCTTTGGGAGCAATAGCTCATGCGTTCAATTCCCACAAGGAGGTTTTTTCCATATTTATTGGGTTTCCTCCTTAATTATTGTATAAGCATCAGAACTAGTAGAGATGGATATGGTTAGGTGGTTTTGATATTACACAATAATACTCCACTAGTTTAAATAATATTATACATCAAATTATACATACATTCCACTAAAAAACAACTCCATCAAATTATACATACATTCCACTAAAAAACAACTCCTATATCAATATATTTTCACTAAAAACAAATACTTTTTCTCTCTCCTTTTCAATTAAATAATATTATCATTACATTTTTCTCTCTCCTTCACTCACAACCACTTTTAATATATATTAAAAAAATTATACTTGGTGAACAGTGCCCCCCCAAATATACAGATGAACAGTACATTTTCTCTCTTCTCCACTCACAACCATTTTTTATACCCTTTATAATATAAAAACTACCCCTCACATATTTTGATGGTTTGGATGAGAATACTCTTAGTGATCTAAATTTGCCGTTTTAAAAAAATACTCGTACACAAATGTTTTCACACAATCTGAGAGCATTCTCATCCAATCCATCAAATTATATATACATTCCTAGGGCTGTAAACGAACCGAACGAACACGAACAAGCCCTTGTTCGTGTTCGTTTGTTAAAAACTATATGTGTTCGCGAACCGTTCACGAACACTTATCGAACGGGATTTTATTTTTGTGATCGTTTGTTAAGGAAATGAACTTGTTCGTGTTCGTTTGTTTTTGTTTGTTAATTTTAGGCAACGAACGTTGACGAACACAAATGAGCACAAACTAATGTTCATGAATACAAATGGAAACAAACGAACACAAACAATCATTCATGAACATAATATATAATACACTGACACTTATTAGATATTTCATTTGTCTGAATTTTGATATATTTAAATAAATATAAAAACTAAAAACACTAATGAACAATCGAACACAAGCGAACACGTTACCGAACGTTCACGAACATAAACGAACGAACGCAACCTCTGTTCATGTTTGTTCATTTAACTAAACGAACGGAATTTCTTGTTCGTGTTCGTTTGTTTAATAAACAAACGAACA
Source organism: Helianthus tuberosus (assembly GCA_030545235.1). Taxonomy (NCBI): domain Eukaryota; kingdom Viridiplantae; phylum Streptophyta; class Magnoliopsida; order Asterales; family Asteraceae; genus Helianthus; species Helianthus tuberosus. The sequence goes on along the minus strand of CM060383.1, from coordinate 32,709,450 downwards.
CAAACGAACTTCCCGCCGAACGTTTTGTTCGTTTACAGCCCTATACATTCCACTAAAAAACAACTCCTATATCAATATATTTTCACTAAAAACAAATATTTTTTCTCTCTTCTTTTCAATTAAATAATATTATCATTACATTTTTCTCTCTCCTTCACTCACAACCATTTTCAATATATATTAAAAAATTATACTGAGTGAACAGTGTCCCCCCAAATATACAGATGAACAGTAACATTTTCTCTCTCCTTAACTCATAATCATTTTTTATACCCTTTATAATATAAAAACTATCTCTCACATATTTTTTTTTGAGGGTTTGGATGAGAATACTCTGAGGTTTCATCCTCAACTAAAATCCATATGTTACTTTCCCCGTGTGCAACCCAACAAACTACTATTAAAATCAATGTAGACTAGAAGCTAAAAAGTAGGACCCAACAGAAAAATACATAGACTTTAAAGCTTTGTTAGTTTTTTTTTTTTTTTCTTTCTTTTTAAACGGCATTTTCTTTTTTTACCCATGATCTTAAATCAAGTGCCCATAGAGGCATTACCTCTCTTGTTGAGTCATCAACCCCAAAAATATTTAAGAGTAAGACTATGGGATATGGGGCTTGAGTTGGGGCGTGGGTTAGGGGAAAACGCCCAAGCCACCACCCCGGGTGGGCTTGGGTTGGGGCGTGGCCCTTGGGGCTTGGGTTTCAAGCCGGGCGTGGGGCGGGTCTAGGAAGCTGACATGGCGGGCTCTTAATGACCAATTCAAACTAGCCGTTGGGGGGATTTAAAAAAAAATCATTTATAAATACCTTACCATGTTTAACATTTTTCTCACACAATATCAAACACATAAAACACAATCTTGCCATGACTTCTTCAAGTTCAAGTGTATCGTCATCATCATCTGACGATGGTGCGGAAATATTTCTACAAATCTTGCCAGAGTGGGGGGTTTTCGTAAAATCGTTCACAAGACACGGTACCACAGATCCAAAGAGATTAAAGTTTAATAGGGTTCAGATGGCTGCACGTAAAGACGCAGAGCGAGCATTCGGTGTTTTGAAGAAAAGGTGGCGAATATTGGCAATGCCTTGTCGACTATGGGACAATGATCAGATTGGAAACGTGATGTACACATGTATCATTCTTCACAACATGATTTTGGAGGATGAAAGTAGAGCGGTCGTTACCTACTATGATGACGATGGCCCCCAACCAGGTAACGTAACAGACGAAGATAAAGCGGCAAATGAATTTTTGATCAAGTCAAGGGATATACATCACAACCTTCGATCTGATTTGGTGGATCATGTTTCAACGATGCCTGGGTTCGAAACCGACGAAGACGACGAAGAATGATAGTTTTTTATTTTGATAATTATTTTGTATTTTATGTAGTTTTAATGGTTATAAATATATATATATTTAAAAAAAAAACTGATGTGGCTTGACCACGCCAGCCAAACCACGCCCACCATACCCCATAAAAATGGGTTTGTGAATTGAGTTTTCAAATTACACGTGTCAACCCATGCCCCAAACCCCCGCCCCACCATACCCCATGGCAGGGGCGGACCTACCTCTTTGGTAGGGGTAACCTCCGCTACCCCTTGTTCGGAAAAAAATTGGAAAAATTAGTGTAAATTTTGGAAAAATTTGACGTTTTTTCGATTTCGTTACGGCTTATTTATAAAACGTTACCCCTTGGTCGGAATCCTAGATCTGCCACTGCCCCATGGTCTAAATTGTCATATTTTAGTTCATGAGATTTGACCAAAATTGTCACTTTAGTCAAAATAGTTTTTTTCTTTCCATTTTAGTCCAAATAATTTTGTTTTATGCCATTTTAGTCCTTCACTCTTGTCATTTTTTGCCATTTTAATAAGATTTAACAAAAAAAATTATTAAAGTGAATTTTAGTCATTTTAGTAAGATTTAACAAAAAAATTAACAAGGTTTGACCTTAGTACTCAACATTGTAACAAATTAGAACATTTATACTTGATTTTGCAACAAAAAACCATTAATACCCGACATTGACAGAAACCACAAGGACCAACGGTGTAATTTTTTCTTAAAATTGTACTACTAAGGTCTAAGATATGTGGATAAAATGATAAATAACCAAAGAGCATATAAATGGACATAAACGAGCGTTTACGAGCATAAATGAACTAACATTATATGTGTTTATGTTCGTTTGTATAACTAAATGAAGCAAAAATGTTCATTTGTAAAGCTAAATGAATACACTTGTTCATGTACATTTGTAAATTAGATTAAGGAACCTTCTGGCGAACGGTTCACAAAATATCCGGTTCGTTTACAGACCTGCTTACATTAGTAGACTTTTCTGAAGCAGCAATCATAATATATAGAAATTACAAATACACTGACCATTACATTAACTGTTTTTATAGAAGAACAACAGCCAAGTACCATAATTCCGTTAACTATGTCATATGGCCTTCTCAACAGGCTTATCATCATCAATTGAGATGCTGGAGGAATACTTTTTGATTCTTAAGGAAATAAGAATGCTAGAGGAAATGCCCATCATAGGAAACACATATGACCAGATGTTTGACTTGTTTGACTGGGACCCAGTGGAGGTAGCAACGGCGGCACCAGCAAGACTACCGATGGATGTGTTTTGTAAGATCATAGGCAAGCACCCGAGGACGGTTGGAGCCAGAAAATCCTTAAAAAACCGGACATTCGTAGCAGCTAAAGCATAATTGATTATGTATGAGGGTATGGGAGAGAAACGGGCCAGAAGAACAAATTTCCAACCGTCACGTTCGACTCCCCTTGAAAGCACATGGAAATATTTGTTTTCATGTGCCCACCGTGTCGCAGAACTAGAACTTCGGAAAATAAGCCTGGAAGAAACCTTAAGATCATTAAAATCATTACAAGAAAGATGGAATTTCTTATAAAGAATCGGGTAATATTATTATCATAAAGCATAAATGTTGCTATGATTCTTGCATCAAAGAACCATACTGAAGACATGACTTACACTAGGGGATTAAGACAAATGTGTGCTTCCCATGATTAGTCGGTAACATACAACATACACCACCAAAGACATACATAATGCGTTAAACCATGTTGCAAGGAAACAGATGCATGATTGATGATATATGGATATCAATATTAATAGATTTAAAAAAGTGAAGAATACAGCGGTTCATTTATACATACATGTGTGCATGCATGTATGTAATGTATATATACAAATTGAAAACCAAACAACTAAAATAAGTTAGATGCTTATTATTCATATAATAACTACGCAAAACTAATCAACTAATACAGCAACTAGAAACTACTAATATATCTGACAAATTTCACATGGGAGGCTTGAGGGAAAATACCCATGTGCAAAGAGAGTTGGGTTTTGTTCAGGCACACACCTCCTTTTAGTTATATAAAAATGATAAATCAGCCCTATGTATGCTCGCGTACATGTAAACAACACATATATGGTTGAACTATTTTAAGTAAACAAGGCAAAGATCGAGTCATAAAGAATACAAGATCAACTCAAGCTTAGAGATCAGAAGAAATCAATATCCAATGAAGCCTGTAAATGTATTAGATTGCCCTTTTAAGTTAAATATCTCTCATATATACAAGCACATACAATTGTTGCATAAGCATGAAATATTTACCCCACGTGTTTGATAGATCAATGAAGCAATACTTAGATTTCAAAGCATGAAACAGTTATGGATAATTTAAATTTCAAAGATCAAATAATATTCTATAATCTCTTCACGAACACTACAAGAGATATTTGGCTCCAAGTTCCTTACTTGTATTGTGCACTAACCCTAGAAGCAAAACTGTATGAAATTCATCCATGAGATTCTTCTAGAAAATCTTGGCACATCAAAACTTTGATAGCAATTTGATGTTTCAGTATTTCATGGTTTTGATAGCTAAGTCCCTTGTAATGATTATGCACCTTAAGGAGCACCGAGCACTCTCCGGAGAATGAAAATCTATGTTGTCAAAGGCTCACGCCGAGGCGCTGAAGCGCAGGTTTAGAGCAGTTTCCGGTCAAATTTCATCCAAAAATGGTATTAAAAAAAATCCTAAATAAGGCTGGAATCAACCTAAAACATGTCTATAGCCCTTAAAAATTGTATTTTATGCTATGTACCTAGCTTATAAAAGCTCTCGCTTTTTAAGCGCCTGGTGCCCAGGCTTCGAGCTAGGCCTATGCGCCTTGACAACACAGAGTCCGAAAATCTCAAGAAATGTCCATAGGAGAACATGTTATCCACACTAAATATGTTTGTGTCTGGGACTCTGGTCATATCTCCAATATCAGTTTCGTGTATTTTTATCGCCTAATTTGCTATTAGCCCTATCACAATATATTTTATTAACTAACCGGAAAAACAATAATACTTATTTGAAACAAAGTGCACATAAAAACATCATACAGTATCCACATTGAAGGTCAAACGTAAAAAATACTGTTAAGCAACAAGGATCTGCATTTCAACCGAAAATTGGTAACTTCCTATTCAAACAATCTAAACAAGTAGTTGTGTTTTGTAAATTCAAATATTACACTTCAAAATATAACTAGTTAAATACAAATTAAAGCTCACACACATATAATACATGCAATTAAACCAAATCCCTAAATCTTAGGGCTACAAACTGAACCTCAAAATTATCCAAAATTATTCAAAATCAAGCACCAAATTGCAACAACAAAACATCTAGAACAAGTTAACTACACTTAATTTCTAACAATTTCAGAATGATCCAATACCTTCCGATCCAAAACGAGAGAGAAGCGCCGAGAACTTTAGCGGAGAAAACACAGAGCAAAGCAGGAAAGAAACCGAACAACAAAGAAGCACCAGCCTCAAAGAAGACAGCGTATGGAAGACAGAGAGCAAGTGAGACAGTGTGGATGGCAACGTAGACCGGAATCGCCCAATTACCTAACCGATCTGACATGCGTTTGAAGAGTTCCACAAGTGCTTCTTTGTCCCATGCTGATGAAGAAGAACCGTTGATCTTTATTACTGTAAGTAGAAGGACCACCGCTGCTGCCGTCAACAAGAGTGCTAACTTCCGACCACCTGTCATCTCTGTAAGAAATGAAGTCTACTCCAGGTCTAAAGGTTCTGTTGATACATCAAGGAAACTGGTTGAATTAGTAGCGGCCAGCCCAGTAGTAGTAAATCAACAATTGTGTGGGCTAAACTCAGGCCCAACTATTCTTTTAATAATTTAAGTAGAGGTGCACAAATCGTTTTTTTTATGTATACCAGATCCGGGTATGGAACCGGGTTAGGGCATAATTGGGTGGTATAGGGAGAAACCAGGTTGGGTCGGGTATAGGATTACTAAGAACCGGGTTCAGGTACGGATTTTACACTCAAAATTAAATATGTATTATGGATAGAGTCACCTGCTGCTACCTGGTCACTACACCCGAATATTGGAATACTCGGTTTTGGGTTTATTTGGGTGGGTACGGAGTACGGTTCATACCCGGTTTTTTGTGCACCTCTAATAAGTAGAGGTACATCCAAAGCATAAGTGACCTAAACACACGACCCCAAATTGATGGCAAAATCGGTTGGTAAAAAAACCGATTTGATTAGAACTGAATAGTAGGTTTTAGGTTTTTGTTTCAGGAACTGATTTTTTGTTAACAGTTAAGAACTCAACCATTTTGTTGGTTGCTTAAAAAGCGGTTACTTGTCCAATATAAGTATTTATCCAAATTTAACTTTACATAACACTTCTTTGTTCTAGGCAAGTAAACCGAATTAGAATGTAATAAACTTGACAATGCATTGCGATTATTTGTAAAATTCTCTAGATATGTCAAGAATTTGATTTTTTCTATCATATATGTAATGGAATTTCTAACATTTCTTATATTTTTTTTTTTTGAAAAATTTTCTTGTGTTTGGTCACGGCGCTCTCCAAATTAAAGAGCTTCGTTGCCCTACTACGGCCAGACTATGTTGTCTTAATCAAACCCACGCTGTCTTCAGAGTTTGGCTTGAGCGTTCTTCGGGAAAACCATACCGCCTGCTACTACTTGACAGTCATGTCACCACAAGAGGAGAACTCTCTAGCGTAAAACACGGTAGAATGAAAACCCTGGCTAGCTCGAAATTCAAAGTGACAACCTCACATAAGGCACTTAAATTCTTCATCGCCTTATTCCACCAAAAGTGACGGCCTTCTAATAACTTCAATCATAAGTTTATAACATATACAATTTTATATAAATTATAATCGTATGTAATCGGATTTTATGAAGTAAAAAATACATATAAACTATTGATTTTATATTTTAATTATAATAGTACGCCATTTTTAAATAAACCAAAAGCAAAAAAATTAACAATAATAAAAACAACTGACTAGTTTAATAAGGCTATGGGGTGTGGATGGAGCCCCATGGGGCTTTATAGGTGCCACATAGGATCCACGTGTGCAATGGAGCCCCTCTTTAACATGGATTAACATGGAGGGTGTGGTGAGGGGCGCTATAGGGGCGCTATAGAGAAAAAAAAACAAATTTGATTGGTGCAAACAAGTGGGCCCCAGCTGATCTCTCGCCATCTCTCGCCATCATGTTGGCGGAAGCTTGATGGCGCCCCGGCTATGGCGCCGGGGGTGTGGGTGAAAGTGGAGGGGGGGCGCTATGGTGGTCGATGTGGCGGAGGGTGGCGCCCCACACCCTCCAGCCTAAGCTACAAATAGTTGATAATAAATTACTGACAGCTCAATCCAAGTACTTCATCTCATAATGTAAAACTGTTTCTTCCAAAATTCAATGGCAAATTAAAAAGTTTCAACCATACATCACTTGGTTCATCTTACAAGCAGATGCCTTATCACACCTCTTTCTTCATCCAGCTCAAAGTTACCACGCTCGAAATCGGTACTTGTAAAAAACTCCTTCAGATCGGTTATTTCGTAATCCAACGCCTGCACATAAACACCAAACCACAAACAGTCACTCATTCAATTGCCTCCCCATATATTCAAAAAAACATAAAAATAAATTTATAAAAATATAAAGTACCCTGTTTTGCAAGTCGGCCACCTTCACATCCACATGTGTAACATCTCTCCTAGACCCGGAAACTATCTCTTCCAAGCGTAGTGCTTCTTTCACCAGTTGGTTAAGTAGATGCAACACAATTCCATTGAAATCCTTCTTGAATGTCATATACTTTTTAAAGCTCTGCACCATAAAATCATTTCTTTAATTTTAAAATCGCAAAAACATAACCAGCTCATAAAAATGAAAGTCCGATATACCTTTTGAAGGGCCTTCTGCACTCCAAACTTTTGAGTGGAAATAAACGAGTCAAGCAGAACACGAATGGCCATGTCAACATCTTCTTGAGTGACATGTTGCCTGAGATGCATCCGAGCATGAGCTTCTGACATTCGGATCATTGATTCTATGTGCCTTACAGCTATTGGTACTCCTTGCCCATGCTACACACGTGTCGCTTGATTGAAACATAGTACAACCTTAACATCTTAAGCTAAAATGTTTTTTATTAAAAACTCACCGATGATTCTCTTCTTAATTCAGCATAGACTGTTGTGAGTTTGTCTAAATCAGCATCATGCAACCTTGGGAATACGTTTAACTTGGCGTATGTGATGTACTTCTTTAACATGTCTTGAGAAAGTATCTACAGGTCAAAAGTCAACCAAAAAATTAGTTAAAAAAGTTGGAAGAATAACTAATGGTGTCTGTCGTGAATAAAGATACCTCAGGATCTGCTAACATGGAAGTGTCATGAATATCTTCCTGAGAATTGTTGACCGACTTGTCATCCAAGTTAGCACCTTTCGGTTTTGATTTAAAATGACTATCCACCACAAACGTTGCAAGCATCTCGTCCATGACGGGGTCCACCACGTCCTGCATTAAACCGTTTTACCATGTTAACTACAAATCTACAACAATATATAAAAACATGAAGTACATGAAGGATATAAAGAGTAGCAGACTGATATAGATATATATATAACCTTCACAACACAGAGAACATCGAATCTAGAGACAATTGGATCTGTTAATTCAACATTTTGTGAGAAGTTTTTAGAGGAATCGTATCTGCAAAAAAAATCACAATTTAACAAGTATTAGATTCATTCACATATGAACTTATCAAGCAACAATAAGATATTTATGCAATTTTAAATATTTTAGCTCACCTTCCTCCAATTGGATTAGCTGCAGCAATAACAGAGCATCTAGCTTGAAGTGAAGTTACAATTCCAGCTTTAGATATGCTTATACTTTGTTGTTCCATAGCCTCATGAATACTTACCCTGATAAAGGTGAAAATACAAATTAGATATATAAAATACTTTTGTTAAAAATAAATCTACAAACAAGCAGACAGACTTAATTACCTATCTTGATCGTTCATTTTGTCAAATTCGTCTATTAGACATATCCCTTTATCAGCTAAAACAAGGGCCCCACCTTCAAGGGTCCACTCACGTGTGACTGGATCCTTGTGCACTGCTGCTGTAAGACCTACAGCAGAAGCTCCTTTTCCAGTTGTGTAAACTGCCCTTTGACCCGTCTTTTCAACATATCTTCGAAACAAAATTCACAAGAAAATTAAAACCGAAGTTGCTTTTTATATGATTAAACGAGTAAAATAAATTCAGCCGAAACTTACTTTAAAAACTGAGATTTTGCAGTTCCGGGATCACCTAACAGCAGCACGTTTATGTCTCCTCGCAACCTATGTTTCCCTTGCACATTTTTCTCTTGACCTCCAAACATCGCAAGCGCGATTGCGGTCTTTATATCTTCGTGACCATAGATTGATGGAGCAATTGACTTGACAATCTGATCATTTTCACACATAATCCATATGAGATGCTATGTAACAGACATAAATGCATCGAGGGGTGATCAGAAAACAGAAATAACCGAACCGTAACTGAAATAACCAAAATAACTGAACCGAAACAAAAACTGACGGTTTGAGTTTCAAATTAATAATAATATTTTGGTTTGATTTTCGGTAACCATTTTCAATAACCGAAAAAAACCGAACCGAACCAATAAGTTACAATAGTAGGCCCAGTTCATATATTTTATGTTTAAGTTTAAATGTTTAAGTGTTTAACTCATGCCAGTAGAAATTATTATTTTATTCTTGAATGTTAAGTATTTATAATAAAAGCATTAACATGTTTATTTATAATTGAAATGATTTATCTATTGCCTACAAAATAACAAAATTTAATATAAAAATTAAATTGATCTTCAAAGTATCATAAAAGAAAATGTCTTAATAAATTTTTTGAAGAAACATAAAGAAGGTTAGGTTTATGTGAACAATGTTAATTAAAAATGTTAAATTTAATAACTTAAATGTAAACATCTAAGAATCTTAAATTTTGGATTATACTTTTTATTATTGAATTTTAAATAATTATGTTCCAAAAACCAAAATAACCAAACCGAACCGTTTCAGTTTTAGTGTTTAACCATAAAACCGAACCATGCACACCCTTAAATGAATCTTCTCAGTTTTTCTATATAGTTTATAAAAACATACCCTTTCTCCAATACGTGGATCTTTAGACAACCTCTCGATTTCTTCTTTGTCCTCTTGGGTAAGTTTATACGCTGAAAATAAGTCTTGTTTCTTCGTAACATGGTTTGCTTCAATTACTGTGGCGAAAACAGGGAATCCATTTTTGGTGTTCAGTGACAAATCAAAGTTGTTGGTGTAGATTCCCGTAACCTCCTGTGAATAAAAAGGAAAAAAAATATATATTAAGATGTTTACTGGTACGATAAAAGAATCTGAAAAACATTAAGACAGGAACAAGTAAAAAGAGTATTACAATCTCTTCCCCAGGGCGAGCACAATCGATCAGATCATTCAAAAGTATCACTTCTTTGTATCGTGGCAATCTGCCAGCTGGAACAATGCCAGGGCTTTCTTGAAGGGTAAGCTTCTGATAATTCCGATATATAGTCTGCCACAAGAAGAGTATAAATGTATAATACAAGAATAAGATCATTTTCTGTGTTAGCAAAGTAAAACAATAAATATAAGTCACCTGCTCAATGTTGACTGTAAATGGTCCCTTTGACTGGCACTCCGGGCAGGAGCCAACTTTCACCTCGGAATATGAATTTTGGAAAAAGGGTCCCAAGACGGCCCCACACTTGTTACAGTCATATTTCACTTGCTGTAACTGAGGAAAAACTCCAGATCTTCGCGTCACAACACCTCCTACGCGAATCATAGTGTTTAAATGGATTTGCCTGAAATTAAAAAAATCGCAAAATGGTTTTAAAAATGCATACGTATTATATATATCAGCTTATAATAAAGAAAAAGGTAATACCTTATGTTGCGAATTTGGTCATAAACAGGTAAGTTGGTAACTCTGACATAGATTTTTTGTTGAATCTTTGTGTAATTTGGATTTATATTAAATACAACTTTATTAGCAACTTCCTCCATAACCTCGAGAACAGACTGTGGTGCATCTGCCAGCCAGATGGCAATATTTGGGTGGGTGTATATAAACTGTTTATAGTCGATCTCCAGACTGCACTTGTTGACTGCAAATATGGAATGTTTAATTGAATATAAGTATATAACAATCATTGAACCACATGACCTATTATCCAAAAGAGAGATAAACAAAAGAACTTGTATATATAACAAAAAATAAGACTCTTTACCTGCAATCATTTCCCTTATTTGTGTAAGATAATCATGATCATGGGTCTTTGGGTTTTCATAAGTGAGTAAGAATTCCTTGAACTTCTTAGCAATAAAACGACGTACTTCATCTCTAGTGACCCACTCCCTTAGGGTTCCCTGAACACGATACATCTCGAACTCACCTTCATCATTATCATCATCCTACAAAAATAGTGCCAAAAAACAAATTATACGATGTGTGATGCTGCAGCTTGATGAATGAAATACACAGTGTGAAATAAGATAAAAGTGTGTACATCAAACATATCATCATCTGTCTGATCAGTAGTGGGTGGGTCATCACCACCTCCACCACCGCCACCACCACTGCTAAATGCTGGACTAGGAGGAGGTCTAAAATCAGCTCTAGTCCTCTTTGAAGGACGAATGCTTTCATCGTCTGTGTCTGTGAGCATAGATATGAAAACAAAGCTTAATCATACATTTACAATACAAAGAGCAGGCTTACAGATGGGATAGATGACACGACCAGCAACACAAGGTTTATACATGCAATCCAAACCGAACAAGACGATACAATAGACCAATGGTATATCAGAATTGTAATAAAAGATGCATTTCTATATGAAAACGGGAGTTTCCTTGCACAAGACAATACTGTATCAAACAATATAAAATACAACTAAAGAGCATACTGAACTTTCAAAGCAAGTTTGACAGGTAATATAATACCACCTAAATAAAAACCAGCGAATAGTCAAACTAAGCTACACATAATATACAACATATAGCTAAATAAACCATGTTAATTATACTTCATTACTCTTTCTGCCACCACTTAATAAACATAAAGAACAAATTAACATGCTACCCAGTAAAAAAATATTTTTATATAAATGGTACAATTACCCTTAACACCATACTAAAAACCAAATACAGTGCCACCAACACAAGTATCCATAATTGGTCAAAACCAAACTACAATTAATATACAATAAGTAGTAGGCATAGCCAGTGTTGTAAAGATCGAGATTAATCGCCAATTAATCATTAGTAACTTCAACTAGTTGGGCCAAACATTAGTAATCAGTCAAGTCAGTCAAAACAAGTCATCGAAATCCAATCCAATCAAATTAATCAGTTTGATAAACTACATATAAAATTCCAACCAGATGCTTTTGAATCATTCTAGCAACGCCTAACTACTCCAATTTCCACAAAATATCCAGAAAAAAAAAACATTGTAACAGTAACACAAAGAACAAGTAACCACATGCATCTAAACAACAGTAAACACTTCAACAATAAATAATAAATAAAAACAAATCAACACAAAAAGTCGATAATCAACAGACCTTGATCATGAAGCAGATGAGGAAGCTTCCGTTGAGAAGCAACACCGTCTCTAGCATCAAGTTCCATCTCTGCAGCCCTACGATCCGCCATAATCTGATCCAGATCTCTCTCGTCCTCAAGCGATTCATCCAATCCAACCGATTCATACTGATCGTGCTCTTCCATCCTCCGGTAATCACTACATCGTAAAAACAGTTTATTACAAGTGTTTGTGTGAGTGTGTGTGAGTGTGTGTGTAGATATATGTAAATAAGAGTTTAAAAGAACTTTGAATGTGAAATCGATAGATAACTGACAACTTACTTGATGTAATTATCGTCGTACAGATCTTCGCCTTCACCTTCACCTTCTTCATCACCGATATCTTCTGGTTCGTCAGGGATGATATCCGGATCGACAGCGGCTTCATCGTCGTCGTAATCTGAGTAGTTTTCCGACGTACGGCTGTTGAAGGGAAGCTGATCTGTGTTGAATCCAGCAGAGGTAGGAGAATCTGGTGTGGACGGTGGATTGCCGTTAAACTGACTGGAATTTAGGTTTCCGCCGTGATCTGACGATGACGGCGACTCGTTGGGACGGTTCTCTCCACCGGTATTTCCTCCCGCCATTTCTTTGATAGTGTTAGGGTTGTGAGTGAGGGCACATCAACGCATTTTCCCCCCTTTTAGGTTTCTAGGTTGTGAGTTTTGGCGGGAAATGTTCGCGCCATTGATGGAGACCTAGGTTAACAGATCCGGCCCAAAATGTCGATGTTGTATGGGTACACGGCCCAAACGCATGGGCTACCCTAATAAAAATTTTAAAAATGTGTTGTGCGATTCTTTTCTCTTTATTTTTTTATTTTATTTTTTAAAATTTATAAAATAGTATGATATAAGCATAATTAGGGCTCCAAACGAACTGAATGGACACGAACAAGACCTTGTTTGTGTTCATCTGTTAAGAAATATATGTGTTCACTAACTATTCATGAACGTTTACCGAACGACATTTTATGTTCGTGTTTGTTTGTTAAGGAAATGAATTTCTTCGGGTTCGTTTGTGTTTGTTTGTTAGCTTTAGGAAACGAATGAAAACGAAGGTAGATGAACACAATTGAGTACAAACTAATGTTCATGAACACAAACAAGCGTTAATGAACATAATATAAATACACTCGCACTTATTAAATATTTTATTTTTCAAAATAAAATATAAAAACTAAAAACGCTAATGAATTATCGAACACAAACGAACATGTTACCGAACGTTCACGAACATAAATGAACGAACGTGCCCTCAGTTCATGTTCGTTTATTTAACTAAACAAACGGAATTTCTTGTTCATGTATGTTTGTTTAATAAATGAACGAACACGTATGAACTTCTTGCCGAACGGTTATTGTTTGCCGAACGTTTAGTTTGTTTGCAGCCCTAAGCGTGTTTGATTCCAATGTTTCCATATGCATCTAATACTAGTGCTAAAATATAGGGTTTTTCTATACACACCCATTTGAATTTTCATTGTACCATCTTTGAAAATATCAAATTAATGAATTTTTTTGGTCTATCAGGACGCGTGTGATTCAAGAATAGTTTAGTGGCTTTTTTTTTTAGGGGCTGTTTGGCTAAGCTTATTTTAGTGACTTATTTACTTATTGACTTTTTGAAAAGTTAAAAAGTGTTTGGGTTAGTTTATTATGTGAGAGGAATAAGTAAATAAGTCATTCCATTATGACTTATTTGCTTTTCAAATAAGTTATAAGTAGCCCAAAATAAGCTTAGGCAAACAGCCCCTTAGTTTGGCATTGGTCGGGATGTTGTTCCATTTGTTAGGCCTTAGCTAGGTGTTTTTTCGGGGGATCGGTGTAGTTTTCGGGGTATATCCCCGAAGTTCCAATGCCTGATAGTTTGTCGTAACTTGCAAAATTTATAGCAAATTATAAAACCTTTTTGTAAATTTAAAATAAATTAAGAGTTATATGGTTATTAATATTAGTTTACTTAGATTATTACTAATAGGTTTTTGTCATATGAATATCAAAGTTTTCTTTTATTAAATAACTAGTAATAAGGCCACACGCGTTGCGGCGTGGGTACATCGCAAACATCAAATAGATTAACGCAAGCGTTATGTAATGTGTAAACCATATAAAAACGTGTGTTTTGACGTATCCGATATAAATCAATGTAACTTATATAAGCATTTAAATCAAATAACAAAATACAAACCGAGTTGGTTCACTTAGTGGGGTTCCACCTAATTACTACATAACCCTTACATTTTCATTAAGACTTAGTGGCATCAATAAGCATAGTGACTCGTATGTTAAATCATAAACCAACTAAAAACGTACATAAAGATAAGCACGAAAACGTATTATATTTAACCATGTTTATTAACTTGAATTTATATTGACATGTACATATAAAAATGAGCATATGAGAAAATAAAATGTTTACATCAAAACGTATAACAACTTAAACATACATAAAAATAGGCATGAAAACATATTATATTTGACCCGACTCATTTATAGGAAAACTTTAGGTCAAAACGTAAATGTGTACTGTTTACGTCCAATGCCGATACATGGATATGTACCGAAATGTCCATAAAAATAAGCACGTGAGGAAATATTTTTTTTATGTTAAAGAATGATAATAAGGTGCTCGGGCGTTGTGGCGTGGCATTTAAGGGCACATTATCGTTCGTTATGCACGTCAGCACGGTGACATTAACGTGTTTAAGCACACGAAAGAAACGTATAAAGATACGGTACGATTAAACGAAATGTATTAAGTTGTGACGAACCAACTACCCGTTTCGAATTTATAGCAACATGTAAACGTGATATAAACTAAAAACACAAAGGGAAAAAAAGAAAAAATAAATAAAAACTAAGGAAGTAAAAGTGAAAAATTAGAAATTTAGATGATAGATTTGTTATTGTGTAAGTTTTAGGAGGAAAATAAATTAGTTAAAAAAATGAGAGAGCCAAAATGAAAAATATTGAGGGAGCCAAAATAGAAATTACATCAAAGTACAAAATTTTAATTTAAGGTGTGTTGTCCGACTTTGTCCTCTCAGAATATAAAATTTAAAATGTTTGTATTCATTTCATTAGAATAGAGAAAGGGGATGACTTTGATTATTAATGCTTCAACCGACTTGTACAAAGTTATATCAAGTAGTAAAAAATTGAGGTAAATGTCATTTTAGTTCATGTGGTTTGAGGCCATTTTGTCAATTTAGTTTAAAGGTTTAATTTTTCGTCTGTTGGTATAAAAATGTTTCATCGTTGTCATTTTAGTCCACTGGGTTAACATCATTCATTTTTTATGTTAATAATAATAGCAATTCAATCATTTTATATGTAATTATGTTAGTAAGAAACGCAATTCAGCCCTATAAAATGATAGTGGGTTAATTAATATATGAATGAACAAAGATATAGATTGTCACATCCCATCATCCAAAATATTAGTAGCTATCACTGAATTAAAACTTAGGTGGTGTTTGTTTTTTCTGCAGGAAAAGGTCTGCAGTCTGTGGACCACATCTGCAGACATCTGCAGAAGAAGAGGTGGACCAAATGTCTGCAGTTTGCAAGAAGAAGATGGTTTATTTTTTTTTTCTATACAAAAACTCTTCTCACACATAACACACACAAACACACCCACCACAGATCTCTCTCTATCTCTCTGCCTTATCTCTCTCTCTACTCTCTATCTACAATCTGCCACCACCACCGCCCATAGCACCACCACCACCGCACCACCTCCGCCATAGCACCATCGCCATCATCTACCGCCAAGAACAACCACAACCACCCACCCCCGTCTGCCTTCATCTACCACCACAACCACCGCCTTCGTCGCAACCACCACCGTCTGCCTTCATCTACCACCGCCATCATCGTCGTTCCACCACCGCCTTCGTCGCAACCACCACCACCGCCTTCGATTTTGGGGGTTTTTTGTTCGATTTTGGGGTTTTTTGTTCGATTTTGGGGGTTTTGTTCGATGGTCTCCGACGACGATGATGGTCTGCCGCTCCTTCTCTCTCTCTCTCTCTCTCTCTACGGTATCTCTCTCTTCTTTCTTTCTCTCTCTCTCTCTCTCCGGTCTTTCCCTCTCTCTCTACGGTCTCTCTCTCCGATGATGATGGTGGTGGTGATGTATCAGGTGGCGGTGGTGGCGGAGATGTGGTGGTGGAGGTGGAGGTGGTGGCGGGGATGTGGGGGTGAAGGTGGGGAAGAAGGTCTGTGAGGTGAAGAGGTAGAGGTCTGTGTGGCACAGACTTGGGACAATGTCTGCCTGGTGAAGAGGTCTCGCAGACCTTTTTTAATGAAAGGTCTGCGAGAAAACAAACAAGCTACAACATCCAAACGTCTGCGCGCGTCTGCGCGGCGCAGACATAAGTGGCCAGAAGTGTTTCTGGCCAAAAAACAAACAGCACCTTAGTATTACAAGAGAATAAAGATTAGTTGGTAATAATAAAATGAAAGTCAAAGTTTAGGGCTTGTTTGGCTAAGTTTATTTAACTAAAAAAAAGTTTTTGTTAAAAAAAATACTTATTGACTTATGACTTTTTGAAAAAGAGTTTTTAAAAAAATGTTTATATTAGCTTATGAGGTGAGAAAAGTCAATAAATCAATAAGTTGTTTTTTAAAAAGTGTTTGTCTTAGACTATGGGGTATGGGGCGTGGGTTGGCCATAAACGCCCAAGTCACCACCCCGGGTGGGCTTGGGTTTGGGTGTGGCCCCTTGGGCGGGAGTTTAGACTATGGGGTATGGGGCGTGGGTTGGCTGAAAACGCCCAAGGGGCGGGAGTTTAAGGCCAGGCGTGGGGCGGGTCTATCAACATGGCGGGCTCTCAATGGCCAAACCAAACTAGTCGTTGGCCAACGGCTATGTGTAAAAAAAATGTTTTTTCACTATAAAACTCACACTTCTATTCATTTTTTTACCACGTCCAACCACAATATACTCCACCTCTTCTATAATCATCTCTATTCTCATTCTACAATACGAAAAATGAATCCTCATAATCGTGGTTTTTACCCGAACAACCCGTGGGCATTCCAAGAAAATCCTAGCCCACCACCCAATCGTCCAATGGCTCCTCCATTTTTAATACACTCCACTATGCCCGAAGTGGTGGGTTACGCATCGAGTCTCTTTAACCGTGTGTATACTAACTTCCCTCACACCGACGATTATATACCTAGCCCGTTTTCACAAACGCCCATCAACCTTTCACCAACCTCCATCAATCTTTCCCAAACCGAAACCGTCCCCGAAACTCAACTGATGGTCCTTCCGCATCCAAACCCATCAAGAAGAGAAGTCACAAGAAAAAAACCGAGGCCGAGAAAGCACTTGAAAGCGCCAAACGAAAACAACAAAAAAGATTGATACCAAATCAATACATCGATTCAAGTTGGTATCTAAACAATGGCGTGATGGCCTGTCATCTTCTGAATTTGCTTTCAAACGTGGTTGTTATGTTGAAGACTATTTGGTAATATTTTATTGTTTTATACTCTTTACTTGACAATACTATTAGTTTTGTTAACAACTCTTTTTGCTATTAATTTCATATTTGTATAATATATTTTTTTAGGAAATGCTACAAGAACAAGGTTCATTTATTACTTCGTCTGTTTTGCTGGAATTGTGGCCGCGTCAACTCATTGAACTCTATACGTTTGATGATCAACAATTAAGGCAGACAAATGCAAATGTTTCTGAGGAGGTGGTGATAATTGAGAATGGTCAACGTACTGTCTATCAAGTTTACGATGATGACAAGTAACGGTGTCGTTCAAATCAATATTATAAGTATTGTTTGCGTTGTTTCTCATTTTGAAATCAATGCTACTTGGTTCTCAGTTATAATCTAAATAATATATCTCTATTTTTCTTCTTAGTATTTATATGGTAATTGTTACCATTCATAAATCACATTGTTTGTATAAATCTATTATATACGACTAACATTGAATCATATTATATATATCCCCACAAATTTTATAAAACGGACCATTGTAATAAAATTAATAAAATATTAATATCCTTAAAAATAGAGCGACCCGTGGGTACCACGGGTTATAACCTAGTATATATATATATATATATATATATATATATATCATGGTTGTAAAAATCTCGACTAGTCTCCGATTAGTCGCCGATTAATCACTAATCGGAGGTTCACCGATTATTGGCCGATTAATGCTAGGCGGTCAATGGCGGTCCTATTCTGGCCTAATTTTGGTGAGATGTCGGCCAAATTTTGACCAAACCTTATAAATTCCTTCTAGTTACTTAAAAAATGGGTTAATAAGGGATTAAAACGTGTCTACTTTAGAAAACTACATATAAAAATGTATGTGTATGTATATAATTAAAAATTACATATAAAAATATTGATCCGATTAATCCCTATTAATCTCGATTAATCGCTAGTCAGCACCCCACCGCCCGACTAGCGCCTAGCGATTCTTACAACATTGATATATATATATATATATATATTAGAAAAAATTGAAGTGGCTTGGCCACGCCAGCCCAGCCACGCCCACCATACCCCTAGAACTTGGGTTTTTGTCTTGAGTGCCCTCATAATGCACGTGTCAACCCATGCCTCAAACCCACGCCCCACCATACCCCACGGTCTTAGCTTATTCATGTAAAATGATTAAAAGTCATAAGCAGCTTCAAAAAATCACTTCTTACTAATTTTTCAAAACTAACTTTTCCTGCCTATGCAAAAAGTCATTTTGAAAAGTGCTTATGAGTTTGACAAACACTTTTTCTTATTATTAGCTTTTTGTAAAAAGTCAATAAGATATAAGTAGGTGTTGAAAAGCTTAGCCAAACACCCGTTAGACCCTAAATTTTACAGACATTTTTTTACATTGCTTCATTCTTTTATTAACCAACTCTTTTCTTTTCGTTTCTATGAGGCTCACAATTTTTAAATGTAGTAAACCACCATCCAGCGATCAAGTCAATATTCAACATATGACCAAGTATATCTATTATATCAACTACATAAAATGTATAGTATATAGAGAGACAAATGTAGTAAACCACCATCCAGCGATCAAGTCAATATTCAACATATGACCAAGTATATCTATTATATCAACTACATAAAATGTATAGTATATAGAGAGACGTGTGGAGTTGGGAGGAGACAATGAATTTTAGGAGCCAAATCCAAATATACGTCATCAATGTCACATGTTGAATAATTTAACAACGTAAGCATTTTGATTCCATCAGCCTATGGTAGTATGGTTTAAAAGGTTGAGTGTACAACAATCAAAGTTTGAAACATAAGAGCACCCGTAGTGGGGCGTTTTTTTTTTTTAAATTGAAAAAAAACGCCCGGAAACGCCCCTCCCCCAATTACATCAAGCGTTTTTGGGCGTTATAATTTGGAATCTTGCATGCAGGCGTGTTTAATAAAACGCTGAAGTGATGAAATTGAACATGCATGTGGCCAATGAGAGTGGTCCAAGTAAGGGGCCCTTTCTTTTATTTTATTTTTTTAATCTTCAACCCTTTGACCAGTCAATCACCTTTGTTTTCTTTTTTTTTAATGATTGAATGGGGGTTATTGGCATAATGCCCCACTACGCCACTTTTGCTATAATGCCCCAACGCTGACTAGGATGCAACGTGTCGGATAATGCCCCATGGTGAGGGCATTATAAGTTGTTACCACTACACATGGTCTAATAAAATTATGGTCAAATAGCAAAGCTAGAGGTAAATAAACCAATCAATAGTAAAGTAAAGCTAAACTATAGTTTGAGAAGCAGGGTAGTTACTACGTTTTAGAGACCTCAAGCAAATTATGAAGTGGGGGCCCTAATTTCACCGATATACTCTCCTTCAATCCCGACACCATAGGTGATTACCCTTACTTTTTTCGGCTAGTGATAGCCGATAGCCTAGAAATTGAAAGCAGGTTGCGATGGGAAGTGGGAACGATTATTGCGGCTATAATTATGGGCTTTAAGCCGCTAAATAATGATGATTCGGTCGATGATGGTTGTGTTGTAATAACTGGAAATCAAGGCGAAATGGGCTTTAAAACATGGTCTTTTTTTGCTAAACAATATTTATTTTGGACTCCTATAAAAATTTTCGAAAAACTTGGAGGCCCTAATTTTTTGGTGGCCTTAGGCCCGTGCCTAGGTTGCCAAGTCTATGGAGTCGGCCTTGATGAGAAGGGTAAGATATAGACAGTCTTACCTCTACCCCGTAGGAATAGAGAGATTGTTTCCAGTGAGACCTCCTGCTTGATAGTAATTTTGCATCAAGCCTTGGACATAGGCATATAACACTTAGCAATCAGAAAAAAGACTGATTGGACATAAGCATATACACTTAGCAATCAAGAAAAATACCGATTAATCCATGTACCTATTTGTCTTTCGGCTACCAACGCCATCACATGATGCATGATTAACCGCCAGCCGTTTTTAACGTTATTTTCACGAAATAAGTAAAATAACATTAAAATTAGTAAAATTTCACTTTTGGCCCTCGAGGACCCACATATATATTTTGGGCACACCACAAGCGGGACATCTAAAATAATGGTCAAATCGGGGTAAGATATTGTTTGTGGAGGCCAAATTCACATCGAAATATTTGTTAGGGTAAATTACAGATTTCGTCCTTTATGTTTGTACTGGGTTACAATGGATAACCTTTACAGCCACAGTCCTTTTTTTGTAAAACATGTTACACCTTACGTCCTTTGACCCTAACTTGATTAAAAAATTCAGTTAACTGAGAACATGTGCACCCCATATGAGGGCAAAATAGTCATTTCAAGACTAAAAAACTTGATAAAAATCTATAAACCCTTTTCTCTCCATTTCTCTCTCTCTCGGTCTCTCCCCCTATACTATCTCTCAACATCAATGACGGTCTCTGCTAAAACAAGAGACTCACACCATCAATGGCGGTCTGTGCTTAAAAAACCCATACAATATCTTCACGTCACTCAGACCTCTTAAACTCTCTTCACCATAACCCCATCTCCAAAACCCCCAATTTCCAATCCCATCGCGACCCACCAGATCCGGTGACTTCAGTCCGGTGACATCAGACACGAGAACAAGATCCGATGATTTTTTTTGCTTAAACAAAGTCCGGCGAGAACAAAGCTTATACGGTTCGGCTTTCTGGCGAGAACAAGATCCGGTGAGTTCAGTCGACATCTGAACTTCTAGTTTTATGCTTTCAGGCGACTCATTTTTGACGTTATGGTTTCGATTTGTGTTAAATAAGGGCATAATTTGGTGGTCGTCGTTCAGATTTGGTTTGGGTTTAGGGTTTTCATATGGTAGTAGGAAGCCGCAACCATCTGATCCAAAAGGTAGTGGGTTTAGGGTTTTCAGATTGTCATTTGTGTGACGGTGGTTAGTGGTGGTCAGTTGTGTGAGGGTGGTTAGAGGTGGTTGCAGGTTGTGGGTTGATGATGGTGGGTGCAGGTAACGGAGAAGGTGATATGAACTGAAGTTTGTTGGCTAGGGAGCCTAGGGGTTTAACACATATGGATAAGTGTTTTATTATTTTTTTAATAAATAGGTAAAATGACAATTTTACTCCCATGTGTGAAGTACATGACTAGATTTAACCTTGAAAAGTAACCGGGTTAGGGTCAAAGGACGTAGGGTGTAACATGTTCTACAAAAAAAAGGACTGTAACTGTAATTATTAAAGGTAAAGGTCATCCATTGCAATACAGTACAAACATAAAGGACGAAAACTGTTATTGCAATCATGATTAATGTGAATTTAAAAGGTTGCTAATTGTATGTTGGATAAGGTTATCAGGGTAGTATATGTTGTCTTATTTTGATGGTTTGTTTGGCTTTGTCAACATTGGCGAAGCCCCCCCCCCCCCCCACACCACCACCACAATTTTCCTGAAACCGCGGGGGGGGGGGGGGGGGGGGGCAACGTATATACCTATACGAAAGTACTATTCATAACACTACGCATCGAAAAGTTCGGGGGGTCGGGCGCCCCTCGGAGGTACTCTATCCTACGCCCCTGTTTGTCAATACATGTCTATACATGGCTAATAAATTCAAATCGATTCATCCTTGGATTTGGTGTATGTAGGCTCGTTAGAGCGATACATGGCAACTATGATTAATAGTCATGCCCAAGAGCCACACACATAAAGTGCTTATTCGATGATGTGCAAGTGGCGACGACAAACATCAGTGAACTGCTATTGCGCTCAATTACTTAGTCGGATGAAATGGCCTTACCTCAATCGGCATGGTCTAAGGGGGGACGGGGCGCCCCGTTGTGAAACCCCATCACGCGTCAAACTATAACGCACACCGCCGCCACTCCTCTTGATCACGCGTCAGTTTTAAAACGCGTTGAAATTTTCATGCGTGAAGAAAGCTATGGAAAATGCAATTCAGTTTTGTTTTTTTTTTTTAATGATTTTGATAGTGTGTGGTGAGTGATGGACATTTCCACTAAAATCCATCACTAGTGATGGAATAATGCTCGATGACATGGCGAAAATTGATTGGATGTTGTGAGTGATGGGCGCCCCTACCCCTACCCCTAATCATGTAAGGTTCTGATGACACAATGAGCATCTCCAATGAGGTTTTACGATGATGTACATATTTTGATGAGAAATAACAATTAAAATCATGTGCTAGAGATGATCAAACAAAGATAAGATGGTAGGGGTGGTCATCACTCATCACTCACTCACAACTTTCAATCAAGTTTCGCCATGTCATCAACCATTATTCCATCACTAGTGATGGATTTTAGTGGAAATGGTCATCACTTGTGATGATTTTTTTTTAAAATATAAATTAACACAAATAAATATACATGGCCGTTCAAAGGAAAAAAAATTCACATACATAATCACCATAAACCCTAGTTCAAGTTAACACAAAATTGAAGGAGATAAGCTTATAATCTCCTAAATTGATATGGGGCTTTCGCTCACACAGTGAAATCAATCTACAATCACCTAAGAATACTTGATATAGAGCACCAAATGATGAGAATAGGTTGTTGTCGGAGCTCCGACCCCGACGATATCTCCGGTGGACGCGCAAAAGATCAGCAACAATGGAGCTTTTTTACTTGATAGTGTTTGGGGGTCTTGTTGTTGTTGCAACAATGGAGCTCCTTCTTCCTCCATCATCAAATGCCAGACGGTCAACACCCCAACTGTCGAAAATGCCAAAGTTCAACGCGTCAAAAATTTAACGCGTTTTGAAGTTGACGCGTTATAGATTGGAGTGGCGGTGGTGTGTTTTTCCCGATCACGCGTTGTTCTCCTTCCATCACTGACCGCCCAGGGTGCCCTAAGAGCATCAGCAATGATGCATTTTTAAGGGGCGTGACATGGCATTGCCCAACCAATTAATGTTTTCTCTATCTTCCCTACTCACACAACACATAAACACATATTATATCTTCTCTCCTACATCTCGCTCACGTAACTTTCTTCCCTTCATTTTTTTCTCATATACATCACCCTACACTCTTTCCTCCACCTCACTTTTTTTCTCTTTAAAAACACCAAAAAATGTGTCTATTGTGGATGCTCCAAGTACAATAAGACGAAAAGATGAGGATGATAAGATCGTTTAAAACGATATGTATGACTGGGTCTACACCAGAGGATATATAGTCAAGATGATTTAAACATGAAGTTAGTTAGGAATTGGTAAAAAAACTATGACAAAACTGGACGAACTTATTTCCCTAGTGTGTGCACTTTTTACGATATAGTCATTTATTATCCATTTTTGAGTATCTTGCAATGAACACAAGTAACACCAGCTTTGTAAATCATTTCAATAATACATTCTGATACAACAAGACCATAAAAACCCTTAACTCAATTCTCCATTAGCTAATGACTTGTTGCTTCATCTCTAAATCAAAATTTCAAACTGTTGGTACCAACATATATACCATCAATGTGCATAAACTTGTATCATATAAAACCTAACATCACAAGTTCTTACAAGCAAGATTCATCATTCATACCTGATCAAGCTTCTTAAAACCGCCACAAACATTGCATTCCATCACACCACTAGTTGTACCAACCGACGGAGGCAGGGGAGCAAGCGTGCCCCAACAATTCGTCCGATCACACATGTAACTCAAAAAGAAATACGCATGCGGAAAATCATCATCCCCTTTCATCACATCACCATCTTCACCTTCCATTTGTTCATCAACATCCTCATCCATCGTACCTTCCTCGTTTCCTTCATCATTTCCTTCATCGTTTCCCTCATCATCGTCCA
This sequence comes from Helianthus tuberosus, assembly GCA_030545235.1. NCBI lineage: Eukaryota > Viridiplantae > Streptophyta > Magnoliopsida > Asterales > Asteraceae > Helianthus > Helianthus tuberosus. The sequence goes on along the minus strand of CM060383.1, from coordinate 32,685,038 downwards.
TCGCCAACTCATCTCCATCACTCTCCGACCAACCCGCCTCGACTTTACACCGATCACAATCACAAACAAACCCGTAATCCTCCCTAAGCCTCTTCTGTCTCTCCGAATACTTCCAATTCACCGGAAAATAACTCAAACACACCTCCCGTCCTTGCGGAACATCATGAATCATCCTGATCACCATCTCAGTGTTGTTATTCAACGACGACGATTTATCCGCATCAAGATAATCAAACCTACAAGCATTCGGAAGACAATCATGGTTAAAAAACGACGCAACCGGATAAATTCCGTACGCTCTAACCGATCTATCCGCATTCTGTTCCGAAAACGGCTCCATTAATCCAAACGCATTTAACTTATCTTTCGCTAGCAAAACCTTAGTAAGCTCAAGAGAAAACCCAAACTGGACCGGCAGTGGAGGACATACAGAACAAATAACCGAATTAATAAAACTAGCATCAGATTCCGAAACGACGTCGGATTGAGAAGCAACAGAATCAACAGATCCTTGAAGAGACAACAATGTCTGAAACTTCGATTGAGAAACAGTCGCTAAATTATAAGCAGAAACAACAAATCGAGTCTGGATCTGAACGTCTAGCGGTACACGGTTGCCGGAAAAGTAATCACGGAGGCGAATTAGGGTTTGGCAAACCCAGGGGGTGTGGGAGGTGGTGGAAGCGGCGGATTGGCAGGCTAGGGTGCAGAATTGGGAGGCGCAGGTGGAGCAGGTGACGGTTTGCGGTGGTTGTGAGATGGTGGTGAAGCAGTTGGAGCAGTATGGGTTGAGGTGGTTATCGGAGTGAAATGGTAGTGCGGAGTAGATGAGGATAGGTGAGTCGCGGACGATGATTTCGCCGCCTTTTATGGGGCGGAGAGCTACCATGGCTCTTCCTCTTCCTGGTATCTCCGTCATTCCAACCGTCGGCGTCTCCATGATTATTTTGATGGTTGCAGGTCCTAGGGTTTTACTGGGGTTTTATCATACAATGGACACAAGTCTACAACCCTAATTTGTGAGTTGGAGTTGGGACAGAGCTTAGGGTGGAGGGTATAATCATCGTGGAGTGATGCGGTGAGTTGGTGTCACCGAGCGGTGACCACCCCACTTGTTTAAGTCACCGAAATTTTGCACTTTTTCGGTGTATATTCACCGATGCGGGAAGAGGAGGGAAGAGGAGGGAGGGAGGTTTAATGGTGGGTCTCAACCCCTTTCAGCCAATCACAATTTTTTTTTATTTTTTTAACCTACTCAAACACCATAGGGTGGTTGACCATACCCACTGATTGAGTGCAAAATGGAGAGTGGAATGAGGAGTTGACATGACATAATATTATTGGGTAGGATTTCACTCAAACACCCTAGGGTGATTGACCATACCCTCCACCCTTAAAAGCAAATATAAAAAATATTATTGTTTTAGACTTTTAGCAAGTGTGTTCTTAGGGTGGTAGGGGCGCCGAGCGGTGAACCATGTGGAGAGTAGTTTTGCCGAGCGGTAGGGCTGTAAACGAATCAAACGTTCGGTGAACAGGTCGTGAACTGTTTGACAGAAAGTTCGTTTGTGTTCGTTCGTTTGTAATATGAATATACAAATTTAAGTAACAGATTTATTAAACAAACGAACACGAACAAGAAATGTCGTTCGTTTAGTTAAATGAACAAACATGAACAGAGGTTGTGTTCGTTCGTTTGTGTCCGTGAACGTTCGGTAACGTGTTCGTTTGTGTTCGATACTTCATTAGTGTTTTTACATTTTATATTTATTTAAATACTTCAAAATTTCGACAAATTAAATATCTAATAAGTGTCGGTGTATTATATATTCTTTTCATGAACGGTTGTTTATGTTCGTTTGTTCCATTTGTGCTCATGAACGTTAGTTTGTGTTCGTCAACGTTCGTTGCCTAAAATTAACAAACACACACAAACGAACACGAACAAGTTCATTTCCTTAACACACGAACACGGACATAAAATCTCATTCGATAAGTGTTCGTGAACGGTTCGCAAACACATATATTTCTTAACAAACGAACACGAACAAGGTCGTGTTCATGTTCGTTAGGTTCGTTTGCAGCCCTACCGAGCGGGGTAACGCTGTCTGCTCTTGTTCGGTGAACGTCGACTAGTTTAAACGGTGACTACTCACTAATGAGAGAGGGAGAAGATAGAGGGTTAATGGTGGGCTACACTCTCTTACAACCAATCACACATTTATTTATTTATTTATTTTAAAGAAAAAATTTGTCTGGGTGAAGCACCTCTAGTGTTTGAGTGCAAAATGGGGAGTGAAGAGTGGAGTTGACGTGAAATTGAAATGAGGTGATTGGCTAGGTGAAATGTTTACTGATGTGCGCAAAATGCAACATATATATTACATCAACTGTGGCATTAAACTAACATTTTTTTAGTACTAATGTTGGAAAAAGTGTGTTTTTGTCTTCCTTTTGTATTTTCAGGATTAAATGAGCTCAAATGAACAAAAGAAGCAAAAAGGCAGCTAAATCTAACATAAATACAAGAAAAGGAATAAACGTGGCATGTCCGACCCCTCGACAGCATCTTCCCAAGCAAAACAAGAGAACAGAAGGCTGAACACGCCCCGTGCTCAATGAGCACGGGGGCGTGCCCAAGTGTCTGCAGAAAAGACAAAGCTGTAGAAGCTTCTATCACCCACCACGGGGGCGTGCCAAGCGGACACGGGGCCGTGGTCAACTATAAGATTCGCAGAATCTGAGGAAATCTTGATAGTACATATACGCTTCTGCACACGGGGTCGTGCCCATCGGACACGGGGGTGTGGTCAACTAATGCAGACAAACTGCCTTTAATGAAGGAAGAGAAGACGGGTGGATACGGGGCCGTGCCCAATGGACGACCTCGGTATCTTACCAACACTATACTACGCTCACGATGGGTGCACTTGCCCATATGTGTGTTTAGTGTTAGTAAATATCGTGTTTTATAAATTAAAAACTTGGCTAAAAAGTGTTAAAGGGCTTAAAATATACATTAAAAATCTATAACACTACACGTACATCAAGTTTTTGGCGCCGTTGCCGGGGACACAAGGATTTTAAGAAAGTTAGGAATCAACGGCCTAATCGTTTTTTCTTATTTATTTTTATTTTTCTATTTTTTTATGATTTTTTTTTAGATTTCCAGCTTCTGCAGAACTCAGCACGGGGCGTGCCCGCTGAACACGCCCCCGTGCCAAATCTTTGGTACTGGAAATCCTGTTTTAAGTCAGACAGTAAGCTGAACACGGGGCCGTGCCCACTCAACACGCCCCGTGCCCAAGTTTCAGTTACTGAAAACAGAACCGTAAGATCCCGACGGTTGGTAATTTCTGACACAAACATGAGTGATACTGATATTTTTTACTTTCGACACTCTTATGGTACGTGGTGTCAAATATGTGGTGGCCCTCATAAAGATTTAGAATGTTATTTTCTAAATTATAAGCCCCATTATATAGACCCATTGTTTTCCTGTAGCCTTAAGAAGGGGGGAAAGAAAAATTATCCCTATCTCTCTCTCGAATGCTCCCAATCGAATCTTCTAGGAGAAATGCTTCTTGACGAATTATTTCAAATGGAGGATTTAATTCTTAATTGGGTAAAGGAACTTGAAATGGATTCCATTAATTCACCTCAAGAAGATACCCAAGAAGAATTATTGGGATCGCATTCGAATAAAAACAACTTCGTTGTTCTCGAAATCACCTCTAATTCTAGCTAAGACTTGAGCGATAGTCGTCCCTGTGTCGATTGTGCCGTGAAGGACTCCCCATCGACTTCGTTCGGTGCATACATAGACCTGAGCGATTCGGCATACACCTTCTTTAACGAGAGCCCGGGAAAGGGTTGGACTTGTCCACCTACATTTAGCCTAGGAATCACCCTCACCGACAACCTCTTGCGTTCTCGTCTTAATCTAGAGCAACTAAGGTATCTCAGGCACTTTGGGGTTGTTTTATCCAGTAAGGAACCGCCCGATCCGGATAAGTTCCTTAGAAATAGACGAAACTTCATAAACAGCCTCTCGACACGGGACCGTGTCCCGGTCAACACGCCCCCGTGTCCACCAAAAGATTCATTTATGACTTTTTGTCAGAATACGAACAAAATGTGTCAGGGCTTCGTCTGCACACGGGGCCGTGTGCAACGTGCTGTCGTTTTCTATAAATGCATCCAAGAATCCTGCACATTTGGACCATTCCAGGGACAGAGATTTGGTGGGATCTTTACACATACCATCCTAGGTATTTTCTAAAAGAAGGTTCTCAACAACCATCTTGTCCTTTCCTCTCTTGTCTATTCCCTTCTTCTTCATTTTTCACCTCAATACCTCCATTAAAGCTTGAGATCACCATGATTCCAAGCTTTATTGTGATATTTGTTAGGTTTTTGTTCAAGGAATCTTGTTATAAATAAGTGTTACAACATTGTTTTAAGTTATTTTTGCTAAAAAACGCTTCCTAAGTTGGAAAAATAATTTAAAACTCCAAGATTCCTTGTTCTAAAAATCTGCAGAAAGGTGAACACGGGGCCGTGTCCAAAACAGTGGAACTTCTTCTGCACATTCAAGAAACAGTCGGAGGGAAAGGAGGTCTTCGATTGAAGCAACTCTCGTACGCTACGTGATGGCATTACGTGAAGCTCTTGATGAGATGACCTCGGTAGAGGAGGTCCTCATAGACCGTATAAATTATCTTACGGTGGGGTTGGAAAACAGTTTTCAAGAAATCAACCTCTTGCACCAGAGGTTGAACATTTGTCACACCCCCAAAATCCACCCGCGGAGTATCGCCGCTTGGAGGCATGACTGACCAGGATCAAGCCACCAATCATATTGAACAAGCATGTAAGTAGTCATAAAACCCAACACAATATAATTGGTGTCCAAAGCAAAAATAGTTTAAGTTGCAAGCGGAAGCATAACGATTAAATCCAAAACAAAATATAAGTTCAAATGTTTCAATGTTTAACATGGCACACAATTGCCCATGTCCCACAACGACTCTCCCCCATGCAAGCTCCAGCTAAGTACCTATTGACCTGCAAAGCATGTAGTAAAGAGTCAACAACAATGTTGAGCGAGTTCACAGTTGGGCGTTCGTTTTAAGTTGTTCCAAAAACCGTTTCCTTTAACTGGCATCCCTGCCGTGGGGGTTACCCCATAGTTGAAAACGTGATTTGTTTATCCCATTTACTCTGGCAATCCAGCCGTGGGGGCTACCCCATGTTTATATATACCTGGCTCTCTGGCCGTGGGGGCTACCCCATGTATATACTACTAGACTCGTTACCATATCGACTGCTGACTGTAGTCATGTTTATGTGCCCTGAACTGTCAATGTCTATCATCATTGACGTGCCCAGATCCATTAGTTCACGCCTGTCCTCTGCGGCACGGTGTGAGGCTTGTCAAACCTAAATAGCGCTATCTAACTAATGACCCGCTCGCCATTGGCCCGGCGATTAAGTCGATATAAAAAGGAGGGACTTCGTGATAGAGTTTTGGTCTAGTGAAATGTAAACTGTCCAAGAGGACGAGGAATTATATTCCTGAACCCGTACTGTCCTAACCAAGAAAGGATGAGGAATCCATATTCCTTAACCCATTCCCAACCCCTGGGAATCCCATGCTTTGTAGAAAGTGTGAACTCACCTTAGGTTAGCTCGGCAGATAAACGAAAGGTCAATCGAGCTGCTAGAGGTCAACCACGTCCTAACATGGTTACCATACAAGTCAGGTCTAGGTTCAAATAGTGCACATATGATTACACCGAGATAGCAAGTTACAAACACGTATTGATTATAATCAGCACGTTATACATGTCAAGCAAAACAGTTAAACACGAAATGTCCAACTTGTGCGGTTAGAATGCATTGGACTGAATTGTAAGTCCACTAACATCTTGTGCGAGTGGATCGTTGGAGCCCAAACACTACCCGGCCCAATATAATAAAAGTAGTCCAACATGCATACGACCCAAACAACAAACATGAGTCTTGTGTGATCCGGATAGACTTGTGCGATCCGGATGGCTTGTGCGAGTGACCAGTACTTGTGCGGTTGGGATTGGGCTTTGAGGCCTAACCGTGTAACAGTTGGTGTGTGGCCCAAGCCTTGTGCGATCGGCACTATCTTGTGCGATCCACAAGGTCTTGTGCGATCATGCAAAGGCTGTGTTGTACGATGTGTTTAATCAGTTGCACTAGTCTTGTGCGATCAGATCAGATCTTGTGTGATCTGATCTTGTGCGACCAAGGAGTCTTGTGTGATTGGTTTCCAAAATCCGAAACTTATGCTAATTAGTTATATGAAATCATCAGTTACCAAACATACATTAAATCGGTCAAAGCAATCAAACAGTTTCCTATTTTCGTGGTTATCAATCAACAACTAATCAGTTTCCAAACCAAACAATAATCGATCAAACAAAGGTTTTAACATCAATTCTTATGAACCCTAAACATGAACAAAATCATAACACTTAAACATGTTAACCCGATTCATATTCTTGATCACTAACATGCACCCTAAACTAGCAACATCCGAATACACTTTCATGGTAGCCGATTTACACACATTCAGTTCTAGTTCATCATTCAAATCATATGATTAACAACCCTATGTTGATAAAAATACTTTACATGTGAGCCGAATAACAACACCCATCATCAACATTCATAATCAACCATATATCATTCGTAAGTCATTGTGTGAGAACATTTAAATCACAAAATCAATCAACAAAACAATAATTATGAGACACTAACTGGATTGAAAGTAGAAAAGGATGATCCGAATAAGAAGACTTCAAGAGAAGGGGATGTGTTGTCGTCGGCTTTGAGAGGAGAGAAAGAGAGTAGGGTTTTGATGTGTAAAGTGTTTAGCCAAACAATGAAGAGTATACCCCCTTCTCATGAGGTTATGCGACATAAGGGAGTGGGCCGAACCCTCACTTGGGCTGCCCATTGGTTTCGAGTGAGGAGTGGGCCGAGAGTTGTAAGGGACCAAAGCCCAAAGGCTTGTGCGATTCGAATCGTTTTGTATACATACAATCGTTACACATACACAAACATAACATTTCATTAATCACCAAGTTCACATAATCACACAGTGTTCACATACGTTGCATTAATCACAAAGATAGGTTCTGAAATACGAGTTGTCACAACATTCTTGTGACACTTCCCATGGAGCCAATCTTCCCTCAAGAGGATTGGAACCTAGCACTTGGAGTCAATAATCCCACCGGGTGGGATGACATCCCCGCGGAGCCTCCTCTTGAAGATTTGCAAGAAGTCCCGTGGAGATTGCACCCCCTCAAACTGATGCAAATGAGCCCGCCTTTCTTCTCCCAAGGGAGATAGAGGAATGGCTCGCCGACGTATGAGGAACCCATTTCCGGAGGATGAAGTTCTTCGAGCCACATCCAACCGAGAGAATTATCTTTTCGGAAATTTTGCTAATAGAATAATCTTTAGGCTAGAACTTCTTGGTTTAGACTCCTTGTGTTTCTTTTGACCTATTTATCTATAATTTTTTTAGGAATATTATGTAACTTTCTCTATTTGAATGAATGATGGTTTTAATTAATTTGGTGTCTGGATGATGATGTAATGGGTAAAACACACTCGGGATGGTGAAGGATACCAAGAGAAACTTGCACCAGCACTCCATGCACAAAAACAGAGCCTTCCGCCGATTTTTCTTCATTACAGCAAGTTCAACACGGGGCCGTGCTCAGCCAACACGCCCCGTGCTCAACCATCTGCAGAAAAATGCCCAGTTCAGGTACCTGGACACGGGGCGTGCTCACTGAACACGCCCCCGTGTCCAGTCTTCTGTTACTTTACTTTCTTTTCTGTTATTGGTGATCTGAACACGGGGCCGTGCCCGGACACCACGGGGCCGTGTCCAGACGCCCAGTAACATAAAATTTTGCTTTTTCACATGTTTTTACACATTCAATCAACCTAAAAACTTATTTTTGGGGCACATTGAGGACAATGTGTAATTTAAGTGTGGGGGGGGGGGGTGCTAAAACCTTGAATTTTGCAAGTCCTAGTTACAAGCCTTACACAAAACTCTATTGGAACCGCTAAACACCCCAAATTTTTTCAAAAATTTTTCATTTTTTTTACTTGTCTAGGTTTAATTTGGGAATTTCAAATTCTAAAAAGGTGATATTTTTTACAAATTTACAACCTATAGCGTTGTGATAAAAAGAACCAACATAAGAAAATTATGAAACGGCATGACAAATCTAGTTAAAATTTGATTATATATACTTGATCACATAAAAACCCATTCCCACAAAAAGTGAGTTTTGAGCCTTTATTGAGCATACAAATACACATCTTTAAACTAAATGCTCATTTTTCGTTTCTTGTGTGAATAGCTGCTTGGTTCTTACGACTCTAGAACTTGCCACGACGATACATTCCCGGTCCTTACCAACTTAAACCCGAGTAAGTAAATGATGGAGGCATTAAGACTAACTTTTTTTTTATTTCCATCATTATTTTTCTTTTTTTTTTTTACCACCTACCAAAAATCCCCCTAGTTAACCCCTTTGAGCCTAAACATTTTCATTTCTTAACCCAAAACTAACACCTTTTTACCCACCAAAACCCTTTTTCATTTTAAACCCTTTATTTTAGTAACAAAGCTCGGTTTTTCTTATGACTTCTTCAAAAAAAAAAAATTACGATGAAGCCAAAAGAAATAAACAAACAAGTTTATCAAAAAGAACTTTGTTTGAAGAATTGTTTCACCAAAATAAAAAGTTACAAAAAATAAAAAGTCTTACGAAAACCGATGCTTTTTACGCCTTTCGCCCTTTTCTACTAACCACTAACCCAACCACCTACCTTTAACCCAAGCCTAACCCTTCCCCCAAAGTCCTCTTGATATTTACAAAGGTATGTAGTTAAAAAAGAGGAGGATTGATTGCTTGGCAAGCTTATGGTAGAAGTAAGTTCCATGCCGCTCTCGAGAGTTTTCACAAAAATACACCTTCGGCTGAGTGTTGAGTGATCCCCCGTGAGATATGTGAACTTGTATATAAATGAAATTTTAAAAAGGCATGTTATGCCCTAATAAGTAATTTATCTTATGTAATGTTCTAAATAAATCATGACGAATAGGATTGTAAATAAATAAAAATAAAACTTAATAAAGAATCTTGGAAATCCCGACACTCTATGACAAGCCCAAAAACCTTCTCTTCTACCCGTTCCATTTGGGAGTGTAAAGCCACATTATAAAGAGTTTTGCTTGAGGACAAACAAAGATTCAAGTGTGGGGGTATTTGATGTGCGCAAAATGCAACATATAAATTACATCAAATGTGGCATTAAACTAACCTTTTTTTAGTACTAATGTTGGAAAAAGTGTGTTTTTGTCTTCCTTTTGTATTTTCAGGATTAAATGAGCTCAAATGAACAAAAGAAGCAAAAAGGCAGCTAAATCTAACATAAATACAAGAAAAGGAATAAACGTGGCATGCCCGACCCCTCGACAACATCTTCCCAAGCAAAACAAGAGAACAGAAGGCTGAACACGCCCCGTGCTCAATGAGCACGGGGGCGTGCCCAAGTGTCTGCAGTAAAGACAAAGCTGTAGAAGCTTCTATCATCCACCACGGGGGCGTGCCCAGCGGACACGGGGCCGTGGTCAACCCTAAGATTCGCAGAATCTGAGGAAATCTTGATAGTACGGATACGCTTCTGCACACGGGGTCGTGCCCAACGGACACGGGGGCATGGTCAACTAATGCAGACAAACTGCATTTAATGAAGGAAGATAAGACGGGTGGACACGGGGCCGTGCCCAATGGACTTGGGGTCGTGTCCGGGCTTCTATGCAGGCTATAAATAGGGGTGCTTGGCTCATTTGCAAACCATCCCTTGGCAAACCACCTCTCTCACACTTCACCCACCCACCACCACCATCACAACCCACATCCACCACCATCATCCATCATCCATCATCCATCATAGAGTGTGTGAGTAGTCTCGGGATCCAAGATTGATCGTAAGAGTTCTTGACAATCAAAGGCCATGTTTGCCTAAGTCTCTTACATCACTTGGTGAAGACAAGTGTCTAGTGTAATACTTTTTTTTAATCTTTTCGCACTTTTTATTTGGTTATGTATTAATGACTTTAATAACTAGTTTCTTATGTTGAAGGTGAGTCTTCCTTATCGTTTGTCCTTGGTGTCTTGGCATTATTTTACTGTCTATATAAAAAATAAAAGATTTTCACCATTCATATCTCCATGGTCTATATGGAGGTATGTTGGCTACTTGGTCGGGGGTTAAGGGAACGGTTTGGTAAGAGTCTTGCCTTGTTTAGTGTATAGATCCTGCAAGGACCTGGGTCAACTTTAGTAGGACCTCCTTCAATACCCACTGGTATTGGATGGCGGGGGTCCGAACTCCTTGATCCCCTCATCTGAAAACTACTATTAAAACTTTAACCCGGCTACTTAGGACTGTATCCCTGCTAACTCAGACTACTTAGCCGAGGGTAACGTCACCTCCAGAAGAGGGGCCTACCACAATATGCATTAATAACTTAATTAATTATCTTTCAATAATCCAACCTTTTAGGATTGTATCCTTGCTGACTCAAACTACTGGGTTGAGGGTAACGTCACCTTCAGAAGAGGGGCCTACTACAATAACTAAGATAATCTCTTAAAAAGTGAAAAAGTGCGGAAATAATCAAAGATTACACTAAACACGGGTCGGATCCAAATGATTCATCTTGTCTATCTGTTTTTTTTATTTTTCAGCATTTTAGTTAGTTTTATTTTTCTAGTTTAAAACCTTTTTTCTAAACTTTTGATTTGATTAGACGTTGAGGATAAACCGGTACTAAAAGCTCTTGTGTCCTTGGACAACCTCGGTATCTTACCAACACTATACTACGCTCACGATGGGTGCACTTGCCCATATGTGTGTTTAGTGTTAGTAAATATCGTGTTTTATAAATTTAAAATTTGGCTAAAAAGTGTTAAAGGGCTTAAAATATACATTAAAAATCTATAACACTACACGCACATCATTTACCACCCCTATCTGTTTGAGCACTTTACAAGTTAGTTATCCAAATTACAAACAAAGTAAAATGAAGGGTAGCAGGTGACTCGGTGTCGTTTCGTCTTTGTGTCACCTTTATCAAATTTTGGTGTTCTCACACGTGTAAAGAAACCTGAACAAGTGCGTAAACAATGAACCATTATTTGTTCTAGTACGAAGGCAACGTATCGTGTCCATGCTCACACAACCATAGAGCTACATTGGATTATGTCTATTATATATAAGTTTTGTATTCGGGTTACTAGTCCTATCTCATTATGGTGTGACAACATCACAGTTACATACCTGGTAGCTAGCCCATTCATCCATTAGTGTATAAAACATAGAAAGATTGATTTGCATTTTATGCGTGACATGGTTATAGTGTTGGAGTATTTCTAGTGGTCAGTCATGTCATATAGGCTCGAATTGCATATCCAATTGCTTTGATTTGAATTATTCGAAGAATGCCTTATATAGATATTCCACATATAAAAAAGATAGACAATCAACAGGGGCGGACCCAAGTTATGGCTTGGGTGGGCGGGTGCCTCCATTAAAAAATAGTGTATTTTATAGGCAAATATCCCGATCGCGCCCCTTGAAAATTTGGTTGAGCCCTTTGTTCGCACCCCCATAAAATAACTCCAAGGTCTGCACTGACAATCAAATCTATTTCTTGATTCAATAGAAGCCGAAAAAGGTGAATAGGGTCCCAAATAACAAGAGATATGTAAAAAGGAGGTTCGATTTATTCTATTCTTAATCCTAAATGGAATGTAACGACGTGGGCATCTACATAATTTTTGTTAAATACGCTCAAATGATTCGTCAATCAACTTATAAAACACCAAAAGACTGGTTCGCATTTTATTTGTGACATGGTTATAGCTCCACAGCTCCGAGTTTGGTACATTCCCACTATTGCTCAGGTTGTAGATGTCCTAACAAATGGCCTTCATTACTTGTTATTAGGGTTTTATGTAAAATGTGGTATTGGGTTGAGGTGACTTTAAATGATTGGTTTACATATCAACTTAAAATAAAAAAATAATAATAATAAAGATACCAAACTCGCAACTCCAACCAAGCCCATGCCCCACACGACCTCTAGGTGCCCCTTTGTGGTGGTGTTCGCACTCCACGCCCTAGTGAGGTGGTATGGTTGACACCCCTACGAAGCCAACAACACACAACTTAAGGCTAAATAACTTAATTTTTCATTATATGAAGAAACACTGGTTTAATTGACCAGAATCAATTGAACCAGGGGGTTTGAATCTGCATAAAAAGGGGTTAATCTTCTCGTTTGGATTCGAGGGTGACTGATCTCCTTCTTCGACTAATAACTGCAATACAAACATCCATTAGACTCGCCACGGGGAGAATAGGGGTTCTCTCCGTTACCACCCTCGGCTTGAGAATAAGTACAGGGTTTGATGAAGAAGAAGAAGTGTCACACCCCCAAAATCCACACGCGGAGTATCACCGCTTGGAGGCGTGACATGACCAGGATCAAGCCACCAATCATATTGAACATATAAGTAATAAGTAAAAGTAAATGTAATCCATCACAATACAATTGGTGTTCAATCAAAAACATAGTATAGGTAGCGGAAGCATAGTATGAAAATCCAACACAAGTGTTTAGTTTAAAGAGTCATAAAGTTTTCATCAAAACATCCACAATCCGTGCCCACAACGACCGCGCCTCCCGTGCAAGCTCCAAGAGTACCTACGGTCCTGCAAGGCATGTAACAGAAAGTCAACAACTAGTTGAGCGAGTTCACAGTTGGTTGTTTAGTTATAGTGTTCGTTTCGTAAACCGTATGTTTGTTTAGTAACCAATGTATCGTGTCTGTTTGTATCGCGGCCTTCCCGGCATGTGTGCGAAGATTAGTGGGGGTCTCCCATGTTTTCTAGACTAGGTATATTTGTATCGCGGCCCTCCAGGCATGTTTGCGAAGTTTAGTATATGTATCGCGGCCAACCCAGGCATGTGTGCGAAGTTAAGTATTAGTGTTAGTATCGCGGCCATTCCAGACATGTGTGCGAAGAGTAGTATTTGTATCACTAGTCTAGCAGTATCTACAAGTAACCTGCCTCTCCCGAGGTCAGTGGTACGTAATTCCAGTATCAATGTGTGTACAAGTAATCATCCAAACCCATTCCCAACCCCGGGAATCCCATGCCTTGGTAAGAGTGTGAACTCACCTTGGTTTGCTCGGTATGCTCAAAGGGTTACACGTTCACAATTAATCAATCACGACCTATAGTACGCACGTGTATATGATCAGTTTAAGTTCGTATGTCATTTATGTCACGAAGTGTGTGTTTAAGCAGTTATCACATTTCATATATGCAGTTAATCAAAACCGTACAATTCATGCTTGACAGGATTAACAGGCAGTTAACATACTTCACCAAGTTAACACACTTAACAGGATTAACACACTAACAAGGTTAACATATGTAACATGAATAATAACTTAACAGTACTAGTTAACTAACAGAGTTAACAAACAATAAGAGTTAACAACTTAGCAACTTAACAAGGGTTTACATGCTTAATAAAGTTACATACTTAACAGGATTACATGCATCACTCAACAGCGTTAACAATTTACAGAGCTACTGTGCTAGACAATGAACGAAAACACATGTAATGAAAATACATTTTTGACGAAATCACATATTGGCGAAATCCCTCATCTTGGCGAAAACACAGTTGACAAAACAATAAACCCTTCAGCCGAAAACCCAAGGGTTTTCGTGGGTCTTGAGGTTTGGCGAAAACACAAGGTGGTTTTCGTCTGGTCCCTGGGATTTCGTCTGGTCCAATCATCATCAACAGATCAGTCACGCAATAACACTAACCCTAATTACCACTTACAGTTGCATGATCAGTCATCAAAGAAATCGTTTAATCAATTCATTGTTATGTAACATCTAAACTACCAAATCATTGCAAGACCAAGATCATAAATCAACTAGCAGATCATTATTAAAACAATTTAACAATGGCCGACAAGTGTAGGTTGTTTTCCTGTTGTAATGGCTGCAAGTTCTATGTTATTGGACCGATTAATAGCATGTCCTATATCCTTTGTTTACTGCCACACATGCAAACCTTGGATCTCAATTATGGCCAATTAAGAGATCATGTGCAAATGTCAGAAATCAATCAGATCATTCATTAACACATTAACAGACATACACGATTAATCAAATCATCCAATATACATGGCAGTTTGTCGATAATATAAATATATATAACGATCACGAATCCCCACAACACTCAATAAAACAAGCACAATCAATTATGCTAAACACATAACAGTACAAAAGACATGCATAATACGAGAAGTTAATTCAAAACATAAATTATTACACTAACCGAATACTAGTTGCTGCTTCGAAGGGGGTCTGATTTCAAACAAGGTGAAGGCAGCCGTCGGGTTTCAAAGAAAACGAGAGAGAGGGGGAGATGTGTTTAGGGTTTGACAGTTATCGATATCAAGCACAGATTAAAACAATACCTAAATCCGAATGCTACTGGGCCGAAGCCCATATGTTGTTTTCGTTGGCCACATATTGGATGAAGAGGTGTTTTCGAGTGGGGTGTTTTCGGGTGTAGGGTTCCACTATCTTATTTTCCATTATAAAATCAAATAAACAATACAATATACATATAACATCTTTATACATATCATATGTACTACAATCTACACCCAACGCGTGTATTGCACATCAAATAATTATAAAAGCACACTTAACACCCACCATATATAACATACCACCATCAACACGATTTAACATATTACAACGTGAACAGTTGTGAGACAAACAAGTCGTGTAACCAACAACTTAAACAGTTAACGCGCAATAAATGCGAAGGTGGAATCTTGGAAACTTGAGTTGTTACAAGAAGTGCTAGTAAAGTGAAGTGAGAGTAACTTGAGGGTTTGTACCTGAATTATCCTTTATTTATAGCCGAAGTTTGGGCGGGAAAATATGTTGATGAAAACTTGACGGAAAGTTCCTTTCCGTAAGCGGTTATTTCTCCTACCGTTAATCACTAACGGACGTGTGTGTGCACACGGATCGTGGTTATGATCAATGGTTGGGGTGATGCCACGTGGAAGGTGAGCAAGTGTGGATCTTCCTCCCATTTCGTGCCATCATTGTGACTTTAAGAGGTGCTTGGGATGATGCCACGTGGCCATTCGGTTATAACCGAATGGTTGTGTACGAATAAGCCTTCTAAAAGGATTACAACTGTAATCCTGTGTGGCTCTTCCTCATGGTAATTCTGTTATGACAGGAAGGTTTATTTTTGTCCAAGTCTGGGTGACTCTTGCGCGGGGACATTGTTATGATTTTATCCTATCTGTTGCATGAGAGCTTGCACAAGGATTTATTAGTTCCTTTTGGCGCGCGGATGTTGAATACTGTTTTTCTTTCTAAGTTCTCTTTCAGAACCAGTGTGCGGCCGCACTTTTTAAAGAGGTTTGTTGTTGGTGAAGTTATGGTATGGTCCTGACGCCTGAGCAGGGTTTTTGGGACCTTACCCCTTCAAGTCCCCAGTCTAGTGTTGCTCTTATGCAAATAAGTGGAGCACTGGACTATAGGAGCTGGGTGGTTTTTGCTGTGGAGCTTTTTTGGATCAAAAAATGGAAATCTTCTTGGAGAAGATATTTTTTGAATTTGAACTGTTCATTCCGAATAAATAGTTTTTTTTTAGTTGATTGCTGTGATGTGACCCATAAGGAAAAAATGTATGAGTGTGTTGACCTTTCAGCTTCTTATTGAACTGTAGCTTTGGGAATGTGTGCGGACGCTGTCAGAGAGTATTTAGTGGGATGTGATGATGACTGTCGCAACGCCGTTTCTGAAAGGGGTGATTTGACACTAATCATCGCAATTTCTTACAGCTCTCCTCTCAATGCTGACGTCAGCTCTTTCCCGGCATATATATATATATATATAGGGTAAGGATAGTGTAAAAAGGGCCTAAAGTGTGAGAAGTGTATTATAACACTATATATAATACTATATAACACCATATAAACACCGTATAACAATATGTAACACCATATAATACCATATAACACTATGTAACACTATATATCATTATATAACAAATATAACATTATACATCTATCATAGACATGCTATCAGACAACCTATAGTGTTATATTTGTTATATAATGATATATAGTGTTACAAAGTGTTATATGATATTATATGGTGTTACATATTGTTATACGGTGTTTATATGGTGTTATATAGTATTATATATAGTGTTATAATACACTTATCACACTTTGAACACTTTTTACAGGATCCTCTACCATATATATATATATATATATAGGGTAAGGTTATTGTAAAAAAGGTTAAAAATGTGAGAAAGATGAGAAATATTGTGGAGATGACATGTGTCCTAAATCTAAATTAATTCAAAAGGGTAAACAAGTAATTTTATCATTAATTCAATTATTAAAAACTTCCCATAACCACCACCTTAATTATAGGAACTGTATTTTTTTAAAAGATCTCTATAAACACCATTCAGCAAGTATATAACACCATTCAGTAAGTATATAACACCATTGATGGACTAAACATCTGATCGAAACATATTTTTTTCTCTATATAAGTATAGCAATATGGTACTCATATTAAAGATAAAAAAACGCTCGTTATTATGGTGTAATTTTTTTTAAAAGTTACGTATAAAAAGTTATTGATGTTTAAAAAAAACGGGGGAAGTTACATGTCCATTAATGTTAGTTTCTTAATTTAAAAATGTTAAATTTACCTATATACCCTTAATCTAGAAAATTAATATGTTTAATAGTAAACATTATTTACAATTTTGCCATTATGATCTCAACCAATAGATCAAAGATCTAATGGTTTAGATTCTTTCTTACCTTTCTCACAAAAAACCTTTTTTTTACAGGAACCTCTACCTATATATATATATATATATATATATATATATATATATATATATATATATATATATATATATATATATGGAGTTTATCGACATTTTACCAGATTTGGCAAAAATGAAGACTAGGCGTAGGTTCCGATCTCGGAGGGTTTCTGAAATTCTGAAAACTTTCGATGTTGTAGAAGCTCTGCTCCTCCTTGCAGGTTTGTCGCCGGACAAGGATGCCGGAAGTAACGTTCTTTCCTTGTACCCAGGAGAAAATTATGCTGGAGGTGATAATGGTGAAGGAGTTACTCGTTTGTCGGCAAATGTCCTGATTCAGAGTTTTCCGGATGATCGGAGGGGGCGGTGCTCGGTGGTGTACAAACGGCGTCAAGGTGGACGACCCTCTGTGATTCCGGCTGGTGAGCATGCGACTGCTTCTGTTATGGGTGATGGGAAGGGTGAAAACCCCTGGATTATTGATCCTCATCCTCTTTCTTGGTATGGTGAAACACTGCATACCCCTTTGGATGTGTTGGATATGTTTCCTGGTGTTTCGTTTGTTTATTTTGTAGCTATTGTTTCGATATACTGCTGTGCTTTTGTATATTTTGTTAATGTGATTTGTTGCACAAGTAACTTTTTGATGCACAACTGTGCATATGGGTTTTTTATTACTGCGTGTGGCGCGCAAGTGATTAAATATAAGCTGTGTTTGAATTACAATATCTTGCATGTGTATAATTACTTTGTTTAGGTAAAGCGAATAAAGATGGTATGAAACTCATGTGTGAATGTAGGTCTAGATTGTGCGAGGGACTTGTACCCGTAGACCGTTCAGGAGACTTGTAATGTTTTACCATAGTGTTTGCGGGCATACCAAAAGGAATCACATGCATTTTGTAATAAACAATAGAACATAATAAGGGTAACCTTTGTATTGATAAGGCGCGGGGCCAATGGATACAAAGTGAATAACTGAAAATAATTATGTTGCCTGCGCATATGTTCGGCTATTGCGTGAGATGGCTAGGTTGGTTACATTTAGCATATGCGCAGTTGTTGCGCGTTCCAGGTGCGTGGCACATTCGTTCCATCAAGCCTCTTTAAAGTGTAGGCGCCTTTACCCAGGACCTCGTGGATGACGTATGGTCCTTCCCATTTAGTCGCTAGTTTCCCTGGTTTATTCGCGTTGGATGCGTCATTGTCTCGCAGGACAAAATCTCCTGGAACGAAGATGCATACGCGTACACGTGCATTATAGTATTTCTCTAACTTTGATTTATATCTGGCTTCTGCAACGGCTGCGTTTTCGCGTCTTTCTTCAAGAAGGTCTAGATCAATTCTTCGCTCTCGTTCGTTATCTTGTTTTTCCATGGCGATCATGCGCGGTGATGGGAGACTGACTTCTGCTGGGATTACCGCTTCTGAACCATAGACTAGGCTGAATGCAGTTTCGCCTGTACTGGTTTTTGGCATGGTGCGGTGGGCCCATAGAATGCTTGGGAGCTCATCCACCCACCCCCTGCGTGCGGTTCCCAGCCTTGCTTTTATACCGTCCACTATTATTTGCTTATTCACGCTCTCAACTTGCCCATTCGCTTGTGGGTGGGCCACAGATGTGACAACCGTCAAATTTGCATGCATCCGTACAATTAACTAATTATGATTAAGTGCTTAATAACTGTGCTGGATTACCTAACTGCTTTCTGATTATTGCATCATACTTACATGTGCGTCACATATTACATAATGTCACATCATTATCACATACAAACTATATTGACATACATGTTGCACAAAGCACAGATAGCACAATTAACGGATAGAACGGGAATATGCTGACGGGGTTAAGTACATAGACAAACAGTGTTTTGAGACCCAGTATGGGCCAGGGACAAGGTACTACACTAGTATGGTGTGTAGGGAAGTAAGGACCATAAAACTGCGTCACTAGGTGATAGATGAAGTGCCGGGAAGTGCCTAAAACCCACTTATAGTGCAGAATTCTGCATTTTTCAGCAAAATTCAGCTTTTAACAAGCTAGTTACATGCAAAAATTTGACTAAATGGTCCTGAATTCTTTCCTAAGTGTCGGGAATTAAAAGTGTCACAAAAAGTAACATAAAGATCATTAAACGGAATAGCTTGACACTTTAACGAACCGGTATCTAACCGAACCACCGGACATTACCCGGAACACCAAAATATTGCTAGAAGCATTGTTTTATTAATTATTGGCTAGTTATAATCCCCGAACACCCTAACACCCACTAGAATATCTAGTAACTAACACTTGTAACCATGTACTTGGATTTGAATTATTAACTATCTAGTTACCATTCAAACTTACACTTACCCCCCCCCCCCCCCTTTTGATATTCACGGTCATAAGGACCCCACCACCATACCCAAGATTTGATTCTTATTTTATTTAGATCTTTGCTTGATTTGGTTGCCAAAATATTGAGAGGTATGGCTATAAGTATGACATATGGATTCTAAAGATCTTCATAATTCACTCACTTCACAACTTCACTCCATCACCCTCACTCTCTCCCTCTCCTCTCGGCCTAGGTAGTGCCGCCACCACCACCACCATACATCCATCATCCTCTCATTCCAAGATCATTCCAAGGTTATAAGAAGGTGTCTTGTGAAGCTTGGTGCTTATAGAACTTGAAGAACCTTCATCACTTGCCTGCATCCACCATTTTCATCATCTTTTTCTTCAAGTATTCTTCCCTAGCTTGGAGCTAGTAGTAAGACTCTCTTAACCCTTTAACACTTCTAATTTTGATTTGTTAAAAGATGTATTATGATATAACTCACAAGAACCCTAAAAGACATAATCTTGAATCATGAACTTGAAGCTTACATATGATGAAATCTTGATGAAATAATGTTGATTAGAGCATGCATGACACTTGATTGTTATTTTCTTGAGATTATGATGTTGATCATCATAAGGAGCTTGCTAGATTGTGATTAAACACATGATCTAGCAAGTTAGTGGATGATTATGTGTTAACACAAGAAGATCATCCTCATATATATGCATGAACTTGAAAATAAGATGATTTATTGTAAAATAATAAATAAAGTGAGCTAATAATCTTATGAATCTAAGACTCATGAATGATTTTCCAAAGAAAACCAAGTTCAAAATATGATTTTTAGTGGAACTTGATTCTTACTTAAAACTACACTATTTTTTATAAAACAAGTGTAGAGATACTAGAGAAACAAGAAGATGTTATGAATAAACATTTTTGTAGAATATGTTTACAAGTTGTAAACACCTAAATTCTTTAAGAATGAGATTCGTAAAGTAATAAACGCACTTTAAAGGGGTAACTAAGTCTACTAAACATGCTACCAAGTTACTACAAGTTTTTAATAAAAGATAAAGTTCATGTTGTTATGAAAAGTGTATAGTTTTTGCACTTGGTAAGAATAATATTGTTTAGGGTTGATTGTTGATTATTGTGTGTTGATTTTTGAAAAGAAAATGATATGCTTATATAGCATGGACACCTCCATTTTCAAATGAAACTATGGCAAAATTTTCTAAAAATATAAACACTTAAAGAAATATTTTCTAACAAATATTTACTAGTGTATTTTAACTATGGTTTTCAATACGAACCTTGCCATAATTTTTTGTAACAAAATACAAGTATTGAAGGTTGGTTTTTATGAATAAAAATGGATAAATATATATTTGGAATATATATTTACATTAAAGACGCGTGTGTGATTGTTTGTATATTTTTGTGAACTAGTTACATTATTTAAGGACTTAAAATAATATAACTTAACAAAATACCGTGAAATTTACTATCCAAAAAAATACCGTTACATATATATCTTTGGTAAATACTAATTTGGATACAAGAAAGTAAAAATATGATTTTTGTAAATATTGCAAAGTCGTATCATAATTTTTGACGAGGAGAAGATATATTGTTTTTGCGAAGTTAAAATATATTTTCTTAGTATATTTAGAAGACATATGATTTTTGGGAAAAATATATATTTTCTGGACAATACATTATTTTTGGGACAAAATGAGTTTACAAATATATTTTCTAAAGTGAGACTTGGAAATATATTTTGGAAATTACAAATACAATAATACAAATATACATGTGTGAGAATACCCCCATCCTTGGGAAGGAGATACGAAGATAAATACTTGAGAAGTATTAATACAGAAATATTGCTTAAACAATTATTCCAAAACTAAATATAATGTAAGTTGAAATATTAATTATTTTGACAAGTAATTGTAAGTTGGAATAATATCGGGAACATAAGAAACGTAACTCAAAACGTAAATACTAAGCAAAGGCACGACCCATTCGTCTAATAGACATTAGTACATTGTAGGTAGTCGTGTTTGCTGAGGAGTTTTGAGTGCCAGTACTGAAGACGCATTACTGTGAGTTCATGTCCCCCTTTTCTTTTAACTGTTTTTAGTTTTATACTTCGGGGGTGAAATACATGTTACGATTATTACAAACGTTTTATACATGGTATGGTTAGCTAAGGAGGGTTACTACTAGATCATGTGAAGGGTGGGTATAACACTTAAGGCCATTAATCCTCATTGTAGGACCAAGGGACATGAGTGATAGATCTATTTGGGTGTAGCGAGCCCACACCCATGCGGACCAGGGTGGCCCATTTGGTGACTATGCCTTCTTCCCGGAGACAAGTTTGCTAGGTTTGAGTCTTCCTGCACCATTTCACACATACCATTGGCTTTGCAACCCATTGGTGATCTCTTTTTCCTTATTGCGACATACCAGGGACATACATTCATACAAACATACTTTAAAGGTTTATTCATACACTTGCACATGAACTCGCTCAACTTTTGTTGATATTTTTAAACTACATGTATTTCAGGGAACTAAGTGGATCTGGCAAGTGTTGTATGTTTTACAAGCTGCGTATAAATAAAAGATGTCATTCGTGGTCGTAGAGTTTAGGGGATGTATCCTACTCCTGGATGGGATACGTGTTTCTAAGCTCGGGTTTGTTTAAGTTCTTTTGTTGAGTCCTTGTGAACTCATTTAATCATGTTATGGTTTGTAACTTAAATTGGGTGTCGATGTTTTCGGATAAGTATGTTGTGGTATTTTCTAAACTTAATTAATGGATGAACATCTCATGTTTTTATCATATAGCGTTGTTATGATTGAATGCTATGGTATTAAGTAAGTCACACAAATAACCACGCTTCCGCAATAATCAGGGTGTGACAACTTGGTATTAGAGCTTCGGTCGTAGCGAACTAGGATTCCTTCTCGAGTCTAGACTACGATCATTAGGGCTCTCACGAAAATGTTTTCACAAACATGTTTTCATTGCATACACAAAATGTCCAGATCCATGAAACAAACATTTTTACAAATAAAAGACACAAAATACATTTCAAAGAATTCGTTTATATATTCAGTCTGAGAGACTGGGGAGTTAGTCTGAGAGACTAGCTGGGTAGTGCAGTCTGAGAGACTGGGGAGTTAGTCTGAGAGGCTAGCTGGGTAGTGCAGTCTGAGAGACTGGGGAGTTAGTCTGAGAGACTAGCCGGGTAATTCAGTCTGAGAGACTAGTTGGGTAATTCAGTCTGAGAGACTGGGGAGTTGGTCTGAGAGACTAACTAGGTAGTTCAGTCTGAGAGAC
The DNA here is from genome assembly GCA_030545235.1 of Helianthus tuberosus. NCBI lineage: Eukaryota > Viridiplantae > Streptophyta > Magnoliopsida > Asterales > Asteraceae > Helianthus > Helianthus tuberosus. The sequence goes on along the minus strand of CM060383.1, from coordinate 32,662,291 downwards.
TGGGTAGTCTGAGAGACTAGTTAGGGCAGTTTGAGAAACTAGGAGGTTTTAGCCTAAGAGGCTGGGTAGTTCAGTTTGAGAAACTGGGATGTTTAGTCGGAGAGACTAAGTAGTTCAGTCTGAGAGGCTGGGTGGGATAGTCTTGGGAAGACTAGGATTGCACACATGCTTACACTGTCACTGTTTACATGCTTAATTGATGATTGTTGATATATGTGCATACTTGTGATTGATTTAGACACCATGCCCTCCTCTGAGAGTGGAGTACCCGATACAGTAGACCCCATGGCCATACTTTCGGATGATGAGATCATCCTAAAGGATGAGGTTTTCACTTCAGACACTTCGAGTAGCGATGATGATGACTTCCAGCCGTTTGCCTTACCAGATTTTGGAGATGATATACCACTAGCTGATGGTTTTCCTGACGGGGATCTACCTCTTGTTCAGATCCCTGCTCCTTTTCCTCTTGCTGCATTTCCTCTCGAGGATCTGCCTCTTGATGTCATGTCTGACGACGACGTCGATCTCTTTATTGAGGGTCCCCCTGAGGGTACCCAGGATGATGGAGCTCCAGTCGATGATGATGTTTTCGTTCCACTTGTCGAGATTCCAGTTGATAATTATGTTACTATCCCTCTTGTTAAGATTCCAGTCGCCGATGTCATTGCTATTCCACATGTCGAGGTTCCTGTCGTGGAGATTTTATCTGACCATTCTGGTCCTGATTCATTTGAGTCTGTGTCATCTTCTACTTTACACGCACTGGGATTGCAGCGCTGTCCCACTAACTCTGACTTTGACACTGCTATGCTTGGTGCACCTGTCCCTCCACAGGACTTCGAGTTTGACGATGATTTTGACCCTGTCTTTCCACACGATTTTGACCTTGATCATGAGATTGAGTTTGTCCCCGATGAGCAGCCTTTTGAGGCACCTGTCATTCCTGACGATCAGCTCTTTGATATACCCGCTGATCCTGAGCTTGCTCCAGCTGACCTTGAGCCTGAGATTGCACCAGAGCCTTTACCTGCTCACGATCTTTTGCCTGAGCATGACCCTATACCTGTTGACATACCAGTTGTTGCACCACCTTTACCTGACCCGATCCCTGTACTTGTTGATCGTGCTCCTTTTGCTGCCCAGGTTGACCCTAGATATGCATTCACCCACAATGGGTGGATCGAGGACGATGACGACCTGCCTCCTTTTGTTAGACCTGTTACTCCCCCACCTGCACCTGTTCATGCACCCATTGATATCGCTCTGTTTCACCCACATGTGTCGGACATTCACCGCACAGATCTACCAATCACATTCCTTCAGGATATCCCTCCTTCCCGACCTGGGGAAGGACCATCGAGTCAGCATCCCAGTCATATACCTTCTGTGTCAGCAGCCGATCCTTTCATGGCACAGTTTACACATACAGCACCTTTTGCTACTACACCATCGGGCGAGCCACTTATTTGGTTTCCGCCCCACACGATGCCTGAGCCTGACCCATACCACCCCTCACATTACTCGGGTTACACCAGGGATGATTCGCTTTTATCGTTACAGTTCCAGCAGGAGTTGTTGTGTCGCAGAATCATGGAGTTAGAGAGGATTCCGCGTCCTCCACCTTGCACTTGTCAGTCACCATTCGCGACTCCACCGGCTCCACTTCTGCCATACCTAGATTTTGATGTCCGTTTTCTTACTATGGAGCAGCAGATTAGTTACCTGCTGCGTATCATTCATGCACTTCAGGAGGATTTAGCGCATTTGTGCAGGTTGCTTTTTGTTCCTCCACCTCCTCCTCCTCCACCAACAGCTTAGAGGTTTTTGGTTTTATGCAGATAGCATACTTTTGATGAGAGTGCAGCTATTGAGCCAGATTGCACAGCATTTTGGAGACCACACTTTGACTTTTGATTATTGTAGTTGGTAGATATTTTTGGATAGGGGTGATGTGACCCTTTAGTCCCTTTTGATGTAATGTGATACGTTTACGAAACATGTAAAACTGTACTTGTGGTCATTATTATATGAAAGCTCAATCGCAACATTCTCATTATATATATTGTTGAATTACTTGTTTATGCTATGATGGAGGTATTATGCGCTTACCTGCTTAATAAAAACCTAATCGTAATATTCTCATTAGACGTGCTACTAATGATTGTAAGGTATGTACTTGTTTGTTATGCTCTCAATTACACATAATTCCATTTTCTTGCTTATGCTATGAGTATGTTGTTGCTTGACGTGTTGATATGATGATTTATTTCATGTAAATACATATGATCTCTAAACAACTATTTACACTCCCTGACCAAATGAGACCTGACCAACCCAAACTTTTCGTAGAATATGTCTCAAAAGATCATTCAGCTGCCCATGACCGAGGTAGAGCTACAAGAACTGATTTCACGAGCAATAGCACAGCACGAGGCCTTGCGCTCCGAACCTAGCGGGGGTACCTCAGAAAACAACCCACCTCATGGCCGTACCTACTGGCACTTCCTCAACTGCAAGCCTCCGAAGTTCGACGGCACTGGAGGTGCCATAGCCTTTGTGAAATGGACCAAAAATATGGATTCTGTTTTTCGAATGAGCGGATGTACGCCAGAGCAACAAGTCCTATATGTGTCAAGATTGTTTCAAGATGGGGACTGGTCATGGTGGAACTCTCAGATTCAAATAATGGGCATAGCCGCTACGAACGCTTTAACATGGGATGAGCTGAAGGAAATGATGCGTAGGGAGTTTTGCTCCCCGATGGCAATCAAGAAGCTGGAATTCGAATTCTGGAAGCTAAAGATGGAAGGTCCAAATGTGGCGGAGTACGTGCAAAAACTTCACGATTTGTCACGAGTTGTCCCGTACCTAGTGGAACCAGAGTTGAAAAGGATTGAGCCATTCATCTGGGGACTAGTGCCTCAGATCCTGCGCTTAATGATGGTATCAGCCCCGCCAACAACCATCGATGCGATCAAGTTAAGTGCGGCGCTTAGTAAATAAGCGATTAGACTGGGAGAGTTTTCAATTCCTGACGTAAAGTAGGAAACTCAGGTAGAGTCACCCGGAACGAACAAAAGGAAGCTCACTGACTTCCAGGAGGATACCCGAATGAACAAAGCCAAAAAGGGAAAGGAGTATAGGGGTAAACTACCTAAGTGCGACGAATGTCAACGTCATCATACCAGGCAATGCAAAAATGAAAAGTGTGATAACTATGGCAGAGTGGGACACTGCAAGGAGGTGTGTTGGTGCCGGAAGAAACGTGGAAATCAAGGTCAAGTTGGTAGTAGGAAATATGGAGTAAACAACGACAATAGTAACTATCAGGGCGGAAATGGCGACAACCAAGAACGTAGACAAGAGTGTTTTAACTGCGGTGACATGGGGCACTTTCGGAAAGATTGCCCAAGGGAGATTAACCAAGATCGTGAAGGAGCACCCAACATCGGAGCTTGGGAAGCATGCCAGAATCCAGACGTAGTTGCTGGTGCGTTCTCTATCAACCAAATAGTTTGCATCTATGTTGTTGATACCCGTGTCGACCATAGCTTCATATCACACGAATTTAAAAATATACTTGGTTTACTAAAGGGGTAAGTTAGATAACCCACACTTAATAGAACTAGCTAATAAGCCCCGACGTGGTAATTAGAATGGACCAGTTGTCGAGCAATCAAGCAGAGATTGTTGTCCGCATACCGATGATGAACAACGAAGCAATCGTGATTCATGAAGCAGGATACGCCTCTACAAATTGCTAGTGCTTGAGGGCACGAGAGTTTTCACGCAAAGGACGCGATGCCTTCCTAGCACGCATTATGGACAAGGAAGCCGCTAAGCCGAAGTTGGAAGGTATCCCTATGATAAGGGAATAGCCTGAAGTCTTCCCTGGAGACTTGCCTGAAATAACTCCTCAACGACAAGACGAACTTCGCATCGATCTAATTCCAGACGCCGCGCCTGCAGTCAATGCACCTTGGCGACTTACATCTTCAGAGATGCAAGGATTGACAGTACAACTTCAGTAGACGATAGAGAAGGAAGCTAACAGACCAAGTTTCCCGTTTTGAGTAACACCAGTCCTGCTCATCAAGAAGAAAGACGATGATTTTCAATATGCATCAACTACCAGGAGCCAGATGAGCTAACCAACAAGAGTCGGTAACTCTTGATGAGGGTTAACAAATTATTTATTTAACTAACTATGAGGACCCAACTACTATTTTAAGACTGTTCGATAATTGAGTGTCATTATATGTGAATTCAGGAAGAAGGTATACCAGGGAACTGTGGGACAATAACCTGTTTTAAACCTGCACGAAAAGTTTGAATTCCTGCACAGCGCACAAAACAGTTTTACGCAGAATGCGAGACCTTGAACCTAGAAAACATGTGCTTAATCCTTTAGGAACCCAGGTCAAAACTCGTAGAGTTTGTCACTTAGGAACCACACCTGTTAACTTAAGCTAACCCAATTACCCTGACATATATGCTGATTCAGTTAACCAGACAAAAAGTACTCAAATATCTTTTGTTGAAATCTTCACTTTTGTTTCTAGCGAGTAGATGCTTGCGTCTCTACTCCCCTTTAATGGTAGTTGCATCACGCCAATTTTCTTCGCTGGGAGCGAACACCCAATTGCTTTGGTACTTGATCATTTCTTCATGTTAGCAAATACTCATTGTATCACTTCTTGAAAACTCATACGATACGCATGCATCCTTTGTTATGCATATGGTGTCGTTTCAAATAAGCGCTTCGTCAAAATTCAAACATTATTTTGCTAAATCTAATTATTAATTTGGGATTCGAATGACCTACATTATTGTAATTGTTGACTCCCTTGTTATCAAGTCAACACACTTTCTTGAAACTTCTTTTCTTTCAAGTTACATTCATAGTTCATCTTCGTAACCATGCTGAGATTCCCTTGTTGATACATACGTTTATTGTCGGATTACGCTAGAACCAAGTTCAATTGCTTGAACTTATCCATTTCGCATATTCAGTTTAAGACGTCATATGGTGTATTGGGAGCATCATATTCAAATATTTTTGCAAAGATTCTTTCATTTCAAGTCGTAGTAGATTTGGTTGGTCTACGACTCCACTAAATAGTTTGATTGGTTTCGATACCTTGCGGTAATACTTTCACAGAATTGAAGCTTGCGCTAATTTGGTTACGAACCCTATACACGGATTTAATTGTCTATTTAATTGTTCTAAATCCGTTTTGATTATCACTATTAAAGCGGTCTCAACACAGTGTGTGTTGAGACAATGGTACCTAGACTCATTTCATATCACGGTGTATCTCCTAACGATTCTTTCGTTACAAATTGAATACCTCGCAGTGTTTATTGCCTTCCATCTTCAATCAGAAACAGTAGTTCTTTGATGTTCCAGATTCGATTGAAAACCCCATGACACTGTTTAAACCAAATCCTCGGGTTGTTTTAGTACACTTTCATTTGTTTACAAACACGGTGAACATGTTCGGTCACCGCTATTATTGAAATATGTCAATTACGACACCTTGTGGTGTCATTGCAAACTTGTAGCTTGTGCTAATCATGGTCAATCGTTTCACACAAAATTGCATATACTTTGTTTGACTTGTTATTTAAACATTCCTGATGCAACTACGAAACAAGACAGTGATGCACAAGATTCGCTTGTATTTCATTCGGTGTATTTCTGCAATCCAAGAATGTCAGCACAAATCCTTACCATTTAATTATTCGAAAGTTCACATATCATTTCGTATTCAAGTTGTCGATTTTGAGTTCATATAGCGGGTGCTATGGTTTATGAAAACTCGTTTGTGTACTGTGACCGAGTGTTTGAAAATCCATTGGTCAAAACTCCTTTGTTACACCTCTGCTAACTAAGTTACGCTAGATTATACATCTATACGTCTCGTGTCCTTTAACATAGAATGCTAGGACACATACCTTTTAACCATTGGGTTCTTGTTGTTGAAATATATCCTAGGATTCACCTGATGTGAATAAGATTTGATTTGGTTTTACGGTTATCTACCTAAGTACTATTCATATACATACACGCGTAATAAAACCCTAAGTAGTTAAGGTAGTACAAATTTCGAGGACAAAATTTTCTTAGCAGGGGGAGAATGTGACAACCGTCAAATTTGCATGCATCCGTACAATTAATTAATTATGATTAAGTGCTTAATAACTGTGCTGGATTACTTAATTGCTTTCTGATTACTGCATCATACTTACATGTGCATCACATATTACATAATGTCACATCATTATCACATACAAACTATATTGACAAACATGTTGCACAAAGCACAGATAGCACAGTTAACGGATAGAATGGGAATATGCTGACAGGGTTCAGTACATAGACAGACAGTGTTTTGAGACCCAGTATGGGCCAGGGACAAGGTACTACACTAGTATGGTGTGTAGGGAAGTAAGGACCATAAAACTGCGTCACTAGGTGATAGATGAAGTGTCGGGAAGTGCCTAAAACCCACTTATAGTGCAGAATTCTGCATTTTTTCAGCAAAATTCAGCTTTTAACAAGCTAGTTACATGCAAAAATTTGACTAAATGGTCCTGAATGCTTTCCTAAGTGTCGGGAATTAAAAGTGTCACAAAAAGTAACATAAAGATCATTAAACGGAATAGCTTGACACTTTAACGAACCGGTATCTAACCGAACCACCGGACATTACCCGGAACACCAAAATATTGCTAGAAGCATTGTTTTATTATTTCTTGGCTAGTTATAATCCCCGAACACCCTAACACCCACTAGAATATCTAGTAACTAACACTTGTAACCATGTACTTGGATTTGAATTATTAACTAACTAGTTATCATTCAAACTTACACTTACCCCCCCCCCCCCTTTTGATATTCACGGTCACAAGGACCCCACCACCATACCCAATATTTGATTCTTATTTTATTTAGATCTTTGCTTGATTTGGTTGCCAGAATATTGAGAGGTATGGCTATAAGTATGACATATGGATTCTAAAGATCTTCATAATTCACTCGCTTCAAAACTTCACTCCATCTCCCTCACTCTCTCCCTCTCCTCTCGGCCTAGGTAGTACCACCACCACCACCACCATACATCCATCATCCTCTCATTCCAAGATCATTCCAAGGTTATAAGAAGGTGTCTTGTGAAGCTTGGTGCTTGTAGAACTTGAAGAACCTTCATCACTTGATTGCATCCACCATTTTCATCATCTTTTTCTTCAAGTATTCTTCCCTATCTTGGAGCTAGTAGTAAGACTCTCTTAACCCTTTAACACTTCTAATTTTGATTTGTTAAAAGATGTATTATGTTATAACTCACAAGAACCCTAAAAGACATAATCTTGAATCATGAACTTGAAGCTTACATATGATGAAATCTTGATGAAATAATGTTGATTAGAGCATGCATGACACTTGATTGTTATTTTCTTGAGATTATGATGTTGATCATCATAAGGAGCTTGCTAGATTGTGATTAAACACATGATCTAGCAAGTTAGTGGATGATTATGTGTTAACACAAGAAGATCATCCTCATAAATATGCATGAACTTGAAAATAAGATGATTTCTTGAAAAATAATAAATAAAGTGAGCTAGTAATCTTATGAATCTAAGACTCATGAATGATTTTTCAAAGAAAACCAAGTTCAAAATATGATTTTTAGTGGAACTTGATTCTTACTTAAAACTACACTATTTTTGATAAAACAAGTGTAGAGATACTAGAGAAACAAGAAGATGTTATGAATAAACATTTTTATAGAATATGTTTACAAGTTGTAAACACCTAAATTCTTTAAGAATGAGATTTGTAAAGTAATAAACGCACTTTAAAGGGGTAACTAAGTCTACTAAACATGCTACCAAGTTACTACAAGTTTTTAATAAAAGATCAAGTTCATGTTGTTATGAAAAGTGTATAGTTTTTGCACTTGGTAAGAATAATATTGTTTAGGGTTGATTGTTGATTATTGTGTGTTGATTTTTGAAAAGAAAATGATATGCTTATATAGCATGGACACCTCCATTTTCAAAGGAAACTATGACAAAATTTTCTAAAAATATAAACGCTTAAAGGAATATTTTCTAACAAATATTTACTAGTGTATTTTAACTATGGTTTTCAATACGAACCTTGCCATAATTTTTTGTAACAAAATACAAGTATTGAAGGTTGGTTTTTATGAATAAAAATGGATAAATATATATTTGGAATATATATTTACATTAAAGACGCGTGTGTGATTGTTTGTATATTTTTGTGAACTAGTTACATTATTTAAGGACTTAAAATAATATAACTTAACAAAGTATCGTGAAATTTACTATCCAAAACAATACCGTTACATATATATCTTTGGTAAATACTAATTTGGATACAAGAAAGTAAAAATATGATTTTTGTAAATATTGCAAAGTCGTATCATAATTTTTGACGAGGAGAAGATATTTTGTTTTTGGGAAGTTAAAATATATTTTCTTAGTATATTTAGAAGATATATGATTTTTGGGAAAAATATATATTTTCTGGACAATACATTATTTTTGGGACAAAATGAGTTTACAAGTATATTTTCTAAAGTGAGACTTGTAAATATATTTTGGAAATTACAAATACAATAATACAAATATACATGTATGAGAATACCCCCATCCTTGGGAAGGAGATACGAAGATAAATACTTGAGAAGTATTAATACAGAAATAATGCTTAAACAATTATTCCAAAACTAAATATAATGTAAGTTGAAATATTAATTATTTTGACAAGTAATTATAACTTGGAATAATATCGGGAACATATGAAACGTAACTCAAAACGTAAATTCTAAGCAAAGGCACGACCCATTCGTCTAATAGACATTAGTACACTGTAGGTAGTCGTGTTTGCTGAGGAGTTTTGAGTGCCAGTACTGAAGACGCATTACTGTGAGTTCATGTCCCCCTTTTCTTTTAAATATTTTTAGTTTTATACTTCGGGGGTGAAATACATGTTATGATTATTACACACGTTTTATACATGGTATGGTTAGCTAAGGAGGGTTACTACTAGATCATGTGAATGGTGGGTATAACACTTAAGGCCATTAATCCTCATTGTAGGACCAAGGGACATGAGTGATAGATCTATTTGGGTGTAGCGAGCCCACACCCATGCGGACCAGGGTGGCCTATGTGGTGACTATGTCTTCTTCCCGGAGACAAGTTTGCTAGGTTTGAGTCTTCCTGCACCATTTCACACATACCATTGGCTTTGCAACCCATTGGTGATCTCTTTTTCCTTATTGCTACATACCAGGGACATACATTCATACAAACATACTTTAAAGGTTTATTCATACACTTACACATGAACTCGCTCAACTTTTGTTGATATTTTTAAACTACATATATTTCAGGGAACTAAGTGGATCTGGCAAGTGTTGTATGTTTTACAAGCTGCGTATAAATAAAAGATGTCATCCGTGGTCGTAGAGTTTAGGGGATGTATCCTACTCCTGGACGGGATACATGTTTCTAAGCTCGGGTTTGTTTAAGTTCTTTTGTTGAGTCCTTGTGAACTCATTTAATCATGTTATGGTTTATAACTTAAATTGGGTGTCGATGTTTTCGGATAAGTATGTTGTGGTATTTTCTAAACTTAATTAATGGATGAACATCTCATGTTTTTATCATATAGCGTTGTTATGATTGAATGCTATGGTATTAAGTAAGTCACACCAATAACCACGCTTCCGCAATAATCAGGGTGTGACAACAGAGGCGAAACTGTGTTCAATGTTCATTTCTTTAAACCACTTTTGTAGGTCTTCTGACGCAAAGTTTGTGCCATTATCAGAAATGATGTGTCATGGTAACCCGAATCGGCAGATAATGTGTTCCCATATGAACTTGCGGATCACCATTGCTGTAGTCGATGCCAGAGCCTTTGCCTCTACCCACTTAGTGAAGTAGCCTATTGCTACTACTATAAACTTGACTCGCCAGGCGCATCGGGAAAAGGATCGACGAGGTCGATGCCCCATTGATGGAAAGGCCAGGCTGAGGTTACTAGGACCAGGGGATTCTTCGGGCTGAGGGCATTTGCGCAACAGTTCTACTGCATCCACATGCATTCCTGGCCAATAATATCCCGCATTCATGATCTTTGCAACCACCATGCGTGGGCCTACATGGATTCCACATAACCCCTCATGAATTTCTTGGACTAAGTATTGCGCATTGGTCTTGTCTACACAGCGTAAAAGTGGACCCATGAATGATTTTCCGTATAAGATACCATCCGCCATTTCGTAGTTCAATGCCTTGTGCTGAATTTTCCTGGCTTCCGCCTTCCCTTCTGGGAGAATCCCATGTTGTAAGTACGTGATGATCGGGGATATCCATGATGGGTTCCCAACTTCTATGATGTTCACTTATCTTAAGGGAACATATGGGTTAGATAATACCTCTATGCGGACTTCCTTCGCGAGGTGTTTGAAGCTGGTAGCGGCCAATTTGCTTAGCGCGTCTGCATGTTTGTTTTCACTACTGTTGATGTGGACTATTTTGAATGTTTGAAACTGGTGGATAATGATTCTTGCTTGTTCCAAATATAAAGCCATGGCTTCGCCTTTAGTGTCGTAATGACCGTTGACTTGTTCTGCCACTAATTTGGAATCCACATGCGCTTTGAGGTTCTTTGCTCCTATTTTGAGTGCCAGGCGAAGGCCCGCCAAAAAATGCTTCATACTCCGCCTCATTGTTGGTACTTTTGAAATCCAGGCGGATTGCGTATGTGAGCTCATGATTGTCAGGACTGACCAGGCGGAGACCTGCGCCTGCACCATCATCGTTTGAGGCGCCATCTGTATTCAATGTCCAAACCCTGTCATCGAAGACTGGGGTAGGATTTTGGATTGGCTCGCATTCTTGGATTTTGTCGATGGGAACTTCGGTGACAAAATCTGCTAAGACTTCCCTTTAATTGTTGGTCGAGGTTTGTACATGATGTTGTATCCTCCTAACTCGATAGCCCATTTGGCCAACCGACCCGCAACATCTGGTTTAGACAAAATTTGTCCTAGATGATAATTTGTAAGGACGGTGATAACGTGGCCAGAGAAATACCGTCGCAGTCTTCGTGATGTGTGAACCAATGCAAGGACGGGTTTTTCTATCATAGAATAGCGTGTCTCTGGACCAGTTAGCATTTTGCTGATGTAGTATATCGGAGTTTGAACGCCATCCCTGTCTACCATTAATACTGCGCCAACGGCTACTTCTGCTGCGGATAGATATAGGATTAATGGTTCTTCTTTTCGCGGTGCTGTTAAGGTTGGTAACTGGATCAGACACTCTTTCATCTGTTTGAAAGCTTTCTCCGCTTCTTGTGTCCATTGGAAGTGGCTCTTTTTGGCACAGTTGCGCAATGTGCTGATAAATGGATAAGATTTTGCGGCGTGATTTGCCAAAAATCTATTGAGTGCTGCTAATCGGCCCGCGAGGCGTTGCATCTCTTTAACTGTTGCTGGTGTTGGCATTATCTGGATGGCTTCTACTTTCTCTGGGTTGACTTTGAAACCGTCTCTGTTTTCTATGAACCCTAGGAATTTGCCTTCCTCCATTCCGAAGGAGCATTTTATTGGATTCAGTTTTAGATTAACGATGCGCAACGAGTCAAAGGTGCGCTGAATGTTTGCAAGCATAGACTCCTCCTCTTGGCTCATGATGACAAGGTCGTCCATGTAAACTTCTACTGTTATGCCAATGTCTTCTCCAAAGACTTTGTCCATCAATCGTTGATAGGTAGCCCCCGCGTTGCGGAGACTAAAGGGCATTTTCGTGTAGCAAAAAATACCTTTGTCTGTGCGGAAGGCTGTTTTATCTTCGTCTTACTCCTTCATTTGTACTTGATGGTAACCCTTATAGCAGTCTAAAAAACACTTCCAGCGAAAGGATGCTAGATAATCGATTTTCTTGTCTATTTCTGAGAGGGCATAACAGTCTTTTGGGCAGGCCTTGTTGAGGTCTTTGAAGTCGACACAAATGCGCCACCCGCCGTTGTGCTTTTGTACCATTACTGGGTTGGCCACCCAGGTTTGGTATTGTACTTTGAGCAAGATCTCAGCTTGAATTAACTCAGCTATTTGCTCGTTCATTGCGTCTGCTTTTTCTACACTGAGACTGCGCCTTCCTTGTGCGACTGGTTCCGCTGCAGGTCGGATATTCAAGCAATGCTGTGCTATGTCTCTTGGTACTCCAGTCATGTCAGCCTGGGACCAAGCGAAGATGTCTTTGTTGTTAGATAGGAGTTCCTTTGACTTTATACGGATTGCCGGGGAGATGGCGTGTCCTAACAAAATGGTTTGTTCAGGATATTCCTGGTTGAGGACCCATTTTTCTGGTTCGTTTGATGGTGAAGGTTTGGAAACTTTTGTTGGTGGCTCGGCGTCCACATACATGACTTCTTTGCTGGAATACAAAATTGCTACCCTGGTGTCGCAACCCCCGCCCCCTTATCTGTCCTGAGAACGGGCGGCCGCGAACATCAGTTGTGGTGGTATCATTTTGTTTATTAATTTGGCAGCGGAAATTCATCAGGACCGTAGTTAGGAAATGTTTATCAGAGTAAAACCACCTTATTTTATATTAATAACCACATGGGTAAAACCCAAGTTTCTTATTACAACATAGGGATAAACCATATTTTATTGAATTTAAAAATCGTCTTTTAGGTAACTTTTATAGCCACATTTTTTCAAGCCGTCAGTGCTCTCAAGCTGGCTTTCTTCTAATTTGGCTGTCACATTTTGTTACCTGAAACGCGTTTTAAAAACATTTGTTAGTGGGAAATACTGGTGAGTGAATCCCAGTTTAATCAAGAAACATTTTATCAATTAACACAATATTGAGAGCTATCACATTGTTTATTTCTACACAATTACTCATTCAGTACTGTCAATCCTGACTGGTGGGTCATATTACACATTGGCTAACTTGTTGTCCTATTGTAACGTGTTCCACATTTTGTATACAAAACCCCAACATACCGGCAGTAATTGAAGAACTACAAAGACTCAATCACTGTTTAATCATATTGTAAAGCATTTAAGGTTTTGTAAAACAGTTCACAAAAGGTTTACAAAAAGAGGATAAACTCACATTGTTGTCTTAGACTTCTTTTAGGGTTTCCTGGTGATTTATCTATAATTTACACAAATGTACATATGTTAGTATAATAACCCTTTATTTATATTAACGATACCCTTCCCGAGACGGCATTCCAACAACTACGTCGGGCAGAACCACGACAGTCGTTACGGAATCCTGGATCAATCGGACAGCGTATCTAATATGTAACCGGGGTTATAATACTTACAATGGGGCAGAACTTCGTTAATTAGGGGGTATTATACTCGGAGATTATGCCTATTACTTCAGAAATTCGTAAGGAAGAAAAGATTTTGAACGAGCAGACTGAAGGCCCGATGCCCTCTATTTATAGGGCTGATTTTCAAGTCTCTCACGCCCCGCGTAAGGTTAGAGTAAGGTCTACGCGGCCCGCGTAGTAGGGGGGTCCGTCTAGGCGTAGGTGATCCGGGTCACACGTATAGGTTCAACACGCGTTTGACACGTGTCAACAGCGGGTGCGATCTGATCCTATAGCTGTCGCAGCCTGCGTAAGCTTAAGAGGTGGCTTACGCGCCCCGCGTAAGCTTCATTTTTCTTGTTTTTTTATTTTTCTAATGATGTTTCTTATTTTGGGCTCGATTTTCACGTACGGGGTGTATTTTGAGACATATAGGGGTATTTTAAAATATATTAGGGCGTCAAAAAAATATTCAGGAGGGTTGTTATACCCGGTTTACGTTGGAAAACCACAAGCGGCGTGTGGTATGGAGGTAATCATGCTGAATTCTCTCTGAGATCGTCTCCCTAATAATACATCGTGACGTGATGTTGCCGACATAACCATGAAGTTGACTGTGACAGTGCGCGAGTGTTCCCCGTCTGAGAGGGTTACGGGGAAATCGATTTGACCCAGCGGGAAGACAGCTTCGTTGCAGAAACCAGTGAGAGGAAAATCGGCTGGTTTTAAGCGTGCCTTATCCTCTGGGTCCAGTTGCTTAAAACATTGCTCGTAAATTATATCCATGGAACTTCCTGGGTCTATGAACATATAATCAGTTTGGTAATGGCCAAAAATACCAGTGATGATTACCGGGTGTTCTTCTTGAGGACCTCCTGGAACGACGGGGAAAACCACTTGTTGCTCATGCCAATGCTGATTGTGGTTCCGTTTGTGTGGCCTTCGTGACGGTCCTCCTTGCACCATGCTTATCTGTTCTGTGTCAGCCTTTGGTTTGTTGCTGTCTCCCGTGTTTCGTTGCATTGTTATGAGTGTTCCTGGATATTCTTCGTGACTGGGTTGGATGTCCCACCATTGTGTTGGTTGTGGACCCGGTATTGTACTGTTGCATTCTTTCTTTTCGGACTCGTGGTGTCCAGATCTGTGGTGAGAGAATGTAGATCTAGGATTTGATGCGAAAATTTTATTCATGGTTTCCTTGGCTCTGTTAAACCAATATTCTGGAGTTTCATCCGAACGTAAAACTGGAGAATTCCGAGTTCCAGATTTCATTTATGAGGTAATAGAGTTTGTTGCCTGGTGGTAATTGTTGTTGCTGACTTTTTTGTCCATGATGCCGTCGATCTGAGTAACTTGGGCTGAACCTCTTTTGTTTTCAGATCGAGGACTTGATGGACAGTTTGATGAGATCTCTGTCATTAGATAATATAGCTTTGAAGAAAAATCAAAACGAGAAGATATGAATAAAAACTGAGTATCGGTGGGCGCTAATGAAGAAACACTGGTTTAATTGACCGGAATCAATTGAACCAGGGGGTTTGAATCTGCATAAAAGGGGTTAATCTTCTCGTTTGGATTCGGGGGTGACTGGTCTCCTTCTTCGACTAATAACTGCAAAACAAACAGCCGTTAGACTCGCCACGGGGAGAATAAGGGTTCTCTCCGTGACCACCCTACGGCGTGAGAATAAGTACATGGTTTGATGAAGAAGAAGTGCTAGTAAAGTGAAGTGAGAGTAACTTGAGGGTTTGTACCTGAATTATCCTTTATTTATAGCCGAAGTTTAGGCGAGAAAATCTGTTGATGAAAACTTGACAGAAAGTTCCTTTCCGTAAGCGGTTATTTCTCCTACCGTTAATCACTAACGGACATGTGTGTGCACACGGATCGTGGTTATGATCAATGGTGTAACACCTCGAAAATTTACGTCCAATAATGTATTGACACGTGTCATAAGCTTTGAATATGTGAAAAAGTACTTTAGAAAGACTAAAGTTGACAAACAGTGAAACTATGTGAATATAAGGGTCCAAAGTGTCAACAATGGATAAATAGGCCCTACAATAACCCTACACGGCGTTTAAAATCTTTAACGAATAAATCATGGATCATACGAAGCTGAAAATGAAAGAAAGTGAGGAATTACAAACTACAGGGGCTAAATGTGTCAACATGTTGAAAGTATACCTCTGAGTGACCTTTTAGCAAACCTGAAGCTTTGTAATGATAAAATATACTCACTAGAATGTGTGGTAAAAATTTCATAAAGTTTCGTTATCGTATGAGAAAGTTATGACCAAAACCGTGTACGAAGGGGTAAATGCGTCAACGTTGAAATTTGTGACTTTTCGGGTAAGCACAAAGTTAACCAAGGACCTAACCAAGTTTGTAGATGTCCTAAGGCCCTTAAAAATCAGGTTTGAGGGTCAAGAGTGCAAGAAAAATAAGCAAAACCACGTAACAAAGGACCAGGGACTGAAATGTAATAAATGAAAAGTTTTTGACCTGTTGCGCCACTTTTAGACGCCCCGCGAGAAGGAGTTCGCGGCCCGCGAACAAGTGACCAGCGACAGAAAATGCGCAGGTGCCAGTTATCAGGTCTGATTCGATTGTAAACAGCTGTCTTCTTATACCAGAGGCTACTCCAATGGTTTATCATGCAATAGGGGCACTTGGACACATCTGGTAACAATTGTAGACCCTTGTGGCATCATCTTGTGAGATCAAATTTGATATATAAGAACACCCAATGTTGCAACAATTTCACATTCACTTGCATTCTCATTTCTGGAGCTCTCTGGTCAGCAACAAGGATTCATTAGGCTTCCTAGTCGTGATTAGGACTCTTGTAAGTATTCTTAACCCTTTCTAATTCGTTTTAGCTTAGTTAATTAGCTAATAGTCAAACCGTCGTAATTTAAGCTTGACTTCGAGATTAAATGAAATTTACTCAGTCATTTCTCGAATTGAAAGTACCTATAAGTAGGTATTTATGTGGGCAATAAACCCTTAAAAGGGTACTTTCAGATTCCCACTCTAACTATGCTAATTGTCGAGTCAAAGCTTACTTTAAAAAGTCAACAGAATGTGTATTTTCAAATTTAAGCATAATTAGCAATGTAGGATACATGCAACCTGTTTGATCATTAAAATAACTTGGTAACTAATGTGAGAACATGTCCCAACATGTTCAACTCGACAATTTTCAGTGTAAACCCGGATCGGAACCGAAAGTCGCATAAATTGACTTATGTTTTGACTTTCAGTTCTGACCCGTTCATGCATGTTTAAGATCTGCCTTAGAGCTTATTTTGGACCAGGTTTCACATAAGTATAACTCTCTGAGATTATACAACTTGGTTCATTACTTATCCGATTCATATGCATGTTTCCGATTAATGCTTAAATGTTGACTATTATGCCCTTTTGACTATAAAACGTGATTTTTGAAAAAGTAAAAGAGTAGAAACCTTAGTTACTGATTTATAAACTTGCACCTAAAATTTGACATCAGTTTGAGGTCTAGATTAGTAGTTATGCTCATTAGCGTAATTTGAAAGCTTTATGTTACTTAAACGGCGTAATTAACGTATAACCTATTTAAACCCACTTTTTGATATCAAACTTTTTACCCACTGATGTAATATAATATTTTGGGATTTTTGAAGATTTTTATTTAATTTTTGGCTGAGCATAACATAGGTCTCTAAGTTTAATTCGGTTAATGCCGGTTTTGCCCTTTTTAGCCATAAAATGAGTTTTACAAATCCTTTTGACCCCAAACCTTTTTATACTGATTTTATTTGATGAATAAAATATTTTGAGCCTTCTGGAATTATAAAAATATCAGCTTTCCTTTGAAAACCTGGAAATGGCTCCAAATCGCCTTTTTAAGCGTTTTTAACGCATAGTATGTACTAAAACTATATTAAACATATAAGGTTGATACCTACTAATATTTTTAGTATATTTTTATATAATAACAGTAAGTAAAAGTTTTTAAACTCAGATTTCCAGTTTTGACCTTTTAGCCTTTGTGAAATTACCAAAATACCCCTAGAATGCATAGTTTGGTTTTAAATGATAAATTTCACACATAGGTCATACCTTACTGTTATAACATATTAAATTAAGTGTATTTACTGAATAAATCAGACTTGTAACTCAGATTACTAATTAAACTCTTTTATAATCGGCATAAGTTGAGTTTAAATTCGTTCGGGGCATAATAGAAGATACCTTACTGATATCACAACATGTTTAAGGCATATTAACTCAGAGAACTTGCATATGACTCTTATGGTTACCCGTGACGCCCTTTTCACGTTCGGTTCGGTTTATGTAACTAGTATGCATAAATTGACCGAAACGGATCAAACCTTTTCATCCTTGTCTCAAAATCCAGAATGTATTTAGTATACCCATATTATACAAGTCTTCAAACTTGTCGGGTCTAAATCACATTCTGTCCGGTCTTCGCTTAATCGTGCGTTTGAACCGTATCTTCCTTAAAAACTAACCGGTCTAAGTTTAGGCTTAAATAAAGACCCGTTAGAAATCTAATAGGTTATTATAAACCTTTGTTCCAGAATAGAAGAACCAGTAAAAGCTACCTTCACTCGCTAATTGTGATTTATACTTACAAAGGTAAATACTTTTAACTTATTTTCCCTATACGGGCTTGGGGTACGGTATATAAAATACCGCTTGGTCCGGCATTGAATCTTTAATCGAATAGAGGTTAAATCCTTGAGATGCTACATTTTGAAATGTTTTGTTTGCTTAAAGCCTTTGGGGGGTTAATGACCATGTCCCGGATATCCTTGGCATCATCTTACGAGATGTCCACGACCTAAGCACGGGGTGTAGGCGTACACCCGTCAGTGCCTAACCAAATAATGTGGTGTGTCTATTAATCTTTAACCCGGTCTACGGATCGGGCTACTGAACGCATAAGTAACATGTAATTCACTTACAAGATTATATTCACATAATTATCCCAAGTTATAAAATGTTTTGTGCCACGTGCATTCAAATCAATTTTCAAACCTTTTCAAAATGAGTCAGTTAAATTGTATTTACCAGTGTAAACTGACGTATTTTTCCAAAAGGTTAAGTGCAGGTACTACTCGTACTAGGCTGGCTGTCTTCTAGCGTCCACAATAAGTCTCGCAAGCTTGGATGTCAATAAAACTGTTGAACAATATCTTCTTTTATTTTGATCCGCCTGTGGATCCGTTTCAACTATTCGTGATATTTAATATTACAATTTATTGAAGTTGAAATGAATCTATCTTTGCTTCCGCTGTGCATTTATATATTGTGTTGTTTAACTTATGATGATATCAACTACGTCACGATACTCCCCACCGGGCCCACCGGTAAGACGTGGAAATATCGGGGTGTGACAAATGGTTGGGGTGATGCCACGTGGAAGGTGAGCAAGTGTGGATCTTCCTCCCATTTCGTGCCATCATTGTGATTTTAAGAGGTGCTTGGGATGATGCCACGTGGCCATTCGGTTATAACCGAATGGTTGTGCACGAATAAGCCTTCTAGAAGGATTACAACTGTAATCCTGTGTGGCTCTTCCTCATGGTAATTCTGTTATGACAGGAAGGTTTATTTTTGTCCAAGTCTGGGTGACTCTTGTGCGGGGACATTGTTAGGATTTTATCCTATCTGTTGCATGAGAGCTTGCGCAAGGATTTATTAGTTCCTTTTGGCGCGCGAATGTTGAATACTGTTTTTCTTTCTAAGTTCTCTTTCAGAACCAGTGCGCGGCCGCGCAAGGTCCTTTTTAAAGAGGTTTGCTGTTGGTGAAGTTATGGTATGGTCCTGACGCCTGAGCAGGGTTTTTGGGACCTTACCCCTTCAAGTCCCCCCAGTCCTTTTTAAAGAGGTTTGCTGTTGGTGAAGTTATGGTATTGTCCTGACGCCTGAGTAGGGTTTTTGGGACCTTACCCCTTCATTATTTAAAGAATGTTAAGTTGCAAAGTTGGTGTCCAGTATCCACGGTGTATGAGTTATGTGAGACGGTTGCTAAAACATTAGTCACATATAGGGTTGTAAACGAACCGAATGAACACGAACAAGGCCTTGTTCGTGTTCGTTCGTTAAGGAAATAAATGTGTTCACGAACGGTTCATGAACACTTACCGAACGAGATTTTATGTTTGTGTTCGTTCATTAAGGAAATGAGCGTGTTCACGAACGGTTCACGAACACAAGCGAACACAAATAAATTTGGCGAACACGGTGAATGATAAAGGTGGATGGCCTAGAGAGTAGCACTAGAACTTGAATCCCTTATTGTGGAACGGAGGTAGATCATATTCGTCGATGTAAATAATGAGAAAAGAAAGGGAAACGGTGTATAAACAAGGTGAAAGAGGGTTTCCTAGTTTAATTGTTAGGGTAATGATATAAATAAAAGTTTAATAGTATAAAAGGTATAGATAAAATATATGAAAGTATAAAAATCTTTAATTAAAACACGAACATAAACGAATGCAAATGAACGAATGTTCACGAACACCTTACCGAACATTCACGAACACAATTGAACGAACGAGACCTTTGTTCATGTTCGTTCATTTAACTAATCGAACGTAACTTCTTGTTCATGTTTGTTCGTTTATTAAACGAACGAACATAAACGAACTTCCTGCCGAACGGTTCACGAACTGTTCGCTGAACGTTCGGTTCGTTTACAGCCCTAGTCACATATACAATGTACTTCGGCTTTTAAAACAGTCCAAAACTGGTAGATTAATCGGCTTCGATGACCGGTCCAAAAAATGTTTTGAGACAACTCTTTAAGTGATGCTAGGGATGAGCAAGATACCCGTTCAATACCGAACCAATACCGTAACAGGAAAAATTGGTACCGGTATCGAATATACGGATACAATATCAGTACCGATATTTACTGGTGTTTTATCTGTAACACCCATAATGAAAAACGAAAAAAATGATTACCGATACTAAATATACCCGATACAATATGATACCGATACCCAATACCAAATGCTGATCAGTAGGTGATGTTATTTGAAATAGGGATGAGCTCGGTACCGTCCGGTACCGAACCGGTACTGGTACCGAAAATCATCAAAAGTGGGTACCGGTACCGGTACCGAATATACCCGGTTCGGTACCGGTATTTGAGGGTAAAAACCAGCAAAATACCGGTACCGAACCGGTACCGTACCGGACCGGTACCGAAAATGTCAAAAGTGGGTACCGAATCGGTACCGAAAAGGTACCCGGTTCGGTAAATTCGGTACCGGATCCATTTTGCTCATCCCTAATTTGAAAAGCAGCAAGTACATCCAAAAAATAATATTTTATTAGTGGAAACAAGAAGAAGGAGGAATTTGGCAGCTACCACTTCCATTCAAATCAAAGGTAAAACCCGTGTCCTATAAAAGTACCTCTCACCTACACCTGCACCTACCCACCCCACCCCATCCCCCCCTTCCTTCCTTCCTTCCTTCAAGTCAAAGCAATACCGGCCGGAGAAAACAATGGCCACCCATACCACCACCACCTTCATTGCATGCCCAACAATAACTCCACCAACGGAAAATCTCCACCTTCCGTCAACACTCACATTCAATTCAACCACCAAACCGGTAGGGTTTCCAAACTCCGTTAAATTGAACATAGCAACAACCGGTAGCCGAAGAAATGTTGTTCAAGTGTCTGCAATCGGAGATCGAACCAACAGCAGCACCGGCGGCGATGCTAGCAGCAACACCAAAGGCAAGACCGGATCAGCCGTACCTAACTCCAACTACGTGGTGCCGTTTGACAGTTCTCCTTCGTGCATCACGCGTCCGTTGATTGAGATTCTGAGAGATCTTAATAAGCGGATCCATGATAATATTATTGTGAAGCAGGATGACAGTACTCAGAGTTCATTCATCCCTTGGTACGGTTTACAATATACAGATAGATACAAACTGTTTATGTGAATCGTTTGATGTGATTTGTTTTGTTTTGTTTTGGTGATTAAATTTAGGTACCACGCGAACAGGATGTTGAGTTTCTACGCTCCAGGTGCGTTTGGCTATGAATTAATCACACATTATGCTCTTTAAACAGTTTCTAACCCTAGAATTGAGTATATTTCGTTTTCTTTTTATGAACTTGCTTGCTGTGTATCTGAATTTTGATACTAGAAAAATATAAATGTAGGGGAAAGTGGGGAAACCTAGGAGTATGATGTTTAAATTTGGTCCATTTGACTATATAATAATAATGCATTTTAAACCTATGCTGTCAAAATCGAGCTAGGCGCGCGCTCAGGCGCGGCTAAACCGCCTGGTGGAGAGCTAGGCGCAAATCTGCGTCTTTTTTCAAAAAACGCACTCGGGCGCTCGCTTGGAGCTGGGCGTAGGCGCAAAATAGCGATCCTAAACCGAAAAAAAACAGCCTTAAACAAAAAGGGACGTCCTGAAACGTTAATTTAGAGAGGGTAGATAGTTAAAAACCTGGTTCAGCAACTTCTTGAAGACTACCTGGTTAAACTCTAGAGCATTGTGGCCGACCAGCAATGTGGTTGACTGGTGCCGGCTGCCCTTTTTGATAGGAAACCCTAATTCAATAAAATTGATGGGCTGTCTTTTGTAGATTATGTGTAGATTGTATTGAGCCAGCCTTTGTTTTAAATAACTAAACTATTTTATAGAATAGATGGGTGGCCCAACTAAAGATCTTTAAATTGTTTTTCACTTTATTGTTTAGTTTGTTATAAATACTTAGATATTTTTATATACATTAATTATTATTGTTGTACATATTCTAAAAGGATATTATGATTTTTTACATTATATATGTATAATAGTGTAAAAGTATTAATTTTATGCCTATTATATATAATTTCTTTTATTTTTTTTACTACGGCGCCTTACTTAAAAAAGCCCTCGCTTTTTTTGCGCCTAGGTTCCAGGCGAGACCTTGGCGCCTTAAGTGCGCCTAACGGTTTTGACAACATAGCTTTAAACTATGACACATGTACTTTGTCTTGTGATCTTGAAATATCAGTGAAGTTGATGAGTAAGTTGTAGATTGTCATGGTGACATGGTGTGCTGTTCCGGCATAGGATATGTGTAGGGGTTTGTTGGAAAATTATAATCAAGAAATTAGTGTAATTTAATAGTTGATTATAAAGTCAAAGAAAAAGTCAAAATAAGCATTAGGCAAAAAAGAAAAGAAAGGGATGCGGATAAAACAGGACCTGATCTTTGGGATTTGGTACCCGATGGTTTGTTAGTTAAAACAGTTTAATAACTGTCAATTGTAATAAATACCCATGTATTCTTGGCCAACTTGGGATGGGGGGTTATCATAATACAACTGGATTGGTTGGTATGTTACCACAATGGCAGCCTTAGACTAGGTTATCGTTTGTCATGAGGAAAACTTTGTTGTTATATGGAAATGCATGATGAAATGTAGAGCAAATATAGTCATAATGTGCAAGGAAAACATGATTTTATTTCTTGTGAATCGTATGATTAAGGAGCGTATACGTACCTGAACAGGGTTGAAGGATTCAGTCATGCTATTGTAATTAGAAGGTGGACTTGAAAGTAAATGATATTATACCAGTTCATGGTACTTAGATTGGAAGCCATATAAGTGGGTCTATAGGGAAGTGATTTGTAGATTTGAAAAGAAGGGAAAGGTGCCCACAAATTATGTAGGTTTTGTATGTGTTTTTGGTTCATTTAATGTGTGTATTGAGTTGAATATATATAAACTAATAAACCATTGTATATTGTTTAAGCAAAACAGGATATAATCTTGAAAGCAGTGATCCTCAGAAAACTTTAAGAAAGTGGGAGTAGAAAACCGAACATAATAATCAGTAGATTTGTTTTGAAATCAAGAATCTAACTAAAGCTTCTATCTACATCTTAGGAGTTTTTATGAATTAACCAAGGAATGCTCTCGTTTAATGTATTTGAGTTTACTAGAACTGCGTTTATATGTATGATGGACTTGGTCTCATGTTTTCTTTTCTTTCCTTGCAATACTTTTCTTCAGGTTGGTGTGGAGAAATACGCGATGTGATATTTTCAGACAATGGAAGTGTTACCGTGGTTTACCGTGTCACAGTACGTGGTTCTGATGCAGAGGTATGCCTAAACCATTACTTCTCTTGCAGTGCATTTCCTTGAATGTCACAACTTGCAAATTTACCATTGCAAGTATATTTCAAGTCTAAACTCTTACAACTAGGCATATCAAGTCTAAACTCTTACAACTAGGCATATTTTATTCTCAATCAGCAACACTTATTGGCTACATTAGTATGCAGTAGAAATATACTTTTATTTGAGTGGTGATTTGTTAATAACAAGTGAGAAGACAAATCATATTCATCAGTTCATATGGTCTGCAGTGATGTCGTCTATAATGGTATATGATCCATTTACACAAAGCATTGTTTGTTGGGAGATCCTAAAAGATGTGTTAAACCTGATGAAATAACTAACAATCTGCTAATCTTTTTCTTGGTCTCAAGCAGTGGCGGATCCAGCCCTGTTTTGTGGGTTCACATGAACCCACTCGGTTTGGAAAAAAATAGTAAGAACTTTGTATGATTTGGAAAAAATAATGAGAATCTACCAAAGCGAACACACTGAAAGAAGTTCCTGGATCCGCCACTGATTTCAGGTGTTCACTTGAGTTTTAACGTCCTTTGTAGCTGAATCAGTTAAATTATGTAAGAAAATAAGGCCCCAACTATAGCAGTAAAAGATGAGGATAAATAGTTTCATAATATGGCATACTAAATGAGGTGCTTTTTAAAATGGTACTTAGATTCAATGTTACTCATGTTTGGCAGAATGACTAATTATACTCCTTTAAGCTTGGATTACAATTGCATGAAAGAATGATGTGATAGATATGTTTGAGAGAGTTTTTTGTCACTGATATAAACAAATTCTATTCTCAAGATTCAAAAATACAAGTCTACATTCAAGAAACTTTGATCAAATAAAAAACAATATGCTAAAGATTGTTGATCACCTAGAAATCATATCCTCTAAGGGTATCTGAACTTACCTTGGCGGATCCAGGAACTTCTTTCAGTGGGTTTGTTTTGGTAGATTCTCATTATTTTTTCCAAATCATACAAAGTTCTTACTAATTTTTTCCAAACCGAGTGGGTTCATGTGAACCCACAAAACAGGGCTGGATCCGTCACTGCCTTAAATCATGACCCATTTTTCAAGGAATGGATTGATTTAGTAGTTTTTGTTTGCTTAAAGGGTTGATTTGAGTTTGCAAAAATTATACAACGGGTCAAGTAAACCACTCTTACGAAACTTGCCAAGTTCAGGCCCATTACACAACCCGACCGTTTTGCCATGCTTATATAAGCACAACTGAGCCCTATATAAAATACATTAGTCTGTAATCTTGTTATTTTTGTATTCTAGAGCGTTGAAAATGGTGATTATTGTTTAGTCTTTTAATCAAGCCTTACTGATGCAGGCATACCGTGAATCAACTGGAACCGTGTCGGCTGCCGCCATTGGTGAAGGTGTTGACCCTGTTGCTGCAGCCGAAGAAATTGCTTTTTGCAAAGCATGTGCTCGTTTTGGACTCGGCTTATATCTCTATCATGAAGACTAGAAGCCATACATGATTTCATATGCATTAATAATATAACGTGAAAATTTTTGTTATGTTCGAAGCGACATGAAGAATTTTTTTTTATGTATTTCCATCCTTTAAAGACATATGTTTTGTATGGGTATAGTGAAATGAGCAGGAGGACGACATGTTTAATAACATTTTACATGTTTTTGACAAGTCCTATGATTAATAAAAAATATAGAAAAGGGAAACATATTTGTGTATAAACTTAAGATCATTGGTGTGTTTCTACTTTCTATGGTTTCAAAAGTCTTGTACCAGCATTCTTAACCATCCAATCAGCTATTGTATCTACAAGCAGGTCGAATTCCTTTGAAATATTTGCACGAAGAGCTGTAGAGTCAACTCCTAGTGAACTGCTTACTTCTTTAGCGACTGTTTCTAAAGGTGTCCCTGCTGTCAAATTTGCCCAAAACTCTCCACTACGGTTTACCGCATCCACCATTCCTGGCGGTACATCTGGTAAAGCCTGATGCACAAAAGTAAGCATTTATCGATACTAAACTCAGAGGTGACGAAATAAGCGGGCTGGAAAAGGTGAAACATTACAAAAATCATATCATTCCAGTAATAATTTAATTTCTTAGAACAAATGATTTGTGAGGTTTAATGCATTACGAAATACTTTTAGCAAATTTTATCCTGTTTAACTTGTTATGGACAATGCATAACGGAAGGTGACATGTTTATAACATAGTTTTAGATAGCGAATAGCGGATGATAGCGACAAGCTACCTATACGCTATGTAGCGAAAGCGATGAAATAGCGGGCGCTATTTTATGTTTAGCGACACACCAGGAGAAAATTTTGGAAATATTTTATATGTAAAATAAGTTGTTTTATATGTATGCTTAACAAAAAAAAACCTAAAATCGGGCTATTTTATACCCTATAAAATCCCGCTATTTACATTAAAGCAGAAAAAACCTAAAATCCTGCTATTTGCTCCCTATGGAGGCGCCAAAATCAAATAGCGACACATGACTGCTACGCTACGCTATTCACTATAGCGCTTGCTATGAGTGCTATTAATAACTTATGGTTTATAAGAAAATGATTTTAAACTTGCCACACCTCAAGTAAAGTTATACCTGCTGTAAGGGAAGGACATGATCCCCAGGCAGAGAGCGAATAGACATATCGAGCACTGAACTAATGGCAGCCTCTGAGCTAAGCACCTGAGCTAGAACAGGGGTTTCATCGATCGTGTCATCTTTGAATTTTATTAGGAGATTCCTCGAGATTCCATAGTATGATTTTATCTGGTCAATTCACAATCTTGTAAATTTAACAGCTCTTACACTAAAGCTGAACAATATATGTGTGCGTGTAGTGTGCACAAGAAGTAGCAGATTTACATACTAGTCTTCGAGTTTCTTCTGGTTTTGGTGAAAAATTCTCTCTGCCATTAGCCAAGTCTGTGTACAAAGGAACAAGTTGCTCCAACAGGGGCATAACTTGTTTCATAATAGGAGGGCTAAGGTTCTCTAAATTTTTTAATGTCATTTCCGTCTGCGTATATACGGAAAAAAATCAGTTACGCTTTAACAAATAACGATACAGTATATAAGAAATTGGCTCAAATGAAGAAAATACATAAAGTGCCGTTTCGTACCCCCAAACGGATTGTTGGTGATGATGCAATCTGTGACAGGATTGGTCCAAGGCCTTGAGCCATTGGTAAAAATATAGGTGAGAATAATGGGACCGCCATGCTGGCATCCTGAAATATCAGTTGAAATGAGTGCCGCCATTATATGATAACTAGAAGATTTGAGCTGAAGCCGAGTACCTTGTTGTTGAATGACATATATACATTACCACACCTCTGAACAGCATACCTGGAACCTGATCAATAGACATTTGATTAGCGTCATTGGCTCTAAAAATAATTAATATTTGAAACCTATGTGAAGATGAACTACCAATCAATAGATGGATGACGGATCCTAGAGAATGTCCAATGCCAAAAGATGGAAGATCTTTCACCTACATGTAGAACAACCACAATAAGGTGTAAAAAATAGATAAATAGTAAGTTCATATAAAACACAAGCTTTGTGCATGTTGTTTGAAACTCACTGTGTCGTGTAGAGACCTAAGACACCTGTCGTATTTAAATTGAACTTCGTCTGCAATAAAGAAGTGATCAAAGCCACTAGCATAAGGTGTTGCTATCACCAACACACCCCTAGACAACAACAAGAAGAAATGTCATTTCTGTTTTCAAATATTAGAAGACAATAACACATATATAAATAAACACCATGATATTCAGACTGTACTCTACTTTTGCATTTTTAGTATTGTCTAAAAAACCCAGCTTTTTTGAAACCACTCACTATATAAATGATGGCACATAGACATGATCCAACAGCACTTACTTCTCTGACAGTCGCTCAAGAAATAAGCGGTAGGTGAGCTGCGGGGCTGCCCCGACAAAAATGCCACCAACAAAATGCACAACAGCCACTGGCTTTAGATTTTTCGGTCTTAATACCCAGGCTCCCTGAAATTGCATTAATCACAAACCAGATAAATATATATAAGCAAGGTCAACTTAGTAAAATAGCATTTTTTTATAATTACTTTATGAGCGTAATGTCATGACCAGCCTAAATTTTAATCGTTATACTTGGATTTCGGCCTGTTCCAGACCAATCTTGAAGGATCAAGTCTCTAAGGAAAGTCTAGAACTCTCCTCATAGTTCCAGCCTTTAGAAAAACGTGCGGAGGATTCATCGAAAGACTTAGAAAGTCATGGAAAGATATGGAGACTCCTTACTCCTTAGAAGTTCCTAAAACTTTGTATATAGTTCTCATATAGAATGATCTAAATAGCAAGATCCCAGATTTAGCCAAGGGGTAAAAGAACATGAATATTTTCCAGTACAAGAACAAATTATTCCACACACATGTTGATTCACTCAGAAAAAAGAACATGGCTCTCATTATTATAACATCAGCAAATGATCCAATCAGGCAATCAGCATTGACTTAGATCTTAACTAAAACAAAACTATAAACAAACGATGAAACTCATCCTAAATTAATAAATCTGTTATCTTAATAATAATTAGTTGCTGGTGGAGTTTTTCTGTTCAGACTGATCTATATAGTTCAATATAACAAACACGATGTAAAAATCCAAGAGAACAGAAAGTAAAAAAAAAAACGCTTATAGGACTATGCGAACCATACATCAACTTCTTGCCAATCTCTTGAACCACTCCATCCATCTTGAGACTGTCTCACAGTATCCGTTAGCAACCTACAATCGCACGAGACGCGCACGCGTAGCGTATCATAAATCATTAACTCATTTAGTGTTCATATTCAACAATGAATATTAATACTCACTTCATGACATAATCATTCTAAGTTTCATTCTATTAAAAAACAATTACGAACTCGAAACTAAAGTACCTTTCGATATCCCTGTAAAGCTGTATTCCAGTTCTACCTGATTGACTGTTGCCTTGCTGATCATCAAAATTGCTACAAACTACCTTAAAGCTATTAAACTTGCGAAAACCGACAGATAATCGACCATGACGATGATGACGAATACGATAAGATCCGACACGATTCCGGTTAAATTTAGTCTCACGGGAACTAAATTGCCAATGCGGCAAACACAAACACGTGGCCATGCCTGTGTACGATCAGAATTAAGATCACCAGTATGATCAAACAAATCACAATTAGGGTTTTCACGCAAGTACTATATTCTTAAATCAAGTTTTAAGGATACAATAATTTTGATTTTGTAAGACAAATAAAGGTTAAACTAACAAATAATTGACAGAATTAACAACGAGAATCTGAAGTAATAAGAAGTGATAAGAGAATTTAGAGATTTAGGGTTAGAAAAAACCTTGAATTGGTGTAGAAGTGGAACTAGTGAAGGTAGATTTGAAAAGAAATGACCACCGGAGTATCAGCAGTTTGAAGACAACATGAAGTTTGCATCCTGTTTACTAAAATCGGATATGTTGGTACTTGCTACAAAGATATTTAATGAGCCGTTAGACAAGTTCTAATTCAATGTACCAAAAGTTAGGGGGACACGCGTGTCATTAGCGGAAGTGTTTGATCATATCCATCTTCACAAAACAATAATGCATATACATAAATTCAGAGGGAAACTCAATAAATATGAGAAAAACCTCGTTGTAGGAATCGAACCCAGGGCCTAAGTTCCTAAGCCTTATCCCACCCGTAAGATGACACTAGGCTATAGTGCCATGGGCAAAGGATGAAGGAACATAGGCGGTGACGTGGTGTGTATCGGTTTTGACTAGTTTAGTTCGGTTGGTTTTACACTAGGCTATAGTGCCATGGGCAAAGGATGAAGGAGCAGCATCCAAGGGGGAGTTTGTTGATACATATTCTGTGGATACGGCTCGGCTCGGTTCGACTCGGCTAAGAAGTGACGGCCGTAGTCAAGACATCCTCCTGTCTTGACTCGGTAAGCGTTTTACTTGTAACGTTTGATGTAAATGCAACTGCGTGTGTGCAGTTTGCATATTAGATTACATTTATGTGTTTAGGCTTATGTTGTCTGTTAGTTGTTTGGCCTAACATGTTGAAGCCCAAGCCCAAGTCCATATGGGACGAAATCCCTTGTTTTCGTAGAAGTCCCCATGTGCAGAAGACCATATGTGACGAAATCACATATGTGGCGAAATCACATGCGATTTCGTCATGACATTGTATGTTCGTCATTCAGTGTTCGTCAACTATGGGATTTCGTCCAGGAGCTTGTATAAATACACTCACAACAGACAGAACACAGTAGCAAGTCTGAATAGGTTTGAGAGCGAACACATTGTAACACACACACACACTGAGAGTTTACAGAGACCATTTGTAAACACCGCATTGTAACCGTTTCATAGCATTAATACATTGAGTGTTAATCGTTGAATCATGTGTCTTACGTGTTTGTAACTTGGTTTAACTTACCCGTTTAGATTCCGCACTCTCGGGTTTGTCGGAAACAGGGAATAGAGGTTACTCGATCCTCCGGGTGGACCTACAATTGGTATCAGAGTATTGGCTCGATTCCTTGTTAAAACCAAGTTTGTGTTCTTGATTTTTCTTAGTTTTTAATGTGTTTTTCTTGATTTTTGATCTTTAAAGTTCATACATTTTCTGGAAAAACGTTGTTAAAATCTTGAAAATCTTGGTATTTTTGCTTCTAGTTCATATAAAACCTTGTTAAAACTCTTGTATACATGTTAGTATTGGGTTTTTATTGAACTTTATTGCAAAATTGTTGATGTTCGGAAATTTTCAGGTGACCGGAATCTTCATCGAGTTCATCACATCTTCAAATTGTTCTTGAATATTATCTATGTTTGATCTGATATGTGATTGAATTATTGTTGTTGTTAAATATAAAATTGTTTGTTTGACATTTGTGTACACATGAATGATGGATAGTTGGTAAAAGTCAGATAAAGCATGATGGTTTGAAAAAGAAGGTTTTGTGTCAGAGGATAAGGTTTTGAAAATATCTCTTTGTCTGGTAAAGATTGTCAACGAAATCACCATACATCATTCTGGACGAAATCACAAGCTGGACGAAAACCAACTGGACGAAATCTAAATTTCAACGAAATCACAAGCTGGACGAAAACCAACTGGACGAAATCTCAATTTCAACAAATCTTTGTGCACAGTCAACGAAATCACCTTATACATCCAGCGACGAAAACACCCTGGGCGAAAACCTATCCTGGATGAAATCACAACTTGATCTTGACGAAATCAGCAACTTGATCTTGACGAAATCACCCCAATTTCGTCTAACTTGATCTTGTCGAAAACACCCTGATTTCGTCCCATCTGTCCTCGAAGAACACTACTGTTTTCGTCACACAAGTCCTCGACGAACACCTTACAGTTTTCATGCATACTTGTGAACATTTCTAACAGTAGCCTTTTATTTCATTGTTAACCATTTGATTTCAAGTTTTTAAGCAGGTACAATTGTTCTAATATCAAATATGAGTTCTAATCCATTAGATTGGAGCATTAGCACGGTCCCTGATATGTCATGGGTTAAGTCTTTGATGCCACAAGAAAGAATTTCGGCTAGTCAATGGGCGTGCGTGGCAAATCAAAATCAAAGTATCCAAAACCTGCTCATAAGCGAAAATGAAACGGGTAGCAATAACCGTCCGCCAAAACTCAACCACATGAACGACTATCCATCGTGGAAAGGTCGTTTTCAGAATTCTGTTTTAGGTCAAACACCGAGTTATGGACGTGTTTCACCACAGCATATAACGACGCTCTTGAGGAAGCCGGATCAAATGCTACAACTTTGGGGACCATGGCTGAAAATGACAAGAAGGCGTATGATATTGAAAAGAAAGCGTTTGCTATTCTTACGCAAGCATTGCACAAAGATATCTATCATCAATTCGCCTATTGTACCAGCACCAAAGCCTTGTGGGACATCCTAGTTAACAGAGGAGAAGGAAATGCGGCCACACGGAAGACGCGTCATGATTTACTAAAGAAGGAGTTTGAAGGGTTTATGTTTGTGCAGACTGAAACACTGAATGAGATGACAACTCGTTTTTATCATTTAATCAGTGAAATGATTTCTTACAAGGTTGTTGTATCTTCGCAGGAAATAGTCGCACGGTTTGCTGATGCTCTACCACCAAAGTGGAGCCCATTCATTGAGTTGTTAAAGCATACAGGTGTATTGGATACTGTCAGTATCTATGAGTTTGTTCAAAAGATGGAGAACAAGGATGCAGAAGAAATCAGAAAAGCTAAACTAATTCCTGTCCCTCAAAATCCAGAGATGTACTTTGGAGGGATTGCTCCTGCTGCTAGTACAAGTCAGCAACCAAAGATACAAACAACTTATGTGTCAAATGCTTTCGACCCAAATTCCTATTTTGGAGGAGTAGTTGCACAACCCCAATTTGACATAAATGCCTATCTTCCGAAACCTCAAGTTGCCACCCCTCAACCCCAATTTGATATAAATGCCTATTTTCCGAAACCTCAAGTTGCTACACCTCAACCCCAATTTGATATAAATGCCTATCTTCCGAAACCTCAAGTTGCCACACCTCAACCCCAATTTGATCCAACTGCCTATTTTTCTAAACCACCACAAGCCCAACCACAACAAGCCTTCTATGGTAACAAACTTGACACTTCAAATCTTTCCAAAGTGAGTGTAGAGGCTGCACGGGATCACATTGAAATTCTTACCACTATGGTTAATGCCTACAACGGATTAGTCGCAAGTCAAATTGGAAACATTAATTTGACCAATGAAGATTATCAGCAGATAAACAAAGATGAGATGGAGTTGATGGACATTAAGTGGGCGTTTGCTAGCGCTGTGATAAGGGCAAAGGATTATATGAGCAGAACGAGGAGAACCAGCTTGGAAAGCAAAAGGGATACCAAGTACGGGTTTGACAAGGGTGCTATCACATGCTTTAATTGCGGTGAAAATGGTTACTTCAAACGTGAATGCACGCGACCGAGCAAACAAGGCAACCAAAATCCCTTCCAAAATCAAACAAGTACTTCAAATCAAGCTAACAACGAAAGAGGGATAGTAGCTGCTAACAACCAAACCAACCATTCAGGGCCTTCAAACCCCAACCGAGCATTGATAGTTCAAGCTGATGAAGGATGTGATTGGTCTGTACAGTTGGGAGGAGGAACTGCATGTTATGCGAAGATCACCAGTCACATTAAGCATGTGCACAAAGAAGAATTCTCTGAAGATGATGACAGTTCGGGCTACAGTGGCAGTTCTGATGAAGAATCGGATGTGAATGAAGGTTTTAGTTTGTTGAATGATGCTGAGGAGGTCAAGTGTCAGAAATATGTCTTGATCAAGAAAGCGGATGCTACATCAGAAGAAATGGAGAAGATTCTCACTGAAGATGGATCTTTCTCTTCTCAGACTGCCTTTATGGCTAATGTCTCAGCTTCTACAAGTCAGGTAAAATCTGAAACTCCTAGCATATGTAGTGATTGTGCTGATATGAAACAAGAATCTGAAAAGATTCACAGTCACAATCAGAGTTTGGTTATTGAACTGTCAAAGTGCAAAGAGGCAAACATGGCCTTAGCTCGCAACGAAAAAGATTTTAAATCGGTAATTGAAACACTCAAGAAAAGTGTTTCTGAATTATCAAAAATGGTTTTTAATAAGCAAACTGGTATTAATAATTACATTAATATCATTGAGGCAACTAAGAAAGAGCTAGCCGAGGCGAAATGTGAGCATGAAGCGATCAAGCTCAAATTGGAGAGTTACTCAAACTCCCGATATGTGCTTGATCACATTATTGACGTTCAACAACTAAAGGGTAATGTTTAAGGCGTTGGGTATAAGTCGTGTCCGCCTCCTTTAAGACACAACTATACCAAGATGTCCGATGAGGAGGAAATGCCTCAGTTTGAACCAACTGTACCTCTTAATAATGAGGAGTTTACAACTGGTCTAGGGTTCAAATCGGACAGTTCCTCAGAGGGCTCATCTGGAACAACCGAAAATTCAGCATCTGTTGGTACGGAACAAAGTCCTCCCACAGTTGAGGACTATGATTCGTCAGATGATGAACCAGATGTGAGTGATGAGGATAAATCTCTTAAAAAGAACAAAGGAGTAGAAGTCCCTGTTGAGAATCATGTTCTGTGTGATCCTCCTACTCCTACTGTGCAGTCTGCTGTTAAACAAGAGATAGATCCTATCACTAAAACAGTGTCTACTGTTAAAAGTGATAACGTGTTGTACACTTTAGTCGGTGATGACAAAATTTATTCAAACAAATATTTTCCAATCAAAAACGTCAATCAATCCTTGATTGATAAAGTGTTTGAAGATAATACAACTAAGTTTTTGGGTAAAGCGATCCCGAGAGTTTCTGTAACTCAATGTGATCCTATTCCAAAAGCTGAAGTTAGGAAACAACATGGAAATCAAACATTACCGATAAAGCAACAACCTGTCGCTTTTAAGGGTAAACAACAACAACAACGAGCTCCAAATCCTAAGGCTAAAGTTGAGCTCGTTACAAGAAGAAAAACAATGATGTTAAATTTGTAGCATCCAAGGGTACTGACAAGGTGGAGACTTTTGAAAATAAATCAAACACTGAGTTTGTTCAAAAGGTCAAAATTTTGAAACGTAATAGTGATAACAATTACACCCACCACACAAACGGGTGTGAAGCTAGTACCTCGGGGTCTACAAATTCAACGTCAGGTCATCGAACAGAATCTCCTAATTTTGTTGAATGGAGATCATTCTTTAAATGCGGGGAGTTTGGCCACATTATCAGAAATTGCACAAACTCTCCGAAACCAAATTTTGTAGAAAGAGCCCCTTCTGAACAAGGTCACCAACAACGTCGTCCTGTGTCACCAAAAACTGACAAACGCACTGTTAAAGAACAGGAAACAAAACAACGACGTCAAAATGTGAAGGTGATCGAAAAGGCTTTAAAACCAGAAACTGTTAAAAGGAAACCAATTTTGTCGCAACTGTTAAAACCGGAGATTTCTAAATCTGTAAATGATATACAATCCGGTAAACGGAAACAAGCATGGAAACCTAAAACATATAAAGATTCAGGGGGAGGCTTGCAATTTAAGGACCTTCAAGAAATTGAAATTACATTTCTTGATTCTCAGGGGCAACCCAAGTCTATGAAGGCTTGGGTCCCCCTCTCCAACTAATCTCTGAGTGAGTGTGCAGGATGTTCCAGGAGGAACTATCGATAGTCATCAGATTGTTGATAGTGGAGTGTCCATGCACAAGATCGGCGACAAAGAAATTGTTGCCTTTGATGGAGAGAAAAAGAAAAGAAGACAGAATTGTCTGTCGAAAGAAATTGAAAACCTTTGACAAAATGAAAATCATTACAAAGTTTGATTGTTCAAAGCTTTAATCGGGTCCCCAGGATAGATTCAATCAAAATGTATGCACCTGCAGCACGTCTGAAGTTCAAAATCAACAAGATGAGCGTGCAGTGTGCATTTCTTTGCGGTGTGATTGAAGAAAATGTGTTTATTGAACAAACCAACCGGGTGTGCGGATGCCAGCCGGACCCAGAGGTTTATGATCTTGTTGCTGTGAAGAGATTTTTCAGTAGCTACAAAATCGACTTTGAAATCCACACCGGGTGGATATCCAGTTTGGGAGAGCGCTCAGATTCCTTGCAATGCACGAAGCAGTTGCAGGATACGGTTTTAAATTTCTAATCTCTCCTATACTTGTCGATATTTAAGCTGCTTTTTGAATTATTATCATCTCGTACAACACTCTTTGACCTGACACGTTGAACTCGAATATCACCTCACACGTGATCGTTTCCATATGAAACTCGTCAATGTTGTCATGGTCAGCACCGCTTACCGACGTGCTAACTGATTTTTCCAATATTCGATAAATCTTTTCTGATTAAAACTTAATTTTGGTAAACGGCATTGAGGTAAAACATGAGTTAACCGACATCGGAAAAAAGTTTTTGTAAATACCTTTGTGTTTTTAAAATTTATCATAGTTTGTTGATTTTAGGGGGGGTAAATCCAAAATTTGAAAATTCAAAAACATCGAAAAATGTCGAAAACCCAAAAACATGGCAAAACAAAAATGAGTTTCCTGGCGAGAAAAAGAGAAAATGATAGTAAATCAGTGGTCTGTCAAAACCTCTTCGAAGTGAACCTGCAAAATGAAAAATGTTAAGCAGCTCTTTATAAGATGTATCGGTAGGCTCACAATCATTTTAAAGTGTGCAGGGTGATATAAACTTAAATCGACTGAAGACCAGGTGGGAACCACACATTGGCATATGGTCTTAGTACCGAAATTTCGTTTGATTGATTGCCGAGGTTCTGAGATATGTGGTCTTTATGCTGTTTATCATCTGGGTATCATGGTTGTATCAAACCGAAAAATAATGGAGACGAAGTCTAGATCTTCCATGATATCATACATACGTGTACATATTGCATTTGACCTCAATAAGTGATCAACAATCACATGTCCCTCAAAATAAGTGATAAAATATCACAGATTCTTTGTGGTAGTCAAGTTTGTCTCTTTGTTGTACGTTTGTACTGACCTGTTCACGGACTTGCTCCTGTGCCCTCATGCATATGAAAATCAAGTTCCTCATCAATAAGTGATTCTATCACATAGGGCTTGTTTTCAAATCAAAATAAGTGAGTTTCTCACATCTTTTATACGGTCAAACAGATGATAAACGGTATACTCACCGGTAAGATGAACTCTCGCGCATACCTTGATACGGGAATGTGTCGTGTGTGGATGAACACCGGCCGGTAAGTATAAATCATACCTTAACGTATCCCCTCACCATGATTACATCTGATAAGTTGAGCTTAAGTGGACAACAATACCGATAATCGTTATAGGGTGCTTATCTAATTGTTAACTAAAAGAACAACAAGAGCGTTTTGGCATGACCGTACACTGATATGATTCTCTTACCCTCGAAACTCGCAAAAATAATGTCTATAAATATTTGTTTACTGCTTTCGTTTCTGCATCTTTGTATATATTTATTTATTGCTTTCCGTCCTTACATTTGAAAAATGAAAAATACCAAAAAGATTTTAGGTGTGTTTTAATATAAACTTTATAAAAGCCAAAAAGATTTTGCTTCTAGTTTATTTTTGATTGACCGATGTTGGAACTCGAGTCTATCCTACCCAAAATCCTGATTGTAAGCCGGAAAACAATTGAACCTTCATAAACTGTCGAAGTTAACAAGTTTTGAAAGTTAAAGGGTTAAAATTGATCAATTTTTAAACTTTCAAACTGTTGTCAGTTGGTGTTTAAATGAGAGTTGGTCTCATATGTGTCATGTGCTTATATTGTTTGATGTCAATTCTTAGTAAGGTTTTCATTTGAAAACTTTCTTAGATTGATTTTATTCTTTTCGGTTGTTCTTATTACCTTTTTAGCTATGTTGTATGTGCAGATGGCGCATTTGAACCAGCTAAAAGCGAAGAGAACGTGTCAGATGACAAGCCGTAAAGTGAAGACACGACGGTGATGCAATCTGAAGATCAAGATGATCGGGTTGCAGTTGATCACTCATCAACACCACAAGGATCTAAAGTTTTGAAGTTCAAAAGATTCACGAGCATCATTCAAAGGAGAGTTTGTTGATACACTCCCTGATTGTGTCACGTGAAGACTTTGAAGATCCTTTTCGAGAAAAAGAACCATCAAGAGATGGAGAACGAGATTACGAACCTCACGAGCAACATCCAAGGGGGAGTTTGTTGATACATATTATGTGGATACGGCTCGGCTCGGTTCGACTCGGCTACGAAGTGAAGGCCGTAGTCAAGACATCCTCTTGTCTTGACTCGGTAAGCGTTTTACTTTGTAACGTTTGATGTAAATGCAACTGCGTGTGTGCAGTTTGCATATTAGATTACATTTATGTGTTTAGGCTTATGTTGTCTGTTAGTTGTTTGGCCCAACATGTTGAAGCCCAAGCCCAAGTCCATATGGGACGAAATCCCTTGTTTTCGTAGAAGTCCCCATGTGCAGAAGACCATATGTGACGAAATCACATATGTGGCGAAATCACATGTGATTTCGTCATGACATTGTATGTTCGTCATTCAGTGTTCGTCGACTATGGGATTTCGTCCAGGAGCTTGTATAAATACACTCACAACAGACAGAACACAGTAGCAAGTCTGAATAGATTTGAGAGCGAACACATTGTAACACACACACACTGAGAGTTTACAGAGACCATTTGTAAACACCGCATTGTAACCGTTTCATAGCATTAATACATTGAGTGTTAATCGTTGAATCCTGTGTCTTACGTGTTCGTAACTTGGTTTAACTTACCCATTTGGATTCCGCACTCTCGGGTTTGTCAGAAAACAGGGAATAGAGGTTACTCGATCCTCCGGGTGGACCTACAATAAAGAGGGGCTCATTCACCATTATAGGGGATCTCATCCTTAACCATTTTCTACAAACAATTACTCCTTACATGACATCCATGCTCTCCTATCTTCTTTATTTACTCTCGTATACTATACATGTACGTTTATACTCGTTATAATGAACACTGTACTGACTTAAGTGTCGGAGAGTGGTCCAGAGACTCTGACCCTGAAGGGGTATGGTCCCAAATCTCGCACCAAAGCAGTCGCGAGTGACCATCACCCTTATCAAATACTCCCACCAGCAAGGATTTATCTGCGTCCGCGTGGGCACGCGCGAACGCAGCTAGCGATTCCAATCGGTCAAGTGATGAGAAGACTTACCTTATGCATAAAAACGGATGTTTTCGTCACGACAAGGGATGCGGTAACAACAACAGTTACCGCACATAGTGATGCGGCTTGGCACCGCATCCCGTACACATCTTCTTCAAAGCAAGGGACGCAGAAACAACCGTGGTTACCGCAGATAGCGATGCGGCCTAGCACCGCATCCTATTGACGATGCAAGTGGCACTGATGACGGTCATCTGTCAGCCCACATGTAAGAAACGCTGGCACACAGACTGACAGCCACAGTGGGACGTGACGTCACCTCCATGGCCCACGCGCCTGACATACCTGCAAGGGGCTGCGCGTTGTCAGTCTAGCCACTCAATTACCCTCCTTCACTCCTCGGCTATATATACCCATCCCAGACCAGGTTTGAGGTATCGCTTATCAACTCTCTCACTCTTACTACTATCACACACTTTCCTCTCAAGTAAATTACTGATTCTCAGGCCGGAGAATGGTAACAAGGAGCACCACCCACCCCATCCTCCTTGTTACGAGTCACGGTTTGTTTTCCTTGTGCAGGAGACAGATTATCGGACGATCCAGCCACCGATCCTCGAAAAGAAGGGATTAACCCTCCTTGACGAGACAGTGAATTAACCTCTCTTGGTTAACAACTGTTTCATCAGACCCCTTCTTATGGGTTCTCTACATAAGATCGAAGAAGACTAAGTGTAGCTGGTCAATGTCCTCAACTACTGTAACAATCCGGATAGCCTCTCGATTGATCGTTGTAGCAACATACTATTAAAGCCCCGAGTATGAAATATATTACTATATCATGTTTCTAATTCGATAATGTAACAAATAAGTTTATAAAAAAACATGTTTTCTTATAAAACCACATTATAACACGGTTATCACTTTAATATATAGATAAAAGATCATATATAAGAGATAGTTTTGTACGAAGTGTAGGAAACAAGCTCAGCCATTGATCTCCCAAGATCAATGACTTAAAACTAGGCGGTGACATTTTGGTAAATATAAGGTTAAAACAATTGAAGAAACAAATAGAGAAATGATATTCTCGTCTTTCCTCACTTGAACTCTTTACCCCTTTGATTTTCAGACGTCTATAACTTTTTCATACGTTACTATTTTTTTAAATACATCATATTAACACAAATTTCATTCTCTTTAATTCGAGCAGCCTATTGCTATAATTATCTTAAAAAAATACATAATTTTGAATACCCATTACGTGATTTTGAATACTTAGCACATGACTACGTGATTTCGAATACCGATTACGTGATTCATTATAGAATGTGAAACCACACTAAGTGATTACGTAACAATAATTGACTATGTATTTATTAAGTGACTACGTGATTTTGAATACTCATTTCGTGATTACATGATTTTATTATAGTATTTTATGTGAAACACACTTAGTGATTACGTTATAAGCATAACCGTAACACCAGTTATAACAAATCATACTGAATGTGTAATAACGTAATGGTTTGTGTTGAATGTGTAATCACGTAATGAGTATTCAAAATCACGTAGTCATGTGCTGGGTATTCAAACTCACGTAATGGACTAACGTGTATTCAAAATCCTGCAATTTTTTAAGAAAACTATAGCAATATGCTGCTTGAATTAAAGAGAATGAAATGCTCGTTAATACGGTGTAATTATTTAAAAAAAAATATATTAATGTATGAAAAAGTTATAGCCATTTGAAAATCAAGGGGAAATTGTTTAAGTGATAAATGACTAAATTACCCTTCAAGCCAATGACACTTGTCCTCAAATTCCCTTATACTTCGCATGAAATCCATTCTCTATCATTATTTTCTCTTTAACTAGTTTTTTTTTTTTAATTATAAGAGATTGAGCCAATGAGGCGGTGGAGTGGTAAGGGAGAGTTGGTGTTCTATGGGACTCAGGTTCAATTACTGTCCTCCCCATTATTTTCTGCGGCATCTGATGATGATGAGAGACTAGACGAATAGATGGAGATCGCTAGTTCGATCCTTGAACTGAGCGGGTTTTACCTCACCGCACTGTCGTGCCTTCGGGCGAGTGTTCACGGGCTTCGGCCCTAGGTGAGGGTTTTCCCCGGTTCGGAGGCGAGTGTATCCGATGCGATGAATTTCACCAGTAGCCCATTTGAAGGATTAGTTGCCCGTTCAAAAAAAATATTATAAGAGATTGAATATAAACCAAATCAGATAACTTACAAGTAAAAGTTATAACCTCTGATAATGTTCTTTCATTGTCTAATCTTTTCTCAAATAAATAAACTTACAATGCTATAAAACATCAACTCATTAATTAAAAAAATAACTAATATACAATAAGTTAACTGTATGGAAATCATATAAAAGGTAAGCCACTGTTTGCAGCATCCCCCCACAAAAAAAAAAGAATAAAAAATATATAAAAAAAGCAGCAAGTTAACATCAATCTTCAGAACACCATTGCTCCTCCCCTACACAATGGTACAAGATTGTTCAGTATATCAACATCTGAATTTTCAGTAATTAAATAAACAAGTTTCAGGCTTTCATTAACAATGAAAAATCTATAATCAGAAAGCTTTTGGTTGTACAAAAATAATATAACATTTCCCAGCCTATATAATTCTACATATGCTTGGAATTTATTGGTTAATTGAAATTCTTTAGAACAAAACTACCTTTGATATCACGATTCTTGTTTCGTATCTGTGTTCTTGCCTTCACGAATATCGAGTTTTGTGACTTGTGTATACGCTGCAGTTAGATATAAAATGTTAGCATAAACAGAAAACGAATGCATAAAACATTTGTGGGAAAACTTTGCCTCGTTTGATACTTATAATAAGTATAGAAACAGTACCTGATAGCTATCTTCTCTTCTTACATCAGGAACAAAAAGTTTAATAGCAGCCTATAAATGGTTTAAGTTTATGAGCTAATCACATACTGTAAACCGTAAAGGAATAATTTCATGTATACTCTAAGAAAAGCTTAAAGTTGTGTATTTACCCCTCCATAGTAAATAAAATAAGTACTTGAAAGCGCTCATAAGGAGCAAAAATTCTAACCTCGTCACGTTCAGCTACATATAGTTCTCTGCCTGATTGTCGTTTTTCTGGTTTGAACTTGAACACATCATGTAAAAGTTCGTTTTCCTATGTCACATATTCAGACATTCAGATAGTTATATCAATATACAATTTGAAATAATAAAAACAGATAATAGAAGGTGAAGGAAACCCTACCTTCATGTGCACAACAAAACCCGAGCCAAGCAACCGCTTCAGAAAATTAAGCTACATAACATACAAAAGCAATTCAAGAAGAGCATTTTAAGAATATTATTTGCAAGGTCGTAATGAATAAGACAAACCTGAATTTGTTGCGGTAACGTGTCGACTTTTAATATTTGTTTACCAACTTTTACAGAAATTTCTGGGACACGGCCATCCTAAAAGTGACACGTGTATAACTATAAAACCTCAGAACTTAAATGAAGCATTATTGCAGAATTAAGGATGTAACATTTTACCTTCAATATGTTTTTGACATTAATCTCTTCTGTTGCTGCTGAGGTGTCACCTTCAAATTTCTCAAGGCACCCTAATTCAAGTATTAGGGCTA
Source organism: Helianthus tuberosus (assembly GCA_030545235.1). Taxonomy (NCBI): domain Eukaryota; kingdom Viridiplantae; phylum Streptophyta; class Magnoliopsida; order Asterales; family Asteraceae; genus Helianthus; species Helianthus tuberosus. The sequence goes on along the minus strand of CM060383.1, from coordinate 32,620,289 downwards.
GTGCTTGCTTAGCTCCAATGAGAGTAGACTCATGGTCTACTTCTAGCAAATTCTTGAAGAAAGGAATCGCTCTATACAAGTTAGAAAAAACCTTGTTATCTGTAAAGTCAACTATTGATGGTAGACTAGTAGAAGTGGGGATATCGATCCGTTTATAGGTAAATGAGTCAGTTCTGGATATAATTTATCTCAAACGGGTCAAATAGGTAATATGAAAGAAGGGTAGAACGAAACCGGGTCGAAAGTTTCCCAAAGTGCATTCAAAATGCATAGCAGGATAAGACCTCAATAGCTTTTATTAATAAATAATAATATTGTAATCATATAATTTTTGTAATCATATTGTACCGCATTAAGTGTTTACATAATTCCAAAAAGTTATGTAGGCGAACCTCACTGACCTGCTTTAATTGGTGCTAAAAAATGGCTATTTTGACCCGGATCCTTATTGACCCACGCCCATTTTGCCACCACTAACTAGAAAATTACAGAAAATAATATATTATTATGGATTACCCTTGCCAATGTTTGTAACTGATACTCCAACTATCCATCGTACTCAAAAGAAATGACCAAGAAAAAACAGCTGCACTCTGAGATTCCTGTTCACAAGTACAAAATACAGTTAGCCGATTTCCAAATAATGAAGGGGTTGAGATTGGCACGGGTCAAGACTTGTAACTTTTGAACGTGTCAAAACTAGTAGGGTTGGGCTGACCCGCAAACACTTGTCAAGATTTTTCTTAATTCTACAATAATTATGAAGTAATGATTATAGAAACTATATAATTACAATGATGATCTAACATGCCTTACTATCTGTTCTTGAGTGCATGAGATCCCAAATACTTTGCATAGATCTTTCTGTCTCGTCTAATTCGTTTCCCCCAACAAAAGTGACAATAGCCAAACAATCCAAGATCTGCCAGAAAGTGTTGAATTAGTAAGTAGTAATGATAAATAAATAAAAAAACATGCAAAAAATAGATAAATTGGTAAGTGCATACTAATTTTAACTTCTTTGACTGAGACTCGGTTTTGAGAGCTTCTGAAAGAACAGGGGCTGATTCTTTATATAGTTCTTGACTGTTTTCACCACATCCAATGTTGATAGCTAGTAATCCTGAGAAAAAGGGGAAATCAGGTGGGGAAAAGAGTTTATAAACATTTATAAAGTGAATATAAAATATTACAGTTAAAATGAGCAACCTACCAAGGGCCTCAATAGCCAAACAACTCTCTTTACTTGAACCCCTTTTAAAAGATTTCAAGAACTGGTAAAGTAACTCAGCGAAGCTGCAAAAACATAAACTTTTTTAGTGAAAGAACATTAACAATGTGTATTATAGGCATAGGGACACATTCATTGTAGGATCAAGTTTAGGTGGAGAACTGTGAGAACCACATAATGCACTTGTACGTAGTGCTTGGCAAATATAATGTGAGTTGAAGAGATGGGTAGCATAGGCGGTTATATAAAAGCCTTATGCATCACACTTAAATCATAATGTACAAGTGTTTATGTGGTTCTCATGGTTCTTTACTTGAAACTGGTTTTGTAATAAACGTGCCCCTATCGGCATACTTATAGTTCGTAATGAATAAGTACAAGAAGACTAAAATTCTAATTACTGGAAACATGTTATGTAGATAAAGGGATATACCGACTTTTTTTCACAAAATTGGTATTGATAACCAAGGCTGGATCTCTGGATAATCGAAGAAAGCGCGGACTCCCTCGTAGACCCCCTAAACAGTTGAATAATTAATAAACAATTAAGCTCAATGAACATGTCACGACCATCAAAAACAAAGTTTTAAGACTATAATAGCAGTGTTATTATAAAACTCACTTCTTTTCATACAACTGTTCTAATAAATGGTTCAAACTCTTTGATCCCGATTGAGCACTTGCGCTTGTGCATTCTTGGATATCCGCATCGCTATCAATATCAATAGCAAGTTTTCCACCTTTTCGAGACTCTGTAGCATAAGATTGAACAAATTCAAATAAAATCATTTATATTATAACTATGGAAATATGCACCTTGACATAAATTCTTCTTTTTCCTTCCCATCTTGACTTATTAAAAAAACAAGCGTCTGTGTCCTCTCAAATCCTGCATAACATGCAAGAATATTATGGTTTAAACAGAACTCAACATGTTATTTATTGAAGGCATAATTAATCTTAATTTTTCAATATTTATCTTATTAATCATATACACAACACCTTGCTAGCCATTCCTTGTAGGGCTGTAATCGAACCGAACGAACACGCACAAGGCCATGTTCGAGTTCGTTCATTAAGGAAATTAACATGTTCCCGAACGCATACTGAACACAAGTTTATGTTCGTGTTTGTTCGTTAAGGAAATTCATTTGTTCGCAAACAGTTCATGAACACTGGCATCAAACACAAACGAACGTAAACGAACATTTAACTTGAAAATAAAAAATAAAAACATTGTTAACCTTAAACGTTGGACATAAGTAGTTAAATACAACCTGACAAATCAAAACACAAAAAGTCTACTTCAACCACCAAACGATGAATCAAGTTTATTATTTATTATTTTTTTAATATAATCAAACGAACACGAACGAACATGAAAGAATGACCGAACATATCACCAAACGTTCACAAACGCAGTTGAACGAATGAGACCTTTGTTCGTGTTCGTTCGCTAAGCTAACCGAACAAATTGTTTTGTTAGTGTTCGTTCGTTAAGCTAATCGAACGAACATAAACGAACTTTTCACCGAACGTTTGGTTCGTTTACAGCCCTAATTCCTTGTATAACAAGAAACAATCAGTACAGCTTTATTATTCAAGCCAGCAACTATTAAACAATTTAAACTTCCAACTCAAGAAACTGTTCTGATTACAAGTGAAACCTGATTTTCACAAAACTAAATATCCAGCAAATTAAAATATAATGTTACAATTATTAAAAACATATATACAAAACCCTAATCGAGTGGCAGCTGGAAGCGAAACAGAAATAACTTAAAGATATTAACCGAATTAACAGTATGGATGTTGGTTGAATCGATTTACCTGTGAAATAAAATGCAGGCAGGCGATATATGGTTTTAAATGTCCGGCTTGTGTCCATTAAGGTTTCTCACCTGTTCAGAAGTGGAATGCGTTCTGAGTTCGATTATTTTTATTTTGGAACACAATCCTCGTAAGATTAATGTTTCACAGGAGTTTGTTCAAAAGTACTCACATTAGGTCACGGCTTTGCTTTGGAGTATATCCTAATATTATTATTTTTTGAACCACAAAAAATCTCACGTGAAACCGGTCCTGTTCGGGACTATGTCCAAGGTCGACTCCTCGATCGTCATGAGATCGTGCCCCCTGATGTGTGGGAACCAGATGAATTTCGTAAACCCTCGCCCCCCGTCAGGTTCGAACGCGGGATTAAAGCCCAGATGTCCCTCGAAAATAGCCAAGCGGGAATCGAACATATGTCTCCACTAGGGAGGACAAGCATTTTGACCACTTGATCAACATCTCATGACTAATATTATTTATTACATCAAAGGTAATTTTTAACGGCTTAAATTACCTTAAATTCGTTTTTGACGGGACTTGAATCATTGACCTCAAGAGGACGAAAGCTTAACTCCAATAGCTTTTCCATATAAGGCTGTGAAATATTCCCATATAATTATATGTGTAAGAGTTAAAGCTTTTGTATATTCTTTTATATAAAAAATGAGATATAATAATCCTGACCGCCGTATCAGTGCACTTTCTCTATCAATGAACACGACGACATGTGTCATATCACACAGGTCATATGAATATGGTCTGATATGGAACATACGACATATACTCGCCTTGTCATACATGTTGTACGAGGGAAGGTAGATAATTATTTAAGCACGACACGATTAGCTATACAAATCATGATTATATAACTAGATAAATTATATATTATCAATAATCATTTATAACTATTTATATTAGACAAAAACCCCCGTTCTTTTACTACGGTTGATTGACTGACATATAAAATTAATGATGATTGACAATCATGGCGTGTCTAGTTATCTTTTGTGTCCAAACATGTAAAAGATCTTTGTGTTAAAACTCATTGAACCACAGGATTGGGTTCAAACCTTGTGAAGTGTAACTATAAATAGGTATAATCTACAATGTGGAAGAAAATTCCCATTACTCGGTGTTCTGAGTAGATGCTCCACATATATCGGGCGAAGAAGAAGACACTCCTCCGATTTGGGTTCGTTGTGGTGGTGGTGTAATCGTCATTCATCTCTACAATCATAGAAAAGTCACTAGAGGGTCAACGGGCTCGAAGCCTCGTAGACACTTGGATGGTCAAGTCGAGTTGGGGTCACAATTAGAAGCAAGTATATATGTATATGTAAATATCAAGTAGTAGTGGTAGGATGTTACCTTATTGGTGCCCTTACGCCTTAGCATTCATCTACATAAAAAGGTGTCTTCATGTCATATGAAGAGGTAGGTGTTAGAAGTGTATAGTGGTAAGGTCAAAAGGCCCCCCACCAAATGTAGGTTGGCGCCCTCTCTAAATGATGCGAGTTACTCCCTTATTAGACTAGTTGTAGTGGGTTGGTGCCCCCTCCAAATGTAGGGTTTTCATTGGCTTCAAAAGAAATCCACACACACCCCATGCTTCCCTCTTCATGCCCGTTATATCACACACACTCAAGCCCTTGGCATCCCTTTAGCGCGGTGTTTGGCTCCCCCTTGGGGTGATGTGGCAATTGGTACCAAGCCACTACACACAATCTTACAAGGAGTTAGTATGATATTGGGTTGTCCGGCTAATGCGAATTTGACCCTTTCAGGTTAGTTCATTGGACCGGGTTTGGACTTAGGTATACTTTATATGGAGAAATATATGAACTACAGGATGGTAGAGGGGTTAGGATTTGAGCGAAATCTCAAAACTTTGGTTTAGTGTTATAGGGAAGGAACATGAAACATAAGTGATGTCACTATTTGACATAATAATACAACTACCATTATAAACAAAAAAGTGTAAATTAAAAGCAAATTATATATTATCAATCCATTCCTACTGAAATGGGTTCTTTAATCAGACAAAAATACAACTTGTAGGTGGCCCTACTATTGTTTTTGCTTTTTATTTGTTTATTTGGCAATATGGATTTTGTAGAATGTTATGGTTTTCAAGCTTGTTCTCTTCATTCACAATAAACTGTATATAAAGATACAATATCAAATCTCCTATTTTTGGAGATGATCAATACAATAAAGACTATACAATAATTAACATTATTAGCGGAGTCTATTACACCCCCGCAGTCGAAGCGGGAGGAGAACGGATGCTTAGACTGGAACGGAAGTCATCGAAGAGAACCCGAGGCAGACCCTTGGTGAAGATATCAGCAACCTGAAAGCGAGAGGGCATGTGCAGGATGCGAACAAGACCTTTCTGAACATGTTCCCGAACAAAATGAATGTCAAGTTCAATGTGCTTGGTTCGTTGATGTTGAACCGGGTTACCGGATAAATAAATGGCGCTGAGATTGTCACAGTAAACTAGAGAGGCCTTCGTAAGAGGCCGATGAAGCTCAAGAAGAAGATTACGCAGCCAACATATCTCAGCTACGACATTTGCAACACCTCGATATTCGGCCTCCGCGCTGGAACGAGAAATAGTAGACTGTCGCTTGGAGGACCAGGAAACCAGGTTGTCGCCTAGGTAGACACAGTACCCAGAAGTAGAACGCCGAGTGTCAGGGCAACCAGCCCAGTCAGCGCCAGTATACACGCGGATCGTGAGCGCAGAGGAGGAACGAAGATGAAGACCATAATCCGCGGTGCCTTGGAGATACCGAATAATGCGTTTGAGAGCATTCCAGTGAGCTAGACACGGAGAGTGCATATGCATGCATATCTGTTGAACGGCGTATGTAATGTCTGGTCTTGTGAAAGTAAGATACTGCAAGGCACCGGCGAGACTTCTGTATGTGGTAGGATCATCAAACAAGGAATCTGGGACACTACCCAATTTACTCTGAGTGTCGACGGGGGTCGCTGCAGGTTTGCACGAGTCCATATGTCACACCCCGATATTTCCACGTATTACCGGTGGGCCCGGTGGGGGAGTATCGTGACGTAGTTGATATCATTGTAGTCAAATAACACAATATTTAAATGCACAGCGGAAGCAAAAGATAGATTTATATTAACCGAATAAATTGTAATATTAAGTATCACAAAATGTTCGAAACAGATCGACAGGTGGATCAAATAAAAAGAAACTTTGTTCAACAGACTGAAATGCATCCAAGCTTGCGAGACTCTTATTGATGCTAAGGAGAAAGCCAGCCTATTTCGAGTAATACCTGCACTTAATCTTTTTGGGAAAATACGTCCGTTTACACTGGTAAATACAATCAACTGACTCATTTTGAAAAGTTTAATAAAATTGATTTAAATGCACGAGGCACAAACATTTTATAACTTGGGATAATTATTTGAATATAATACTTGTAAAAGAATTTACATGTTTCTTATGCGTTCAGTAGCCCGGTTCGTGCCGGGTTAAAGATCAATAGACACACCACATTATGTATTTAGGCACTGACGGGTGTACGCCTACACCCCGTACTTAGGTCGTGGCCATTTCGTAAAATGATGCCAAGGATATCTGGGACATGGTCATTAACCCCCCAAAGGCTTTAAGCAATAAAACAATTTAAACGGGTCATTTCAATGAATTAACCATCATACGATTAAAGATTCAATGCCCGACCAAGCGGTATTTTATATACCGTACCCCAAGCCCGTATAGGGAAAATAAGTTAAAAGTATTTACCTTTGCAAGTAATAATCACAACAAGCAAGTGCACGTAGCTTTTACCGGGTCTCCTATTCTGGAACGAAGGTTTATAATAACCTATTAGAATCCTAACGGGTCTTTAATTAAGCCTAAACTTAGACCAGTTAGTTTTAAAGGAAGATACGGTTCGAACGCATGATTAAGCGAAGACCGGAATAGAATGTGATTTAGACCCGACAAGTTTGAAGACTTGTATAATATGGGTAAACTAAACACATTCTGGATTTTGAGATAAAAATGATAAGGTTCGACCCGTTTCGGCTAATTTATGCAAACTAGTTACATAAATCGAACCGAACGCGAATAACGCATAACGGGTAACTGAATGAGTCACGAACAGGTTTCCTAAGTTAATATGCTTTAAATATGTTGTGATATCAGTAGGATATCTTCCATTATGCCCAAAACGAGTTTAATCTCAATTTATGCCCCGTAGGGGTATTTTGGTCATTTAAAAGATTATAAAAGAGGTTAATTATAATTCTGAGATTCGGTTCTGAGATAATCAGTAAAAAACAACTGCGGGTACTTCGCCTTCATGTCGCTTTCGAGTTCCCAAGTGAACTCTGCGCCTCGTTTGCCTTCCCATCGGACTTTCACAATAGGAATGCGCGAGCGTCTGAGCTGCTTGGTTTGGCGGTCCATGATTTCGACAGGCTTCTCCACGAAGTGTAGTGTTTCGTTTATTTGGAGATCGTCAAGAGGCACAATTAAATCATGCTCAGCCAGGCACTTTCGGAGGTTCAAAACATGGAAAGTCGGGTGAACGTTACTAAGTTCCTCCGGTAGTTCGAGTCTGTAGGAGACTTTTCCGATCCTTTCCAGAATCTTAAAAGGTCCAACATATCGAGGCGCTAGTTTCCCTTTCTTGCCGAATCTGACCACACCCTTCCAAGGTGATACCTTTAGGAGTACGTAGTCGCCAACGTCAAATTCAAGGGGCTTGCGTCGTCTATCGGCGTAACTTTTATGTCGACTCCGAGCTTTCAGCAGATTGTCTCGAATTTGGAGGACTTTCTCAGTCGTTTCTTGCAATAGCTCAGGACCGGTTAATTGCGAGTGCCCGATCTCGTGCCATACAATAGGCGATCGACATCTTCTTCTTCCGTATAAAGCCTCGAATGGTGCCATTTTAATGCTGGAATGATAACTGTTATTATACGAGAATTCGACTAACGGCAGGTAAGCATCCCAATTACCACCGAAATCTATGACACACGAACGGAGCATTTCTTCAAGAGTACGGATCGTTCTCTCAGTCTGACCGTCGGTTTGAGGGTGGAATGCGGTACTTAGATTAAGCGTAGTACCGAGAGCCGCTTGAAACGTTTCCCACAGTCGCGAGGTAAACCGAGCGTCACGGTCAGAGATGATGTCGCGAGGCGTCCCATGTCTACAAATGATCTCATTGGTGTAGATTCGGGCTAATCTTTCTACCTTGTAGTCTTCTCGTATTGGCAGGAAATGAGCTGATTTGGTCAAACGGTCAACAACGACCCAAATGCTGTCGTGACCTGATGGCGTGCGCGGAAGTTTAGTTATGAAGTCCATAGCTATACTCTCCCACTTCCACATAGGGATCGGGGGTTGTTCGAGTAAGCCAGAGGGTCTTTGGTGTTCAGCCTTGACTTTTGAGCAGGTCAGGCACTTCCCAACGTAGAGAGCGATATCCCTCTTCATGCTCGACCACCAGTACTTGTAGCGAAGGTCCTGGTACATTTTATCGGCACCGGGATAAATAGAATACCGGGATTTGTGGGCTTCGTCCATCAATATCTGTAGCAAATTGGTCCGTTTAGGGATCCAAATTCGGTCCAGAAAGTGGAATATCCCATTCGACTTATTCACAAGTTGGGCTCCATCGTGTTAGATTCTTTCCTTCTTCAAAATGCGCTCATTAAAACAAGCATGCTGGGCTTCGCGGATGAGGGTTTCGAGATCGTATAGGGCTCGGGTATCACGAATGCTGAGCAGGTAGCTCCGTCTGCTGAGAGCGTCGGCAACGACATTTGCCTTACCTGGGTGATAACGAATCTCACAGTCGTAATCGTTGAGAAGTTCTACCCATCGGCATTGACGCGTATTAAGTTCCTTCTGGTCAAAGATATGTTGTAGGCTCCTATGATCGGTGAAGATCGTACACTTGGTACCATACAGGTAGTGTCGCCAAATCTATAACACAAAAACAACTACGCCTAGCTCGAGATCATGGGTTGTATAGTTCTTCTCGTGGATTTTGAGCTGACGAGATGCGTATGCAATGACCTTGTCTCGTTGCATGAGGACACAACCAAGGCCAAGGTTCGAAGCATCACAATAGACAATGAAGTCGTCGTTTCCGTTAGGTAAAGTGAGGACGGGAGCATTGCAAAGCATGTGCTTGAGGGTTTGAAAAGCAGACTTCTGTTCAGTTCCGCAAACAAAAGGCTTGTCTTTGTGAGTGAGAGCGGTAAGCGGCACAACGATTTTTGAGAATCCTTCGATAAATCGTCGATAAATCGTCGATAATAGCCCGCTAATCCGAGAAAAGAACGGACTTCAGACGGGTTCTTAGGTGTAATCCAACTCTTAACGGCTTCAATCTTCGCGGGATCGACGTGAATACCTTGACTATTGACAATGTGACCGAGGAATTGAACCTCCTCCAGCCAGAATTCGCACTTGGAGAACTTGGCATAGAGTCGATTCCCTTGGAGTAGCTCGAGAACCAAACGTAGATGTTGCGCGTGTTCGGCTTTCGACTTGGAATAGATCAAGACATCATCGATGAACACGATGACGAAGCGGTCGAGATAGGGTTTACACACGCGATTCATCAGATCCATGAAGACCGCTGGTACGTTGGTTAAACCAAAAGGCATAACAACGAACTCATAGTGGCCTTATCGAGTGCGAAAAGCGGTTTTGGGTATATCCTCCTCTTGAATGCGTAGCTGGTGATAGCCTGAGCGTAGATCGATCTTGGAGAAACACGTAGCACCTTGTAGCTGATCAAACAAATCGTCGATGCGAGGCAGGGGATAGCGATTCTTTATTGTCAACTTATTCAATTCCCGATAGTCGATGCACATCCGAAACGACTCATCCTTATTTTTGACGAAAAGGACTGGTGCGCCCCATGGAGAGGTGCTCGGGCGAATGAAGCCTTTATCGAGTAGTTCCTGGAGCTGACTCGAGAGTTCACACATTTCGGATGGAGTGAGTCGGTAAGGAGCTTTAGCAATAGGGTTTGCTCCAGGAATGAGGTCGATACGAAATTCGATATCACGACTTGGCGGAAGACCTGGAAGATCATCAGGAAACACATTCGGGAATTCGCACACAACGGGGACATCGATTACACCCGCACTTCCTTTCTTTTCTTCTCCGCTACTACAATGTTAGCCAAGAAAGCTCTGTATTCCTTGCGGAGATACTTACTAGCTTGGACACATGACTGAGCTTGAGAACTTTCGAAGCAGTTTCACCATAAACACACAGTACATCACCATTTCCGAGCGAGAATCGAATCATCTTATCAAAGCACACGACTTCAGCATGGTTTTCGCGAAGAAAGTCCATGCCTACTATGACGTCAAAACTTCCGAGTTGCATCGGGATAAGGTCGATTGGGAAGATGTGATTGTTGAGGTCAAGAGTACAATCACGAAGAACGGAATTAACGACGACAGTTCTTCCAGTGGCGACTTTGACATCGAACGTCGAGGGGAGTTGGGAGCGCTTACGACTAAGGAGTTTCTCGAATTCAAACGACACAAAGTAGTTATCGGCTCCAGTATCAAACAAACAAGAAGCATAAATACCATTCACAAGGAACGTACCATTGACCATGTTGTTGTCAGCCTGGGCTTGGCGCACATTGATGTTGAAAGTTCTGGCGAGGGCGGCTTGTTGCTGAGGCTGCTGCTGCTGGGGCTCTTGTTTCACAACCCTGTTCGGGCACATGTTCGCGAAGTGGTTGGGATCACCACACGCGAAGCAGGCTCTGGCGTTGGCCGCGGGTGCCTGAGCCGCTTGTTGGCCTTGAGGAGCAGTGGCTTGAGCTGGTGCTTGACGGGGACCAGTACGGCAGTTAGCAGTGAAGTGGCTGTGCATATTGCAGTGCACACAAAATCGGCAGGCGATACCCACCGGGTGATGATAAGTACATGTTGGGCAGGCAGGGTGGGGACCAGTGTATGCACGCTTTGCAGGCGGTGCATAGATAACTGGTGCTGGTCGATGTTGAGATTGCTGCTGAGCCGGTACGGCTTGAAGTGGAGCAGCAGAGGTAGTGACAGCACAGTTCTTGTTGCTGGAGCTGTTGTTGTTCTTCTTCTTCTTGCGGCGAGAGGCTTTCGATGATTGAGCGGCAGCGGTTTTAGTGGGTGGTACGGCGGTGGCTTGGTGCAGGTCCTTCAAAGCTTTATCCCAAAAACCAGCTTTTACTCGCTTGTCGTTGATTTCAGCGGCAAGCAAGTAAGTCTCCTCGATTGTTGCTGGTTTTGCAGCATGCACAAAATCCGCAACACAGTCTGGTAGGGCTCGAATGTACTTCTTGATGGTCATCTCGGGCGTCTTCACTTGATCGGGACAGATGATACTGAGCTGCGTTCTCTCCATCCTTCTGCTTGATATGCCAGAATTCGTCCTCCAGCTTTTGGCGTTCACGGGGAGGGCAGAATTCATCCATCATAATGGCTTTCAACTCTTCCCATGTTAGCTCATAGGCTGCGTCATTTCCGCGTTTGTTTCTCTCCGCCGTCTACCAGTCTAGTGCGCGGGACTGGAAGACGCCGGTAGCGTTTAGAGTACAGAGATTTTCAGGACATCCACTCTGGCGCAGAGTGACTTCGATGGAATCAAACCATTGAAACATAGCCGTTGGGCCATCTTCGCCAGTAAATTCCTTTGGACCACAAGCTTTGAACTGCTTGAAGCTGAAAGCAGTCTTGGGAGCAGCTTTAGGAGCTTCGGTTCTGGACTCCTTGGATGATTTGCTCATATTCTCGTATATTTCACTCACGATCTGAGGAACTACCTTTGCCACTTGCTTAGCGACGAGAGCAGCAAGGCGTTTGTCTCTCTGTTCTTGGCGAGTGATTCGTGGGTGACAGGGTCCAGATGATGGTCCAGTTGACATTGTCTGCAACAGACATCGCCACAGGACTCAACACAACATAATCGAATCTCACCTCACACGTCTAATACTACTAAAGCTCAGGAATACGATCATGTAAACACGTATGCACATAACCACAGATTCACATAAGCACAGAAGCACATAAGCACGAAAGGTACAAAAGCACAGAAGCATATAAACACGTAATTCACCTAGAAGCACACGGGAGCAGTAAGAATACAGAAACCTATTATTCAAAGTCCGCGAGCGTTCGAAAATAGCGATGGCGATTAACATGGCGAGTAGTATAGCATGCGTATAATCCCCAATATTGTCGATTTGTTAGCGTGTTGAGATAGATGTGCAGTGCGAGTCGTGTGTGTCGATTGAGAAGCGAATGTCGAAAATCGAATAAATCACCAGAAATCAAAACATATAAACAGATAAATACACACATAACACATAAAATCGACGAATATTAGAGTCAGCAGTAGCGAGCTTAGAATCGGAACACATAAAAATCGAGAAATGGATCGTTGCAGCTATTTAGACATCGACTAACCAAAGTGATTCGACTATTCACAGAGACTCTTGGTACACACTTTGACCTTCAGGACTGTGCTTTTGCCTCGAATCTGGGCGATCGGCACGCATCCTTACAGCCATATCGTGACTTCAAGTCGTTGGAGTCCGTCGAGACTTTGGTGAAAGTTTTGTAAAACCAAGTAAAGGTCGGAACAAGTCGTCAAGGTTAGGTTTTCACCCCTGACTTAACAACTTCGTTCCTGTTTTGATAAAATAAAAGAGAATCATGCGTCAAAGTATGGATTTCACTCCCGATTCAACGCAATTTCTCGTGTTTATAGATGAAAATGCGAGGCGAACAAGCAAATTTGGTCAAGAGTTTGCGGTTTTCACACCTAATCTTGGTCTAATCGCTCGTTTATTTTCGAAAACTAAAGTGCAGTGATAGTGTAGCGTAGGCAAGAATAGCGATAAATAGCACTAAGCTCGTACATAATCCCTACCGGATATGCACAAGTCGGTCTGTTGGTTCCTAACTATAGACTAGGTCATTTCTAAGACATCGACCCGGACTAGGTCGTGTCTTGCCTAATTCCCTATAGTTATGGCTCTGATACCAATCTGTCACACCCCAACCGATGGCGGAAACATCGGGGCGTGGCACTGAGCGAAACAGATTGTCCAGAAGTTTCCATAACAACTACATTTACCAATTATTTAATGCAACATGTCCCATACCATGTCATAAAAGATAATACAATTATTACAGAAAAGATCTAGTCAATTTGTTCTGTTCCGACCACTCAGATTTTTATTACAGACAATTGTTTATTGTTCTAGGTCTTTCCTAGCCTCGATTTCACAGCAAGCTAAGCAAATAAGCATCCTAAGCACCTGTCACATACGTTAAAGTAAAAGTCAATACACATAGTGTAAAGGTGAGCATACAAGTTTGATAATAGCATATAGAGTTCGAAATCGTTACGCATAACCAGCACATACACAGTGTAAAATGAGGCATGTTAGTTATCGATATGAACCTATCAATACCAATGACTGCGAGTTGACTGCCCAAGGCAGTTTGTATTGCATGATCACCACCGTGACCCATGTAATTAATTGTCCTCAACAACCCCTGAGTGAACAGGTGCTGAGTCCAAACAAATAGTACTATCGTTGCTAAGGCAGGTAGACAGCATTCCATGTGTAAGCATAACAAACAAGCATTCATTAAGTCACGTAAAACATGCGGTAATTGGTTAGCGATTAAAGTATTGCGTCGTTTGTTGATGTGATTTAGAATATGTAACGTATGTAACACCCAAAAGTGCGTAAAGAAAAAAGGGATCGAGTATACTCACAGTGATTGGTGGATTGAAGGGAGCGCTAGAGAGTAGGGTTAGCCTGAACATATTGATAGCATAACGATAAGTGACGCGTAAAACGAAACAAGTGACAGTGGGTCGAACAGCAGTTCGATCGGATGGTAGTCCGATCGGACAGCCGGTCGTTCGAGTGTCAGTCCGCTCGGATAGTCATCCGATCGGGTGACCTTTCGAGTGGATTGTTTCTTCCTTTGTAAAGGATGTGTTTGTGTATGATGGTTTGATCGGACATCAGTCCGATCGGGCGGCACTCCGTTCTGGTGTCCCGGTCGTCTTCTTCCTTGGTCATTTTGATAGTTTGTTGATTTATCGAGATGTTTTGACAACGTGTTAAGCAACAGAAACCTCGTCAATACTTGGTACTCCTGATCGGACAGGAATCACCCAGATCCGGCCGGTTACTGTTCGGGACGGTGTTCCATGTTTAACCCGAAATCGGTAATCTCGTGGATTGTTGGTGCACAAATGTCTGTTAACTTCGTGTTTATCGAGTCTTATGTCTAGATAGGATAAACTAGCACATAACAGGGTAGAAATTAGGGTTTATATGTGTTTGTATGTGTAATTTCGCTTGAAAGTGCCACTGGCAGTTTCAAACAAAATTAACCAGGTTAATTCCGCTTGAAATGACCTGTGACACTTTCAAGCGGAATCACCACAACTATAAATAGGGTTGATGCTAGTTCATTTGTAACGTTCAAGATTTCAGAGCCGAGGTGCTGCCAATTTGTCAAACGATCAGGATTGCTTTGAAATCAATAATAAAGAGATAATTAAAAGGAATTAAGTTGTTTTCACGTCTATATCATTGATTCCGCTTCTGATATAGATCTTAGACTCTTCTGATTGACTCGTTAGGGTCACACATCGATCCAACAAGTGGTATCAGAGCTCAGGACGAAGAGTTTATACCAATTCAGCTTGTTTTCATCTCTTCTACTCCTTCTTTTCTGAATTGAACAAGATTTAACGGACAAAATGAACTAAATCTCACATATATCACGTAAAACACTGTTTTAACGAATCCTTGAAAGAATTGGACCAAAATTCGATCAAATCCGGGTCAATTTGACAAAATGGTGGCCGACTTGCTGATGTCATACTAATTCCGCTTGAAATAGCACGTGTGATTTCAAACGAAATTAGCTTTTATGGTTAATTCCGTTTGAAACTGCTGTTGATTTCACACAGAATCACTAATTCCGTTTGAAAGTGTTGTCTGATTTCAAACGAGATTAGATTCCGTTTGAGAGTTCAAACGAAATTAGTGATTTCGCTTCAAAGTGACTGATTCCGTTTGAAACTGCCACTGATTTCATACGAAATCAGATTCCGTTTGAGAGTTTCAAACGAAATTAGCTATTCCGCTTCAAACCTGATTCCGTTTGAGTGGGTATTTCGTTTGAAGAAGTTCTTCCGTGTGAAAACTTATTTCACTTGAAAAACTTATTCCGTTTGAAAAGCTTATTCCGCTTGAAAGGCTGATTTGGCTCGAACTGATTTCGCTTGAAATTGTTGTTGTTAAAATCCAAAAATTTTCTAAGTGTTTGTTGATTGTTTCAGATACTTGAAGATGGATGAGTTCATGAATCCGTTCTGTGATGTTTTTGCTTTTGTTGGAAACGGTGGAGATGATACTTCAAACAACACGTCAAACAACACAAATGAGAATGCTCCGAGTGCGAGGAAGACTCTTTCTGATGCATTAAGTGTGGAGAGTGCTTATGGGACGTACAACAAACCTCCCAAGCTGATGGCGATTGAAGATTACAATAAATGGGCTAAAAAGTTTGAAGAATGGCTAAAAGCATTTGCATATCCAAGTTGGAAGATGTTGAAGAATGGTTTCGTTATGGGAAGATCGGATTTTGAAAATTTGACAGATGATGAGGAGATAGATAGATAGATATGTTGCTGAACAAAAGTGCATTGCATTGATTCATCAGTCTGTGAGAGACGACATAATAGCATTGATTGAGTACACAAATTCAACAGATCTATGGGAGAAATTGAGAGTGAAATGTGTGGGTAGTGCTGAGATAGTCAAAAACAAAAAGAAGTTGTTAAGAAAAGAATTTGATCTATTTGGCTGTTTAAAAAATGAATCTGTATCTAAGATGATTGAAAGATTTGGACATCTGAAGATGGAGCTGGCAAGACATGGAATCATTTATTCTCGAGAAGAATTGGTTGACAAATTGTTTGACTCATTGCCGGATGAGAAAGACTGGCAATACTTTGCTTTGATGCTGAAGAATACAATCGAGTCGGAGAAACTGACGGTTGATTTGTTAATAAAAAGACTGGAGAGTCATGAGCTGGAGCTCAAGAAATCATTCAAAGTCAATCATTCCTCATACCAGCAGAATGTTGAGTTGTATTACCGAGGAAATATGATCCCAAAGAATGTGTCTCCTAAGACAGCTTTCTCAGCTGAAAGTTCTAACAAGTCAAATCAAGAAAGTCCAAACAGCGGCTATCATGGAGGGTCATCATCAACTGCTGCAAGTCAACAACAACAATCAGCTTCAAAGAATCTGTTTCAATGTAATATTGCTGTGGATCTGAAGAATGCACAAAACTTTAGTGAGGAATCCGTAAAATAGCAAATGGTGTTTTTAGCGTCTGTTCTAGAGTCATACGAAAGCCTTGTTGCGGGCAAGATTGGAAACACAAACCTCACCAAGGAGGATTATGATTAAATCGACCCAGAGGAGATGGAGTTGATTGATATCAGGTGGTGTATGGCTAGTGCAGTTAGATGAGCTCAAAGGTTTATGGAGATTACAGGCAGACATTCTATTGGTGGACCTTCCACCAAACTCGGTTTTGATAAATCAAAGGTCACGTGCTTCCGATGTAAACAAAAGGGACATTTTAAACGCGAATGTCGAAACGCACCTGCTGATGATACTGCAAATCCATTTAGAGAGGATTACTACAAAAGAGCAATTTACCATCAAAACAAATCTGAATCTCCCAGAATGAAGCAGCTTGAAGATAACCCCAAAGAAAAATCAAGAGCTCTTGCTGTTATTCATGATGACGAGAGATACGATTGGAGTGATGTGTTACCGGAGGAGGATGCAGTAGATTATGCGTTTGTAACAAAAGTTGTTCCTTTCAAAGATAGCAGAAATGAACAAGAGAAATACATCAACAGGAAGGCGAATGCCATAAACATAATGGTTAGAATGTCTAAGATTTACAATGAAGCAAAGATGGCAAAAAGATGGGATGCTGATAGAGAATGTTACCTAGATCCAAATGGTAACATAGCTATTGATTCAAAGACCATTGATGTAGAAACTCTCACCAAACAAGTTGCTGAAGAAGAAGAAGCTTTACAGAGAGAATGGCGGGGAGGAGGAGAAGCTGAAGAAAAAGAAAAAGAAAAGGAGAAAGAGCAGCAGCCAAAGAAAATTGATGACGGGATTATTGACACGTCACAAGAGTTTACTGCTGAGAATTTGAAGAAGATGGCTGACAAAGTGTTTGCTGCGAAAGAACTAGAGGTAGTTTCTGGTCCTGGCACTGAGTCCAAAAACAAGGTCAGTCAGAATGATGTTATCAATGAGTCAGGTAAGAAAGATAAAACTGAGAGCGACTGCAAAAATTGCATGAAAGACTGCAAGGTTTGTAGTAAAATTGCTTACCACAGCGGTAAAAAGATCGAAGATCTGACAAAGAGAGTCAGAGATGTTGAAGATCAGATCTTAAACCGTGACAAAATGTTAAAAGCTTCAAATGATCGAGTAAAAGAATTAATTGAGAAAATCGAAAATGATAAAATTGAAGTAGAAAGAATTAGGAAAGAAAACGAAAAGCTAATTCTTGAAAATCGCCAAGTTTCAGAAAATTTTGAGAAGCTAAAACGCACGGTAAAAGATTCTGATGAAAGAAATGGTAAGACATACAAAGAAAATGTTCAGTTGATAGGTGTTCTAAGAGTAAAAGAAGAGCTAATCAACCAACAACTGGATGAAATTGCTAAGTTGAAGCTTCAGTTTCAAGAAGCTAAAATTGAAAATGAACGCATCCAGTTAAAACTGAACAGTTACAGCTCCGCAAGTTTTGTTCTTCAACATATAGTTCCTAAACCAATTGAGAAGAACAAAGCCGGCGAAGATGTATACTTTGATGGAACTGGGGTTGGGTTTCATCAGGTTCCACCACTAGTTTTAAACAATTTATCAAAGAAAAAATCAGGGTTGGTTAATGATGAGGAAGAAAATGAAGTTAAGCTTCCAGACACGATAGATGTCACATTCACTTCATCATCTGATGAAGATAGTGTCCAGTCTGAAATTGTTAAAAGTATGGCTGAAAATGTTTTGAAATCTGAAAGTGACACTACTGAGGATGATGAATGTTTTTTAGACAAATATATTCCGAAATCAAAATCCAAAAACAACTTAAGTGAAGAACCACATCTTGTGATGTACAAGATGGCAGGATCGGATAAGTTGTATTCGGATCGTGATTTTCCTTTGGAGAATGTGAATGTTGGTAAATTGAGAAATGTATTCAAGTTGATTGAGATTGATGTGTCTGAGATCGAAGGTTTGAAACATTCCAAAAGGCAATTGAATTTTGAAAAAGATAAAGCTTATTACAAAAAACCTATTGTACCACCGCGTTTTTCTAACAACAACCAAAACAGATGGTCGGGTGGATATCAGGGTGGTAAGAATTATCAACGAAGGAATGTTCAAAACAAAAGATTTGTTGAGAAAAAGGTGTTTGTAAAAAGCTCGAGTTCTCATTCCGAGCAAGAATCTGAATTTTTTTCAAAATCAAACGAAGAGTTTTTTGAGGAAAAGACCGCACAACCTCAAACCGAAGGCACAAGTCGGGTAACTGATACTCGTACATGCTTTAAGTGCAACAAAGTTGGACACATTGCACGAAAGTGCACCAACTTAAAGCCTAAGTCTGAAGTTGTTGAGATTCAGAAAAGGAAAGCTGATGCTAAAGGCAAAGCTCCAATGGTTGTTGAGAAGAAAGTTTTGAAAAATGAAAAAATCAAAGTCAAAACTGAATCTGTTAAGAATGTGGTAACCAAAAATGACAAATTTTACAAACGGGTTGCGTCATCTCAACAAACATGGAAGCCAAAATTAGTTGAAAAGAAATCAAATTCTCCAAAACCAAAGGTTTATGAGAAAGAAAAACAATCGTCTTCTACCACTCCGGTAAAGATGGATGTTCCTTTGGATTACTATGAGAAACTTGACAAACATGAGTCTATCACTTCTGAGAAGAAAGATGTTTCAAAGAAAGACCAATCATCTGGTCAACCTTCTAAAAATAATTTCTTTTTATACAAAAAGGTTGAGATTGAGTCTGAAGAAAGCTTGAAGATGAATGACAAAAATTTTCCGCCACTTTACATTGCAAAAACTCACATTAATGTCAAGTTACCCGAGTCAAAAGAGGCTTGGGTGGAATCAAAATCTCACTAAATGTTTTTGAAATGTGCAGGAGCTTCCAAGATCCGTTTCACGATGGATTATGGATAGTGGAGCTTCTCGGCACATGACGGGGACGAAGACCCTATTGTACGATGTTCAAGGGTTTAATGGAGGTTACGTGGGATTCGCAGGAAATCAGGGTGGTCGAATAGTTGGAGAAGGAACTTTATCAAATGGAATCGTCACGTTTGAAAGAGTAAACTACATCGCCAAGCTTGAAAACAATCTTCTAAGCATATCTCAGATTTGTGATCGTATGTATACAACGCACTTTACAGACAAAGAATGTTTGATCTTGAAACCAGGATTTGTTGTTCCTGAAGAGTGGGTTATCATGAGAGCACCCAGAGTCAATGATCTGTACGTGTTGGATATGAGCGTAGCTACTACTACCATGGGTCAGGCAGTGCTCCTTACACTCCGCAGCAAAATGGAGTAGCAGAACGAAAGAACAGGACGCTAATTGAAACGGCCAGGACGATGCTTGCTGATTCAAAGCTACCAGTCAATTTTTGGGCAGAAGCAGTGTCAGCCGCTTGCTATACACTCAACCGGGTTCTCACAGTGAAGAAATTCAACAAGACGTGTTTTGAGTTGATCAATAACCGCAAACCGAACCTGAAGTATTTAGAACCGTTTGGGTCTCCCTGCACAGTTCCAGAACCTTTAGGAAAGTTTGGTGCAAAGAGCATTGAAGGAATATTTGTGGGTTACTCAAGTCCATTGAGACGAGTCTATGTTCCAAGCTTGAAGCGGATCATCGAAGCACACAATGTTGAGTGTCAAGGCTATACAATGCCACCTCAGAATCCCGGTGATTCATGGCGTTTTAATTACGATACTCTGTGGGATTCGTTTGACATGGAAGAAGAAGAACCAGATTTCTTTGACGAGTTGGATATTTTAAGAGAGTATGAAGAATCGCAGGAAAAATTCCCAGCAGAAACTTATATTCATCAACGACAAGCTTCAAACGATGATGAAGCAGGTCCAAGTAATGCTGGAGAACATGATGATATTCAACAATCTCTTGACAATCAGACGGCAGTCAATGATAATCAAGAATCTGATGATAGTCCGATATTTGATCATGGTGATTCTGACTCTGAGGGGGAACAGATCCAGATTTAAGTCAAACAATTCCAGTCAGTGAACAAGGTGCAAATCAGAATGTCCCAAATTTGGAAGGCGAGGTAGATGTTCCAAGCGAGGTGATGCCGAGAACTCTATCATACCATCCAGAGGAGTTGATTATTGGAGAATTACAATCAGGCGTTCGCACTAGACGACAAATTGACCAAGGGCTTACTTGTTTTTATTTTACAGTTGCTCCTTTACAAACTGAGTTTTCACTTAGTTGTTTTATTTCGCAGATTGAACCGCGAACATATAAAGAGGCACTAACTGAAGATTCTTGGGTCAACGCGATGCAAGAGGAGCTGAGTCAGTTTGAGAAGTTGGGAGTGTGGAAATTGGTAGACTTGCCTGAGGTCACAGGAAGATAAACACCAAGTGGGTGTTCAAGTGCAAGAGGGGCGATAGAGGAGTTATTATTCGTAACAAAGCTCGACTCGTAGTCCAGGGTTTCAGTCAGCAGGAGGGTATAGATTTCACTGAAGTATATGCTCCAGTTGCTAGACTAGAAGCGATCATAATCTTCCTAGCATTTGCATCTTGGAAAGGTTTTAAACTTTATCAGCTAGATGTTAAATTGGCGTTTCTCTATGGGAAGGTAAAAGAGGAGGTATATGTCGGACAGCCACCGGACTTCACCGACCCAATCCACAAAGACAAGGTTTACTTACTGGATAAAGTGCTGTATGGTTTACACCAGGCCCCGAGAGCTTGGTACGAGACATTGTCTCAACACCTACTAGCCAACAGTTTCATCCGTGGAAAAGTGGATGCCACTCTCTTCACCAAAGAGGTCAACGGACATCTTCTGATAGTTCAGATATACGTGGACGACATCATATTTGGGTCTACAAATGAAAATCTGTGCAAAGATTTTGAACGAGTTATGAAGCAGAAATTTGAAATGTCATCAATGGGTGAGATGAAATTCTTTTTAGGACTTCAGGTTGATCAATTTCCCAAAGGAATATTCATACATCAAACGAAGTATGTTCATGATATCTTAGAGAAATTGGGGATGTCAGGATCTACTCCAGCTTCCACCCCATTAGCGACGAACCATGGGATAAACCCTGATCTCACCGGAGAGAAGGTAGATGAAACGTTGTATCGTTCCATGATCGGATCGCTGATGTATTTGACAGCTTCAAGACCCGATATTATGTATCCAACCTGCCTCGCAGCGCGGTTTCAGTCTAATCCTAGAGCTTCGCATATGGTGATTGTGAAAAGGATA
The DNA here is from genome assembly GCA_030545235.1 of Helianthus tuberosus. NCBI lineage: Eukaryota > Viridiplantae > Streptophyta > Magnoliopsida > Asterales > Asteraceae > Helianthus > Helianthus tuberosus. The sequence goes on along the minus strand of CM060383.1, from coordinate 32,598,561 downwards.
TTACGCTACCTGAAAGGAACTCCATCATTGGGGTTGTGGTATCCAAAAGAAGGCGATTTCATGCTCGAAGGATATTCTGATTCTGATTTCGGATGCTGCAAAGTTAACGCTAAATCAACAACAGCGGGGTGCCAGTTTTTCGGACCACGATTGGTCACCTGGCAATGCAAGAAGCAGACCTCTGTAGCTTTGTCCACATGTGAAGCTGAATATGTATCTGCTAGCAGTTGCTGTTCTCAGATCTTGTGGATCCAGCAACAGATGCGCGACTATGGTTTGCAATTTCTTAACACCCCTATCTTTGTTGATAATGAGCCAGCGATAAACATTACTAAAAATCCAGTACATCACGCTAAAACAAAACACATTGAAATTCGTCATCACTTCATCCGAGATTGTTTCGAGAAGAAGTTGATTCGAATTGAGAAGATCCACACTGACGAACAAAAAGCTGATTTACATACCAAAGCGTTTGATAAAACTCGTTTTCAATACTTGTTAAAGTTGAACGGTATGAAGCTTTTATCGGTGTTGGAGGAAATTCTTGGCGCTGATGAAGGAGACATTGTAGATGATGTTAAGAAGCAATCTGCAATGGTTTGTCGATTTTTTACCTGTTTTGGTATTTAGGGGGAGTATAGGGTAATATTTTCAGAAAATACAAAAACAGTAAAAAATTTCAAAAATAAAAAAACATGAGATATTTTCAAAATATAAAAACAATAGAAAACCAGAAAAGAGCTTGTGTAAAAAGGGAAAATGATTGTACATTGGCTTGACAGTTACAGTATGCTAAAGATATGTAAAGTTTAAAAGTTTTAAACAGTCTCGCTGATGATGTGCCGATAGGTTTTTACACATTTAGTAGGTTTGTTCGGGATATAAACCTAAAATCTTTACTTGCTTATTTCGTGGGGAACACTACTTGGATATATAGGTAACCCCTGAAATCTCGTTTGAAAGATCCCTCTTTCTGAGATACTAGGTCTTTATACTCAGTGATATCTGGGGTATTATCCCGGGACTTCTGATTTTGCGGAAGCAATGGCCTAGTCCCCGGAGAATACTTTACGCTTGCTTGAAATAAAAGCCTGCCCTCAGCATAAAAAATGGTGAAACATTGAAAAATGCTAATCATGTGCTGTTGTAAAAAAGATCCTCTAAAGGGGACCCACCAAAAGTCGAAGCCGTCATCTCTCTGCTGAACGGAAGTTCTGACCTGAGCTCTCACGGCCTTCGCAATTTAACCCCTTTACAGATATCATCTGTGGTATACTCACCTGTAAGACTGAATATAGGGATTTGGATACGGGAGTATATTCAAGAGGTGGGACACATGAATGAGTTTAAGTTCTTAATTCACCTAATTCGTATCCTGGACATATTGAAATTTGTGTGAGAATTTAAGTGGATCAGTATATCGACAATCTAAGTGAATTGTTTATTTCTGAATATGTAATCAAAGCTTAACGGTACTTGTAGCTTGTCGAACAGCTGATATGATTCCCTAACACGCTCACCAAAAATATGTTTGTAAATAGTTTACATTTACTACATTTTATTTCTGTAATTCATTTCTAGTTTAGAAACTTTATTCAAAATCCAAAAAGATTTTACATTTCTGCTTTATTTTTCGACAAACCAAAGTGGAAAGCTGATATTCAGATTCGAAATTTGAAGCAGTTGCAGGAAGTATCTGAGCTGGATGATGAGTCGTGAGCTTACTATGTTAAACTTGAGAAAATTGAAAAGTCAAAACAAGTTCATTAATTTGAAACTTGTAAATTTCAGAAAATTGTTTGAAAATTTGAACAAAATGTCAGTGTGTTTTGTCTCAGGTCAACCAAGGTCATTAAGTTGGACTTGGTAGACAAATTAAGTTCTCAGGGTCATTAATTTGGACCTGGATACTTAAGTGGATTTCTAAATTCTGACAAGACTAACAAATGAAGTTGAATGGTAAGTTTGGATTGAAACTGTTATTGTCATATATCTTATATTTAGGTAGAGATTGTGCAGGTAACAGGTATGAATTTATGAAAGCAGCTAAGCAAATTCCCAGCTAACTGATAGGGGGAGTCTGAAGACTTAAAAGTCAGATACAGTTCCTGAATCTACATTCAAGGGGGAGTTTGAAGGTTGTTAAAGATTCAGATTCTATGATTCATGCTAGTTGTTGAAAGAAGAAGAGAAGATTTGAAGAAAGCTTTCATTGTTAGACAAATTGGAAAGAGACAAAGACTGAAGACTCGATGCTGAAGACTTCGTCAACATCCAAGGGGGGTTTATTGGTGCACAAATGTCTGTTAACTTTGTCTTTATCGAGTCTTATGTCTAGATAGGATAAACTAGCACACAACATGGTAGAAATTAGGGTTTATATGTGTTTGTATATGTAATTTCGCTTGAAAGTGCCACTGGCAGTTTCAAACGAAATTAACCAGGTTAATTCCGCTTGAAATGACCTGTGACACTTTCAAGCGGAATCACCATAACTATAAATAGGGTTGATGCTAGTTCATTTGTAACGTTCGAGATTTCAGAGCCGAGGTGCTGCCAATTTGTCAAACGATCAGGATTGCTTTGAAATCAATAATAAAGAGATAATTAAAAGGAATTAAGTTGTTTTCACGTCTATATCATTGATTCCGTCTCTGATATAGATCTTAGACTCTTCTGATTGACTCGTTAGGGTCACACATCGATCCAACATGGATAGAATCCAGATCTTGAACCAACACATCAACAAGAAAGAGTAGAAGGTTAGAACAAGCTCCGATTCTATCAGTTTTGAGGCATTGAGTGTAAAAGAGTTGAAAGAAAGTTAGAAACCATCTTTCAATCCTTTTCACCTTGAATATGTTTAGATCTATGAAAGATCTTTGTTTATTTGTGTGGAAATCGTTCAGATCTAAGTTGTTCTTGGTGGACTGAAGTCAAAACATGAAGTTCCTAGGAACACCATGATGACGTCATCCTAGAACACCTCAAATCCAGTGATTTCAGGGTTAAAAGTTAAGATTCAAAAGATAGAAAGGTGTAGGAGTTCGTGTAGATTAAGAAAGTATAAGATTTAGGTTGAAATCTTACCGGAATCGCGAGAAATCGAAGGAAAAGTGGGATTGGAGCGCTGGTCGGACAGGAGTGTGCAAAGTGGTAAGTTTGATGTGGACATGGGGTATTTATAGGGTTTCCTAAAGTGGAAAGGGCTGGCCGATTGAGTGGCAGCCTGATCGAGTGGCTGGCCGATCGAGCGGCAGCTCGATCGAACGGCTGGTCGATCGGCTAGTCACTTGGTCGATCAGTCACTTGGTTCGAGTGTTCGGTGCGATGATTTTTGCCGTTTCGCTTGCGAATGCGAGCGTTGCGATGCGATAGAGTTTCCTAGTCAAATTACTTTTAATCCCAACTACTATATCAACATAAAATCATCCTTATTTCGTATTCGGTTAGCGTTTGCGATTCGATTGCGATTGAGTTTCGATTGCGTTTCGATTAATCACCACATCATAACATAAACAAGCAAGCACAAGTAACACATAAGGCACACACACACATATAACAACATCCAGAATGCGTAATTCGAGTTGCCAGTGCGATTGCGATAGCGATAAAGCGATAGAACATGCGATAAATATCGAATAAACCTCGATTATTAATAAGTACTCCACATAATACAACTAACGCAAAACATAAAATAGACTAACTACAAGTTAAAGAAGTCAAAACAGGAATTGAGCAAGGAGCAACAGATCGCAATTAGCAATCTTGTCTTCCTTTGACTTCAATCTTGACTTTGACTTTCGAAACACGGGGTGTTACAACCGAGTTGGAGGTTGGATTAGGGGAGGAATGGGCTGGTTGAGAGTTGGTAGGTGGGGAGTTGGGCGTGGATGAAGGTTGGGCCGAATTAGGGGGAGTTGGTCTGGAGAGGAGGCTGATGGGATTAATTGGGTTGGGTTGTTGGTGAGTAGTGGTATGAGGGAAGGGTAGTGGGCCGTGGGGTATAGGAGGAGTATTGGGGTGGGTTAGAAGATGAGGAAGGGCTGTGAATATGGGACCACAACAGTGGCGAAAGAGGAGGGGAAAGAAAGTTGTAAGTTTGGGTTGTGGTGGGGTGTTGGATAGAGTATGGGTAAATGGATTCCTCAAAGTGTACGTGACGAGAGATAAACATTTGATTAGTTGTGAGGTCAAAACATTTATACCCGCGATGATTAGAGAACCAAGAAAGACACAAGGTTGGGAGCGGTTTGCGAGTTTGTGGATGGTGGTGGAGGGAAGAATTGGGTAGCATAAACAACCAAACACGCGTAGGGGCGTGTAGGTTGGAAGAACATTGTAGAGGAGTGATGTGGGGGACAAAAAATTGTGAGATTTCTTTGGGAGAATATTAAGAAGACAGGTAGCGGTTTCGAGCGCATGGTGCCAAAAGGTGGGAGGGAGGGAGGCTTGGGCTAGCAACGTACGGATCATGTTATTAATGGTGCGTATTTTCCGTTCCGCTTTCCCATTTTGGGATGAGGTGTGCGGACAGGAGAAACGAACTTGCATGCCGTTGACAAGGCAAAATTGTTTGAAATTATTGTTTGTGTATTATGTGCCATTGTCACACTGAAACTGCTTTATTTTACGTTCAAACTGGGTGTGAATGAGATTATAAAAGTGAGTGAATGTATTGTAAACTTGAGATTTATTTTTAAGTGGGTAGGTCCATAAAAAGTCCGTGAAATCATCAAGAAATAATATATAATACCGGTGACCACCGGTACTTAAAACCGGAGAAGTCCACAAATCACTGTGAATAATGTCAAAGGGCAAATGAGTTTTATTAATAGAATCATAAAACGAAAGTTTAACACTTTTTCCAAAAACGCAAGACTGACAAAGTGCATTGCTTGGTTTACTAACATTAATAAAAGAACAAGACTTTAATGATTGCAACAAAGAATGGCCGGGGTGCCCAAGGCGTTGATGCCAACGTTCTTGAGATATAGCAGCAAGAGCGGTAGGTGAGTTGGGAGACTTGATGAAGTTGGTGGTGAGAGGGTATAAGTCGCCCGAGCTATTGCATCGTAGGATAGGTTCTTTGGTCTTGAGATCCTTCACAAGAAAACCAAACGGGTCAAACTCTATGGAAAGTAAGTTGTCCGTCGTTAGGCGACGAACGGATATGAGGTTTTTAATGAGGTTAGGGGCATAAAAAACATTGTTTAGTTTGAAAGGTGGAAAAGGTGGTGGTAGGGTCTGGTTGCCTTGTCCAACAACTGGGATGGTTGTACCATTACCAACAATTATTTGTTTATTACTGCAAGTATTAAAAACAAACGGAGAATGATTACCTGGTTGTTGCATGTGCCCCGTGGCGCCGGTGTCCATAAATCCAACTGGGTCAGATGGCTGGCTCAAAGACAGAGTATAAAGCGCCTGAGCAATGTCAGTGGGAGTCGGGGTGCATGTGGCCATGTGGGCCTGATCAGGGCGCGGGCCCAGTATACCGGGATTGCCATTGGGCCGCCGCACGGATGGGTAGGGGCAAGGAGGGGCTGGGCCGGTTTGTGGGCTGAAGTTATTAGCTTGACCAATGATAGAAGCCCATTGGCTGTTGGCCCAATTGTTAGGGAAAATGATGTATGGGTGTTGCTGCTGTCCGTTGAAAGAGGAAGAGCCGCGTGACCGGTTGGGCTGGGATGAGGAAGAGCGACCTCTGCCGCGACCGCGAGACCGTCCCCGGCCACGGTGGGAGTCCGAACGGGCTTCAGAGGGGACTTGAGTTCCGTGAGGAATAGGATTGGTCGAAGGGGTGGACTGAGTCTGGCTTTGAGTGTGTAGGGCGGTAGCGGCTTGGGAGGCAGAGTGTATGGCTTGGTTGGCTTTGGCGGTCTCGTTCATGCATAACTGGGAACGAACATCGAAGAATGAGGGGAGGGGTTTGGTGTTCTGAGGGATGGTGGCCACGGTTTCGTATTGTTCAGTGAGGCCAGCCAATGTCTGGAGAACAAGAGACTGTTCGTTGACCGGAGCATCAACGTTACTAAGTTGATCTGCCAAGACTTTTATTTCTTGGCAATAGGCGTTCATGTTAGGGAAATTTTCGAGACGGATGGTGGCAATTTTTTGTTTAAGGTAGAGAGCACGGGTTGCTTTGTTGTCTTGGAAAAGGGATTCAATGGCTTTCCAGGCGTCACAGGCAGTGGTTTTAGTTTTGATGACGGTTTTGAGTAGGCTAGTGGAGATGGTGCCATAAATCCATTGAAGGACGATGGCATCGAGGCGTTCCCACGAGTCAGCAAGAGAAGAGGTGGGTTCAGTTTGCTTGTCTTTGTCGGCTGAGGAGGTAGCAGGGGGCAGTGGGCGTGGGGCGAGATGATCAGAGACCAAATACGCCGTACAGTGGAGGCGAAAGAGTTCCGACCAGGTGTTGTAATCGGCTGCCTCATTGTCTAGGGTTACGGGGATGAAGGTTTTTATGTTGGAGACGGTGACGGTTGGATGTAGCTTGTGATCGGCCATTGTTGGGTGTGGTTAAAAAAAGGGAAAAGGATACTAGCATGCAAAAGCTAAAAATCAATCCAAAGTTTGGCACTAGCATATCCTTGAAGTAAATAAGGTCGTAGAGAATAAATTAACAATGACCCACAAAACGGGGCGGTGTGCTAATCTTATAGCGATATACATGTTAAGGGAGGTTTGCAAGGTTAATGATAAATATCTAAGCATAATAATATTCTAACATGTATTCACAATTAGCATAACAAATAAGCATGTTTAAGGATTGAGTTTTTGAATTAGTTTGTTTGTTTGTATGTGTGTGTATTTGTGTTTAGTACGAATACACGTTGCAACCCAAATAGTGATTAAGAAGTAAAATGAGTCTAGTATGAACTCACGGTTTTGCGAAGAAAATCCACAAGACGCGAGTGAGCGGGTTTGGGGGATGGAACACCAAAGTCACAATAAAATGGTAAACAAAGGTGTATGAGTATAAGGAATTGAGCTTGGAAAAATAAATGGAAACTATGAGCATGAAAAAACATAAAACATATCCCGTCTAAACACTTATTTGGACACTATTATTAGTGTGTGTTTTTCGTGAGTGTTAAACACCAATTAGAAGTTCAAAATAAGGAATCTAAGACTAGGATTTACCTTAACATATAACATTCAACCATGGGTTGGTTGATATTATGGTTTGGTTTTGGAGAAAGTATTATTACTTATATAGTCAAGCATCTGAGGTAGGGCAATCCAAAAACCTCAAGAGTTTCACCATTGCACATAATCACCAACATAGTTGATGATTCGGATGGTCATGAGTACAAGGAAAGAAATACATAGTTAAACTACTATTTTGCTACGTAACCAAGTGGAGGAATGGTGAAAGTTTAGCTGTAGAACCAAGGTCCCCAAACTCACCATTCATACCTTAACACAAGTCTTCCAACGTTGTTTGTTTCGAGACTTGGTTTGGTTTCACTCACATAGATGATTGTGGGTGGGTTACTTAAAGACTTAGAACATATCAAATGGAGGCATATGAACCTCAAAGTTCCTGGAAATTAACCTTAGCACAAGTCCTTTAACATGGAAGTTTGTTGTTGACTTGGTTTGGTATGAAGAACTTCCAAAAACAAAGTAAAGGAAAACTTGTTTACAAAGTTTGTGAAAATCCCACCTTGGACCTCAAAAATGGGGTTTACAATCCTTATTTACCTTGGTAAACAAGTTGTAATATTCCTAGAGGTGTTCCAAGTATGAGGAAGAAGAAAAACAAGAAGAAAAGTGCAAGAAGAAAACCAAAACTCATTGTTTTGGTCTTTGAGTTTTCTGTCCAGAGTTGAAGAAATGGAAGATTGGAGAGTGTTTGAGAGAGATTTTAGAGTGATGAAAGTGTTTAGGAGGTGTTAGGGTTGGTATTTATAAGCAGGATTAGGTCTTGGGGTAATAAAGGAGTTGGTTGGGAGTTAAAAAGGGAGGGATTCAAAATTCGCAGCTGTTTGCGAGCTATTGCCAGTGGCACCCCTTGCGGACCGTAAGGGGATATGAATGTGGTCCGCAAGGGCCTCTGAATTTTCCAAAATTCAGTTTTAGTCCCCTGAGTTGTTTTGCTTGTTATTTTATGCTAAAAACTCATTGTTTCGCATGTTTTCGGGTATTTAAGGTGTATACAAACATGTAAATAATAAAAATACGCATGAAATAATATTCCAAGGAAAGTAGAATCTCGATGTGTTTACTCGGTTTGAATTAGAATGCGTATTCATGAGTGTTTATGCATTATACAAGGAATGATTTGGCAAAAGTAATATAAAAGATAATTTCCATTATGATCAAGTCTCGAAATTACAAGGAATCAAAGAGAGAATACAAATTACATTAAAATGAAAAAGAAGGAAATATCGGAACATTACATGTGGGGATGTGATATGAGGGTACTTCTCTCGGTTTTAATGCTTAATTAAATGGTTTTAAATGTTTAATTATGTGAAACCATTTTACTTTGAGAATTATATGAATCGCAGGTACACGAAGCTTAAAAGAATGATTTTCGAGAGCTAAACGAGAGTTTGGAAGCACATGGAAGGAATGAGGATCAAAGATATGAAGAAATGGAAGAAAGCCTAGATGTGATGTACAAGTGAATATAGGTTTGGGGAGTGTTCGTGAAGAGTTTGGATGAAATCACGAAACCAGAAGCAAAAATTGAGCAAGAATGGTCAACAAAATAGAGTCAGAACTTCAAATGGGCATATATTGGGCTAAAAAATGAGTTGCGAGAGCTATCATATATGAATCTCTTGACTGTTTCGGGGAGCTAAACATGAAGAAATCGTTTGTCAGGTGATGGAGCCACCTTGCGCCCTAAGGCCGCCACCTGGCGCTCTAACTAGCTAAACAAGGTGCCACTAGGGGCGAACAACAGAGGGAAAGGGGGAAATTTCAGGTGAGGGCGCCACTTGGCCCTTGGGTTGGTTATGTTTGCAAATTTAGGGTTTTGTTACCTTATTTAAACCTAAACATCCCGAACGAAATTATTTCTTCCCTCAACATTTTTAGGCATTCCAAAGGTGATTTAAGGTTTTCCAACTCGTTTCAAGCACACCAATTGAGGAATCAATATCTACAACAACATCCAGTGGAGAATCAACGATGATGATAAGTGGCTAATCTCACCCGTGATCTCCTCAGGGTGTAGGGTTTGTAATAAACGTTTTTGATATTTCTTTAACTTAGGTTTTTGGGATTGAATCTCTAGCCCTTTAAGTTTTGATTGGATTCAATTGTGGTTTTTCAATTAAAAGACCTGATTGTGTTGGAATGTACTTTTCGTATAATTGAATTGGTGTTGTGTCAATAGGAAACCCCCCCCCCCCCCCCCCCCTTAAGTTCGGTTCCATTTTTACTACTTGATTATCCATACACATAGTCACTCTTAATGACTTCTCACTGGGTTAACAATATCAACTCTGTTTTGTCAAACTTAAAACCTAAAGTAGATTACATTCCTTATAATTGTTTTGAGTAAATTGCCATTTTAGTCCCTGAGTTTTGTCCAAATTTGCCAGTTTAGTCCAAATAGTTTTTTTTATGCATCTGGGTCCCTGACTTTTACATTTTGTTGCCATTTTGATCATTTTGTCTAACTCCATCCAAAAACCCAGTTTGTAACAGTTTGTACTTAATCACTAATGTTTTTTAGTTGCCATTTTGATCCAATTCCAAAAAATCAAAAAAATTCCAAAAATTCTAAAAAATCCAAAAAATCATTAAATGTTTCGGCACGAACCGTTTCGACCCGTACCGTTTCGAACCGAACCGTTTCGACCCGTACCGTATCGACGCGAACCGTTTCGAACCCGTACCGTATCGAACCGTACCGTTTCGACCCGTACCGTTTCGAACCCGAACCGTTTCGAGCCGAACCGTTTCGACGTGAAGCGTTTCGAACCGTACCGTTTCGACCCGTACCGTATCGAACCGAACCGTTTCGACGCGAACCGTTTCGAGCAGAACCGTTTCGACACGAACCGTTTCGACCCGTACCGTTTCGAACCCGAACTGTTTCGAGCCGAACCGTTTCGGGTCGAAACGGTTTGACCCGTACTGTTTCGAACCCGAACCGTTTCGACCCGTACCGTTTCGACGCGAAGCGTTTCGACCCGTACCGTTTCGACCCGTACCATTTCGACGCGAACCGTTTCGGGTTCGAAACGGGTTCGGGTTCGAAACGGGTTCGGGTTCGATACGGGTTCGGGTTCGAAATGGTACGGTTCGAAACGGTTCGCGTCGAAACGGTTCGGTTCGATACGGTACGGGTCGAAACGGTACGGTTCGAAACGGTTCGCCTCGAAACGGTACGGGTCGAAACGGTACGGTTCGAAACGGTTCGTGTCGAAACGGTACGGTTCGAAACGGTTCGGGTTCGAAACGGTTCGTGTCGAAAAGGTACGGTTCGGGTTCGAAACTGTACGGGTCGAAACGGTTCGTGTCGAAATGCTTCGGCTCGAAACGGTTCGCGTCGAAACGGTTCGGTTCGATACAGTACGAGTCGAAACGGTACGGTTCGAAACGGTTCGCGTCGAAACGGTTCGGTTCGATACGGTACGGGTCGAAACGGTACGGGTCGAAACGGTACGGGTTGAAACGGTACGGGTCGAAACGGTTCGTACTGAAACATTTAATGATTTTTGGATTTTTTAGAATTTTTTTGATTTTTTAGAATTTTTATGATTTTTTAGAATTTTTTTTATTTTTAGATTTTTTGGATTTTTTAGAATTTTTATGATTTTTTAGAATTTTTTTGATTTTTAGATTTTTTTGGAATTTTTTTTATTTTTTTGAATTTTTTTGATTTTTTGGAATTGGATTAAAATGGCAACTGAAAACATTTTTTAAGGAAATCCCCAAAATACCCCTGTTACAAACTGGGTTTTTGGATGGAGTTAGGCATTGTGATCAAAATGGTAACAAAATGTAAAAGTCAGGGACCCAGATGCACAAAAAAAACTATTTGAACTAAACTGACAAATTTGGACAAAACTCAGGGACTAAAATGGCAATTTACTCAATTGTTTTCAATCAAAGTAAGTTGTTTTCATAAACATTCCTGCAATCAAATCAAAGTCTTAGTTTTAAATTAGTTAATTAATTCAAATAATCGAACTTTGTCACTTTCCACAAATTGTCCGTGGTTTGACACCTGCTTACACTTACTGGTAAATGCATTTAGGATGGATTTTTAAAGTTGTTTTTATCGACCATCCCCAATCAAGTTTTGGGGGGGGGGGGGGGGGGGGGGGGGGGGATTGGGGATTTCTATGGATTTTATTACAAGCTTGCCGACGTCCAATGGCTAAACGACAACCTAGTCATTGTATACATATTGTGTAAGTTTGTTCATTTTATTCCACTTTTGGGCCACTACATGGCTCAAACATTGGGTGCTACTTTTATTGATCAAGTCCACCAGTTGCATGGGCTACCAAAAAGTATCCTATTTAATCGTGATCCTCATTTTCTTAGTCAGTTTTGGATAGAACTTTTTAAATCTATTGGCACTCAGTTGCTACAATCAAGGGCTTACCACCTGCAAACCCATGGCCAAACCGAGGTCATTAACATAACCTTGAAAAGTTATCTTCGTTGTTTCACTTGCGACGAACCCAAAAGATGGACCAAGTTCCCTTATTTAGCGGAATTTTGGTACAATACCTCATACCATTGCGTTGTTGAGCTGGCCCCGTTTAAGGTGGACCCCCGCCTTAAATTCCGCATTACACCGGTTCCACTTCAACACCGAAAGCTATTGATGAGATATTACTTGAGCATCAAACCATTATGGATACACCAAAGTCAAATCTCCAGAAAACAAGGCAACATATGGCGGATCAAGCAAACAAACATCGCCAGGACATACAATTTAATATCGGGGACCAAGTTTTGTTAAAACTTTGCATGTACCACCAAAAATCGGTGGAAAATCAGGGTGTGGGGATAACCAGTCGCAGGTTTATGGCCTATTCACTATACTTGAGCGCATAGGTAAAGTTGCTTACCGGCTGCTGGACTTGCCGATCAACTCTCGCATTCACCCCGTTTTTCACGTATATCTGCTTCGACCATGTAAAGGTGTACAGGATGGTGAGGGGTGAGAATTTGAGCGATATATCAAAATTTTGGTTGGACATGAAAGACAGGTGATGGCACTAATTGACCTAGCAATACAACTACCATCATAAACAAAAAAGTGTAATGTAAATTAAAAGCAAATTATATATTATCACTCCATTCCTTTTGAAATGGGTTCTTTAATCAATCAATCAAACAAAAATACAACTTGTAGCATGAGATTCAAGTTCATCGTTTCTATCTACGAGCCAACAATCACAGCTCATTAACAATTTACAGACCAGTCGTAATCCTGGTAAACAATATGCACTGCACCACCGTCACTAGAAAGATGCGACAACAGCCCCGCCTTGCTTGCATCCAAGTAGCCGGTGATCCACTTCAAGATCTCCTTTTCCTGCCCAAAATCGGCACTAAACCTGAAACAAGAAACATAATCTTTAGATCAAGTCTTCGTGAACTCAAGTATCAAGTAATGACTAAGTGGTGCGGGTGTCTAGCTGTCTTACCACTTGAAGATACGAGTGAGGTGCACTGTTCTCTTGGCTAGATCAATTTGGATTCCATCCCTTTGTAGAAACTCTCGTGCTGCAAATCTGAGTTCGGATTCAATCCCTTGGGGGCTGAAGAACCTCACAGGCGGGCTTGATTTCGACCCATTGCATATACCAAAATGAATCAACGGATTAACTTGTGGGAAAGCCAACTGCGATATTAAAAAATACAAAAAGAAAAATGTATTAGATATGAGATCATGGATACAAAAACTAATTTCAACCCTTTTATTTTTTGTGACAGTTGACCAAAGTGTATTTTTATAGCATAGAAATCATTTTATTCAAAAACAAGACTATTGTTAGCATACCTAACTTTTCATAAATATGAAAAAAAAAATGTGGACATAAAGTGATTCAAGTTAACCAGACCCGTTTTGACCTGCCCATTTTGCTACATCTAACAACAGCCATAAAAGGGGAATGATTTGTTGCACATGTACCTCTAAACGCTTGTCACTAGAAGCAAAAGGTTTGGTAAACGAGTAAGGTGCTCTACGGTTATTTCTAAGAACACCATTAACAATTGTTGTAAGGGAATACGGGGACCCGCCAATGATGTATACAAAATCAGAATTGAAGGATCTCCTATTGATCACTGCTGACCCAGGATGACCGACACTAATTACACCATGGATCACCATGGCATTGTGTAGGTTAATAAAAAAAGCAAGCCTTTCAGAATCCGAAAGCGTAGATATATCCACCCTTTGAAGTTCTTGCACCAGATTTACATATCTGTAAAGTAATTTGAATGATTTTAACAATTTGAAATTAGGAATATAATCATTTGTAGTTAGTTAGTTAGACATTGATACCTCCGGAATTCCTCGCTGTTGCTGATACCTATGTAATCAAGATGGCAGCCATCTTCAGATGCATATGATTCAAGTATTGCTGACATTATTTTCGCGAGTTTTTGGCCAATAAAAGTAGCAGCTTTTGGCTCGAGATCGTTTGTGGATCCCCGAAAGTTGTAGCTATTAGGAATGAAAGGCTCGTGTTCAAGAAACCGGTAAAAATGGTTTCCATCCTCGAATTCGTTTTCCCTGTAAGCACAAGCAACATGATCAACACCTTAATTAACGATAATTTTTTATTTATTTTTTTTGTTTTTTTTTTTGTTTTTTTTTTTTTTTTTTAATAAAACCACTTTTGTGGTTCTAATTTTTATATAAAATTTCATTCCAATCATCAGGGCAAATTACATAAGGATAGCAGGTAGACGAGCAACAAACTGCGCCGCCATCCCTTTTTGAATAGAAAACCCTAATCTACTAAAAACAAAGCCCCGCCCCTGAGGGGTCGAAAAGTTGCTATGGACCACACGCTGAACTCTAGACACGAACCGAACTGCCTCCGGTGCCAAGGAGCCGAACGTGTCAAACGCCAGGGGGACAAAGCCGAACGATAATATCCTTTGTTTTAACTTTTAACCACAAATCAATTAAAAAAAACTAATTTTTAAGAACTTGATACAAGACTTTGAGTGAATTTAGACCCATTAGTCTATCTCCTTTCAAACTATGTTTTGAATGTTATGCATATATTAAATGTAAGGTAAAATATAACCAATTATAAATGGGTCGAAATTAACAACTTTTTAACATAATAAAGATATGAAACGAAAAGAATATTATGTTGTTACCCGAACACGTGATGAATAAAGTGCCTTCTTGCTAATTGTTTGCCCATCTCCACAGCCTATTGCCAAGAAGTACATAATGAATATGTTAGTTTGTTAGCGGTTAATTTATTGGAGACAAGATGTACAAACTATATATTATTTTATGGTTTTTGTACGATTTTCAAGAAAGCATATGACAAGAAGCATGCAAAAGAGTCATGATTTATGTTACCAATAAAGAATCAATTAGGTGGTGCACCATGTGTCATCAATGATGACTTTAATATCCTTTAAACTAACACTAAACATTTACCCTGAGTAAAAACTCCATATTCTCAAAATATCAAACTAACACTAAACATTTACCCTGAGTAAAAACTCCATATTCTCAAAAGAGTTAAATGCCATTTTAGTCCCTGTGGTTTGGGTCATTTTGTCAGTTTAGTCCAAAGGTTTCATTTTTAACTTGTGGGTCCAAAAATGTTTCACAGTTGTCATTTTAGTCCACTGGGTTAACTTCATCCGTTTTTTCTGTTAACGAGAAGGCCAATTCGGTCATTTTATATGGCTGAATTGCCCTTTTAGTTAACATAATTACATACAAAATGACCAAATTGGCCTTCTCGTTAACAGAAAAAATGGATGAAGTTAACCCAGTGGACTAAAATGGCAACTGTGAAACCTTTTTGGACCCACATGTTAAAAATGAAACCTTTGGACTAAACTGGCAAAATTACCCAAACCACAGGGACTAAAATGGCATTTAACTCTTCTCAAAATATCAAACTAACACTAAACATTTACATCATAGGGATGACACTTTATAACATAAATGTCAATTATGATATGTGATGAATTGCTTATAAAAATAGTACTAGACAAAACAGTTCCCTTATGAGTTAAGTTAATGTACCAAACAAAACTGAAAAATATTGGGCAGAGCAAGTAGTTTTTAAAACGACTCAACTAGTTAAACCGAGGCGTCATAAGAAGTGCCTAATGATTCGCCAAACCAACCGGTTAAATTGATACACCATTATTATTTCGTTACAAGTTAATGAATCAGACAACACAAAACTGATAAAAATAAACAAACCAGATAGTTTTAGACCGAACCTACTGGTTAAACCGACACACCATTAGAAATATTACTTTTTAACAAAAAAAAAAATTACCCCTAAAACCGTACAACCTTAGGGTATCCGGGGCACTCGCGGGGAGGGTGTTCGGTGACCCCATTCACCGCTCGGGAACACCGGCACCATCGGTGCGGGGAGGGGGTGCGGGGAGGGGACTCGGGGAAGTTTCACCGAAGAGGGGAGTGCAGAGATGGTGGGCCCATAGCTTGTAACAACCAATCAAGTATTTGTTTTTTTTTTTTTAATAAAAAAACAAGTCACCTAATAGGGGAGTGTCGCCATCAAATTGGGGTGCGAGGGGAGTTTAAGAGGGGAGTTGACGTGGCATAACGTGATTGGGTGTGCGTAAGAGAGGGGCACTCCCCTCGCACCATTTCATAAAAAACAAACACTTTACCACTGGACTAGTAGATCATGTATTCTTTATCTTTTATCTTTTTTATTATTAATTAATCAGAAAATGTGGAGTAATGTCAACGCAATTGTGGACATCGGATCCAGAAGTTGAACAACAAAAAATAAAAATAGCACTAGCAATAAATCACCTACTTTGCACCCTACGCAAATAACATACTCCTACAGCCGCGGAAGTTATTACGATTCTAATTCAAATTATAATATTTTTTTCTCTAACTTCTCATGATCAATCGATCGTCACCATCACCAAAAATTCAACGATGATAATCAAACAAGCACACAAAACCTAATAACACCGCGACGCATACAATCAAAATCAGAATCTAAACACAAAAGTCAAAATAAACACAAAAGTCAAAATAATCACGTACCTTCTTCCTCCCACAGTCAAACTGGTGAATCAAAACCTCCACCATCTCCGCCGCAGAGAAACAATTCTTCACAATCTTCATCTTCATCAACCTGTCCTGAATTGGCAACCGCTGCCGCAAAACCCTAACCGCCGCCACCATCTCATCCATCTTCTCCTCCTCCGGATCATCAAATCCGTACACCGGAGCCGCCGGAGCATCATCAGGACACTTCCGGCTGAGCAAATCCTTCATCCTCTCCTCTAACAATCCACAATTCCTCAACGAGTTTAACGTCACAAGTCCGCCGAATAGCTTCTCGTTGAAGAAGATCTGAGGCACGGCGGAGGATCCTGTCCGTTCGATCAGTTCAATCTCGCGCGTTGGATACACGTCGACGTTGATCTCCACGTAGCGTAAGTTCCGGTCACGGAAGTATGATCGTACGGCTGTGGAGTCTCGGCAGTTTGATCGTGAAAAGAACGTGATTCGTCCTTTGAACTGATCGTTTTCGTTATTCTGTTGTTTTAGCGTTACTGTTACTTTCAGTCCGGATAGGTTAAACTCCGTTACGTTTGAATTAACCTTCCGTTTATCAGAACTAACGTCGTCATCGTCCGTTAATAACGCTAACCGTTTCGTAATCGCCGCCGATAAGCTGTTACTCTTCTCTCGAAAGAACTTCCCGATCGCCGGAACCGGAATCCGCACCGTACTTTCCGGCGATGAGTTCGATCGCTTAATCAACGGAGGCGTTACGGTTTTCTCCTCCTCCGTGTAAACAACCAGCACTCCCGGCGGTGCTTCCGGCCGTGGAAGCTGTGGATTCGGCGGAAACACAACCGTGTTTTCAACCTGTTCGCCGTTATCTAACGGCGTTTCCTTCTCTTCGTCTTCTCCACAGATCTCATCTGAACAACCGTCGCCGTCACTGTTACTGTTACTATTACTGGAATTTGAATCATCTACAGACGAATCATCCAAATTCTGTTCTCCGTAATCCTCGCCGGTGGATACGTTCTTGATATTTTCACCGTGTAACGGTTTTTGAGAAGTTTGGTGTGTGTCAGTGTCGACGACGGCGTTTGTAACGTGGACGTCGCCGTTAGGTAAGCCCATCTAATAAGGTTTTGAAGAGAATTGAAAAGGTTGAAATGAGAGAGTTGATGAATGGAATGAGTTATATGAGAGTGGCGGTGATAACAGAGGTGTGTGTGTGTATATATATATGTATATATGTATGTATATGTGAAGGGGTAAGATGGGCTGGGTCAGCAGAAGGAGGTGGAAACGGACAAACGTGACCGGCGGGGACCGGCGACGGTACTTAGATTAGATACGATACTATGTGGCGAATGCTCTGAGGGTTTAAGTTTTAATATTACTCTAGCAATATTTTATTGTTTTTGTGGGTTTATTTTCCTAACAAGGGAGTTTTATTTATTTTTTAATGGTTTTTTTAATAATTAAATTGTCTGAAATATTTTTTTTATAATACTCGTGATCTACTGTGTTGTTTGCATGTATTGGTGACCAATGTGTCATTTGTTTTTGTTAAAGGGAATATGTTTTCTAATGGTAACAAGATTTCTTTTCTATTTTTTTTTTTTTTTGTCTTTTTTTTTTTTTAAACAATTCCGAATTTCATTCCAATCATCAGGGCAAATTACATAAGGATAGTAGGTAGACGAGCAACAAACTGCGCCGCCATCCCTTTTTGAATAGAAAATTTAATAAGTATATAATATAATATTGATTTGTTATGGTGTTTTTTTTATAAATGTTAATTAAGTGAACTAAATGTAAAATATATAATTTTGTTAATTGTTACAGTTTGATTGTTATTTTTAGGTTTAACATAACAAAGTAGGTGATGTTGATTAAACATTCACTTTAGAATAATTAAGTTCGGCATTTATGTTTAAGTTAATTTAAAATACTAGGTAATTTTGATGAAAAATAATTCACTTAATAATAATGAGGTTCATGAATGTTTCATTTAGAAATTTAAACATTATAAATTATTTTATAACTATAATGAAGTTCATGGATGTTTCATTTAGATATTTAAACATTATAAATTATTTTATAACTTTTTTAACGGCAAATTTGGATCATTTGAGGACCATTAAAGTATCATCGTGCCACCGACGGAACTATGCGATCATATATATCTTCATTAGGTAATAATGCATATACACCAATTCAGAAGAAATCCAATAAATTTAGAAAAAAAACCTCACTTGTGGGAATTGAACCGATGACCTAATTGACGCTAAGTCTTATCTAACTCCTAATATGTCAATAGGCTATAATGTCATGGTCAATTATTTTTATAACTATATAGCAATATTAAAACTTGGGTGGCTTTTTACTTATAAAGTAACTACGATATACTTTATTGAAATAATATCTCTATTTATACTAAAAAATACCTACAATTAAACCCTTATCCGACTATTTTTATCAGACATATCTCAGCTGATTAACTAGCATCACTGCATATAGGGCTGTAAACGAACCGAACGTTCAACGAACAGTTCGTGAACCGTTCGGCGGGAAGTTCGTTTATGTTCGTTCGTTTAATAAATGAACGAACATGAACAAGAAATTTCGTTCGATAACTTAAATGAACGAACATGAACAAAGGTCTCGTTCGTTCAATTATGTTCGTGAACGTTCGGTAAGGTGTTCGTGAACATTCGTTCATTTGCGTTCGTCTATGTTCGTATGTTCGTGTTTTAATTAAAGATTTTTATACTTTCATATATTTTATATATACTTTTTATACTATTAAACTTTTATTTATATCATTACCCTAACAATTAAACTAGGAAACCCTCTTTCACCTTGTTTATGCACCATTTCCCTTTCTTTTCTCATTATTTACATCGACGAGTATGATCTACCTCCGTTCCACAATAAGGGATTCAAGTTCTAGTGCTACTCTCTGGGCCATCCACCTTTATCCTTCATCGCGTTCGCCAAATTTATTTGTGTTCGCTTGTGTTCGTGAACCGTTCGTGAACACGCTCATTTCCTTAATGAACGAACACGAACATAAAATCTCGTTCGGTAAGTGTTCATGAACCGTTCATGAACACATTTATTTCCTTAACGAACGAACACGAACAAGGCCTCGTTCGTGTTCGTTCGGTTCGTTTACAACCCTAACTGCATAAGTAGGTGAAATTGTATAAATCTTTCATAATATTATTATGATTTTTCTAAAATTCGAAACTGAGAAATCTAATGTCCACTTTTTAAATGAAGATTATTATATATCTAAATTTTTTTTTTCTAGAGAAATTGTGTTTATATTTCATTCCAAATTTGCAAATTACAAACAAGTGGCAGGTAAACGGGCAACAAGCTGCGCCGCAACCCCCTTTTGAATTGCAAAACCAATCCTACTAAAGACGAAACGACCCTTAAAGGTTGAGAGATTACTATTCACAACCTGTTGGACCCTGTTTAGAAATTCCACAGCCTCGGGGGCTAGGGAACCAAATGTATCAAAAGCGAATGGGATAAACACATGTTGATTCTCTAAACAAGCCTTCTCGTGTTTAGCGACTTTGCTTGATTCCGCTTTCAACGCAGCTTGGCCAGCAGCAAACCCATTATCCCTGAGCCCAACAAGAGGGGACACTCCTGTAAGGTCCACACAAGCGTGTTTCCCCCTGGCCCACCCAAACACAAGAATATCAGCTGGTCGAAGAGTAGACCTCCCATCGAGCGGATCCGTCAGAAAGTTCACCGGAGCCTCCTTTTTCGACGAAATCCCCGCCCGCTTTAAAACATCAAATAGAATATCTCTTACCAAATCATGCCTGTATTTAAAACCAGGCAACTCCTTACAATGCACCGCATGCTCGCCAAAAGTATCTAAAATTTAATTTTGTGAAGATATGGACAATTTTATAATTGGTTGCTGAAATATTGTTTGTTAAAAAACATTTATTAAAACATAACGAAACGATATTTCTTTTGTCTTGTTTTTTAGCGGCACTTGCAAAGTGATATAAACTAGGATTGCGACCCGCCGCAATGCGGCGAGATTCTTTAGTTAAACTAAGTGGATCTAGGACCCGCACATTATGTTAAACCTGTCAAACGGAGAAAAAATAGACAATGTAAAAACGTTCACCCACACACGCACGTTGCGTCTTGTTAACTCGCAAAATTTAGAACGAAATGTAAAAACGTTAAACCAAAGACGCACGCTGCGATGTGTTAAGTCACAAAATTTAGAACCAAGCATAAAGCGAAAAATTTGCGAAAAATGAAAACTATAAAGGACCAAAGTTGAAAGTAAAAAAAGTTATGAGAATAGATTGCAAAAGATAAAAAGTTTTGGGTTAAAAGTAAAAAAACAAATAGTTTTGGGTTAAAAGTAATTTATGAAATACTTTTGGGTGAAAAGTAAAAAAAAAAACATTTTTTTGGAAAACCCCCAAAGCCAACGTTAGGACAACCATATGCATAACCACTTTTTCTTTGAAAACCTCTAAAGCACACCCCGCGTTGCGGCGGGGCGTAAAACGGTGTCAAATAGTACTAATGTCGCACAACCGTCATTGACCACCAACACTGACTCGACCTAGGATATGCGTGTTGCGACGAACCTGTCAAACATGGAAAAATAGAGGTAAAAATGTTGAACCACACATGCACGTTGCGTCGTACTAACTCGAAAAATTTAGAACTATACGTAAAACGAAAATTTGCGAAAAATGAAAAGCATAAGTGACAAAATTTGCGAAGCTAAATTGAAAATAATGAAAAGTTTTGGATTAAAGTTAAGAAAACAAATTATGTAGGGTTAAAATTGAAAAAGGTAAAAACCTTTTGGGTTAATAGTAAAAATCAAGTTTTTTTTTTTTTTTGAAAAACTCACAAAGCACAAGGTATAACTAATGATGCACAAAAAAACTTGCAAACTTATATATGGAATAATATGGCTTATCCTAAGGCTGATCGGTATGGTGGCGTCGTCCACCCCGTCTCCGTCCGGCGCCGGCGTCACCCCATCCCGCCCCCTCCCGTCGAGCTCCGTCCCCGTCTTCAACGTCGGAATATCGACGTTGAGGACGATCCAAATGGTGGGCCCCCTTTCTTCTCTCTCCGACGTCCTCTCCGTCACCCCATCCCGCCCCCTCCGTCTTCATCCCGTCCCGTCTTCATCTCCGTCACCATACCGATCAGCCTAATAATAAATATGTACAAAAGTAATAACAGAAAACCAGAAATGCGACAGTGACTTAAAAGGAGGGTCACTTATTATGAAGACTTTGTAACCAACTCCTTTGTCTTTGATTAAAAACAGATTCCTTTGTCTTCGATTAAAAGCAAATAGAATTAAATTCATTTGTATGTTGATTTAATGAAATGTCCTCTTCAAAAAATTAAATTTCCTTGTCCCGGTTCTTTTTCTGAACTTGCTAACAATAAACACTTCCATAGGTAGACCGTTCCAAACCAATTTTACTCCTGGAACCATCAAATCCGAACTAACTTGTCCTTTTACCGAATCATAACCGAATTGTCATGTACGGTCCAGTCATTAGTCTAGGTTTTTTATGAAAGCCGGTGATAGTCTTGCCCAGTTATGAGCTCGTAACTACACTAACACAAGCCAGTGGTCTAACGGTATCTAATGTGTATAAAACATGTATTGTTCAAGTTCCAAATAAAATAAAGGTGAAAACCATTTGAGCTTACTATTTAAAAATAAGAATATTAGATTTAAATAACCATAACTTTCGATTTGTACTACAACACTCTCAACTTTCAACTTATTGGCCGATAACACTCCCTAACTAACTGAACCCTAACCCAGTTAGTTTTTGCTGATGTAGCATCTGATGTGGTCTTTTTTGCTGACTTGGCATATGACATGGCAGCTGAAGTGGCATTTTTGATGATATGGCATCTAATAGCTGACATGGCATTTTTGATGATGTGGCAACTAAAATCAGCTAACTAGGTTAGAGTTCAGTTAGTTAGAGAGTGTTGTCGGCTAATAAGTTGAAAGTTGGGAGTGCTCGTGTACAAGTCAAAAGTTTGAAGTGTTATTTGCTAACTTGTGAAAGTTTAGGTTATTAAATCAAGTATCCCTTAAAAATAAATGTGTACCAGCGCTTATTAAAAGTGGCATGTTATGTGCAGGGGCGGATGTACCTTATCATAAGGGGTAGCCTCCGCTACCCCTTGGCGCTCGAGCGGTAGTGTAAATTTTGGAAAAAATTGATGTTTTTTTAACGTTTTTTCGATTTCGTTACCTCTTTCTTTTAAAACGTTACCCCTATTAAGGTTTTCTAGATCCACCACTGGTTATGTGTTTGTTATTCAAACACAAACTAAAATGTTATAATGGTGCACTAAAAATGCATGCAACCAACGTTATGTCACCTAAATGGTAACTTGCAAGTGAATATATTTTTTTTAAATGTGTAACAAGTGTTGCAAGATGCATGATGGGGTTTGGTGTTAAAAAACTGAATATATGTCACAACCTATGAATATAATATAGAAGTCTCTTGTTTGAATGATATAAGGGTGAGAGGGGAACTCCCCTATTAGGCCGGAGGGTGTGGGGGCGTCACCCCCGCCATGTCATCACCTATAGCGCCGGGGCGCTATACCTCCACACCCACCAAATTAAAGGGGGCGCTATAGGAGGGGGCTTCATCATGTTAACTTGAAGAAGGGGGGTTATCAGGTGGGACCCACTTATTTAAACCAATCAAAAATTTTTATTTATTTTTATTTTTTCTCTATAGCGCCCCACTTGTTATCACCACACCCTCCATGTTAAAGGGGGGGTTATAAAGCCCCTTTGGCTGACGTGGCGGCTACGTGGCGCTGATGTGTCCTTATAAAGCCCCAAGGGGGGTTATCCCACACCCTCTAACCTTATGGGAGTTCCCTCTCTTACGCACACCCAATTATGTTATGCCACGTCAACTCCCCTCTTAAACTCCCCTCACACCCTAATTTGATGGCGGCACTCCCCTCTTAGGGGACTTGGTTTTTTTATTTTATTTTTTGTTTTTTTATTTGTTGTAATTATGCATGTTTATAAAAAAATATTAATAAAAATTAAATAAAATTTAACAAAAGACATTTCAAAGTAGAAAATAAAAATAAAAATTAAATTCAAACTAGAAAATTAAAATTACATTCAAACTAGAAAATAAAAATTACATTAAAACTAGAAAAAAAAATTTAGAAATCGCACGGCCACCCGTACTTGTTAGCGATGTCGCGTTTTCGGGCGAGGATGAACGGCAACATATTTGGCGGAGCATCGTCGTGCGGCTTGATGAATGTTTCCATATCTCGATCATAATTGTAGTTTTCCATCGTCTCGCGTTGTTCCGATATGAGCTCGAGAGCCTGCGACTCTCTTTTCTTCCTCAATTCAATCGCCTCCAATTCAATCGCGTGCTTCTTTTCTTTCATGACGGTGTACTCTTTGAATTGTTCCGCCAACTCGGCCGAGCTTCCCTCGGACGATGTCGCTTGACGCTTGTCTCGTCGTTGTGTTCTTTGTGGCGAGGGGTCTTCGTTCATATCGGGTATGTAAGGGTCCACCTCAACGGGCTTTCTTTTATGTCCCGAACCTTCCCCTTCCTCACCCAACAATGGGACTTGGGCCCATTTGTCGTGTTTTCGAAGGACCTCCCATGCCTCGACATGCTGAAAACCGTTCGGATGTTTTTCTTTAAAGTCCTTTAAAGCGACTTTCATCACGTGGAGATCGCTACACCCGCTTCCTCGTGTGCGATCCTACAATTGTTAAAAAATATATTTTTTTACATATTAGTAAACAAAATTAAAAAATATACAACGTTAAAAAATATAATTTTTACCGCTTGTTGGTATAGGTCGTTGAACAAGTTTATTTTCGTCATCATCGGGCCCCATTTAGACCGTACTTGATGCACGGTCCGGTTACTTCCACCAACGGTGGCGTTAAAATGATCTAAAATCTTACGCCAAAAACTATCGCGGTTTTGTTGATTGCCCTTGTTTTTGTTGGTAGAGCAATGTACCCACGCCTTCGCCAACGCCTCTTCTTGGACCTTTGTCCATTTTTGGCTCTCCATTTTTCCCGTTTTATCCCGAGCGTCATCTTCTTCGTTGCCGGCGTCTTCATCCACATTATATTCATCGTCGCCGTTGTCATCTTCATCGTCGCCCAAATTTTGAGTTTCGGGCACTACCTCCTCGTCCTCGTCGTCGTAAATAGGTAGAGGACGTTCAACATTTCCTCGTGTAGATGGAACTTGTGGGGAACGAAAACCATATGGGTCGAAGGCGGGGGATTGAGGTGGATCCATTGATAACAAATTTTGAAAATAGCCGAAATTGGGTTGAAGGTTGGTTGCTTGGGTGTTGTAAAAGGAGGGGTGTGAAGGTTGTTGGAAAAAAAAACGGGGGTTGTGAAGTATATCCGAAAGGGGGTTGTGATTGTGCACTTGCACCGCTCGAACCACCACGAGACGGTTGCTTGCCCCGTCCCTTAGTTTTTTTCTTGGCTTCGCGGGGTTGGTTCTCCATTGCTCGGTTTGAAGTGGGTGTGGTTTGAGAGTATAAAAAATTAGTGAAGTGGGTGTGGTTTGAGAGTATAAAAAATTAGTGAAGTGGGTGTGGTTTGAGAGTAAAAAATTAGTGGTGGGTGTGGTTATTTATATTTGTTTAAAAAGTGATTTTTTTTTAAATATGACCGTTTTAAAAATAGTCGTTCCTCAAAGATTGTGCCAATTCAACGCGGTGAACAAGTGCCGAATCCCCTCCCCGAATCGGGTCCCCGCGGTGATGGCGGCGGTATTCCTGATCGGGGAATGGGGTCACCGAACCCTCTCCCCGAGAGTGCTCCGGATACCCTAATATAACAAGTCATATATTAGAAAACTAACCAACGTTGGATGTTGTCTTGTCAAACAACTGTTTCCAGAAATCTCATTGTTTTCATCACACTTTTATTTCAAAGTTTTGGTTAATTGATACAAACTAGGTTAGAAACCCGTGTATTACACGGATTGAATAAATGTAATCTTATATGCTAAATAATAAAACAATATATCTTTAAAAGTCTTGTTTATTATTCGGGTTAAATAAATTTAATTTTACATATTAAATGAAAAAACTTTATGAACCCTTGTATTTACGTGTTGAATAAATATAATTTTATATACTAAGTAATAAAAAAATTATCTTTAAAAACTCCGTGTATTACATGGGTTTGATAAATGTAATTTTGTATACAAAATAATAAAAAAGTTATATCTTTAAAAAAACTCGTGTATTACACATGTTGAATAAATTTAATTTTACATATTAAATAATAAAAAGAGTTAAGTGTCATTTTAGTCCCTGTGGTTTGGACCATTTTACCAGTTTACTCCAAAGGTTTCATTTTTAACCTGTGGGTCCAAAAAGGTTTCACAGTTGTTATTTTAGTCCACTTGGTTAACTTCATCCATTTTTTCTGTTAACAAGAAGGCCAATTCGGTCATTTTGTATGTAATTCTGTTAACTAAAAGGGCAATTCATCCATATAAAATGACCGAATTGGCCTTCTAGTTAACAGAAAAAATGGATGAAGTTAACCCAGTGGACTAAAATGGCAACCGTGAAACCTTTTTGGACTCACAGGTTAAAAATGAAACATTTGGACTAAACTGACAAAATGGCCCAAACCACAGGGACTAAAATGGCATTTAACTCTAATAAAAACGTCAAAAGTTAGGTTTGTTTTATATACTAAACTCAATCAAATAAAAACGTCTTTTTTCTCAAAGGTTATAATACCTGACCAATAGGAGTTGACCAATCAGGGCTCCTATGTTGGGAAGAAGCCACAGTGCAACAAGTGTGGTTATCATCACTATGGGCAGTGTGCCCGAGCTTGCCGTAGGTGCGAGAAAGTGGGCCATGAGGCCAAGGACTGTAGAGCCCCGCAGCCAAAGCAGCAGCAACAGCAAAATCAGCAGTATCAGCGACAGCAAAGGCAACAACCCCAGCAGAACCAAGGCTTTAAGAAGGGGTGTTTCTGGTGTGGGGATGAGGGCCACTTTAAGCGAGATTGCCCTCAGTTGAATCAGAATGTTAACGACAACAACAACCGCCGGAACAACAACAATGCTGGAAACAACAACAACAACAACAACAACAACGGCAACAACGGGGGCAATGGTGCTCGTGGAAGGGTATTCACGATCGGTGCTGGTGATGTTAGGAACGACGGCAATGTCGTGACTGGTACATTTTCTGTGAATAATCTTATTGCTTCTGTGTTATTTGATTCTGGTGACGATTGGAGTTATGTGTCTCTAGAGTTCGGTCAACGATTAGGGTTAGCCCCAACACCTTTAGAGGTTAAGCATGTAGTAGAATTAGCCGATGGTAAAACGATAAAAGTTTCGCATGTTCTTTTTGGGTGTAAACTAGACCTCGTGGGTCAAGTGTTTGATATTGATCTCCTTCCTGTTAACCTCGGTAGCTTTGATATTGTGGTTGGTATGGATTGGTTGTCTAAACACCAAGCTGAGATTCTGTGTAAGGAGAAGATTGTACGTATCCCTCTCCCTGGTGGAGAGTCATTATCGGTTCAAGGGCATCGTAGTGGGACGATGGTTGGTATTATCTCGGCTATGCAAGCGCAGAAATGTCTACGAAAGGGGTATCCTGCAATTCTAGCACTAGTTACTGATACTCCATCGGAAGAGAGAAAGATCGAGGATCTGCCTGTTGTACGTGAATTTGCCGATGTATTTCCTGAGGAACTTCCTGGATTACCTCCTCACCGTCAAGTGGAATTTCAGATTGATCTTGCACCAGGAGCAGCCCCGATAGCTCGTGCTCCTTACCGTTTAGCACCTGGAGAATTGCAGGAGTTGTCTAATCAACTGCAAGAGTTACTGGATAGGGGCTTCATTCGACCCAGTTCTTCTCCTTGGGAAGCCCCAGTTTTGTTTGTAAAGAAGAAAGACGGGTCCTTTCGCATGTGTATTGATTATCAGGAACTCAACAAGGTGACTGTCAAGAACCGTTATCCATTGCCGCGCATCGACGACTTGTTTGACCAGTTGCAAGGGTCAAGTTTTTATTCGAAGATCGACCTAAGATCGGGGTATCATCAGGTGAGAATCCGAGAGGAGGATGTTCCAAAAACGGCTTTTCGAACGCGGTATGGGCATTATGAGTTTTTAGTTATGTCGTTTGGGTTGACTAACGCGCCAGCGGTCTTCATGGATCTCATGAACCGCGTATGCAAACCATACCTCGACGATTTCGTTATTGTATTCATCGACGACATTTTGATCTACTCGAAGAGCAAGGAAGATCACGAGCGGCACTTACGTCTTATTTTGGAGCACCTAAGGAAGGAGCAGCTCTATGCGAAGTTTTCTAAGTGTGACTTCTGGATTCAGGAGGTACACTTTCTTGGGCACGTTGTTAATGAATTGGGGATACACGTGGATCCTGCAAAGGTTGATGCTGTTAGAAATTGGGCGACACCAAAGAATCCTTCGGAGGTGCGACAATTTCTTGGTCTCGCTGGGTATTATAGAAGATTTATCAAAGACTTTTCGAAGATCGCACAACCTCTTACCTCGTTGACATAGAAAGGTGTTGTGTATTCTTGGGGAACGAAGCAGGAGGATGCCTTCCAGTTACTGAAACAGAAACTCTGTAGTGCGCCGATTTTGTCTCTACCTGAAGGAACAGAAGATTTTGTGGTATATTGTGATGCTTCCAATCAGGGTCTTGGCTGCGTGCTGATGCAACGCAACAATGTGATCGCTTATGCTTCCCGACAACTGAAGGTTCATGAAAGGAATTATACGACGCACGACTTAGAGTTGGGAGCCGTGGTGTTTGCACTCAAAATCTGGAGGCATTACCTCTACGGTACTAAATGCACTACTTATACCGACCACAGGAGCCTTCAGCACATTTTCGACCAGAAGGATTTGAATATGCGACAGCGTCGCTGGGTAGAACTTCTGAATGACTATGACTGTGCAATTAAGTATCACCCGGGTAAGGCCAACGTCGTAGCCGACGCTCTCATTCGAAAGGAATCGAAACCCAAACGTGTTCGCGCCTTGCAACTTACCATTCATTCTAACCTGCCAGATCAGATCCGTTCGGCTCAGGCCGATGTCACACCCCGACCACGTAGAGCATACAAAACGTGGCGGAAACGTCGGGGAGTGTTGTAACAATTGTTTCATAACCATGGCATTCAAAGTTGTACTTTATTTATCAACATAAGAGTTACATTGTCTTAAACAGGAAATAAAGAGTTCAGAACATAATTAAACTAAGTCTATCTTCATTTTATGTCTCTAAGGCACAGGTCCGCCCTAGTGTCATGATCATCATCCTACGCAAAAGCTCCTGAAAACACATGTGAAAATAGGTACGTCAGCATAAAAATGCCTGTGAGATACATAGGTTTTGTAAAAATAGGATTCATGACTTAAGTTTAAGAAAAGTTGTTTAGTAAAAGTCAGTCATGAACCTTGTAAATTGTTTTGTTTTGTAAGTCATTTAAAAAGCGATAAGATCAAATGATATGTATAAATAAAAGAATAATACATGGTTAAATGAATAACCAAGTAAAATGAGTTGTATAAAATAAGTTGTTTGTAAAGCAATGTCTTGTGAAAGATATGTTTTTTGTATAAAATGTTATATGTCTAAATTGAAATGATTCAAATAACGCTACGATATGTAATACCATACAAACACTTATATATAGGAAGTACCAGCGGCGTATCCACCATGCTTGTATCATATTACACACGCCTCGTTACTTAAATCACTTAAACAAACCATCAATGTATAAAGTCCATGTTTAAACCAATTGTCAAAAAGTCCTTGTATAAGCCATGTCAAATGTTAAGAAGTCCAAATGTAGTCAAGTAATGTGTAACAAATGTTATGTATTGTAAGTAAAGTATTGTCACATAATCCAAATGTAGAAATGTACAAAACAAAGTATTTTGAATATATCAAAAAGTTATGTTTTGCAAAGTAATGCATGTTACATTGATACAAACATTTATATGGTGAGTTAACGCATACATTCAAGCCTTGAGACAGTCGGATAACCCTTTCAGTCAAGGTTATCAAAAGAAATGTTTTCGGATTCAGTCATTCCTTACATCCAAACAAACCCGAGATGTCAGGAATGGGATTTGTCAAGTCCTATGGTACCAGTACTTACTACCGAGCGGCGTAGCTAATGTTAATGAACGTATAATAGTCTCGTTTGTGCAAACCAAATGTTATAGCAGTTGTATACATGTCATATGAAAACAATGTACTAAGTATGCTAAGTTAACATACAAAGCAGAAAAGTCATGTAAATCAATGTACTAGCATGCTATCAGTCAACATACATAGCAGAAATGTAAAGTAAAACAATGTACTAAGTACGCACACAATGGAAATACATAGCATGAAATGTAATGAAATCATGTACTATAATGTACTAACGAACATAACAGGTATACGATGCGAAAACAGGAAAGCATGAAAGTAACAAGTAGGCACATGTGTTTCACCCCAAAACAGTTTGGAAAACACTAAAAGAGGGATCTATGTACTCACTTGAGATTGCTCAGAAGTCCTAAGATAACCACCAAGCAATGCTTCAGATCACGGAATCAAACGGCACCTAATATAGGTAACTATGTTAATAAACCGGACCTATATCGGAGGATCGGATAGAATGAGGGCTCGTAAACCAAATGAGTATGGGAACTCAGGTAGTATGGTTTAACAAAGCCTACAAACTAAATGAAACCTAGCCTAAGTGCTTACGACCCTTTACGACCCGTTTAGGTAGCTTATGCTACTTTAACGCGTCGTTCGCGTGAAACGCGTTTAGAACGCTGATGCGTGTGAAGTGTTATATATTTTAGGTGTATATTTTAAGCCCCTTTAACACTTATTTTTAGCTAAGTTTTAAATTTATAAAACACGATATTTTACTAACACTAAACACACATATGGGCAAGTGCACCCATCGTGAGCGTAGTATAGTGTTGGCAAGATACCGAGGTCGTCCAAGGACACAAGAGCTTTTAGTACCGGTTTATCCTCAACGTCGAATCAAAATAAAAAGTTTAGAAAAATGTTTTAAACTAAAAAATAAAAACTAACTAAAATGCTGAAAATAAAAATAAAAATAAAACAGATAGACAAGATGAATCACTTGGTTCCGACTCGTGTCTAGTGTAACCTTTGATTATTTCCGCACTTTTGCACATAATTAAGAGATTATCTTAGTTATTGTAGTAGGCCCCTCTTTTGAAGGTGACGTTACCCTCACCCCAGTAGTTTGAGTCAGCAAGGATACAATCCTAAAAGGGTGGATTATTGGAAGATAATGAATTAAGTTATTAATGCAATATTATGGTAGGCCCCTCTTTTGGAGGTGACGTTACCCTCGACTAAGTAGTCTGAGTCAGCAGGGATACAGTCCTAAATAGCCGGGTTATAGTATTAATAGTAGTTAACTTATGAGGGGATCAAAGAGTTTGGACCCCCGCCATCCAATACCGTGAAGTATTGAAGGAGGTCCTACTAAATTTGACCCAGGTCCATTGCAGGACCTCTAAATGCTGAACAATGGCAAGACCTTTACCAAACCGTTCCCTTAACCCCCGACCAGGTAGCCAACATACCTCCATATAGACCGTGGAGATATGAATGGTGAAAATCTTTTATTTTATATAGACAGTAAAATAATTTCAAGACACCACGGACAAACGATAAAGAAAGATCACCTTCAACATAAGCAACTAGTTATTAAAGTCATTAATACGAAACCAAATAAAAAGTGCAAAAGATTAGAAATAAAAAGTATTACACTAGACACTTTGTCTTCACCAAGTGATGTAAGAGACTTAGGCAAACATGGCCTTGATTGTCAAGAACTCTTACGATCAATCTTGGATCCCGAGACGACTCACACACTCTACGATGGACAATGGATGATGGTGGTGGATGATGGTGTTATGGTGGTGGTGGGTGGTGGGTGAAGTGTGGGAGAGGTGGTGTGCCAAGGGATGGTTTGAGCTTGAGCCAAGCACATCTATTTATAGGCTGAACAGAAGCTCGGGCACGGCCCCGTGTCCACATCCTTCTCTTTCTTCATTAAATGCAGCTTTGTCTTATTAGTTGACCACGCCCCCGTGTCCGCTGAGCACGACCCCGTAGTGCAGAAGAATCTTTGTACTATGCAGATTTGCTGGATTGTGCGAATCTTATAGTTGACCACGGCCCCGTGTCCGCTGAGCACGGCCCGTGGTGGGCAATAGAAGCTTCTACCACTTTGTCTTTTCTGCTGACACTTGGGCACGCCCCCGTGCTGGCTGAGCATGGGGCGTGTTCAGGCTTCTGATCTCTTGTTTTGCTTGGGAAGATGCTGTCGTGGGGT
This sequence comes from Helianthus tuberosus, assembly GCA_030545235.1. NCBI lineage: Eukaryota > Viridiplantae > Streptophyta > Magnoliopsida > Asterales > Asteraceae > Helianthus > Helianthus tuberosus. The sequence goes on along the minus strand of CM060383.1, from coordinate 32,566,876 downwards.
TGGGCATGTCACATCTTGTTCCTTTTCTTGTATTTATGTCAGATTTTGATGTCTTTTTGCTTCTTTTGTTAATTTGAGCTCATTTAATCCTGAAAATACAAAAGGAAGACAAAAGCACACTTTTTCCAACATTAGTACTAAAAAGGGGTTAGTTTTATGCCTCATTTGATGAAATTTATATGTTAATATTTGAACACATCAAATACCCCCACACTTGAATCTTTGCTTGTCCTCAAGCAAAACTCTTTAATTTGTGGCTATTACACACCCAAATGGAATGGGTAGAGAATAAGGTTTTTGGGCTTGTCGTAGAGTGTCGGAATTTCCAAAATTCTTTATTTAATTTAATTTTTATTTATTTACAATCCTATTCGTCATGATTTATTTAGAACTTTTCATAAGATAAATTACTTATTAGGGCATAACATGCCTTTGTAAAATTCTATGTATATACGAGTTCACATACCTCATGGGGATCACTCAACACTCGGCCGAAAATGTATTTTTGTGGATCACTCGAGAGCGGCATGGAACTTACTCCTACCATAGGCTTGCCAAGCAATCAATCCTCCTCCTTTTTAACTTATATACCTTTGTAAATATCAAGAGGACTTTGTGGGTTAAGAGTTAGGCTTGGGTTAAAGGTAGGTGGTTGGGTTGGTGGTTAGTAAAAAGGGCGAAAAGCGTAACAAGTGTCGGTTTTCGTATGACTTTCTATTTTTGTAACTTTTATTTTGATGAAACCATTTATTCAAACAAAGTTATTTTTGATGAACTTGTTTGTTTATTTTTCTTTTGCTTCATCATCAACAACAAATATATATATATATATATATATATATATATATATATATATATATATATATTTTATAAAGTCATATAAAGAACCGAACTTGTTACTAAAACAAAGGGGTAAAAATGAAAAAGGTTTTGGTGGGTAAAAAGGGTGTTTGGTTTGGGTTATGAAATGAAAAGGTTTAGGCTCAAAGGGGCTAACTATGGGGATTTTGGGTAGGTGGTAAAAAAAAAAGAAAAATAATGGTGTAGAAATAAAAAGGGTTAGTCCTAATGCCTCCATCATTTACTTACTCGGGTTTAAGTTGGTAAGGACCGGGAATGTATCGTCATGGCAAGTTCTAGAGTCGTAAGAACCAAGCGGCTATTCACACAATAAACGAAAATGAGCATTTAGTCAAATGATATGTAAGTGTTTGCTTAATAAAGGCTCAAAACTCACTTTTGTGGGAATGGGTTTTTATGTGATCAAGTATATATAATTAAATTTTAACTAAGCTTGTCATGCATTTTCATAATTTTCTTATGTTGGTTCTTTTTATCACGACGCTATCGGTTGTAAATTCATAAAAATATAACCTTTTTAAGAACTTGAATTTCCCGAATTAAACCTAGACAAGTAAAAAAAAATGAAAATTTTTTGAAAAAAATTTGGGGTGATTAGCGGTTCCAATAGAGTTTTGTGTAAGGCTTGTATTTAGGACTTGCAAGTTTCAAGGTTTTAGCATCCCCCCCACACTTAAATTACACATTGTCCTCAATGTGTCCCAAAAATAAGTTTTTAGGTTGATTGAATGTGTAAAAAGGTGTGAAAAGCAAAAATTTTGTGTTACTGGGCGCTGAACACGGCCCCGTGTGATCCGGGCACGGCCCCGTGTTCAAGTGCCAGTAACAAAATTAAACAAGAGAAACAGAAGTCTGGACACGTGGGCGTGTTGGGTGAACACGGCCCATGTCCAGTTACCTGAACTGGTTTTTTTTCTGCAGACTGTGCAGCACGGGGCCGTGTTGGGTGGACACGGCCCGTGCCGAGCTTACTGCAAACGAAGAAATTTGTCGGACGGTTCTGCTTTCCTGTATGGAGTGCTGGTTCAAGTTTCCCTTGCATCCTTTGCCATCTCAAGTGTGTTTTATTCATTTCAGCACCATCCAGAACACCAAATTAACTAAAACCATCATTCATTAATCATAGAGAGAATTATATAATAGTCCTAAAAATTAAAAATAAAGCAGAAAATAAAAGTTAAAAGTCCTAATGGTCAAGTGATCCGTAAAATCTTCCTAAGGAGTTCTACTTCTACAATAAGAACCAAAAATTCCGGAAGTAGACTTCCGGTTTAAAAGTCTTATAGAACTCCAAGCCGAACGGTGTTCCTTAGATGTTGCTAGAGCCATTCTTCGATTTCCCTAGGGAGAAGGGAGGCGGCTTCATGTTCCTCGACATTTGGTGGAGGATGAGCGACACCAACCGGGACCCCTCGGAGTATGTCTTGAGGAGGTTCCGGATGTAGGGTGTACCATTCGGCCGGGATGATGACTTCCGACACCACATTCCATGCCCTTTGGGTGATAATCGGTACCAAAGGAGGAGAGGCGAGAATGTTCAACCTTTGGTGCAAAAGGTTGACCTCCCGGAGACATCCTTCTAGTCCCACCGTCAAATGATTAATGCGGTCGACCAAGGCCTCTTCCACACTTGTTACTTCATCAAGAGCTTCTCTTAAGGCGTAAACATAGTTTACAAGAGAATCCTCAACTGTAGATGATCTTCTCCCCTGCCGGTTGTTCCTGGAATGCGACGAAGAGTTTCCGCTTGTTCTGCTTGCCATTCTGAGAAAATATGCCAAAAAGAGTTCAATTTTATGGGTTCGGTACTTCGGACACGGCCCCGTGTTCAGTGAACATGGCCCCGTGTTCAGATATCTGCAGGATTTTTGGACAAGGAATCTTGGGGTTTCAAATTGTTTTTATGATTTTTGAAGCATTTTTGAACTTAAATAACTTGAAACATTGTTATAAAACTTATTTTTATCAAGATTCCATGAACAAAAATCTAACAAACATCTCAATAAGGCTTGAAACTATAGAAGGTTCAAGCTTTAATGGAAGTATGAGGAAAATTGAAGAAGATGAAAGTGGATAAAAGAGGAAAGGACAAGAAGATAGTTGAGAAACTTCTTTTAGAAAATACCTAGGATGGTATGTGAGAATATTCCTCAAATCTCTGTCCCTGGAATGGTTCAAATGTGCAGGATTCTTGGCTGCATTTATAGAAAACGACAGTACGCTGCGCACGGCCCCGTGTCGGCTGGACACGGCCCCGTGTGCAGATGGAATCCTGACACATTTTTGTCCGCATTCTGACAAAATCAGAAGGGAATCTTTTGGGTGGACACGGGGGCGTGCTGACCTGGACACGGCCCCGTGTCTAGAAGCTGTCTTAAGGATTTCTTCAAATTTTAAGGAATTTTTCCGGATCGGGTGGTTCCTTACTGGATGGAACAACCCCAAAGTGCCTAAGATACCTTAATTGTTCTAGATTAAGATGAGAACGCAAGAGGTTGTCGGTGAGGGTGATTCCTATGCTATATGTAGGTGGACAAGTCCAACCCTTTCCCGGGCTCTCGTTAAAGAAGGTGTATGTCGAATCGCTCAGGTCTATGTATGCATCAAACGAAGTTGATGGGGAGTCCTTCACGGCACAATCGACACAGGGACGACTATCGCTCAAGTCCTCACTAGAGTTAGAAGTATCATTGGAGACAATGAAGTTGTTTGAATGCGGTCCCAACCTTTCTTCTTGGTTATTGTCTTGGAAAAGATTATTGAAATCTTTCCTAAGTTCTTTTAACCAATTAAAAATTAGATCTTCTAGTTGAAATAATTCATCGAGAAGCATTTCTCCTAGAATATCCGGTTGGGCACATTCGAGGGAGCGATAGGGATTATTTTTACTTTCGCCCCTCTTAAGGATACTAGGAAATGATGGGTCTATATAGTGGGGTTTATAGTTTAGAAAAAAGCATTCTAATTCTTTATGGTTACCACCACATAATTGACACCACATAGTACCATAAGAGTGCCGAAAGTAAAAAGTATCAGTATCACTCATGTTTGTGTCAGAAATTACCAACCGTCGGGATCTTACGGTTCTGTTTTCAGTAACTGAAACTTGGGCACGGGGGCGTGTTGAGTGGGCACGGCCCCGTGTTCAGCTTACTGTCTGACTTAAAACAGGATTGCCAGTTCCAATGATTGGGCACGGGGCGTGTTCAGCGGGCACGGCCCGTGCTGAGTTCTGCAGAAGCTGAAAAATCTAAAAAAAATCCTTAAAAAATATGAAAAATAAGAAAAACGATTAGGCCGTTGATTCCTAACTTTCTTAAAATCCTTGTGTCCCCGGCAGCGGCGCCAAAAACTTGATGCGTGTGAAGTGTTATATATTTTAGGTGTATATTTTAAGCCCCTTTAACACTTATTTTTAGCCAAGTTTTAAATTTATAAAACACGATATTTTACTAACACTAAACACACATATGGGCAAGTGCACCCATCGTGAGCGTAGTATAGTGTTAGCAAGATGCCGAGGTCGTCCAAGGACACAAGAGCTTTTAGTACCGGTTTATCCTCAACGTCTAATCAAAATAAAAAGTTTAGAAAAATGTTTTAAACTAAAAAATAAAAACTAACTAAAATGCTGAAAATAAAAATAAAAATAAAAACAGATAGACAAGATGAATCACTTGGTTCCGACTCGTGTCTAGTGTAACCTTTGATTATTTCCGCACTTTTGCACATAATTAAGAGATTATCTTAGTTATTGTAGTAGGCCCCTCTTTTGAAGGTGACGTTACCCTCACCCCAGTAGTTTGAGTCAGCAAGGATACAATCCTAAAAGGGTGGATTATTGGAAGATAATGAATTAAGTTATTAATGCAATATTATGGTAGGCCCCTCTTTTGGAGGTGACGTTACCCTCGACTAAGTAGTCTGAGTCAGCAGGGATACAGTCCTAAATAGCCGGGTTATAGTATTAATAGTAGTTAACTTATGAGGGGATCAAAGAGTTTGGACCCCCGCCATCCAATACCGTGAAGTATTGAAGGAGGTCCTACTAAATTTGACCCAGGTCCATTGCAGGACCTCTAAACGCTGAACAATGGCAAGACCTTTACCAAACCGTTCCCTTAACCCCCGACCAGGTAGCCAACATACCTCCATATAGACCGTGGAGATATGAATGGTGAAAATCTTTTATTTTATATAGACAGTAAAATAATTTCAAGACACCACGGACAAACGATAAAGAAAGATCACCTTCAACATAAGCAACTAGTTATTAAAGTCATTAATACGAAACCAAATAAAAAGTGCAAAAGATTAGAAATAAAAAGTATTACACTAGACACTTTGTCTTCACCAAGTGATGTAAGAGACTTAGGCAAACATGGCCTTGATTGTCAAGAACTCTTACGATCAATCTTGGATCCCGAGACGACTCACACACTCTACGATGGACAATGGATGATGGTGGTGGATGATGGTGTTATGGTGGTGGTGGGTGGTGGGTGAAGTGTGAGAGAGGTGGTGTGCCAAGGGATGGTTTGAGCTTGAGCCAAGCACATCTATTTATAGGCTGAACAGAAGCTCGGGCACGGCCCCGTGTCCAGTGGGCACGGCCCCGTGTCCAGTGGGCACGGCCCCGTGTCCAGTGGGCACGGCCCCGTGTCCACATCCTTCTCTTTCTTCATTAAATGCAGCTTTGTCTTATTAGTTGACCACGCCCCCGTGTCCGCTGAGCACGACCCTGTGGTGCAGAAGAATCTTTGTACTATGCAGATTTGCTGGATTGTGCGAATCTTATAGTTGACCACGGCCCCGTGTCCGCTGAGCACGGCCCGTGGTGGGCAATAGAAGCTTCTACCACTTTGTCTTTTCTGCTGACACTTGGGCACGCCCCCGTGCTGGCTGAGCACGGGGCGTGTTCAGGCTTCTGATCTCTTGTGTTGCTTGGGAAGATGCTGTCGTGGGGTCGGGCATGTCACATCTTGTTCCTTTTCTTGTATTTATGTCAGATTTTGATGTCTTTTGGCTTCTTTTGTTAATTTGAGCTCATTTAATCCTGAAAATACAAAAGGAAGACAAAAGCACACTTTTTCCAACATTAGTACTAAAAAGGGGTTAGTTTTATGCCTCATTTGATGAAATTTATATGTTAATATTTGAACACATCAAACGCCTAACTAGTCCTATGATAAGTAAAATATGCCTTAACATGTCTAATATTGTTACCAAATCAGTTTAGATACCAAAAGTTATGTTACATATGCTTAAAATGAATTTTGGCGTAAAAAGGGCATTTTGGTAATTTACCTAAGGCATATAAACTACCTATCATACAACTACTTAAACGAAGCGACCATAAGGTATAACCTCGGAAGGTTATTCCCTATATACTATGGTCACCTAATGTGCTTGGTCGGATCCTAATGATCGACCAAATGGGTCGGGTTCGAAAGTATAAGCGATTGATCAGATCGCTTACCTTTACGACCCTAGACAAGCACAAAACTAAAAGTGACGAGCTAAGCATGTTAAAACATGCTTAACTAAGTTAGAAAACAAGTTTGGTATCAAAACAAACGGTTTTGATACCCATAAGTAGTTTGGTTACAAAATACGCAAGAATACGTATTCTGGCCGAAACTACGGCTCGTCACTGAGCCTAGATAACGTGGTAATCAGTAGGTATAGTCACTAGGGACTATAACCATCGTGATCACGCTCACGTTATGAAGTTCAAATGAACTTCGTGTTGACCATAAACTGGTCAACGCAGAAAGTCAACATAGTTCACTTTCGGGCTAGAAAAGCGATAAAAGAACGAAGGAACACTTACAAAGGGTCCCCGCTAGTAAATCTTGATCGAATAGCTCAGGTATGAAGTGTTGGCTTCAACTTAGAGCACTTTTGATCAGATTTGTGAGGAATGAGGTGAAAATATGGTGGGTATTTATAGAATTCTTCGAACCGTTAGGATCGTTTCTTGAATATCGTGCCTTGATCTCACCCGTACACTTGTCGGAATGTTGTGGTAGCTCGTTTTGCCCCCACCACAAGCGTTTGACATGTGGCATTGGCCTTTGGGGTGTTTGAAAGGCTGTTTGCAGCTGTTAATACACTGAATCTGGTCTGGGAGCCTGACGCGGGCCGCGTAAGGTATCACCTTGGGTTTACGCGGGCCGCCTGGCCTGTCTGATCCGCAAATAACTTTCAAAAATGACAGTTTTGGTCCCTGTTGTGTTTTAAGGCCATTTCTGACACGTTTAAGACCCGTTAAGCCAACGTTAATAAACTAAAATGATGCCTAAACATTGTGGACATGAAACATGCTCAAAAATATGTCGGATGTTGGTTCGTTTGGTCGTACGAACGCGATGATCGCTTAATTACGACGGAATGCGCATAAGCGCGAAAAACGATCTAAAATGCGTGACGAATTGATTTTTCTTATGCCAAACACTAAAATAAAATATTTTAGTGCTTACATAAATTTTTGGATGTCCGGAGGTATTCAGAACGTAAGTTATTGTAACACCCTTATTATTATTTAAAGGTTTTCGTATAATTTACGAAAACAAACGAGTAATTATGATTTCAAATACATTGAAAATACGGGTTCATTAAACTTTATTTACAGAATTAAAAACTATACAACATATTATGGGTGAGTTCGTCATTTTACATAACAACGATACAAAGTGCGGAAGCTTATTTCTTGATCGTGTTCGGTTCTTCGTTGTGCTTGATCGTGTTCCGGTGCTAAAATTATACCTGAAACTCATAAAACATGAGTTGGATTAGTCATACGTAACTTAAAACGTATTTAAACGAGTCCGGGAAGCGAAACTGATTAAAATAAAAAATTTTCGCCAAAACAGGGTTTTTTGCGCCACGCGAAGGAACCCAGTTGCTCCCTCGCGCCACGCGAGGGAGACCGTTTTCCAGCAGGTCTGCAGCTCAGTTCAGCTATGCCAGTTTTTACGGAAACGGCCATAACTTCTTCGTTATTGATCCGTTTTACCCGATTCTTTTTCCTACGCGTCCGTAATTTAATCCTCCATCTTATGGAGTTAAAACCCAACATCCAACAAAATAAATTTTTAGACTTTTAAGCCTTCGACTCATCACCTTTTTACCGAATTTTAACCCGTTTATGCATTTTATCAAACAAACATGATTGTTTGATCCCGATTTCACATGAACCTTATAATTTCAATGTTGTCTATCATATTAGGTTCAATTCACAAGTTTATGTATAATCTTAAACTCGTTTATACTTAAATGATTATTTTGACCCGTTAAGGGTATTTAAGCACTTTTCCGCATACATCATACTCGTCTATTTCTAGCATCTTATTTCCACAATATTTATCAAATAATCTTCCACCACAACTATATGTGTGGTGAATTTAATGTAATGTTCTATGTAATCCGAGTTTTATTTCCTCGGATTGTTATTCTACGGTAAGACCCATATAGAGTCGTTTAACCAAAGTCCTACATCTTTCTCCTTCTTGTACCTATTGTAAGCATTTAATTAAGCATAAAACTCATTTCCAAACTACCGTTAAAGGCCATTTGTTCAATTTAGCTTACAAGGGCGTAATGGTCCATTTTACCTTTCATTTATGATGAAGGACCTTCACTACTTATTTGCCCAAATTTGTATGTTAGCTATAATCATATTTATACGTACCTGGCTCAGGACAACAAATAGACCCGGTTTTGTACCTTGCTTTAATTGTCACTCAATCTATGGCGACGCATTTATCCAATTCGCCAATTGATCCTGTTAACATAAGACTTGACCACCGCATTAGTCGGTATTGTCAAATGGTGTTATCACCACCATTTGACCCATTTGGACTATATACCCAACGTTATCTATTTAAATCAAAAACATGGTTTTTGATGTCCAATTCATACATCCATCCCATCCCGGATTATATTACCAAATCCTTTATCTCTTAAACTCTTTTCTTACTAATTCAACCCATTTCGGCTTACGCCATGGGCACGCTTTTAACCTTAATTACATTAGTCGACTCTTGACCAATTTCCATTTTCACCATTTTTCCTCATCATTAGATTACACCACAAAGTAATCTTAACAAAAATCCATATTTCAATATTATCGTTATCGCGATTATTTCGTATAGAATAAACGAGTAATCTACATAAGTGCGAAAATTACACTTACCTCTCATCCGGTTTACGCCTTTCTTCACGCGCTTGATTCGTTTAACCGTTTCTTTCTCAAGCCTCCACCTAGCTTGTTAAGCGTCAAACTATTGCCAACATTTACAAGGTGGTTAGACTAGTCATTTAAAATCACGACCATTCCACCTTACTTATTCTCTATGTCGAAGCTACTATTCGACTTCAAGATTAGTTAACTTAGTTTATTAAAGCTAACTACTTTCAATCACATGATTTATAACATTAAGTTCAAATCAACATGATGATTATAACTCTTCTTGTTTCATATTTCATTTAACTAGCCATATTATTCAAATACGCGTTTCGTTCTAAATTTCAATATTTAGCTTTCTCTTAGGCGTTTTATCAAACACCTAGTGAGCATACTTTTATAAAATTAACAATCAAACTCCATGATTACATATCTTGCCAATTTCAACATCTTTTTACTAAATAATCGTCTAACTCATGGTTAAATGTCAAGATTAAGTTCATAGAGTTCAAATAACACTAGTTTGATAATCATGATTCTAGTGTTCATCATGTTTCTACAAAACCCATTAAACACCTAGATAGTGATCATGAGTTTTACTAACATGCACTCAAATCCCTTAGTTTATTAGCTAGGGTTTATTTCAAATCATGCATACATCCTATTTTCACCCAAATAACCATCATTCAAGATCAATTTTCGAACTTCTAAGGTTCATCAAGAATCTGAGATGGAACAAAATACTGAAATTCGACATACCTTATGATCCCATAAGCTTGGTGATTGTTTTTATGTGTTCATGCATACGATTTGGCTCTGATTCACCCTTCAATTTGGTGAATTTCTTGAAGTTTAGGGTTGAGTTTTGAGAACTCCTTGTGGCTCTGATGAAATCGCAGACACCACATACGTATGTGTAGTTTGTGTTTTTTTTTATTATTAAACTTCATTACATTTGCCCATGTTTAGTCCCTCAAGTTTAGAGATTCATAAATGAAACTATAACTCATAGTTTATTATCTAATTACCCATTACTAACTAGGTTAATTTTTACCTAGTTAACTTAGTGGGTTCCGGGAGTTAAAAACCCGTTTTATTTTAAGTCCCGTTGACTCGGGCTCTTATAAACTAGATTCCTTAATTCTTTGATTCGCTCGTATTTAATTATTAGGATTTCTTATTTAAATCCAATTATTTACCGGGTTATTTTTACTGCTAACGGTACTTTACCCGTCTTTTAGCATTAACAGAGTTTGATTACCAAACCCGTTTTCGGGGTGTTACAGTTATGCGCGAAAATGCAAACTTGTGCACTTTTTGACGCTTTTAGTCCCTGAATGACCCAAAAGTTTATTTTTGCCATACCAAAGCCTTCAAAACTTATTTCTAAGTTATGTAAAGGTTATTTAAGGTATGTTAAGTATATGTTTATGTTCTGGAGTATTTTTCGCATTACACTGATTACGTTTACGCACCAGTTTGCGTATAATTCTCCAGAAAGCGATATAGAGTTTGAAATTGAATAAAAGTCAAAACATGAAAAATGTAAAACATAACCAAACAAACATTGGGATCAAATAAAATTGTTTTATTGATAACTAAATTGTTTACAATGATTACAAGCACAGATGTTACAGTCTCCCCTACTTGTGGAAATTTCGTCCCGAAATTTATTTAGAGGAAACTCGTGGGAAAAGATGCGGATATTTCGCCTTCATTTGATCTTCGCGTTCCCAAGTAAACTCGGGTCCACGTTTAGCTTCCCAGCGAACTTTGACCAAAGGAATGCGCTTGCGTTTGAGCCACTTGACTTCACGTTCCATGATTTCCACTGGCTTCTCAACAAATTTCAGTGTTTTGTCAACACGAATTTCGTCAAGCGGTATGTGGAGGTTCTCGTTAGCTAAACACCTCTTGAGATTGGACACGTGAAAGGTTGGATGAACATTTCCAAGTTCAGGAGGTAACTCAAGTCTGTAGGCTACCTTACCGATTCTTTCGACGATCTTGAATGGTCCAACGTATCTAGGTGCAAGTTTTCCTTTCTATCCAAATCTGATCACACCTTTCCAAGGTGAGACCTTAAGTAATACTCGATCACCGACATGAAATTCCAAAGGCTTGCGATTTGGGTCCGCGTAACTCTTTTGACGGCTTCTAGCTGTCTGAAGGTTATCACGAACTTTCTTAATCTTGTCAGTTGTCTCTAAAATGAGGGCAGGTCCAGTAAGCTGAGCCTTACCAATCTCATTCCAGCAGACTGGTGAACGACATTTTCGACCATAGAGAGCCTCGAAAGGAGCCATTTTGATGCTGGTGTGATAACTGTTGTTGTAGGAGAATTCGATCAACGGAAGATGTGAATCCCAACTACCACCAAAATCGATCACACAAGCTCTAAGCATATCCTCCAGAGTCTGGATTGTTCTTTCAGATTGACCATTCATTTGCGGATGATAAGCTGTGCTCAGATTAAGTTGGGTCCCCATAGCAGATTGCATGGTTCTCCAAAAATGGGAAGTGAAACGAGCATCTCTGTCAGAAATGATGTTCAAAGGAACACCATGTCGAGCTACAATTTCATCCACATAGATTTTAGCAAGCTTGTCAGCAGAAAAATCCTCACGGATTGGCAAGAAATGCGCTGACTTAGTAAGACGGTCAACAACTACCCAGATGGCATCATGACCTTTCTTTGTGCGCGGAAGTTTAGTAATGAGATCCATAGTAATGTTTTCCCATTTCCAAACTGGGATCTCTGGTTGCACCAATAAACCAGAAGGACGCTGATGTTCAGCCTTAACCTTAAGGCAAGTAAGGCATTTTGATACATATAAGGCAATGTCTTTCTTCATACCAGGCCACCAATACTGAATACGAAGATCCTTATACATCTTATCTGAGCCAGGATGAACAGAATAACGAGACTTATGGGCTTCATCCATAAGCAAGGTGCGAAGGTTATCCTGGCTTGGGACCCACAAACGGTCCATGAAGTAATACGATCCATTGTCCTTCAGTTCCAAATCAGGTGTTATGTGATAGGGAAATTCCTTATCCATCAAACCTTGTGAAACACAAGATTGTTGAGCCTGAGAAATGCGTGCTTGGATATCGGATCGAGCTTGAATAACAGATTGAATACGAACACAATGAAGCTTAGTACGTTCCTTACGACTCAATGCATCGGCTACGACATTCGCCTTACCAGGATGGTAGCGAATTTCGCAGTCATAGTCGTTTAGAAGCTCGACCCAACGTCGTTGCCTCATGTTGAGTTCTTTCTGATTGAAGATATGTTGAAGACTTTTGTGGTCCGTGAAAACTACACATTTTGTTCCGTACAAATAGTGTCTCCAGATCTAAAGAGCGAAGACAACTGCACCTAACCCAAGATCATGAGTGGTGTAGTTTTTCTCATGTATCTTCAACTGCCTCGATGCATATGCTATGACTTTGTTCCTTTGCATCAGAACACAGCCAAGTCTCAATTTAGATGCATCGCAATAAACGACGAAATCATCATTGCCCTCAGGCAAAGTCAGAACAGGCGCGTCGCAAAGTTTTTGTTTCAAGTTTTGAAAAGCTTCCTCTTGTTTGAATCCCCAATCAAAGGGCTTGTTCTTCTGAGTTAGAGCAGTTAGAGGAACTGCAATCTTCGAGAAATTTTGAATGAAGCGGCGGTAATAACCCGCTAGACCAAGAAAAGAACGAACCTCAGTAGGAGTAGTAGGTGTATCCCAATCCTTAATCGCACTGATCTTGGAGGGATCTACATGGATACCTTGTTCGTTGATAATATGTCCTAAGAATTGAACCTCTTTAAGCTAGAATTCACACTTGGAGAATTTGGCAAAAAGTTGCTCTTTCTTTAGGAGTTCCAGAGTAAGACGAAGATGTTGCTCATGATCAGCTCGCGTCTTAGAATAAATCAAGATGTCGTCAATAAAAACAATGACGAACTGATTCAAATAAGGCTTGCAGACCCTATTCATTAAGTCCATGAAAACAGCAGGAGCATTAGCCAAACCGAATGGCATGACTGTGAACTCATAATGCCCATAACGAGTGCGGAATGCTGTCTTGGGAATATCTTCTTCATGCACACGAAGTTGATGATATCCCGATCACAGATCAATCTTTGAAAAATAAGAAGCGCCCTGTAACTGATCAAAGAGATCATCGATGCGAGGTAGGGGATATCGATTCTTGATGGTAAGCTTGTTAAGCTCACGATAATCGATACACATTGATGCGTGTGAAGTGTTATATATATTAGGTGTATATTTTAAGCCCCTTTAACACTTATTTTAGCCAAGTTTTAAATTTATAAAACACGATATTTTACTAACACTAAACACACATATGGGCAAGTGCACCCATCGTGAGCGTAGTATAGTGTTGGCAAGATACCGAGGTCGTCCAAGGACACAAGAGCTTTTAGTACCGGTTTATCCTTAACGTCTAATCAAAATAAAAAGTTTAGAAAAAAGGTTTTAAACTAAGAAAAATAAAAACTAACTAAAATGCTGAAAATAAAATAAAAAGAAAAACAGATAGACAAGATGAATCACTTGGTTCCGACTCGTATCTAGTATAACCTTTGATTATTTCCGCACTTTTGCACATGATTAAGAGATTATCTTAGTTATTGTAGTAGGCCCCTCTTTTGAAGGTGACGTTACCCTCACCCCAGTAGTTTGAGTCAGCAAGGATACAATCCTAAAAGGGTGGATTATTGGAAGATAATGAATTAAGTTATTAATGCAGTATTATGGTAGGCCCCTCTTTTGGAGGTGACGTTACCCTCGACTAAGTAGTCTGAGTCAGCAGGGATACAGTCCTAAATAGCTGGGTTATAGTATTAATAGTAGTTAACTTATGAGGGGATCAAAGAGTTTGGACCCCCGCCATCCAATACCGTGAAGTATTGAAGGAAGTCCTACTAAATTTGACCCAGGTCCATGGCAGGACCTCTAAACGCTGAACAATGGCAAGACCTTTACCAAACCGTTCCCTTAACCCCCGACCAGGTAGCCAACATACCTCCATATAGACCGTGGAGATATGAATGGTGAAAATCTTTTATTTTATATAGACAGTAAAATAATTTCAAGACACCACGGACAAACGATAAAGAAAGATCACCTTCAACATAAGCAACTAGTTATTAAAGTCATTAATACGAAACTAAATAAAAAGTGCAAAAGATTAGAAATAAAAAGTATTACACTAGACACTTTGTCTTCACCAAGTGATGTAAGAGACTTAGGCAAACATGGCCTTGATTGTCAAGAACTCTTACGATCAATCTTGGATCCCGAGACGACTCACACACTCTACGATGGACAATGGATGATGGTGGTGGATGATGGTGTTATGGTGGTGGTGGGTGGTGGGTGAAGTGTGAGAGAGGTGGTGTGCCAAGGGATGGTTTGAGCTTGAGCCAAGCACATCTATTTATAGGCTGAACATAAGCTCGGGCACGGCCCCGTGTCCGCTGGATACGGCCCCGTGCCTGTCTGACACTCTCTCTCTCTCTCTTCATTAATTGTAATTCGCAATTACAATTAATGCGCCTGCTGTACTTTCACCACGCCCCCGTGTTCGCTGGACACGGCCCGTGGTGGGCAATAGAAGCTTCTATAGGTTTGTCTTTTCTGCTGCTTCTTGGGCACGACCCCGTGCTGGCTGAGCACGGGGCGTGTTCAGTCTTCTGCCTTCTCTATTTTGCTTGGGAAGATGCCGCTGAAGGGTCGGGCAGTCCACTTATGTTCCTTTTCTTGTATTTATGTTAGATTTAGCTATCTTTTTGCTCCTTTTGTGAACTTGAGCTCATTTAATCCTGAAAATACAAAAGGAAGACAAAAACACTCTTTTTCCAACATTAGTACTTAAAAAGGGTTAGTTTTATGCCTCATTTGATGTAATTTATATGTTGCATTTTACACACATCAAATACCCCCACACTTGAACTTTTGCTTGTCCTCAAGCAAAACTCTTTAATATGTGGCTTACACTCCCAAATGGAATGGGTAGAAGAGAAGGTTTTGGCTTGTCATAGAGTGTTGGGAATCCAAGATCTTTTTGGGTTTTATTTTTATCTATTTACAATCCTATTCGTTATGATTTGTTCAGAACGTTTCATAGGAGAAATTACTTATTTGGGCATAACATGCCTTTTTAAAATTCCATTTATATACAAGTTCACATACCTCATGGGAGAAATCACTCACACTCGGCCGAAGGTGTATTTTTAGTGAATCACTCGAGAGCGGCATGGAACTTACTCTTACCATAGGCTTGCCAAGCAATCAATCATCCTCCTTTTTAACTTTTATACCTTTGTAAATATCAAGAGGACTTTGCGGGTGAAGGGTTAGGCTTGGGTTAAAGGTAGGTGGTTGGGTTAGTGGTTAGTAGAAAGGGCGAAAAAGCGTAACAAGCGTCGGCTTTCGAAAGACTTTTTATTTTTGCAATATTTTTTTTTCTTGATGAAGCCAGTATTCAAACAAAGTTATTTTTGATGAACTTGCTTGTTTATTTATTTTGCTTCATCATCAACACATTTTTTTTTTGAAAAGTCATACGAAAAACCGAGCTTGTTACTAAAACAAAGGGTGAAAAATAAAAAGGGTTTAGGTGGGTGAAAAGGTGTTTGGTTTGGGTTAAGAAATGAAAAGGTTTAGGCTCAAAGGGGTTAACTAGGGGGATTTTGGGTAGGTGGTAAGAAAAAGAAAAATAATGGTGTAGAAATAAAAAGGGTTAGTCCTAATGCCTCCATCATTTACTTACTCGGGTTTAAGTTGGTAAGGACCGGGAATGTATCGTCGTGGCAAGTTCTAGAGTTGTAAGAACCGAGCGGCTATTCACACAAGAAACGAAAAATGAACATTTAATTTAAAGATATATATTTGTATGCTCAATAAAGGCTCAAAACTCACTTTTGTGGGAATGGGCTTTTATGTGTTCAAGTATATATAATTAAATTTTAACTAAGCTTGTCATGCCTTTTCATAATTTTCTTATGTTGGTTCTTTTTATCACGACGCTATCGGTTGTAAATTTGTAAAAATATAACCTTTTTAGAATTTTGAAATTCCCAAATTAAACCTAGACAAGTAAAAAAAATGAAAATGATTAGCGGTTCCAATAGAGTTTTGTGTAAGGCTTGTTATTAGGACTTGCAAGATTCAAGGTTTTAGCATCCCCCCCACACTTAAATTACACATTGTCCTCAATGTGTCCCAAAAATAAGTTTCTAGGCTGATTAAATGTGTAAAAATGGGTTAAAAACAAGATTTTATGGTACTGGGTAGCTGAACACGGGGTGGTGTTGGCTGAGCACGGCCCAGTGTCCAGACTGCCAGTACCAAAAGTAAACAGAAGGCTGGGCACGGGGGCGTGTCCAGTGAGCACGGCCTCGTGTCCAGGTACCTGAACTGGGCATTTTCTACAGAACCTTGGGCACGGGGCGTGTTGGGGTGAGCACGGCCCCATGCTGAACTTGCTGTAATGAAGAAAAATCGTAGGGAGGCTCTGTTTTTGTGTATGGGGTGTTGGTTCAAGCTTCCCTTATCATCCTTCACCATCCCGAGTGTGTTTTATTCCTGAAAAATAAAAACTAAACTAGAAAACATAAATGTTAATCTAAACTAAACTACGGATAGTTCCGCGGAATGCCTCCGTGGTGCGCCACGTTTATAAGGGTCCTTGGCTAGACCCACTTTATCAGGTGGTTCTGGCTCATCTTCAATTAGGGGGTCGTCATTGCCGAATGGATATTTCATTGATCGCTCAAGATCGACACTCTTTTTAAATGCCCCTAATTGAAGAGGTAGATTGTTGAACATCCGGTTTTTCAAAGCTTCGTGAGTTTTTACAAATGGTCATCCCAACACTAGAGGAGCGTCATCGAGGATGACAAAGTCGGTCGGGATTACCGTCTGATTTGTTTGAACCAAGACATCCTCAACTATACCGATTGATTTTATTACTTTCCGATTGGATAGAAAAATGGGTATTTGAAGTGGAGAAAAATCACTAATACTTAATTTTTCGAAAATGTAGTTAGGCATTATGTTAACACAAAGATCTTTATCGATTGTGACATTACTAATAAACGAATTTTGAAAGAAACATGGAACCGGTGTAATGTTAATTTCAAATGGGTCTTCTTTTATTAGCGAAGTTTGATCATTAGTTAACTTAACACTTACCGTTTCGTTAATTTTAGTGTTAGTGTTTAACACTTTTAAAAACTTAGCATGAGTGGGTACTAAACAATGATTTTCAAAAGAAGGTGACAAGAGATTAATTTCTTCAAAATTAGACTCTTCTTGAATTTTAACGTTGTCGGACTCACCTTTTCCGTTGTTTAACTCATGTGTCGGTTTTTCACTTATTTGTTCTTCCATTTTTACCCTTTCAGTTATCTCTTCCTTTTTTAATTCTTCTCTTGCGTGGGACTCCTCTTCCCTTGCGCGAGCTTCTTTTATACATCGATCGATAACTCTAATGTGTTCTAATATCCTATCGGTCACTTCGGTTATAGAAAAAGAATCGGTATTTTCTAAGCTTGAATCCGGTTGTTCGACCCTTTGTTCCTCATAATACCCATATGAAGTCGATGGTTCGCACCATTGTTCTTCATTGTAAGCATATGATGGATAAGGTTCGTAATTTTGTTCTTCATAATACTCGTATGAGGTGGGTTGTTCACGCCATGATTCCTCATAATAAGCATGCGAAGGTGGTGGCTCATATCTTGGTTCCTCAAAGTATGAGTATGAAGGCTCATACCTTGGTTCATCAAAATATGAGTATGAGGGAGGAGGTTCATACCTTTGGTCTTCATATGATGTGTATGAAGTTGATGGCTCGTACCTGGGTTCCTCATAGTAGGTGTATGAATTGGGTGGTTGATATGAGTGATTACATTGAACCGAGCGTGCGTTACGACAATTAGTGCAATAATTACCCCTATAATCATCCTCCTCATAGGTGTAGTTGTAACCTCCTGAGTATTGATCCATAAGAATCACTCAGCAGACCACAACCGAGTCTCGAGATCAGAAAACAAAAATAAAAACGGAAACAGAGGCTGGACACGACCCCGTGTTCAGTGGACACGGCCCCGTGTTCAGTGGACACGACCCCGTGTTCAGGATATGTATCTGGGCGTTTTAATTAAATTTACTGATTTCGTTGAGCACGGGGTGTGTTCAGTGAGCACGGCCCGTGTTCAAGCTTCTGTTACTGTGTGTTTTATGAAAAATATGCAGCACGGCCCCGTGTTCAGCGAGCACGGCCCGTGTTCAACCTACTGTAAATGCAAAACTAAACTAAAATGCAGAAAAATGTGGGCCCGTTTTGAAAAGGTTTTGAAAAACTGATTAGGCCGTCGATTTTAAGCTTTCCTAAAATCCTTGTGTCCCCGACAACGGCGCCAAAAACTTGATGCGTGTGAAGTGTTATATATATTAGGTGTATATTTTAAGCCCCTTTAACACTTATTTTAGCCAAGTTTTAAATTTATAAAACACGATATTTTACTAACACTAAACACACATATGAGCAAGTGCACCCATCGTGAGCGTAGTATAGTGTTGGCAAGATACCGAGGTCATCCAAGGACACAAGAGCTTTTAGTACCGGTTTATCCTCAACGTCTAATCAAAATAAAAAGTTTAGAAAAAAGGTTTTAAACTAAGAAAAATAAAAACTAACTAAAATGCTAAAAATAAAATAAAAAGAAAAACAGATAGACAAGATGAATCACTTGGTTCCGACTCGTATCTAGTATAACCTTTGATTATTTCCGCACTTTTGCACATGATTAAGAGATTATCTTAGTTATTGTAGTAGGCCCCTCTTTTGAAGGTGACGTTACCCTCACCCCAGTAGTTTGAGTCAGCAAGGATACAATCCTAAAAGGGTGGATTATTGGAAGATAATGAATTAAGTTATTAATGCAGTATTATGGTAGGCCCCTCTTTTGGAGGTGACGTTACCCTCGACTAAGTAGTCTGAGTCAGCAGGGATACAGTCCTAAATAGCCGAGTTATAGTATTAATAGTAGTTAACTTATGAGGGGATCAAAGAGTTTGGACCCCCGCCATCCAATACCGTGAAGTATTGAAGGAAGTCCTACTAAATTTGACCCAGGTCCATTGCAGGACCTCTAAACGCTGAACAATGGCAAGACCTTTACCAAACCGTTCCCTTAACCCCCGACCAGGTAGCCAACATACCTCCATATAGACCGTGGAGATATGAATGGTGAAAATCTTTTATTTTATATAGACAGTAAAATAATTTCAAGACACCACGGACAAACGATAAAGAAAGATCACCTTCAACATAAGCAACTAGTTATTAAAGTCATTAATACGAAACTAAATAAAAAGTGCAAAAGATTAGAAATAAAAAGTATTACACTAGACACTTTGTCTTCACCAAGTGATGTAAGAGACTTAGGCAAACATGGCCTTGATTGTCAAGAACTCTTACGATCAATCTTGGATCCCGAGACGACTCACACACTCTACGATGGACAATGGATGATGGTGTTATGGTGGTGGTGGGTGAAGTGTGAGAGAGGTGGTGTGCCAAGGGATGAGTTGAAATGAAACCAAGCACTCCTATTTATAGGCTGAACAGAAGGCTGGGCACGGCCCCGTGTCCGCTGGACACGGCCCCGTTCCTGTCTGACACTCTCTCTCTTCATTAATTGTAAGTCGCAATTACAATTAATGCGCCTGCTGTACTTTCGCCACGCCCCCGTGTTCGCTGGACACGGCCCGTGGTGGGCAATAGAAGCTTCTATAGGTTTGTCTTTTCTGCTGCTTCTTGGGCACGGCCCCGTGCTGGCTGAGCACGGGGCGTTTTCAGTCTTCTGCCTTCTCTATTTTGCTTTGGAAGATGCCGCTGAAGGGTCGGGCAGTCCACTTATGTTCCTTTTCTTGTATTTATGTTAGATTTAGCTGTCTTTTTGCTCCTTTTGTGAATTTGAGCTCATTTAATCCTGAAAATACAAAAGGAAGACAAAAACACTCTTTTTCCAACATTAGTACTTAAAAAGGGTTAGTTTTATGCCTCATTTGATGTAATTTATATGTTGCATTTTACACACATCACACATCCTAAAAGATCCATCCTTCTTCTTAAAAAAAAAAAAGAACGGGAGCACCCCAAGGTGAAAAGCTAGGACGGATAAAACCTTTGTCAGAGAGCTCCTGAAGCTGCTTAGCCAACTCTTGCATCTCAGACGGTGCAAGACGATATGGAGCTCTGGCAATGGGATTTGCACCAGGTACGAGATCAATACGGAACTCGACTTGGCGGGCTGGAGGTAGACCAGGTAAATCTTCAGGGAATACTTCAGAATAATCCTGAACAATAGGAATATCTTGAATAGACTTACCCTTGCCTTTATCTGCTGTAACATGTGCCAAGAAGGCCACATAGTTCTTTCGCAGATACTTCCGAGCTTTAAAACAAGACATGAGTTTGAGACCACCAGCAGGTTTCTCACCATGAACCTGTAGGATCTCACCGGTCGGAAGCGGCACACGAACAATCTTCTCAAAACAAACTACCTCTGCGCGATGCTTGGCTAACCAATCCATACCCACAATAAAGTCGAAGCTTCCAAGTTGCATAGGCGTGAGGTCAATAGGGAAAAGATGGTCGTTAAGGTTCAACTGGCAGTTGCGAAGAACAGAATCAAGAATAATGGGTTCACCACTAGCAACCTCTACTGTCAAAGGTTTACCTAGTTTCGTTCTAGACACTCGAAGTAATGGCTCAAAAGATAAATACACAAAACTCTTATCGGCACCCGAATCAAAAAGAACAGATGCAGGCTGATTATTAATAAAGAACGTACCGTTCATCACTTCATTGTCTGCTTGTGCCTCTTGTGCGTTCATGTTGAAGACTCGACCTCGAGCCTGAGCCTGATTCTGATTTGGATTCTGATTCTGGTTGGCTAGCCTTGGGCACCGGTTTCTGTAGTGGGTCAGATCCCCACAATTGTAGCACGAACCAGGAGGAAAATGAGGTCGTGCAGCTTGACCTTGTTGCTGAGCAAGAGGCTGAGCAACTTGTTGGGCTTGGTTCTGAACTGCCTGGTTCTGGTTAACAGGGATGCGACAAGTAGCGGCAAGATGACCAATTCTCCCACAGTTAGTGCAATGACGACATTGGAGATGTGGTAGGTGATGGCCGTTACACCTGTTGCACAAAGGTGCATTGCCAAGATAAGGCCTCTTGGCTAGTGGTTGCGCAGGCTGATTTGGTGCAGCTTGAGCCTGTGCAGTAACGGCATAGTTTTGGGAAGCCTTTCGCTTCCTAGACCCATTTGAGGAACCAGAATTCTTTCCCTTCTTGTTTTGACCTTTCTTGCTATCTTCTTTGTCAGACGCCTGCTTCTTACCCTTGTCACCCTTTTTGTGCAGCTTCCCCTTTCGAACCTGCGACTCAGTCAATGTTGCTGCTAACTCGATCGCCTGACGGAGTGTGGCAGGGTTACTACCAGTAATGATGTCTTGCACTGAGTCAGGGAGGTCGTCGATGTATCTTTCGATAGCCTTGTCGAGTGGGGTAACCATTGTTGGGCAAAGCAGGCTCAACTCCTCAAATCTATCAGTATATGCCCTGTGCTCGCCACTGTCTTGTTTCAAGTCATCAAACTCTTTCTCCAAAGCTCGCTGTTCATGACGAGGACAGAACTCCCTCATCATAAGGGCCCTAAGTTCAGCCCAAGTTTGTGCTAGAGCAACTTCTGCACCCCTGTCTCTCATAACCCCGTTCCACCATGTGAGAGCCCTCTTCTGAAACACACTCGAAGAAAACTCGACCTTGCGATTGTCAGGACACTGCACGTGGCAGAAGGTATTCTCAATGCTCTCGAACCATTGAAGAAGCCCAGTCGCTCCCTCAGAACCACTAAACTTGAGTGGTTTAGCCGAGTTAAAATCCTTGAATTTGCATGGAGCATTGTTGTTATTGTTGGCTTGGTTCCATTGAGCAAAGAGGTTTGGGAATTGAGCAGCCATTTGCTGCGCAATAATTTCTGCCAGTTCGGCAGTCGCTATCTGGTTTTCGCGTCGAGGAGGCATTCTAAAAGAGGAAACATGAAAGGAAACGAGTGAGATGATTGGATGAGGAGAATGAGATGAAACAAAATCAAAAGCAAAGATGGTGGTCATTTGTCCGCATCACAAAGCAAACAAACGACACATAGTGACTAATCAAGGTAAATGGGTCAAAATAATGTATCGCGAAGACATGCTCGCCTATAAGTGAACACTCACCCCAAGAGTTCCCAGGTAAGAGTGACTGGTCCGATTATGTGGATTTGTACGAACACTCTAGCCTTAGACAGAAAACCCAGGGTACAGGCATTCACTCTTCTAGTTTGCACGTGTTCACATTATTTAAAACCCAAAACCTTGACGAGATTTTGAAAACTCAAAGGGGTTCAAAACCATATAACAGAGGGTTCTAAACCTTACAATAGAGGGTTCAAAACCTTGTAATAAATCATCCAAAAACAGATGATTGTTTTTCAAAAATCGTTTCGGAAAAATTTGGTTTTGGTTTTGATAATCACCTAAGGATAGGTGATGTGCATGTTTTAAGATCTAAACACAAGATAACTTGTGTTAGGGTCCTAGAAAGGTTATAGTCTAGGTCAAAGCATTACTAATAACCTAATTCCTTATAACCATTGGCTCTGATACCAACTCTTCTGTCACACCCCGACCACGTAGAGCATACAAAACGTGGCGGAAACGTCAGGGAGTGTTGTAACAGAATTAATTGTTTCATAACCATGGCATTCAAAGTTGTACTTTATTTATCAACATAAGAGTTACATTGTCTTAAACAGGAAATAAAGAGTTCAGAACATAATTAAACTAAGTCTATCTTCATTTTATGTCTCTAAGGCACAGGTCCGCCCTAGTGTCATGATCATCATCCTACGCAAAATCTCCTGAAAACACATGTGAAAATAGGTACGTCAGCATAAAAATGCCTGTGAGATACATAGGTTTTGTAAAAATAGGATTCATGACTTAAGTTTAAGAAAAGTTGTTTAGTAAAAGTCAGTCATAAACCTTGTAAATTGTTTTGTTTTGTAAGTCATTTAAAAAGCGATAAGATCAAATGATATGTATAAATAAAAGAATAATACATGGTTAAATGAATAACCAAGTAAAATGAGTTGTATAAAATAAGTTGTTTGTAAAGCAATGTCTTGTGAAAGATATGTTGTTTGTAAAATATGCCTTAACATGTCTAATATTGTTACCAAATCAGTTTAGATACCAAAAGTTATGTTACATATGCTTAAAATGAATTTTGGCGTAAAAAGGGCATTTTGGTAATTTACCTAAGGCATATAAACTACCTATCATACAACTACTTAAACGAAGCGACCATAAGGTATAACCTCGGAAGGTTATTCCCTATATACTATGGTCACCTAATGTGCTTGGTCGGATCCTAATGATCGACCAAATGGGTCGGGTTCGAAAGTATAAGCGATTGATCAGATCGCTTACCTTTACGACCCTAGACAAGCACAAAACTAAAAGTGACGAGCTAAGCATGTTAAAACATGCTTAACTAAGTTAGAAAACACGTTTGGTATCAAAACAAACGGTTTTGATACCCATAAGTAGTTTGGTTACAAAATACGCAAGAATACGTATTCTGGCCGAAACTACGGCTCGTCACTGAGCCTAGATAACGTGGTAATCAGTAGGTATAGTCACTAGGGACTATAACCATCGTGATCACGCTCACGTTATGAAGTTCAAATGAACTTCGTGTTGACCATAAACTGGTCAACGCAGAAAGTCAAACATAGTTCGACTTTCGGGCTAGAAAAGCGATAAAAGAACGAAGGAACACTTACAAAGGGTCCCCGCTAGTAAATCTTGATCGAATAGCTCAGGTATGAAGTGTTGGCTTCAACTTAGAGCACTTTTGATCAGATTTGTGAGGAATGAGGTGAAAATGTGGTGGGTGTTTATAGAATTCTTCGAACCGTTAGGATCGTTTCTTGAATATCGTGCCTTGATCTCACCCGTACACTTGTCGGAATGTTGTGGTAGCTCATTTTGCCCCCACCACAAGAGTTTGACATGTGGCATTGGCCTTTGGGGTGTTTGAAAGGCTATTTGCAGCTGTTAATACACTGAATCTGGTCTGGGAGCCTGACGCGGGCCGCGTAAGGTATCACCTTGGGTTTACGCGGGCCGCCTGGCCTGTCTGATCCGCAAATGACTTTAAGAAATGACAGTTTTGGTCCCTGTTGTGTTTTAAGGCCATTTCCAACACGTTTAAGACCCGTTAAGCCAACGTTAAGGCCCTAAAATGATGCCTAAACATTGTGGACATGAAACATGCTCAAAAATATGTCGGATGTTGGTTCGTTTGGTCGTACGAACGCGATGTTCGCTTAATTACGACGGAATGCGCATAAGCCCGAAAAACGATCTAAAATGCGTGACGAATGGATTTTTCTTATGCCAAACACTAAAATAAAATATTTTAGTGCTTACATAAATTTTTGGATGTCCGGAGGTATTCAGAACGTAAGTTATGCGCGAAAATGCAAACTTGTGTACTTTTTGACGCTTTTAGTCCCTGAATGACCCAAAAGTTTATTTTTGCCATACCAAAGCCTTCAAAACTTATTTCTAAGTTATGTAAAGGTTATTTAAGGTATGTTAAGTATATGTTGATGTTCCGGAGTATTTGTCGCATTAAACTGATTACGTTTACGCACCAGGTTGCGTATAATTCTCCAGAAAACGATATAGAGTTTGAAATTGAATAAAAGTCAAAACATGAAAAATGTAAAACACAACCAAACAAACATTGGGATCAAATAACATTGTTTTATTGATAACTGAATTGTTTACAATGATTACAAGCACAGATGTTACAGCCGAGGCGTTGAAGGAAGAAAACTATAAAGCTGAGTATTTACGGGGTATGGAGAAACGACTCGAGAAGAGGTCAGATGGCATTTACTATTTCATGGAGTGGATATGGATTCTGTTGTTTGGTAACCTTAGAGAACTTGTGATGGACGAAGCGCACAAGTCTCGATACTCTGTTCACCCAGGTTCGGATAAGATGTATCAGGACCTCAAAGTCATGTATTGGTGGCCGAAGATGAAAGCTCACATTGCAACGTATGTTAGTAAATGCTTGACGTGTTCAAAAGTTAAACTGGAATACCAGAAACCGTCTGGATTGCTGCAACAACCAGAAATACACATGTGGAAGTGGGAGCAGATCACAATGGATTTCGTCACAGGTTTGCCGAGAACTCAAAGCGGGAACGATACAATTTGGGTGATTGTGGATCGTCTCACGAAGTCAGCACACTTTCTGGCAATCAAGGAAACAGATAAGTTCTCACAACTAGTTGTTGTCTACCTAAAGGAAGTGGTTTCTAGGCATGGGGTGCCGACATCTATTATCTCTGACTGTGACCCGCGTTTCATCTCAGATTTGTGGCAGTCGATGCACAAATCATTCGGTTCGCATCTTGATATGAGCACTGCTTATCACCCGCAGACGGATGGTCAAAGTGAGCGAACCATCCAGACACTTGAAGATATGTTGCGAGCATGCGTGATTGACTTTGGCAAGGGTTGGGAGAAACACTTGCCTTTGATAGAGTTTTCTTACAACAATAGCTACCATACCAGTATTCAAGCAGCTCCATTCAAAGCATTGTACGGACGAAAGTGTCGTTCACCTCTCTGTTGGGCTGAGGTGGGTGACAGCCAGGCCACGGGCCCTGAACTTGTGTTGGAAACTTCAGAAAAGATTGTTCAGATCAGGAATCGGATGGCAGCAGCGCGCGACCGTCAGAAAGGCTACGCTGATAAGCGTAGGAAACTCTTGGAATTCGCAGTTGGTGATCGTGTTATGTTAAAGGTCTCACCCTGGAAGGGTGTGGTGCGTTTTGGGAAACGCGGCAAGCTTAACCCTCGTTATGTTGGGCCATTTAAAATTCTGGAACGAATCGGTAAGGTGGCATACAAGCTCGAGTTACCCGCTGAGTTGGGTAACGTCCACGATGTTTTCCATGTTTCACAGTTGAAGAAGTGTTTGTCTGATGAAACACTTGTGGTACCGTTTCAAGAGCTCAAAATTGATGATAAGTTACAATTTATAGAAGAACCAATAGAAATTATGGACCGGGAGGTCAAGGTCCGTAAGCACAGCCATATTCCGATAGTGAGAGTTCATTGGAACTTAAGACGTGGACCGGAGTTCACATGGGAACGCGAGGATCAGATGAAGCTCAGGTACCCACATTTATTCCCAGAGGACAAGTCCAAGCCTGGTAGACCTAAACCTAATGCAACTAGTGAATTTCGGGACGAAATTCCCAATCAAGTTGGGGATGATGTGGCACATGCGGAAAATACACCGATATCCTGACTTGACGTCGTGCATTGTGGATTGCTTATCAAATTTCGGGACAAAATTTCTTTCAAGTTGGGGATGATGTGACAATCTGAGATTTCAAGTCCCTTCATTTATGTATCTATTGTGTATTGTGGATTGCTTTTCAAATTTCGAGACGAAATTTTTTTCAAGTTGGGGATGATGTGACAATCCGAGATTTCAAGTCCCTTCATTTATGTATCTATTGTGTAACAATTCTGTTTTGATAAAGTGTGTTGTGTTGATTATTGAATTGTTATGATTTGGGAATGAACAAAGTAAACTGATTACATTTAAAACCCTAAACGATGAAACTTAGGAGTTTCGCCGCAACACAATCCCGACGAAACATGGAGTTTCGTCATTATCTTGATCGACGAAACTAGGGGGTTTCGCCAAGGGGGTTTCATCTAGGTGAGTTTCGCCATGATGGGTTTCGGCCCAGGTGAAGCCCAAGTATGTCTCAGTTATATTTATTCATAGAACGTTAGTTATCAAACCCTAGTATACCCTTTCTTGTGAGGCGACAGTTCTGAGTTATTGAGACTCTCCCTCGCGCTTAACCGCAATCATTGTTCATCTTCCCTCTCGAAGCTAGTTCCAATCTCATCTTACATTCGGTTAGTATGCGTACACCCGACTCGATTTGCTTGATGCACTGACTGATAATTGTTGTGATGGATGTAAACCATTGTGAATATAGGGTTTTGTTAGAAACTGTACATTCATATTGTATTGATTAGGGTTTGAAGTGTCATATAATAATGAACCAGTAGGCCTATGTGAGCATCAAATGCGATTATGTTACGATTGTATGGATTGTAGGAAAGTTTTGTAAATTGTTATGCATAGGGTGCGAGTTTAATGTACGATGATTTACTGTTACGCCTTGAATGCATGATTGCACATATCTAGAATACATGTTTAGCATTGAAGCTATTGTTAGATCTGTCTGTTTCTTGATGTAACTGATAGCATACGGTTGAATGAAAGAAACGACAACTGGTTGGCTAGGGTTGTGACGAAACCCTAGGAACTTTCGCAACACTTCGTCACGACGAAACTCTAGAGGTTTTGCCACCTTGAATGTCGACGAAACTCTAGAGGTTTCGCCACCTGCCATATCGACGAAACTCCCTAGAGTTTCGCCATGGGAAGTTTCGTCGCTTAAGTGTTTGGTCCATAACAGACTGTAGTGTTCATGTACAATAAACTGGAATGATTATTACCCACTTATTAATGATGTTGATCATTATTGAGGAAAATATGTATTTGCATATGAAACATACATATGATCTGCGAACTTGATTGAGATATATAACTGTTATGTGTTACTTGGAAACTGATGTTCGAATACATATCATGACTACAATTTATACGTGAACATTGAGAGTGTGAAACTGATTATGCGTACGTGAATATCATAGGCTGTGACTGTTTAAGTGTGAACGAGTAATTAATCAAACCGAGCAAACCAAGGTGAGTTCACTGCTCTTTTTCCAAGCATGCATCCCGGGGAGGGATATCGGGTAACGTTCCGGGGAGGATTGTCAGGTTATTGGGATGTTTGTTATTATTACTCAGTTTCTATCATATAAGACCCCTTACATTTACCGATAGTTGCCGGGGAGGCAACGAGGTTATTAGTTGATAGCGCTATTAGGATTGGCACCCTCACACCGTACCGGGGAGGACGGGCGTGAACTAATTACCTTGACCACTTGACCAATGCTTTGATAGAGGCATTGGGGTTGGGCAAATACATCTTGTAGCCATTTGCGGTAATCGAGTTAATAACAACATCAAATCAAAACATTGAACTGCGTTATACTCATATCTGGTAACTAAACACGTCAACAAAACTTTGAACTCACCAGGGTCGTCTGACACACTTGTCTGCATGCTTGCAGGTCGTTAGATTCTTGATATGGGCTTGCTATCTGGGAGAGCTGGAGTAGTCATGGATCAAGACTTTTGGATATTTAATACATTGGTTTTGAACACTTATTTTGCAACAGTTGTTTAACAATTTACCTTATGCTTCCGCTGAATGTTTTCTTTGGTTTTAACTCATGACTTGAATTTATCTTATGCAAAGAAACGAATGTTTTATTTAATATTTATTATTGGTTCGATATGATTGGTGGCTTGGATCCTGGTACGTCACACGTCCCGCGGTGTTTCCGCATGTGGTATTTTGGGGGTGTGACAGTTTGGTATCAGAGCCACTGGTTATAGTGAACTAGGTTTTAAAACGTTTTTATAAAACCAGACTATAACCGAATAACTTCGAAAATCGACCATGACACTCAGCTCCAGATTGCAAGGTTCGTCTTCTGTTTACTTTATGCGTTACTTGTTTAGTAGTCACACACTCACAGCTTGTCTGAAACGATATATTAGATACTATGGTGATTTGATAGTGTGACACTACTTTTCGACTTTTGTGATTCGTAATCCTATAGTACCTTCTGTTTTGCTATTGAATGCGGGGGAAACTTTTAGCACAAGTTAAGAGGCACTGAGATGAGCATGCAAATTGCCTTATTATTATGGGTGCACACATAATAATAACGTAAGGTGCATGTAAGTCCCAGTGAGGCTTAACGAGTGTGAGAAGGGTTCTGCCCTATTATGTGTAAACTTGGTAGCTCGTAGATTTCAACGTGATACTTGACTTTTACCTCATCTCGACTCTTAAATTAGTTCCCTCTCCTTATATAGAATCATGAGTGGACGAGGTCATGGGCGTGGTCACATCGCAATGACCCAAGCTGAGCTGACAAACTTAATCAACACACGTGTGGCTGAGGCTTTGGCAGCCTACCAAGCCGGTACAATATGTGCCAATTACCTTTTGTTCTTGTGTCGCGTACACAACTCTTACCCCTTGTAATGTATTTTCTTTCGTCCATTAGGTCAACAAGCGCAAAACCAAAACAATCCACCTGCTTGTACGTTCAAGATGTTCATGGATTGTAAGCCACAGACCTTCAGTGTGACTGAAGGGGCTATAGGACTCCTGCGATGGTTTGAGAAGGCAGAATCGGTATTTGCAATGTGTAACTGTCCTGCTGGGGACAGGGTGAAGTATGCTACAGGCACGCTCGAGGATGGTGCCCTGACATGGTAGAATGCCCAGGTTCAGATGTTGGGCATCGAGGCGGCAAATGCCTCTACTTGGGATGATTTTAAGGAGTTGATAAGGGAGGAGTATTGCCCTCGGGATGAGATTCAGAAGCTAGAGAATGAGTATTATGATCTGAATATGGTGGGATCGGAGATTGAAGCATACGTGAAACGGTCAAATGAGTTAGCTATCATGTGCCCGAACTTGTCCCGACCTCCGCACCGGAGAATAGAACTGTTCATCAAGGGATTAGCTCCACGAGTGAAGGGTTTGGTTACTGCAGCGAACCTCAACAACTTACCTCAGATTGTCCGTTTGGCTCACAAGATCACCGATCAGGAGGTGGAGAGTGGCTCGCTGCCACCGCGTGTTTCTGCCACTACTACTACTACTGCCGCAACCACAGCTACCACACCCGCAAGTGATAACAAGCGCAAGTGGAATGATAATGACAAAGCAACCAGTGCGAGTCAGTCTCAGAAAAGGCCTGACAACAGCAACAACCGCAGTTTCAGTTAGTCATCCTCAGTTAACCAAGGCCATGGCAGCAATCAGAATCAGGGCTCCTATGTTGGGAAAAAGCCACAGTGCAACAAGTGTGGTTATCATCACTATGGGCAATGTGCCCGGGCTTGCTGTAGGTGTGAGAAAGTGGGCCATGAGGCCAAGGACTGTAGAGCCCCACAGCCAAAGCAGCAGCAGCAGCAAAATCAGCAGTATCAGCGACAGCAAAGGCAACAACCCCAGTAGAACCAAGGCTTTAAGAAGGGGTGTTTCCAGTGTGGGGATGAGGGCCACTTTAAGCGGGATTGCCCTCAGTTGAATCAGAATGTTAACGACAACAACAACCGCCATAACAACAACAATGCTGGAAACAACAACAACAATGCTAGAAACAACAACAACAACAACGACGACGACAACGGGGTCAATGGTGCTCGTGGAAGGGTATTCACGATCGGTGCTAGTAATGCTAGGAACGACGACAATGTCGTGACTGGTACGTTTTCTGTGAATAATCTTATTGCTTCTGTGTTATTTGATTCCGGTGCCGATTGGAGTTATGTGTCTCTAGAGTTCAGTCAACGATTAGGGTTAGCCCCAACACCTTTAGAGGTTAAGCATGTAGTAGAATTAGCCGATGGTAAAACGATAGAAGCTTCGCATGTTCTTTTTGGGTGTAAACTAGACCTCGTGGGTCAAGTGTTTGATATTGATCTCCTTCCTGTTAACCTCGGTAGCTTTGATATTGTGGTTGGTATGGATTGGTTGTCTAAACACCAAGCTGAGATTCTGTGTAAGGAGAAGATTGTACGTATCCCTCTCCCTGGTGGAGAGTCATTACCGGTTCAAGGGCATCGTAGTGGGACGATGGTTGGTATTATCTCGGCTATGCAAGCGCAGAAATGTCTACGAAAGGGGTATCCTGCAATTCTAGCACTAGTTACTGATACTCCATCGGAAGAGAGAAAGATCGAGGATCTGCCTGTTGTACGTGAATTTGTCGATGTATTTCCTGAGGAACTTCTTGGATTACCTCCTCACCGTCAAGTGGAATTTCAGATTGATCTTGCACCAGGAGCAGCCCCGATAGCTCGTGCTCCTTACCGTTTAGCACCTGGAGAATTGCAGGAGTTGTCTAATCAACTGCAAGAGTTACTCGATAGGGACTTCATTCGACCCAGTTCTTCGCCTTGAGGAGCCCCAGTTTTGTTTGTAAAGAAGAAAGACGGGTCCTTTTGCATGTGTATTGATTATCGGGAACTCAACAAGGTGACTGTCAAGAACCGTTATCCATTGCCGCGCATCGACGACTTGTTTGACCAGTTGCAAGGGTCAAGTTTTTATTCGAAGATCGACCTAAGATCGGGGTATCATCAGGTGAGAATCCGAGAGGAGGATGTTCCAAAAACGGCTTTTCAAACGCGGTATGGGCATTATGAGTTTTTAGTTATGTCGTTTGGGTTGACTAACGCGCCAGCGGTCTTCATGGATCTCATGAACCACGTATGCAAACCATACCTCGACGATTTCGTTATTGTATTCATCGAAGACATTTTGATCTACTCGAAGAGCAAGGAAGATCACGAGCGGCACTTACGTCTTATTTTGGAGCTCCTGAGGAAGGAGCAGCTCTATGCAAAGTTTTCTAAGTGTGACTTCTGGATTCGGGAGGTACACTTTCTTGGGCACATTGTTAATGAATTGGGGATACACGTGGATCCTGCAAAGGGTGATGCTGTTAGAAATTGGGCGGCACCAAAGAATCCTTCGGAGGTGCGACAATTTCTTGGTCTCGCTGGGTATTATCGAAGATTTATCAAAGACTTTTCGAAGATCGCACAACCTCTTACCTCGTTGACACAGAAAGGTGTTGTGTATTCTTGGGGAACGAAGCAGGAGGATGCCTTCCAGTTACTGAAACAGAAACTTTGTAGTGCGCCGATTTTGTCTCTACCTGAAGGAACAAAAGATTTTGTGGTATATTGTGATGCTTCCATTCAGGGTCTTGGCTGCGTGTTGCTGCAACGCAACAATGTGATCGCTTATGCTTCCCGACAACTGAAGGTTCATGAAAGGAATTATACGACGCATGACTTAGAGTTGGGAGCCGTGGTGTTTGCACTCAAAATCTGGAGGCATTACCTGTACGGTACTAAATTCACTACTTATACCGACCACAGGAGCCTTCAGCACACTTTCGACCAGAAGGATTTGAATATGCGACAACGTCGCTGGGTAGAACTTCTGAATGACTATGACTGTGCAATTAAGTATCACCCGGGTAAGGCCAACGTCATAGCCGACGCTCTCAGTCGAAAGGAATCGAAACCCAAACGTGTTCGCGCCTTGCAGCTTACCATTCATTCTAACCTGCCAGATCAGATCCGTTTGGCTCAGGCCGATGCGTTGAAGGAAGAAAACTATGAAGCTGAGTATTTACGGGGTATGGAGAAACGACTCGAGAAGAGGTCAGATGGCATTTACTATTTCATGGAGTGGATATGGATTCTGTTGTTTGGTAACCTTAGAGAACTTGTGATGGACGAAGCGCACAAGTCTCGATACTCTGTTCACCCAGGTTCGGATAAGATGTATCAGGACCTCAAAGTCATGTATTGGTGGCCGAAGATGAAAGCTCACATTGCAACGTATGTTAGTAAATGCTTGACGTGTTCAAAAGTTAAACTGGAATACCAGAAACCGTCTGGATTGCTGCAACAACCAGAAATACACATGTGGAAGTGGGAGCAGATCACAATGGATTTCGTCACAGGTTTGCCGAGAACTCAAAGCGGGAACGATACAATTTGGGTGATTGTGGATCGTCTCACGAAGTCAGCACACTTTCTGGCAATCAAGGAAACAGATAAGTTCTCACAACTAGTTGTTGTCTACCTAAAGGAAGTGGTTTCTAGGCATGGGGTGCCGACATCTATTATCTCTGACTGTGACCCGCGTTTCATCTCAGATTTGTGGCAGTCGATGCACAAATCATTCGGTTCGCATCTTGATATGAGCACTGCTTATCACCCGCAGACGGATGGTCAAAGTGAGCGAACCATCCAGACACTTGAAGATATGTTGCGAGCATGCGTGATTGACTTTGGCAAGGGTTGGGAGAAACACTTGCCTTTGATAGAGTTTTCTTACAACAATAGCTACCATACCAGTATTCAAGCAGCTCCATTCAAAGAATTGTACGGACGAAAGTGTCGTTCACCTCTCTGTTGGGCTGAGGTGGGTGACAGCCAGGCCACGGGCCCTGAACTTGTGTTGGAAACTTCAGAAAAGATTGTTCAGATCAGGAATCGGATGGCAGCAGCGCGCGACCGTCAGAAAGGCTACGCTGATAAGCGTAGGAAACTCTTGGAATTCGCAGTTGGTGATCGTGTTATGTTAAAGGTCTCACCCTGGAAGGGTGTGGTGCGTTTTGGGAAACGCGGCAAGCTTAACCCTCGTTATGTTGGGCCATTTAAAATTCTGGAACGAATCGGTAAGGTGGCATACAAGCTCGAGTTACCCGCTGAGTTGGGTAACGTCCACGATGATTTCCATGTTTCACAGTTGAAGAAGTGTTTGTCTGATGAAACACTTGTGGTACCGTTTCAAGAGCTCAAAATTGATGATAAGTTACAATTTATAGAAGAACCAATAGAAATTATGGACCGGGAGGTCAAGGTCCGTAAGCACAGCCGTATTCCGATAGTGAGAGTTCGTTGGAACTCAAGACGTGGACCGGAGTTCACATGGGAACGCGAGGATCAAATGAAGCTCAAGTACCCACATTTATTCCCAGAGGACAAGTCCAAGCCTGGTAGACCTAAACCTAATGCAACTAGTGAATTTTGGGACGAAATTCCCAATCAAGTTGGGGATGATGTGGCACCTGCGGAAAATACACCGACATCCTGACTTGACGCCGTGCATTGTGGATTGCTTATCAAATTTCGGGATGAAATTTCTTTCAAGTTGGGGATGATGTGACAATCCGAGATTTCAAGTCCCTTCATTTATGTATCTATTGTGTATTGTGGATTGCTTATCAAATTTCGGGACGAAATTTCATTCAAGTTGGGGATGATGTGACAATCCGAGATTTCAAGTCCCTTCATTTATGTATATATTGTATAACAATTCTGTTTTGATAAAGTGTGTTGTGTTGATTATTGAATTGTTATGATTTGGGAATGAACAAAGTAAACTGTTCACATTTAAAACCCTACACGACGAAACTTAGGAGTTTCTCCGCAACACAATCCCGACGAAACATGGAGTTTCGTCATTATCTTTATCGACGAAACTAGGGGGTTTCGCCAAGGGGGTTTCATCTGGGTGAGTTTCGCCATGATGGGTTTCGGCCCAGGTGAAGCCCAAGTATGTCTCAGTTATATTTATTCATAGAACGTCAGTTATCAAACCCTAGTATACCCTTTCTTGTGCGTCGACAGTTCTGAGTTATTGAGACTCTCCCTCGCGCTTAACCGCAATGATTGTTCATCTTCCCTCTCGAAGCTAGTTCCAATCTCATCTTACATTCGGTTAGTATGCGTACACCCGACTCGATTTGCTTGATGCACTGACTGATAATTGTTGTGATGGATGTAAACCATTGTGAATATAGGGTTTTGTTAGAAACTGTACATTCATGTTGTATTGATTAGGGTTTGAAGTGTCATATAATAATGAACCAGTAGGCCTATGTGAGCATCAAATTTGATTATGTTACGATTGTGTGGATTGTAGGAAAGTTTTGTAAATTGTTATGCATAGGGTGCGAGTTTAATGTACGATGATTTACTGTTACGCCTTGAATGCATGATAGCACATATCTAGAATACATGTTTAGCATTGAAGCTATTGTTAGATATGTCTGTGTCTTGATGTAACTGATAGCATACGGTTGAATGAAAGAAACGACAACTGGTTGGCTAGGGTTGTGACGAAACCCTAGGAACTTTCGCAACACTTCGTCACGACGAAACTCTAGAGGTTTTGCCACCTTGAATGTCGACGAAACTCTAGAGGTTTCGCCACCTGCCATATCGACGAAACTCCCTAGAGTTTCGCCATGGGAAGTTTCGTCGCTTAAGTGTTTGGTCCATAACAGACTGTAGTGTTCATGTACAATAAACTGGAATGATTGTTACCCACTTGTTAATGATGTTGATCATGATTGAGGAAAACATGTATTTGCATATGAAACATACATATGATCTGCGAACTTGATTGAGATATATAACTGTTATGTGTTACTTGGAAACTGATGTTCGAATACATATCATGACTACAATTTATACGTGAACATTGAGAGTGTGAAACTGATTATGCGTACGTGAATATCATAGGCTGTGACTGTTTAAGTGTGAACATGTAATTAATCAAACCGAGCAAACCAAGGTGAGTTCACTGCTCTTTTTCCAAGCATGCATCCCGGGGAGGGATATCGGGTAACGTTCCGGGGAGGATTGTCAGGTTATTGGGATGTTTGTTATTATTACTCAGTTTCTATCATATAAGACCCCTTACATCTACCGATAGTTGTCGGGGAGGCAAAGAGGTTATTAGTTGATAGCGCTATTAGGATTGGCACCCTCACACCGTACCGGGGAGGACGGGCGTGAACTAATTACCTTGACCACTTGACCAATGCTTTGATAGAGGCATTGGGGTTGGGCAAATACATCTTGTAGCCATTTGCGGTAATCGAGTTAATAACAACATCAAATCAAAACATTGAACTGCGTTAAACTCATATCTGGTAACTAAACACGTTAACAAAACTTTGAACTCACCAGCGTCGTCTGACATACTTGTCTGCATGCTTGCAGGTCGTTAGATTCTTGATATGGGCTTGCTATCTGGGAGAGCTGGAGTAGTCATGGATCAAGACTTTTGGATATTTAATACATTGGTTTTGAACACTTATTTTGCAACAGTTGTTTAACAATTTACCTTATGCTTCCGCTGAATGTTTTCTTTGGTTTTAACTCATGACTTGAATTTATCTTATGCAAAGAAACGAATGTTTTATTAATATTTATTATTGGTTCGATATGATTGGTGGCTTGGATCCTGGTACGTCACACGTCCCGCGGTGTTTCCACATGTGGTATTTTGGGGGTGTGACAGTGTATACCCACCCGTACACGATAAGACACGATACACGAAATCCCATACACGAACACGACACGATAAGTTATCGTGTCCTTTTTTTCAAACACAAACACGAACACAACACGATATACACGAAAATTACCTGTTAACACGACTGTTCGACTGTTATACCCGAAAATTACCTGTTAATACCTGTTAACACGAACAAAAACACGAACACGATATGCTATCTGAGAGTTACAGAGGGAGCAGTGTTGTAAAAGTCGGATTCCAAGGCCGAGTACTCGGCGAGTACTCGGTCCTCGGAACCCCTCCGAGGCGACTTCCTCCTAGGCGGACTCAATTAGTCGGCCTCGGTCAAACTCGGCGCCTAGTCGGACGTAGTCGGAAAGAGTCGGCCTAGTCGGTCTAGGCGGTCAACGTGGTTTGTTGACTTTTAATTAGTCAAAATCGGTCAAAATCGGCCTACTCGGCCTTGTACTCGGACTACTCGACCTTGTACTCAGACTAGTCAGACTTGTATTCAGAATATTTGAACTTTAAACATGTTTCGTTTTAAATTATACTCAGTTGACATTAATTATGCTTATTTTAACATATATATAATATATAACAATTAATTTTCTTTATAGTTACCATGTCCGCATACTCCCCGAGTACTCTCCGAGTACTCCGATTACTCCCAACTCCCCAGTCGGTCGACTAGGGACCGCCTAGCGACTTTTACAACACTGAGAGGGAGTTTAGGGTTTTATTTTTTTGAATTGAATGAGGAATGAAAATAGAAAGGAATTAAGGAACCCACACGCACATGGCTGGTGAGTTTTATTTAATTTAATTTCTTATCGTGTACTAACGGGTATTAACAGGTAAACAGGTATTTAACTTGTTTATACACGAAAATTAACAGGTAATCTCGTGTCTACCTGTTTGGTACACGATACCTGTTAAGGCCATACACGATACCTGTTAACTTCGTGTAGGTTCGTGTCGTGTATTCGTTTAAAATTGCCAGCCCTATATGTCACAAGGCTATAATGTCATGGGCAACTACTTTTATAACTATATAGCAATATTAAAACTTGGGTGGTTTTGTACTTATAAAGTAACTACAATATACTTTATTGAAATAATATCTCTATTTATGCTAAAAAATACCCTTATCTGGCTATTTTTATCAGACATATCTCAGCTGATTAACTAGCATCGATGCATAAGTAGGTGAAATTTTATGAATCTTTCATGATAATATTATAATTTTCTAAAATTCGAAACTGAGAAATCTAATGTATATCTCAGCTGATTAACTTTTTTTTTGAAAGGTGAATTTCATTAAACAAACCAAGCGGAAATCTCCAAGAAGGAGAAACCGCGGACAACAACAATTACATCAAAGTGAAATTAAAATTACACCAATCTCTCCATTCTATCGATCCCCCTTTATATCTACTTTTAAACCAAAGGAAACCCAACGACTTAACATCCGAAACAATTTGCGCCACATTCGTGTCTTTGTTTGTGAAGATCTTCTCATTCCTAGCTTTCCAAACTCGCCAACAAACCAAAATACTAACCCCATATAAAATATCTTTCTTCATATTCGATCCCCCCACATAATTAGCAATCTGCAACACATCTTTAGTCAAAAACACATATATCGGAGGTATCTTACACCACGATACTATGGCGCTCCAAACTCCATCAATTAGCCGACACGTCGAGAATAAATGATCCGAAGTCTCTTCCGATTCACCACACAAAGCACATAAGTCATCGCCAACCCTTATATTCCTTCGACGAAGAGCTTCTTGTGTCGGGATTCTGTCCATACTCGCCCTCCACATAAAAAGTTTACACTTGTTCGGTATCCACTTGCACCATGTAAAACTTCTATTTTCATCTGTCGTTTCGATCCCTTTCAACCATTTCCTAGCTTCCTTAACCGAGAATTCCACACTCGAACCTTGCGTCCAACACCATCGATCATCTTTGCTTCCAAGTTCACCTTGGCAATCATCATATGACACTTTCTAAGCTCAGCTGATTAACTAGCATCGATGCATAAGTATGTGAAATTGCATGAATCTTTCATAATATTATGATTTTTCTAAAATTCGAAACTAAGAAATCTAATGTCCACTTTTCATATGAAGATTATTATGTATCTAAAATTTAATTTTGTGAAGATATGGACAATTTTATAATTGGTTGCTGAAATATTGTTTGTTAAAAAAACATTTATTAAAACATAACGAACAGGGGCGGATCTACCATGGGCCAAGGGGTGGCATCCGCTACCGCTTGGCGGGAAAAATTTTGACGTTTTTAGTGTAAATTTTGGAAAAATTTGACGTTTTTTCGATTTCGTTACCGCTTATTTGATAAAACGTTACCGCTTGGTCGGAATCCTAGATCCGCCACTGATAACGAAACGACATTTCTTTTGTCTTGTTTATTAGCGGCACTTGCAAAGTGATATAAGGAATTTTTTATATGGCTTATCCTAATAAATATAAGAGTTAAATGCCATTTTAGTCCCTGTGGTTTGGGCCATTTTGCCAGTTTAGTTCAAAGGTTTCATTTTTAACCTGTGGGTCCAAAAAGGTTTCACAGTTGCCATTTTAGTCCACTGGGTTAACTTCATCCATTTTTTCTGTTAACGAGAAGGCCAATTTGGTCATTTTGTATGTAATTCTGTTAACTAAAAGGGCAATTCAGCCATATAAAATGACCGAAATGGCCTTCTGGTTAACAGGAAAAATGGATGAAGTTAACACAGTGGACTAAAATGGCAACTGTGAAACCTTTTTGGACCCACATGTTAAAAATGAAACCTTTGGACTAAACTGGCAAAATAGCCCAAACCACAGGGACTAAAATGGCATTTAACTCTAAATATAAATATGTACAAAAGTAATAACAGAAAACCAGAAATGCGACAGTGACTTAAAAGGAGGGTCACTTATTATGAAGACTTTTGTATCCAACTCCTTTGTCTTTGATTAAAAGCAAATAGAATTAAATTCATTTGTATGTTGATTTAATGAAATGTCCTCTTCAAAAATTAAATTTCCTTGTCCTCGTTCTTTTTCTGAACTCGATAGGTAGACCGTTACAAACCAATTTTACTCATGGAACCATCAAATCCGAACTGACCTGTCCTTTTACCGAACCATAACCGAATTGTCCTGTACGGTCCAGTCAGTGGCGGAACTAGAACTTCAACTCAGGGGTATCCCAAAATTTTTTAGGGTGTCCTCGTACTTGTTCAGGGGTGTCCTGTGTATAAAAATCGGAAAAAAAAAATTTTTTAACACTACGGGTAAAAACTTGAGCCGTAGCCCGGGCTACGCCCGATTTGCCTACAGGTCCGCCCCTGGGTCCGGTCATCAGTCTAGGTTATTTATGAAAGCCGGTCATAGTCTTGCCCAATTATGAGCCCGTAACTACACTAACACAAGCCAGTGGTCTAACGGTATCAAATGTGTATAAAACATGTATTGTTCAAGTTCCAAATAAAATAAAGGTGAAAACCATTTGAGCTTGCTATTTAAAAATAAGGATATTAGATTTAAGAGTTAAATGTCATTTTAGTCCCTGTGGTTTGGGTCATTTTGTCAGTTTAATCCAAATGTTTCATTTTTAACCTGTGGGTCCAAAAAGGTTTCACAGTTGCCGTTTTAGTCCACTTGATTAACTTCATCCATTTTTTTGTTAACTAGAAGGCCAATTTGGTCATTTTGTATGTAATTCTGTTAACTAAAAGGGCAATTCAGCCATATAAAATGACCGAATTGGCATTCTCGTTAACAGAAAAAATGGATGAAGTTAACCCAGTGGACTAAAATGGCAACTGTGAAACCTTTTTGGACCCACATGTTAAAACTGAAACCTTTGGACTAAACTGGCAAAATAGCCCAAACCACAGGGACTAAAATGGCATTTAACTCTAGATTTAAATAACCACAACTTTCGATTTGTACTACAACACTCTCAACTTTCAACTTATTGGCCGATAACACTCCTAACCCAAGAGGTATCCAGTTTCTAACTAACTGAACCCTAACCCAGTTAGTTTTTGCTGATGTAGCATCTGATGTGGTCTTTTTTGCTGACTTGGCATATGACATGGCAGCTGAAGTGGCATTTTTGATGATATGGCAGCTAATAGCTGACATGGCATTTTTGATGATGTGGCAACTAAAATCAGCTAACTAGGTTAGAGTTCAGTTAGTTAGAGAGTGTTGTCGGCCAATAAGTTAAAAGTTGGGAGTGCTCGTATACAAGTCAAAAGTTTGAGGTGTTATTTGCTAACTTGTGAAAGTTTAGGTTATTAAATCAAGTATCCCTTAAAAATAAATGTGTACCAGCGCTTATTAAAAGTGGCATGTTATGTGTGTGTTATTCAAACACAAACTAAAATGTTATAATGGTGCACTAAAAATGCATGCAATCAACGTTATGTCACCTAAATGGTAACTTGCAAGTGAATATATTGTTTTTAAATGTGTAACAAATATTGCAAGATGCATGATGGGTTTGGTGTTAAAAAACTGAATATATGTCACAACCTATGAATATAATATAGAAGTCTCTTGTTTGAATGATATAATATAACAAGTCATATATTAGAAAACTAACCAACGTTGGATGTTGTCTTTTCAAACAACTGTTTCCAGAAATCTCATTGTTTTCATCACACTTTTATTTCAAAGTTTTGGTTAATTGATACAAACTATGTTAGAAACCCGTGTATTACGCGGATTGAATAAATGTAATCTTATATGCTAAACAGTGGCGTCTCTGAGAATTCACGTACCCTGTTCAAGCTCGAAGAATGAGCCCATATGCTTTAACGATAAACAACATAATTACGAAAATGACAAAAATTTAGTATTGGATTGGGCCCAATAAACTTATTGTTAAGTTGGGTAAATTATAAAAAATACAAATCTTTTGATAATGGGCCTCTATATTGGATTCGTTATGTGTGTACATTTTTTTCTTTTTAAATAACATATATATATATATATATATATATAATTTTTTTTAAATCCCGTGCCCCTCGAAAAAACGGTCCTTGTACGGAAGTCCTCCCCGCACACCTAAAGAGCCGCCCATGATGCTAAATAATAAAACAATATATCTTTAAAAGTCTTGTTTATTATATGGGTTAAATAAATTTAATTTTACATATTAAATGAAAAAACTTTAAGAACCCTTGTATTTACGTGTTGAATAAATATAATTTTATATACTAAGGAATAAAAAAAATTATCTTTAAAAACTCCTTGTATTACATGGGTTTGATAAATGTAATTTTGTATACAAAATAATAAAAAAGTTATATCTCTAAAAAAACTCGTGTATTACACATGTTGAATAAATGTAATTTTACATATTAAATAATAAAAACGTTAAAAGTTAGGTTTGTTTTATATACTAAACCCAATCAAATAAAAACGTCTTTTTTCTCAAAGGTTATAATACTTGACCAATAGGAGCTGATAAGATATATATCATCACATTTTTGATATAATACCATGCTTATTATATTAAATATAATATCATTATCAAACTATCAATATAATACTAATATTAAAGCATGTAAAATATTAATTTACGTTTTGTTAATATTTTTTTTTTAATTTTGATTAACATATTAGTCACCGTGTGGATATTATATTTATCCAACAATATTAAGTTGATTTAATATTAATTTATTATTTAATTAATATAAAATAAAATTAGATGACTCCAATAAATGACATTTGTCACAAATTAGTTTACCTTATTATATAGTATAAATACTAGATAACTTTTTTTTATATAACGTACACGTATAATCCTTAATTTTACACCGTCTAAAATTCACATAAATATTTTTTTATTGAAATTAATATTTATGTGAAACTACAAGGACTAAAATAAAAGTTTACTCCAATATGTAATTTTGTAGCTTAAGTAATTGTTTTATTTGTTTATTTCTCATTCCTAATTTCAAACATATGTTTGTATATGCGTTGTCTAAATGTATCAACCTCTTTTACCAAGTATACCTCTATGTAAAAATGAATATTTTTTAATGGCGGACTCCATCTTCGTATTTGAGAGAGAGGGGCTACGTTTAATAACACACTTGTATATTTAACTTGTTTTAAAAGAAGCAAACGAAATAATTGGAGAATTAGTAGTTAACATATAAATAAAATAAATATATATCGAAAGTGAAGTTGAAAAAATAGTTAAGGGAAAATTAATTCCATTTTTAAAAGTTAATAATTAGAGGAAAAAAACTGGAAAAAAATCTTAAATATTAACACTTTACATCTCTAAAACCTAAATATAAATATTCAAACAAACACTTAAACGAGTTGACATGTTAACCCGCTTTTTAAATGAGTCATGGTCATGTTAACCCATATAGTAATTACATCATGTTTGGGCCAGCATGTTTAATAAAATGGGTCGTGTTAAAACATGTATTTTTACGTGTCGTGTTCAAGTCATGTGAGAAATGTCACCCATAGTACTTCGTAATTAGTTCATTGATAACTTATTTAATATTTAATATCAGAAAAAATAAGAAAAAAAATAATATAGTACTATACAATGTCATAAAGTCATTTAATCCTTAGTCATACTTATTAACTAATAGAAGTTATCTTAGATATCACAAAACTTATATTAATAGATATTACGTGTAAACAATACAAGGAAGAGTTAAAAGGTTTGATTGTGTCGCACTTTAGAGGTTGACTTTGGTCGTTTAAGTTCATGGTTGGTTTATGGCAAAGTGTTGGATAGAAAACCATGTCAATAAAGAAGAAAGAATAAAAAAATACAAGTATTGACCAAGTATTTTCAATGTTTGATCAGGTTTAGACTTGCTTAGTCGCTGATTTTTTTGTTTTATATTTGATTTTCAGAAAGATTGAATAGTTTTCTAATAAAATCTTGGAATTCAAGTATGCTACAGGAGTATTGCAATTTATTGAATTGAATTGATATTTTCTTTATTTCTTATGAAACAATAAGTGATTTATGGACCTTTTGGTTGTCTTAATCGTGTTTGATCGAGTAAACTAGTCATGGGTTGAATCCATCAATTTCCACTGACCACAAATGTGTTGTTACCGACTATTTATTAACGTGTGGAACTCCACCAACTTAGGTGACTAAAAACGTATAAATTAATATTAATATTATATTATATATATAAATATACAAAATTTGATATAAATGTTATAAATAACTAAAAATAAAAAAAAATTAATTACATAGTTAGTCCATGTGGTTTATACAAACTAACAATCTAAGTTACTAATAGTTTAAAATTACTTTGTGGGATAAAACTTTTCATTTTTTAACATGTGGGGGTATTAATTACATAGTTAGTCATTGTGGTTTACACAAACTAACAATCTAAGGTACTAATAATTAACCAGGGAATTAACGTTAATACCCCCACATGTTAAAAAATGGAAAGTTAGGACCCTAAGATGTGATTTTAAACTATTAGTACCTTATATTGTTACTTTGTGTAAACCACAGGGACTAACTATATAATTAACTCTAAAAAAACATTTTTTGACAGTTGCTTAATATGTTAACGAGTATATGAGATCTATAAACATTTACATTAGAATCCTAACTAGGTTATAACCCCGTGTATTACACGGGTTAAGTAAATAAAATATCAAATAGTTAATAACGAAGATTTAACAATTATAAAACGGTATTTTAAGACACTTTTCTGATATCCGAACAAAAATTTGTTTTATGTATGATAAAAACTTGTGATGTTTGTCAAGTTTATAAATATGAAAGCATTTGAACCATTGATTAAATGACAAACTGTATCATCGACTTTCTCACGACGTGAACCCAGGTTTTATTTAAATAACAGTGATCTTAATTTATTAGTTATAAAAATATTGTTGAAATGTTTAGATTAGGCATATAGCAATTAGCCAATTAGATAAACTTTAGCTACAAAATAATATTTAAATTAATTAGATAAGTATAAATTATCGGTAATTATTAAGTTATATAACTTTAAAATTTAAGTATATGAACTGGAGTTGCAAGGATGGTTGTTTTTGAATAAATTTATTAGTGTGATAAATGTAGTTATTATTCTTCTTTTATTTTAAATATATTAAATAAATAAATTATTTGTTAAGCAAGAAAATCGTTTCCTCCACCCTCGTTATGAAAATGGTCGATATTTGTTTCAATTATTAAGATATAATTCCTAACCTAGTAATTCATATAAATAAGAAAATCGTTCCCTCCACCCTCGTTATGAAAATGCTCAATATTTGTTTCAATTATTAAGATATAATTTCTAACATAGTAATTAATATAAATATAAATAAATAATAAGATAATTTATGGAACTTTATCCGTAATTTCTTAAATGTTTGAAACAAATATCAAATTTAATAATTTAAATTAAATAATAATTATCTACAGTTAAGTAAGAGTAGATGGTCTAG
This sequence comes from Helianthus tuberosus, assembly GCA_030545235.1. Lineage (NCBI taxonomy): Eukaryota > Viridiplantae > Streptophyta > Magnoliopsida > Asterales > Asteraceae > Helianthus > Helianthus tuberosus. The sequence goes on along the minus strand of CM060383.1, from coordinate 32,522,091 downwards.
AATAATAACCAAGTAATTAATATAAATAAATAATAAGATAATTCATGGAACTTTATCCGTAATTTCTTAAATGTTTGAAACATATATTAAATTTAATAACTTAAATTAAATAATAATTATCTAATATAAATAACAAGATAATTTATGGAACTTTATCCGTAATTTCTTAAATGTTTGAAACATATATTAAATTTAATAATTTAAATTAAATAATAATTATCTAATAGTAAATGGTCTATAATAATGACAAGTGTCCTTTTATTGCTTTCTTTTATTATATAGTACCAGCAGTAAGACCCGTGTGCAAACACGGGTCGTTTATTAGAAAACCATGCATGTAACGTCCCAAAAATATGTAATCTAATTATTGTCTTTAAAATAATTCATGAAATGAATTATTGGGTTAAAATAAATAAACGACAGGACATGAGGGACTAAACTTGAAAATTTAAAAGAAAGACAAGTTAAGTTAAACAACACACACACACTAGACACTTCTAGTGTGTGCGTGAAGTGTCCAGGAGGGGAGACAAGAACACCAAAACCCTAGTTCACTAATCCCATCAATTGGAAGGTGATTTCAAGTCCAGAGATTGTAGGAACTCGAATTCTTGATCACCAAGGTGTGATCAACAACTTGGTAAGTCGAATTTCTTGAAATCATGAACTTTAGGAAATGGGTTTCTACCCAATCATGAGTAATGTTGTGATATATGCATATAGAAGTTAAGATTATGAACTAGGACTTGTTAGTGTTCGGTTATTTGGTGATTTAACTTGTGGTGTTAGATGGGACATAGATGCATGATGTAGGATGAGAGAATCTTATGAACTTGCTTGCTTTGTTATAAGTTTGTAGATTAGTATGTAAAGATACTTGTAATTAAATGTCTTACAAATGCGAAACCCGCCAAGTGTTCGATGAAATGCCTAAACGAACAAATGGGAAATTTTTGGTAAATTATGATCAAGATGTTGTAGGTTAAGGGTGTGTGAAAGATGGAATGATATTTAGTCGGGCTAAATGAATGAACATGTTGATGTAGGTGTAAAAGAAGAAGGTTCGAGTGCTAGGAGGTCGGACAGCTCACAGGATCGAGGTATGTTGTTTAATGCATACAAGCTTTACTTCTTAGTTGTCATAGCTATATTAAAATCGCAACTATGATAGTCGTGTATGACAATTGGTGAATAGCCTAACCCGTGTCGAACGGGTCGTAAGAGAATATAATAATGAAGAAGGTTATGTTATAGTCGGTTGGTTATGATCTAACCGTGTTTTGAGAAGTTATGTATGAATGAAGTCTAACCGTTAAATCCGTCATGAACGGGTTTAGAATGAAGTTTATGATGCGTTATGTTCATTCCGATATCAACGGATTATCGGATGCTAAGTATTATCTCGTTTGGAGATAGTAAGTAATGACCCGTTCAACGGGTGAAGGAAAGTTAGACTGTGATACGGCTATGTGATGATGCGAATGGATGTTAGATTTTTTTGTTATAGTGCTAGTAATTTGACTAACTAGGCTTATTGGTGATGTAGGTAAAATGGCTTTGTAGATGGCGTGGCGAGCTTGGAAGCGAACACCAAAGTACACACTTGACATTGCGCTTCCGAAAATGTCGCCCTTTTAATAACAATACTTTTGTGAAAAATTATATTTTTGGGAAGTTAACTTAGTGATGTAAATTATGGTTTTTAAGACTTAGTTGTTGTAATTAGTAACGTTAAATCTACATCTTGACAGGGTAGTTCGGATTAACACCGTTATCTAGTCTAGGGGAGGTGTTGATTTCGAACTAGCCACAAGGGTATTTTGGTAAAAATGAAATTCCTATTTTTATTTCTCTCGAATACTAAAGCTATAAGTGTGTTTTGAACATGGTCGAAATAAGGGCGTAACAATGCATAACACATATTGACAGAGAGTAAAAAATAATTAGTGCAGACTTACAAAATTGATATAAATTAATGATCAATAGGTTTATTCGACAGCAATTCTATTATGTTGATAGCAAACCACTGTTGTCTATTAACTGTTAAAAACTTCTGTTGCTTTCCAAGAGACTTTCCTAAGAACTGTCATCCATTATCTCCAACAGAGCTTGCCAGATGGATAGATAGTAACTATCAGATGTTAGTCAACCCATGTTAAAAAGGTGAGTCAACAGAAATTACAAAGGTTAGTAAACAGATGTTAAGAGAATAATGTTATTAACAACATGTGTTCTCAGGATAGGCTTAATGCAGAGCATGTATCAGATGCTTTCAAAAAGTTGTATTGCTTTCCAACAAACATTTCCTAACAATAGTTCCTCCATTATACCCAACAGACGTTGCCAGGTTGACAGATGTTTAGTATCATCATAGATTTTGTAAAACTTCTTTGTAAACCACATTAGTAGTGGTTGTACAAACTCGTTTCTCTTTATCACAAATCAAAATTTTCAACCCCTTCCTACTTTTTACTTTAGATACAGCAACATAGAGCTAGCCATGACTAGACACTGGACGTGGAAGATATAAACCAACACGCTCCAATGATTGTCCTTGACTTTTATTTATTGTCATAGCAAAACACAGTGAAAGTGGGAATTGTCTTCGAGAAATCTTCACTGGTATTCTTTTATCAGAAGGTGTCATCTTCAGTCTTGAAATCAAAGTATGATGACCTATATTAGTCCCTGTGATAATTTTTGCTTCAATCACAACTTTTCCGAGCTTCGTGACTTATAAACGTGTACCATTACACAATCCATTTGCCTGATCAATGTTTCTGAGTAACATCACTGGAGCACCAAGTTTCAGTACTAATTTATGGTTAGGTAAACCAGATAAACGAAGATTGTTTAACACATCAGGAGGAAACAATGCCATATTAAGCTCTGATTCTTCCAACGATTGGCATAAACTATCTGAACTAAAATAAACCTTTTCTTCACCAGGCAGACTCTCTAACAACTCTTTATTTATTGAATCTACTACTTCATTTGTTTGAGCAAGAATCGCTCTTTGTTGGAAATACGTTAAATCCCACAAAAACTTATTCATCTCCGGATATATAAATGAAATGAGAGAAGAAATAGGATTGACTTGGTCATGAATAAGTAAATCATCTGGTATTTCAATATCAATCTCACCATCATTTTCTTCACCAAGCAGACCATCACCAAGCTTTAAAATCCATTCTCCAAATTCCTTTATTTCTTTCAAATCTGCTTCCTGACAACCAACTCTTAATCTCATATTCTCAGTTAGCTTTAGTACTTGACAGTGCCGCCATATATAAGAAGAATTCAAAGAAGCATTGACTATCATTGTTATGGTACCTTTAGGGATGACCGAAAGAATTTATCTAAAATCACCACCAAATAGAATTACCTTTCCCCCAAATGGCTTGGATTGCATGTTCGGTTGACTGGAACGTGATATGTCTCTCATTGTTCTATCAAGAGCCTCGAAACAATGCTTGTGAGTCATAGGTGTTTCATCCCAAATAATCAATGTTGCACTTTTAGTTAAATCACCTAACTCAGTATTAGGCTCTATCGAACATATTGAATTCTCATTAATGTTGATTGGAATTACAAACCTTGAATGAGCAGTTCTACCACCATCCAGCAAAAGTGAAGCAATTCCACTGGATGCAACATTCAATACAACTTCACTTTTTGATCGTAATGCAGCTGAGAATGTCTTCCAAAGAAACATCTTTCCAGTTCCACCATAACCATATACAAAAAACACACCTCCATCACCTTTTTCAATCGCTTCCATAACAATTTTATATATCCTTTCCTATTCGGCAGTTAAACACTTTACATAACCATCATGTTCCCTTTGAAGAGCTAGTCTGTCATACGATAATTCTTTCATTATCAATCGATTGTTCGATGATGAAACATAATTGTCTGGAACACTTGGCATATCATCAAAATTTCTCACTGTACTTCCATTGGTAAGTAGCAACTTTTCAATTTCAGATAGACATATATTTTCAAGTTCTTCTTGTTGAAGATCCAAATCTAAAATAAATGTTGAAAAAAGTATTAGTTTTTTTCCCAATAACAGAGTTATTGCATAATTTTAATGTACTTGTATATAACTTTAATAAAATAATCACATTACCTGCAATACCAGTTATCTTTTGTTGCTGATAGAGAATGTCTTCACATAACAGGGACTTCGTTTCTGGCCAAAAAACACCAGGACGAGATATCGAATTTGGCAGCAACAACATTACAAAATAGTCCTCAAGAAATCTCCGGTTGACCATGTGCTAGCTTCTTTGACAACATTAACATATTCCTTATCATCATCCAACAGTCCCCGTGCAAAACATGCATATTTAAATGTTTGAAAAACCTGCCCATCAACTGTTTTTATATCTTCAAAATAGGTTGGTCCCTTAATATGATTCAGTAAAATCCTTAGGTAATAACAATCACTAAGTGATGGTGGGACATAATGTATCCTCCCAATTGATCCATACAGATGCTTTCTTCGATTCCATTTGCGATTTTTAGCATTCCATATATAATATCCCGGAAACTGAACATACCTCAATGTCCTGGCAAATTCATCGACTTTATTACAATTCATCCACTCTGTGAACATTGTCATTTTCACAGTTGGATCAGTAACAATATCATACAAATTATCATGATCGTTATACACAATACTCTGACCATCTTCACAATGAAAAGGTAATACTTCAACAGCTGGAGATCTATAATGTATATCATACATGAATATTCTCCAAGCAGCTTCACAAGCAGAGATATATCTACAATCAAGGTATGCTTTTATCTCATCTACAGCTACATTCTGTTTCGTATTATTCTTGGTGCTATTGGCAAGGGATTTAGATATGCGGCTTGTCAATTCACCAAGAAGTTCACGAAGCCCAATGGTATCTACAGAAATATGAGATGCAAATTTGTCTACTCTAAAGAAAAAGCTAAGCTGATCTTAAAGAAAGTCTACAGATAGTTGTGGTTGTTGGTATTATCTCATTTGAGATAAATTATGGGATGGTGATGTATCAAACTTCTATATTTTGAAAACTTACGACTTACGAATATTTAAATTGTAATCATCTATGCTTATCTTGTTATTTATATTAACTTAAACCTTTGTTGTACATTCTCCATATATTTTAATTGGCTCTTCATGATACATTACAACATGAATTATACTCTGTAAATTTATGGGCAGTCATGGATACATAAAAGGCTTCAAAAAATTTATGGACAGTCATCGACACTTAAAAGGCTTTTCTTAAAAGACTTCAACAAATTTATGGGCAGTCATCGACACTTAAAAGGCTTCAACAAATTTATGGGTGATCATTGTCATAACTTCACTTGAATTAACCTCTGACTACAAACAAATTTATGCACTCGGCCTCTATTTAGATAAAGTCTGACAAACCAAAAGCTCTGTCAAACAGAAAAACTGTTCAAGCAGAGTCTGATGTTCCAAACAACCTCTGCTGATAAACACAAAGACTGTTATAGCAAATAACCTTTGCTGATAAACACAACCTCTGTTGCGGACTATGAATACAAAAGCATCATAAAGCTAACATCTGCTGTTACTTAACAGGTGATACAATCTTTCAACATTTTCACATCTGCTGTTGAAACAAAGGTCTGGCAAACATAACATCTGCTGATCATTCCACAGTATAGATTGCTAATATCTGCTGTGCCTTAACAGATGATACAGTTCAATAGAGGATTTCAAACACCTGTTTACACACGTATCATGATGAACATCTGCTGATAAACACCGAGACGGTTCAAGCAAAGGTCTGCCAAAGAGAACCTCTGCTATGGACTAACAGATGATGCAGTTCAACAGAGAATGTTTAACAACAGTGCTTTAACAGACAATGATCAACAGATGATAATATCTGTTGAAGCGAACACTGCTCAACAGATTCTAACAGTTTTCCTACTAACCAATTCATTAAAGCAGTTTTCAGTCACTAAAAATGAACATTAACAATAATATAATATAATAACAATAATATTCAAACTGTAGCAATTACATAACATACCATTAATCGAATCAACATGGGGAGATTGTATATACATAAACTCTAGGGTTTGTCTCGAGAGATTGTATATACATAATATACCATTAATCGAATCAACATGGGGACCAGTCAATCATGGAAGCAACATAATTTTCATCATAGACACTGAAGTATCATAAAATTGTGAATGAATATACCAAATCCGAAATTGTTAGACATTTTCATAAATCTAACAACCATCATCGAAGCTGTAACAAAATCTAAACACTGATACACTAAACACTATTACATAAGAAAAACTGATACATAAATACTGATGTTGAATCCGTTGTAGATGTTGAACCACTGCTGTTACTGACCAGTGGTTTTCCTTTGGTTGATCAGGCCTTAGGTACATAAGTGCCTGTCTTTAACAGGGCTTTGTATTCAACAGTCGATAGGTCTCATCAGTCTTTAAATCCATCAGTCTTTATAAGGAGCAGTAGATGCTGAACCACTGTTGTTACTGACCAGTGGTTTGAAATTTGGTTGATCAGGCCTTAGGTACATAAGTGCCTGTCTTTAACAGGGCTTTGTCTTCAACAGTGGATAGGTCTCATCAGTCTTTAAGTCCATCAGTCTTTATAAGGAGCAGTGGGTGCTGAACCACTGTTGTTACTGACCAATGGTTTTCCTTTGGTTTATCAGGCCTTAGGTACATAAGTGCCAGTCTTTAACAGGGCTTTGTCTTCAACAGTGGATAGGTCTCATCAGTCTTTAAGTCCATCAATCTTTATAAGGAGCAGTGGTTAGTTATAACAGTCATTAGCATGATCAGCTGTTATAACCACTCCATAACCCTTTAAGAGGAAGCAAATGTCCGTCTATTCAATTGAGAGGAATCATTGCATTACATCCCTGTTGAAAAACAGAATTGATAAATTTAGGGAAAATGTGTTTGAAAGATGATAACCCAACAGTGGAGGATCTCATTCTACAGCTCCGATAAATTCAATGGTATTCTCAAATAATGCTTCCTAGATTTTTGAAGACCGACAAATGTCCACAGTGATGCTTCTTTGGACATTTGTCGGTCTTCAAAAATCTAGGGAGCATTATTTCAGAATACCCTTGAATTTATCGAAGCTGTAGAATGAGATCCTCAACTGTTGGGTTATCATCATCCAACCCCATTTTCCCTAAATTTATCAATCACACATTTTTCCCTTTTTTTAAAATAGTTTACATAAACCCCATTAAGTAAACCACCGCCAACATTTTTTAACATTAGGTAAACAATTGACATTGCGTTATGTGATTGAGTGAATTGGGAGTTTACCTATTCTAAATGTCTAACCACTCTCTTCACTCAAAGAAAAAAAGTTACTATTCACATAAACTTGGAAATATCATTATTAGAATAGAATGTGAATGTTAATACAATGATCATCTTATCTTTTTTTTTAACGACAAATTTCTTTTAATCCTTATCGTATGTGAGACTTGAATTCAAGATCTCCTCTATTTAAATACATGTGTTTAAAGATTTTTTTTTGCCGATAGACCAGCACCTCACTAATGATCATCTTCTCTCTTTATTAGATAAGATAATTGCAAGAAGCGTATAGTTACTCATACTTGTGTCTATCATACAAGTTGTGAGAGACCCATGATCAAGTGGCTACATATGATGTGGATTTTTAACATTGCAAGTTTAATGTTAATGGTATTTATGTGTAAAAAAATATTATTGAAATTGATATAAAATGTGAGATCATGCGATGATTTGTGGTTATATAACTAGTTTCAACTATTACAACTTTGAATAGATTTTATTATATTTTTAAGGAGGGGTGATATTTTCAGAGTAATAAATTTAACAACGAGATGAATTGGTTTAAAGTTAAATTAAGTTATTATTTTGTTTTTAAAATATTCAGTCAGATTCAGATAAGATATATAAAAAAACAATAAATGCAGAGAGCGTGGAGAGTGGGTGGATTGGTGGCGTAATGCATGGAAGGAAATTGATGGAAGAGGGGCGCGCGTCGTAACGTGTGAAGATGAGTAGTAGTGGTGCGTATCTTCCAAGTTTTTTACATAATTTTTTTAGGGAAAAATATAATTATAATTTTAAATTTTAAATTTATAAATATATTATTAATTTTATTTACTGTTATAACTACGATAAATCAATCTCTTGTATTTTTTCTGTATAAGATTTTCAAAATTCTCTACTTATTCAGCATGTCCATATATATTTATATGGTGAAAGTATCGTACATTTTGCTTTAACGTACGAGTGTACGTAATGTCAAGTTCGTACGTTATAACAAAAAGTCGTATGTTGTAAAAACAGAAGATCACATGTTCAAAAAAAAAATTGTATGTTTATAAAAAAACAAATTTCGCATGTTATAAAAGAAAACAAAATTCGCATGATGTTAAAAAATAACAAAATCGCATGTTATAAACCAAATTTCGCATGTTGATACTGAATCTCGTACGTTTCATACGTTAAGACATTTTGTACAATACAACCTCTATTTACATGATACATGTCATGTCATATAAACCTTCACCCTATAGAAAACTATGAATAAATTCTCATACTTATTTTAATTTTATGATTTGTTAGATTTTATTTAGAAGTATAATATTTGACGTATTTTTTATATGCAATTTTTTTAGTACATATGAACTTTTTTTTAACATGCTATAATTAATTAAAACTATAAAGTGAGTTGATTTGAAATAAAAACTAGAAAGATGCATGAAACTAAAATAGTATACATTTTTTTTTGTAACTACTAGGTACTAGGGATGTAAGGTAAAAACTAAAGTTACAAGATATGTACACATTTAGATAGTATCTTTATAATTGTTATTGTTTTACCCTGATACTAGATTGAGGATCCTGTACATTAATCCGAAAGTGTAAGAAGTGTATTATAACACTATATAACATCATATAAACACCGTATAACAATATGTAACACCATATAACACTATATAACAAATATAACACTATAATTTGTCTGATAGCATGTTTATGATAGATATATAGTGTTATATAGTGTCATATAGTGTTACATACTCTAATATGGTGTTACATATTGTTATATGGTGTTATATAATAATACTAGGTTAAAACCCCGTGTATTACACGTCTACATGCTATTCTTATGTAATTTGCCCTGATGATTGGAATGAATTTAAAAAAAAATAAAAAAAAATTTAAAAAAAACTCGTATATTGCACGTGTTGAATAAAATATAATGTCATATGTTAATACGAACAGTCATCAAGATTTATCTTTTAAAAATGAACATTGATGTACTATTTACTTATTATAATATTTTACTTTGTTCTTTTTTATTTTGCATAAATGTAATTTTATATAATAAATAATAAAAAATATATCTTTAAAAAAAACTCATATATTGCACGTGTTTAATTAAAAATATAATGTCATATGTTAACACATTCAGTCATCAAGATTTATCTTTCAAAAATAAACTTTAATGTACTATTTACTTATTATAACATTTTACTTTGTTAAATACGTCTTCTTAACTAATTATTGCACGTGTTGAATAAAATATAATGTCATATGTTAATACGAACAGTCATCAAGATTTATCTTTTAAAAATGAACATTGATGTACTATTTACTTATTATAATATTTTACTTTGTTTTTTTTTATTTTGCATAAATGTAATTTTATATAATAAATAATAAAAAATATATCTTTAAAAAAACTCATATACTGCACGTGTTTAATTAAAAATATAATGTCATATGTTAACACATTCAGTCATCAAGATTTGTCTTTCAAAAATAAACTTTAATGTACTATTTACTTATTATAACATTTTACTTTGTTAAATACGTCTTCTTAACTAATTTTTTTGTTTAAAATTATTGTTATTATTTAAAATGATCATAATATAAATAAACGTTTATATTCTTTATCTAATTTTTTGTTTAAAATTATTATTATTATTATTATTATTATTATTATTTAATACGATCATAATAAAAACAAATGTTTATCCTTATCTAAATATTTATTCTTATCTAATTTTTTGTTTACAATTATTATTATTATTATTATTATTTAATATGAGAGATAAATAGAAAAATAAGATTAGAAAACACCAGAAAGTTTTATCCCTATCTAAATGTTTATTCTTATCTAATATTTTTGTTTAAAATTATTATTATTATTTAATATGAAAGATAAATAGGAAATAATGTGAGAAAGCACTAGAAAATGACACGTGTCCAAAAAAGATTTTTATTTATTAGTATAGGAAGATATATAGTGTTATAATACACTTCTTACAATTCTGGATTAATGTACATGATCCCTACCCATTGTTATTGTTACTATATATTAATTTACAACATGTTGAGGAATAGTGATTTTCTTCATTAGACCATTCCACATGTAACTCAAATTTAATATACACCGATGGATTAGTTTTAGGGGTAATCACCAAAATAGCCATTGACTGGTCAATTTTTCAAAAATAGCCCGTTGACACCCCATAAAATGCCGTTTCACGAATTCCAACCCGGCTCAAAACATAAACTAAGAACTTTCCTTAAAGGCCAATCATCTTTTGCCACGTGTTAACTGTCCACCTTTCTCTCTCCTCTTATGCCGTTTCATGAATTATGTCAACAAAAGCATGTCAGTCAACTTTTGTAGGTCACCTTTCTCTCTCTTTTTTCTCTCTCATCTCTCTACTCCCTCCCTGTCTTCATCTTCTTCACCTCCCACCACCACCCTCACCTCCCACCACCACCCTGCAGGATTAACAAACATACTTGATGGGTAAAAAACATTTCTCCCACCACCACCCTGCAACCTCCCACCACCCTTACCACCACCCTGCAACCAACCACCACCACCCTCCACCCACCACAACCCTCACCTTCTTGAAGCATATGTACAGATCGAAGTTCAACCCTCACCACCCTCAATCAACTCAACAGTGGTTTACGGTGGTGCTCAAGCCGAGCGGTTTCCGGTAAGTGCTCAAGCCGTCACAGGCACTGTTCGAGACGTCTGAGGTGACCCGAGCCGTTTCCGGCAAGTTCTCAAGCCGTCACAGGCACCGTTCGAGACGTCTGAGGTGACCCAAGCCGTTTCCGGCAAGTGCTCAAGCCGTCATAGAAGTTTGTCGGACACGTGTCGTGTTCCAATTGGTTTGCGTTGAAAGAACTCCTTAAGCCGTGTCAGTGAATGGTACCGGCTCGTGGAGAGGTGTCAGTTGGCTAGATTGGAAATTCCGGCGTGGTCATGGCTATTATGGTGATTTCCCCTTAGTTTTATATTAAAAGACAACTTCTTTAACAAATTAGAGTAGCATAGGTACTTTTGGATTTTTTTTTATGTTTTCTTTTTTCTTCTGTTACGAATCAGCTTGATACATTTCCATATTAAAAATTAGCAACTTCTTGTTGCATTGTTTGGGGAGTTTTTTAAACAAAAAAAACTTTAATTTTTCACTTTTAAACTAAACATTTTCATATTTTTTATTTTAACCCCTTTTAATTTTTTTTACTTTTAACTCAAACTTTTCTATCTTTTATAATTTAACACAACATTTTATTATTTACAACTTTGGTCCCCTATACTTTTTATCTCTCGCAAGTTTTTCGTTTTACGTTTCCTTATAAATTTTGCGAGTTAAAACGTCGTAGCGTGCATGTGAGGTTCAACGTTTTTTGCTCTATTTTTTCATATTTGACAGACTAGTCGCAACGTGTCCATTTTTTCCCTTTTGACAAGTTCGGCGCAACGGGCGGATCCTAGATCGACTAATAATGTTATACGTTTTACGTTTCTGATTAATTTCTTTACATTAACACACTTAACGGGTGTGTGTGGTTCAACGATTTTAAGTCTGCTTTTCGTTTAGTGTAATTTTTCCCATTTTATCTATTTTATTTTTACGATATTGAGAGTCGACGCCGTTGTGTCATTGGTGCTACTTGGCACGGTTTTACGAACGTTTTTAGCATATTAAAGTTTTTACTAATATTTTGTTTTGGTTTACCCCTATACTTCCTTTACTTAAAAACTATTTTTTATGTGCATATTTTATGTATGGGTAGGTATAAATATGATTTGTTCTACATTCCGACGTAAACTTTTTTTATAGACGAGTCATGTCAAATATAATACGTTTTCGTTTAAAAAAACCATTTTTACGTGCATATTTTTATGTACGTTTTGGTATAAATTCAAGTTGTTCTACGTTTCGACGTAAACCTTTTTGGGAAATGATTCAGGTCAAATATAATATGTTTTCGTGTTTATTTTATGTATGTTTCGTAAAGTTTGTTTCGAACCGAGTGAAGTCAACTTATGGTTTCTTTTTCTCCCCTTTTTTTCGAAAGCTCTAATTAATCCCTTTCGATTACATGTGCAGATTTTCCTTCATAACCGTTACGTTTTCTATCTATGAGTTGGGTCACATATAATATGTTATGATTGTTCGATATGAATTTGATTTACTTTACGTTTGATCCAATCACAATGCTTATACAGGTGACATTGAGTTTAACTGGATTCGTCAAAATGTGTGTTTTCATGTGGTTAATGCATCATATAACGTTTCGACTAATCCATTCAATGTTTACGATGTACCCACGCCGCAACGCGAGCATTTCTTAATCCTAGTATATATACAATTCTTGCAGCACTTGATGGGTATTATGTTCATTAGAGTTGTGTATTGTTTTTTATCCAAGCACACTCTTTGTTATAAAGTAAATTGCAATTATTAAAATTACTGAAAATTTCTATATCGTTTTTTTTCCAATGCTACATAATCATATTTTCATCCTTTATAAACTAAGAACGAATAAAAAGCTGGTTATCTGGGGTAACTCAATGACAAAAGGCGACCTCATACGTCTGCGATTGCAGACAACACTGGGTAGCCCAAGCCTACCATCTCCACTTCTGGGAAAAACCCGCTGCCTAAAAGCCCACTGCGGTAAAACCCGATTGGGATTAGATTCGAACTTGAAATATGTTGTCTTCAATCCCGAATCTTCACTTCCCCTCAAATGCAAGTTCTTTATAATATAAAAGTGCCTGTAAACACGTATTGATGGTATTATGGACATTAGCAGAATTTTAAGTTATACAAGTATCAGTACCATGACTAACCAAATCGTGTCGATATCCTTTACGCATATCACAATTTTGTTTTTTTAGGTTTTCTTTTTCAGTTGCTATAACGAATACAAGTATCGTAACAAACTAAACCGATTCTAACTGAATTTCCGCTGTATCGCGCGAAGGATTACCTCTAGTTGTTTATAAAAATACGGTATAAATAAACATATTTGTAATTGAAACTTAAGGATAAGTTTTCCTGACCAGAAAAGAAAAACACATCACAAAACTACAAAAGAATCGTCCGTGCCGGTGTGCCACCATTAGTCATTTGCTTGATCACCTAAAAAATAAATTCAATATCAAAATGATATTTAATTCAGTGTAAAAGAAAGATGGTACATGTTGAACCGTCCCTTAAAATATCATCTTCGATGAAATATGTTATTCCAAAAGCTTTTGCTTCATAAGTAACAAAAATCATAAAATAGTTGATTTTGATCATGTTAGCAAGGTATTTTAATTGTTTTTTCTTATTTGATATTAACTATTATGTTTTGGTTGTATGGGTAGAAAAATAAAATAAAAATAGTTGCTTTTGATCATGTTAACCTAAGTATATGATAAAACTTAACACCAACACATTATAAGCTAAAACATTGGACTTTTGGGCCTTGGGGCCTGTCCAATTTTTAGATTATAAAAAGCATGACAAAAATATTAGCTGTTTGAATTGGAACGAGAGTCTCCATGGAGATTAGATAGTTTTTTTTTTTTTTCCTCACAAGACTACAAGTCTGCGACAACTCTAATTATCTAGATAATCATATTTACATATTAATATCTACATTAAATTTACATATAATCTATAGAAAATAAATAGAGGACTTAAAATTTTGGAAGCACACCGGCACAAAACACTTGCTTCACTTAAATGACTCTAAAGCCGACCTTGCATTCATGTTTTTGTTTTACATTGAGATTAACATGTATTATAGAAATATGATACTCTTTTCCATAATAAAAATTAACACATATGCATCTGAAGTTATTGATTCAACGAGATCCATGTAGGGATGACAATGGACCGGGTATGGCTAATCCTGTACCCATACCTGGTTGTAAAATCTTGTCCCGTACCTGACTCATTACCCGTCGAGTATCGGGTATACCCGTTAGGATTTTCATGTGTATAGATTTTTTACTTTCCTTTATAATTTTATGTTTTAAAAATCTATATATTATATTAAAGTATGATAAATAACATACATATCATCGTCACCATAATAATTTTTGATATATATATATATTATAATATTAATCTCAAAAAATAATTTTACATTTCATAGTATATAAATATGAATAATGTCATCAAAATAAACATTTCAAATAAAAGATTATTTTTCAAATAATAAAGCTATAAGACCAAGCGTACTGGGGCGTGTTCCCCCCTGATACCGCCCGAAAACGCCGGAAAACGCCCGGCCCCCCACTACGCTAGGCGCTTTGGGGCTTTTTTTTGAAAAAAAATGAGTTTGGCGTTTTATTTAAAACGATGTGCACCCATTTCACCATCCAATCAGATGGAGACACCTGGAAATTGTGCCGGAAGGTGACGGTTGTGCCGGAAATGGCTGTGTGGTTAGCCGGAAAATGTTGCCGGAAAACCTGCAACTTTGGTCCCTGTAGCCGTTTTATTGTAAACGAAGAAGAAGATGGGGTTTAAAAGGTTTGGTTTTGACAACTTTGGTCCCTGTAGTTTAGATATGGTTTTAAAGATGGAGATAACTTTTGAATTCTTTTTTAAGAAATTATGTGAAATGAAATTAGAAAAAACGAAAACTAGTGTTTTTTTTTTTTTAATTTAATCGGGTTTTAATTTTTTTATTTCTAGTATTGTATTTTCTTTTTAAATTTAATGAAGTATTTAAAGTTTAAAAAAAATAATAATTGGGAAATGATTGCATGGTCGTTATTGGAATAATGCCCCACTACACCACTTTATGCTATAATGCCCCATGCTGACTGAGATGACACATGTCGAATAATGCCCCATGGTGGGGGCATTATAACAATTTACCACTACACATGCTCTAAGAATGAAACATTATATACCCTAACAAATTCAAAGAACATGTACAGTGAATTACAAATTATTAAACACAAGGTATAACATTATATTCCCTAACAAATTCAAAGAACATGTACTATATTACTTCCCTAAAGGTTGACACATGTCAATGAAAAAGGTTTTAAAAATATTTTTTTTATTTTAGCTTTTATTTTAATATTTTAAAATAAATCTTTTTTATAATAACTTTTATACTAAAATTACTTTTAGAAATAATGAATTTTAATAATCCAAACTATTAGTCGTTGGCCGGCAACGGTTACAACTTAAAAAATAAGCAGTGGTGGTCGCACATTTTCACATGTTGTAATCTAATAGACTTTTACTAACAGAAGCTTCATTTCTTTTTGTTTCCTTATCATTTTCGGTTTAGTAAAAGTCCAATGGTTTACAATATATGAAAAGGTGGGACCGCCACTGGTTATTTTTGAAGTTGAGACTGTTGTCGGCCAACAACTAATAGTTATGATTATTAAAATCCATTATTCCTTACTTTTAAACTTTTAAACATATTATGTTTTTTTGTTTATAACTTTTAAGATACAATGTTTTATAATTTTTTTTTATCTACATCTATAAATAAACTTTACTTAAAATCGAGTTGTCAATAGTAACTTACAAGTGATCAAAGCCCATGTGTACATGTCATCAACGTTATGTCGCAATTTAGTTTTTTTTTAAGTGACACATTTACCTTCTTCGTCATTTTGGCGAAATAATATAATGTTTTATAAATTTTGAATATTCATTACGACGTGCTTATTTTTTCTCCAGGATTTTATAAAAAAATTATTTGAATGTATCAAACATAGTTATTTTTTGTTCTTTCCTTGAAAACTAAACCAATGCCAACTAAATAACATTGGTATCGGTACCATATTCATTTTTAATGATTTTCTTAATGTGCCAAACAACATTGTTACAGTAACGGTACCTTAATGAGTCGAACTGGTACCGGCCAAACAACATTGTTATCGATATTTGTACAGTAACGAACCAAACCGATACAGACTAAAAGCCCGCAGCGAAGCGCGGGAATTCTACTAATGGCAAATTTATTTTTAAATTTTTTTTTAAATGGGGGTAAAAACATAATTTTGAGCTGGTGGCAAAATCGTATTTTTAAGGGAAAAAAACTAATGGCAAAACTGTAAATTGAAATGGGGCAAAATCGTAATTTTAAACCGGGGGCAAAATCGAA
The DNA here is from genome assembly GCA_030545235.1 of Helianthus tuberosus. Taxonomy (NCBI): domain Eukaryota; kingdom Viridiplantae; phylum Streptophyta; class Magnoliopsida; order Asterales; family Asteraceae; genus Helianthus; species Helianthus tuberosus. Next base: position 32,505,591 of record CM060383.1, on the reverse strand, counting down.
ATATTTAGCTGGGAACAAAAGCGCAAATTTATTTTTAAGTGGGGGTAAAAACATATTTTTGAACTGATGGCAAAATCGTAATTTTAAAGCGGGATAAAATCGTAAATTTATTGGGTCAATAGGGGAGTGCCAGGCAGCTTGTCTTGCACTATTCCCCCTACCGTCCATTTAATCCAATATGTTGGGATTGAACCCTACCAAAGGAACAGATAATTAAAGCCAAAACTGGATCAGAGCAGTGGATCCAGAATAAGCAGATGTTATGTTTACATGTCTCTCCCCTTGAAAGTGGTTTCAACATCTGCTGACCTCATATCTACTGATCGTACAAACTGCTGACCTACAAACTGCTGATCTAGTAAAGTACTGATGCTCAAACAACAGTGGTTGACTACATCAGTGGAATGAAGAATCAGTGTTTATATATCAGTGTTTAGAAAGTAATCAATGTCTGTATGGTCAGTTGTTATAGAACAGTAGATAAAGTTTGTTAGTTTGTTAGATGTCACTTTCATGGTGATGTCAGCTGAGATGCCTCAGTGGTTTGGTTTGCCTATAAATGGAGCAGTACTCTGTACTGTTACATTTGATTGACTGAGCGAGTTCTTCTCCTCTAGTCCAATCCTTTCATCTTGTGTGCAATCAACCTTGGAGCATCAGGCTGAGGGGGAGTTTAGTTTGTAAGCTTGCTTTGTAATCGTTTGATTTGCTTTGTAACCTTTCGACTGATGAAAAACATGTGTTTATCAAAACTATTTTCCTCTTTAATTGTGTTTACAAAGTTTGTATTTCATTTCCGCTGCATAACTCATTGAATCATGTTTATTAACTGTTCATTTATTACAAACAAACACAATCATGAGAGCCTCCGATCCTAACAATTGGTATCAGAGCTTGGACAATCAAATTCGATCTAACAGTCAATTTGACATAACAGTTCAGCTCAAAAATCATTGATACTAAGGTTGATTGCATTTTGTTGAAAAACAAAGCAACTAGTTATCACGATCAAAGCTGCTATTCAAAAACTCTGTAAAACAACCAAGATGTCACAAGATACACAAATTTCACACAACAAGTGATGTCATGCACAAGTCACGCATAGTTCTCAGATCTGAAAAACATGTCTGGTAACCATGGTATGATCAATTCTTTTCAAAATTGATTTCCACTGTTGATTATGAAATTTGTGATGGTTTCATCATGTTTGATGCTGAAGTATGAACCTCAGACTAACAAAAACCTATGTTCATAAAACATTAGTGTTTTTGTTTACATAAAAGAGGGAAATTAACACTTTAGTCATTTAGATCTTATGTATTGAAAAACACGTTGAGAATCCTTCAAAAGGACCAAAAATCAATTGTGTTAAGAATACATTAAGAAAACCAGCAGTAAAAAATGTCCAGATCATGGGTAATGTGAAATTTGGCATAAGCATGTGCAGAAATGACCAAATCTCTCAAAACATTGCTGCAAAATGATTCTGGAATAAGTATTCCTTCAATAAATACCTCCCAGCGAGTATTTCAGTACTTATGTATGGGAAGGGTAAAAAGGGAAGAAGAAAATTACAAAAACTCAAAAGTGTGTTTATCTCAAAACTTTTGAAATCAAAAGAAAAGAGTATAAATGTAAAACACTTTAGAGTTCAAATTTGGGTAAACAGTGGTCATCAAGCAGCTGTGTGTATTCATTGATTCAGGAAAGTTCAGGTAAAAATTGTATCACCATTGGTTAAACTTAAAAGAGGACTAGATAAGTTTTTCAGTGTCATCACATGGTAAAGTCTATATCAGGACTCTCAAAACCTATGTGTACATGTCTCCTCATTTTTGCAATCAATTAATAAGGAAAAGTCACAAATAGTCATTGATCATTCTCCTAAAATTTGAGAATGATGTGACTATGGTTTTAATTGGAAATTACACCAGATCCTTTCGATGCTGTTTTCAGAAAAACCTTTATTTATTTTTCTTGAAATGGTTTTTCTCAATAAAACAGGGTATATTATTCTTTATTGTTTATTAAAATAATATATTTTGTACTTTTACGTGTTTTTGATAGTAAGAGTTTCAATCTCCTGTGAGGACATAGAACCTTTATTTTTGTTGGTGATATTATCCTCAAAAACATATCAAAAAGGAAATGGTACAAGTATCAAGGTCATGTCAAACTCAAGTTTGGTTTTAAACAAATCAAAGATTGATTGCTAAAAGACCTTAAAATGTTTGGGTACTCATGTTCTAATTCAAATATTATGACACATAATGAGTAACCTAGTAAAAAGGGCTTACATCATCTGGGGTACTAAATCAATTTTGTCAAAAGTTTAATCATTGTTGCACTAACTGTTGCTGATGTAATAGCTCTTCAAATCCTCACCATTTTCCTACAACTGTTTTGCTCAAACATCTGTGTCCTAAACACTGTCCACTGCTGAAAGTCATCCCTTGTTCTCTCATTTCCTTGGTAAATACTGTTGTTCAAAATAAGTGTTTTATCCACTGATGTGCTATCTACTGATAGTGAAAATCATCCACTGCTTCCATTTGTTACCGTTGTAACCACTGCCTCCATCAGTAGTTTTCATACAAGTACTGTCCTTCATTTCATCAGGGGTTGGCATGTGGGCAGTACATAGTGGCCAGTCCTTTTGTAACCGCTGCCACGTCAGCATTCACTTTTTCCCTATAAAACCCCCATTCAACACCCAAACAGGGTTTTACTGTCGAATTGAATTCTTAAAAATTCTCTTCTCAAAGCAGTTTTTCTCAAACTTCTTCACAATCTTCTTCGATCATCATCTCCAAAATGACAAAATCGAAGTCATCTGCAAAACCCACTTCCAAATCATCTTCAAAAGAGGTCTCTCAAAAGGCCAAATCCACTGAAATTCCACACAAACCTTCTCACAACCTTCTGGGTCTTCTCACAAAACCCAACACCACCGAGGTTTTTGATTCCATCATTGATCTCATGTCTGCGTCAAAGTACAAAACTTTGCTTACAGCAGATGCACCCATTTACCTGCAAACCCAAAGGGAGTTTTGGAAAAATGTAACCCTTGACAAACAAGGCGACGATGTCATAGCCATTAACTCCACGTTACAGGGTAAAGCAGTCAAAATCACACCACAATCCATCTCAGAGGTCTTTCAACTCGATGATCAGAAAGGTATAACTTCTTTCCCTAAAAACGAGTTAAAAATTAACTTTATTGAAAGAGGGTATGCAGATACAATGATGAAAAGGGATACCTTACAAAAAGGTTTCTTCCCCCCTGCAACAAGATTTTTATTCCATACCCTCCTAATGTGTGTTTCAAACAAAACCACTGCTTTTAATGAAATACCATTAAAGATTCAAAACCTGGGGTATGCTATTCTTCAAAAAGAAAATTTTAATTATTCTCAGGTAATCTTTAATGATTTGGTTAAAAATGTTGAAACAAAGGCATTCTTACTATTTCCAAGATTTCTAAGTTACTATTTTGAAAAGAAAGTTGGTAAGAATGATGCTGCTGCAATAAAACAAGGTGAATCTATTCAAATAAACAGCTTAACTGCTGAAACTTTTACAAGAACGTCAACACCTTGCAAAACATAAGCAGAGGTGCCTGAGCAGAATTTAGCAGCTACCACTGCTCCTCAGGTATCTGCTGCTGAGCCCACTGCTCAAGGTGATCAAAGTAGCAAAACAACTGCTTTGAAACCCACACCTATAATCACCAAAAAGCTAAACAAAAAGAAAACTCAAAAACCCCCAAAACCTATCAAAAAGGCAACTCTGGAGGATGAGATACCAGAGCAACTGCCAGTGACAGCACAAAAGTCACTAGAAACCACTGCTGCTTCTTCCTTACAGCAGTTGGTAAAAATATCTCAAACCATAGCCGAAACTCCTCCTGTCTCTTCTAAAAAAGAACAGGTTGTACATATAGGGACACCACAATATGATGCTCTGGAATCACTTGCTTCCATCATCCACAGCCCAATGCCCGGGGCAAATTCTCTTTCTACACCAACCATCACATCCACAATTCCCCCACCAACTAAACTTTTGTTGGATGCAATTGATTTGAACCAGGCACAAACCGGTCCTTCTCAATCACCCATCACTGAGAACATGCCTCAACAAATGACTGGGTCTGATGTACCAATCTTTGCTAACCCACCAACACAACCTGAGGAGGTTACACCCCTTGAGTTACAAGTAACTCTTGGTGGTAATCCAAGTAAAGCAGCCACTACAAATGCTGAACCCACTGGTTTGCATTTGGACAGTGGTTACATCAATAAGACTTCCTTGGAGGCAATTCCTTCCATAGGACCTATGACATCCACCAGTGGATTTGTTTTGACCACTGGCAACATCAAAAGGCTGTCAAGTGTTGAAGGAAGAAGACCCCAGTACCAAGAAAAAGGGGCATCAGTGGTTAATGTTTGGAGTACACTCCATACCTCAACCACTGATAAAACCACTACTAGTGGGAAATCAGATGATCCCATTAAATTGGGTGATGGTTTAAAATATCTGGAATTGAGGGAACGAGTTGATAAACTGGATACAGCTGTTGCAGATATCAAAGACATGCTACAACAGTTGTTGAAAGTACAAAAGATGCAATCCACTGTTGTTCCACCTCAAGCACCTGCTCCACCACAAGCACCTGCTGCAAATGAGCTCTGGAATCTATTTCAACCTTTTCTCCAGCAACAAAAACAAATGGCTGATCAGCAACATGCAATACATGTACAAGAGCTGAGAAACACAATGGAGTATAGGTTCAAGAACACACAAGCAGACATCAAGGCACTCAAGGCCCACATATTAACAACCACTGGCACTGCTCCTCCAACTGTTCTTTTCATTGATCAATTACCCTCAGATAATGCCAAAAAGGGGGAGAAAATTAAAGAATGGAAGAAGAAGGGAGTAGATGATGGTCTCTACATAGAACCAGAAATGGAGAATATGACCAAGTAGAAACCTTTGCCAGATGGTAGCAAAAAGGTTGATGTTAACCAAAATGCACTTGATGAAGCTATAGCAAGTGTAAAAAGGGACAGAGCGACAAAGGATATGTCAAGGTGGAATAAGGAGAAAAGAGCTTACATGGAGCTGAATGCGCAGGGTTGTTCTGGGCTAAAGGATGTTCAAAATCCTGAGCTAAAAAAGAAATCCCACTAGAAAAGTGAGGGAACCCAAGTCCACACCATCTAGACTCACAAAGCATACTCCAAAACCACCATCCAAAAGCCCCCAACATCAAACCTCCACCCAAACAGCTGTTGTAACTCCTGCTGTATCAACTACTGCTGGTACTTCAGAGGTTTCAACATCTGTTATCACTTCAACACACACCACACACCACAACCACTGCCTTACCACCACCACCATCACCACCAAAAACAACATCACCACCATCGCCTCCTGCCAAAAAGCAGAAGACAGCAGATGTTACAACATCTGTTGTAATGACAACAGTGGTTGAAACACCAGTTGTTTCAACAGCTGTTAGTCAATCATAAATCACTGCCACTAAAATCATCACCACTGATCCACCCAAAACATCATCTACCTCTCCTACAATAAAAAGGAGAAGGATTTTCATACCAAATGATGATTCTCCATCACCACCACCAACATCTTCAAAATCTTTATCACTTGTTACAATACCCAAACCTGTCCCCCTCTCATCAGCTCAAATTCAAAAGCCCTTACCTCCTGCAGGTGTTCAATTCCCTCTTGAACTTATAGCAGTCAGAGAAGAAATCAAATCTTTCTACTATGAGGATGACCCTGCTAAAAGGAAGTTGCCATCTGTTGAAGGATATCCCAGGCCTAACAATATTGAAGAATTGAAAATCAAGGCTAAGCAAGCAGAGGATATCTCAAAAAGAAATACACATGGGAAATCTGATAGAGAAATTCAGCAGAATTATCAATACTTGCTCACACAAGTCAGATCTTTAGAGCAGTTTGCAAAAAAAATGTTTGTCATCAAATCTCAGAGAGAGCAGATGAAACTATGAGAAAAGACTACATTGAAAGCATCATGGCAACCTAGAAGTACAAAGGAGAAAAACACATGTACAAAGAGTGGACCATTCCTGAGCTTGAAAAAGAAGCAGTCAGGATTCAAGATATGATCAAGGCAATTGAAGATACACGAGAAGAAATATCCCACGCACGATCTCGAGTTAGATGCGGTGGTATTTGCATTAAAAATATGGAGGCACTACTTGTATGGGGTAAAGTGCACCATATTCACCTACCACAAGAGCTTGAAATACTTCTTCGATCAGAAGGAGTTAAATATGCGACAAAGACGATGGCTAGAAACGGAGAAAGATTTTGATTGTGAAATACACTACCACCCCGGAAAGGAAAATGTGGTGGCGGATGCTCTGAGCAGGAAAGCGGACTATGACCCAATACGTGTAAGATCGATGCAGCTCGTGGTGACCTCGGGTATACTTGAACGTATTCGAGAGGCGCAATTAGAAGCAGTGAAAGAGGAGAATTGGAAGAAAGAAAGAATAATCGGTCAGTTAAAGGATTTGTCAGATGGGAATAACGGGTTGAAGACTCGATTCGGGAGGATATGGGTTCCAAATACTTGTGGAGTGAAGGCGCTTCTACTTGATGAAGCTCATAAATCCCGATATTCAATTCATCCGGGAGCGACCAAAATGTACAATGATTTAAAACAAAACTATTGGTGGCCCGTGATGAAAAGAGATGTGGTGAAGAACGTAGAAAAATGCTTGACATGTTTACAAGTCAAGGCGGAGCACCAAAAACCATATGGTAGACTTCAACCGTTGGAAATTCCGGTTTGGAAATGGGAACAAATCACCATGGATTTGTTGACCAAATTGCCCAAAACTAACCGCGGGTTTGATGCTATATGGGTAGTTGTAGATAGACTGACAAAAAACGCTCACTTCATTCCAATTCGTGAGACTTATACATACGAAAAGATGTCGGAGGTGTACACCAATGAAATCATAGCACGGCATGGGGTACCGATATCCATTGTGTCAGACAGAGATACTCGGTTTACTTCGAATTTTTGGCGTGAATTTCAAGAACAAATGGGAACTAAATTGTTCATTAGCACTGCTTACCATCCACAAACGGATGGGCAGAGTGAAAGAACAATACAAACGTTGGGAGATATGCTGCGGGCTTGCATTATTGACTTCGGGGGTAGTTGGGATGTCTATCTACCCTTGGTCGAATTTTCATACAACAATAGCTATCACGCGAGCATTAAGATGGCTCCGTATGAACTGTTATATGGCAGAAAATGTTGAACTCCGATATGTTGGGGATAAGTGGGCCCACGAGGGCTAGCACCTAATGATATAATCCAAACTACGAACGAGAAAATCGACATGGTTTGGGCACACTTGAAAGCGGCTCAAGACAGGCAAAAGGCGTATGCGGATAAAAGGAATAGGCCAATTGAATTTCAAGTTGGCGACATGGTTATGCTAAAAGTTTCTCCATGGAAGGGCATTATTAGATTCAGAAAAAAGGGGGAAACTAAGCCCGAGATTTATTGGGCCATTCAGGATCACTGAACGGGTTGGTAAAGTAGCTTATCGTCTCGAATTACCCGAGGAGTTGAGTGGGATTCATAGCACATTCCACGTGTCACATCTCCGAAAATGTTTGGCTGACGAAACTGCTCGTATCCACTACGATGATATCGAGGTGGATAACAGCCTCAACTATGCAGTAAAACCAATTGCGATTTTAGATCGTAAAGAGAAAAGTTTGAGGAACAAGGTGATTAATCAAGTCAAGGTCAAATGGGAGCATAGGAAAGGTTCGGACACTACGTGGGAGTCCGAAGAGGAGATGCGACGTCTCCACCCAACATTATTTGGTACGTACTTCGGTTTCGGGGACGAAACCCTTTTTAAGGGGGGTGGACTTGTAACACCCCGAAAATATAAAACTTTATATTAGATTTGTAAAGTATAAATAAACGAGAATTTACTAACTAGGAATTTTAACCTAGTTAGTTACAAGTCCAGAAATAGCTTATAATAGGGTTAAAAACAACTAACCTATAAGTTGAACAAAGTGGAAGGGCCTAAGTTGTAAGAATTGAAACTATCTTATTAATTTTGAATAAAAATCAAAACCAAACACCCATTAAGGATGTCTGGTCGATTAGAACAAGCAGGGGGCGACACCCCCACTCTCAAACCCTAAAATTCTACTTAAACTCTCAATTTGGAGGTGCAAATCTGGTCCAAACGAAAATCCGAGCTTAGAATCGTGATCCTCATCGCAAGAGGATTACAAGGTATGTAAAATTTAATGAAAACTCTTAACTCGAAATTCTCATGATTTTGGAAAATCTGAAATTAGATGTTGCATGTGTGTTATTTGGTTAGATTAGGGATGATATAGTGTCTAGAAGTGAAACCTAGACAACTACATGTGAAATCATGTCCAAATTCAGAAAATTCCATGAACACCTTGAAGGTGGGTTGTGGGTTTTACAAGATGAAGATGAACACTAGGGTTTAGAATGATTATTCTAGTGTAATTCGATCATAGAAAGTGATTTCAGAAAAGTATGATGTTTAAATACTATATGAAGGCTTTATTGATGTTAAGTTAGCTAATTAGCAAGCTATGAACTTGAATATGAAAGATATAAAAATTCTGCCCTTATAGTGTTTGTTGAAATGCCTCAAAGAAGGCTTGAAACTGAATTGTTAAGTTAAAACGCATAATTATAATGTATGACAAAATGTGCGTTATGTATGTGAAACAAAGAGTTCTAAACATATGGTGATTGAACTCTATAGGAAAGGAAGCCGGGGCATCTAGCGGGCAAACCGGTGTGGACGCACGTTTGAAGGGCTTGCTTTAAAGGTATGTAACTTGATTAGTTACAATTGAGTAATTTTTTATATGTAGTATATATGTATTGATTTGTCAATAAAAGTTGAGATGGAATTAAGTGATAATGTTCGCTAGTTCGAATAATAGGCCAAGAAATTTGGTTAGACCTTGTTGGTAGTCATCAAAATGGAGTATTCCTTAGATGAGCTAAACGGGTCAAATAACCAAATAAGGCACGGTAAAGTTTTGTAATTTGGTTACTCGGTCTTCGTTAACATTTAAAAGAAGATCTATTGGAATATGAAAAATCAGTATGTTTGTAGGTTAGAATAAGAAATCCGAGAAACGGGTTTGGGCAAAACAAGCAAAAAGGCAAAACATAATAGTGCAGAGACTACCGTAAGTTACGGTATCACCCTAACTTACGGTAGACATCAGATGGGTTACGGTGGATGTCTACTGGTTTACGGTAGACCATAAGTCTCAAATGTCTACCGTAACTTACGGTAGATACCGTAAGTTACGGTAGAGAGCTGAGATGTCTGTTGATGTTAGCATATAATAGTTAAATCGAATACGTTTTTAAACGTAGTTTCGATTACGTATTTCCTTCAAGTACTTCAACACTAATGTTTAATGTAAACATTTCAGTTTTAGGTATTCAAGGATCACGGATGACGGTCAAGCCAACTTTTGAAGAACCGAACACTACTTACAAGCTTCCGCAATGTTTAAAATCTTTACTAGACTTGTTTTATGGGTTGTACATGATTGTTAAATAACTTTTGAAATGTTTTAATTTAGTCGTGTTTGACTAAAGTCTATGTTACTCATGAACTTCTTGTATGAGTTCTATGTTAATTAAGCATCTTTTATTTACAATGGTATAATCTATTATTAAAATCAAGTAAAAATTAGACGGGTGTTACAATGTACCTGATAAAAAGGTAGAGCTGAGGAGAATGAAAGAGGAATTGGTTGCTGCTGATTATGGGTCCAAAAATCAAGTGATGAGATGGAAAGAAGATAAAGTCAGGGCTACCTACAAAAGTTTGGAGAAATTAAGAAAAACAAATCCTACTGCTCCACAAAAGCCTGACTATCCTGAAGCAGAGGTTTCAAAAAGACCATCAAAGCTGCAAATCAGGAGATCCACTGCTCCAGCTGGTGCAGCCTTCTATAAAAGAAGGCAACAAAAACAGTTGGGTATTGAAACAATGGATGAATTAATGGCAGGAGATGAGTTTGTAAAAGAAGGTATTAAAGAAATGATAGCTGAAACTCTTGGCCTGAATCAACCTGCAAGCACTGCTCAAACAGTCATCAATAGGCCTGCATCACCAAACACCTCATCCAATAACAATCTCCCAAGAAACCCACCAGGCTCAAAAGTACTAAAGTGGGAAACTGACAAACAGACCCATGTACTGACTATGGTCAGGTCTAGTGGAGAAGTGAAGAAAATAACAAGGGAACAAGTACTTGGCCTAAGTCTTGAAGATATGCAGGATCTCCTTGATCTTCCACTTAGTAGGGATGAAGATGACACAGATGCCTTAGACTTTGAGTTACAACTTAAAGGTCAGATAAGGGAACTGTTGATGAGGCAATAAATTTCCACAATAATGAAGGGTTTTGGCATTATCAGTTCCAGGGGAGATTGTTGGGATTGAACCCTACCAAAGGAACAGATAATTAAAGCCAAAACTGGATCAGAGCAGTGGATCCAGAATAAGCAGATGTTATGTTTACATGTCTCTCCCCTTGAAAGTGGTTTCAACATCTGCTGACCTCCTATCTACTGATCGTACAAACTGCTGACCTACAAACTGCTGATCTAGTAAAGTACTGATGCTCAAACAACAGTGGTTGACTACATCAGTGGAATGAAGAATCAGTGTTTAGAAAGTAATCAATGTCTGTATGGTCAGTTGTTATAGAACAGTAGATAGAGTTTGTTAGTTTGTTAGATGTCACTTTCATGGTGATGTCAACTGAGATGCCTCAGTGGGTTGGTTTGCCTATAAATGGAGCAGTACTTTGTACTGTTACATTTGATTGACTGAGCGAGTTCTTCTCCTCTAGTCCAATCCTTTCATCTTGTGTGCAATCAACCTTGGAGCATCAGGTTGAGGGGGAGTTTAGTTTGTAAGCTTGCTTTGTAATCTTTTGATTTGCTTTGTAACCTTTCGACTGATGAAAAGCATGTGTTTATCAAAACTATTTTCCTCTTTAATTGTGTTTACAAAGTTTGTATTTCATTTCCGCTGCATAACTCATTGAATCATGTCTATTAACTGTTCATTTATTACAAACAAACACAATCATGAGAGCCTCCGATCCTAACACAATAGACGGCTGGCACTATTACCGGTACTTTGATGCCGCGCCCGCGTTGCGAGGCGATGGCCGAATAATTCTCAGCCAATTAAAAAAAACAGTACTGTAGTTTTGTTAGAAATAAAAAGTAAAAAGAGTGTTAGGCAGCTCTTTGACACGATTTTTAGCTGGGAGCAAAGTCATATTTTTATTTTTACTTGGGGAAAAATCAAAAATTTTCCCGAGGGTAAAATCCTAATTTTTAGCTAGCGGAAAACAATAATTTTATTTTGCACTGGGGGCAAAAACGAAATTTTAAATTGAGGGTGATATTGTAATTTTGAACCGAGGGAAAATTCGTAAATTTTAGCTGGGGGCGAAAGCATAAATTTATTTTCAACTGGGGGCAAATACGTAATTTTAAACTGTGGGCAAAACCGTAATGTTAAAGTAGGTATAAAATAATAAACAGGTGTAAATTCGTAATTTTAAGTCGGGGGAAAAAGAAAATTTTATTTTGAACTGGGGCGAAAACGTAATTTTGGCTGAGGGTAAATCTCGAAAAATTTAGAACTATACGTAAAACGAAAATTTACGAAAGATGAAAAGTATAAGTGACAAAAGTTGTGAAGTTAAATTGCAAATAATGAAAAGTTTTGGGTTAAAGTTAAAAAAAACAAATTATGTAGGGTTAAAATTGCAAAAGGTAAAAACCTTTGGATTAAAAGTAAAAAATCAAGTTTTTTATTTTTTTTTGAAAAAGTCCCAAAGCACAAAGTACAAGTTGTATTGCATATTTTTGTTGCTTATTATAGGAACTAGAATTACCACCCGCCGCAATTCGGCGGGGATTCATTAGTTATATATCATATTAGATGAAAGTAAAATGTTTCTTACATGACCGTGAACCTGTGTGTAAAACATTAGAAAAGAATAACCAAGTTGATCTCTGACTTAGCGTTGCCATAGACCTATCAAACGGGGGAAAATAGACGCGCTGCAACAGACCTGTCAAATGGGAAAAAACAGATGAAAAAACGTTGAACCCCACACGCACGTTGCGGCGTTAAAACTCGGAAAATTTAGAACGATACGTTAAACGGAAAACTTGCGAAAGATGAAAAGTATAAGAGACCAAAGTTGAAAGTTAAAAAGTGTATTTTTAGCTAAGCTAAATACACGGTTAACCACCCATAACCGACCCACTATAACCATCAAAACCGAATAACCATAACCACCATAACCGGTTATGGTTTTTGATTAAAAGCGACCCGAACCGACCCATGCACACCCCTACTGGATACATCATCCAACCTTGCAAAAAAAAAAAAATACTCTCTAAAAAAATGACAGTTATCTCATAGTTTAGAGGTGAATACAGCAACAACCATAACTTAAAGGACCATAATGCAACTTCTCAACATCCCGCCAACGTCCTTTCATCCCTTTACATTCCCGCCAATATCACCAATTCACACTTCCTCAATCCCCAAACTTCAATCAACATATTACAGATTCAAAAATCAAAACCCTAAACTTTTGATCGGCGAAATGGATACCAGCGGTGGCGGTGCGGCGCCCACCGGTTGCTACAAGTGCGGCCGTCCCGGACACTGGTCCCGTGACTGTCCGTCAAACCCTAACCCTAACCCTAACTCTAACAGTGACCGATCTAGTAACAAACCGGCAGCATCATCGCATCCTTTCAAGGCAAGCGGTGCGGCAGGTGGAGCCTCGTTTGCAGCTCAAAAACCGGCGGCTGAAAAGCCGAAAAAGGCTCCGAAAACCAGACCGAAGCTCACTCCAGAATTGCTGTTATCTGATGACGGAATTGGATTCGTTCTTCGGCATTTTCCTAAAGCTCTCAAGTACCGTGGCCGTGGCCACGAGGTATGATGATTTTGTGTTATAGTTTGAGATGAAATTCAGATCTGAAAAAGTACACTAGTTAACAATTAATAGTGTACATGATGTTTTAGTATGTGATTCTTGTTGTATTATGTTTTGTGGATGAAAGTTAGATCTGGTTTTCATGTGTGTGATCTATGAACATGCAAGTAGAAGATGCTCGTTGTAGTTTTATCAGGACTCTAATTTATACGAAGTGTTGGTGATGATAATTGATGACCTAGGGCATAACTTATATAACTATATCGTTTTATGACATGAACCCAACATAATGTGCTAATCAGAGGCGTCTCTGAGAATTCAATTCGAGCTTGAAAAAATATGCCCTTCCGTATGTTTTACTATCATTTAAAAAAAATCAAATTAGTATTGGGCTCAATAAACCTAATGCCAAGTGGGCTATATTCTAAACCATAAAAAATGATTTGTAAATGGGCCTATATTGGAATTGGTATGTGTTTACTACTAAAAAAACATATATATATATATCGGATTATTTTTTTAAAAATGCGCCCCTCGAAATCACGGGCCTTGTGCGGAGGTCCTCCCCGCACACCATCAAAGCCGCCAGTGGTGCTAATTCTTAGTGAAATATCAGCTTGTGCCTTGGATCTTGCTATGAAAAAGCTTGCTCGATATGGCTATGTTTGAAACCGAGCCAATCTGGCTTGGCTCGGTTAGAAAGTGAGCCAAGCCTGGCTCGGTTTGTTTTATCTCTAATATATATATTTTTTATAATATACATATAATATCTTAGAAAAATGATTATTATTTGCGAGTATTTAGGTGTGTAGTTGGATATCTATGACATATTTGGGGGTTGATCATGAAACTAATGAACGTATATTATATTTTGTTGAAGTTTAATTTTTTTTTTGGTATTTGGTTGAACTTGATTTTGGTTTGTTGAACTTGATTTTGATATGTTCTTTTAAACTTTTGGATAATATTTTAGACTTTTGAGTTTTGAAAGCTATTTTTTTTAATCTTGAGCCTAATCAAGCCGAGCTCGAGCTTAGATTTTCAGCTGGGTTTCAAATCTGAGTCGAGCTGGCTCGGTTATAATCAAGCCGAGCCCGAGCTTACCCCTGGTTATGAATATAGCTCATCTCTCTACTTTTGTAAGTTATTTTATCACATAATACTACGCATCAATATTTCTTTGCTGACAAGTGGTACCTTATGCAACTATTGTTTGACAATAGGCTCTTATTTGTGCACTGTTGTGTGTGTATGGTTTTCTCATGCTTTCTATGTCAATTTGCAACAGGGCGATATCCTCATGAGAGAATATTAAACTCAGGACATGCGGTTTGTGTTGTTTCATGTCTAGGTGAACATGTAGGTCTTTAGTTGGGTATTTAGTGACCCCTACTAATTATTTACAACGAGCCACATTTTGCTAATTTCATTCAGTGACAACTGTAAAAGGCGGCATGCCGTATTTATGACACAACATGGATTTAATTATATTTTACTTTGATACAGGTTCAATAATCAACATGTACTAATAGAGTTTGCTTTAACAACAAGAAATGCTAGATTCTTTTAATTGGCCATCTAATTTTTATTTTTTCCTAATTGCCACTTGGCAATAATCCTTACACATAGAAAAAGGCCCACTTGTTTTCACTTTCATATATGTTTGCCAAGTGTCAGTTAGGAGGATTTATTTGTTAGCGATGACCCATTGCAAAATTTTATGGATCCATCAATGTTGAAAAATAATAATCATGCTTTAATCATAGGATGTAATGATGATAGTTTGTTTTGGTTTTGTGCATAACATCAGTTGCTGATTCAGTGAACATTATTTAAATTTTAAAGAGACAAAAAAGAAACAACAGTAGTAACTAGCCACTTCATCCTAAAAAATTGTCTTAGTTTTAGTGTCCATTTTGTTATGGATAGTTTCGAAAGCTCGAAACCTTGCTATTTGGTAATGAGTTAACTTCATTTCTTTTGTTTGGATTATTATAGCATTTAAGATAGGTGTAAACTAGCAACTAAGATGGAAGATGGTGGAGCTTTGTGCTCTAAATTATTTCTTCAGTTAAATATACTAAATTTTATATCAAGTTACAAGAAACATATAATTCAGTTGCATCAAAATACTTGCAGACAAATGATTTGGGGAATCTTCTAAGCTTGTACGCAGAATGGCACTCACATCTTATTCCTTACTACTCATTTGACCACTTTGTTCATAAGGTGGAGCAAGTTGGCAGCTCAAAACGTGTTAAGGTAAGACTTTTTTTTCTATTATCTGTTGCAGTAATGAAACACAACATTTGATCTGTTGTATCCGATACGTTATGCTGAATTTAAATGCATAGTTCGTTTTACCTTTTAAGAGTAGTTGAATATTATGAGTTAAACTGTTGTGAAGGTTGGTAAATGTGGATTAAATGTTGGTAGACAATGTGTTGCTAATGTTAAATGATGTCAATTGAATGTTGGTAGACTTCACTGCTAATGTATGTTACTTGCTTGATGATGCTAATATAATTGTCAAAACTTGTAAATCAATGATTCTCTATATGTTAATTTTATCGTCTTGATAGTTTTAAATTAAACCAATTTTCATGTTGTTTCAGTAACTTTAATATCTGAAGTATAGTTGGCTTTTCATTGTCTCTTTTTGTGCATATTTTAATCTTTGCAAAGTTATGCAAATATGTGGTAATACGTAATGTGGAAGATTGCTTTCTAAGATCTTTCACTGCTATAGAAAATATTTAGATTAAAGATATAGAGAATTGATGATTGCAGCGACTTAAAAAATATTGACGATTCTGGGTATCTATGAAGTGCAAGTTCGTTGTTCTAGATGATAGAATGTGTATACATCTCCATGCATAAAATTGTCAACATAGATCAACTTTGTCGAGTTAGAAACTTAGAATAAGAAAAGACATTGTTTCTCTTCGGAGAAAAATCCGTTTTGAGTACACAACTACATATAAAATTTTAAAGAAATAAATGTGTTAAAGAACATTTAATCTGCAATTTGGTGAGACGCGAGAGCACCGACTAATGTGGTACAACATTTTATTACCAAAATTAAGAACCCATATTTCACCAGAAGAAGACGATTTTACCAAATTTTATTTAGTTTTGGAGTCGTAAGAATTTTCAAGTTCTGGTCAAGGTTAATTGAAGCCTGAAGGTTCATAGTCATACCAACCTAGATGTAGTCTCTAGGAACTGATCTTCTGTGGAATCTATAGTTTCATCACCAGTTATGTCCACATATGCCCTAGAATAGCTTAAGGAGCTAGAGTTATCCTACTTGTAATTGGTTATTTATTTCCATAATACTCAAGTTTTACAAGAATATTTTAACCTTGTTTTCACTTTAAGCTAAGTATTTTGCAAAACACATGGCCAAACATTTCAAAAAATTGGGCACCACACACCTTTATGTTACAGGTAGTCTTGTATTTGGTCTCAGTGAGACTGTCTCACCCAGAGTCATGTTTTTTTAAAATACCCATTTCTTCTTTGCGTGTACTATTATTTTAATAGACATCTAGTAGTTTTTATGTTTTTAAATCAATCACTTGTTATCCACCATTTTACTTTTTTTGATAATTTTTTTCCTTTTTAATTTCATTTATACTGCTTGTAAGCATATATCATATATGCCATCAATCACATTTGGCTCCGATGCTGTTTTGCTTTTGTTTTTTGGTGGTTAAAAGTGAAATCTTTTGAGCTTTACCATCCTAACAACTGCTTTATGAAACTTTCCTTTAGATTTTGTTTATACATTCTATAGCTACATATTTAAACCAGTAAACTTGTTCTTATTCTAATTCTACACACATCATCTCTTTGATCATACATCTCACTGTAATGGTTCAAGCTACTTAAAAAGCATACCTACTTATTTACCTTCAATCGTAATTTACAAGGTTTTCCTGCACCCAACTAAAGTTGTTACCTTTGTTTTTAAATTATTTACAAGATCTATGAGGCACTAGGCGCGAGAAGCATGTGATGGGTTATAGCTAGAGGGCTAGACAAAAGATCTTTATGCAAAATCTTGATGAACCAAAATAAAATAAAATATTTTTTAGGTTCTTTATGTTTTTGTAAAACTTTAACTCTTTATGCTTCTAAGATCATTCACTCCTTATTAACGCTAGTTTTTATGTGGTACGTTATGAAAGTCTTGCATTCTAAAATTGAAAGTCTGTTTTGGAGATTTCTAAAATGCTGAATTATTGTTTTGGATTGTGTATACATCCATGTCTAAAATTGTAAACAAAGGAGAATTTGGTTGAGGTTGAATAAGAAAGCACATTTCATATTTTTCTGTGGAGGAACACATTTGAATGCATATAAAACTAAAAAGCTAAAGGAAATAAATGTATGTAAAAACATTTAATCTGTCCTTTTAAAAAGTACTTATTTACGGTATTCATCATTTTGCCACCATAATTAAGAATCCTGCTTTTATGTGTTTGGCTATATTTGTTTTCGTATTTAACCATTGGCTTAACCAGATGTGCATAAATGATCTGCGAGAAAGAATTGCAAATGGAGGAGACCCAACCAAGCTACATGAAACACTAGAACCGCATGAAAACTCAAATCCTGAACAAGGTACTTCCCTAATTTATTTGAAGGTTTTTTTTTTAAAGAGTTAAATGCCATTTTAGTCCCTGTGGTTTGGGCCATTTTACCAGTTTAGTCCAAAGGTTTCATTTTTAACCTGTGGGTCCAAAAAGGTTTCACAGTTGCCATTTTAGTCCACTGGGTTAACTTCATCCATTTTTTCTGTTAACGAGAAGGCCAATTTGGTCATTTTGTATGTAATTCTGTTAACTAAAAGGGCAACTCAGCCATATAAAATGACCAAATTGGCCTTCTCGTTAACAGAAAAAACGGATGAAGTTAACCCAGTGGACTAAAATGGCAACTGTGAAACCTTTTTGGACCCACAGGTTAAAAATGAAACCTTTGGACTAAACTGGCAAAATGGCCCAAATCACAGGGACTAAAATGACATTTAACTCTTTTTTAAATCTTTTAAATTTTGGCTTAATATATACCCCCAGTCAGTTTAAAGTTTAAACTATGACACAAAAGCAGTTTTTTTTTAAATTTATAAAATCAAATGGGCCCACCTGTTGGTGCCCCGGCAAGACCTATAGCCGTTTATACCAAACCTGAATCTGCGAATTTCGTGTAGTGTACTTATGGCAGAAATTCATACCTCTAAATTGTCATAAAGTTCTATTGCCATGTCATTGTCCTTCACTGGGAAGTTACTATAGTATTTAAGTATAACTTTAGAAGTAGATTTCTCGTAACAGCATTATTGAAAAAGTCATAAATGTAAACATGGTAGTACAAGCCGGTCAAGTGGTCAACTAAAGATTAAAGCCATTTGTTTTCTGTACATATAACATGTTGTGTACTAGCAAGCAGTGGGACTTAAAAGTTAAAACACTGATGTTCTTCAGACTCTCACATGGTGTTTTCTTCTTCCTTTATCTATAATAAATGATTGTCTTTTACTCATTTCCATTTTCTTTTTGTAATTACCATTTAGTCTGTTAAAATGGCCACATATTTCAGAGTGACAATTTATTTAAATAAGTTGATTATACATTTTCCGCAGATAAAGGGTTGGACCAGGAAGATACTTTGACGAATCATGACTCAGATGATGTTCAACACAATTTATTTGATGAGATCTTTCAAACCACTAATGAAGTAAGCATAATTCTAGTTCTCACTTTTTAAATTTTAATTACAATAATACTAAGTTATATTAAATAACATCACAAACTACTGTTGTCGCTACGGTGGCCTTTTTTTTCTTCCACCTTTTGAAAACGGCACCACACCACGTTACCACCACCTTTTTTTCGTTTGTTTGTTTGGGTTGTTGCACCGCGTCATAGGTACAATGTCAACATTTTTGATCTATCTATTACATTTTATTTCGCTTTTGGTTGCTTTACACATTAATATTTTGCAGCTCCATACTGGTTTTTACGGTTTAGTTTGTACGAAGATTCCCCGCCTCAATGCGTGGTGGGGAAATTCTAGTATTAATTAAATTATCAGTCCATGACACTTGTATAGTATAAACTTAAATTTGAAGTAAAGACAATTCTAAAGTTGAGAGCCTAACCGTTTTTCTTTATTTTTTTTGGAAAAAAAAAAAAAAAAAAAAGATTTAATGATTTTCGACCGTTGATAGGAACCATCTGGGCCATTGAGTAAGGAGGGTACAAGTGTAGCAAAAGAAGTGCCAGGCCAGACAACAGGTGGCAACAACAATATAGAAATGTCAGAAGAAATAAAAGCCCGCATAGAAGCAAACAGGCTAAGGGCATTGGAGAGAGCTGCTGCTCGTAAACGGGCTTTGGAATCACAGGCCTCTTGACTTTCAGACTATTGTAACTATTATATTCATTGTCTTTTTTGTTCACTCGAATTACTGGACTTTTAAAATTTGTTATGTGGGCCACTTAACAAGAAATACATGTTTTGGGTCTGATTTAAGTGTGAAAGTTAGGGTTTATAAAGTATATACCATGATCATTGATTTGGATCTGATCTTGGTGGGTGAGTGATGGTGGTTGACGATGGTAGTGATGGAGAGCACTTGAAGGTTCACAGTGGATAGTGGTTGGTGGTTGTGGTGTGGAGTACTTTATTTTTGATTTTAGGGAGTTTTTGGTTGGTGGTTGACGGTGGTATTGATCATGAACACTTGAGAAGGTTCATAGTAGGTCGTGGTTGTGATGGTGCTTTAGTTTTTGTTTGTGTGAATGAGAAAATATATATTAAATGAATGTGTCTTTAAAATTAATCTAGAATACTAAGGTCACCCGGGGCGGTAGCGTATTTGTTCGTGATGCAACTTTTCAACGCGTGGAAAATCATAAAACACCACCGCCACCTCCACCTCCATTTTTCATGGTAAGATTTTTATAATGCATGCTATTTCTGACGCGTGATGATTTGAGTGTTGCGAGGGAAATTGCTGGTGGGGGGAAATTGTTGGGTGTGGTGGTGAGTGATGGACATTTTCATTAAAAAAAGTTGTGAGTAATGGAATAATGGTTGATGACATGGCGAAACTTGATTGGATGTTGTGAATGATGAAAGTTGTACAAGTGATTACCACTCCTACCCCTAAAATGCGTGGTGTAATAAATACTAGAATATATATGTTTTAATTTTTTTCATTAATTTAGTATTATAATTGCTTTTAAGTTTTTTTTAATAGTTTAAATTACATCAAATGAATCTTTGGCGGGACTCGAATCCTTAACTTCAAGGAGAGCAATAACGCCATTAATTCCAATGACTTTACCAATTAGACCAACCCCTATCTTGCTTTTAAGCTTATTTTGTTTCTCTCACAACTTTTATAGTATGGTTTTTTATAAAATTCTCAATATGTTATTGTGATATGCTTATTTTTATCTACGTTTTAGTATAATTTTTACTAAAAACTAAGTTATGGATGGTAATATACAAGTGATTAAAATACAAAAATACATGTAAACAAAGCTACCTTATGATTTAGTTTCTTTTAGTATTTAAAGTAATCTTTACCGTTTTTGTTATTTTAATAATAAAATAGAGAAAAGTGTCCGCATAGTCTCTGTGGGTTTATCGGTTTTCACCTATAGTCCTTACACTTATCAAATTACATATATAGTCCCCAACTTTGACACTTTCATTTTTGAATAGTTCCTGACGTGGATAGGGGTTAGTTTTTGGTATTAAGTGGGTGTGAAACTAAGTGTTTATACTAGAAATCTCGAATATATCCATCAATTCTTCCATAAAAACTAAATTTTCCATTCCTTCCACATCAAACCGAAACCAAAACCTGAAAATCAAAATGTTAAATAAAACTTTAGTTTTCTTAACAATTTGATACATATTATGATACGGATCCCCCATGATCCACCCAACTATTAGCCCCATGTTCTCCTGATCAATCTCACGTTTATTTGCATTAGTTGTTAGAGTCTTTTATTTTTGTCATTTCAATTCCTAGAAATGCTAGTGGGTAGTTGAACCACTAACCCATCTTCCTTATTTCCTGCATTACTGCATTACGTGCATATTTTGTAAGCCTTTAAAAAGGCATGTTTGGTGTTTAATGGAGAACATGAAAATTTGATCAAAAAATCTCTTAACGTTTACTGTTCTTATTATTATTTTATTTGGGAGACCACCGATCTCGAACTCGGTTCTATCATTTGGTGCTTTCATTCTTCGTCTTCACCTCCCGACATGCCGCCCCGTCTTGAACCCACCTCCGATAACCCTTCCACGGATGATTTGCTTACCCCTCTCGCCGAATCCGTTAACAAATTGATCACCTCCAACACCGCAGCCACCAACCAAATGGTTTCCGGTCAAGAGCAACACAAGGCTCATCTGGATATCATCATCAAACAGTTGGCAGCTCAATATGAGCAAACAAACAACCTCATTGCTACCCTTCTTCGCCCCGATCCGAACAGACCTGGCCCTTCCGGGTCGAACACTCCGCCACCTCCACCACTTCCTGCCAACCACAACCCCAAACCACCGAAGGTTACCCTTCCCATGTTTGATGGTTCGAACCCATTGGATTGGCTCTTCCAAGCCAATAACTACTTTAACTACTACTCCGTCTCAGACGCTCAACGACTTTATTTAGCTGTGTTCTACTTCACCGGTGATGCACTGAGTTGGTACAAGCATCTCTCCAACAACAGGTTACTCGTAAGTTGGCCGAAATTTTCCCGATCTTTGGAGCTCTGATTTGGTCCTTCTTCCTACGTGAATCACCAGGTGTCGCAACCCCCGTCCCCTATCAACCTGGGAACGGGCGGCCGCGGCCAGTTTTGGTGGTATCCAGGTGATTATCATTTTGGCAGCGGAAATTACATAAGGATCGTAGTTAGGGAATATTTTATCAGAGTAAAATACCACACTTTCTTAGTATTAAACACGTGGGAATAATCCCAAGTTTCAAATACACACATTTTGATAGGGATAAACCCTATTTTATTTAAATAAAACATATCTTTATTTTTAGGTAACTTTATTGCCACTTTTCCAAGCCTTCAGTGCTGTCCAGCTGGCTTCTATTTGGCTTTTACATTTTGTTACCTGAAACGCGTTTAAAAACATTTGTCAGTGGAAAATACTGGTGAGTGAATCTTAGTTTAATCAAGTTAAGTAAAAACCATTGTACAGTATTGAGGGCGGTCGCGCAATTACTTCCATTTACTTAATTACCACCCACGGTACTGTCAACCCGACTTGTGGTCATGTTACTCCTCGCAAGGTAGTAACAAATTCTGTATACAAAACCCTAACATACCGACGATAATTGTAGAATACAAATACTAAATAACTGTTTAATATATTATTAATTGTGTGAGGTTTTGTAAAAACAATTTGCAAAAAGGAGATTACTCACATTGCTGTCTTAGATTTTCTTTAGGGATTTCCTGGTGATTATCTGTTAAATATACAAATGCACACGCGTTAGTATAATAACCCAATATTTACATTAGTAATACCCTCCCCGAGATGGCATTCCAACGACTACGTCGGGCAGAACCATGACAGCCGTTACGAAACCCTGGATCAATCGGGCAACGTATCTAATACGTAACCGGGGTTATGATACTTACAACGAGGCAGAACTTCGTTATTTAGGGGGTATTATGCCCGAAAATTATCTTTGCTATTCAGAATATTGAGAGAGAGATCGAGGGATGAACGAATTGAAACTGAGGCTGGAGGCCTCAATTTATAGGCGACCTTTCGACTTCCCTCGCGGCCCGCGAAGAACGTAGCCAAGGGCTACGCGCCCCGCGTAGTAGGGTTAGTAGGGCCTAGCTTGGCCTGGTCACCACTATAGGCTCGACACTTTTACAACACGTGGCACCACCTGGTGCAGCCTGATCCTCCATCTGTCGCGGCCCGCGTAAGCCGAAGGCTTAGCCTTCGCGGCCCGCGAGCGATGTAAAAACTTGATTTTTATTTTATTTTTAATTATATAATGTATTCGGGGCCCAGTTTTCACATACGGGGTATGTTTTAAGACATATTGGGGTACTCTAAAATATATTAGAGTGTCGGAATATTAATTAGGAGGGTTGTTATATCCTCCCCACCTTGTTTTAGAGCTCGTCCTCGAGATCTACTGGAACAAGTGTGGATACTTCCTTTGCATTTCTGATTCAAGCTCCCATGTGTACTCGGGTCCTCTTTTAGAGTCCCATTTCACTTTGACTAGAACTAATTTCTTGTGCTTGAGGTTCTTGACTTTCCTGTCTTCAATCTGTAGAGGTCTTTCTACAAATTTTAATTGTTCATTTACCTCTACATCCTTAAGAGGTACTACCAGTGATTCATCAGCTAAGCATTTCTTGAGATTTGATACATGAAATACATCATGTATTCCAGCCATTTCCTCTGGCAGTTGTAGCTGATAGGCTACAGGTCCAATTTTTCTAATAATCTCAAAAGGTCCAACATACCTGGGGCTTACCTTCCCCTTTTGATGAATCTTACCACTCCTTTCCAAGGAGAGACTTTCAATAATACTTTATCTCCTACTTGAAATTCTAATGGCTTTCGTCTGTTATCTGCATAACTCTTTTGTCGATCACGTGCTGCTTTCAATCGTTCTTTGACTTGAATGATCTTGTTTGTTGTTTCTTGCACTATCTCAGGTCCGGATAGTTGCTTTTCTCTAATTTCTGCCCAACAGACTGGCGTTCGGCACTTTCGTCCATAAAGTGCTTCAAAAGGTGCAGCATTGATACTTGTGTGATAACTGTTATTATAAGAAAATTCTATCAATGGTAAGTGATCGTCCCAATTACCTTCGAAATCAATTACACAAGCTCTAAGCATGTCTTCCATTGTCTGAATGGTCCTTTCACTCTGTCCGTCCGTTTGAGGATGATAAGCGGTGCTTAGATTCAACTTGGTTCCCATTGCCTTTTGGAAACTTGTTAAAAAATGAGAGGTAAAACGGCTATCTCTGTCAGAAACAATTGATTAAGGAATTCCATGTAATGAAACTATTTCATTTACATACAACTTAGCTAATTGTTCCATACTGAAAGTTTCCTTCATTGGTAGGAAATGAGCTGACTTAGTTAGCCTGTCTACAATCACCCAGATTGTATCATTACCTTTTCTTGTTTTGGGTAACTTGGTAACAAAATCCATTGTTATCAATTCCCATTTCCAAACTGGCATTTCTAACTGTTGCAATAATCCTAAGGGTTTCTGATGTTCAGCTTTGACTTGTGAACATGTTAAACATTTAGAAACATAAGCTGCTATATCCTTTTTCATTCCTATCCACCAAAAATTCTTTCTTAAGTCCTGATACATCTTATCACTTCCAGGATGCATCGTATACTTAGACTTATAGGCTTCTTCTAATATACGGTGGCGTAGGTTTCCTAATTTAGGTATCCACATTCTTTTCTTATGGAATCTCCAAATTCCATATGTTCCTTGTTCTAATTCCTTAATCATTCCTTTTAATTTTTCAGTATCATCCTTGATTACTGACTTTTGTGCCTTTCTAATTTGTTCATTTAAATCTACTTGCAGATTTAGTTTAAGAGAACCTACTCTTTTTGGCTTTTCATGATACTTTCGACTTAGAGCATCAGCTACTACATTTTCCTTTCCTGCATGATATTGGATATTACAATCGTAATCACTAAGTATCTCCATCCAGCGTCTTTGTCTCATATTCAATTCCTTTTGCGCGAAAACATACCTTAAACTCTTATGGTCGGTGAAAATGGTAAACTTACTACCGTAAAGGTAATGTCTCCAAATTTTAAGGGCAAACATTATGGCTCCTAATTCTAGATCATGGGTTGAATAATTCTCTTCATGATTCTTAAGTTGTCTAGAGGCGTAAGCTATAACCTTTTGACGTTGCATTAACACACATCCATAACCTAATTTAGAAGTGTCACAATAGACTATAAAGTCTTCTGTTCCTTCTGGTAACGCTAATATGGGTGCATGGGTTAATCTTTGCTTAAGAATTCTAAAGGCTTCTTCTTGTTTTGGTCCCCATTCAAACTTAACAGATTTACATGTTAGCTTAGTTAAGGGAATGACTATTCTAGAAAAATCTTGAATAAATCTTCTATAATAACCGGCCAGTCCTAAGAAACTTCTAACCTCGGTTGGTGATTCAGGGGTTTTCCATTTGGTAATCGCCTCGATCTTGGTGGGATCCACATGAATTCCTTCATGATTGACTAAATGTCCAAGAAACTGTACCTGTTCTAACCAAAATTCATACTTCGAAAACTTAGCATAAAGCCTTTCCTTTCTCAATAAACTTAGAAGTGCGTGCAAATGTTTTGCATGTTCCTCTTTACCTTTAGAATAAATAAGGATATCATCTATAAAGACAATTATGAATTTATCCAAATATGGCTTACATATTCGGTTCATCATGTCCATAAATGCAGCTGGGGCATTGGTTAAACCGAATGGCATGACAGTAAATTCATAATGGCCATACCTTGTCCTGAAAGCGGTCTTAGGAATGTCCTCTTCCTGTACCTTTAATTGATGATATCCTGATCGTAAATCAATTTTAGAGAAAAATCGAGCTCCTTGCAATTGATCAAACAGATCATCGATTCTCGGCAGTGGGTATCGATTCTTAATCGTGACTTTATTCAATTCGCGGTAGTCAATGCACATACGCATCGATCCGTCTTTCTTTTTAACAAATAAGATCGGTGCTCCCCATGGCGATGAGCTTGGCTGTATGAATCCCTTTTCCAACAATTCATCTAGCTGTTTCTTCAGTTCTTGCATTTCTGCGGGTGCCAAACGGTAGGGTGCTTTGGCAATTGGTGCTGTTCCTGGTAGCAGATGGATTCTAAATTCAACTTCCCTGTCTGGAGGTTGCCCTGGTAATTCTTCAGGAAACACATCTGAAAACTGAGATACTACTGGAATATCTTTTAGTTCTTTTCCTTTAGTGTTAGTGATTATGAAAATCAAATACACTAAAGATCCTTTTCTTATATAACTTGTTTTTTTCATCACAGAGATGAATTTTGTGGATTTAGATGACTTATCTCCTTTAATTGTGATCTTTTCACCTCTGGGTGAATTTACTTGGATTGACTTTTGATCACATAAAATACTGGCTTTATTTGCTATTAACCAATCCATTCCTAATACAACATCAAATCCTGCCAGATTCATTGGGTAAAGGTTTGCAACAAACTTTTGATTTAAAAATTCTATTCTTGCTCCGTGCAAGATTTCAGAAATCTTAATGGTTTCTCCATTTGCTGTTTCTACTAGACATTCTTGTGGGAGTTTAGTTAATGGTTGATTGAGAAGTTTGCAAAATGAAGTATTAATAAAACTTTGGTTTGCACAAGAGTCAAATAATACTTTAGCAAAAACATCATTAACCAAAAACGTACCGGCGATCACGTCCGGGATTATCTTTGCTTCTTCTGCTGTCAGAACAAATGCTCTAGCATTTTTAGTATTCTTGGTGTTTGTGGCTGGAGCTAGTTTTGGTCAGTTCGGCTTGATGTGACCTTTTTCTCCACAGTTGAAGCACATTCCATTATTTGGTTTCCTCCTGCAATCTTCTTCCTTGTGTCCTGGTATCTTGCAGAAATTGTAGTAGGTAGAGCATTTTCCTGAATGTTTTTTCTTGCAGGCTTTGCAGTACGGTGTAGAGGTAGAACCTACATTTTCCCACGGTTGGAATTTCCATAACGAAATTCTTGGGTAAGCCTCTGAGCTAGGTTCCTCCTCTGGTCTTCTTCTCGTGTACGCACTAACTCATCAGTCAAGGTGTTTGCTAGTTCTACAACTTCTTCTATGGTTTGAGGTCTAGTTGCCTTGACTACATGCCTTATCTCACTGATTAATCCCCAGATGTAGCGGGAGATTAATACTGGTTCGGGTGATGCAAGGGTTGACACTATTATAGCATATTCAAAGAATAAAGTAGTGTATCCCTTATTATCCACTCCAGTCATCCTAAGGTTTAGGAACTTATTTGCTATCTGTTCCTTTTCATTGGGAGGGCAGAAATTTCTATCTACCATATTCTTAAATTCCTCCCATTCCATACTGTAAACCCTATCACTTCCCCTGGACTGGAGGATAGTGTTCCACCATTCTAGTGCTGAATTCTTAAATAAATTGGAAGCGAACATTATCTTATCCTCTTCAGCACACTTGCTTATTTTTAAGACTGCTTCAGTCTTTTCTATCCAGCGTAAAGCTGCAACGGCCCCTTCATTGCCCGAGAATTCCATTGGTTTACAAGACCAGAATTCTTTATAAGAACAACCATAAGACATGGTTCTTCTTCTTTTGGGAATGGGCGCTTGAAGTATGGGTCCATTGTTTACGCTGTGTTCAGGTTCAGTTGGTCGTTTACTACCATTGTTACTTTTATTATCGGCTTCCCTAACTGTTTTGATAATATATGGCATTGCACCTATTTTCCCTTGTGCCACAATGTGTTTGGATGACACTGTTATCCACTTGGTTTCCTTTATTGTTGTTGTTCTGGTTATCATTATCCAGGTTATTGTCATTCTGGTTATCATTATTCTGGTTTTCCTGGTTCACTTCGTTGTCTATCTGAATTTTAAAAATTTGCCACTTATTAATATCACAAAATAATATTTAAGGCAAACAATCACACAACACACATATTGGTCAAAAGCATCGAACATTGCGACTTACTCTTTCTTATAATATGCATCTAATACAAACTGGAACTGGAATCTAAAATTACAATACTAGTATGCATCACTAACCACAAAGTGGTCTATACTATGATAGATAGATTATTATTATTATAATTTTTTTTTCATACACACATATTATATATATATATATATATTATATTATTATTACTATCACCATCATTGATATGGGTTCACCCAGAACTCCATATTACGCTCGTCGTACTTCCAGACGAGTCGTTCTCCGATCTGGCTTATCCTGTCACTATTTCTAAAATATCCTCACTGAAGGTTCGGAGCTCTTGCACATTCTCTGCACTCATTGGGGGTGCAGGTGCTGGTACTGGATCTGGGTACTGTGGCATGGGTTCTTCCTAAGGGTATGAATTCTCTAGGATTTCCCTAATGTATTCATCTTTATCATAGTAGGGATCTAGAGGAGACCTGTAACACCTCGTAAATTTATGTCCAATAATGTATCGACACGTGGCATGAGCTTTAAACGTGTAAAAGATCACCTATGAAGGACTAAAGTTGACAAACAAAGAAAGTTTGTAAGTATAAAGGTTCAAAGTGTCAACAATGGATAAATGTGTCAACATGTTGAAAGTAGCCAGGGATGTAGCAAACGCGTTATAGAACTCTTCACTCATGATTCCGTAAACTTTTTCACAAAACAGACAATTTCAAGCGAGATACCACCTTCAAGCAAAATAACCTGCAAACAAACTTCAAGCGAAATTAAAAATTTCAAGCGGAATTGATATTTCAAGCGGAATATCTCTTTTCAAGCGAAACCTGCTATTTCGCTTGAAATTGCAACAACTTTTCAAGCGGAATATCTAGTTCGTTCAAGCGGAATTAAGATTTTGGTCCATTTTTGTCATTTTTACTTGGAATTTTAATCTGATTTTCTCAAGGATTTATTAAAATACAATTCTGATTATGTTGTGAAAAATTCAGGCCATTTTAAGCGTGAAAAGTTGTCCAATTGATAAAAGAAGGTGTAGAAGTAAGAAATCGAGATGAAATCAAGCTGAAAACTGCAGAACTCCTCCTCCTGAGCTCTGATACCACATGTAGGATCGTGTATGGACCCGAAATGAGTCGATCAGAGGCGTTCTACTCAAAATGAAAGGCAGAAACAGAATATGTGATAAAAATTATACTCACTAGAATATGTGATAAAAATTTCACAAGGTTTCGATAAAGTATAAGAAAGTTATGACAATATTCGTATGCGAGGGGTTAAAAGCTCAACGTTAAATTCTAGGGCCTTACGGGTGATCACAAAGTTAACCAAGGACTTAACGATGTTTGTGTATGTCTTGGAGCCCTTAAAAGTAAGGTTAGAGGGCCAAAATTGCAAGAAATAAACTCAAAACCACGTATAAAAGGACCAGGGGCTGAATTGCAATTTATGAAACTTGTTTGGCAGGTTATGGGAAGCCACACGGGCCGCGTAAGATCAGGCAGGACCCTTACTGTAGCACCCTTGTTATTATTTTAAAGATTTTCGTATAAATAACGAAAATAAACATGTAATTACAATTGAGTATCCTTAGAAAATACGAGTAATCTAAAACTTTTACAACTTAAAAGTTTTCAACATAATATAAACAAGTTCGTCGTTTAAAAGTTATGACGTAACGCCGTGCGGAAGCTTTAATCTCGAGTGTTTAATTTTATCGTGTTCGGTTCCTCATCGAGCTTGATCTTCATCCGGGCACTCTTGGCGATCACCTATAATCAAAACCAACTTAAAAGTTAGTTTTGATAGTTAAATAAATAGTTTAAACAAGTTACATGGGTCAAACAACAACAAAATAAAGTTTTTCCGGAACAGGGGGCGTCGCGTGACGCCTAGGGCCGTCGCGTGATGCCTAGCCCCTGTTTTCAAAGACTGTTGCTTAACAGTTGCTGTACATTCTCAGCACGACCTGATTTCACGGAAACGACCATAACTTCTTCGTTATTGGTCCGTTTTACCCGATTCTTTTTCCTACGCGTCCGTAATTAAATTCTCCATCTTATGGAGTTAAAATACAACATCTAACTTCACAAAATTTTAGACTTCAAGCTCTCGGCTTGAAGTTCAATTACGACACTTTTTGACCCGTTCGTGGTTTCATCTAACAAACTTGTTTGTGGCCCTTGTTTCTTTTGTAAACATATTATTATGATTATTTCCTATTGTACAAGGTTCAATTCACGAGTTATTACACATTTTAACCCGTTTCGCTATTACTTCTATTTTGACCCGTTAAGGGTATTTATGCACTAAGGTCCCATATCATCCCTTTTATACTTATCTTAAGGATTTAATCTATCAAAACACTTATTTCCAACTACCTTTAAAGGTCGTTTGCCTGATTTACCCATCAAGGGCATTTTAGTCAACTTTAGCCCCTCATTTATGACGAAGGGCATTTGCTACTAATTTGACCCAAAAATGTATGCTTAACCACAATCTTATTTATACGTACCTGGCTCGAGTCAACCTAGTGACCCGTTTCGACACCTTGCTTTTATTACCGATATTCTTATGGCGACGCAATTACCCAAACTACTATTCGCCCCTGTAAACACATGACTTGACAACCACATTAGTTGATTTTGTCAAATGGCGTTATTCCCACCATTTGGCCCGTTCGACCTACATAACCCAACATTTTCATATGTAGCAAAACATGGGTTTTAATTACCAATCACACATCCGACCCATTTCGGATTTTCTCACTAGATCCCTTTCTTTCTAAACTCAATTTCTTATATTTTTAACCCATTCGGCTTACGCTATGGGTGTCCTTTGAAACTTATTTTACTTTAGTCGATACTTGACTAAATTTCCATTTTTACCCATTTTCCCATTACTAGTTACGCTATAAGGTAACTTTAAGAAAAACTCACAAATTCTTAACCAATTCGTGACTAATTTACCATTTTGCCTCTTTCACCATTAATCATGGTTTAAAACATTTTTATTGGTTCCGACTCATTTCGTTTCGTGTCCGAACCCATGATTCGAACCTAATCCTTTATTGTATTCATCGATTATAAAATAAACACGTATACTACAAGTGGGTGTAAGTTTTACTTACCTCGCATCCGAAGTACGCTTTTCCTTCTTATTTGCTTCGTTTGACCCGCTTCATTTCCAAGCCTCCACCTAGCTTGTCAAGCGTCAAACTATCATCATAATTCGTAAGACGGTTAGTTTAGTCATTATCACATACGACTATTCCATCTTACGAACTCTATGTCGGAACTACTATTCGACTTCAACGTTGGTTTATTTGACTTTCGATAGTCAACTAACTTCAATCATATTATACGCACAATAAGTTCAATCAACATCACGTTTAGAACCCATATTATTCTGTATTACACGTAGTTAGTCAAGTTAGCCAATTACGCGTTTCTTTCATAATTTCATTATGTCAACATTCATTCGGACATTTTAACAAACACCTAATGTGCATAATTTTACATATTTACTAACTAGTTCATAACTAGTTATCTTTACCAAGATTTACATCAACACATTCAAACCTCTAAGTCTAGTGTTCATGAACTACATCAAGAACTTATATCATAACCTCAATATTCATCAATCTTACATTCTAATCTGAGTGTTCATCATATTAACATAAAACCCACTTAGCACATAATAGGGAAATTACCAAATCCCTAGTTTTGACAACAATTCATCAAATTTTCTACTAAGGTTTGTTTCTAAACCAAGATATAATCACAATAACATTCATAGATTCAACATTCATTCCAGAATTTCGATTATGATTGTTCATCATAATCTCAAAGTATCACCAAATAGCAAAATTTAACATACCTTGTGATCCCCATGACTAGGTGATCGTTTTTATGTATTCATGCAGTGATTTGAGTCTTGATTCGAGCTTCGATTTAGTCATTTAGTGTGAACTAGGGTTTTGCTCCTTGGAGCACCCTCCTGGTCGATCAGAACACGCACACAATGTGTGTGTGTATTATTATTATTTTTTTTTTGTTTTAATAAAACAAGTTTCCCACTTGTCCATATTAGTCCCTCATGTTTTATTTTGATCAAATGAAGCTATATCTCACCATTAGTTACTTAATCACATGCTACTGACTAGGTTAATTACTCCTGTAACACCCCGTGTTTTCATAAGTGAAAGTCAAAGTCAAGGTCAAGTCAAACGACCGGTTTCGCGCAACTTGATTTGTAGGAATTACTTTATTTTATTTGTATTATGTGGAGTAAGTGTCGTTCATTGCAATAATCGATGAGTATTAAATATATTTCAATCGATCTACGACCGTGAACTATAGGAAGTAACAATGCGATAAAGTTAATCAACTGATAATCAAGCTATGTTAATCGAATCGACATCAAATCGTAACTCGAACTACGTAGTTGTACTTACTGTTCGTACGTGTGTGTGTACCTTACGTGTTACCTGTGCATGTTTATTTATTTATGTTGTGGAAATCAAGCGAACTCAATCGAACTCGAAATCTAACTCGAAAATAATCGAACTCGAACTCGAATCATGATCATGATAGATAGTGGAGAAGGGACCACGCTAGATACGAAGTAGTAGAGACTAGAAGTAATTTGACTAGGAAACCCTCTCGAATCGCTCGCAATCGGAACCGAAATGTCAAGGATCGTTGCACCGAACACACCACTCAGGCGCCAATCCGCACGGACTGTCAATCCGCACGAATAACCAATCCGCACGGATGACTAATCCGCACGATCAGTCATCCTACCCACTCTCATTCTGTTTTGTTTTACGCGCCACTTATCGTTACGCTATCGAATCTATTCAGGTTAACCGCACTCGCTAAGCGCTCCCTTCAATCCAACAATCGCTGTGAGTATACTCGATCCCTTTTTGCTTTAAGCACTTTTGGGTGTTACATACGTTACGAATATTCAAACTACAACTATCACACTACTCAAACTATTTGAACGCTAACCGTTAATGCATGTTATACGTGGCTTATGAATGCTTGTTTGTTATGTTTACACATGGAATGCTGTCTACCTGCCTTAGCAACGATAGTACTATAGTTTGGACTCAGCTGTCACACCCCTTTCTACGGCGGAAGCGCGAGGTGTGATCATGAAAGGTTCTCATTGCATACGAAAGGTAAACATGCGACATCCACGAGCATGAGCAAGACCGCGCGCACATCCATCCTAGTTACCTGAAATACATGTGAGTTTTTGGAAAAACGTCAACATAATGTTGGTGTGAATTCATGCAGTTTTGTATTTCATGTTTGTATACTTTGTATGAAAACATAGTTTGTGAGTAGATCAAGTTTTCATATATAAATTCAGTTTCATGTGTACACCACGTACACATGTATAATTCAATTTCTTCTTGAGTACCCCACGTACTCAAGTATAATTCCCATTTTCTTGAGTACCCCACGTACTTCAAGTATAATTCAATCTTTTCTTGAGTACCCCACGTACTTCAAGTATAATTCAATCTTTTCTTGAGTACCCCACGTACTTCAAGTATAATTCAATCTTTTCTTGAGTACCCCACGTACTTCAAGTATAATTCAATCTTTTCTTGAGTACCCCACGTACTCAAGTATTCATCAATTTTTAGTATGGTATGACTTTTATGTAAATAAAGTATTCCTGTAAGTTTCAGGATTGTTAATGGGTTGCAAAGCCATTAACATGTGACACGACATAGGAAGTCACCAAACCTAAGGCATTTAATTGGTATATTCTGAGACACAAAAGCACTACTCGATTCTCGCCCTCACCGAGAGTGTGGCTGCCAGGCACCCGTTAGATCTAACCTTTTGTTCTGCGGTCTAGGTATATTGTTGATTAATGGTGCTTCTGTACCCTATTCGTGACACTATTTCTCATAACGCATCCTACTTGGTTCTCGTCCTCACCAAGCGCGTTTCTTGTTATCAATTCTCATAACGCATCCTACTTGGTTCTCGTCCTCACCAAGCGCGTTTCTTATTATCATTTCTCATAACGCATCCTACTTGGTTCTCGTCCTCACCAAGTGCGTTTCTTATTATCTTATATTTCGTCACACTTGGTTCTCGTTCTCACCAAGTGTACTTCTTGTATTCTTATATTTCATCACACTTGATTCTCGTTCTCACCAAGTGTGCTTCTTATATTTATATCATACCAATTATAAATATTGTACATTTGTACATGTATTTCGCCCCCGAAGTTATAAAAACTGAAAACAGTTAAAAGAAAAGGGGGAGCATGAACTCACAACTTTGCGTTCCTTGCGTCGTAAACTTCACCGGATTTGCTTAATTAACGTCGTAACCTATACGCATTTTCTTAACGTTAGTCACTAGACTTGCGTAGCACAAGTACAGTCACTCTCTTTTGTATATATTCTTGTGTTAAAAATATTCTATATTTTTAACTACGTATCTTACTTATATTATTTTCTCTAAAATTAATATAAGTATCTCGTGTTTTGCACTTTGCACCCGAATTATGTATCTTGTATGTTGTATGTGTATTATTTATGTTTATACTCCTCATGAGTATTTAGTGTATTTTAAGTCTTAATACACTAGCACGTATAACACATACTATGTACACTTAGCACACAAGTTGGTGATCAAATAATATATATTTTTCTCTCAAAAATATATATACTTAATATCCATTTTTATTTTTGAAGAAATCCTCATTTCTTATCACCAAAAATTAGGGAAACCTTGGTAACACTTTTAAATACATTTTTAGGGAATAAGTTTCTCAAAAACTTATATTTTTCTAAGTGTCAAAATTTATAAAAATTTTGACAGAGTTTCCCCTAAAAATGGAGGTTTCCCATGTTTTCAAAACATGTGTTTATTTTCTTTTAAATCGTCAACAATCATCAACAACAATTATCAACAATATTCATCAACAATAATCACTAATTTCTCCATTTCATGAACTTGAATATTTACAAAAATGTGTAGTAACTCGCTAGCACATTTAGTAAGTCTTGTTATCTTTAAAAATAAGTTTAATTTCTTAAAAACTTTATTTTTAAAGAATATGAAGTTTCACAACTTCTAGTCGGTTTTTACGAAAATTATTTCTTTGTTAAAACTTTTGTTACACAAGTGTCCACACACTTGTTTGTTCACAAAAACACCTCTAGTTTATGAAAGATCCGGTTTTAAAACATGGTTTTGTCTTACAGTTGGTCTTTCAAAAATACCACTTGTAGATCTTTAGATCTACTAGTTTAGAACTCCATTTCATAAGATAAATTGTTTTTACACAAGTTCATGTTTAATAGTAGTAGTGTTCATCATCTAGTCCTTTTTATACTTTAACATACACTAGCTCATGTTCTAAGAACATAACCTAGCCGGGTTAGATGACGATCCGAACTACTACTAGCATTAAACAACACAAAATAATCATCTCAAAACAAGTTTAACAAGTTTTACACAATTATCCATCTATTAACCATCATATTCATCACTTTAATATACTTTTAGTTGGTGATTTAGTATGTTCATGATTTTCAACCGACAAATCTCTTATTAACCACCCTAGACAAGATCAAGAAGGTGTTTTAGAGCACTTACTACTAGCTCAAGGCTAGGGAAGTTCAAGAGTGCAAATGAGGTGGATAAAAGCAAATGGTGAAGGTCCTTCAAGTTCCGAACACACCGAGCCTCGTGAATCACCTTCTTACACCTTCAAGTGGACTTGGAATGGATGAGCTTGGATCGAAGGTGGTGGTGGTGCCTTGGTGGTTCTCGGTCGAGGGTGTTAGAGGGAGAGAGCAAGAGGGTGTGTTGTGGTGATGAGGTGATTTAGTGTTGGATGTTTACTTATAACTACAATTTCATTGTCCAAGGGTTCTTGTGTTCCCTTAAGTACACACACACTATCATATTATATCCTCATCAAATCCAAGTAATATTTAGGTGATCTTGAGAAGATTACACAATTCTTGTATTTAGGCATGTGGGGGAATCGAATACTAGCATATGGGGGGTCTAAATGTAAATACTAACCATGTGGTTAGATGATAGTTCAATTCCAACATATAGTTTAGTTAAGATGGTTACAATATATTTTAGTGGGTGTTAAGGTGTTCGGGGACCCTAACTAGCTTAGAAAAATAAAAACAATGCTTCTAGCATTATTTTAGTGTTCCGGGTTGTTAGTGCATAGAATGTCTGTTGACTTCGTCTGCATTAAGTCTTGTGTCTAGATTGATTGAATGAACACACATTAGGGTTAAATTAGGGTTTGTATGTTGTAATTATGAAGATTTCGCTTGAAAGGGTGTGTTAATGCTTGAAGCGAAATCAACATCACATGATTTCGCTTCAGACAGTCTCAAGCGAAATCATCAAGCCTATATATATGTGTGTTGTGTACTTCGCTTGGGGAGTAGTTGTCATTGTACGTGTGACGAAGTGCTGACGGATCTGTATCAGAAAACCTTATACAAGCACTCAAATCAATCAGAAAAGAAAGATTAAAAGGATTAGAGCTGTTATGACTTAGTTTACTTTGATTCCGCCTCTGTAAACTGAGATGAATTACCTTGACTGACATTTTAGGGTCATACAACGGTCCAACAAGTGGTATCAGAGCTCAGGACGAGGAGTTCATACCATAGCAGCTTGATTCTACCGGATTTTCTTATTTCTACTCACTTCTTTTCTTACTTTTCTGATCTGATCTAGTTCCAATGGTCGAAATGGTCTGATTTCAGAATATAACGTGT
Source organism: Helianthus tuberosus (assembly GCA_030545235.1). Taxonomy (NCBI): domain Eukaryota; kingdom Viridiplantae; phylum Streptophyta; class Magnoliopsida; order Asterales; family Asteraceae; genus Helianthus; species Helianthus tuberosus. The sequence continues at coordinate 32,468,951 of CM060383.1, read as the reverse complement.
AAAACTGAGTTTTAACAAAGCCTACAAAGTTTCAGATTAAAATTCAGCTTAAAACATGTTAAAATTGACCTAAAACTAGATTTCGCTTGAAAGTAATTCGAAGGTTACAGGTTGATTTCGCTTCAAATCAGACTTCCTGAAGCGAAATAGTTGGTTTCGCTTGAAATTCCTGAAGCGAACTTGTTTCTGTTAGATTTCGCTTGGACAAATACTTTTGAGCTGATTTCGCTTGAAGACTTCCTGAAGCGAAATAGTAGATTTCGCTTGAAATTGTTTGATTTGAAACGTGTTCTGTTGAAGCGAAATAAAGGATTTCGCTTGAATCAGTTTTGTTGATTGGGTTTCGCTTGAAGCTGAAGCGAAATAGTTCATATCACATTTCGCTTGAACAGTTTTATCAAGCTGATTTCGCTTGAAGCTGATTATATTTCAAGTATTTTACTTGAAGTTGCTGAATTTTCAAAACTTAAAATTTTACTAAGTGTTTGCTTATTTGTTTGTTTGCAGGAACATACAATATGGCAAATTCCGAACCTAAGCCATGGAAAGATGATCGTACTGAGGAAGAGAAGTATCAATACCGGAAGATGACTGCTGAAACCAAGATTATTAGACTTTCTGGTATCTATCTGGAAGCAAGGAGAGCAAATAGGTGGGATCCAAAAAGAGAATGTTATCTTGATCCATATGGAAATATTGCAATCGATGACAAAACGCTTGATATCGAAGCCATAATCCAGCAGTATAAAGAAGAGGATGATTATTGGCAAAAGAAATGGTGGGGAGATGAAGAAGAGAAAAAGAAAAAGAAAGAGTTACTAGATGAAATTGAAAGAAACTCAGAAAATATGAGTTTGGATGAGTTTAGTGATTTAATCATTAAGATTAAAGAAGGAATGACAAAGAATGAAGAATCAAAAATGGATGAAACTTCGAAAAGTGAAGTTGTGTGCTCACAATGCGAAAAATCAGAAGCTGAAAATTTAAATCTCTTGAAAGATGTGGAGAATTTGACAGTGGAAATCAAAAGCTTGAAGGATGAGAAAGAATCTGATAATAAACAGATTCTTGAAATGAGAGAAAAGTGTGAGAAATTGACGTCAGAAAATGACAAACTGTTGAGTAGTTTGGACAGTTTGACATTGGAAATTAATGATTTGAAAGAAAAAGAAAAAGATTTTCAAAATCAAATCAAGATTTTAGAAGATGAGAGAGATATTTTTGGTAAAGATAATCTTCAAAAACAAATTGAAATCAATTCTCATCTTGCTAAAATCATTTAGCTTGAAAAAGAAGCTGAAAAAGCTCGGATGAAAATCAAAGAGCTTGAAGAGAAATTGAAAGGTTTTGAGACTTTGTCATCAACACCAGATTATCCATGTCCAAAACCGATCAATTCTGTTCCTATAAGTAAAAATGTCACAAATTTTGACAAAGTCAAAGTCAAAATTGAAGATTGTGATGAAATATCTGATGATGAAAAAGAAGAGAATAGAAAAACATATTTGAAATTAAATGAAATGTTTAAAAATACTGTTTTACATTCTACTGAGAAAGGTGAATGCTCAACGCAAAAACCTGTAAAGAAGAATGCAGAACAGAAACAATCAGATAAGTCATCCAATCGTTTTGCAAAATTACAAAAATCTAAAAACAAAAACTCAAAAATAGTTGGTAATTCGTGGTGCAGGTTTGACCACGGTTCTCAAAAGCCAAATCTAGCTTTCAGGAGGAGTGACGATTACCACAGAGCCAAACAGTGCTATGACTTGAATGTTTGGACTGAAGGTGGTACATGGTACGATAACAGAATGTGTTACAGATGCGGTTATCAAGGACACATTGCTGTTAACTGCCAGAGTTGGAGTTATGAGACAAGAAGATGCTATAACTGCCAAATCAGAGGACACATTGCTAGAGATTGCCCAAGGAGATCGATGGGAAGATCGAGGGTTGAATCTCAAAGAACGGCAAAGAAGACAGTCAACGTCAAGCCCAAAGAACAGAAGGTTCAAGAACCTAAAGTTCAGGAAGCAAAAGTAAAACTTTTCTCAGGGGCAGAAAGCCAGACTGCGAAAGAAAAGGAAGAAAGCGAGAGAGTATCTCGAAAGAATTTTGTCCTCGGATACAACTGGTAATCCGAGAAATAGTTCTGATGAATCACTTTCCTCAACTAAAAAGGCAAGCAAAACGAATTCATCAGATGCAAATCTGAGGACAAAAGAGAAGAAAGAGAAAGTTGGTGGTGATGAATTTGTTTCTTTGGAAACAAAGGAGCCACATGTTGGCAATGAATCTGACAGGTCAAAGTCAGACAAGCCATGTGCAGGCAATGATTCTGGTTTGTTAAAGCCAGAAGAGCCATCTGTTGAGGTAAAAACTGTTAAACCCAAGGCTGGTCAGGCTTGGGTAGATCTTTTCAAATGAAAAACCTGACTTGCCGGAGTTCCCAGGTTGGTAAGCGTGGAACATGAATCGGCACATTTCTTGAGAAATTCACAGGTTGGTAACTGTGATATTTCGATTTACATGTGGTAAATCAGGGACATTAAGTTGTACTTGATTTTCTACTAGTGTTTGTTATTGACAAGGGTCTTAATTGTTAATTCTTTAAAATGATTGAAAAAGAACAATGTGATGAAACCCCGAGTTTGTGATAAGACAAACAAAACTAATTTTCCGGAAAAACCATTTGATTAAAACAAACTTAAGTGTTTTGAAATCTAAATGGGAAAATAGTTTGTTGTCAGGGGAGTTCTGATTGTTAAGCCGAGTGAATGGCGAATTGAAGCGATTTGATATCAGTTTGTCATGTTTCTTGTATAGTTTGTTTTCAAATTTTCCAGAAAATCAAAATTGAAACATATTTTGATTTTAGGGGGAGAAAAATTTTAAAAAAAATTAGAAAATTTGAAAATGTCAAAAACATTGGAAAATCAAAAATGAGTTTTGGTGTGAAAAAAGAGGAGATGATAGAAAATCAGTGAACTATCACAGCATGCTAAGGATATGAAATGTCAAATGTGATAAACGGTCTCACTAAAGATGTGACGATAGGCTCAGCTAGACTAGTAGATTTGCGATAACGATACAAACTTAAATGAAAAAGCCTAGTTCTAGTGGGAAACACGGTTAAAAGCATAGTACTTGGTTTTGTCCTTCTTGACTGTGTGCCTACTCAGTAATCGCTGATTGTCGAAAGACATAAAACTGGTTAAGTTCGTGAACTTTCACAACTTTGCTGAAAAGTCGCTGTGTTTGTGCATTTTTTTTTGCAAAGATTTAAACTTGTTTTATTTCTTTATTTTGTTTAAGCATCGGACATCCTCTGCGTATACGTGAGTATCGACCTGGATGTTGTTGCCTAAACGTTCTGCTTTATTTTCTTTGGTGTTTCGTTTAAGCTTTGGATCACCTCTGCGTATACGGGAGTATCGACCTGGTGGTTAAAGCCTAAACAACTTCAACTTGTTTTATTTTCTTATTTTGTTTAAACATTGGACTTTCTCTGCGTATACGGAAGTATCGACCTGATTGTTAGTGTTTAAACATTCTGCGTTATTTTCGCACAAATCACAGTTGATGAAAGTTTAAAGGCATTACTTGAGTCAGTGTATTGCATGATGAGGGGATATGCTGAGATCGTGGGGTCCATAAGAATTTTAGTGCTATCTTAATATACTTTAAAGTATCGGTAAGCAGATTGAAAGTTTTTAGATTGAGTTTAAGAGGACAACTATATCGTCAATCTACGTGAATCGTTTAGAACTTAAAATGTCAAAGGCTTAATGGTGCTAGTGATTTGTTTCATGAACTGATATGATCCTCTTACACGAACTCACAAAAATATTGTTTGTATATATTTGTTTACTGTATTTCTTTAAAATCAAAATTTAAAAAGATTTTCGACAACTGATGTTGAAGAGCTGATTTTCAAAATTCCAAAGTGCTAAACTTGATGAACAGGGTTGGGAGAGTTTGTTGAAAACTTTGAATGCTATATACAAATGTTTTGAAAGATTGAGTGGTAAGTTAATCAAGGTCATTAGTTTGAACTTGATGTAACTAGTATGTTTGATGGATGAATATTGTCTACCAGTAAGTTTTTTAAATTCAATGGTTATAAATTTGTAAAACTTATATTGTGGTAGATGATGTGCAGGATAAACAGGTTTGGTCTTCATTATTCCCAATGGCAGCTAAATGACAAAGTTTGAACCAGATATCTCAGATTCTAGCATATTGAGAGGGGGAGTCGATGAAAGAGGAAGTCTGGATCAACAGTCAAAGGGGAGTTTGAAGATGGAGTTAGGATGTGATCCTAAACCTGTGAAGAATGCTTATTATGTAAAGACAGAGAGTTGGAGAAAAGACCAAGACTGAAGACTCAGGAGCTGAAGACTTCGTCAACATCCAAGGGGGAGTCTGTTAGTGCATAGAATGTCTGTTGACTTCGTCTGCATTAAGTCTTGTGTCTAGATTGATTGAATGAACACACATTAGGGTTAAATTAGGGTTTGTATGTTGTAATTATGAAGATTTCGCTTGAAAGGGTGTGTTAATGCTTGAAGCGAAATCAACATCACATGATTTCGCTTCAGACAGTCTCAAGAGAAATCATCAAGCCTATATATATGTGTGTTGTGTACTTCGCTTGGGGAGTAGTTGTCATTGTACGTGTGACGAAGTGCTGACGGATCTGTATCAGAAAACCTTATACAAGCACTCAAATCAATCAGAAAAGAAAGATTAAAAGGATTAGAGCTGTTATGACTTAGTTTACTTTGATTCCGCCTCTGTAAACTGAGATGAATTACCTTGACTGACATTTTAGGGTCATACAACGGTCCAACACGGGTAATATCCGGTTGTTCAGTTAGACACTGATTCGTTAAAGTGCTAAATTACACTTTTTAGTGTCTTTTAAGTACCTTTCTTGTACCCTTTCGATTCCCAACACTTAGGAAAATATTCTGGATGATAAAACGACATTTCTGCAAAATATTCGTATGCTTAAATGCTGAATTATTGCTGAATTATATAAATTATGCACTTAAAGTGCGTTTCGGGTGCTTTTTAGTGCTTATTTTTGCTTTCGCAATGTATATATATTAACCCTTGTATGTACTCTTGGGTTTTAATGCATTCTTGTTGTCGGACCTACACCTAGGCCTCAATTCTAATGTCTGACTGCTTTCTGCAGTTCTGTTGACACAGTGTGTCTTACCGGTGAGTTTACTATTATTTTTGACGCAACGCTCTCGTTTATGCATAAAGCAATATTTTGTAGTATACAACGTGCATGAATTCACTTGTTTAATCATGTGTTCAGACATTGCTGACAATTAAGCACATAATTGCAGTCATTAAATAATGATTAAAGTGTACGAAAATTACCGGTTTGGTGCCAGTTGTCACAGTCTCCCCCCGTTAAAAGAATTTCGTCCCGAAATTCAGGCTGAACTAACTCTCGCTGGAGTCTTCTTGAACAGGTGGGGATACTTTTCCTTGAACTGGTCTTCACGTTCCCATGTGTACTCGGGTCCGTGCTTAGAGCTCCAACGTACTTTGACAAGTTTTACGCTGCTCCTCCTGGTCTTGTTGACTTTCCAGTCGGTAACCTCAACGGGTTGTTCTGTAAATCGGAGGGCTTCATCAATATGCACTTCATCCATCGGGATGATCACGTTTTCTTGTGTTGGACTCTTCTTCAGGTTGGATACATGAAACGTATCATGTACTCCATTAAGTTCTTCCGGTAACTCCAACTTGTATGCCACGGTACCAATTCTTTTCAATATTCTGAATGGTCCGATGTATCGTGGATTCAGCTTTCCACGCTTTCCAAATTTGACTACGCCTTTCCATGGTGAGACTTTTAACAACACTTTGTCTCCCACCTTGAATTCTACTGATTTACTTTTCGGATCGGCGTAGCTCTTTTGTCGATCTCGAGCCGCCTTAATGCGCTCTCGGATCTGCGCAATCTTGTCGGTTGTCTCTTGTACAAGTTCAGGACCAACCATACGTTTATCTCCGGCATCTGCCCAACATAAGGGCGATCGGCATTTGCGGCCATACAGAGCTTCGAACGGCGCGGCTTTTATGCTTGTATGATAACTGTTATTGTAGGAAAACTCAACTAAAGGTAGATGAGTATCCCAGTTGCCGCCTAGATCCATGACACATGCGCGAAGCATATCTTCTAACGTTTGTATAGTCCGTTCGCTCTGGCCGTCTGTTTGCGAGTGGAATGCCGTGCTCAGATCTAACTGAGATCCAAAGGCTTCCTGAAATGATTGCCAGATTCTTGAGACAAAGCGTCCATCTCTGTCTGAAATGATTGAGATTGGCACTCCATGACGTGCCACAATTTCTCTTAAGTATATTTCAGCAAGCTTTCCAGTGCTGTCTTTTTCTCGGATCGGTAGGAAGTGCGCCGACTTCGTTAATCGATCAACTATTACCCATATCATATCGTGCCCTCTCGGGGTCCTGGGTAATTTCGTTATGAAGTCCATCGAGATTTGTTCCCACTTCCACACGGGAATCTCTGGTTGCTGTAGTAGGCCGGACGGTTTCTGATATTCGGCCTTAACCTTAGCACATGTTAGGCATTTTCCAACATAGACAGCAACGTCGCTTTTAAGTCTCGGCCACCAGTAATATTCCTTCAAGTCTTGATACATTTTGTCCGATCCTGGATGGATCGAATATCTCGGTTTGTGGGCTTCATCAAGGATGACTTCTCATATGCCACCATAGAGTGGAACCCAAATACGCTTCTTGAAGTATAAGGCTCCCTCTTCGTTTGGCACCATGTATTTTAGCATACCCCGTAGGTATTCAGCTTTACGGTTCTCTTCTTTAAGAGCTTCTTGTTGTGCATCCCGAATGCGTGCAGTGAGGTTCGTTCGAATCGTCATTTCCAATGCTCGAACCCTTAGGGTCTTAACCCTTTCTTTTCGGCTTAACGCGTCCGCTACAACATTTGCCTTTCCAGGATGGTACTTAATCTCACAGTCATAATCGTTCAGCAGCTCGACCCAACGTCGCTGGCACATATTCAATTCCTTCTGATCAAATATGTGTTGTAAGCTTTTGTGATCTGTGAAGATTGTACATCGAATACCATATAAATAATGTCGCCAGATCTTCAAGGCGAATACCACTGCGCCCAGCTCCAGGTCGTGAGTGGTATAGTTTCTTTCATGAACTTTCAATTGTCTTGAAGCGTAAGCGATGACTTTTTGGCGTTGCATGAGCACGCAACCCAAGCCTTGTCGTGAGGCATCGCAGTATACCACGAAGTCTTCAGTGCCTTCGGGTAATGATAGTATCGGTGCATCGCATAGCTTGCTCTTAAGTAACTGGAAGGCTTCTTCTTGTTTGTGACCCCAGTCGTACTTCTTGTCTTTCTGTGTAAGGGTCGTTAGCGGTTGGAGCTATCTTTGAGAAATTCTCGATGAATCGCCGATAATAGCCCGCTAAGCCCAAAAATTGTCGAACTTCGGTTGGGGTCTTGGGAGCTTCCCAGTTCTTTATTGCTTCTATCTTGGACGGGTCTACATGAATGCCCTTCTCATTCACAACGTGACCAAGAAATTGTACTTCGCGAATCCAGAATTCGCATTTCGAGAACTTTGCATAAAGCTTCTCTTTCTTCAGTAGTTCCAAGATAGTTCTGAGATGTTGCTCATGCTCTTCCTTCGTTCGCGAGTAAATCAGGATATCATCGATAAATACAATCACGAATTTATCGAGATATGGTTTGCATACGCGGTTCATCAGATCCATAAAGACCGCTGTTGCATTCGTCAGCCCAAACGACATCACAAGAAATTCGTAGTGCCCATATCGCGTTCTGAATGCAGTCTTTGGTATGCTTTCCTCTTGGATTCTCAGCTGATGGTATCCAGATCGAAGGTCGACCTTGGAATAGTAGCTTGATCCTTGCAATTGATCAAATAAGTCATCAATCCTTGGTAGCGGATACCGATTCTTAATTGTGAGTTTGTTCAGTTCCCTGTAATCGATACACATCCGCAGTGTTCCATCCTTCTTCTTCACGAATAATACCGGAGCTCCCCAGGGTGAGAAACTTGGCCTTATAAATCCCTTATCCAACAACTCATGGAGTTGTGTAGATAATTCTTGCATTTTAGATGGCGCAAGTCGGTAGGGTACCTTGGCTACAGGAGCAGCTCCTGGAACCAAGTCTATACGGAATTCGACTTGTCGTTGCGGAGGTAGTCCTGGCAGGTCTTCAGGGAACACATCAGGAAATTCCTTCACCACAGGAATGTCTTCAAGTTTTGGCTTCACAGCCTTCTTGTCTATAACGTGTGCTAGGAAAGCGACACATCCTTTCCTCAAGCACTTCTGTGCCTTCATACAGCTGATGATTCGAAGAGGCACGTCTCGTTTTTCTCCATGCACGATGAGAGTTTCACCATTCGCTAAAGGGATGCGAATGATTTTCTCATGACAAATAACTTCAGCTTTGTTCTTAGACAACCAGTCCATTCCGACCACTACATCGAAGCTACCCAATTGAATAGGTAGGAGGTCGATGCTAAATCTTCGTTCACCAAGTTTTAGTGTGCAGCCTCTAACAACTTCGCCCGATTCAACGAGTTTACCATTGGCTAGTTCTATGGAATAAGGAATTTCTAATCCACTAGATTCTATTCCGAGTATGCGTTTAAATTCTACAGACATGAAGCTATGATCGGCGCCAGTGTCAAATAATATGGATGCAAAGTGATTGTTAATGAGAAACGTACCGGTGACCACGTTAGGGTCCTCGCGTGCGTTCTTTGCTCCAATCACAAATGCTCTAGCCTGAGCATTGTTTCTCTTTGGGCAGTTCTTCATGAAATGATCAATGCTTCCACACTTGAAGCATCCTTTGGTTGCAAGGGTTTTCGTCTCCTGGGGCGGGTTTGCGTCACGCTTCTTGCTGAAACCCTTGTTGTTGCGAGTTGTTTGGTTCAAACTCGTATGCTTTCTCCTTTTATCACCAGACGACTCAGCATGCGTCTCGGTCTTCTCAGTGGGGTTCAACGATAGCTTCTTCATACGAACACAATCTTCAGTAAGGCTGACAGCCAGAGTTACAGCCTCGGTGATTGTTTGAGGTTTGGCCGATGTCACCATGCCGCGAAACTCTGGGGCCAGTCCCCAAATGTAGCGTTCAACACGCTTAAACTCAGGAGTCACCATGTAGGGAAGCACTCTAGACAGGTCGTGGAACCTTCGAGTATAACTGCTAATATCCGCACCTTCCATGTTCAAGTGCCAGAACTCCGTTTCCATTTGGAGTTCAGCACGAGAGCAATACTTCTCTCTCATTCTTTCCTTCAGTTCCTCCCAAGTTAAGCCATAAGCGGCATCATCACCCAAAGTTTGGGCTTGCAGGTTCCACCAAGTCAGAGCTTCATCGACAAACAACCCAGTAGCAAAGGTGACTTGTTGATCCGTGGTGCACTTGCTCGTGCGGATAGTAGCTTCAGTCTTCTCCGTCCAGCGCACAAAGGCTACTGAACCTCCTGTGCCGTCGTAGTTCATCGGCTTGCAGTCGAGGAACTGCTTGAGAGTGAAGCCTTGAACTGTGTTGCCTCCAGACAAATCTCCATGCCCGTTACGTCTAGCGTTGCTTGGTCCTCCACTGTCTTGAGTACGGTTCGCCTCGTACAGGGTGATAGCAGCGGAGATCCTTTCTTCCAGTAGAGCTTCCAGCTCTTCGGTAATTCTTGGCAGTGGGGGAGGAGGAGGTTGGTCACGAGCGTTCATAGCTCTTCTGGGTGCCATGTTCTGAAGAACACAACCCAATAGGTTTAGGCATTTGTTTGATATCATCATATTAGATAGTAGTAGTATATATATACACAGGTATATACTACATAACTGACATCAAACAATTATTACTCTAGTAGAGTACTTAGTAGGCTTGCACTGAGGGAATCTATACGTGACAAGACTTGCTGTGGTTTCTGTGCACTGAATTTCATAGTTATGTATGCATCCATAATTATGTAACTCCTTGCACAGTCCGCACAGTTCGTTTCATCCTCGTATTTCTTCCTTCAGATGGGCCATCGCTTTCAGATAAAGTCACGTATACTTGTGACATTCTACTTCTAGTACATGCTAATTATCACACATAATTGCAATTAACTCTCAATCACAGACGAGTGCTACTCTCGTGCACCCTAAGTCTCGTAGTGACTTTTCTAGACTCATGTAGTCGGTTTCAGGTAGTGGATGTCGCGGGACGTTTTATGCAATGAAAACTCTTTGAAAATTGTTTTCGTGAAAGGATCCTAGAGATTGTAGACTAGACTCGAGAAGGAATCCTGGTTCACTACAATCGCAGCTCTGATACCAATCTGTCACACCCCTTTCTGCGGCGGAAGCGCGAGGTGTGATCATGAAAGGTTCTCATTGCATACGAAAGGTAAACATGCGACATCCACGAGCATGAGCAAGACCGCGCGCACATCCATCCTAGTTACCTGAAATACATGTGAGTTTTTGGAAAAACGTCAACATAATGTTGGTGTGAATTCATGCAGTTTTGTATTTCATGTTTGTATACATTGTATGAAAACATAGTTTGTGAGTAGATCAAGTTTTCATATATAAATTCAATTTCATGTGTACACCACGTACACATGTATAATTCAATTTCTTCTTGAGTACCCCACGTACTCAAGTATAATTCCCATTTTCTTGAGTACCCCACGTACTTCAAGTATAATTCAATTTTTTCTTGAGTACCCCACGTACTTCAAGTATAATTCAATCTTTTCTTGAGTACCCCACGTACTTCAAGTATAATTCAATCTTTTCTTGAGTACCCCACGTACTTCAAGTATAATTCAATCTTTTCTTGAGTACCCCACGTACTTCAAGTATAATTCAATCTTTTCTTGAGTACCCCACGTACTCAAGTATTCATCAATTTTTAGTATGGTATGACTTTTATGTAAATAAAGTATTCCTGTAAGTTTCAGGATTGTTAATGGGTTGCAAAGCCATTAACATGTGACACGACATAGGAAGTCACCAAACCTAAGGCATTTAATTGGTATATTCTGAGACACAAAAGCACTACTCGATTCTCGCCCTCACCGAGAGTGTGGCTACCAGGCACCCGTTAGATCTAACCTTTTGTTCTGCGGTCTAGGTATATTGTTGATTAATGGTGCTTCTGTACCCTATTCGTGACACTATTTCTCATAACGCATCCTACTTGGTTCTCGTCCTCACCAAGCGCGTTTCTTGTTATCAATTCTCATAACGCATCCTACTTGGTTCTCATCCTCACCAAGCGCGTTTCTTATTATCATTTCTCATAACGCATCCTACTTGGTTCTCGTCCTCACCAAGTGCGTTTCTTATTATCTTATATTTCGTCACACTTGGTTCTCGTTCTCACCAAGTGTACTTCTTGTATTCTTATATTTCATCACACTTGATTCTCGTTCTCACCAAGTGTGCTTCTTATATTTATATCATACCAATTATAAATATTGTACATTTGTACATGTATTTCACCCCCGAAGTTATAAAAACTGAAAACAGTTAAAAGAAAAGGGGGAGCATGAACTCACAACTTTGCGTTCCTTGCGTCGTAAACTTCACCGGATTTGCTTAATTAACGTCGTAACCTATACGCATTTTCTTAACGTTAGTCACTAGACTTGCGTCGCACAAGTACAGTCACTCTCTTTTGTATATATTCTTGTGTTAAAAATATTCTATATTTTTAACTACGTATCTTACTTATATTATTTTCTCTAAAATTAATATAAGTATCTCGTGTTTTGCACTTTGCACCCGAATTATGTATCTTGTATGTTGTATGTGTATTATTTATGTTTATACTCCTCATGAGTATTTAGTGTATTTTAAGTCTTAATACACTAGCACGTATAACACATACTATGTACACTTAGCACACAAGTTGGTGATCAAATAATATATATTTTTCTCTCAAAAATATATATACTTAATATCCATTTTTATTTTTGAAGAAATCCTCATTTCTTATCACCAAAAATTAGGGAAACCTTGGTAACACTTTTAAATACATTTTTAGGGAATAAGTTTCTCAAAAACTTATATTTTTCTAAGTGTCAAAATTTATAAAAATTTTGACAGAGTTTCCCCTAAAAATGGAGGTTTCCCATGTTTTCAAAACATGTGTTTATTTTCTTTTAAATCGTCAACAATCATCAACAACAATTATCAACAATATTCATCAACAATAATCACTAATTTCTCCATTTCATGAACTTGAATATTTACAAAAATGTGTAGTAACTCGCTAGCACATTTAGTAAGTCTTGTTATCTTTAAAAATAAGTTTAATTTCTTAAAAACTTTATTTTTAAAGAATATGAAGTTTCACAACTTCTAGTCGGTTTTTACGAAAATTATTTCTTTGTTAAAACTTTTGTTACACAAGTGTCCACACACTTGTTTGTTCACAAAAACACCTCTAGTTTATGAAAGATCCGGTTTTAAAACATGGTTTTGTCTTACAGTTGGTCTTTCAAAAATACCACTTGTAGATCTTTAGATCTACTAGTTTAGAACTCCATTTCATAAGATAAATTGTTTTTACACAAGTTCATGTTTAATAGTAGTAGTGTTCATCATCTAGTCCTTTTTATACTTTAACATACACTAGCTCATGTTCTAAGAACATAACCTAGCCGGGTTAGATGACGATCCGAACTACTACTAGCATTAAACAACACAAAATAATCATCTCAAAACAAGTTTAACAAGTTTTACACAATTATCCATCTATTAACCATCATATTCATCACTTTAATAGACTTTTAGTTGGTGATTTAGTATGTTCATGATTTTCAACCGACAAATCTCTTATTAACCACTCTAGACAAGATCAAGAAGGTGTTTTAGAGCACTTACTACTAGCTCAAGGCTAGGGAAGTTCAAGAGTGCAAATGAGGTGGATAAAAGCAAATGGTGAAGGTCCTTCAAGTTCCGAACACACCAAGCCTCGTGAATCACCTTCTTACACCTTCAAGTGGACTTGGAATGGATGAGCTTGGATCGAAGGTGGTGGTGGTGCCTTGGTGGTTCTCGGCCGAGGGTGTTAGAGGGAGAGAGCAAGAGGGTGTGTTGTGGTGATGAGGTGATTTAGTGTTGGATGTTTACTTATAACTACAATTTCATTGTCCAAGGGTTCTTGTGTTCCCTTAAGTACACACACACTATCATATTATATCCTCATCAAATCCAAGTAATATTTAGGTGATCTTGAGAAGATTACACAATTCTTGTATTTAGGCATGTGGGGGAATCGAATACTAGCATATGGGGGGTCTAAATGTAAATACTAACCATGTGGTTAGATGATAGTTCAATTCCAACATATAGTTTAGTTAAGATGGTTACAATATATTTTAGTGGGTGTTAAGGTGTTCGGGGACCCTAACTAGCTTAGAAAAATAAAAACAATGCTTCTAGCATTATTTTAGTGTTCCGGGTAATATCCGGTTGTTCAGTTAGACACTGATTCGTTAAAGTGCTAAATTACACTTTTTAGTGTCTTTTAAGTACCTTTCTTGTACCCTTTCGATTCCCAACACTTAGGAAAATATTCTGGATGATAAAACGACATTTCTGCAAAATATTCGTATGCTTAAATGCTGAATTATTGCTGAATTATATAAATTCTGCACTTAAAGTGCGTTTCGGGTGCTTTTTAGTGCTTATTTTTGCTTTCGCAATGTATATATATTAACCCTTGTATGTACTCTTGGGTTTTAATGCATTCTTGTTGTCGGACCTACACCTAGGCCTCAATTCTAATGTCTGACTGCTTTCTGCAGTTCTGTTGACACAGTGTGTCTTACCGGTGAGTTTACTATTATTTTTGACGCAACGCTCTCGTTTATGCATAAAGCAATATTTTGTAGTATACAACGTGCATGAATTCACTTGTTTAATCATGTGTTCAGACATTGCTGACAATTAAGCACATAATTGCAGTCATTAAATAATGATTAAAGTGTACGGAAATTACCGGTTTGGTGCCAGTTGTCACATCAGCACCCGTTCACATGGGGGTTGTTAAGGATCTTTTACTTGCATGGATTACGGTGGTAATCATGTATTGCGAACTGCCTCGGGCAGTCAACCCACAGTCATTGGTATCGATGGATCTATGTCGATAACTAACGTGCTTCATTTCACTATGTGTACGTGCTGGTTATGCGTAAACGAATTCGAACTCTATATGCTACTATCAAACTTGTATGCTCACCTTTACATTATATGTATTGACTTTATTTTAACGTATGTGACAGGTGCTTAGGACGCACATGTGGTAGGAAACTGAAGCTAGAATAAAGCTTTAGAGCCCAACAAATAGTTGTCTGTAGATAACGAATCAGGGGTCTCTAGAAGCAGATAAACAACTACTATTTATATTTAAATCTGAGTTGTCGGAACAGAATATTTGTTTTGATGTTGCCTGTAATAATTTGTTTACTATTCGAGACATGGTATGGGACATGTTAATTTAAATTGAATGGTAATGATAGTTGCTATGGAAACTTCTGGACAATCTGTTTCGCTCAGTGCCATGCCCCGATGATTCCGCCATCGGTTGGGGTGTGCCAGATTGGTATCAGAGCCATAACTATAGGGAATTAGGCAAGATTCGACCTAGTCCAGGTCGAAGTCTTAGAGACCTAGTCTATAGTTAAGAACCAACAGACCAACTTGTGCGTATCCGTTAGGGGGATTTCGTATGAGTCACTAACACTCGCTATCCTCGCTTATCCTACACTATCACTGTACTCGAATTTTCAACTATGAGTGAGCAGTAAGGCCGAGAATAGGTGTGAAAACCGCAAACTCTCGACTAAAGTTGCTTACTCAACCCGTATTTTAACTGCAATCGAGGAGAATTATGCCAAACTAGGAGTGAAATCTATATTTTGATGAATAAGCTCCTCAATTTTATTAAAAACAGGGACGAAGTTGTAAGATAGGGGTGAAACCCTAACCTTGACGGCTTGTCCTACTTTTATACAAAACTCTCACCAAAGTCTCGATGGACTTCAACGACCTAAAGTCACGGTATGACCAACGGGATGCGTGCCAAGTGCCCAAGAATCGAGGCAAAGGCGCAGTCCTGGGGGTTGATGTGCGCACCGGGTCCTTGTGAATAGTCGAACCACTTTGGTTAGTCGAAGTCTACTAGCCGCAGACAATCTATTCCTCGAATTTTATGTGTTTCGATTTTGAGCCGCAACTGCCGACTCTGATGTTTCGCCTATTTTATGTGCTTATTTATGTGCTTTCCTGTTTATGTGTCTAAACTTTGAGATTTACTCGATTTTTACTTCGATCGACACACACGCGACTCGCACTGCATCTTGTGATTCTGTGCTTAATTTGACTCAAAACGATTGCGAACCAAACGTGTGACGTGCGGAATCCGTACACGAACTAGACCGAACACACGAGACGTAATTATAACTATCGCAGACTTGGAATGATAGGTTTCTGTTTTCTGATTGCCTCTAGTGATTAAGTGCGCAAGTGTTCCTTAGTTTCTTTGCTTTACATGCTTAGGGATTGTGTGATTTTATGCTCTACGTGCCTACGTGATTTGTGCCCTAAGTGTTTACGTGGTTATGTGATTAAGTAGTTCTGTGACTCGCATGGTTATATGTCTGTGTGTTTACATAGTACGTTTCAAACAGCTGGAAGATGAATTTTGGCACATACAGCAAAAGGATGGAGACAATGCTGGTATCACAGCTCGTTTCAAACAGCTCAGCATTATCTGTCTCGATCAGGTCAAGACTCCCGACATGACCATCAAGAAGTACATCCGAGCCTTACCCGACTGCGTTGCTGATTTCGTGCAAGCGGCTAAGACTACGACGATCGAGGAGACCTATCTGCTGGCCGCTGAAATCAACGACAAACGGGTCAAGGCTGGGGTATGGGATAAGACTTCCAAGCATCAGCATCAAGCTACTGCTACCGCACCAACTGTTGAACCTACCTCATCAAGCAACAAGAGGAAGAACAAGAGAAGAACAACTCCACCAACAAGAATTGTGCGATCACTGCTGCACCGATTCAAGCTGTACCTGCCCAACGTCGTCAAGCAGCGGCGCCTGTGGCCAATGCACCGCCTGCAAAGCGTGCGTACACTGGGCCACATCCGCTCTGCCCTACTTGCACCTACCACCACCCAACTGCTATTCAATGTCGCTTCTGTGCACATTGCAACGTATACGGCCACTTCACTGCCAACTGCCGTATTCGTCCAGCTCCTGCCAACCAAGCTCTACTCACTGCCCCACAGGGTCAACAAGCTCCTCCGGCACCCGCAGTCAAAGCCAGAGCCTGCTTCACGTGTGGCGATCCGAATCATTTCGCCAACATGTGCCCGAATAGGGTAGTGAAACAAGAACCGCAACAGCAGCAACCACAGCAGCAACAACAACAGCAGCAACAACAGGCCGCACGCGCCAGAACTTTCAACCTCAACATGCCTCAAGCCCAGGTCGACAACAACGTGGTCAATGGTACGTTCCTTGTGAATGGTATTTATGCTTCATGTTTATTTGATACTGGAGCCGATAATTGCTTTGTGTCACTCGAATTTGAGAAACTCCTTAGTCGTAAACGTTCCCAACTCTCCTTGAAGTTCGATGTAGAAGTCGCTACCGGAAGAACCATCGCTGTTAGTTCTGTCATCCGTGATTGTACTCTTGAGCTCAACAATCACATCTTCCCAATCGACCTTATTCCAATGCAATTCGGAAGCTTTGATGTCATAGTAGGCATGGACTTTCTTCGAGAAAACCATGCTGAAGTTGTGTGCTTCGACAAGATGATTCGTTTTTCACTCGCAAATGGTGACTTATTGTGTGTATACGGCGATACTACCTTAAAGGGGCTCAAGCTTATGTCATGTATCCAAGCCAGCAAGTATCTCCGCAAGGAGTACAGGGCCTTCTTGGCTAACATCGTAGTAGCAGAGAAGGAAAAGAAAGAGAAGAAGGAAGTGAAGGACGTTCCCGTGGTTCGAGAATTTCCTAACGTTTTTCCAGAGGATCTTCCCGGATTACCTCCAAGTCGTGATATCGACTTTCGTATCGACCTCATTCCTGGAGCCAACCCTATCGCTAAAGCTCCTTACCGACTCGCACCGTCAGAAATGCGCGAACTCTCAACCCAACTCCAGGAATTACTTGAAAAAGGCTTCATTCGCCCGAGCACCTCTCCTTGGGGCGCGCCGGTCCTTTTCGTCAAAAAGAAGGATGGGTCGTTCCGGATGTGCATCGACTATCGGGAATTGAATAAGTTGACTATCAAGAACCGCTATCCTCTACCTCGAATCGACGATTTGTTTGATCAACTACAAGGCGCTACGTGTTTTTCAAAGATCGATCTACGTTCAGGTTACCATCAGCTACGTATTCAAGAGGAGGATATACCCAAAACTGCGTTTCGTACTCGTTACGGCCACTACGAATTCGTTGTCATGCCTTTCGGTTTAACAAACGCACCAGCGGTTTTCATGGATCTGATGAATCGTGTGTGTAAACCTTACCTCGACCGTTTCGTCATCGTAT
This sequence comes from Helianthus tuberosus, assembly GCA_030545235.1. NCBI lineage: Eukaryota > Viridiplantae > Streptophyta > Magnoliopsida > Asterales > Asteraceae > Helianthus > Helianthus tuberosus. Next base: position 32,451,303 of record CM060383.1, on the reverse strand, counting down.
TCATCGACGATGTCTTGATCTATTCCAAATCGAAAGCCGAACACGCGCAACATCTTCGTTTGGTTCTCGAGTTACTCCAGGGGAACCAACTCTATGCCAAGTTCTCCAAGTGCGAATTTTGGTTAGGGGAAGTTCAATTTCTGGGTCACATTGTTAATAGTCAGGGTATTCACGTCGACCCTGCGAAGATTGAAGCCGTCAAGAGCTGGGTTACGCCTAAGAATCCGTCTGAAGTCCGTTCTTTTCTAGGACTGGCGGGCTATTATCGATGATTTATTGAAGGATTCTCGAAGATTGCTGTACCACTTACCTCTCTCACGCACAAAGACAAGCCTTTTGGTTGGGGAACTAAACAAGAGACTGCCTTTCAAACCCTCAAATACATGCTCTGCAATGCTCCTGTTCTCACATTGCCCGACGGAAGCAATGATTTCATTGTCTACTGTGATGCTTCCAACCTTGGTCTTGGTTGTGTTCTCATGCAACGGGACAAGGTCATAGCTTACGCATCTCGTCAGCTCAAAATCCACGAGAAGAACTATACGACCCATGATCTCGAGCTAGGCGCGGTTGTTTTTGCATTAAAGATTTGGCGACACTACCTATATGGTACCAAGTGTACGATCTTCACCGATCATAGGAGCCTACAACATATCTTTAATCAGAGGGAACTTAATATGCGTCAACGCCGATGGGTAGAACTTCTCAACGATTACGACTGCGAGATTCGTTATCACCCAGGCAAAGCGAATGTTGTTGCCGACGCACTTAGCAGACGGAGCTATCTGCTTAGCACTCGTAATGTTCAAGCCCAGCACAACCTCGAAACTCTCATCCGCGACGCTCAACATGCATGCTTTAACGAACGCACCCTGAAGAAAGAAAGAATCTACCACGATGGAACCCAGCTTGTGAGCAAATCGAATGGGATATTCCGCTACCTGGACCGAATTTGGGTCCCTAGGCGGACCGAATTGCGACAGATTATCATGGACGAAGCCCATAAATCCCGCTACTCTGTTCATCCCGGTGCTGACAAAATGTACCAGGATCTTCGTTATACGTACTGGTGGCCGGGTATGAAAAGGGATATCGCTCTCTATGTCGGAAAATGCCTTACTTGTGCTAGGATCAAGGCTGAACACCAAAGACCCTCTGGCTTACTCGAACAACCGCCAATTCCTATGTGGAAGTGGGAGAGTATAGCTATGGATTTTATAACCAAACTACCACACACGTCATCAGGTCACGACAGCATCTGGGTTGTAGTCGACTGATTGACCAAATCAGCTCACTTTCTGCCAATACGAGAAGACTACAAGGTGGAACGATTAGCCCGAATCTACACCGACGAGATCATTTGTAGACATGGGACGCCTCGTGACATCATTTCTGATCGTGATGCTCGGTTTACTTCCCGATTATGGGGAACATTTCAAACGGCACTCGGTACAACGCTTAATCTAAGTACCGCTTTCCACCCTCAAACCGACGGTCAGACTGAAAGAACGATCCGTACTCTTGAAGACATGCTCCGTGCGTGTGTTTTAGACTTTGGTGGTAACTGGGATAGACACTTGCCGTTAGTCGAATTCTCGTATAACAATAGCTACCAGGCTAGCATCCAAATGGCACCATTCGAGGCATTATATGGAAGAAGATGTCGATCGCCTATTGTGTGGCACGAGATCGGTCACTCGCAATTAACCGGTCCGGAGCTACTACAAGAAACGACAGACAAAATTTTCCAAATTCGAGATAACCTAGTGAAAGCTCGGGATTGACAGAAAAGTTACGCCGATAAAAAGCGCAAGCCTCGAGTATTTGGCGTTGGTGACTACGTACTCCTAAAGGTATCACCTTGGAAGGGTGTAGTCCGATTCGGCAAGAAAGGGAAACTCGCGCCTCGATACGTTGGACCTTTTAAGATTCTGGAAAGGATCGGAAAAGTCGCCTACAGACTCGAACTACCGGAGGAACTTAGTAACGTCCACCCGACTTTCCACGTGTCAAACCTTCGAAAGTGCATCGCCGACCACGACTTACATGTCTCTCTAGACGATCTACAAGTGAACGAAACATTACACTTCGTGGAAAAGCCTGTCGAAATCATGGATCGCCAAACCAAGCAGCTCAGGCGCTCACGCATTCCCATTGTAAAGGTCCGATGGGAAGGCAAGCGAGACGCAGAGTTCACTTGGGAACTCGAAAGCGATATGAAGGCTAAGTAACCGCAGTTATTCGAAGAGAAAGTCTAGAAAGAGAAAGATCTCACACGTGATTCACGGCGTTGTAACGGTCTCCAGCTTAATTTCAGGACGAAATTTCCTAAACAAGGGGAGGCTGTAACACCCCGTGTTTTCATAAGTGAAAGTCAAAGTCAAGGTCAAGTCAAACGACCGGTTTCGCGCAACTTGATTTGTAGGAATTACTTTATTTTATTTGTATTATGTGGAGTAAGTGTCGTTCATTGCAATAATCGATGAGTATTAAACATATTTCAATCGATCTACGACCGTGAACTATAGGAAGTAATAATGCGATAAAGTTAATCAACTGATAATCAAGCTATGTTAATCGAATCGACATCAAATCGTAACTCGAACTACGTAGTTGTACTTACTGTTCGTACGTGTGTGTGTACCTTACGTGTTACCTGTGCATGTTTATTTATTTATGTTGTGGAAATCAAGCGAACTCAATCGAACTCGAAATCTAACTCGAAAATAATCGAACTCGAACTCGAATCATGATCATGATGGATAGTGGAGAAGGGACCACGCTAGATACGAAGTAGTAGAGACTAGAAGTAATTTGACTAGGAAACCCTCTCGAATCGCTCGCAATCGGAACCGAAATGTCAAGGATCGTTGCACCGAACACACCACTCAGGCGCCAATCCGCACGGACTGTCAATCCGCACGAATAACCAATCCGCACGGATGACTAATCCGCACGATCAGTCATCCTACCCACTCTCATTCTGTTTTGTTTTACGCGCCACTTATCGTTACGCTATCGAATCTATTCAGGCTAACCGCACTCGCTAAGCGCTCCCTTCAATCCAACAATCGCTGTGAGTATACTCGATCCCTTTTTGCTTTAAGCACTTTTGGGTGTTACATACGTTACGAATATTCAAACTACAACTATCACACTACTTAAACTATTTGAATGCTAACCGTTAATGCATGTTATACGTGGCTTATGAATGCTTGTTTGTTATGTTTACACATGGAATGCTGTCTACCTGCCTTAGCAACGATAGTACTATAGTTTGGACTCAGCACCCGTTCACACGGGGGTTGTTAAGGATCTTTTACTTGCATGGATTACGGTGGTAATCATGTATTGCGAACTGCCTCGGGTAGTCAACCCGCAGTCATTGGTATCGATGGATCTATGTCGATAACTAACGTGCTTCATTTCACTATGTGCTACTATCAAACTTGTATGCTCACCTTTACATTATATGTATTGACTTTATTTTAACGTATGTGACAGGTGCTTAGGACGCACATGTGGTAGGAAACTAAAGCTAGAATAAAGCTTTAGAGCCCAACAAATAGTTGTCTGTAGATAACGAATCAGGGGTCTCTAGAAGCAGATAAACAACTACTATTTATGTTTAAATCTGAGTTGTCGGAACATAATATTTGTTTTGATGTTGCCTGTAATAATTTGTTTACTATTCGAGACATGGTATGGGACATGTTAATTTAAATTGAATGGTAATGATAGTTGCTATGGAAACTTCTGGACAATCTGTTTCGCTCAGTGCCATGCCCCGATGATTCCGCCATCGGTTGGGGTGTGTCAACTCCTAGTTACTTTAACAGGTTCGGGAAGTTATAACCCGTTATGTTTTAAGTCCCGTTAATTTGGCCTTTTTATATACTTTGTTTTCTCAAAGTATTTATTCCCCTTTTTAATTAATATTAGGTTTATTTATCTGTGTCCTAATATTTACCGGGTTAATTTTTACCACTAACGGTATTTTACCCGTCTTTACTATTAACGTGGTTTGATTACCAAACCCGTTTTTGGGATGTTACACTTACGCGGGCCGCCTGGGACTGCCAGCATTAAAAAGTTCGCACAGGTGCCAGTTCAGGCCTGTTAACCAACTTCAAACGCTTGTTTTGCATACCTGGGGCTACCTCAATGGTATTTCATGCATAGGGGGCACTTATCTTGATCTGGAAACATCAGTAGACTACCTTGGCATGATCTTATGTGATTTAAATTGCTATATAAGAACCCACTTGGTTGCAACACTTCACACTTCATTTGCAAACCTTCACAACTTCACTTCTGGAGCTCTCTAGTCAGAAACCAAGTTTTCTTAGGCTTCCTAGTCGAGCATAGGACCCTTGTAAGTGTCCTTAACTTTCTTTAATTCGGTTTAGCCTAGTTAATTAGCCTAAAGTCAAACCGTCGTAATTAGAGTTTGACTTCGTAATTAATCATAATTTGTCCAGTTGAATTTCAAATTGAAAGTACCTATGAGTGGGTAATTATGTGGGTAATAAACCCTTAAAAGGGTACTCTCTGATTCTTACTCTAAGTAGGTCAATTGTCGGGTCAAAGTTTATCTTAAAAAGTCAACAGAAAGCTTATTTTCAAATTAATGCATAATTAGCAATGTAGGAGCCATGCAACCTGTTTTATCATTAATATAACTTGGTAATTTTTGTAAGAACATGTCTAAACATGTTCAACCCGATAATTTTCAGTTTAGTCCCGGTTCGGAACCGAAAGTCGCATAATTTGACTTCTGCTTTGACTTTTAGTTCTGACCCGTTTAAGCATGTTTTAGAAATTCCTTAGAGCCTTATTTGGACCATGTTTCATGTTAGTATAACCATCTGTGATTATACAACTTGGTTCATTAGTTATTCGATTCATATGCATGTTTTCGTTAAATGCTTAAATGTTGACTATTATGCCCACATGACCTTAAAATGTGATTTTTGAAAATGTAAAAGAGTTGAAACCTTCATTACTGATTATTAGACTTGTCCCTAAAATTTGACATCAGTTTGAGGTCTAGATTAGGAGTTATGCTCATTAGCGTAATTAGAAAGCTTTTTTATAAATTAAACGACGTAATTAGCATATAGCCTATCTAAACCCAATTTTTAATACCAAACTTTTTACCTACTGATATAAAATAATATTTTGGGATTTTTGAAGATTTTTATTTAATTTTAGGCTGAGCATAACATAGAGTTCTAAGCTTGATTCGGTAATTGCCGGTTTTGCCCTTTTGGCCTATAAAATGAGTTTTACAAATTATTTTGACACCAAACCTTTTTATACTAATCTAATATGATAAATAAAATATTTTAAGCCTTCTGGAATAATAAAAATATCAGCTTTCTTTTAAAAACCCGGAATTAGCTCCAGACCGCCTTTTTAAGCGTTTTTAACGCATAATATGTATTGAAATGTCCCGTTTAAATTGTTTTGTTTGCTTAAAGCCTTTGGGGGGTTAATGAACATGTCCCGGATATCCTTGGCATCATTTTAAGAAATGGCCACGACCTAAGCACGGGGTGTAGGCGTACACCCGACAGTGCATAAATAAATAATAAGGTATAACCGCCGGTTTTGGGAATAACCCGCCGCGGGACTATATCATGTGGTGTGTCTATTAATCTTTAACCCGGTGTCAATCCGGGCTACTGAACGTATAACGAACATGTAATTCTTTTACAAGTTTATATATAAATAATTATCCCAAGTTATAAAATGTTTTGTGCCACGTGCACTCAAATCAATTTTCTAAACCTTTTCAAAATGAGACAGTTAATTGTATTTACCAGTGTAAACTGACGTATTTTTCCAAAAAGGCTAAGTGCAGGTACTACTCGAAATAGGCTGGCCTCTCCTTAGCATCAATAAGAGTCTCGCAAGCTTGGATGCATTTTAAGTCTGATGAACTATATTTCCTTTTTAATTGATCCGCCTGTGGATCTGTTTCAACTATTTTGTGATACTTAATATTACAATTTATTCGGTTGAAATAAATCTATCTTTTGATTCCGCTGTGCATATTAAAATTGTGTTGTTTGACTATGATGATATCAACTACGTCACGATACTCCCCACCGGGCCCACCGGTAATACGTGGAAATATTGGGGTGTGACAGGTTGGTATCAGAGCCAACACTGAGTGAATTAAACACTAGCCTTTTGTGTTTAATCTCAGCTACACAGTTGCACATTCCTCGATTCTCGAGTCTAGACAAAGAACTTAGGATTTATCCAAATCTGTTTTATTTCTAACTTTGTCTTTTGTATTTTCTTGTTCTATACTTTGTTTGTTTTGACAGGTTGAACAAGATGCCACCAAGAGTGAGAGGGAGAGGAAGAGGCAAGGGGCCACTCGTCGCCCCGAATGATCATGAGGCCGGGCCTTCGCACCGGTGAACACCATCAGATTCACTTAGCCGAAGTCCTCAAGATAACTGGAGGACCTATATTGAACCAGCAAGGCGCTCAGTTTCGCTGAGCTCCTCCCCTTCTATTCAAAACTCCTTCGGGCCTCATTCTGAAAATGAGCCCCATAATTCCCACCAATCTTTCATTCCTCTCCAGGGCCACAACTCACCTTTTGATGACCCAACGCCCTTTTTCCAGAGCCGATTCAACCCGGCAAACTACCTTGGAGAACCAGTGGGTTTTAACTCACTAGGACCCGAAGACCATTTCTCGGGCGACCATGCAATGGACATGGATGAGGACACCAATCCCGTAGAGCCACCGTCCGGATCCCCTAACCACCCCATCGAAATTTCAGACGGGTCACCTTTCGTGGCATCACCTTATAATGGTCCCGACAACTATGAGGAAAGGTTCCGATAGATCGACTGGGTGTTTACTCCCAGTTACCACAACTCACCACAGCAGTAGCAGCAGCAGGATCCCTCCGAGGATTCTCGTTTTGTCGCGGTCACTCCGCCACCACCACCAGCTCAGCAACAGCCTCCAGAGCCACCGAGGCGAAGAAGATCGAACGCACGGATGTCCGTGCGAGGAGGAGTGCGTATCAGCACCCCTCAACCTTCGAGTGGCAGCCGCTACCCGCCACTCCATGAAGAACCGCAGATGGGTGGGTCTTCAAACCCCGTCTCGGAAGTAAACTCTGCACCTGTCGCGCCACCACCATTAGGCTTTGGCGACCCTATACCTACATACACCGGTGCGGCGGTGTATAATCCTTTTGAGCAGCTGATCCACACCAACTACAACTATGCCGAGGCCGACACTTACCTGGTAGCAGCGGCAAACTACAATGCCCATCACCCGGAAGGATCCTTTGGGATCCCATATCAAGCTGGATACCCACACTATGGGTACCCACCATATGGGTATCAACAACCGCCGCCTCCTCAACCTCCGTTTTATCAGCAACCCCCGCATCCGCCAGTGATGTCACCACCGCAGCATCAAGAGATTCTTCAAAGGATAAATGAGGTGCGGCAGGAGGTGCGGGAAGACCGTAGGCAAAACCGAGGAATGTTCAAGGGTCTGGTGAATTTAATCAAGGGAAAAAGCAAAAAGGATCATTAAATCCTTTATTTGTTTGTTTGTTTTAGTGTTGTAATCATGTCCCTGCGTGGACATTTGTTTCTGTATTCTGCCCCTGCGTGGGCATGTTTTTGTACTCTGCCCCTGCGCGGGCATGTTATTTCTTGTAGAAGTCCTGTTTAGGGCAAACTTGTACTTGTTTAAATTTTGTAGTGGAATGGTTGAATTTAAACTTTCATTTTTGATTAAATTATATGCATAAATAAAATATGTGAAATAAATGAAAATATAACATTCCTCTTATGAGACCTACCATTATAATAAAATAATAAAAATCTAAAAAGGGACAAAACCTAGCCATGTGTCATTATAAGACAGGGCCAAGATGGTAATTCCTCAAATTAGATTTAGGTCCTTATTAACAGCTCAATTTAGGATTATTCTGCGTTAAATATTAAAAAGAATCTTAAAGGTAAAACCTAGTCTATATGTCGTTGCAGACATGACCAAGATGGTAAAACCTATTCAAAAGGTTCCAATCCTTGTTAACATCTGAAAACATGTTAACACTCTTGACAAAATGTGATTCGATAAAATCGCATAAGTCATCCTTATATTGGATTCTCCCAAATACTTTTAATTAATTAAAACATCCATTAGGGATATAACGCCTACGGGCTATATTCATTGTCATATAAGACAAAAGATAGTTGTGGTCTTCGACCCCCTGTTAAGAAGAGGTAATGAATTATAATTAAAACCTCAATACCTTGATCCTATAAGATCATGAATAAAGATTTAAAACCGTCCACGTGACTAGGCCTTTTTGCCATTAATATATTTTAATTCTAACTAAGGATTATTATAAATTCCTGATTATATATATGCCTAACAAATTAATCAAAATGGTTCTTAAATACCATGATTAATAAATCATCTAGAATGATAAAACTGTTATAGACCTCTGAATGAATTAAAATCATTATTTTATGTAGCAAACAAGCTACATGGCCGGGTCAGACGAAGCCAACAGTCACCCCAGAGAGAATCATGACACCTCCAGGGTCAACGTAGCAGGAGCAGAATTACAAGCGTTAATAGATAATGCTGTTACGCGAGCTTTGGATAGGCTGTTCAATGAATCCAGTGGTACCCATGTAAGGACCCAGTCTGTGCCACACTCTAAACCACCATCTAGAACTCACACCGCTCACAAAAGTGATTCTCATCACTCAATGAACCAGAGGAGTGTTCCATCTAAGAGAATTGTGCTGAACCAAGAACCACGTGCTAAAGGTTGCACCTATAAGTACTTTGTTTCCTGCAAACCCATGGATTTTACTGGGGAGAAAGATTTTACTGGGGAGAAAGGAGCAGTTGACTGGGTGTCATGGTTAGACGAGATGGACATTGTGGTAGATATCAGTGGTTGTGCTGATAAGGATGTGGTAAAGTTTGTATCTCAGTCGTTCAAAGGCGAGGCACTAGCGTGGTGGAGATCTTTGATTCAGGTCACTGGGAAGATCCCATTGTACAATCTATCTTGGAATCAGTTTGTTACTCTCATTAAGGAAAACTACTGCCCTCAGCATGAGGTTGAAAAGATTGAAGCTGATTTCTTGTCGTTGGTTATGAAAAACCTGGATTGTCAAGCCTACCTTACAAGCTTCAATACTATGTCAAGATTGGTTCCGTATCTGGTGACTCCGGAACCCAAAAAGGATAGCTCGTTACATTGGGGGTTTGGCCCCAGAAATCAAGGCCAGTGTGAAGGCCTCCCGACCAGCTACTTTTTGGTCTGCAGCTGATATATCATTGTCTCTTACTCTGGACGTGGTCAGGCAGAGATCGCTGAGAAACACTGATGCTGAGAAGAGAAAGCATGAGGATGACAACTCACGACGGTCAAACAAGAAGCATAAGGGAAACAATGACCACAAAAAGAGTTCTGGAACTAAAAAGGATGGTCATCAGTCGGGTTATAAGCCCAAGTGTAAGGTCTGTAAGAAGCACCATTTCAGGAGGTGCAGATTTGAATCAAAATCCCAATCGCAGCCAAGGCCTTGTGGGATTGTAAATCTTCTGAGCACAAGACATTGGACTGTAAGAAAATCAAGGATGCGACGTGTTATAGCTGCAACGAAAAAGGGCATATCAAGTCCAATTGCCCAAAGTTTGCAAAGAAGGCTGAAGATGAGAAAAAGACCAATGCTAGGGTCTTTCAGATGAACGCACAGGAGGCGATCCAGAATGATAATGCCATAACAGGTACCTTCCTTATTAATGATGTTTATGCAAGGGTGTTATTTGATTCTGGAGCAGATAAGTCATTTGTTGATGATAAGTTTCATAAGTTGTTAAACCTACCTGTTAGAACCCTAAGCATAAAATATGAGGTTGAATTAGCTGATGGCACCATAGAAACCGCATCAACCGTGTTAGATGGATGTTTCATATCCATTAGGAACCACTCTTTTCCTTTGTCCTTACTTCCTTTGAAGTTAGCCGGTTTCGACATAGTAATAGGCATGGATTGGTTATCCCACAATCAAGCTCAGATTGTTTGCAACAAGAAGCAAGTGGTGATCAAGACTCCGTCTGGTGAGTCACTTACCATTCAGGGAGATACCTAGTATGGACTGCCTGAGCAAGTGTCTATGCTTAAGGATTCAAGGTGTATGAAGAAAGGTTGCGTCATCTACATGGCACAAGTAACTATTGATGAGCCGAAACCTAAGATTGAAGATATCCCCGTCATTTCTGAATATCCCAAAGTTTTCCCTGAAGAATTACCTGGTTTACCACCAGACAGGCAAGTAGAATTCAGAATTGACATTATTCCAGGAGCAGCACCTGTTGCAAGGGCACCTTATAGGTTGGCACCAACAGAGATGAAAGAGTTGAGGACTCAGTTAGATGATTTGTTGGCGAAGGGTTTCATTCTTCCTAGTTCATCTCCTTGGGGAGCACCAATCCTGTTTGTGAAGAAAAAGGATGGATCGATGCATCTATGCATCGATTATCGCGAGCTTAATAAGGTCACTATCAAGAATAAATATCCATTGCCCAGGATCGATGATTTGTTCGATCAACTTCAAGGGGCGAGTTACTTCTCCAATATTGATTTGAGGTCAGGCTACCATCAACTGAAGGTTAGAAATGAAGATGTACACAAGACTGCATTTAGGACTCGTTATGGTCATTATGAGTTCTTAGTGATGCCTTTTGGGCTCACTAATGCACCAGCAGCGTTCATGGATCTCATGAATCGCGTCTGCAAGCCCTACTTGGATAAGTTTGTCATCGTCTTCATCGATGATATTCTCATTTACTCGAAAAGTCAAGTTGACCATGAGAAGCATCTTCGTTGTATTCTTAAGCTACTTCAACAGGAAGAGCTCTATGCCAAATTTTCAAAATGTGAATCCTGGCTTCGTGAAGTCCAATTTCTTGGACATGTTGTTAGTGAGTGTGGTATCCAAGTAGATCCCGCTAAAGTTGAAGTTGTCATGAATTGGCAAGAGCCAAAGACGCCTACTGAGATTCGTAGCTTTTTAGGTTTAGCAGGATACTACAGGCGATTTATTGAAAACTTCTCAAGGATTGCAGCACCCCTAACTTTATTAACCCACAAGAATATCAAGTTTGATTGGGGGCCTAAGCAGCAAGAATCTTTCGATATTCTGAAGCAGAAGTTGAGCAACGCTCCAGTATTAACATTGCCTGATGGAATCGATGAATTTGTGGTATATTGTGATGCATCACACACCGGTATGGGATGTGTGCTTATGCAGAAGGGCAAAGTCATTGCCTATGCTTCACGCCAGTTAAAGGTGCACGAGAAGAATTACACCACCCATGACTTGGAGTTGGGTGCCGTTGTATTCGTACTAAAACTGTGGAGACATTATTTGTATGGTACCAAATGTGTGATCTATTCTGATCACAAGAGCCTCTAACACTTGTTTAATCAGAAGGACTTAAACATGAGGCAGCGACGTTGGATGGAAACCTTGAATGATTATGACTGTGAGATAAGATATCATCCAGGCAAGGCAAACGTGGTTGCCGATGCCTTAAGTAGGAAGGAAAGAGTGAAGCCTATAAGAATCAATGCCAAGAGCATTGAATTAAAGAATAGTTTGAATGAAAGGTTGTTAGCTGCGTAGAAAGAAGCTGTATTAGAAGCTAACTATCCTGATGAGACACTAGGAGTAACTGCTGAACAGTTATCCTATGGCAAAGACGGAATCCTGAGATTAAATGGACGAATATGGGTTCCAATTTATGGAGGACTTAGGGATGTGATCCTCTAGGAAGCTCACAGTTATAAATACTCCGTTCATCCTGGAGCTGATAAGATATACCAGGATCTGAAGGCAAATTTTTGGTGGATAGGCTTAAAGAAGTCTATAGCTACCTATGTAGCCAAATGTCTGACATGCGCGCAAGTTAAAGCTGAACCTCAAAAGCCGTCAGGTTTGCTACAACAACCTGAACTTCCCACCTGGAAGTGGGAGATGGTGACAATGGATTTTATCACCAAGTTGCCAAAGACAAAGAAAGGAAACGATACTATTTGGGTGATAGTGGATAGACTGACTAAGTCAGCTCACTTCCTACCTATCAAGGAAACACATAGCTCAGATAAGTTAGCTCAGTTGTACGTGGATGAGATTGTATCTCTCCACGGAGTGCCAGTGTCTATAATATCTGATAGGGATACAAGGTATACCTCGCATTTCTGGAAAAGTTTTCAGCAATCCCTAGGCACTCGATTGAATTTTAGCACAGCATATCATCCTCAAACGGATGGTCAAAGTGAGTGAACAATTCAGACGCTAGAAGATATGTTAAGGGCGTGTGTTATTGACCTAGGTGGAAGCTGGGATGAACATCTTCCACTGATTGAATTTTCGTACAATAATAGCTATCACTCAAGTATCCAAGCTGCATCATTTGAAGCTTTGTATGGAAGAAAGTGCAGAACGCCCGTTTGCTGGGCAGAAGTTGGAGATGTCCAACTAACAGGACCTAATATAGTTCTGGAGATGACAGACAAGATTGTTCAGATACGAGATCGTCTCAAAGCTGCCAGGGATAGGCAGAAAAGCTACGCAGACTTAAGGCGTAAACCTCTAAAGTTCGAGGTTGGTGACAAAGTGTTGCTTAAAGTATCACCCTGGAAGGGAGTGATGCGATTTGGTAAGAAAGGTAAGTTAAGCCCAAGGTATATAGGACCATTTGAGATCATCGAATGTGTCGGATCCGTGGCCTATAAGTTAAACTTTCCTGAAGAGCTCAGTGGTATTCATAATGTATTCCATGTTTACAATCTGAAGAAATGCCTAGCTGATGAATCGCTAGTCATACCACACACGGATGTGCACATAGATGAGAGCGTAAAGTTTGCGGAACAACCTTTGTCGATCGAGGATCAACAGATTAAGAAGCTTCGAAGGAAGCACGTACCGATTGTAAAGGTTAAATGGGATGCCCGTAGGGGTCCCGAGTATACGTGGGAGGTATAATCCACAATGAAAGAAAAGTACCCTCATTTATTTCAGTAAATCTCGAGGTCGAGATTTCTTTTAAGGGGGTGAGGATGTAACACCTTGTAAATTTATGTCCAATAATGTATCGACACGTGGCATGAGCTTTAAACGTGTAAAAGATCACCTATGAAGGACTAAAGTTGACAAACAATGAAAGTATGTAAGTATAAAGGTTCAAAGTGTCAACAATGGATAAATATACCTTACAATAACCCTACACGATGTTTATACCCTTAAACGAATGAATTATGGATCATATGAAGCTAATTGTGGAAGATAGGGAGAAATTGCAAACTACAGGGGTTAAATGTGTCAACATGTTGAAAGTATACCTCTGAGTGACCTTTTAGCGAACCCGAAGCTTTGTAACGATAAATTATACTCACTAGAATATGTGATAAAAATTTACAAGGTTTCGATAAAGTATGAGAAAGTTATGACAATATTCGTATGCGAGGGGTTAAAAGCGTCAACGTTAAATTCTAGGGCCTTACGGGTGATCACAAAGTTAACCAAGGACTTAACGATGTTTGTGTATGTCTTGGAGCCCTTAAAAGTAAGGTTAGATGTAACACCCCGTGTTTTCACGAGTGAAAGTCAAAGTCAAGGTCAAAGTCAACGACCGATTTTCGCGCGACTTGACTCGTAGAAATGTTTTTATTTTATTTATATTATGTGGAGTAAGTGTCGTACATTGCAATATTCGAATCGTATTAATCGTATTCCAATTGACCTACGACTGTGAATGATAGGAAGTAACAATGCGATAAAGTTAATCAAGCTATGCTAATCAAACCGACATCGAATCGTAACTCGAACTGGGTACTTTACTTGTTGTTTATACGTGTGTGTGTGCCTTACGTGTTACCTGTGCATGTTTATTTTATGTTATGTTATGTTGTGATAATCAAGCGAACTCAATCGAACTCGAAGTCTAACTCGAATGTAAACGAACCTGAACCCGAATTCCGAGTCGGGTCATATAAGAAGTAGTTGGGACTGAAAGTAATTTGACTAGGAAACCCTATCGAGTCGTACTCGATCGAAACCAAAACGTCGAATAACCACACCGAGCGCACCAAACGGGTGACATCCGAACGGATGGTCAATCCGCACGGATGGTCAATCCGCACGGATTGCCAATCCGCACGGATTGCCAATCCGCACGGATTGCCAATCCGGACGGACGACCAATCCGGACGGATAACCCCATACGGGTAACGTGCAATCCGCACGGGCTACCCTTTCCCTTTTTGGCATCCTATAAATACACGGGTCACTCTCCAACCTTTCCACTTTTGGCAAGTGACGTCCGAACCACACGCATTCTTCACTTTTTCTCAGATTTCTCTCAATCCAAGTAAGATCTTGCACTAATTCTTGTACATCTTTGATCACTACACAATTCTGCACATTTCCATCTTTCAAATCTTCACTTCTAACCATGGAATCATCCGGATATGAGGTATTCTCGGGTGACGTCATCATGAAGTTCTTATGAACTTCAAGCTTGACCTTATTCCACCAAGAATAACTCAGATCTAAACGATTTCTACGAGATTTCACAATAACTTCACCTAGATCTAAACTTTTCTAAGGATAAAAGAGTTGAAAGAAATAAACCTAAGTTCTCTCCTCCTTTTACCCTTAGAATCGGTACGAATCTGATCGGTTCTAGTCTCTACTCGATAATAGTGGTGCACTAGTCCTAGATTAGATTCTACCAACAAGACCCCTGATTTCGAGGTGAACCGGAATACCGTTCTGAGTCGCCGACAGGTCGAGTTAGGGTGGTTCCTGGCCGGCTTAGCCACGCGGGTGAGAATACCATTCCAAGTGGTTGCCACGTAATCAGAAAGTCTCGATAAACGACAACGGAAACCAAGAGTAGACGGAAGGAACAGCCAGAACGAGAGGCTGTCCGCACGGACACGCTGTCCGCACGGACAGGCTATCCGGACGGATTGCCACCCGGACGAGCTACCCTTGGGACCCATTTTCAAAATAAGGTTTGGGTATCGACGAATGAGTAATCCGGACGGACGACATCTGAAAGAATTACTCTTCGGATCATGAGATACTAGGGCCTTGAATAAACTCAACAATGATCATCCGCACGGACAAGTTGTCCGCACGGACAGACTATCCGGACGGATTGTCTTGCCCGCACGAACAACTATCCGGACGGATTATCCTATCCGCACGGATTACCATCCGGACGGATTCCACAACCCAACTCTACTTAGTAACTCAGCCTTAGAGACGTTGTCCGTACGGACTGCCATCCGGACGGATTGCTATCCGCGCGACCGCCTTGAAGGGTAGAGATACTTGGATGCTTTCTAAATGCTATAACGAAAACTTCAAAGCACAAGCCATCATACACAAACACATCTCACACTTAGGAAGAAACAATCCACTTGAAAGGATATCCGCACGAGTAAGTTATCCGTACGAATAAGTCATCCGCACGAGTAACCAATCCGGACGGATTGCCACTCGCACGGATAACCAATCCGGACAGACTTCCACTCGCACGGATCACCAATCCGCACGAGTAGTCAATCCAGACGGAATGCCATCCGCATGGATTGCTATCCGCATGGATTGCTATCCGCACGGATGAGTGATCCGGACAGGCAACAGTCCTACCCATCCTCACTTTGCATCATTTTACGTGCCACTTATCATTACGTTATCGAATCTATTCAGGCTAACCGTACTCGCTGAAAAGCGCTCCCTTCAATCCATCAAGCACTGTGAGTATACTCGAACCCCTTTTGCTTTAGCACTTTTAGGTGTTACATACGTTACGAATATTCAAACTACAACAATCACACTACTCAAGCTATTTTAACGCTAAACCATTTCCGCATGTTATACGTGGCTTATGAATGCTTGTTTGTTATGTTTACACATGGAATGCTGTCTACCTGCCTTAGCAACGATAGTACTATAGTTTGGACTCAGCACCCGTTCATACGGGGGTTGTTAAGGATCTTTTACTTGCATGGATTACGGTGGTAATCATGTATTGCGAACTGCCTCGGGCAGTCAACCCGCAGTCATTGGTATCGACGGATCTATGTCGATAACTAACGTGCTTCATTTCACTATGTGTACGTGCTGGTTATGCGTAAATGAATTCGAACTCTATATGCTATTATCAAACTTGTATGCTCACCTTTACATTTTATGTATTGACTTTATTTTAACGTATGTGACAGGTGCTTAGGACGTTTACATGCCTAGTGCGCTGTGAACTTGAGGCTAGGAAAGGTCTAGGACGCTTGCTGCCCTGTGATGAAATCCAAGCTAGGAATGAGTCCTAGAAACCAACGAATAAATTGTTATGTTTAAATCTGAGTTGTCAGAACAGAATATTTGTTTAGTTTTTTTCTGTAATAACTTGTTTGCTATTTGAGACATGGTATGGGACATGTTATCTTAAATTGAATGGTAATGATAGTTGTTATGGAAACTTCTGGACAATCTGTTTCGCTCAGTGCCGCGCCCCGATGATTCCGCCATCGGTTGGGGTGTGACAGATTGGTATCAGAGCCATAACTATAGGGAATTAGGCAAGACTCGACCTAGTCCGGGTCAAAGTCTTAGAGACCTAGTCTATAGTTAAGAACCAACAGACCAACTCACGCGTATGCGTAAACCCGCCACTATCACTCGCTCTTTTCTATCACTGCACTCGGATTTTCAAATTATGAATGGGTGACAAGGTCGAGAATAGGTGTGAAAACCGCAAACTCTCGACTAAAGTTGCTTAATCAGCTTGTGTTTTATCTACCAACGAGGAGAATCATACCAAATTAGGAGTGGAATCCATATTTTGATGAATAATCTCCTCAAATTTTATTAAGAGCGAGGACGAAGTGGTAAGATAGGGGTGACACCCTAACCTTGACGACTTGTCCTGCTTTTATAAAAAACTCCCACCAAAGTTTCGATGGACTCCAACGATCTAAAGACACAATATAACCAATGGGAATTGCGCCAATGCCCAAGAATCGAGGCAAAGGCATAGTCCTGGAGGTAATTGTGCAGGATCCTTGCGAATAGTCGAGCCACTTTGGTTAGTCGAAGTCTACTAGCCACAGGCAATCTACCCTCGATTTATCGATCTTTATGAAAATTTTATGCATTTTCTGTTAACGTTTTGAGGTACTATTGGTTTCGACCCAACACTACTGCTTCTGCTAAGACACAAAACTCACACGACACGACATTGACAAATCGCTCGCGTTACACTGCTTTCGAATACCCGCAAACTCTGAATACTAGGTTTCTGTTTTCTGACTGCTTTTAGTGATTAAGTTATGTGTGTTTTGCTATTGTGCTTACATGTTCAGGAATATTGTGATTATGTGCTCTATGTGTATATGTGATTTTGTGCAATTCTGTGATTTTGTGATTATACGAGTTTACATGGTACGTGTTACTGAGCTTTAGTAATAATAGACATGTGAGGTGAGATTCGAATACGTGTGTTGAGTCCCGTGGCGATGTCTATTGCAGACCATGTCGTCTGGATCTCGTCATACACTCACTCGTCAGGAAAAGAGGGACAGGCGTCTTGCCTCTATTATCGCAAAGAGTGTGGCTAAAGCTGTGAGCGATGCCTATGAGAATGCCAGCAAATCATCCGAAGAGTCGAGGACTGAAGGTCCTAAAGTTGCTGCAAGACCTTTCAGTTTCAAACAATTCAAATCGTGTGGGCCGAAAGAATTCACAGGCGAAGGAGGTCCTACTGCACTATTCCACTGGTTTGACTCTATCGAGGTTACTCTGCGACAAAGTGGTTGCCCTGATGACCTTCGAACTCTGAACGCTACCGGCGTTTTCCAGTACCGTGCTTTGGACTGGTGGACGGCCGAGAGGAACAAGAGAGGGAATGATGCAGCTTACGGATTGTCGTGGGACGAGCTCAAGGAAGTCATGCTAGAGGAATTCTGCCCTCCTCACGAGCGTCAAAAGCTTGAAGATGAATTCTGGCACATACATCAGAAGGATGGAGACAATGCTGGTCTTACTGCTCGTTTCAAACAGCTCAGCATTATCTGTCCTGACCAAGTCAAGACTCCTGAGATGACCATCAAAAAGTACATCCGAGCTTTGCCCGACTGCGTTGCTGATTTCGTGCAAGCGGCTAAGACTACCACGATCGAGGAAACCTATCTGCTAGCCGCTGAAATTAATGATAAGAGGGTTAAGGCTGGGGTGTGGGATAAGACCTCCAAGCATCTGCATCAAGCTACCGCTACTCCACCAACTGCTGAACCTACCTCATCAAGCAACAAGAGAAAGAACAAGAGAAAGAGCAACTCCACCAACAAGAACTGTGCGATTACTGCTGCACCGATCCAAGCCGTACCTGCCCAACAGCGTCAAGTAGCGGCGCCTGTGGCCAATGCACCGCCTGCAAAGCGTGCATACACTGGGCCACACCCACTCTGCCCTACTTGCACCTATCATCACCCGACTGCTATTCAATGCCGCTTCTGTGCTCACTACAATGTCTACGGCCACTTCACTGCCGCATTCGTCAAACTCCTGCCAATCAAGCTCTACTCGCTGCCCCACAGGGTCAACAAGCTCCTCCGGCACCCGCAGTCAAAGCCAGAGCATGCTTCACGTGTGGCGACCCAAACCATTTCGCCAACATGTGCCCGAACAGGGTAGTGAAACAAGAACCGCAACAGCAGCAACCACAGCAGCAACAGCAACAGCAACAACAGGCCGCACGCGCCAGAACTTTCAACCTCAACGTACGTCAAGCCCAGGTCGACAACAACGTGGTCAACGGTACGTTCCTCGTGAATGGTATTTATGCTTCATGTTTGTTTGATACTGGAGCGGATAATTGCTTTGTGTCGTTCGAATTCGAGAAACTCCTTAGTCGTCGACGTTCCAAACTCTCCTCGGCATTCGAAGTAGAAGTCGCTACTGGAAGAACCGTCGCTGTTAATTCTGTTATCCGTGATTGTACTCTCGAACTCAACAATCGCATCTTCTCGATCGACCTTATTCCGATGCAACTCGGGAGCTTTGATGTCATAGTAGGCATGGACTTTCTTCGAGAGAACCATGCCGAAGTTGTGTGCTTCGACAAGATGATTCGTTTTTCGCTCGCAAATGGTGACTCGTTATGTGTTTACGGTGATACTACTTCAAAGGGTCTCAAGCTGATGTCATGTCTCCAAGCTAGCAAGTATCTCCGCAAGGAATACAGGGCTTTCTTGGCTCACGTTGTAGCAGCGGAGAAGGAAAAGAAAGAGAAGAAGGAAGTAAAAGACGTTCCCGTGGTTCGGGAATTCCCTCAAGTTTTTCCAGAGGACCTTCCCGGACTACCTCCAAAACGCGATATTGATTTTCGCATTGATCTCATTCCTGGAGCAAATCCTACCGCCAGAGCTCCTTATCGACTCGCGCCGTCCGAAATGCGCGAACTCGCAACCCAACTCCAGGAATTACTTGAAAAAGGCTTCATTCGCCCGAGCACCTCTCCTTGGGGCGCACCAGTCCTTTTCGTTAAAAAGAAGGATGGGTCGTTCCGGATGTGCATTGACTACCGGGAATTGAATAAGTTGACTATCAAGAACCGCTATCCTTTGCCTCGAATCGACGATTTGTTTGACCAGCTACAAGGCACTACGTGTTTCTCAAAGATCGATCTACGTTTCGGATACCATCAGCTGCGTACACAAGAGGAGGATATACCCAAAACCGCATTTTGAACCCGTTACGGCCATTATGAATTCGTTGTCATGCCTTTTGGCCTAACCAACGCACCAGCAGTTTTCATGGATCTAATGAATCGCGTGTGTAGACCATATCTCGACCGTTTCGTCATCGTGTTCATCGACGATGTCTTTATTTATTCCAAGACGAGAGCCGAACACGCGCAGCATCTACGTTTGGTTCTCGAGTTACTCTAGGGGAACCAACTCTACGCCAAATTCTCCAAGTGCGAATTTTGGTTGGGGGAGGTTCAGTTTCTGGGACACCTCGTAAATAGTCAGGGCATTCACGTCGATCCTGTGAAGATTGAAGCTGTTAAGAGCTGGGTTACGCCTAAGAACCCGACTGAAGTCCGTTCTTTTCTCGGGCTAGCGGGCTATTATAGACGATTCATCCAAGGATTTTCGAAGATTGCTGTGCCACTTACCTCTCTTACTCATAAGGACCAGCCTTTTGTCTGGGGAACCAAACAAGAGTCTGCCTTTCGAACCCTCAAACACATGCTTTGCAATGCTCCTGTTCTCACCCTACCCGATGGAAACAATGATTTCATTGTCTACTGTGATGCTTCCAACCTGGGTCTTGGTTGTGTTCTCATGCAACGGGACAAGGTTATAGCTTACGCATCTCGACAGCTCAAAATCCACGAGAAGAACTATACAACCCATGATCTCGAGCTAGGCGCGGTTGTTTTTGCATTAAAGATTTGGCGACACTACCTGTATGGTACTAAGTGTACG
The DNA here is from genome assembly GCA_030545235.1 of Helianthus tuberosus. NCBI lineage: Eukaryota > Viridiplantae > Streptophyta > Magnoliopsida > Asterales > Asteraceae > Helianthus > Helianthus tuberosus. The sequence continues at coordinate 32,430,719 of CM060383.1, read as the reverse complement.
ATCTTCACCGATCATAGGAGCCTACAACACATCTTTAATCAGAGGGAACTAAATATGCGTCAACGCCGATGGGTAGAACTTCTCAACGATTACGACTGTGAGATCCGTTATCACCCAGGCAAAGCAAATGTTGTTGCCGACGCACTTAGCAGACGGAGCTATCTGCTTAGCACTCGAAATGTTCAAGCTCAGCACAACCTCGAAGCTCTCATCCGCGACGCCCAGCATGCATGTTTCAACGAACGCACTCTGAAGAAAGAAAGAATCTCCCACGATGGAGCCCAGCTTGTAAGCAAATCGAACGGGATATTCCACTTTCTAGACCGAATTTGGATTCCCAAGCGAAACGATTTACGACAGATTATCATGGACGAAGCCCACAAATCCCGATACTCTATCCATCCCGGTGCTGACAAAATGTACCACGATCTCCGCTATAGGTACTGGTGGCCGGGTATGAAACGGGATATCGCTCTCTACGCTGGAAAATGCCTAACCTGTGCTAGGATCAAGGCTGAACATCAAAGACCCTCTGGCTTGCTCGAACAACCACCAATCCCCATGTGGAAGTGAGAGAGCATAGCTATGGATTTCGTAACCAAGCTTCCAACCACGTCATCAGGCCACGACAGCATTTGGGTTGTTGTTGACCGTTTGACTAAATCAGCTCACTTTCTGCCAATACGAGAAGACTACAAGGTGGAACGATTAGCCCGAATCTACACCGACGAGATCATTTGTCGACATGGGACGCCTCGTGATATCATCTCTGACCGTGATGCTCGGTTTACTTCACGACTGTGGGAAACGTTTCAAGCGGCACTCGGTACAACGCTCAATCTAAGTACTGTGTTCCACCCATAAACCGACGGTCAGACTGAAAGAACGATTCGTACTCTTGAAGACATGCTCCGTTCGTGTGTTCTGGACTTCGGTGGTAATTGGGATAGACACCTTCCGTTGGTCGAATTCTCGTATAACAACAGCTACCAGGCTAGCATCAAGATGGCACCTTTCGAGGCCTTATACGGAAGAAGATGTCGATCGCCTATTGTGTGGCACGAGATCGGTCACTCGCAACTAACCGGTCCGGAGCTGCTACAAGAGACGACAGACAAAATTTTCCAAATTCGAGACAATCTAGCGAAAGCTCGGGATCGACAGAAAGTTCTCGCCGATAAAAAGCGCAAGCACCGTGAGTATGACGTTGGTGACTACGTACTTCTAAAGGTATCACCCTGGAAGGGTGTAGTTCGATTCGGCAAAAAGGGGAAACTCGCGCCTCGATACGTGGGACCTTTTAAGATTCTGGAAAGGATCGGTAAAGTCGCCTACAGACTCGAATTACCGGAAGAACTTAGCAATGTCCATCCGACTTTCCACGTGTCAAACCTCCGAAAGTGCATCGCCGACCACGACTTACATGTTCCTCTAGATGATCTACAAGTGAACGAAACATTACACTTCGTGGAGAAGCCTGTCGAAATCATGGATCGCCAAACCAAAGAACTCAGGCGCTCAAACATTCCTATCGTGAAAGTCAGATGGGAAGGTAAACGAGGCGCGGAGTTCACTTGGGAACTCGAAAGCGACATGAAGGCAAAGTATCCACAGTTGTTTAACGAATGAGTAATGTCCGGTTAAGAAAGGCAAGGTGGCATACTTGTAAATAAGGAGAGTCTCCTTATATCCTTGGCCTATAAATAGGACCCTTAGGGTTAGAGAGAGAAAGTAAAGAGAGAAAAAGGCAAAACGTGATTCTCGGCTTTGTATACATCATCGTAATCAATAGAATCACGGTTATTGTATACGTTTAATTTAGCGATTTCCAGAGAAAAACGTGACAGAGATAAAAGATGAAGAAATTGCTGAAATCTGAGCAATCGATCTCCTGCTCAGATACCACTTGTAGAACCGATTTTGACTCCGCACGTTCGCGAATTCCGCACGTCGAACGTGTTGTTACGCAATCGAATCGGAGATAAATCCGGACCTACAATAATTCAAATTTCCTCTAAACGGCTTCGAATTGAAATCTAAAACGTTATAGGCTTTTAGATTAGATGTTTTCGCACATCATATCCGAAAATTATCAACTTTTAACCGTAAAAGCCGATTAACTCGACGATTTTCAGTGGTCCAAACGAAGAACTATCACACGTGACCCACGGTTAGTTACGGCTTCCGGCTTAATTTCGGGACGAAATTCCTTAAACAAGGGGAGGTTGTAACACCCCGTGTTTTCACGAGTGAAAGTCAAAGTCAAGGTCAAAGTCAACGACCGATTTTCGCGCGACTTGACTCGTAGAAATGTTTTTATTTTATTTATATTATGTGGAGTAAGTGTCGTACATTGCAATATTCGAATCGTATTAATCGTATTCCAATCGACCTACGACTGTGAATGATAGGAAGTAACAATGCGATAAAGTTAATCAAGCTATGCTAATCAAACCGACATCGAATCGTAACTCGAACTGGGTACTTTACTTGTTGTTTATACGTGTGTGTGTGCCTTACGTGTTACCTGTGCATGTTTATTTTATGTTATGTTATGTTGTGATAATCAAGCGAACTCAATCGAACTCGAAGTCTAACTCGAATGTAAACGAACCCGAACCCGAATTCCGAGTCGGGTCATATAAGAAGTAGTTGGGACTGAAAGTAATTTGACTAGGAAACCCTATCGAGTCGTACTCGATCGAAACCAAAACGTCGAATAACCACACCGAGCGCACCAAACGGGTGACATCCGAACGGATGGTCGGATTGCCAATCCGGACGGACGACCAATCCGGACGGATAACCCCATACGGGTAACGTGCAATCCGCACGGGCTACCCTTTCCCTTTTTGGCATCCTATAAATACACGGGTCACTCTCCAACCTTTCCACTTTTGGCAAGTGACGTCCGAACCACACGCATTCTTCACTTTTTCTCAGATTTCTCTCAATCCAGGTAAGATCTTGCACTAATTCTTGTACATCTTTGATCACTACACAATTCTGCACATTTCCATCTTTCAAATCTTCACTTCTAACCATGGAATCATCCGGATATGAGGTATTCTCGGGTGACGTCATCATGAAGTTCTTATGAACTTCAAGCTTGACCTCATTCCACCAAGAATAACTCAGATCTAAACGATTTCTACGAGATTTCACAATAACTTCACCTAGATCTAAACTTTTCTAAGGATAAAAGAGTTGAAAGAAATAAACCTAAGTTCTCTCCTCCTTTTACCCTTAGAATCGGTACGAATCTGATCGGTTCTAGTCTCTACTCGATAATAGTGGTGCACTAGTCCTAGATTGGATTCTACCAACAAGACCCCTGATTTCGAGGTGAACCGGAATACCGTTCTGAGTCGCCGATAGGTCGAGTTAGGGTGGTTCCTGGCCGGCTTAGTCACGCGGGTGAGAATACCATTCCAAGTGGTTGCCACGTAATCAGAAAGTCTCGATAAACGACAACGGAAACCAAGAGTAGACGGAAGGAACAGCCAGAACGAGAGGCTGTCCGCACGGACAGGCTATCCGGACGGATTGCCACCCGGACGAGCTACCCTTGGGACCCATTTTCAAAATAAGGTTTGGGTATCGACGAATGAGTAATCCGGACGGACGACATCTGAAAGAATTACTCTTCGGATCATGAGATACTAGGGCCTTGAATCAACTCAACAATGATCATCCGCACGGACAGACTATCCGGACGGATTGTCTTGCCCGCACGAACAACTATCCGGACGGATTATCCTATCCGCACGGATTACCATCCGGACGGATTCCACAACCCAACTCTACTTAGTAACTCAGCCTTAGAGACGTTGTCCGTACGGACTGCCATCCGGACGGATTGCTATCCGCGCGACCGCCTTGAAGGGTAGAGATACTTGGATGCTTTCTAAATGCTATAACGAAAACTTCAAAGCACAAGCCATCATACACAAACACATCTCACACTTAGGAAGAAACAATCCACTTGAAAGGATATCCGCACGAGTAAGTTATCCGTACGAATAAGTCATCCGCACGAGTAACCAATCCGGACGGATTGCCACTCGCACGGATAACCAATCCGGACAGACTTCCACTCGCACGGATCACCAATCCGCACGAGTAGTCAATCCGGACGGAATGCCATCCGCACGGATTGCTATCCGCACGGATGAGTGATCCGGACAGGCAACTGTCCTACCCATCCTCACTTTGCATCGTTTTACGCGCCACTTATCATTACATTATCGAATCTATTCAGGCTAACCGTACTCGCTGAAAAGCGCTCCCTTCAATCCATCAAGCACTGTGAGTATACTCGAACCCCTTTTGCTTTAGCACTTTTGGGTGTTACATACATTACGAATATTCAAACTACAACAATCACACTACTTAAGCTATTTTAACGCTAAACCATTTCCGCATGTTATACGTGGCTTATGAATGCTTGTTTGTTATGTTTACACATGGAATGCTGTCTACCTGCCTTAGCAACGATAGTACTATAGTTTGGACTCAGTACCCGTTCATACGGGGGTTGTTAAGTATCTTTTACTTGCATGGATTACGGTGGTAATCATGTATTGCGAACTGTCTCGGGCAGTCAACCCGCAGTCATTGGTATCGACGGATCTATGTCGATAACTAACGTGCTTCATTTCACTATGTGTACGTGCTGGTTATGCATAAACGAATTCGAACTCTATATGCTATTATCAAACTTGTATGCTCACCTTTACATTTTATGTATTGACTTTATTTTAACGTATGTGACAGGTGCTTAGGACGTTTACATGCCTAGTGCGCTGTGAACTTGAGGCTAGGAAAGGTCTAGGACGCTTGCTGCCCTGTGATGAAATCCAAGCTAGGAATGAGTCCTAGAAACCAACGAATAAATTGTTATGTTTAAATCTGAGTTGTCGGAACAGAATATTTGTTTAGTTTTTGTCTGTAATAACTTGTTTGCTATTTGAGACATGGTATGGGACATGTTATCTTAAATTGAATGGTAATGATAGTTGTTATGGAAACTTCTGGACAATCTGTTTCGCTCAGTGCCGCGCCCCGATGATTCCGCCATCGGTTGGGGTGTGACATTAGAGGGCCAAAAGTGCAAGAAATAAACTCAAAACCACGTATAAAAGGACCAGGGGCTGAATTGCAATTTATGAAACTTGTTTGGCTGGTTATGGGAAGCCACACGGGCCGCGTAAGATCAGGCAGGACCCTTACGCGGGCCGCCTGGGACTGCCAGCATCAGAAAGTTCGCACAAGTGCCAGTTCAGGCCTGTTAACCGACTTCAAACGCTTGTTTTGCATACCAGGGGCTGCCCCAATGGTATTTCATGCATATGGGGCACTTGTATTGATCTGGAAACATCAGTAGACTACCTTGGCATGATCTTATGTGATTTAAATTGCTATATAAGAACCCACTTGGTTGCAACACTTCACACTTCATTTGCAAACCTTCACAACTTCACTTCTGGAGCTCTTTGGTCAGCAACCAAGTTTTCTTAGGCTTCCTAGTCTAGCATAGGACCCTTGTAAGTGTCCTTAACTTTCTTTAATTTGGTTTAGCCTAGTTAATTATCCTAAAGTCAAACCGTCGTAATTAGAGTTTGACTTCGTAATTAATCATAATTTGTCCAGTCAAATTTCAAATTGAAAGTACCTATGAGTGGGTAATTATGTGGGTAATAAACCCTTAAAAGGGTACTCTTTGATTCCCACTCTAAGTAGGCCAATTGTCGGGTCAAAGTTTATCTTAAAAAGTCAACAGAAAGCTTATTTTCAAATTAATGCATAATTAGCAATGTAGGAGCCATGCAACCTGTTTTATCATTAATATAACTTGGTAATTTATGTAAGAACATGTCTAAACATGTTTAACCCGACAATTTTCAGTTTAGGCCCGGTTCGGAACCGAAAGTCGCATAATTTGACTTCTGCTTTGACTTTCAGTTCTGACCCGTTTAAGCATGTTTTAGAAATGCCTTAGAGCCTTATTTAGAACAGGTTTCATGTTAGTATAACCCTCTGTGATTATACAACTTGGTTCATTAGTTATCCGATTCATATGCATGTTTCCGTTAAATGCTGAAATGTTGACTATTATGCCCATATGACCTTAAAATGTGATTTTTGAAAATGTAAAAGAGTTGAAACCTTCATTACTGATTATTAGACTTGTTCCTAAAATTTTAAATCAGTTTGAGGTCTAGATTAGGAGTTATGCTCATTAGCGTAATTAGAAAGCTTTTTATAAATTAAACGACGTAATTAGCATATAGCCTATCTAAACCCAATTTTTAATACCAAACTTTTTACCTACTGATATAAAATAATATTTTGGGATTTTTGAAGATTTTTATTTAATTTTAGGCTGAGCATAACATAGAGTTCTAAGCTTGATTCGGTAATTGCCGGTTTTGCCCTTTTGGCCTATAAAATGAGTTTTACAAATTATTTTGACACCAAACCTTTTTCTAATGATCTAATATGATAAATAAAATATTTTAAGCCTTCTGGAATAATAAAAATATCAGCTTTCTTTTAAAAACCCGGAATTAGCTCAAGACCGCCTTTTTAAGCGTTTTTAACGCATAGTATGTAGTGAAACTATTTTAAACATATAAGGTTTGATGCCTACTGATATTTTCAGTAAAATTTTATATAATAACAGTAAGCAAAAGTTTTAAACTCAGGTTTCCAGTTTTGACCTTTTAGGCTTAAGTGAAATTACCAAAATGCCCCTACGGTGCATAGTTTAGTTATAAATGGAAAATTTCACATATATATAATACCCTACTGATATTAAATTAAGTATTTTTACTGATTATATCAGACATGTAACTCAGATTATTATTTAAACTCTTTTATAACCTATAAAATGACCAAAATGCCCCTACGGGGCATAGTTTGAGTTTAAATCCATTTCGGGCATAATAGAAGACATCTTACTGATGTCACAACATATTTAAGGCATATTAACTTAGGAAACCTGTATATGACTCATATGGTTACCCGTTACGCATCTTGCGCGTTCGGTTCGGTTTATGTGACTAGTTTGCATAAATTGACCGAAACGGGTCAAACCTTATCATTTTATCTCAAAATCCAGAATGTGTTTAGTTTACCCATATTATACAAGTCTTCAAACTTGTCGGGTCTAAATCACATTCTATTCCGGTCTTCGCTTAATCATGCGTTTGAACCGTATCTTTCTTTGAAAACTAACCGGTCTAAGTTTAGGCTTAATTAAAGACCCGTTAGGAATCTAATAGGTTATTATAAAACTTTGTTCCAGACTAGGAGACCCGGTAAAAGCTACATGCATTTTCTGTTTGTGATAAATACTTGCAAAGGTAAATACTTTTAACTTATTTTCCCTATACGGGCTTGGGGTACGGTATATAAAATACCGCTTGGTCGGGCATTGAATTTTTAATTGTATGAAGGTTAATTTATTGAAATGTCCCGTTTAAATTGTTTTGTTTGCTTAAAGCCTTTGGGGGGTTAATGACCATGTCCCGGATATCCTTGGTATCATTTTAAGAAATGGCCACGATCTAAGCACGGGGTGTAGGCGTACACCCGACAGTGCATAAATAAATAATAAGGTATAACCGCCGGTTTTGGGAATAACCCTCCGCGGGACTATATAATGTGGTGTGTCTATTAATCTTTAACCCGGTGTCAATCCGGGCTACTGAACGTATAACGAACATGTAATTCTTTTACAAGTTTATATATAAATAATTATCCCAAGTTATAAAATGTTTTGTGCCACGTGCACTCAAATCAATTTTCTAAACCTTTTCAAAATGAGTCAGTTAATTGTATTTACCAGTGTAAACTGACGTATTTTCCCAAAAAGGCTAAGTGCAGGTACTACTCGAAATAGGATGGCCTCTCCTTAGCATCAATAAGAGTCTCGCAAGCTTGGATGCATTTTAAGTCTGATGAACTATGTTTCCTTTTTAATTGATCCGCCTGTGGATCTATTTCAACTATTTTGTGATACTTAATATTACAATTTATTCGGTTGAAATAAATCTATCTTTTGCTTCCGCTGTGCATATTAAAATTGTGTTGTTTGTCTATGATGATATCAACTACGTCACGATACTCCCCACCGGTAATACGTGGAAATATCGGGGTGTGACAAGACCTGGGTAAGTTGCTAGGTTCGGCATGGGTTCGTCTGTTAGGTGGTAGCGTTGTACATAATCCCTATGATCATCGAACCACAGGTCGTAGTCTGGGTCTAAGGGATTGGGTGCTGGTATCCTAGGTATCTCTTCTGGGTTAAAATCATGCATTTGGATTTGGTTTTCTGGGTTATTTTCAATCTCCATTGGCTGTGTGGGAAACAAGGGTAATGGTTGAGGGGCTATGAGTTTTTTCAGGTTTGGGTCGACAGCTGTGGTTGCTAAGATATGAAAGTTTGCTAAACTCCTATTGAGCATGTCTTGGGTGTGGGCATCTGTTTCTCTCTTAGCGGCTGCTAGAACTCGTTGCTATTGTAACTTTTTCATTCTCTTCCTACGCTCATGTGCTCCCCTACTGAACCATCCTCTCTTTTTAGAAGGGAATGGCTCTTCAGACTGAGCCTTAAACACGAATATCCCATCTTCATTGTCAGCTGAATACCCTGAGAGGGCAGGCTGTGAAGAGGTGCCTTCGCTCCTAGGTGAGCCAGACAACTGACGATAAGCGTCAGAGGGTCCTTGATCGCTCATACTGTAAACTAACAAATAGTCAAATAACACACAACAATAAAATACAGATATGCACGTATTTCAGTAATTAATTTCCTAACCCATGATATCTTGGTGTCAGCAGAACACTTCTGTGGCTGAATCAGTGGCTTAGCTCTGATACCACCTTCTGTCACAACCCCCGTCCCCTATCAACCCGGGAACGGGCGGCCGCGACAAGTTTTGGTGGTATCCAGGTGATTATCATTTTGGAAGCGAAAATTACATCAGGATCGTAGTTAGGAAATATTTTATCAGAGTAAAATACCACACTTTCTTAGTATTAAACAGGTGGGAATAATCCCAAGTTTCAAATACACACATTTTGATAGGGATAAACCCTATTTTATTTAAATAAAACATCTCTTTATTTTTAGGTAACTTTATTGCCACTTTTCAAAGCCTTCAGTGCTGTCCAACTGGCTTCTATTTGGCTTTCACATTTTGTTACCTGAAACGCGTTTAAAAACATTTGTCAGTGGGAAATACTGGTGAGTGAATCCTAGTTTAATCAAGTTAAGTAAAAACCATTGTACAGTATTGAGGGCGGTCGCGCAATTACATTTGTTTCCATCTACTTAATTACCACCCACGGTACTGTCAACCTGACTTGTGATCATGTTACTCCTCGCAAGGTAGTAACAAATTTTGTATACAAAACCCCAACATACCGACGATAATTGTAGAATACAAATACTCAATAACTGTTTAATATATTATTAATTGTGTGAGGTTTAGTAAAAACAATTTGCAAAAAGGAGATTACTCACATTGCTGTCTTAGATTTTCTTTAGGGATTTCCTGGTGATTATCTATTAAATACACAAATGCACACGCGTTAGTATAATAACCCAATATTTACATTAGTAATACCCTCCCCGAGACGACATTCCAACGACTACGTCGGGCAGAACCATGACAGCCGTTACGGAACCCTGGATCAATCGGGCAGCGTATCTAATACGTAACCGGGGTTATGATACTTACAACGAGGCAGAACTTCGTTATTTAGGGGGTATTATGCCCGAAAATTATCTTTGCTATTCAGAATATTGAGAGAGAGATCGAGAGATGAACGAATTGAAACTGAGGTTGGAGGCCTCAATTTATAGGCGGCCTTTCGACTTCTCTCGCGGCCCGTGAAAGACGTAGCCAAGGGCTACGCGGCCCGCGTAGTAGGGTTAGTAGGGCCTAACTTGGCCTGGTCACCACTATAGGCTCGACACTTGTACAACACGTGGCACCACCGGGTGCAGCCTGATCCTTCATCTGTCGCGGCCCGTGAGCGATGTAAAAACTTGATTTTTATTTTATTTTTAATTATATAATGTTATTCGGGGCCCGGTTTTCGCATACGGGGTATCTTTTAAGACATATTGGGGTACTCTAAAATATATTAGAGTGTCGGAATATTAATTAGGAGGGTTGTTATACCAGGCGACCCTTTTCAAACTCCAGCAAACAACCACTGTGGCCGCGTATCAAACTGAGTTTGAACGACTCACCAACAGGGTCATCGGTTTATCTCCCGAGACACTGAAGAACTGTTTCATTTCCAGACTTAAACCGGACATTCAAAGTGAACTAGCTATCCATCATCCTCAAACATTGCATCAAACATATGTATTAGCTCGTTTAATTGAAGACAAGCTTCATATCGGGATCCTTTCTCCGACTGTGGAACCGAGTCCGAGTCAACTCACACCGGCGTCCACTCTATGACAACCGTTGAAGCGCCTCACTCAAGCAGAAATGCAAGCCAAGAAAGCTGCCGGCATTTGTTTCCATTGTGACGAAAAGTTCAAGCCGGGGTACTGTTGCAAAACGCCACAATTCTTATTGTTTGAACCACCAACGGAACCGCCATGGGCCGCCTTGACTACACATGTGGGTCGTGAGGACACGACCCGTTTTAATGGGGCTGGTATTGATACGGATCCCCCATGATCCACCCAACTATTAGCCCCATGTTCTCCTGATCAATCCCACGTTTATTTGCATTAGTTGTTAGAGTCTTTTATTTTTGTTATTTCAATTCCTAGAAGTGCTAGTGGGTAGTTGAACCACTAACCCATCTTCCTTATTTCCTGAATTACTGCATTACGTGCATATTTTGTAAGCCTTTAAAAAGGCATGTTTGGTGTTTAATGGAGAACATGAAAATTTGATAAAAAATCTCTTAACGTTTATTGTTCTTATTATTATTTTATTTGGGAGACCACCGATCTCGAACTCAGTTCTATCATATTATTAGAATCCTATTGTGATCCTAACAACAATCTAGAGAAATCCAGTTCAGTTACACATTAATATTCCTCATCTTCAATGATCCACACCTCCTAAAAAAAACAATCGGTGATCACTCCACTTTGTAAGTCTTACCTGGAACCAAATTAGAGATGCAAAATTCATGATACAAAGCCACGTACTCCAATTTCAACCCGAATTTCCTCTTTGATGACTTCACTCTAACCATTGCATTGCATTGAAGTCGTGACATAAAAACACAAATTAATCCTAAAAACCAGACCTTTTTTCCCATAACCACTTTTGTACCCAGCCTCCTGTTTATAAACTAATAAATAGTTTATAAATGTTAAATGATTTACTCATTTATTACCGTGTAAATTGACATTTTAGTTACTAAGATAATTTGACCAAAATTGTCACTTTAGTCTAAATAGTTTTTTCTTGCAATTTTAATTCAAATAGTTTTTTTCTTGTCATTTTAGTCTATGACTTTGACTTTTGTCATTTTTTCTATTTACATCTACCACCACCTAGGGATGAGCAAACGGTACCCGGTACCGCCGGTTCCGAATTTACCGAACCAGATACATTTTCTGTACCGGTCCGGTACGGTACCGGTACCTACTTTTGGGGATTTTCGGTACCGGTACTTTCGGTTCCGGTACCGGTTCGGTACCGAGCTCATCCCTACCACCACCCACCCCATCACAATCTTCTATCATCGCCACCACCTGCCTGCACCATCACCACCCACCTACCCACCCACCCGACCACCATCACCACCCATCATTTCCACCACCACCGGCCACTTTTCCGCCACCCATGTCATCAACCAACACCACGGCCATCATCGTAAACCAGCAACCACCGCCATCATCTTCATTATAAACCGGCACACCACCATCTCCATACCATCGCAGCTGCAAAAAGAGAAAGAAAAATGTGGTTTGACCAAAATTCACCTAAGTTAACTAAATTTTGTGAATGAAGTTAGTGGGTTAGATGAAAATGACAAAAAATGACAAGTCAGGGACTAAAATGGCAGGAAAAAAACTATTTAGACTAAAATAGCAAGAAAAAAAACTATTTGGATTAAAGTGCCAATTTTGGTCAAATATCAATAACCAAAATGACAATTTACTCTTTATTATATTTATGTCACGAGTCAACCTCATTAGCTAAGCTCAAAGTTTTATACATGAAGTTTGAAATGGGCTAAACTATAGCAAATTTAAACAAGCAAAGTATAAGACTAAGAGGTATGCCCCCCCCCCCCCCCCCCCCCCACACACACACACACCCCTTCACATTACACTCCACCTCATCAGCTTTCTCCAACAAGAAAAAATGGCTCTTCATTCATCCCTTCCAATAATGATATTAAGAGAAAGAATCAAGAGAGATATATAGAAAGAGACAGGTTGATCGGGGCAGACAAGGGTGAGTCTCCGAGCTCACCGAATACTCCACCCGGAGGGGGGGAAGGTTCCCCGACGTGGACAGGTGCCACCTAGGCTCCCCAACCACCTCCCCGAAACCACACCCACCCGTCTAAGGTTAGCCGAATTTAAGCTCATCTCATCACAACACAACACAAAACTCATTTACATCCCTATCCTTATGAATCTATAAAACCTATTCAATATTAACTTTAAAAGTCAGATTTCCCACTTCATAATTGTAACACTTCAAAAATATTAAATTATATATATGTGTATACATGTATAATTATTTATATTGATAATTAATTTACGAAAATAAAACTAGGGATATTTAACCTAGTTAATTATATGTTATTAAATGATCAAGAATCAAGGGATTCTAGCCCATTTTATAAACCTTAAAAGTAGAGGGACTAAAAGTGGCAAACTTGAAAATGGTTTAATAAATAAAAATCAAACACAAAAACAACCAAACCCATAGAACCAAAGGAGTTCTTCTCTTAAACCGTAAGTTCACCAAATTCTCTTAAAATCAAAGAAGGAAACGGATTTGAGATCAATTTCAAGATAAATTAGTGATCATTATACTTAGGAGATCACAAGGTATGTCCAATATTGATAATTGGTGATGTTTTGATTTGTCACGAACTCTCATAAATGAAATTCTTGAATGATTGTTTGATGTTATGGCAAAATTGATATGATTACAAGTCTAGAAACAAACCCTAGATGAGAATTTAATGATTTCATGTCATAACCTGGTGATTGAAAGATTTAGCATATATGTGCTATATGGGTTTTATTAATAAAAAGGATGAACACTTGAATTATAATGATGAATTGGTGTTATTTGATTGCTATGATACAAGTCTAGGTGTAGTTTATGTATACTAGACATATGATTTAGAAAATGATGATTAAACATGGTTAAATTATTAATCATGAACTTGATTATGTTAGTATAATAATCTCGCCCATAAGATGTTCGACAAAATGTCTAAGTGATCTTGAAATATTGAGAAATACGAATAAACTACTTAATTGATTAGTTAGACGTGTTGTGTGTTAAATATTGAAACATGATTTCTAAGGGATGTATTCGAATTGAACTCTATAGGAAAATTGGGCGAATCGTCGAGTGGTCAAGGCGGAACAGATAACCGCTTAAAGGGAAAGCTTTAAAGGTACGCGGCTATATGCTTTTTAAATTTTCGTTAGTATTTTTATGTCTATTTATGTTGAATGACAAATGAAATGTTATGAAGTTCGGTTGACACTAAAACGGGGGATTCCGCATGAATAAACCGAACGAATTAACTAGAGTCTAGCGATAAGTTAGAATGTAAAAGTGATGGATTTCACTATAATAACCAAACGGGTCAAAATAACCAAAGTAATGAAACTTTGGTTATATAAAAGCGATGGACGTCGCAAAGAAAACCAAACGGGTTAATTTGAAGTCTTGATGTAAACCGGTAAGGTTGCACAATTAATGGCTTCGAAGTGATACCCGAATTATGAATTGAAAGTCATTATAAGCGTTAACCGAGAATCGGGAACCCGGAATACAAGTAAAAAACTCAGGAGTTGAGTATGACTAAAAGATGCGCAATTCCATATAAGGGATTCCTGTTAAGTTCGTTCAACTAGTTATAGTTGAACGAGTCAAATAAACGACACAAATATAGGTACCAGGCGCATGAATTTCACGGTTAAAGCCCCGGAAATTTAGAAATGTTCGTAGATATCAATCTCATACAAATTCGAAAGTAATAAACCAAGTTTGTTGTTTAAAAATCTGAACGGGTCAAATAAATTGGAAATAAATATAAAGCTGATAGCTTAAAATTATGAATTTTGTTAATCCGGATATCGGATTTTTACTCCATATTATAGAGGAACGAATTACGATAACGTAGGAAGAACCGAGACGTAAATCAGATCAAAACTTAGAGAGTTATGGTCCTTTTGGTGAAAATATGTTTTGCTGGAAATATGCAGCACTGTCTTAGGAACTTTCTGTTGAATTCAAGGCTTCGCGCCACGTGACAGAGAAAAGAGTTTCGGTCACGACCTGCCACGTCGCGCCCCGCGAAGACCATTAAACAAGCCGGTCGTCCCCTGCGACGGCTTAATAAGCTGATTAAAGTTTGCTGTTTGTTTGTTTTAGCTTACGAACATGTTTAAAGGTATTATAAACTCTCATAACTAACGTTTATGATAATTTTAATTATAGGTAATTACTACGAACTTCGGATGACGATCAAGCTTGTAAGAGAACCGAACACATATACGAATGAAGCTTCCGCATCTATATATTAGTCTCTTTTATTACTAAACACTTTTGTAAAACTTTGATATACATAGTTTGGATGTTTTAAGCTTTATGTAAGCATCGTTACGCCGATGTTTCTTTTATAAAATGATGTGTTGGTTTAAAAATGCACACTTTATTATATGAAATATTCATTATAATGTAAGGGTCTTACAATAATTGTGGAAATTCATTTTAATAAAAGAACTTAATTAGGGTTATTTCTCCCCTACAATATGGCACAAATCCAGATCATGTTGGTGTATTAGGTAAAGATTTAGGTGTGACTAAATTTTTTAATGATTTTATAAAAATAAATAAAGTCTTAGTATGTGCACGGATACACTTGACTTTTAAGTGGGATTGTAACAATCTAATGAGCCCGTGAACTCATGAAAGAGTAATGTCATATATTTTTTTTACATCAAAACAATTAAAAAATATTTCCCAGGAAAACCTAGGGTAACAATGATGTAAAAAACTTGCAGAAGTTTAAAAATTTCTATAAAAAACTTGGAGAAGTTAAAAAATTTCTAGAAAATAAACAAACACATTGAAAAATAATCAGAAACTTCTATTAAATGGTTAATAAGAATTACCCCACAACAAACTCTCCAAGAGCATCTTCAATTGTTGGTTTTGAGTAGAGGGAGATATAGTATAATGTGGAAGAGATATGGCGGTTTTGTGAAAGATCACCCTCAAACCGTTTATGTGAGTGAAGGAAAAAGACATGAAAATGAAATAGAGAGAATAAAGAGTGTTTTTGGATAATCTTGAGGTCGTGAGTGGGGCAACCATTTATACGGACTCGGTTTTAAACCCACAATTGTGGATGCTCTAACTCGTATACATATATCTTCACTATTGTGGGTGTTTTAACTCCTTAAGTTGAATTCGTTTATTAGAGTCTTGAAACCTAAAGACTTCAAGTTATACTATTTACAAACCAGACTTTAAAATAAAACAAAACTCGTATTTTAACATGAAAAATTTAAATGAAAACAAGCACTCAACAAGTCTAAGTTAAAGTTCATAGAATCTTGATTGAGTTTTTCAAATTTCACATAAGGTGTTAATATTAACGGTTTGAGTTCAGGTCAAATTTATTTACACAACTAGCTAGGGTAGTGTTATTTATAATTTTCCTTGCCGTTAAAAAAAAAGATAAATGTATTCAAGCTATTGAATATCTAGTATCCAAGTTTGAATTTATATCAAGAATACAGAATACTCATCTAACCATCAAATTGAATTAAAAACTAACATAACCATAAAGTTGAGCTTAAAGACAACCAACTTTGATCTAATTGTATAATATTTATATGGTTATATCAAATTTAAAAAAATAATGATTGTAAAATGATGCTCAAAGACATAAAAGGGTCAAAAGCCAAAAAGAAGATGATATCCTAATCAAAGTGGAATTCATGGGACACGTGATGATGCATGCAAAGACAAAATTTAAGCCAGACATTCAATTTTGGCTTTTTTCGCATGCAACCTCTTACCACGCTTATGTTTGCGACCAATTAAATAATTCTTATATCCGTTTGAAAGAATCAAGTTATGTATAGGTTAAACTACAAATTATAATATGTTTGGCATGTATGTATTGTGGTTTGTTTTTATTTTCTTTTTTATAATTACAGATTCATTTTTTATATCCTCAAATTCAAGAATCAAGAGCATGTGGTCTTTTAGTAATAAGTGTTAAAATGTTATATATATATATATATATATATATATATATAGTGTGAGGTTCATTGGGGAACACTAAAAAAGTGGGGAACAGTGGGGAACCGACTCAAACGAACTCCGATTGGACTCATTCCAGCGGCGTTGGAACCGTCTCGTCGAACCCTAACTAGGATCTCTTAACCGTAAACCCTAAATCATAACCCATAAACCCTAAATATATTAGGGTTTGGCTTTTAGGGTTTAGCTTTAGGGTTTAGCCTTAGGGTTTAGCCTTAGGGTTTAGCTTTAGGTTTAGCCTTTAAGGTTTAGATTTTAGGGTTTATAGTTTAGATTTTACAGTTTAGCTTAGGTTTTAGCCTTATTTTTTAGCTTTAGGGTTTAGAGTTTAGGAGTTAGGATTTAGGGTTTAGGGTTTAGGGTTAAGAGATCTTAGTTAGGGTTCGACGAGCCGGTTCCAACGCCGTTGGAATGAGTCAAATCGGAGTTCGTTTGAGCCGGTTCCCCGCTGTTCCCCACTTTTTTAGTGTTCCCCAATGAACCTTCCCCTATATATATAAATGTTTTATAAAAAGAAGGATCCGTTAGGAACCACCCTTTATTGCGAGAACCAATGTGAACACAACCAAAAAATACCTAAAAACATCTAAAAAACACCCAAATATTTTTTTTTTTGCTATTTTTTTTTGAAAATCGCTATATTTCGTCAATATTAAAAAAATAAAAATTTTCAAAAAATAAAAAATAAAAAATTTCGAGTAACAGTTAGTTATCCATGCACACGTGCATTTGTATCGTTTCTTTGACAAATTCCGTAATTCATTATAAATATCAGACAATTGCACTTTCATTTACACTACCATTCATAATACACTACTTTTTACATTAACAATAATAGAAATGCACATGTGCATCTATATGTATGAACTTTTTATAACATCAAAAACACTAGAAATGCACATGTGCATCTATATATATATGAACATGTTATAACGTGTTTTAGTACACCCCTTTGAATACACATTCTCTTTCATTTATCATACCATCCATACTACCATTACCTCCTACCATCCGTAATACAATATCATTGCTTTTTACCATCCATAATACAATATTATTACCAATATTTCACTTTATTATATGTACATCAACACCATTTATACCATCCAAACAACATATTACATCATAAAGTGACAAATATAATCAAACCATCAACCACTAGATATAACTAACCAAAACACATATATATGGGCCTATATCATTTAAAATCACAAACTTTTTGTACCAAAACACCTTATTTCATGTTGATACATATAGATGCACATGTGCATTTCTAATATTGGTAATATAAAAAGTAGTGTATTACATATGGTAGTGTAAATGAAAGTGCATTTTTCTACTGGTAACATATTATGGAATTTATCCAAGAAATAATACATATGCATATGTGCATCCATAACTGTTACTCGAAAAAAAACGTTTTTTTTTTTTGTAACAAAATATAACGATTTTTATTAGAAAAATATTAAAAAAAAAGAAAAAAAATATTTTGTGGGTTTTTTGGATTTTTTAGGTATTTTTTTGTGTTCACATTGGTTCTCGCTGTTCTCGCAATAAGGGTGGTTCTCAAATGAACCTTACCCTATATATATATAGGGTAGGGTTCCAGCGTGAACAACCTCCCAAGAGTGAACTGCGTGAACAGATATGGACCCTTGATTTCCTTTTTAGTTGTTAAGGGTAGGATTGTAATTATATAAAAAAATTAGATTTAAATCATTATTTTAATAATTGAATTAAGTTACATCTTTCCTAATTTAAATTCATTATCCACATTATGTTTATTTATTAATAAAATAATTATCAAAACAAACAATAAATCACCAGATTTCAATTTTAATTTTTATTTCAGATTTCATCACCAGAATTCAAATATTGATTTTTAAGATCCACGTAACCTTCATATTTCAACGGTATACACATGTGTACTTGGATATAAATAGAACAGTACACATGTGTACTCAGCATCGTACATATGTGTACAGTAATTCACAGGTGTACATCAACATTCAATACAAAAAAAATTCTGAGATATCACAAAAACAGACGATATACACATGTGTACATCGCATTAAAAAGAGGGCAAAATCAGAATACACATGTGTACATCGCATTTAAACAAATAATTATTTTAGTAATTGAATTAAGTTACATCTTTCCTAATCCTTGATTTGATTTGTGAGAGATTTATGCAATCAATTTAAGAGGATAATTGATTACTTGATTTGTGAGAGATTTATGCAATCAATTTAAGATTGAAATTACACATATACCCTTTTTGTATTTAATTAAATGGAAAAAAATTAACCAAATAATTACCATCATGCCACTCACTTTAATCTCAAGATCATAAAAATCAAGGGCCCAGATCAGTTCACACAGTTTACTATTGGGATTTTGTTCACGTTTGAACCTAATCCTCTCTCTATATATATATAGGGAGGGGCTCATGCGAGAACCACCCTTATTGTGAGAACCGCGAGAACCAATGTGAACACAACCTAAAATAGCTAAAAAAAACCTAACCCCCACCCCCCCCCCCCAAAAAACCTAAACCCCCCACCCCCCCCCCCCCAAAAAAAAAAAAAAAAAACCTAACCCCCCCCCCCCAAGCTAAATGCTAAAAACAAAAACCCCCAAAAAACCTAAAAAAAAACCTAACCCCCCCCCCCCCAAAAAAAAAAAACCTAAACCCCCCTCCCCCACCCCCCAAAAACCTAACCCCCCCCCCCCAAGCTAAAATGCTAAAAACTAAACCCCCAAAAAACCTAAAAAAATCAAAAAAAAATCTAATTTTTTTTTTAATATTTTTTATGCTCAAATCGCTACTTTTAGTGGCAAAAAAAAAAAAAAAATTTTTTTTTTAAATTTTTTTTTGGCTTCGAAAAGTAGCGATTTTTATATAAAAAATATTAAAAAAATTTTTTTTGTGTGATTTTTAGGCATTTTTGGTTGTGTTCATATTGGTTCTCGCGGTTCTCGCAATAAGAGGTGGTTCTCGCATGATCTTCTCCCTATATATATATATATAAACGGGTTCAGGAGAGAACGGTGAAAAGTATGAGAACGGATCCTGGCCCAACACGTGGCAGGGGGCCCTAATTGTTATGCGGGGGTACGATTGTCCTTTTATACGTTCCCTCCTTATTCGCGTTGTAAATCTCTTTCAAATTAAAACTCCAAAGATTTATTGTTAGCTGTTACCTCCTTTGCAAGCTTTCTTAGATCTATGGCGTTTAACGTGGATTATGTTCGACAAAGTAAAATTCGTTGGCGTTTTCTATTTTTCGTTCCAGCAAATCATGCAATAGATATGGCGTTTTGTTCTTTTATCATTGTTCTATGGCGTTTTTTTGTATTATTATATTTATAATCTGTTGTATGATTTTCAATAGCGTTATTCAATTATGCAATCTAATCGCGTTTTAATTGATATTTAATCTATTATTAAGAACTGCAATTGGAGTTTTCGATATTAATTTTAATTGTCGTTTACGTTCTAGTGTATTTCTTATGTTTTTACGATCATTGGCGTTTTTCGTCTATTTGATTAGTTTTGAATTTTATTTAGTAGTATTTGTGAATATCAGTTATTACTATTTTGTTAATTTGTGTAAACATTAGTTTTGTTAATTTTTGCGTTTTCATTATGATGTTATATTTTGTTAATTATTTATGTTGTTAAGTGTTTTTAATTATTCATCTCATGGCTTTTTTATCATGTCGTTTTTAAATTATGTGTTTATTATGTCTTGTTTATTATTCAATTAATGGCGTTTTAATGTATAATGTTATTACGAGACATCACTCTGTTTTTCTGATTTTTCTGTTCCTCCCTGTGTTTTCTCAGGCGAAGTCTCTTCCTCGAGTCAAAGGCATTGCCTCAAAACTGGATTACCATTTATCATTCCTGACGTCAGTGAAGAATTAAAGCCCAGAAAGGACATGCTATTCTCAAGCCTTGATGATTGTTATTCAATGTATGTTAAGTATGCCAAGGAGTGTGGGTTTTCAGTCAGGAAAGGGACTACAAAGACAAACTCTAAAGGCGTCTTACATATTAAGTATTTCTTGTGTACGAGAGCTGGGGTATATAAGGACAAGAAGGTTGATACGTTGGACCCCAATCAAAAGGAGCGAGTAGTGCGATCTAACTTTTCAAAGAGGACTGATTGTGGTGCACTGTTATGTGTAGAATTTGAGGATGGATTTTGGAAGGTGTATAAGTTTGTCGAGGAGCACAATCATGAACTTGTTGAACGTCCTGATAAGCATTTTCTTCCAACTGAACGACACCTCACTCAGCTCCAGAAGCATGTTATACACAACATGTCTAAGCTGAATTTGGGTCCTGTCAAGGCGTTTAATGTTATGAAGACTTGTTTTGGCGATTTTGAAGACGTGGGCGCAAGAAAAGTTGAATTTAAGAACTATAAGAGGCAAATTAACTTGTTCATAGGGGAATATGACGCTGATATGGTTGTGAAACATTTGAATGAAAAAAAACATTCCCAGCCTAATTTCTCGTATAATTACATCACAGACGAAGAGAATCGTTTGAAGGGTCTTTTTTGGTGTGACGATCAAGCCAAACGTAATTACCACGTGTTTGGTGATGTGATTTCGTTTGACGCCACGTATCGTTCCAACAAGTAATTTTTTATAATTCAACTTCTTTGTTTTTGGCGTTCTATTAATTTACATACAATGGCGTTTTTATATTTTACATGCAATGGCGTTTTATTAGCTTACATGCAATGGCGTTTTACTAGTTTACATGCAATGGCGTTTTATTATTGTTTCATTTCTCATGGCATTTTCTTATGTTGATACTCTATGGTGTTTGTACCGTTCACTGGTATAGACAATCATAACTGCAATGTTACATTTGGTGCAGCATTGTTGGCGTCAGAAACTGCTGATACGTATATTTGGTTGTTAAGAGTTTTTCCAAAAGTTGTTGGTTCTCAACCAAAAGTTGTTGTCACTGACCAAGATCCAGCAATGAAGAAGGCTATTTTTCGCAACCCCCGATCCCATATCCCCGGGAACGGGTGGCCGCGAACCAGTTTCGGTGGTATCGCGTATTGTCTAATTTGGCAGCGAAATTTTTCATCAGGACCGTAGTTAGGAAATATTTGATCAGAGTAAAATACCACATTTTCATTATATTAAACACATGGGATAAAACCCAAGTTCATAGTACACACGTTTTCATAGGAATAAATCCTATTTTATTTAATAAAAACATCTATTTTATTTTAGGTAACTTTATTGCCACTTTTCCAAGCCTTCAGTGCTGTCCAGCTGGCTTCTATTTGGCTTTCACAATGTGTTACCTGAAACGCGTTTTAAAAACATTTGTCAGTGGGAAATACTGGTGAGTGAATCCCAGTTTAATCAAGTTTAAATAAAACTCATTGCACAATATTGAGGGCGATCTCGCAATTACATTTGTTTCCAAGTTATATCAATTAACATCCATGGTACTGTCAGACCCGTCTTGTGGAAATGTTACTCCTTGACCAGGTGGTAACAAATTTTGTATACAAAACCCCAACATACTCATGATAATTGTATTCTTACAAATACTCAATAACTGCTTTATACACATTTAATTGTATGAGGTTTTGTAAAAACAATTTGCAAAAAGGTTAACAAAAGCGGATAAACTCACATTGCTGTCTTAGATTATCCTTTAGGGTTTCATGGTGACAATCTATAATTTACACAAATGCACACGCGTTAGTATAATAACCCATTTTAACATTAGTAATACCCTCCCCGAGACGGCATTCCAACGACTACGTCGGGCAGAACCACGACAGCCGTTACGGAACCCTAGATCAATCGGGCAGCGTATCTAATACATATCCAGGGGTTATAATACTTACAACGGAGCAGAACTTCGCTATTTAGGGAGGTATAATACCCGTAGATTATGCCTACAATTCAGAATTTAGAGAAAGGAAACATTTTTGAACGAATTCGACTGAAGATCCGATGGCCTCTATATATAGTGCTTCATTTTGACTTTTACGCGGCCCGCTTAAATGTCAACAAGGGGCTACGCGGCCCGCGTCAAACCTGGTCAAACGCGTAGCTGATCCGGGTCAGCAATTAGACTCGCCACGATGATGACACGTGTCATCACCGTGCTGCGCCACCAATTTGATCTCTAGCGGCCCGCGTAAGACCCTTAAGAGGTCTACGCGGCCCGCGACAAACCCAAAAACTTTGTTTTTAATTATTTTTGATAATATTTAGGGTATTCGGGGCCCGTTTTCACGTATGGGGTGTATTTTGGGACATATTGGGATATTTTAAAATATATTGGGGTGTCAGAAAATTTATGAGGGTGTCGGTTTTCTTGAGGGTTGTTATATCCTCCCCACCTTGTTTTAGAGCTCGTCCTCGAGATCTATTGGAACAAGTGTGGATATTTCCTTTGCATTTCTGATTCAAGCCCCCATGTGTACTCAGGTCCTCTTTTGGAGTCCCATTTCACTTTGACCAGAACTAGTCTCTTATGCTTAAGAGTTTTGACTTTCCTGTCTTCAATCTGTAGAGGCCTTTCTACAAATTTGAGTTGTTCTTTTACCTCTATATCCTTAAGAGGTACTACCAGTGATTCATCAGCTAAGCATTTCTTGAGATTTGATACATGAAATACATCATGTATTCCTGCCATTTCCTCTGGCAGTTGTAGCTGATAGGCTACAGGTCCTATTCTTCTAATAATCTCAAAAGGTCCAACATACCTGGGACTTAGCTTTCCTCGTTTGATGAATCTTACTATTCCTTTCCAAGGAGAGACTTTCAACAATACTTTATCTCCTATTTGAAATTCCAAGGGTTTGCGTCGGTTATCAGCATAGCTCTTTTGTCGATCACGTGCTGTTTTCAGTCGTTCCTTGACTTAAATAATCTTGTCAATTGTTTCTTGCACTATCTCAGGTCTAGATAGTTGCTTTTCCCCAATTTCTGCCCAACAGACTGGGGTTCGGCACTTTCGTCCTTAAAGTGCTTCGAATGGTGCAGCGTTGATACTTGTGTGATAACTATTATTATAAGAAAATTCTATTAAAGGTAAGTGATCATCCCAATTACCTCCGAAATCAATTACACAAGCTCTAAGCATGTATTCCATCGTCTGAATTGTCCTTTTGCTTTGTCCATCTGTTTGAGGATGATAAGCGGTGCTTAGATTTAACTTGGTTCCCATTGCTTTTTGGAAACTTGACAAAAAATGAGAGGTAAATCGGCTATCCCTATCAGAAACAATTGATAAAGGAATTCCATGTAATGAAAATATTTCATTTACATATAATTTAGCTAACTGTTCCATACTGAAAGTTTCTTTCATTGGTAGGAAATGAGCTGACTTGGTTAGCCTATCTACAATCACCCAGATTGCATCATTTCCTTTCTTTGTTTTGGGTAATTTAGTAACAAAATCAATTGTTATCAATTCCCATTTCCATACTGGCATTTCCAACTGTTGCATTAATCCTGAGGGTTTCTGATGTTCAGCTTTAACTTGTGAACAGGTTAAACATTTAGAAACATAGGCTGCTATGTCCTTTTTCATTCCTATCCACCAAAAATTCTTTCTTAAATCCTGGTACATTTTATCACTTCCTGGATGCATTGTATACTTATACTTATGGGCTTCTTCTAATATACGATGACGCAGGTTTCCTAATTTAGGTATCCATATTCTCTTCTTATGGAATCTCCAAATTCCATCTGTTCCTTGTTCTAATTCTTTAATCATACCTTTTAGTTTTTCAGTATCATCCTTGATTACTGATTCTTGTGCTTTTCTTATCTGATCATTTAAATCTACTTGCAGATTTAATTTAAGAGAACGTACCCTTTTTGGCTTTTCATGATATTTTTGGCTTAAAGCATCTGCCATTACATTTGCTTTTCCTTCATGATACTGAATGTCACAATCATAATCACTAAGCATTTCCATCCAGCGTCTTTGTCTCATATTTAACTCCTTTTTCCCGAAGACATACCTTACACTTTTATGATCTGTGAATATGGTAAACTTACTACCATAAAGGTAATGTCTCCAAATCTTAAGGGCAAAAATTATAGCTCCTAATTCTAGATCATGGGTTGAATAAATCTCTTCATGATTCTTATGTTATCTAGATGCATAAGCTATAACCTTTTGGCGTTGCATTAATACACATCCATAACCTAGTTTGGAAGCATCACAATAGACTACAAAGTCTTCAGTTCCTTCTGGTAACGCTAGTATGGGTGTATTAGTTAATCTTTGCTTAAGAATTCTAAATGCTTCTTCTTGTTTTGGTCCCCATTCAAACTTAATGGATTTACAGGTTAACTTAGTTAAAGGAATGGCTATTCTAGAAAAATCTTGAATAAATCTTCTATAATAACCGGTCAATCCTAAGAAACTTCTAACTTCAGTTGGTGACTCAGGGGTTTTCCATTTGGTAATCGCCTCGATCTTTGTGGGATCTACATGAATTCCTTCATGATTAACTAAGTGTCCAAGAAACTGTACTTGGTCTAACCAAAACTCGCACTTTGAAAATTTAGCGTAAAGCTTCTCCTTTCTTAATAGACTTAAAAGTGCGTGCAAATGCTTTGCATGTTCCTTTTTACTTTTAGAGTAAATTATAATATCATCTATAAAAAAATTATGAATTTATCCAAATATGGCTTACATATTCGGTTCATCATGTCCATAAATGCGGCTGGGGCATTGGTTAAACCAAATGGCATGACAGTAAATTCATAATGACCATACCTTGTTCTGAATGCGGTCTTAGGAATGTCCTCTTCCTGTACCTATAATTGATGATATCCTGACCTTAAATCGATTTTTGAGAAAAATCGAGCTCCTTGCAATTGGTCGAACAGATCATCGATTCTCGGTAATGGGTACCGGTTCTTAATCGTGACCTTGTTTAATTCACGGTAGTCAATGCACATACGCATCGATCCGTCTTTCTTTTTAACAAATAAAATCGGTGCTCCCCACGGTGACGACCTTGGTTGTATGAATCCTTTTTCTAGCAATTCGTCTAATTGTTTCTTCAGCTCCTGTATTTCGGCGGGTGCCAAACGGTAGGGTGCTTTGGCAATTGGTTCTGTTCCTGGTAGCAGATGGATTCTGAATTCAACTTCTCTGTCTGGCGGTAGTCCTGGTAATTCTTCTGGAAATACATCTGAAAACTGAGACACTACTGGAATGTCTTTTAGTTCTTTTCCTTTAGTGTTAGTGATTATAGAAATCAAATACACTATAGATCCTTTTCTTATATAACTTGCAGTTTTCATCACAGAGATGAATTTCGTGGATCTAGATGGCTTATCACCTTTAATTGTGATCTTATCACCTTTTGGTGAATTTACTTGGATTGACTTTTGATCACATAAAATACGGGCTTTATTGGCTATTAACCAATCCATTCCTAATACAATATCAAATCCTGCCAGATTCATTGGGTAAAGATTTGCCATAAATTTTTGGTTTAAAAATTCTATTCTTGCTCCCTGCAAGATTTCAGAAATCATAATCGTTTCTCCATTTGCTGTCTCGACTAGATATTCTTGTGGTAGTTTAGTTAATGACTGATTTAGAAGTTTGCAAAATGAAGTATTAATAAAACTTTGGTTTGCACCAGAGTCAAATAATACCTTAGCAAAAACATCATTAACTAAAACGTACCGGCTATAATATCTGGAATCATTTTGGCTTCATCTGCAGTCAGAACAAATGCTCTAGCATTTTTAGCGTTCTTGTTGTTCACAGCTGGAGCCAATTTCGGATAGTTCGGCTTGATGTGACCTTTTTCTCCACAGTTGAAGCACAGTCCATTTCTAGATTTTCTCCTGCAATCTTCTTCCTTGTGTCCTGGCATCTTGCAGAAATTGCAAAGAGTAGAGCATTTTCCAGAATGCTTTTTCTTGCAAACCTTGCAGAATGGTGCAGAGGTAGAACCCATATTCCTACGATTGTAATTCCCAGAATGGAATTCTTGGGTAAGCCTTTGGGTTAGGTTTCTCCTCTGGTCTTCTTCTCTAGTACGAATTAACTCATCTGTCAAGGTATTTGCTAGTTCTATAGCTTCTTCTATAGTTTGAGGTCTAGCTGCCTTGACTACATTTCTAATCTCTCCAATTAATCCCCAAATGTAACGGGAGATTAATACCGGTTCAGGTGATGCAAGGGTTGGTACTATTCTAGCATATTCAAAGAATGTGGTAGTATAACCCTTACTATCTACCCCGGTCATTCTTAAGTTCAGAAACTTATTTGCTATCTGTTCCTTTTCATTGGGAGGGCATAATTTCCTTTCTACCATATTCTTAAATTCCTCCCATTCCATGTTATAAATCCTATCACTTCATCTAGACTGAAGAATAGTGTTCTACCATTCTAAGGCCGAGTTCTTAAACAGATTAGAAGCAAACATTATCTTATCTTCTTCAGCACACTAGCTTATTTTTAAAACAACCTCAGTCTTTTCTATCCAGCGTAGAGCTGCAATGGGTCCTTCATTGCCCGAGAATTCTATTGGTTTGCAGGACCAGAATTCTTTGTAAGAACAACCATAAGGCATGGTTCTTCTTCTTTTGGGAATGGGCGCTTGAAGTCTGGGTCCATTGTTCACACTGTGTTCTGGTTCAATTGGTCGCTTACTGCTATGTTTACTTTTATTATTCGCTTCTTGAACCGTTTGAATAATAAATGGCATTGCATCTATAATTCCTTGTGCCACTATGTGTTGGATAACACTATTATCCACTTGGTTTCCATTGTTATTGATGCTCGGATTCTCATTAACCAAGTTAATGTTACTCTGGTTATCGTTATTCAGATTTCCTTGATTTCCTTCGTCGGCCATCTGAATTTTAAACATTTACCCCGTATTAATATCACAAAATAATATTTAATATAGTCAATCACATGACACGCATTTTGATCAAAAACGTCGATCATTGCGACTTACTCTATTCATATACTATGCATCTATTACACACTAGTACTGAAATTAAAAATTACAATACCGACTAAAATTTAAAGTTACGCTACTAGTAATAGGCATCCGTAGTTTTTTTTTTTTCATACACATACACACATATTATATTATTAATATTATTATTATTACAACTACCGTCTCCACCATCGCATTCATGGGTATGGATTCATCCAGAAATCCATATTGAGCTCGTTATACTTCCAGACGAGTCGCTCTCCCACCTGTCGCATTCTCTCACTACTTTCTAGAATTTCCTCACCAAATGTCCAAGTTCTTGTACATTTTCTGCACTCATTGGGGGTGCAGGTTCTAGGACTGGGTTTGGAATCTGGGGAGCGGGTTCTTGATATGGGGGTGTAGAGGCCTGGAATCGGTAAGGATCTTCTAAAATCTCCCTAATGTATTCATCGTGGTAATAGGGATCTAAAGGATCCAAACCTGGGTAGGCTCCTATGTTTGGCATGGGCATGTCTTCCTGTATCGGGTAACGTTGCACATAGTCCCTAACATCATCCCACCAGGGGTCGTAATTTGGGTCTAAGGGGTTTGGTGCTGGTACCCTAGGTATTTCCTCCGGATTAAAATCATACATTTCTATTTGATTTTTAGGGTTTTCTATCTCCATTGGTTGATCAGGAATTGGTGGTTGTGGTTGTGGTGCTATTATTTGCTCCAGGTTAGGGTCAGATGCAGTGGTTGCTAGGATGTGGATGTTGGCTATACCCCTATTGATCATATCCTGGGCATAGGCATCGGTTTCCCTTTTAACTGCTGCTAGTGCTCTCTGGTCTTGTAACTTTTTCATACGTTTTCTACGCTCGTGTGCCCCTCTACTGAACCATCCCCTCTTTTTCTGAGGAAATGGCTCTTCTGACTGAGCCTTAAACACAAAGATTCCTTCTTCCGTATCAGCAGAATACCCCGAGAGGGCAGGCTGAGAAGAGGAGGTGCCTTCGCTTCTAGGCGAACCAGACAATTGACGATACGCGTCAGATGGTCCTTGGTCGCTCATACTGTAAACTAACAAATAGTCAAATAACACATAGCAATAAAATACAATTATGCACGTATCCCCATAATTTATTTCCTAACAGATTGAATTTTGATGTCAGCAGAACACTTCTGTGGCTGAATCAGTGGCTTAGCTCTGATACCACTTTCTGTCGCAACCCCCGATCCCATATCCCCGGGAACGGGCAGCCGCGAACCAGTTTCGGTGGTATCGCGTATTGTCTAATTTGGCAGCGGAATTTTTCATCAGGACCGTAGTTAGGAAATATTTGATCAGAGTAAAATACCACATTTTCATTATATTAAACACATGGGATAAAACCAAAGTTCATAGTACACACGTTTTCATAGGAATAAATCCTATTTTATTTAATAAAAACATCTATTTTATTTTAGGTAACTTTATTGCCACTCTTCCAAGCCTTTAGTGCTGTCCAGCTGGCTTCTATTTGGCTTTCACAATGTGTTACCTGAAACGCGTTTTAAAAACATTTGTTAGTGGGAAATACTGGTGAGTGAATCCCAGTTTAATCAAGTTTAAATAAAACTCATTGCACAGTATTGAGGGCGATCTCGCAATTACATTTGTTTCCAAGTTATATCAATTAACATCCATGGTACTGTCAGACCCGATTTGTGGAAATGTTACTCCTTGACTAGGTGGTAACAAATTTTGTATACAAAACCCCAACATACTCATGATAATTTTATTCTTACAAATACTCAATAACTGCTTTATACACATTTAATTGTATGAGGTTTTGTAAAAACAATTTGCAAAAAGGTTAACAAAACTTCGCTATTTAGGGGGGTATAACCACGACAGCCGTTACGGAACCCTAGATCAATCGAGCAGCGTATCTAATACGTATCCAGGGGTTATAATACTTACAACGGAGCAGAACTTCGCTATTTAGGGGGGGTATAATACCCGTAGATTATGCCTACAATTCAGAATTTAGAGAAAGGAAACATTTTTGAACGAATTCGACTGAAGATCCGATGGCCTCTATATATAGTGCTTCATTTTGACTTTTACGCGGCCCACGTAAATGTCAACAAGGGGCTACGCGGCCCGTGTCAAACCTGGTCAAACGCGTAGCTGATCCGGGTCAGCAACTAGACTCGCCACGATGATGACACGTGTCATCACCGGGCTGCGCCACCAATTTGATCTCTAGCGGCCCGTGTAAGACCCTTAAGAGGTCTACGCGGCCCGCGACAAACCCAAAAACTTTGTTTTTAATTATTTTTGATAATATTTAGGGTATTCGGGGCCCGTTTTCACGTATGGGGTGTATTTTGGGACATATTGGGATATTTTAAAATATATTGGGGTGTCAGAAAATTTATGAGGGTGTCGGTTTTCTTGAGGGTTGTTATACTATTTCTGTTGTATTTGTTGACACGAGGCATCGGTTATGCATGTCGCATGTGATGCATAAACTTTCTCTGAAGGTTGTTATGCTTTTTTTACCTTTGGCGTTTTAGGATACAATGCGTTTTAAGATACATGGCGTTTTGTACCCTGTTACTGTTTTTTAATTAAGTTTTGTCTTTTGTTTTTTTTTTATTATATGCATGGCGTTTTCGTATTATTTATATGTTGGTGTTAGGCTATGCAATTCCACCAATTTTAAAGAACGTATCTGTGGTGTTGTGTGGACGGATATTCTCACACCTGAAGAGTTTGAATCAGAATGGGAAGCGGTTATTACAGAATTCAATTTAGAAGATAATGACTGGCTATCTGATATTTTTGCGCTTAGGGAATCTTGGATCCCTGCATACTATAGAATAGAGCATATGTCTGGTCTTATGCGAACGACATCCAGGTCGGAGAGTGAGAATCATTTTTTTGGTCAAGTGTGCAATTCGAAAGCTACTCTTGTTGAGTTCATGACGCATTATGAGACTGCAATAGAAGCACAGCGTCACACACATCGTAAAAATGATCATGAATCTCGATACAAAAGACCCCAGTTGAAGAGTAGTTACAAATTGTTGGAAGGGCAAGCTGTTGATATATACACAAAAAGTATTTTTTGTGACGTTCAAGCTGAGCTTATTGGAGTTGCGGATTGCATAAATCAACGTTACGAAGATCAGCCTGATGGGTTTGTTAAGTTTTACGTAAATGACTTCCAATAGCTTTGTACATCCTTATTTGAGGTAAATAATGGCGTTTTGGTTTTATGGCGTTTTCTATTAATGGCGTTTTATCATATGCTATATGTTCTTTTCTTTTTTAGACAAACATTCTATGCATGGCGTTATAGAGATATTGTTTTTGGCGTTTTTCAGGTAATGTTCCGTAAGTCTGATTGCACATGCAGTTGCTCATGCAGACGTTTTGAACAGTTTGGTTTGCTATGTATACATATATTCTATGTTTTGAGACTTATGGACATTAGGGAATTTCTAAAACAATACATTCTGAATAGATGGCGCAAAGAGGCCTCCCCAAACTGCTCTCCTGAATTCTCAATTAGTCGTGAATATATGACCGAGCTTGATCCTGATGTGCAAAGTATGATGCGAGATATTATTTATTCGACCGAATACACTTTGAACCATTTATCTGGTAATAAAGATGAGTTATCCTTATACAAGGATCATGTTCAATCTTATATGAAGAAGGTTCAAGATATGCAGATTGTTGCTCCTCCCGCTGGTTCTAGGGATAGATTTGCCGAGATAACTGGTCAATATAAAAACGACAAGAATCTGATAAAAGTCCCTGTAGGTTATAAATCCAAAGGTTCTGGTTCTCGAAAGCGCCTGAAATCTAAACAGGAGATAGCAATCGACAAAAAGAAATCAAAGTCGAAACTCGGGGCCAAAGAAAGAAAGTGTCAGAACTGCAAAGCCTATGGACACTACGCATCAACATGCAAACAGGCCGTAATTAAAAGAAGATCGACAAGGTCTTCGAGAGCCAGTGAAGAGTAGTTTGGCGTTTTGTATTTGTCATTCTTACAGAACACATACAGATGGTCTTTGAGAGCCAGTGTAGAGTAGTTTGGCGTTTTTCTATTTCAATGCTACAGAACACAGACATTTCTCAGTTTGGCCATTTTTTTTGCATCTTTTTCTTTTTTTCTATCTGTTCATAACATGCTACTTCGAAGTTAAATAACAAACAATATAAGATCGGGAAGGAAATCAAACGCCAAAAAAAAAAAAACAATAACGCCACTAAATAAAACTTCCATAAAGTTCTATTTTTGGTCGTGCTAAACTCAATAATGTTTTGCTGAACGAAATAGATAACATTGTTAATCCTTAGTCAAGAAAGATGTGTAACAATGTTATCCATCCCGTTTAGCTAAAATTTATAGAGAACAAAACAGAATCTCCATGAAATGGCTTTTATGAAGTTTTGTGGTTTTTGTTTGTTTTGGCGTTTATATTGTGGATCTTGCTCATTACATAGAGCGAAAGTTTATTGAGAAAATAGTGTATATCAAAGAAACATGGATTTGAATCTTTGATATTTTGGATTTTTTGGCGTTTATAAGATGAATGGTATAGAGGAAAATATAGGTTTTTGTGGTTTTGGTGTGGATTTTAGTAATTCTGAGAGTTTGTTTATATAGGAAGTTTTTGGCGCGTATTTTAGGCGCAATTTTTATTGCAGTAAATGCTAGTAATAAAGTTCCGTCGTTTTAGTACTGTTTGTTCAGCTTTATAGGTTAAAAACAAAGTTTGGCGTTTTATATTTATGGCGTTATATTATGATGAAGTGTGCTATGTGTGTTGAGGAGGGATTTAAATAGCGTGAGTTTGGCGTTTTATGTTAAGTCAAAAGACCCTTTTACCCTTAATGAAGCGCGCCAGATTAATAAAAGTGATTTTATTTACGAAAATGTCACCGCGTCATCTAGTCCATAGATTGTTTTGATCTGACGACCCATAAGTGTTCTCTCCGTTCTCACACTTTTGAGCGTTTTCTCTAAATCCTGACTATATATATAGGATAATGCTACGTAGAAAACCCATTATTTTGAGAAAACCTTGGAAACCCATCACATGGCCTACATTTGGCCACATGTCCCACCTAACTTCATCTCCTTTTTTGCTTTTGAGGGCACTATGGCAAATTTACATATGCCTACCCCACCCCAAAGATCTATTGACCAACATGATTTGACACCATCATTAATGTACCCATCACATCATTCTCATCCTTCATCCTCCATTTCGTTTAGTGTATTTCAAATTAAAAAGTTTTTTTTTTTTCAAAATATCTTCATCTTCCTAAACAAGTCCTTTAATACTAGATCCACCATTAATGTACTATGGAGCATTCAACTTCCTAAACAAGGTGTTTACTTCGATCTTTACCCACCTCACATCTAGATGTACTTTCAAAACTCCATTTCTTTACCTTTTAGCTTCCCCCATTTTCAAAACTCCATGAACTTCATCTCTGTTTGTTGAAAGCTGATTCTGGGTGTGTTCATCTTCATCTCACGTCGTCATCTTCATCTTGGGTGTGCTCATGCTTGTTGAAAGCTGATTTCTAGAGTGAGAAACAACAATCTTCATCATGTTCATCAAGAACACCAAGAATACACAGATAGAAGCAAGTTTGAAGATCTTCATCGTGTTCATCGCACGGTTCTAGATCCGGTAAGTGTTTTAGAGAGAGAAAGTTGCTGCTTTAGAGAGAGAAACAACAATCTCTTGAGTATTTTATTTTGAAAAATCATTTTCACACTTGATGTTTTTGTTAAAATAGTTGTTAATAGTTTTTTTGTGTAATGGCTGTTTTAGAGAGGAACATGATTTTTTGTTAAAATGGTTCTAAAAAGTGGTAAATGTTTATGTAATTTGTAGGTTTTTATTTTTGTGTTAAAAAGTTTGTGTTTGGTTTGGTTGCTTGTTTAGGGCTTTTGATCTCTGAACAGTAATTGTTTTTTGTTGGTTTGCTTGATTTACACAAACAGACCCATAACATGTGTTAAGCCCCTGTTAGAATGATATATAACATGTGTTGATTTACAGAAACAGACCCATAAAGATATTCAATTGACAAGCTGGATGGATGTAGGCGACGTTAATGCGGGGACATGTGTTAAAAAAAAGATATTCAATAAGTCACATTTTTTTGGGAAGGAACTCTTCGTTCATTTATAACATGTGTTAGTGGTAATGCTGTAACAGAACACCATGATGTAACCTGACATGTGTTCATGTATAACATGTGTTAAGCCCCTGTTAGAATGATATATAACGTGTGTTAACCTTTGTTATTTAAAAAAAAAAAGAAAAAACAAATAGTATCTATTTTATTTTTGTTGATGTTTAAAATATCCGATAATGTGGATACCGAGCGTAACACTTGTACAAGTTAGTATGTAACGTGTAATATTAAATGAGCCATTTATGGTAACACATGTACCGGTAATTTTGGAATATATAATATGAAACGGGTCATTTGTTGTGCACATTTTGGAATATATAACATGTGTTAAGCCTCTGTTATAATCTTTTTGTAACCTAACATGTATTCTTGTATAAGCTCATTTACAAAACACCATGATGTGTATATACTGATCTAACATGTGTTACAATTTGTCTGTTTGGAACATGTAGTTGCTTAACATGTGATAAGGGTGAAAACAGTCGACGGAGGCGATGGGTTTAATGGTGAGCTTAGTTAATATCGTAATCTTGTTGTAACCCGACTTGTATACATATGATAACATGTGTTAAGCATCCATCGTAATCTTTATTGTAACCCGACTTGTATTAAGGTATATGAAAGTGGTTTGCAAAACACTATGATGTGCATATACTGATCCTAACACTATGATGTGCATATACTGTTGTAACATGTGTTACACTTCGGGGTAAGAAGTGTTACATTCTTGAATGTAGGGCATGATCTACTTTGTCTTATATGTTGTAACATGTGTTACACTTCGGGGTAATATATCTTGCATACAGGGTGATATTCAATAGCTTATACGTTTAATAGTAGTTTATTATTTTTCATTAAATATATTACATATATAACAACCATTGTTACATATGTAACGACCATTGTTACGTATGTAACGTTGCCATGTTAACGTATGTAACACATGTGTACCAAAGGAATGAAGTGACCAACATTTACAAATGTTAATCAAAACAAAAGTCACTTGTCATCATGGGTTGTTAGTAATTGCACGCATTACAATCATACTTAAAGGTAACAAAAATGTTTATACAAACTTAAATATATAAAGATGATCCAAAAACTATCATAAAGGTTAAAAAATCTAGCTACGTGTTGCGTCTTGATAACCATCTTTATTTTGAACATAGACATCCATTCACCTATGAACAAAACAAGTACATCAGTGTTAAGGCCCTAAAGTTAAACTTATTAACACAAATGTAACTACATGTACATCAGTGTTAAGGCCCTAAAGTTAAACTTACAAAAAGATTATAACAAAGGCTTAACACATGTTATATATTCCAAAATGTGCACAACAAATGACCCGTTTCATATTATATATTCCAAAATTACCGGTACATGTGTTACCATAAATGGCTCGTTTAATATTACACGTTACATACTAACTTGTACATGTAATACTTGTACAAGTATTACGCTCGGTATCCACATTATCAGATATTTTAAACATCAATAAAAATAAAATAGATATTACTTGTTTTTTTTTTAAATTAACAAAGGTTAACACACGTTATATATCATTCTATCAGGGGCTTAACACATGTTATACATGAACACATGTCAGGTTACATCATGGTGTTCTGTTACAGCATGAACCACTAACACATGTTACAAACGAACGAAGAGTTCTTTCCCAAAAGATTTGACTTATTCAATGTCCCCACATTAACGTCGCCTACATCCATCCAGCTTGTCAATTGAATATCTTTATGGATCTGTTTCTGTAAATCAACACACGTTATATATCATTCTAACAGGTGCTTAACACATGTTATGGGTCTGTTTCTGTAAATCAAATAACCCAACAAAAAAAAAAAACACTTACTGTTCAGATCAAAAGCCCAAACCAGCAACCAAACCAACAAAAAAAAAACAATTATTGTTAAGATCAAAATCCCCAAACAAGCAACCAAACCAACAAAAAAACCCGTTCAAAATCTCATCCTAAAGTTTTCGATTTATTTAAAATACATGAACATTAACCATTACTAGAACACTTTCAGCCCATAAAAACATATTAACAACCATTTCAACAAAAAATCAAGTGTGAAATGATATTTCAAGAACACTTACCGGATCTAGAACCGTCCGATGAACACGAAGAAGATATTCAAACCTTCTTCTCTCACACACACTTGTGCGTGTGTCTTTGTGATAAAGATTGTTGTTTCTCTATCTAAAACATCAACTTTCTCTCTCTAAAAACATTCATCGTGCCATCGTTCTCTCTCTAAAACAACAACTTCAAACTTTTTCTCTCTCACACACTTGTATATGTGTTCTTGGTGTTATAGATGAACATGATGAAGATTGTTGTTTCTCTCTCTAAAACAACAAATTCCCCTCTCTAAAAACCTTCATCCTACCGTCGTTCTCTCTCTAAAACAACAATCTTCAAACATTTTCTCTTTCACACGATGTAGATCTGAACTTGAAGATCTAAACTTGTGTTTGGTGTTCATCATGATCTTGATTGAAGACAGAGGAGAGAGGAGAGAGAGATAACATGTGTGTGTAAGAGAAATAAAGTTGATGTGTGTGAGAGAAAAGTCAGATTTTCAATACCCTTAAATGCCCTTCTCCTTTACTTGTGTATAATTTATGGTTTTATTTAAATGTAAAAGACACCAAAAAAAAGCTCAACCATTGATCTACTTGGATGAAACAAAATCAATGGATGAGGTTGGGTTTCCAAGGTTTTCTAAAAAAGATGGGGTTTTCCATATAACCCAACCCTATATATATATATATAGGGTGGGGTTCTAGAGTGAACACTAGTGTATTTGCGAACTGAATGAACAAATCCTAACCATTGATCTACACACGTGTATGGCCAGGATCTCATCATCAAATCGTAAAATACACTAGTTTATTTCAACATCAAATCCTGGCTGTTGATCTACACACGTGTATGGCCAGGATTAGTTCACTCAGTTCGCAAGGTACACTAGTGTTCACTCTTGAACCTAATCCTATATATATATATATATATATGGTTAGGATCGTGTGAGAAGCACTAGGCTAATTGAGAAACTTGAGAACTATTCTGGACCGTACATTTTCCCTAAGCTTTTTGTAATATACATATATGTATGGTTTAAAATTGACTAAAAACATATGTGTATAATTCAAGATTTGACAATATATATATATATATAGTCAATTTTAAACTATACATATGTGTATATTACGAAAAGATTAGGGAAATGTGGTTCAGAATACTTCTCAAGTTTCTCAAATAGAGTGAACTTCTACACACACACACACACACACACTCTATCTCTCTCTCTCTCACACACACACATATATATATATATAGTGTAAGTGTAACGTACAATCAGGGTTTATCATACGCTCGTACGATATAGTGAAATCACATGTTATAAAAAAGCATGTTAGAAATCGCATGTTGGTATTTTTGATGAAATCACATGTTTTTTTTGTAACAAGTTCGCATGTAGGTAAATATGATGAAATCACATGTTGGTATATAAAGCAATTTCGCATGTTGGTTTTTCAGCACAAATCGCATGTTTAATAGTGAATTCGCACCAGATCGGACGACTTAGATTATCGCGTACATATTGTACGATAAGAGCCATTGTACGTTAACCTAACCATATATATATATATAGGAAAGATAAATCGAAAACCAATGTGAGTTGAGAAAACCCAAATAAACCCTATGTAACATTTTTATTTTTTCTAAAAAAAACAGGAAATGTAATATAAATGTACTCGAACATTTTATGAAAAAAATGAAAGAAACGCCTACTAGTTTTTTTTAAATGTTCAAAATTTGTATGTTACATTTTTTTTGGGACATATATGTTATGTAACATGAAATTTCTAACATTTT
Source organism: Helianthus tuberosus (assembly GCA_030545235.1). Taxonomy (NCBI): domain Eukaryota; kingdom Viridiplantae; phylum Streptophyta; class Magnoliopsida; order Asterales; family Asteraceae; genus Helianthus; species Helianthus tuberosus. The sequence continues at coordinate 32,393,099 of CM060383.1, read as the reverse complement.
TTTTAAACTACTCGGTGTTTTTTTGTTTTTCTTTTATAAAAATGTTCAAATATATGTATATTACATTTCCTATTTTTTAGAAAAAAAAATGTTACATGAGTATTTTACAAAGGTTTCTTAAGTTTACACAACTCAAGTGAGTTTTCTGTATAGCCTTCCATATATATATATATATATAGGGTAAGGTTCATGCGAGAACCACCTTTATTGCGAGAACCGCGAGAAACAATGTGAACACAACCTAGAATAGCTAAAAAAACTAACCGCCCCCCACAAAAAAAAACCTAACACCCCCCCCCCCCTCAAGCTAAATGCTAAAAACTAAAACCCCCAAAAAACCTAAAAAAAAAACCTAACCCCCCCTCCCCCACCCCCCAAAAACCTAAACACCCCCCCCCCCCCCCCCAAACTAAAATGCTAAAAACTAAACCCCCAAAAAACCTAAAAAAATCTAAAAATTATATAAATGGGTCAAACGGTTGACTTGTTGTAAGTAGGTTGTAAAGGGGTTACAAACACTTTGCCTTAAATGTGGGTTAAATGGATTATAAACGGATTAACGTACCGACCTTCAAATTATATAATTTTATTTTTTATTCTAATTCGAAACAGGTCTATGAAGAAGATGGAAGAACACCAAACATACCTACAAAGCAACCAAGCTTCAAGTATTGCTAGCCAAGGTATCACCATTCACCAAGTCAAAATTAAGTTGTGGTTTTTGAGAGATTAAACTTATAACAAAACCAAAGTAGAATAACATAAACAAGATATATGTAAGAGCAACGATATGATTTTAGGGATATCTTGCGGTTACTCCGGCTATACACTAGTGGGTGGAAAATGAAGCCGCATATTGCTTTATGTTTTCTTTAAAATTTTGATGATTTAACTTAGGACTTGTACACAATGTTTAGCTTATAAATTCTTACTTAGCATTGCTAATAATGTTGTGTTGTATACATATTCCGGTAAAGCTCACGAAACCGGAGATGGACCATGATCGTGTCTCGAGACTACGGGTGTCAATCGGTGTCGGGTTGATGGGTTGGCGGGTTGACGGGTTGCGGGCTGGCGGCTTTGTGGGTTGAAATGTTCAATCCAAACTCGACCCATATTGTTATTCTGGTCAAAGATTTCAATCCTAAACCGCACACATATAAATTCGGGTCAACCTGAACCCGACCCGTTTAACCATTTTTTTAAATGAGTCATAAAAGTTGACGATTTATAAGCGAGTTGTTCGGTTTTAAGCGGGTTATTGATAACATGTTTAATGTTGAGTATGCGTGTAATAAGTAAATAATATAATGTATCAAAACTAACATTATTATGATTAACCATATAAAATAGAAATGGAAAAAACAAAAACAAAAATATAAAAGTCTTTTTTTTTTTTCTAAATAGTTAAACGGGTCAACCCGTTTTTATAAGGGTCTACCCGAACCATTTTTTTAATACGGGTCAACCCGAACCTGACCCATTTTTTAAAGGGTTGTGTTAGTCGACCCAAACCTGTTTTTCGTGTTGGGTTCGAGTCGGTTGACGGGTCTTGTCAAGAATTGCCACCCCCTACTCGAGACGCATCATAATCACGATAGTTTGTGAACGAGTGCTCTTCTGTAAATATATGAAATTTTAAAGTGTTTTGATGTTTCTAAACCTCTTATTTTAACTTGAAAGATAGATAACCTTTTGGAAATGTTAAATAGGAAAGTGAAATTGGATTTTAAAATCCTATTTTTGACTCATTTGCCGAATTAATCCCAACTTAGGAAAATCTCGAGTACGGTTCCAAATTTCAAACTATTTTCTTCCATCGGGCTTTTTCTAACTTAGTGGATGATGATGTGTGAAAAAATTAGCTGACTCCTTATGTGGCTGCCTACGTGTTTATTGCTCAAATTTAAGGGCTACTTAACGTTATATTCAAGCCCTAATCTCAAATCTCTCACAACAACATCGTTTAACAAAAGAAAGGTTGAGAACGACAAAAGTTTTGATATTGCCTAGGGTTTCTTCACCCTGCTCAAGTTTTTTTTACTGAATTGAATGAAATATATCATTTTTGTCAAGATTTGGTATGGTTTTAGGCTTTTAGCAGGAACTTGCTTGAGCCCTAGTTTAGTTGTTAAGCGGTGCACTAAGTGTGTAGCTAGAAGATTGCCAGTTGGAACAAACACAATTCATGATGTTTCTGAAAAGGAAGGTTCGGGTGAAGATGATTTTGATAAGGGGGGTTATATGTCACACCCCGATATTTCCACTTATTACCGGTGAGCCCGGTGGGGAGTATCGTGACGTAGTTGATATCATCATAGTCAAATAATCACAGTTAATGCACAGCGGAAGTCTAAAGTAATAATACAAACCGAATTGAAAGTATAATAAAATATTACACTACGGTTGTAAGTGGATCCACAGGCGGATCTAAAATAGAAACTAAATATTGTTCAACAGACTTTAAGTATTAAAAGCTTGCAAGACTCTTTAATTAATACTCAGGAGTTTCCAGCCCATTACGCGTAGTACCTGCACTTAATCTTTTTGAAAAAATACGTCAGTTTACACTGGTAAATACAATTAACTGACTCTTTTGAAAAGTATTTATAAGATTGGTTTGGATGCACAAGGCATAAAATCTTTTATAACTTGGGATAATTATTTAAAAATAATCTTGTATACAAATTTATATGTTTGTCATACGTTCAGGACTGGAATAGAAGAGCCGGTACAAGATTAATAGACACACCACTAGTATAAGCCCACAAGAAGTTTCCTCACGAGTGAGATACCGTTTTACAAACTGTCAGGTGTATTCCTACACCCCGTGCTTAAGTCGTGGCCATTTCAATGAATGAGCCGAGGATATCCAGGACACGGTCATATTAACCCCCAAATGCTTTGTATCAAACAAAACAGATTAAAACGGGTTATCTCAATGATTTAACCACTAATCGATTAAATATTCAATATGCGACCAAGCGGAAATAATTTACCGTATCCTAAGCCCGTATAAGGGAAAATAAGTTAAAAGTATTTACCTGAGTTAAATGAAATTTATTCTCAGTCGTATTTTCTAATCAGCAAGTACAGGGAGCTTTTGCTGGGCTCCTAATCTTGAACGAAGATTTTAATAACCTATTAGATTCCTAACGGGTCTTATTTAAGTTGTAACTGTGACCGGTTAGTTATAAAGGAAAGTTTACGGTACAAAACGCAAGATTAAGTGTGATTTAGACCCGACAAGTATGAAGACTTGTACATAATGGGTAAACTAAACACATTCTGGATTTTGAAGTAAAAATGATAAGGTTTGACCCGTTTCGGCTAATTCATGCAAACTAGTTACATAAACCGTACCGAACGCGTATATGCATAACGGGTATATACAAGTTCCGATAGTTATTATGCTAAAAATATGTTGTGATATCAGTAGGATGTCTTCCATTATGCCCAAAACGAATTTAAAACCAATTTAAGTCCCGAAAGGGTATTTTGGGCATTTTAAAGTTTATAAAAGAGGTTTAAACATAAACTGAGGTTCTGGTCCAAACATTCTGTAAAAATATTTATTTTATGTTGTTATATCAGCAAGATATCATACATATGTGTGTTTAATCATTTATGGCCAAACTATGCACCGTAGGGGCATTTTGGTCATTTCACATATGCTTTTAAGGTTAAATTTGGAAATCTGAGTTCAAGACTTTTACTTACTGTTAAAGTATAAAAATTTATTTTTAAGATCATTAGGTAACAAGTCTTAGGTGCTAAATATAGTTTTAAACCATACTATGCGCCTAATTCGCATAGATGTCGGTATTTGACGATATTTGATATGTTTAAGGAAATATGAGATTTTGATCAGTCTCAACTGCTTAAAATATTTTATTTAACATATAAAATCAGTAGAAAAAGGTTTGCCAAGTAAATGATGTGTAAAACTCATTTTATTAGCGAAAAGGGCATTATCGTCAATCACCGAGTCCATGCAAGAACTCTATGTTATGATCAGTATAAAATTTGACAAAAATTTCCAAAAACACCTAAATATTATATCACAACAGTGGGTAGCAAGTTTGGTGCCAAAAATTGGGTTTAAATATGGTTTATGCCAAAAATGCAATTTAATTAACAAAAAGTTTTTGTTTTACGATATCTTGCATAACTTTCATTTTAGACCAGAAACGGATGTCAAATTTTTAGGACGTACTTATATATCAGTAATAAAACTTTTTGTCGTCTCACATTTTCAAAAATCTCGTTTTAACATCAAAAGGGCATAATGGTCAATTTTAAGCAAATAACGGAACATGCATGTAATATCTGATTTCTAAGGGACCATGTAGTATAACTTCAGAGAGTTATACTAACATATAATATGGTCACAAAGGAATCCTAAGGCATAGCTAAACTAAGCTAAATCGGGTCAGAACTGAAAGTCAAAGTAAAAGTCTACTTTTACGACTTTCGATTGCGAACCGAGCCTAAACTCAGAATTGTCGGGTTGAACATGCCTAAACATGTTCTTATATTATTTACAAGTTTTTTAAGTGATAAAATGTAATTTATAGCTTCTACATTATCAGTTATGATTGATTTTGCAAAAACTGACTCGTTTGACTTTTCTGTTAAGTAGTTTGACTCGACAATTGACCAAGTAAATGTGATAATTAGGAGGTGGCCTTTTTAAGGGTTTAACACCTACATAATTACCAACATAAAGCCACTTTCAATTCGAATAATGGCTGGACCGTTAGTGATTAATCACAAAGTCAAAACGTAATTACGATATCTTTGACTTTCGGTCATTAAACTAATAAAAGCTTATCTATAGAAGCTAAGAACACTTACAATGGTCCTCAGCACGGAAATTAGACTTGAGAAAGCTTCCTAGATGACCAGGATGCTCCGGAGATCAATTTAGAGTGAAATTTCAATTGTGCAAGTTCAAGTGCTCAACTTTGGGTTCTATTTATAGTGAGGAGGATGAATCAAGATCAATCCATGTGTCCTCAGGTGAATTATGATGCTTCCAAGTGTCTAGTGGTTTTCCAAAACAGCTAACTTGCTGCTGAATTCGAAACAGGGATTGCAGAAGATCTTCACAAGATTGCAGGTTGCATGCTGGGCACTTGCCAGTTCTGCTGGAAAACCTCCTCTGTCGCGCCACGCGTCAAACCAGGATAATCCTGGCGCGCCACGCGAGGGTACGCATTTTAAAGTTTGTTTGCATGTTTAGTCCCTGCACTTTCTGAACGCGAATAACTAACTTTTTCAGCATGCATGGTCAACATAATCAGGTCTGGGATGCTCTAGGGAGTAGGAACATTCATTCATAAGTCTTGGATGCTTTGAAGTAGTCTCTCGATTGAAGATTTGCTATATTTACACTTTTGACCCTTTTCTTGGAAATTTCAATTTTCATCAAAATTTTGAACTGGAACATCCTGAAATCTTTATCAGATATTCATGAGGATATATTAACACATTACAAAGCTTTGGGAACATTAAAAGGTCACTCAGAGGTTAGAAATAACATGTTTACACTTTTAACCCCTGTGTTTCGTAACTTTTGATTTTTAAGCACAAGCGGCTTCTTGTGTCCGTCAATTTATTCAATAACAAATATGAATATCTTATGAGGTCAATCAGAGGCACAAGTTTGGTATGTTGACACTTTTGGTCCTTCTATTTACATCTTTACCCTGTTTGACAGTTTTAGTCCCTCAAGTTATCTTTTATCACGATCAGGGTTTATGACATGCGTCACCACTGTATTGGACATGATTTTACGAGGTGTTACATCCTCACCCCCTTAAAAGAAATCTCGACCTCGAGATTTACTGAAATAAATGAGGGTAATTCTGTTTCATCGTGGATTCAACTTCCCACGTATACTCTGGACCTCTACGGGCATCCCATTTTACCTTGACGATCGGCACATTCTTTCTTCGAAGCTTCTTAACCTGTCGATCCTCGATCGACAAAGGTTTTTCAATGAACTTCAAGCTTTTGTCAATCTGCACGTCCTTATGAGACATTGCTAGCGACTCATCGGCTAGACATTTCTTTAAATTGCAGATGTGGAATACATTATGTATTCCACTAAGCTCTTCAGGTAGATTCAGCTTGTAGGCTACAGTTCCGACACATTCGATGATCTCGAATGGCCCTATGTACCTTGGGCTCAGCTTTCCCCTTTTTTCCAAAACGCATCACCCCTTTCCAGGATGACACCTTGAGTAGCACTTTGTCACCAACTTCAAACTTTAGAGGTTTACGCCTCTTATCAGTGTAGCTCTTCTGTCTATCCCTGACAGCTTTCAAACGGTCATGGATTTGAACGATCTTATCCGTCGTCTCAAGGACTATATCAGGTCCTGACAGTTGGGTTTCTCCAACTTCCGCCCAACAAACTGGCATTCTGCACTTTCTTCCATACAAGGCCTCAAAAGGCGCTGCTTGGATGCTCGAATGATAACTATTATTGTACGAAAATTCAATCAAAGGAAGATGGTCATCCCAACTTCCACCCAAATCAATAACACATGCCCTGAGCATATTCTCAAGCGTTTGAATCGTACACTCGCTTTGGCCATCTGTCTGAGGATAATAAGCAGTGCTGAAATTTAGACGAGTGCCTAGGGATTGCTGAAAGCTTTTCCAAAAATGAGATGTGTATCTAGTATCCCTATCCGAGATAATAGATATTGGCACTCCGTGGAGAGATACTATCTCATCCACGTACAGTTGAGCTAGCTTATCGGAGCTGTGTGTTTCTTTAATAGGCAAGAAGTGAGCTGAGTTGGTCAGCCTGTCGACTATAACCCAAATCGTATCATTTCCGTGTTTTGTCCTTGGTAACTTAGTGATAAAATCCATAGTTACCATTTCCCACTTCTAGGTGGGAAGTTCAGGTTGTTGCAGCAAACCTGACGGCTTTTGATGCTCGGCTTTAACCTGCGCGCACGTCAGACATTTAGCTACATAAGTGGCTATAGATTTCTTCAAACCTATCCACCAATAATTCGCGTTTAGATCCTGGTACATCTTAACGCTGCCTGGATGAACTGAATATTTAGAACTATGGGCTTCTTGGAGAATCACATCTCTAAGTCCTCCATGGATTGGAACCCAGATTCTACCATTCAATCTGAGGATTCCATCCTTGCCATATGACAATTGATCAGTAGTTACACCTAACTTCTCATTCGGAAAGTTAGTTTCCAACACGGCTTCCTTCTGAGCAGCTAACAGCTTTTCATTCAAGATGTTCTTTAGTTCGATGCTCTTGGCATTAATCCTTATTGGTTTAATCATTTCCTTTCTGCTCAAAGCATCAGCAACAACATTCGCTTTGCCCGGATGGTAGCGAATTTCGCAATCATAATCATTCAAAGTCTCCATCCAACGACGCTGCCTCATGTTAAGATCTTTCTGGTTAAACAGATGTTAAAGGCTTTTATGATCAGAATAAATCACACACTTGGTTCCATATAAATAATGCCTCCAAAGTTTTAGTGCAAATACAACGGCACCCAATTCTAAATCATGGGTGGTGTAGTTCTTTTCGTGCACCTTTAATTGACGTGAGGCATAGGCAATAACCTTGCCTTTCTGCATGAGCACACAACCCATACCTGTGTGCGATGCGTCGCGGTACACAACAAACTCTTCAATCCCTTCTGCCACTGTCAACATAGGAGCATTGCTTAATTTTTTCTTGAGGATCTCAAAAGATTCTTGTTGCTTGGGACCCCAGTCAAACTTTATATTCTTACGAGTTAACGATGTTAGAGGTGCAGCAATCCTTCAAAAATTTTCAATGAAATGCCTGTAGTACCCTGCTAGACCCAAGAAGCTGCGAATCTCTGTAGGTGTTTTAGGCGCTTGCCAATTCCTAACCGCTTCAATCTTAGCGGGATCCACCTGGATTCCACACTCACTCACTACATGTCCAAGAAATTAAACTTCTCGGAGCCAGAATTCACATTTAGAGAACTTCGCGTAGAGCTTCTCTTGTTGCAGAAGTTCAAGAATACATTTGAGATGTTTTTCATGATCGGTTTGATTCTTCGAATAAATAAGTATGTCATCAATAAAAACAATGACAAACTTGTCTAGATATGGCTTGCAAACGCGATTCATGAGATCCATGAATGCTGCAGGTGCATTAGTGAGGCCAAAAGGCATCACCAAGAATTCGTAATGGCCATATCGAGTCCTGAATGCAGTCTTATGCACATCTTCAGTTCTGACCTTCACCTGATGGTAACCTAACCTCAATTCGATCTTTGAAAAGTAACTTGCCTCTTGAAGCTGATCGAATAGATCATCGATCCTGGGCAACGGATACATGTTCTTGATTGTAACCTTGTTCAACTCGTGATAATCAATGCATAAACGCATTGAGCCATCCTTTTTCTTCATAAATAGAATCAGCGCTCCCCAAGGGGATGAGCTAGGTCTAATAAAACCCTTTTCCATCAAATCATCCAACTGTGTTCTCAATTCTTTCATCTCAGTTGGTGCCAACCGATAGAGTGCTCTTGCAACTGGTGCTGCTCCAGGAATGATATCGATTCTAAATTCCACTTGCCTATCTGGGGGTAATCCAGGTAGTTCTTTAGGGAATACGTCTGAATATTCAGAAATAACAGGAATATCTTCGATCTTTGGCTTTGGTTCATCTACAGTCACCTGTACCATGTAAATGACACAACCTTTCTTCAAACACTTTGATGGCTTAAGCATAGACAATTGCTTAGGCAATCCGTACTGCGTATCTCCTTGTATTGTAAGTGATTCACCATAAAGAGTCTTGATAACCACTTGCTTCTTATCACATACAATTTGGGCTTGGTTAAAAGATAACCAATCCATGCCTATCACTATATCGAATCCTGCCAATTTCAACGGAAGCAAAATAGCGGAAAAGAGTGATTCCTAATGGATATAAAACATCCATCTTAAATTGTTGAAGCAGTCTCTATGGTACCATCAGCCAATTCTACTTCATATTTTATGCTTAGAGTTTTAACAGGCAGATTTAATAGTTTACAAAATTTATTATCTACAATGACTTGTCTGCACCCGAATCAAACAAAACTCTAGCATAAACATCATTGATAAGGAAAGTACATGTTATAACATTATCGTTCTGTACCGCTTCCTGCGCATTCATCTGAAAGACTCGAGCATTAGTCTTCTTAGCCTCTTCAGGCTTCTTTGGGTTCTTAGGGCAGTTAGTCCTTATGTGCCCCCTCTCGTTGCAACCATAACAGGTTGCATCCTTCATTTTCTTGCAATCCAAAGTTCTATGCTCCTTGGACTTGCTGATCCCACAAACCTTAGGCTTTGTCTGCGATTGCGATTGCGATTCAAGTCTGCACTTTCCAAAATGGTGCTTCTTGCAAGTTTTGCACTTAGGTTTTTCACCTGACTGCTGGTTGTCCTTTTTAAACCCAGAACCCTTCTTATGCTCAGAGTTCCCCTTTCGTTTCTTACCGGAGCGATGAGAATTCTCATCCTCCTATTTCCGCTTTCCTTCATCAGAAGCTTTGACAAACCTGTTTCTGACTGCATCAAGTGTGAGAGATAGAGACAGATCCACCACTGACCTGTATGTGGTAGGTCTGGATGCTTTCACATTTCCCTTGATTTCTGGAGCTAGACCTCCAATAAAACGTGTTATGCGCTTTGGTTCTGGTGTGACCAAATAAGGAACCAATCGGGACAAGGTATTGAAGCTTGTAACATACGCCTGACAGTCCAAATTCTTCATGACCAGAGTCAAGAAGTCAGTCTCGATTTTCTCTACCTCATGCTAAGGACATAAGTTTTCCTTGATCAGTGTAACAAATTGATCCCAAGTCAGATTATACAATGGGATCTTCCCTATGGCTTGGATTAGCGACCTCCACCAAGCCAAAGCTTCACCTTTAAATGATTGTGAAACAAACTTCACAATATCCTGTTCCGCACAACCACTAATGTCAACCACAGTATCCATCTCATCGAGCCATGTCATACAATCAATGGCTCCTTTTTCTCCTGTAAAGTCTCTTGGCTTGCAAGAGACGAAGTATTTATAAGAGCAGGTCTTAACACGCGGCTCCTGATTGAGCACAATTCTTTTGGATGGAATACTTCTCTGATTCGACGAGTGATGAGAATCGTCCTTATGAGATGTATGTGTCTTGGAAGGTGGTTTTGTATGAGGTACATATTGGGTCCTGCTGCGAGTACCACTTGATTCCTTGAACTGTCTATCAAGGGCTCTTGTAACAACATTTTCTATCAATGCTTGTAGGTCTGCACCAGCTACGTTTATTCTGGTGGTATCATTTCTCTCCCTTGGATGACTATTAACCTCTTCTGATTAAGACATGCTGAAGCTTGATTGCTATAAAACAATTGACAATAGATTGTTTAGAGGTTTATCAAGGAACCATCATTTTTGATGATTCCTTAACCATGGTAAATATAAACCATATTTGGTTAATTTGATAATCATAATTATTTTAAATTGTTCATTATAATTTGTCCCAGTTATTAATTATTAAGGATATTAAAGTTGGCACAAAAGGCCTAGTCACGAGGACAAGCCATGATCTTACAAGATTGAGGCATTAAGGTTTGAACATAGTTCATCACCCTTCTTGACAGGGAGTCATAGACTACAACTGCCATTCATCTTTAAAGGACAATAAGTATGGCCCGCAGGCACTTCATCACTAATGGATGTTTAAATTATCAGGTAAGAATAAGGAATTGGAAAAATCCAATATAAAGATGACTAATGTGACTTTATCGAATCACATTTTGCCTGGAGTGCTAACATGTTTTCAGATGTTAACAAGGATTTGAATCTTAAAAAGGTTTTACCAACTTGGCCATGTCTGAAATGACATATAGACTAGGTTATACCTTTAAGATTTTCTTTTAATATTTTATTGGCAGATCAAATTAAAATGGAAGTGATATCTTGATTTGTTTTATATAGTACATGCATATGCACAATGACAAATAAGAATTTTAAAATGAAACATTCCATAAATTGAAAGAAGTACACAGCTGCCCTAAACGGGACTTTAAATAGATAACTTGTCCACTCAGGGACTAAAATAAGAAATACAAGTCCACGCAGAGATCAAATAAATAAATAAAATGTCCACGCAGGGACTTAATTGAAAATGAAATAACAATACAATAAATAAATAAGGATTTTTAATAATCCCTCTTCTTCTTCCCCTTAGTAAGGTTTGCCAAACCCTTTAGTAGATCACGACGGCTCCTACGCTCTTCGTCTATCCTTTGTTCCACCTCGTGCAACCTATGGAGTATCTCTTGCTGCTGCGGTGGTTGAATCTGTGGCGGCTGCGGCGGCTGCTGCTGCTGCTGAGGTTGAGGTGGTGGTGGGTATTGATACCCATATGCGGGGTACCCAGTTGGGTACGTAACTGGAAAGGGTCCAGGGTAGAGAGCATTGTAGTTTGCTGCCTCGAGGTACGGGTCAATGGCAGGGGCATTGTTGTAATTATAACCCGAATAAGCTTGCTGCTCGAACGGGTTGTACCCAGCAGTACCTGGGTAAGAAGTGATATACGTTAAATTATACATGTTTTTATACCCCAAAATACTTCCGTTTCAAGCGTTTTTGACCGAAACCGCAACGTTTAGGTACCAAATTCGGTACTTTTATATTTTCAGGTCTTAAACGGAGCACAAAATAAAAATCTGATGAAAACGGACAAATTCTGATGCATTTCTGATGAAACGGGCAAAATTCTGATGACTGCCAGGTGTGGCATGGCCGTGCCATCCATCGGCACTACCGTGCCGATCGTTCGATATCGGAAGCACTACCAGTGCAACAACCAGTGCCGATCTGTTCCCGGGCCGCATGACTGTGCCACCCGCCGCATGACCGTGCCACTGACAAATCAAGCTTTCTGATTAACTTTCTGGTGACATCGCACTACCGTACGACCAACGGCACGACCGTGCTGATCTGATGACCCAGGCAACTTGTCCACTAGTCCACTTGGCTGACCTGGGATCGAAGAAATTACGTCACCTGACATGACCTGACCGTACGGCCGTGCAACCCGATGGCACGGCCGTGCCAAACTGAAAATTGCCTATAAATAGCAGCATTCGCTACTGATCAAAATGTGGGGTTTTTCTCCATGTTTCTGGGCGATTTCTGGGTTTCGAAGCAGTCCTGATGTAATAACCCTCATTAAAACTTCTATTTTATTTTATTATTTTATCCAATAGGAAACACTAATTGAGAAACCCAAGTGATTCTGCACAAACCCTAAAATTTGCAGAACAATCAGAATCAGGATCAGGGCCCCTAAAACTCAGGGGGGGGGGCATTCCCTACTCGACGATTATCTTTATATCTCGTTGTCAAAATTTAATTTCAATATTCCGTCGACTCAGCAGGCCTACACCAGGACGTGGCAAACCTATAGTGAAAAAGTATCCCTTACGGACCGTAAGGGATAAGTCTTACGGTCCGTAAGCAAGGCAAAATTCGTGTATAAATAGCAGGCCTTGGGACTTGATTCTGTGCGTTCGTTCGACAAAGAAATTCGTAATATACGCTGAGTTATAGCAGAAACACTTCTAAAACACACACGATTCACGAAGTGCTGTCGCAAACAGGGTATTAACTCGATCGCTGCTACGATTCAATGTCCGATCGATTGAAACTATCCGATGGATGTTTTAGTACTATCCTTTGTCATTCGTTGTGAATCCGATGGATGTTTAAGTAATTATACTTTGTCATTCGTTGTGATTCCGATGGATGTTTAAGTGATTGCACTTTGTCATTCGTTGTGAGGATTTTAATCTCGTGAGTTATCGTAAATGCTGTATTAGTTACTTACCTAGTTCGTATGCACTAGGTTACAAGGCTAATCAGTAGGCTAAGCTCTGCCTGTATAAATCTGCAATATATCAAGGCTTATCTGTAGACTAAACTTTGCCGTAGAAATCTGCAATGTGAGTCCATTCTCTTTTCTCACAGTTTTTATCACCTTTTTGTGATACAATTATATTTACAAATGCTTTCTAAAATCCTAAATGTTTACCAGTTATACTTACGGTGATTAAATTTTTATATTCTATAATAACTGCCGGTATGGGAGGTTTTATACATTATTTGATCCTCGTTACTATTAGCCAGAAAGTTAGCCAATAGTAGCATGACCACAATCACAGTGGGAATTATGCCCCAGTAGCCATAGCCTATAACTAATATTATTTTAACATTAAATCGTTAATAAATTTAATGTATGTTTGAAATAAATCTAAATGGTGTATACCATAATAAAATAGTCAAGTATAATATATTCTACTATACTAAGATTATATTTTAGTCTTAGTCACGTTAATATATCAAATAATGATATTTCAATTATTTAATTAACATATTATATTTGATAAGTTATAGTAGTTTGACATAAAATGATATATGTCATTTTCTGGGTTAAATGGTTTTGTGCCATAAGTAATATATTTGACAAAGTAATATCACGGGACACAACTAAGTCCAGAGTCACTAGTTGAGAGAATGATCAACAGTGACATGACCAAAAGGCACTAGTTGAGAGAATGATCAACAGTGTTATGACTAGAATCACTAGTTGAAAGAATGATCAACAGTGTTATGACCTGAGTCACTAGTTGAGAGAATGATCAACAGTGATGTGACCACCGTCACAGGAATCGCCTAGTGACAGATAAATTGAATAATAGTAAAATATAATTACTTGATAAATTCACTATTGGACGAAATTGAGCCAATTAGTGATATGACTACTGTCACATCGAAACTGCCACCATGTGACAAATACTGATTAAGTTGGGTAAATATAAATGAATATAAAAACCTTAATGCTGTAAGGTATAACAATATATTTTATAAAAATGGAATGAACTCACTCAGTATTTCCGCTGACAAAACCTTTTTCAAACATGTTTCAGGTAATTACAGTAGATTGGAGTAAGAGTTGGATATGACACTGAAAGGCTTCAAGAAGTGGCTTATTTTATTAATTAAATCAAATTAAGAAATATTGTTTTATGTAATCAAATTTTATCTTTATTATAGCTACCATTGTAAAACATGGGTTTATCCCATCTTTTTAATAAATAAAAATCCGGTGTTTTCTAAACTCTGATATTTTTCCTAACTCACGGTCCTGATGAAATTTCCGCTGCAATATTTTATAAAAATAATCACCGGTACCACTGGGCTGTTCGCGGCTTCCGATTCCGTCCAGGGTGGGTCGGGGGCCGTGACAGAAGGTGATATCAGAGCCACTTGTTTAAGCTATTTAGGTGTTCTTTTAAATACCTAAACTTAAAAAGTTAGGAAACTGATACAAATTAACATATGTGTTATATATGAATATATATATATATATGTCGATATGCACATATAATATCCTGGAAGTATTGTTTTGTTTTAATTATTCTATGATATTAATAAGTGAAAATGTTTGCAATTCAGATGTCGAATGAAGTACCACATAATCCAGAAGTTCATACTAATAATGAAAATCCTTTGGATAAAAATGCTATAGAAAATCTAATAGCCCAAGGAATAGCTAATGCTTTACCTATAATAATTAAAGCTGTTAAATACCCCGTAGAACCCATCAAAGTTGTGAGTAGCAAGCATACTCGTGACGACTGTTTCAGCCATAGTGTCAATGGAGGTAATGATGATATTATCAAAACCCCATTTCCCAAGAAAAAGAAGGCGATGACTCTCGGGTGTACCTACAAAGAATTTCTAGCTTGTAAACCAACTGAGTTCGCAGGCAGTGAAGGCGCCACGGCTGCTCTGTGATAGTTTGAAAAGACGGAAGCTGTTAAATGTGCCGAAGAAGATAAGGTGATGTATGCATCTAACCTCTTTAAGGAAGAAGCCTTAGAATGGTGGAATACAATTCTTCAGGAAAAAGGAAGTGACATGGCTTATGCCATGAACTGGGAAAAATTCAAGGAAATGGCAGAAAGGAAATTTTGTCCCCCTTATGAAAAGGAACGAATGGCTAACAAGTTCCTAAATCATAAAATGATAGATGTGAATTGTCGTGAATATACGACAACGTTATTCGAATATGCAAGAATGGTACCAACTCTGGCTTCGCCAAAACCCGTACTAATTTCTCGTTATATTTGGGGATTAGTTAGCGAAATCCGAGACATAGTCAAGGCTGCTAGACCACAGACTATTGAAGAAGCAGTTGAACTAGCTAACATGCTGACAGATTGACTAATCCGCACAAGAGAAGAAAACAAGAAGAAAGAGTTAGCCCAGAAAATTTTCCAAGAATTCAAGAAGAAAGGAACTGAACCGTCACTGGAACAACCTACCTGCAGAAGCTGTAACAAAAAGCATTCAGGAAGATGTCGTTTTAGGAGAACACCCTACTGTGACTTCTGCAAGATGACCGGGCATATAGAGGAAGAGTGTAGAAGGAAAACTAATGTTTGTTTCAATTGCGGAGAAACAGGACACATCAAACCATATTGCCCGAAACTGACCAACGCACCCGACAACAAGGCCAGAACTGCAGACGGAGCTAAGAAAAACGCGCGAGCATTCGTACTTACTACGCAAGAAGCAGAAATGATTCCAGACATAATCGCTAATATGTAATATCTAAGTTAAGTTATTATTTGACCCTAGTACAAATAAAAGTTTATAAATAAATGCATTCTGTCAAATATTTCATCTATTCAGAACCATAACAGACTTGTTTGGTCTTCACTTTCACTGAATCATTTATTTGGTTACGACACCTTGTGGTGGCGTTTTCTTTAATTTGAAGCTTGAGCTATTCTCATTTTCACACCTGATGTACGGATTTATTTATTTCCTTTTTGTTATCTTAAACAGTCTTAATACAATTATGTGTTAAGATAAGAGTACACAAATTCATATCATATTCCGGTGTATCTCTAAAAGTTTCTTTCATCATTTATCGAAAATTTTATAATATTCATTTGGTCTTTCATCAGCAATTGAAAATCCTATTCGAAATGAATATCCAAATTTACTTCATTAAAACTTTCAGTTGATTACAAATACGGTGAATTTGTTCAGTCACCGTAATTATTGAGCTATTTCAATCATTTCGACACCTTGTGGCGTCGATATAAACTTGTAGCTTGGGCTAATCATAATCATACGAACCATTCAAAACCACGTATGTCTTTCGTTTGACTCATCATTTAAAAGTAGTCTTGATGCAATTATGTATTAAGACAATGATACACTAAACTCTATTATATTTCAGTGTATCCTTGCAATTCCATAAATGTCAAACACAATAATTTTATCATATCATGGTTTAATAATGGACAAATCATTTTCGTGCTTTTATTTTATTTTTGAGCTTGTTGATTCTGAGTCTTCCTCAGTTGCCAATCAAAGTAAGCTTTCTTTTGACAAAGAATTTTTATTGATTCTAAAAGTCCTTCACATTCATTCTAAATATCTATTGATCATATATCTTTTGGCTTGAACATAGTCACCTTGGAAATTATATCATTTCCTCTTATTCGATTGTCATCAATTTCTTGAACTAATTCAGTTGAACTTTTGAATCCTACTTATGATACAACTAGTATTCACAAAATTTGATTCAGTGTCATTTACCTTAAAAATATAGTTTTTATTGACTAAAATATGACATAAGTCTAAAAAGAAATATCGTAACCCAAATCTCGAGGACGAGATTTTTTATTAAGGTGGGGAGAATGTAACAACCCTCATTAAAACTTCTATTTTATTTTATTATTTTATCCAATAGGAAACCCTAATTGAGAAACCCAAGTGATTCTGCACAAACCCTAAAATTTTCAGAACAATCAGAATCAGGATCAGGGCCCCTAAAACTCAGGGGGGGCATTCCCTACTCGACGATTATCTTTATATCTCGTTGTCAAAATTTAATTTCAATATTCCGTCGACTCAGCAGGCCTACACCAGGACGTGGCAAACCTATAGTGAAAAAGTATCCCTTACGGACCGTAAGGGATAAGTCTTACGGTCCGTAAGCAAGGCAAAATTCGTGTATAAATAGCAGGCCTTGGGACTTGATTCTGTGCGTTCGTTCGATAAAGAAATTCGTAATATACGCTGAGTTATAGCATAAACACTTCTAAAACACACACGATTCACGAAGTGCTGTCGCAAACAGGGTATTAACTCGATCGCTACTATGATTCAATGTCCGATCGATTGAAACTATCCGATGGATGTTTTAGTACTATCCTTTGTCATTCGTTGTGAATCCGATGGATGTTTAAGTAATTATACTTTGTCATTCGTAGTGATTTCGATGGATGTTTAAGTGATTGCACTTTGTCATTCGTTGTGAGGATTTTAATCTCGTGAGTTATCGTAAATGCTGTATTAGTTACTTACCTAGTTCGTATGCACTAGGTTACAAGGCTAATCAGTAGGCTAAGCTCTGCCTGTATAAATCTGTAATATATCAAGGCTTATCTGTAGACTAAACTTTGCCGTAGAAATCTGCAATGTGAGTCCATTCTCTTTTCTCACAGTTTTTATCACCTTTTTGTGATACAATTATATTTACAAATGCTTTCTAAAATCCTAAATGTTTACCAGTTATACTTACGGTGATTAAATTTTTATATTCTATAATAACTGCCGGTATGAGAGGTTTTATACATTATTTGATCCTCGTTACTATTAGCCAGAAAGTTAGCCAATAGTAGCATGACCACAATCACAGTGGGAATTATGCCCCAGTAGCCATAGCCTATAACTAATATTATTTTAACATTAAATCGTTAATAAATTTAATGTATGTTTGAAATAAATCTAAATGGTGTATACCATAATAAAATAATCAAGTATAATATATTCTACTATACTAAGATTATATTTTAGTCTTAGTCACGTTAATATATCAAATAATGATATTTTAATTATTTAATTAACATATTATATTTGATAAGTTATAGTAGTTTGACATAAAATGATATATGTCATTTTCTGGGTTAAATGGTTTTGTGCCATAAGTAATATATTTGACAAAGTAATGTCACTGGACATAACTAAGTCCAGAGTCACTAGTTGAGAGAATGATCAACAGTGACATGACCAAAAGGCACTAGTTGAGAGAATGATCAACAGTGTTATGACTAGAATCACTAGTTGAAAGAATGATCAACAGTGATATGACCTGAGTCACTAGTTGAGAGAATGATCAACAGTGATGTGACCACTGTCACAGGAATCGCCTAGTGACAGATAAATTGAATAATAGTAAAATATAATTACTTGATAAATTCACTATTGGACGAAATTGAGCCAATTAGTGATATGACTAGTGTCACATCAGAACTGCCACCATGTGACAAATACTAATTAAGTTGGGTAAATATAAATGAATATAAAAACCTTAATGCTGTAAGGTATAACAATATATTTTATAAAAATGGAATGAACTCACTCAGTATTTCCGCTGACAAAACCTTTTTTAAACATGTTTCAGGTAATTACAGTAGATTGGAGTACGAGTTGGATACGACACTGAAAGGCTTCAAGAAGTGGCTTATTTTATTAATTAAATCAAATTAAGAAATATTGTTTTATGTAATCAAATTTTATCTTTATTAAAGCTACCATTGTAAAACATGGGTTTATCCCATCTATTTAATAAATAAAAATCCGGTGTTTTCTAAACTTTGATATTTTTCCTAACTCACGGTCCTGATGAAATTTCCGCTGCAATATTTTATAAAAATAATCACCGGTACCACTGGGCTGTTCGCGGCTTCCGATTCCGTCCAGGGTGGGTCGGGGGCCGTGACACCTGATCAGACCCATTTGAAGCTTAAAGATTGAGTGGAAGCATAACCGATCCAACCCGTCAATTCCTTGCTTGTTTATGGTTCGATTCCTTGTTCTTGAACATGTATTCTGATCATTATTTAAGTTATGAGCTGATGTTAGTTTATGTTTAATGTAGTTTATGTAATAGTAGTTATAAACTTGTTCTTGAATAGTCTTTATGTTGTAACCTTTTTTGTATGAAACTTAAGTACTTTTTCATGTTTGAATCTTCATTATTATATAATGAACGTTTCATTGATGTTGAGTTCCTGATTATGTTTGATTGTCTTAGATAATGAATCTGTGGTTAGTGGGATCGTAACTATTTCTTGATTAATCACTTGTTTGTAGACTTTGTTTATGTGACAACCCTAAAAATTACAGGTATCCGTACAATTAATTTATACTTAATTTATGCATAATTACTGTGCTTGATTACAATTGTGATTAAACTGCTTTCTGTTCTCTGATACATACATACTCATGCATCACATTTTATTACTGTCACTCCATTCATTACATATAAACATTAGTGATAACCATGATGCACAAAGCACAGTTAGCACAGTGAGCGGATAACCCAGAAACATGCTGACAATGCCAGCACCTAGACAGGCAATATTTTTTAGGCCAGTATGAGCCGGGAATAAAGTACTACACTGCTAGGGAGTGTAGGGAAGTGAGAATCATTAAACTGCGTCACTAGGGGATAGTTATAGTGCCGGGAAGTGCCTAAAACACACCTTAAAAGCAGAATACTGCACTTAATAAACAAAATTCAGTATTTAACGATGCTAGTAAGGTGTAAAAACTTGGCAAAATAGTCCTAGATACTTTCCAAAGTGTTGGGAATTTATTGTGTCACTAAAAACATAATAAAAGACACTTTAAATGTTTATTTAGCACTTTAACGGATCAATATCCAACCGAACAACCGGACTTTACCCGGAACATAAAAATATTACCAAAGACATTGTTTTTACTTTTCTGAGCTAGTTAGGGTCCCCGAACACCCTAACACCCTTTATATTAGACAACACACTTAATATCCTAACTAAATACCATTAGATCCTAACTAGAAATGTAACTAGTTCATCACCACCCAACCCCATACCCCCCTACTCACGGTCACCACAAGGGTGACCCACCCTTGCCTTTCTTGATTATTAAATTGCTAATGGTTGGATATTTAGAAACATAATACATCTTGGACAAAGGAGAAAACTTGGTTTATAAAAAGACATGAGAGGTAACCACTCTCTTTCATCAAAACACTTCAACAACAAAGCTCTCCTTCCTCCCTCCATCCCCATTCTCGGCTGCCACCTTCCACCATACTACCACCATCATCAAGCTCCATTCTAGCCATTTCTCATACACACAAAGGTGCAAGAGGTCCAACAACTAAGCTTGGTGTGTTCGGAAGCTCAAGGACCGCTCTTGTTTTCTTTTATCCATCACTTTTTCGCATTGTTTCTCCCCTAGCCTTGTGCTAGTGGTAAGTGCTTTAGATCTTCATCTTGTTCATATTCTTGGTGGTTAATAGTGAAAAGAATGATAAATATTAAGAACTCTAAAGAACATCATCAAAGTCTTGAAGTTTAAACTAACAAGAGAAGATGTATGGTTAAATGATGTTGAAGTCATGATAAATCTAAAATAAACAAACCATAATCTGCTGTAATAGACTTATGATCTGATTCTAATCGTATTAGAAAGGTTGGCGAACGTATGTGTGCGTTTTAGTAACATTTAACCTTTAAACAGCATGCTGATTTGCACTTTCAGCCGACTTTAACTGGTTGTAAACAGGTCATAACTTAACAAAAACTTGATTTTCTTGAGTCTATAACGTATTATTATGAAATACGGTTCTAATGGCACTAGAATCATAATTTTTGGATTCCGTTTACTATTTTTAAAGTGTCATTTTCTAACAGCAACTAAAGCTGCATTTTTCTGCTGAAAATATGTGTTGTATTTTTCGTCATAACGTGAGTTCTGTGAAGGATTAGCTCATAAAATTTGTACTATAGATGACCACCATTGTATTTGTAATTCTCTCACTGGAATTTCGTAAATCGGACGTACGAGAAATTTTAAATAAATTATTCCGTGGACTGCGGTCAGAAAAAGATGAATCTGAATGTAGTCCGGAAAATGATTTTCTATAAAATATTGGTGATGATTTGGACCTCGATATTTTTACACAATAATTTTTGGAACGTATAAGACACTCTGTAAAAATTTGGGAATTTTGGGAATAAGATAACTATTTTATTAAAATACCCGAAAACAGCCCAATTTTGTATATTAAAACTGAAACAATATAAGTAGTATTTTGCATGCCTAAATGTCGGTTGGTTATTTAAAAGTGATCTAACGTGTTATATGTTAAAGAAAATGATACGCTAGTAAGCGTGGACGCCTCCATTTACAAAGGAAACTCTGGCGAAATTTTCCTAAAAACCCAACACTTAGAAAATATTTTTCTAACAATTATTACAAGTATATTTTATAACTTGTGTTTCAAATATAAAACTTCGCCATAAATTCTGTTACAAAATACAAAGTATCGGAGGCTGGTTTTCGCAAATAAAAATGGGTAAATATATAGTTAAAAATATATTTTCCTAGTATATTTAGAAGATATATAATTTTTGAGAAAAATGTATATTTTCTGGGACAATACATGATTGAACAAAAATAAGTTTATGTATATTTGAGTGAGACTCGAAAATATATTGTCTGAAAGTAATATATTGAAAATAGATTGGCATATTATTATTTGAGATACTACACCGGAATACGACGCCAATACATGGCAAGTTATACAAACACAAGTATACAAATACTCAAGTATAAGATACTCCCATCCTTGGGAAGATAATGCGAATAACAATACTCGAGAAATATTATTACACGAACATATTGGAGACACTTTAAAATGTAAGGCACTAATCAATACTAAGACAAGGCACGACCCGTTCGTCTAATAGACGTTAGTACACATGTAGGTAGTCGTGCGTTCTAGTGGAAGCTTCGAGTTACATTGGATACGAAGACGCAAAACAGTGAGTTCATGTCCCCCTTTTATCTTAACTGTTTTCAGTTTTATACTTCGGGGGTGAAATACATGTTACATACTGCTACGGACAAACCCAGAAAATAGAGATCGAAAAACAGAATAAAGACAATCAAATTAGAGCAATTTTAAGCGCTAAATAGTACAAGATATGTTGTATAGCTCGAAAAGGGTAAAATCCTCTTTAAAGTGTTATTTATGTATAGTTGTTGATTCATTTACGCTAGTTACAAATAACCGCCGAGTTCTAACCGTTTAGCCACTTTCAAATATCCATTCCATACCCTTAACCATAGCCTATCATTACAACCCATCAAAGACCTCTTGATTTATGTTTTTCACATATTAACTGGTGGAGATTAGATCTTTTGACAAGCTTATAATATTGCATGATTCATTGACTAGGCATCGAGAGTTTTACATACACATTATATGTATGATTCAGAAATTTAACCGAGTGTGTGTGAACATTGTGAGAAATATAAAGATTTGCATGCTAAGTCAATCGAACGTAGATTCATTGCTTTATAGTTATCCTTTCATACATCCAACAAAGCTTATTTGTTTTAAATCTTTGATGATGACTTTTTGAAAACAAATTTGACCACCAAACAAATTAGTAACTTTGTAAATATTCAAATTTGATTCCTTGTTTTATTTTAAGTTTGCTTGAGGACAAGCAAAGTTCAAGTGTGGGGATGTTTGATATACGTTAAATTATACATGTTTTTATACCCCAAAACACTTCCGTTTTAAGCATTTTTGACCGAAACCGCAACGTTTAGGTACTAAATTCGGTACTTTATATTTTCAGGTCTTAAACAGAGCACAAAATAAAAATCTGATGAAAACGGACAAATTCTGATGCGTTTCTGATGAAACGAGCAAAATTCTGATGACTGCCAGGTGTGGCACGGCCGTGCCATCCATCGGCACTACCGTGCCGATCGTTCGATCTCGGAAGCACTACCAGTGCCAATCTGTTCCCGGGCCGCATGATCGTGCCACCCGTCGCATGACCGTGCCACTGACAAATCAAGCTTTCTGATCAACTTTTTGGTGACATTGCACTACCGTGCGACCAACGGCACGACCGTGCCGATCTGATGACCCAGGCAACTTGTCCACTAGTCCATTTGGCTGACCTGGGATTGAAGAAATTACGTCACCCGACATGACATGACCTGACCGCACGGCCGTGCGACCCGATGGCACGGCTGTGCCAAACTAAAATTTGCCTATAAATAGCAGCATTCGCTACTGATCAAAATGTTGGGTTTTTCTCCATGTTTCTGGGCGATTTCTTGGTTCCGAAGCAGTCGTGATCAGACCCATTTGAAGCTTAAAGATCGAGTGGAAGCATAACCGATCCAACCCGTCAATTCCTTGCTTGTTTATGGTTCGATTCCTTGTTCTTGAACATGTATTCTGATCATTATTCAAGTTATGAGCTGATGTTAGTTTATGTTTAATGTAGTTTATATAATAGTAGTTATAAACTTGTTCTTGAATAATCTTTATGTTGTAATCTTGTTTGTATGAAACTTAAGTACTTTTTCATGTTTGAATCTTCATGATTATATAATGAACGTTATATGTATGATTCAGAAATTTAACCGAGTGTGTGTGAACATTGTGAGAAATATAAAGATTTGCATGCTAAGTCAATCGAACGTAGAATCATTGCTTTATAGTTATCCTTTCATACATCCAACAAAGCTTATTTGTTTTAAATCTTTGATGATGACTTTTTGAAAACAAATTTGACCACCAAACAAATTAGTAACTTTGTAAATATTCAGATTTGATTCCTTGTTTTATTTTAAGTTTGCTTGAGGACAAGCAAAGTTCAAGTGTGGGGATGTTTGATATACGTTAAATTATACATGTTTTTATACCCCAAAACACTTCCGTTTTAAGCGTTTTTGACCGAAACCGCAACGTTTAGGTACTAAATTCGGTACTTTATATTTTCAGGTCTTAAACAGAGCACAAAATAAAAATCTGATGAAAACGGACAAATTCTGATGCGTTTCTGATGAAACGAGCAAAATTCTGATGACTGCCAGGTGTGGCACGGCCGTGCCATCCATCGGCACTACCGTGCCGATCGCTCGATCTCGGAAGCACTACCAGTGCAACAACCAGTGCCAATCTGTTCCCGGGCCACATGATCGTGCCACCCGTCGCATGACCGTGCCACTGACAAATCAAGCTTTCTGATCAACTTTTTGGTGACATTGCACTACCGTGCGACCAACGGCACGACCGTGCCGATCTGATGACCCAGGCAACTTGTCCACTAGTCCATTTGGCTGACCTGGGATTAAAGAAATTACGTCACCCGACATGACCTGACCGCACGGCCGTGCGACCCGATGGCACGGCCGTGCCAAACTAAAATTTGCCTATAAATAGCAGCATTCGCTACTGATCAAAATGTTGGGTTTTTCTCCATGTTTCTGGGTGATTTCTTGGTTCCGAAGCAGTCATGATCAGACCCATTTGAAGCTTAAAGATCGAGTGGAAGCATAACCGATCCAACCCGTCAATTCCTTGCTTGTTTATGGTTCGATTCCTTGTTCTTGAACATGTATTCTGATCATTATTCAAGTTATGAGCTGATGTTAGTTTATGTTTAATGTAGTTTATGTAATAGTAGTTATAAACTTGTTCTTGAATAATCTTTATGTTGTAATCTTGTTTGTATGAAACTTAAGTACTTTTTCATGTTTGAATCTTCATGATTATATAATGAACGTTATATGTATGATTCAGAAATTTAACCGAGTGTGTGTGAACATTGTGAGAAATATAAAGATTTGCATGCTAAGTCAATCGAACGTAGAATCATTGCTTTATAGTTATCCTTTCATACATCCAACAAAGCTTATTTGTTTTAAATCTTTGATGATGACTTTTTGAAAACAAATTTGACCACCAAACAAATTAGTAACTTTTTAAATATTCAGATTTGATTCCTTGTTTTATTTTAAGTTTGCTTGAGGACAAGCAAAGTTCAAGTGTGGGGATGTTTGATATACGTTAAATTATACATGTTTTTATACCCCAAAACACTTCCGTTTTAAGCGTTTTTGACCGAAACCGCAACGTTTAGGTACTAAATTCGGTACTTTATATTTTCAGGTCTTAAACAGAGCACAAAATAAAAATCTGATGAAAACGAACAAATTCTGATGCGTTTCTGATGAAACTAGCAAAATTCTGATGACTGCCAGGTGTGGCACGGCCGTGCCATCCATCAGCACTACCGTGCCGATCGTTCGATCTCGGAAGCACTACCAGTGCAACAACCAGTGCCAATCTGTTCCCGGGCCGCATGATCGTGCCACCCGTCGCATGACCGTGCCACTGACAAATCAAGCTTTCTGATCAACTTTTTGGTGACATTGCACTACCGTGCGACCAACGGCACGACCGTGCCGATCTGATGACCCAGGCAACTTGTCCACTAGTCCATTTGGCTGACCTGGGATTGAAGAAATTACGTCACCCGACATGACATGACCTGACCGCACGGTCGTGCGACCCGATGGCACGGCCGTGCCAAACTAAAATTTGCCTATAAATAGCAGCATTCGCTACTGATCAAAATGTTGGGTTTTTCTCCATGTTTCTGGGCGATTTCTTGGTTCCGAAGCAGTCGTGATCAGACCCATTTGAAGCTTAAAGATCGAGTGGAAGCATAACCGATCCAACCCGTCAATTCCTTGCTTGTTTATGGTTTGATTCCTTGTTCTTGAACATGTATTCTGATCATTATTCAAGTTATGAGCTGATGTTAGTTTATGTTTAATGTAGTTTATGTAATAGTAGTTATAAACTTGTTCTTGAATAATCTTTATGTTGTAATCTTGTTTGTATGAAACTTAAGTACTTTTTCATGTTTGAATCTTCATGATTATATAATGAACGTTTCATTGATGTTGAGTTCCTGATTGTGTTTGATTGTCTTGGATAATGAATCTGTGGTTAGTGGGATGGTAACTATTTCTTGATTAATCACTTGTTTGTAGACTTTGTTTACACCATGAAACCAGACCAGGGTATTGGTTTTATACAAGATATATCTTATTGTGATTAGGAATACTTTCTTGCACGTAAGGGTTCTAATGAATTATATGGTGTTGATTGCATGTTCTTAGATGCGGTTTATGATCCTTGTTTAGTAGTTTTGGTCTGAAATTGCTGACATGGTAGATTTGTGTTTAAGACATGTAAAGGTGAAATTATTTGTTATATGTTCTACATAATTGCTTATCCTCGTGGCTGTATTGTGACCATCGGTATTGATTTCTTTGATAAGCGAGGTTAGGAATCCAGACCCGGTAAATAACCTATCTTTAAAGGTTCGTATGAATAAATATCAATAGCTCGCTAATGAATGATTTTAGGTGGTTAACATGTGACCATCGCATTAACTTTCCGAAGAATCATAATGCTAGAAATCCAGACCCGGTAACTAGCTGTCTCGAAATTGGAAAATTGATTAAGTGCTTCTGTGACATATCTGATAGATAACATGTTTAGGTTGTTTCTGAAACAAGATAGTAGTATATTTTTGTTTTAGATGTAGTTTAGATAATTTAGTTAAACAAACATTCACTTATCCTTTTATCGGGTAATCTAATGACAAAGATTTAGTACATATAACGCCCGTGTTCCATGGATCGATATCTGGCTCTTACCAATACTTTGCTGCATATATGACGGGATAAACTTGTCCTTTGTTGTATGTGTTTTAATGTTAAGGTATAAACCATTTTTTTAAATATAAAACGCACTTCGCTGGGCGCGTGAACATACTGTAAATAAATGTATATAACCGCCCACGTCAAGAAGGAATTGGGTTTTCATAACCCATGTGTGGTGCTGGTTCGACTGGTGCAGAGTCGACTTCAGAAACTGGGTTTGAAAGCCCACCCATTTGCGGGTCTTCATACAGCGGTGGGTAGTTGCTGTTGCTGGAATGTTGGGGGGTGCTGAAATGGAAACCCCCACGCACGGACATCCGTACAGTTCTTCGTCGCCTCGATGGTTCGGGAGGCGGTGGCTGCTCTGGCACTGGTGGTGGCGGCGGCGTGACCGCCTGGAAATGTGGGTCCTCAGAAGGGACCTGCCGGTGTGGTGGCGAGTTGTGGTGAGGGGGAGTATACTCCCACTTGTATGTGGCACATCTTTCAGCAAAAATATCAGGGCCCCTGTAAGGCGAACCATGAAAGGATGATCCGCTAGAAATCTCAATGGGATGCGTCAGCGTCCCAGATGGTGGCATTTCTAGATCTGGATCATCGTCCACATCCATGTCCTGCATCTCAGGATAATGATCAGCTGGTCCCAAAGGGTTTTGACCCTTTGGTTCTTCTATCTGGTTCATCGGGTTGAACCGGCTCTGAAAGTATGGTGTCGGGTTCTGGAAGGAATGGTGTGAACCCGATCATTGCAGTGGAATGAAAGAATGATGTGAATCATGGGGCTCCTCATCTTGATGTGGCCCGAACGAATGGTGGTGGTACGGTGAGGAACTAAGTGAGACTGAGCGTCTCGCAGGCTCCAAGTAGGTTCTCCAGTCTTTGTGAGGACTAGAGCTGAGTGTTGCTGATGGCGTACGCCAGTGAGATGGTCCGGCTTCATGGTCATTTCTAGTCAAAATTGGAGCTTTTCCTCTTCCTCCTCGGCCCCTCACTCTTGGAGGCATTTTGCTTTTGATCCTGTCAAAAGAAACAAACAAAAAGAAAAAAATTAAGATTAGGATTAATCCTAAGTCATTTGCCTAGACTCGGAAGTCAAGGAATGTGCAAACTGTGTCATTGAGATTAAACACAAAAGGCTAGTGTTTAATTCACTCAATGTTGGCTCTGATACCAACCTGTCACATCCCGATATTTCCACGTATTATCGGTGGGCCCGGTGGGGAGTATCGTGACGTAGTTGATATCATCATAGTCAAGTAATCACATTTAATGCACAGCGGAAGTCTAAAGTAATAATACAAACCGAATTGAAAGTATAATAAAATATTACACAACGATTGTAAGTGGATCCACAGGCGGATCTAAAATAGAAAGTAAACATTGTTCAACAAACTTTAAGTATTAAAAGCATGCAAGACTCTTTAATTAATACTCAGGAGTTTCCAGCCCATTACGCGTAGTACCTGCACTTAATCTTTTGGAAAAAATACGTCAGTTTACACTGGTAAATACAATTAACTAACTCTTTTGAAAAGTATTTATAAGATTGGTTTGGATGCACAAAGCATAAAATCTTTTATAACTTGGAACAATTATTTAAAAATAATCTTATATACAGATTTATATGTTTGTCGTACGTTCAGGACCGGAATAGAAGAGCCGGTACAAGATTAATAGACACACCACTAGTAAAAGCCCACAAGAAGTTTCCTCACGAGTGAGATACCGTTTTACATACGCAACTGTCAGGTGTATGCCTACACCCCGTGCTTAAGTCGTGGCCATTTCAATGAATGAGCCGAGGATATCCAGGACACGGTCATATTGACCCCCAAATGCTTTGTATCAAACAAAATAGATTAAAACGGGTTATCTCAATGATTTAACCACTAATCGATTAAATATTCAATACCCGACCAAGCGGTAATAATTTACCGTATCCTAAGCCCGTATAAGGGAAAATAAGTTAAAAGTATTTACCTGAGCTAAATGAAATTTATTCTCAGTCGTATTTTCTAATCAGCAAGTATAGGGAGCTTTTAGATTCCTAACGGGTCTTATTTAAGTTGTAACTTTGACCGGTAAGTTTTAAAGGAAAGTTTACGGTACAAAACACAAGATTAAGCGGTGACCGGATTGGAATGTGATTTAGACCTGACAAGTATGAAGACTTGTACATAATGGGTAAACTAAACACATTCTGGATTTTGAAGTAAAAATGATAAGGGTTGACCCGTTTCAGCTAATTCATGCAAACTAGTTACTTAAACCGTACCGAACGCGTATATGCATAACGGGTAACCGGATGAGTCATATACAAGTTCCGATAGTTATTATGCTTAAAATATGTTGTGATATCAGTAGCATATCTTCCATTATGCCCAAAATGAATTTAAAACCAATTTAAGTCCCGAAAGGGTATTTTGGTCATTTTAAAGTTTATAAAAGAGGTTTAAACATAAACTGAGGTTCTGGTCCAAACATTCTGTAAAAATATTATTTTATGTTGTTATATCAGCAAGATATCATACATATGTGTGTTTAATCATTTATGGCCAAACTATGCACCGTAGGGGCATTTTGGTCATTTCACATAATGCTTTTTAGGTTAAATTTGGAAATCTGAGTTCAAGACTTTTACTTACGGTTAAAGTATACAAATTTATTTTTAAGATCAGTAGGTAACAAGTCTTAGGCGCTAAATATGGTTTTAAACCATACTATGCGCCTAATTCGCAGAGATGTCGGTATTTGACGATATTTGATATGTTTAAGGAAATCTGAGATTTTGATCAGTCTCAACTGCTTAAAATATTTTATTTAACATATAAAATCAGTATAAAAAGGTTTGACAAGTAAATGATGTGTAAAACTCATTTTATTAGCGAAAAGGGCATTATCGTCAATTACCGAGTCCATGCAAGAACTCTATGTTATGGTCAGTATAAAATTTGACAAAAATTTCCAAAAATCCCTAAATATTATATCACAACAGTGGGTAGCAAGGTTGGTGCCAAAAATTGGGTTTAAATATGGTTTATGCCAAAAATGCAATTTAATTAACAAAAAGTTTTTGTTTTACGATATCTTGCATAACTTTCATTTTCGACCAGAAACGGATGTCAAATTTTTAGGACATACTTATATATATCAGTAATAAAACTTTTTGTCCTCTCACATTTTCAAAAATCTCGTTTTAACATCAAAAGGGCATAATGGTCAATTTTAAGCAAATAACGTAACATGCATGTAATATCTGATTTCTAAGGGACCATGTAGTATAACTTCAGAGAGTTATACTAACATATAATATGGTCACAAAGGAATCCTAAGGCATAGCTAAACTAAGCTAAATCCCTGAAAGTCAAAGTAAAAGTCTACTTTTACGACTTTCGATTGCGAACCGAGCCTAAACTCAGAATTGTCGGGTTGAACATGCCTAAACATGTTCTTATATTATTTACAAGTTTTTTAAGTGATAAAATGTAATTTATAGCTTCTACATTATCAGTTATGATTGATTTTGCAAAAACTGACTCGTTTGACTTTTCTGTGAAGTAGTTTGACCCGACAATTGACCAAGTAAATGTGATAATTAGGAGGTGCCCTTTTTAAGGGTTTAACACCTACATAATTACCAACATAAAGCCACTTTCAATTCGAATAATGGCTGGACCGTTAGTGATTAATCACAAAGTCAAAGCGTAATTATGATATCTTTGACTTTCGGTCATTAAACTAGAAAAGCTTATCTATAGAAGCTAAGAACACTTACAATGGTCCTTAGCACGAAAATTAGACTTGAGAAAGCTTCCTAGATGACCAGGATGCTCCAGAGATCAATTTAGAGTGAAATTTCAATTGTACAAATTCAAGTGCTCAACTTTGGGTTCTATTTATAGTGAGGAGGATGAATCAAGATCAATCCATGTGTCCTCAGGTGAATTATGATGCTTCTAAGTGTCTAGTGGTTTTCCAAAGCAGTTAACTTGCTGCTGAATTCGAAACAGGGATTGCAGAAGATCTTCACAAGATTGCAGGTTGCATGCTGGGCACCTGCCAGTTCTGCTGGAAAACCTCCTCTGTGGCGCCACGCGCCAAACCAGGATAATCCTGGCGCGCCACGCGAGGGTACGCATTTTAAAGTTTGTTTGCATGTTTAGTCCCTGCACTTTCTGAACGCGAATAACTAACTTTTTCAGCATGCATGGTCAACATAATCAGGTCTGGGAAGCTCTAGGGAGTAGGAACATGCATTCATAAGTCTTGGATGCTTTGAAGTAGTCTCTCGATTGAAGATTTGCTATATTTACACTTTTGACCCTTTTCTTGGAAATTTACATTTTCATCAAAATTTTGATCCGGAACATCATGAAATCTTTATCAGATATTCATGAGGATATATTAAAACATTACAAATCTTTGGGAATGTTAAAAGGTCACTCAGAGGTAAGAATTAACATGTTGACACTTTTAACCCCTGTGTTTCGTAACTTTTGATTTTTAGGCACAAGCGGCTTCTTGTGTCCGTCAATTTATTCAATAACAAATATGGATATCTTATGAGGTCAATCAGAGGCACAAGTTTGGCATGTTGATACTTTTGGTCCTTTTATTTACATCTTTACACTGTTTGACAGTTTTAGTCCCTCAAGTTATCTTTTATCACGATCAGGGTTTATGACACGTGTCACCACTGTATTGGACATGATTTTACGAGGTGTTACATTATAGTTCAGAGGGTGATGATATAAATTCCAAAGATGAGTTATTTAGTTGTGGATCAGATGAGGATGGTTCTAGTTGAGATGTAACATCGCGTATTTTGGACTTCCTATAATTAGAAACTTGTATCTGTATTGTATTCGTACTCCATTTCCAATCTTGTAAACCAAGACTTTGATCATAATGGAGATTCATGTCTATATCAACCCTATTAAAACTGTACTTATGTTATATGCAATCAATCGTCAAATACGTGTTTACATGCAAAACCGAGACTTATTATACATTCGAATTGACAATCATGCACACACGATACGTAACATATGCATACATACATTCCCTATAATTGAAAACCTTCAAATATAAACTTTTAGCATGAAATAACAAACATATAAAACTTGAGGGACTAAAAGTGAATAAAACAAACTTAGACTGGAAATACGACAGGCCGCGTTGCTCGAGCTTTTAACTTTCACACGTTGCACGACGCGAGCAGACTGAATCCGCAGAAAGTTGTTTAGGCCAATCCGGATTGCACCTTTTCCACCTCTTTTCTTCCCAATCACATTCAAACCTCATTAAAACACAAATCCTAATCAACCACTATATAACCAAGCCTCCTACACCTTCATTTCACTTTTCCCACACTATATTCTCACTCAAAACACTCTTAATTACTAAAATATCAAGCTTTGGGCAGATTATACACAAGTTCAAAAGTGAGCTTTCAACTCACTTTTGCTTTCTCTTCTTCATGAATTCTTGCTTCAACTTACTTGGAACACCTCTAGGACTGTGTCCACAATTTTACCTTGGTAAATGAGGATGGAACATCACCATTTTGAGGTCCAAAGTGAGGTTTTAATTTCTGTTTTTGTTAAACTCTCAACCTATTATTTCTTTTCAACACCTTTCTTGAATGAACATGAACCAAACCTTATTCCCAACTAACTTGCATGTTGAGGGGTTTGAGTTGAGGTATTATTCCAGAAAGTTTGAGGTACAAACTCCTCGATAACAACTAACCTAAGTCACTAAACCACTTCATAGCCACAAAGTGAACAAGACTACACCAAGTCTCAAAACACTATCCATGTTTTGAACGCACTAGTCTAGTCAAACCACTTGGTTGTTTAAGTGGTTTAGATGATTAGTTATTTAAGTAGTTTCCAAGAATCAAAGTAAGCAAACCCCACCTCGTCTCCAACATTTGCCATGTTGGGTATGTACACGTCCGGGTTGTTCTTATTTGACTACTAAGCAAACTTAGTTATTTGTACATTTTAATCTTATTCATGACCAACTGAAATCATCAACTAAGTTTATGATTTTGTGCTTTGGTGAATCCTTATAATGAGGTTAAATGGATGGAATTTATCCTACCTCCATGCATGACAATATATGACTTGGACCAAATAATTTTATATATATATATATAAAAACACACACAAACCGAACCATGATATCAACCAAACCATGGTTGGATCTTATGAGATTGTTCAAAACCATCTATGTTCTTGATTTCTCAATTTTGGATTCTAATGGGTGACTTGCTACCCATGAAAATGTCGCAACCCCCGATCCCAAATCCCAGGGAACGGACGGCCGCGAGCCAGTTTCGGTGGTATCGTGTATTGTCTAATTTGGCAGCGGAATTTTTCATCAGGACCGTAGTTAGGAAATATTTGATCAGAGTAAAATACCACATTTTCATAATATTAAACATATGGGATAAACCCAAGTTCGCAGTACACACGTTTTCATAGGAATAAATCCTATTTTATTTAATAAAAACATCTATTTTATTTTAGGTAACTTTATTACCACTTTTCCAAGCCTTCAGTGCTATCCAGCTGGCTTCTATTTGGCTTTCACAATTTGTTACCAGAAACGCGTTTTAAAAACATTTGTCAGTGGGAAATACTGGTGAGTGCATCCCAGTTTAATCAAGTTTAAATAAAAACCATTGTACAGTATTGAGGGCGATCTCGCAATTACATTTGTTTCCAAGTTATATCAATTAACATCCATGGTACTGTCAGAACCGACTTGTGAAAATGTTACTCCTTGACCAGGTGGTAACAAATTTTGAATACAAAACCCCAACATACTCATGATAATTTTATTCTTACAAATACTCAATAACTGCTTAATATACATTTAATTGTATGAGGTTTTGTAAAAACAATTAACAAAAGGTTTACAAAAAGCAGATCAACTCACATTGCTGTCTTAGATTATCCTTTAGGGTTTCCTGGTGACAATCTATAATTTACACAAATGCACACGCGTTAGTATAATAACCCATTTTAACATTAGTAATACCCTCCCCGAGACGGCATTCCAACGACTACGTCGGGCAGAACCACGACAGCCGTTATGGAACCCTAGATCAATCAGGCAGCGCATCTAATACGTATCCAGGGGTTATAATACTTACTACGGAGCAGAACTTCGCTATTTAGGGGGGTATAATACCCGTATATTATGCCTACACTTCAGATTTGAGTGAAAGAAAACGTTTTTGAACGAATTCGACTGAAGACCCAAGGCCATCTACTTATAGGGCCTGACTTTCACTTTTACGCGGCCCGCGTAAATGTAGACAAGGGCCTACGCGGCCCGCGTCAACATTGGTCAACGCTATAGCTTGTCCGGATCAGCGACTAGACTCGCCACGATGATGACACGTGTCATCACCGGGCCGCGCCACATTCTTGATCTCTAGCGGCCCGCGGAAGACCCTTAAGAGGTTTACGCGGCCCGCGACAAACCTAAAAACATTATTTTTAATAAATTTTTATAATATTTAAAGTATTCGGGGCCCGTTTTCGCGTATGGGGTGTATTTTTGGACATCTTGGGATATTTTAAAATATATTAGGGTGTCGGAAAATTTATGAGGGTGTCGGTTTTCTTTAGGGTTGTTATATCCTCCCCACCTTATTTTAGAGCTCGTCCTCGAGATCTACTGAAATAGGTGTGGATATTTCCTTTGCATTTCAGATTCAAGCTCCCATGTGTACTCAGGTCCTCTTTTGGAGTCCCACTTCACTTTGACCAGAACTAATCTCTTATGCTTGAGATTCTTGACTTTCTTGTCTTCAATCTGTAGAGGCCTTTCTACAAACTTGAGTTGTTCATTTACCTCTATATCCTTAAGAGGTATTACCAGTGATTCATCGGCTAAGCATTTCTTGAGATTAGATACATGAAATACATCATGTATTCCTGTCATTTCCTCTGGCAGTTGTAGCTGATAGTCTACAGGTCCTATTCTTCTAGTAATCTCAAAAGGTCCAACATACCTGGGACTTAGCTTTCCCCGTTTGATGAATCTTACCACTCCTTTCCAAGGAGAGACCTTTAACAATACTTTATCTCCTACTTGAAATTCCAATGGTTTGCGTCGGTTATCAGCATAGCTCTTTTGTCGATCACGTGCTGTTTTCAGTCGTTCCTTGACTTGAATAATCGTGTCGGTTGTTTCTTGCACTATCTCAGGTCCAGATAGTTGCTTCTCTCCAATTTCTACCCAACAGACTGGGGTTCGGCACTTTCGTCCATAAAGTGCTTCGAATGGTGCAGCATTGATACTAGTGTGATAAGTATTATTATAAGAAAATTCTATTAAAGGTAAGTGATCGTCCCAATTACCTCCGAAATCGATTACACAAGCTCTAAGCATGTCTTCCATCGTCTGAATTGTCCTTTCACTTTGTCCATCTGTTTGAGGATGATAAGCTGTGCTTAGATTTAACTTGGTTCCTATGGCTTTTTGGAAACTTGCTTTGGGTAATTTGGTAACAAAATCCATTGTTATCAATTCCCATTTCCACACTGGCATTTCTAACGGTTGTAATAAACCTGAGGGTTTCTGATGTTCAGCTTTAACTTGAGAACAGGTTAAACATTTAGAAACATAGGTTGCTATGTCCTTTTTCATTCCTATCCACCATAAATTCTTTCTTAAATCTTGGTACATTTTATCATTTCCTGGATGCATCGTATACTTAGACTTATGGGCTTCTTCTAATATACGATGACGTAGGTTTCCTAATTTAGGTATCCATATTCTCTTCTTATGGAATCTCCAAATTCCATCTGTTCCTTGTTCTAATTCCTTTAGCATACCTTTTAATTTTCAGTATCCTTCTTGATTACTGATTCTTGTGCTTCTCTTATCTGATCATTTAAATCTACTTGTAGATTTAATTTCAGAGAACGTACCCTTTTTGGCTTTTCATGATACTTTCGGCTTAAAGCATCTGCCACTACATTTGCTTTTCCTTCATGATACTGAATATTATAATCATACTCACTAAGCATTTCCATCCAGCGTCTTTGTCTCATATTCAATTCTTTTTTCCCGAAAACATACCTTAAACTTTTATGATCTGTGAATATGGTAAACTTACTACCATAAAGGTAATGTCTCCAAATCTTAAGGGTAAAAATTATAGCTCCTAACTCTAGATCATGGGTTGAATAATTCTCATCATGATTCTTAAGTTGTCTGGATGCATACGCTATAACCTTTTGGCGTTGCATTAATACACATCCATAACCTAATTTGGAAGCGTCACAATAGACTACAAAGTCTTTTGTTCCTTCTGGTAACGCTAGTATGGGTGTATTAGTTAATCTTTGCTTAAGAATTCTAAATGCTTCTTCCTGTTTTGATCCCCATTCAAACTTAATGGATTTACAAGTTAACTTAGTTAAAGGAATGGCTATTCTAGAGAAATATCGAATAAATCTTCTATAATAACCGGCCAATCCTAAGAAACTTCTAACCTCGGTTGGTGATTCAGGGGTTTTCCATTTGGTAATTGCCTCGATCTTTGTTGGATCTACGTGAATTCCTTCATGATTGACTAAGTGTCCAAGAAACTGCACCTGCTCTAACCAAATTTCGCACTTTGAAAATTTAGCATAAAGCTTTTCCTTTCTTAATAGACTTAGAAGTGCGTGTAAATGCTTTGCATGATCCTCTTTACTTTTAGAGTAAATTAGAATATCATCTATGAAGACAATTATGAATTTATCCAAATATGGTTTACATATTCGGTTCATCATGTCCATAAATGCAGCTGGGGCATTGGTTAAACCAAATGGCATGACAGTAAATTCATAATGACCATACCTCGTTCTGAAGGCGGTCTTAGGAATGTCCTCTTCCTGTACCTTTAATTGATGATATCCTGACCTTAAATCGATTTTAGAGAAAAATCAAGCTCCTTGCAATTGATCGAACAGATCATCGTTTCTTGGTAATGGGTACCGATTCTTAATCGTGACTTTGTTCAATTCACGGTAGTCGATGCACATACGCATTGATCCGTCCTTCTTTTTAACGAATAATATTGGTGTTCCCCGTGGCGATGAGCTTGGCTGTATAAATCCTTTTTCCAGCAATTCGTCTAATTGTTTCTTCAATTCCTGCATTTCGACGGGTGCCAATCGGTGCCGTTCCTGGTAGCAAGTGAATTTTGAATTCAACTTCTCTGTCTGGCGGTAGTCCTGTTAATTCTTCTGGAAATACATCTGAAAACTGAGACACTACTGGAATGTCTTTTAGTTCTCTTCCTTTAGTGTTAGTGGTTATAGAAATCAATTATACTATAGATCCTTTTCTTATATAACTTGCAGTTTTCATCACATAGATGAATTTTGTGGATCTAGAGGGTTTATCTCCTTTAATTGTGATCTTTTCACCCTTTGGTGAATTTACTTGAAATGACTTTTGATCACATAAAATATTAGCTTTATTGGCTATTAACCAATCCATTCCTAATACAATATCAAATCCTGCCAGATTCATTGGGTAAAGATTTTCAATATACTTTTGGTTTAAAAATTCTATTCTTGCTCCTTGCAAGATTTCAGAAATCCTAATCGTTTCTCCATTTGCTGTCTCTACTAGACATTCTTGTGGTAGTTTAGTTAATGGTTGATTAAGGAATTTGCAAAATGAAGTATTAATAAAACTTTGGTTTGCACCAGAGTCAAATAATACTTTAGCAAAAACATCATTAACTAAAAACGTACCGGCTATCACATCGGGAATCATTTTGGCTTCATCTGCAGTCAGAACGAATGCTCTATCATTTTTAGTATTCTTGTTGTTCGCTGCTGGAGCTAGTTTCGGACAGTTTGGCTTGATATGACCTTTTTCTCCACAGTTGAAGCACAGTCCATTACTGGATTTTCTCCTGCAATCTTCTTCCTTGTGTCCTGGCATCTTGCAGAAATTGCAAAGAGTGGAGCATTTTCCCGAATGCTTTTTCTTGCAGACCTTGCAGAATGGTGCAGAGGTAGAACCTATATTCCTACGATTGTAATTCCCAGAACGGAATTCTTGGGTAAGCCTTTGGGTTAGGTTTCTCCTCTGGTCTTCTTCCCTGGTACGGATTAATTCATCTGTCAAGGTGTTGGCTAGTTCTACAGCTTCTTCTATAGTTTGAGGTCTAGCAGCCTTGACTACATGCCTAATCTCTCCAATTAATCCCCAGATATAACGGGAGATTAATACCGGTTCAGGTGATGCAAGGGTTGGTACTATTCTGGCATATTCAAAGAATGTGGTAGTATAACCCTTACTATCTACTCCGGTCATTCTTAAGTTCAGAAACTTATTTGCTATCTGTTCCTTTTCATTGGGAGGGCAGAATTTCCTTTCTACCATATTTTTAAATTCTTCCCATTCCATGTTGTATACCTTATCACTTCCTCTTGATTGGATGATAGTGTTCCACCATTCTAAGGCTGAGTTCTTAAATAGATTATAAGCAAACATTATCTTATCTTCTTCAGCACACTTGCTTATTTTTAAAACAGCCTCAGTCTTTTCTATCCAGCGTAGAGCTGCAATGGGTCCTTCATTGCCCGAGAATTCTATGGGTTTGCAGGACCAGAATTCTTTGTAAGAACAACCATAAGGCATGGTTCTTCTTCTTTTGGGAATGGGCGCTTGAAGTACAGGTCCATTGTTCACGCTGTGTTCTGGTTCAATTGGTCGCTTACTGCTATGTTTACTTTTATTATTCGCTTCTTGAACCGTTTGAATAATAAATGGCATTGCATCTATAATTCCTTGTGCTACTATGTGTTGGATAGCACTATTATCCACCTGGTTTCCATTGTTATTGATGCTTGGATTCTCATTAACCAAGTTAATGTTACTCTGGTTATCATTATTCAGATTTTCTTGATTTCCTTCGTCGGCCATCTGAATTTTAAACAGTTACCCCGTATTAATATCACAAAATAATACTTAATATAGTCAATCACATGACACGCAATTTAGCCAAAAGCGTCGATCATTGCGACTTACTCTATTCATATAGTATGCATCTATTACACACCAGTACTGAAATTAAAATTACAATACCACCTGAAATAAAAGTACACTCATAGTAGTAGGCATCCGTACACACACATTTTATTTTGTTATTATTATTACTATTACCGTCTCCACCATCACATTCATGGATATGGATTCATCCAGAAATCCATATTGCGCTCGTCATACTTCCAGACGAGTCGCTCTCCCACCTATCACATTCTTTCACTACTCTCTAAAATTTCCTCACCAAATGTCCTAAGTTCTTGTACATTGTCTGCACTCATTGGGGGTGCAGGTTCTAGGACTGGGTTCGGAATCTGGGGTGCGGGTTCCTGATATGGGGGTGTAGGTGCCTAGAATTGGTAAGGATTTTCCAAAATCTCCCTAATGAATACATCGTGGTAATAGGGATCTAAAGGATCCAAACCTGGGTAGGCTCCTATGTTTGGCATGGGCATGTCTTCATGTATCGGGTAACGTTGCACATAGTCCCTATTGTCGTCCCACCAGGGGTCGTAATTTGGGTCTAGGGGGTTTGGTGCTGGTACCCTAGGTATTTCTTCCGGATTGAAGTCATGCATTTCTACTTGATTTTCAGGGTTTTCTATCTCCATGGGTTGGTCAGGGATTGGTAGTTGTGGTTGGGGTGTTATTATTTGTTCCAGGTTAGGGTCAGCTGCAGTGGTTGCTAGGATGTGGATGTTGGCTATACCCCTATTTATCATATCCTGGGCATAGGCATCGGTTTCTCTTTTGGCTGCTGCTAGTACTATCTGGTCTTGTAACTTTTTCATACGCTTCCTACGCTCGTGTGCCCCTCGACTGAACCATCCTCTCTTTTTCTGAGGGAATGGCTCCTCGGACTGAGCCTTAAACACGAATATTCCTTCTTCCGTATCAGCAGAGTACCCTGAGAGGGCAGGCTGAGAAGAGGAGGTGCCTTCGCTTCTAGGCGAACCAGACAATTGAGGGTACGCGTCAGATGGTCCTTGGTCGCTCATACTCTAAACTAACAAATAGTCAAATAACACATAACAATAAAATACAATTATGCATGTATTCCCATGATTTATTTCCTAACAGATTAAATTTTGATGTCAGCAGAACACTTTTGTGGCTGAATCAGTGGCTTAGCTCTGATACCACCTTCTATCGCAACCCCCGATCCCAAATCCCAGGGAACGGACGGCCGCGAGCCAGTTTCGGTGGTATCGTGTATTGTCTAATTTGGCAGCGGAATTTTTCATCAGGACCGTAGTTAGGAAATATTTTATCAGAGTAAAATAACACATTTTCATAATATTAAACACATGGGATAAACCCAAGTTTGCAGTACACACGTTTTCATAGGAATAAATCCTATTTTATTTAATAAAAACATCTATTTTATTTTAGGTAACTTTATTGCCACTTTTCCAAGCCTTCAGTGCTGTCCAGCTGGCTTCTATTTGGCTTTCACAATTTGTTACCTGAAACGCGTTTTAAAAACATTTGTCAGTGGGAAATACTAGTGAGTGCATCCCAGTTTAATCAAGTTTAAATAAAAACCATTGTACAGTATTGAGGGCGATCTCGCAATTACATTTGTTTCCAAGTTATATCAATTAACATCCATGGTACTGTCAGACCCGACTTGTGGAAATGTTACTCCTTGACCAGGTGGTAACAAATTTTGTATACAAAACCCCAACATACACATGATAATTGTATTCTTACAAATACTCAATAACTGCTTAATATACATTTAATTGTATGAGGTTTTGTAAAAACAATTAACAAAAGGTTTACAAAAAGCGGATCAACTCACATTGCTGTCTTAGATTATCCTTTAGGGTTTCCTGGTGACAATCTATAATTTACACAAATGCACACGCGTTAGTATAATAACCCATTTTAACATTAGTAATACCCTCCCCGAGACGGCATTCCAACGACTACGTCGGGCAGAACCACGACAGCCGTTACGGAACCCTAGATCAATCGGGCAGCGTATCTAATACGTATCCAGGGGTTATAATACTTACAACGGAGCAGAACTTCGCTATTTAGGGGTTATAATACCCGTATATTATGCCTACACTTCATATTTGAGGGAAAGAAAATGTTTTTGAACGAATTCGACTAAAGACCCAAGGCCATCTACTTATAGGGCCTGACTTTCACTTTTACGCGGCCCGCGTAAATGTAGACAAGGGCCTACGCGGCCCGCGTCAACATCGGTCAACGCTATAGCTTGTCCGGATCAGCGACTAGACTCGCCACGATGATGACACGTGTCATCACCGGGCTGCGCCACATTGTTGATCTCTAGCGGCCCGCGGAAGACCCTTAAGAGGTTTACGCGGCCT
Organism: Helianthus tuberosus; assembly: GCA_030545235.1. Lineage (NCBI taxonomy): Eukaryota > Viridiplantae > Streptophyta > Magnoliopsida > Asterales > Asteraceae > Helianthus > Helianthus tuberosus. Next base: position 32,351,972 of record CM060383.1, on the reverse strand, counting down.
GCGACAAACCTAAAAACATTATTTTTAATTAATTTTTATAATATTTAAAGTATTCGGGGCCCGTTTTCGCGTATGGGGTGTATTTTTGGACATCTTGGGATATTTTAAAATATATTAGGGTGTCGGAAAATTTATGAGGGTGTCGGTTTTCTTTAGGGTTGTTATAGAAAACACACTAAGGCATAATGTCCAAGTTGAGTGTCTAAACAAGATGTAATTTCCTCGAATACCTACTTTCTAATACTCTATATTCCCGCTTCTGAATTTGCAACCAACCCTAGGAACTCACACACCTTCGTTTTCCCATTGTAGGGTAACTTGGGTGTCAATCCTCGAAACTAGTCAACTCACATTCGTGAAATTACTACGCAAACCGTGAGTATACTCGAATCCCCTTTTTACACTTTAATCACTTTTGAGGTGTAACGTGTATGATATAAATAAACTCATTTATTCACACAATTAAACTTATGCATTCACTCAATCCATCAAACATTCTATTTGTTATGCTTAGGTTATTCATGCTAAATACTCAATCATTCATACATGCAAACTATTTGTCATTAACTTTGCGCAAACCCACCTTAACAATTATAGCATTATAGGAGTAGCACACCGCCCGTTTGGAGAATTGTTAAGTTATTCAATCTTTACGGTCTCGCTCACTTCGGTGGCGAGGGATGCACAATATACAGTCTCGTTCACCTCGGTGACGAGGGATTCACATTATACAGTGGACACAAGGGGTTGACCTATAGTTATGCATGCTAGCTTCAACTTAGTATACCAAATACGATGTTGGATTTGAGACAATCTTTTATACGCATGCTATGTAAACAAACTTGTGTACTCGCCAACTTTATGTTGATTTTATTTTAGTACATGTTTCAGGAACGTATGATGACGCTTGAATTAACCTATTTAGGATGGACTTAGAAACACGCTTAAATTCTTATTTGTATTTCTTATGTTGTTTATGTTTTAGTTGCAAAATGTTGTCCTTTCCCATTTCAAGATAATGTAATCCTTTTAGTATGAAATGAAACTTGGTTTATTTAAATATTGTCACATTAGCACGTTATGAAGTCTCGAACAATTTCATTTTCATCTCACTCCGATGTTTCCGCCATCGATTGAGGTGTGACATGAGAGGGCTATGATAATAATCTTGATGACGAGGTAATCAATTCTAAATAAAAAACAAATTTACTTGAGGAGTGATTAAAAGATATGCCAATGGGGGGTCTTATTTAGAAGCACACAACAATTATGAGGATTTTGATACTGATGTTAAGATACCTGGGGAGAGTGAAGATGATGACATGCTTGGGAACAAGTACAAAGAAAAATGTTCTAGTTGTGGATGACGAAACTGACCGGAAGAAGTTTATTTGGGTTGTTGGAACAAGGTTCCAAGAAGGGATGCTTTTAAAGAGACAGTTAGAAAGTATTTTGCTGCAAATGGTAGGAATCTTTACATTCCTATAAGTGATAAATATAGAAAAGGGCGTGTAGGTATGTCAATTATGTGAAAGGGTTCTGTTTTGGTCAAAAATCTAATGAGGATAATGCAACCAAACTCTTAGTTACGGGGTATGATGCTTTAAATGTAGAACAATGATAAGGATCACTTCAAGGTAAATTGCACAAACGACACAAGGATTTATACGGGGAAAAAGCCCTTGATCAAGAGTTGATCTCCGACACAAAAAACCCCGGGTGATGGAAACTACCGATCACCAAGCTCAAATAAATCAATAAATGTTTACAACTTCGGATAGTAACGAGCTAGGTACAAGGATCACTATTGTGAGATGTGTAAAAGTGAGTGAAAACTAATAAGTGTTCGTCGAGAGCTTCAAGAATGCGATTGTATGAGAGTGTGTGTAGCTGAAAATGGCTAAGTCCCCTAATTCTAGCTCGTCACCCCTTTAAAAATAGAAGTTAGCTACAATAACAAACTATCCGACTTTTGTGCCAAGCTCCCACGTTCTCCACAACGTCCATTTCCAGTCAAACGTGTGCGAAATACCCGTGGAATATTCCATAGTAACGTTGCCAAGACCAAGTCAAGCTTGTTACTCCTGCGAAGTAATACAAAACACAAACAAACAATCGTCAGTATGAGGATCCTTAAAGTGATCCATGATCCTGATCCTGAAGCTCTTCTGAGGATCACTATCTGTCCCAGAAGTAAGGATCATTAATTAGGATAACGAATAAGGATCACTAATTGTTAGAAAATCCTCCCCTAACAATTGCCCCCAAAATATAAGGAGTGATATGTTAAATAAGCGAATTATATTTTCCTGATCTTATTCGCAACAAACTATCGTAAATATAGCCGTTATTGTAGAACTATCCGTTGCAACCATGACGTCACAGAAGTGACAACCCTGCACAATCATGATTATAAATAGGAGATAGAGATAGGATCGAATGCATTTAAAATTTCAGAGAGACTCCCTTTATAACTGCATTCCGAAGATAAACAGGTATTCTCTCTTCATCTTCTTCCTTCTCTTGCTCTATTTTCCGTTTCTTTTCACCATTCTATCAAAGATGTTGCTCCGGAATTCCCCAGCTAAGGATCACCCGAAAAACAGCCCACCGAAAAGCCAGGGGATCATCGAAGATTCCATAAAAGAACGCTGCTGTTTCAATGATGCACAGATTGATAGGATCCGCCACTGCTTCCCGGCGAACACCGAGTTCAGACCTTTTGATCCCAATGCCCTGAGTGATCATATTTCCGACAAGTGGGTTGCTTTTCCTGTCACTCCGTTCACCATAGGCTATACATATCCTTTTCCAGCCTTCACCCAATCTTTCTTTTCCCTAACCGGCATCTCTTATATCCAAGCCATGCCGATGATTTGGAGGGTTTTGTATACCCTTGAAAGGATCATCGAGCAGGAAGGGATAGACCTAGGAATGTCAGAGCTGGGAGAGCTGTATGATCTTACTACCTTTGGTTCTCATCGTTATTTGTTTAAACGTAAGCCTGGTGAGGAACACCCGATCTTCAAAGCCACCAAGAACGATGCTAATTGGAAGCGGCGTTTCTTTTTCGTCAAGAGAGATTCTATTGAGGATGGAAAGGATCTACCCAAGAAATGGGCTACCCATGGTAGGGTGGAGGATCCTGAGAAGGATCACCAGAAACTTTCTTTTGATGTAAGGATCACTTATATTTCTGCTTTCTTGTTATGCAGCTATCACCGTCTCACACCTCAGATTGTCTCCTGCTGCTAAAGAGAGACTCATCGCTTTCAAGAAACTTGATCCTGAAGCAAGAACTTTCAAGACAACAACCCAAGATTCTCAGGAGGTATCCTCAGGCTCTGTCACGATGTCAAGTAAGTATCTTTGTTTAAAATTTAAATAAATAGTGAAATATAAGTTAAGTGAAGATACTTATCTTGTTTTGGTTGTGTAGGTGCTGGAAAATCCACCAAGCCTGCTTCTCAATTCGACACGGCTGACCTTGATTCTGTTAGACCCAGGAAGAAAAGGTCCACTACCAGTCCTAGCATCTCCATTCCCAAGGCACCCACTAAAGGAAGGGGTGGTAAAAAGAGAAAGACCTCCGAGGCTGAGGATTTGCAGGGTCTGCCTCTGATCCGTCACCAATTCCTCGAGTACTTCAATGATGTAAGGATCACTGTATCTGCCTGTATATCCTGCTGGCATATCCTGCTGACATATCCTGCTGATTTGAGGATCACTTGGTCCTGACCTTATCTTTTATCCCTTTTGCAGAAATTCGCTGAGATTGAGGACTATGTGGGGAACGTCGAGGAGCAGGACAAGAAGATTGCTGACCTCCAACAGGTTGCAGTGCTTAAAGACCTCAAAATTGCTGATCTTCAGAAGGAACTCCAAGATGCCACGACTAAGACGGCTAAACTCCTGATTGACCTTGACTATGAAAAACATGATCTCATAGAAGGTGCAAAGGTCTCTGCTGCCATCATAATGTATCAGACAAAACTGAAGATGGCCCAGGAAGCTCAAGATCCTAACTTTGACAAAAGCAGCTGGGATGTTGAGGGCTGGAAAGCAAGGTTGGCTGATCTTGAAGATGATGAGGAGACTGAGGAAGTTTTGGCGATTGAGGCTGGAGGCAAGGGTGAAGGTGGTGAAGCAAGTGGAGCCGGAGGTGGTGATGCAGGGAAGGTTTAGCATGCATGATTGGGCGATGATGGAAACTTCTAGACATAGCCGGAGCCCAATTTTTTTTTAGTTTGATGGTTGTTTTGTTTGAACAATTTGATGGTTTGTACTGAACAATAGTTTTTAGGATTAAGGATCATGTATGATCCTTTGGACAATAGGCAGGATTGCAAATGGTGGAGGGATCCTCTGTTTGGGGGATGAAGCCATTGTGATCCTGCCGCCTTTATATTCCTGCACTACTTTTGAACTTATTATCATGGACACCCTTTACCTACCCCAGCGGACGGGCCACGTTTTGCTGGTAGATGCTCGGGGTAGGTAATTTTAACAACCTTTTAAGGGTTAGTCTTTTGTTAATAAATAAAATCTTAACCTTTTGTCGCTTATCTTGTGTTGTTATCCTTTTGTTTCTTTAATTCTCCTTTGTTTTGATGCACATTTATTGAATAAACAATTTTGAATAAGTCAGATTGAAAATATTTAGGACATGATCCACGATCAAATATCCTATAGTTAAAGAATCCCAAAAAGCAATATATTTTAAGGATCACAAGTCTAGTTGTCAAATTTTAAGGGTTATTCAAATAAATAATGAATAGAATTAAAAATAGTTAAGGATCATACCTGAGGATCCAAGTTAGGATCCTAACCATAATAAGGATAACTATAAGATAAACTTTAGAGAGAAGTAAGGATCAAGGATCCCTAGTTGCTTATCTTCAAGGACCTGAAATAGATCATAACTTGGGACTAAGCCAATATAAGATAAGAGTTAGCAACTGGGGATAAGCCCAAGGATAACTGGGGACAAGCCCAAGGATAACTGGGGACAAGCCCAAGGATAACTGGGGACAAGCCCAAGGATCGTATGTAAACTGGAGTATGGCCCTAACTGGCGACTATCCAAACTTAGTGACACGAAAATGTCAAAACCTTAGCTAACGTTAAAACGTTAGAAACCTTAGGAACGGATGTATGGTACGTCTACCATTATACATAGGATCCTAGGTATAGCCAGTACAATGGAATTATCAGCCCCTAAAGTGAGTACTGGTCCCACTGCCTTGAACTATACCAGGATCATCATGCGCTACAGGCGGAACTGGGGTCAAGCCCAAATAACTGGGGTTAAACCCAAAGGACGGATTGCTTCTGCAGATAACCAATACTTTGCTAAGGATTCCTGAACTTTCAAAACTTAAAATCACGTGAGAGATGGATAAAGGATACATGACCCTTATCCTTATATGAGAAAATAAAGAAATGAAATAGTTCAAGATTAGGATATTACCAAAGTAAGGATCACCGATACTTTAAGGATCCTTTAAGGATATCCCTAACGTAAGGATCATTTGTGCTATGAGGATTCTGCTCACATGAAATATTTCTTCAAGTGGACAGCATTCCAAGCTCTTGGTAGCAAATCACCTTCCATGGTTAGCAATCTATATGCCCCCTTTCCTGCTTCAGCTTCAATCAAATAAGGGTCTTCCCATTTTGGAGCCAATTTTCCATCAGCAGGATTGGTGGTATTCTGAAATGCTTTCCTTAATACCATATCTCCAACTTGAAACTTCCTGATCCTGACATTTTTGTTGTAAGCACCAGCCATTCTTTGTTGATAACTGGCCATCCTTATCCTAGCCATATCCCTGATTTCTTCAATAGTATCCAGGTCTTGAGCCAAGTTCTCATCATTTTCTTCAGGATCACGAGTACTTGTTCTAGCAGTTGGAACCACCATTTCTGTTGGGATCACTGATTCTGTCCCAAATACCAAAGAGAATGGCGTTTGACCAGTAGCATTCTTAGGGGTTGTCCTATCAGCCCAAAGCACATAAGGTAGTTCTTCTGCCCATTTCCCTTTCTTGGATCCAAGCTTCTTCTTCAAATTATTGATGATGATCTTGTTGGATGATTCTGCTTGACCATTAGCTTGTGGGTGGACTGGCGTTGATGTTATCATCTTAATCCCCCAACTGTCACAAAAGTTAGTGGTTCTGCCCCCAATAAATTGGGAACCATTATCACATATAATTTCAGAAGGAATTCCAAATCTAGTTATAATATTTCTTTTAATGAAGGATATAACTTCCTTTTCTCTGACTTGGGCAAAAGCTTCAGCCTCTATCCACTTGGAGAACTAATCAGTCATAGCAAGCATGAATACTTTTCCACCAGGTGCCTTAGGGAGCTTACCAACCATATCCATACCCCATCTCATAAATGGCCAAGAGGAGGATATAGGATGCAATAATTCAGCTGGTTGATGAAGGATATTGCTGTGTCTCTGACAAGGATCACATCTCTTAGCATACTCCACAGCATCTCTTTTCATGGTTGGCCAGTAGTATCCTGTCCTCAGGATCCTTGAGAATAATGCCCTGCCCCCAGTGTGGTTTCCACAATCTCCTTCATGGAAGTCTTTTAAAACTTCTTGGATTTCAGGATCCTTAATGCATCTCAAGTATGGTCCTGCAAGAGATCGTCTATACAACATATTATTTAAAATTGTGAATTGAGATACCTTAATTTTGAAAGCCCTAGGGTTTTCTCCTGTAGGAATCTCTCCATGTTGTAAGTATCTCATGATTGGTGAGATCCATGATTCTGATCCTGAATGGGATTGAGTATCCTCACTAGGGATAATTGCAGAATCATTTCCTATCTCCATAGCCACATGATCCTCGATAGCCGGGGTCAGGATATGGATAATAGGGATCTTGATATCCTCAGGGATCTTCAAAGATGATCCTAAGTTAGCCAATGCATCAGCTTCTGTATTTTCTTCCCTTGGTACCTGTGTCAAACTAAAGGAAACAAAAGCGAGTGCCAAATTTTTTACTATCTCTAAATATTTGGTTAGCTTTTCACCTTTAACAGCATAGGATCCATTAAAGTGGTTTGTAATTAACAATGAATCTACATGTACCTCAAGATACCTGATCCCCATATGCTTTGCAATTTGCAAACCCGCAATTAAGGCTTCATATTTAGCCTCATTGTTAGTGGTTTGGAACTCACAAGCTATAGAGTGGGGTATTATGTCCCCCTGTGGCGATTTTAGTAGTATTCCAAGCCCTGTGCCTTTGACATTTGAGGATCCATCAGTATAGAGTATCCAAGGATCCTTGGTCTCCTCTAGCTGCTGGACTTCTAACTCAGCTTCTTTTTGTAAATCACTACTGAAATCAGCCACAAAGTCAGCTAATGCTTGGGATTTGATGGCTGTCCTAGGCTCATATCTTATATCATATGCACTTAGCTTCACTGCCCACTTAGCCATCCTTCCTGACATCTCTGGTTTCCTGAGGACATTCTTAATTGGGAAATTAGTTTTAACAACAATAACATGAGTTTCAAAATAATGTCTCAACTTAGTGGATGCCATAATTAATGCAAGAATAAGCTTTTCAAGGTGTGAATACCTGGATTCGGCATCAAGTAAACTTTTACTTACATAATAGACAGGATGTTGTGTACCTTCGTGATCCTTAACAAGGACCGCACTTACTGCTTTTGAGGATACTGCAAGATATAAGGATAGCACATCGCCTTTTTCTGGTTTCATCAAGGCCGGGGCTGAGGATAGGTAATCTTTGAGAGCTCTTAAGGCATTTTCATGCTTCTCCGTCCACTCAAATTTCTTGTTCTTCCTTAGGATATCATAGAATTCTTTGCACTTCTCTGAGGATTTGGATATGAATCTGTTCAAAGCTGCTATCCTGCCTGTTAGCCTTTGAACATCCTTAGCATTGGCCGGAGATTTGATGTTCACTATAGCTTTGATTTGTTCTGGGCTAGCTTCAATGCCTCTCTTTGTCACCATATATCCTAAGAATTTACCTGCTTTAACACCAAAGTGACATTTTTAAGGATTAAGTTTCATGTTATATTTGTCAAGGATATCGAATGCTTCCTCCAAGTCCCTTAGGTGATCCTCAGCTTTTATGGATTTTACCACCATATCATCTATGTAAACCTCCATAGTTTATCCAATCTGATCCTTGAACATCATATTCACCAGCCTTTGATATGTTGCACCTGCATTTCTTAGTCCGAACGGCATAGCAATATAGCAATATATACCAGTTGGAGTCATGAATGCTGTATCCTCTTGATCGGATGGTTCCATTTGGATTTGTTGAAATCCAGATGAAGCATCCATAAAAGTTAACAGTTCATGACCCGCAGTTGCATCCACCATGGAGTCAATGTGGGGTAATGGGAAAGGATCCTTGGGACATGCCTTATTTAAATCGGTAAAATCGACACATACCCTCCACTTTCCGTTTTTCTTTTGAACAACAACCACATTGGCCAACCATCTTGGATACTTGACCTCTCTAATCATACCTGCCCGGAGCAATTTCTCTACCTCTTCTTGGATAATGGCATTTCTTTCCGGTGCAAACTTTCTTCTCCTTTGATGGATTGGTTTGAAGGACCTATCAATGCCAAGTTTGTGAGTGATTACATCTTTAGATATACCAGTCATGTCTTCGTGTTTCCATGCAAAGGTAGTCTTTCTCCTTTTGAGGAAGGATATAAGGTCTTCCTTCATATCGCCAAGGATCCCAGATCCGATATAGATTTTGGATTCAGGATCATCAGGATCCATGAGGACTTCTACCACATCCTGCTCTCTTGCCTCCAAGACATCCCTTGGAGGATACTTTGATTGCTATTGCTCCCTTGACTTCGAGGCTGGTTTCATCGATGAAGTATAGCAATTCTTAGCCTCCTGCTGATCACTATCAATCTTCACTATTCCCCAAGGACTAGGGAGCTTCACACATTGATGGTAGGTAGATGGGACTGCCTTCATATCGTGTATCCAGGGCCTGCCAAGGATAACATTACAACAAGATAAACAGTCAATAACACAAAATTTTTGATATGAGTGTAGGCCTTCGATGTATATTGGGAGTTTAATGTCCCCCAGGGTATTCTTAGTTTCGCCACTAAATCCCACGAGCACGGAGGATCTTGGTATGATATCTGATTCAGGGATACCCATCTTCTTTAGAACATCAAGCTGGATAATGTTCACTGAACTTCCTCCGTCTATAAGGATCCTGCGGATAAAATGGTTAGAAATGAAAAGAGTAATAACTAAATCATCGTGATGAGGATCCTGGATATCAACATGATCATCCTCATCAAAGGTTATGACTTTTCCTTCGGAGACACTTGATGTTCGAACGGGTCTTTCTCCATTATCCATTTTAGTTTCCTTTGCATGCCTTTTAGCTGCTGAGAAGGATGTGCCACAAATGTCTGATCCTCCAGAAATAAAGTTTATTACTTGTGCATCTGCTGGAGGGGCTGGAGCCTTCTCAGGGATCCTTTCAGGATCCTGAGTCCTTGACTTTTTTCTTCCCAACAATTCTTTTAGATGCCCCTTGCTCAACAAGTACCCAATTTCCTTTCTCAGTGCAATGCATTCTTCTGTGAGATGCCCAAAATCTTCATGGTATGCACACCACTTTGATTTATCCTTAGTTGCAGCTGGCCTATCATTTTTTCTGGGCCATCTAGCTTTATCACCTAGATTCTGCATCGCAAGGATTAGTTCATTGTTATCAACAGAAAAACAATATTCAGAAATTGGAGGATAATCCTCATCATCCTCTTCTTGATCAACAGCATGCACGTTCTGGTTATCAGATCTGTTGTAGGATCTGAACTTGTTGTTCCTGAATGAGGATCCTTGCTTATCTTGCTTTGAGGATCCTGCTAACCTCTCCTGGATCCTCTTGTCATCCTCTAGCCGAATGAACCTAAGTGCCCGGGTTCTTACCTCATCTAAGTTCCTGCATGGTGTCATAACAAGATCATCATAGAACGACGAATCCCTAAGCAATCCCATTTTAAAGGCCTCAACAGCCGTGGCTATATCCAAGTTGGGAATGTCTAAGGATTCTTTGCTGAATTTGATAATGTAATCCCTTAATGATTCATTATGACCCTGGGTTATCCTATATAGATCACTAGTTAATCGTTCAAATTTCCTACTGCATGAGAATTGGCTATTAAACAAATTAACTAGATTAGCAAATGAAGTAATAGAGTAAGGAGGAAGACTTAGCAGCCATTTGAGAGCTGATCCAGTAAGAGTGGATCCGAATCCTTTGCACAGACATGCTTCCTTTAACCTTTCTGGGATTGGATTGATCTCCATCATCTCCCTGTATTGTGCTATGTGTTCTTCAGGATCCGTCGAACCATCATACAGCTTCATAGTTGGAACATGGAACCTCTTGGGTATCTCAGCATCACAGATCGGTGGTGCAAAACGAGATATCCTGTGGCTCCCATCTGCAATCTCTGGGATAGGTTTAACCACTCCTGGAACACTTGATATCATATCCTTCAACTTTTGCAATTCTCTGGCCATGGCATGATTGATACCTGGATCCTGCATAAGGCCATGGTTAGTAGCATAGGAATTATTAAAAGTGTTACCTCCCATTGGATTCAAATTAGGAAGAATGGATGTTAATCCATGTTGTTGGGGCTCTGGAATGATCGAAGGACCAGTAGAAGCATTGGTCTGCATTGGAATAAAATCCCCCTGATGGATATCTGAACTTCCTGTTTGCAAACTCCTCAAGGATCCTGGCATCTGGAAGGATCCCTGAAACTGAGATGATCCTGGAACAAGGGAGGATCCTTGAACCTGGGATGATCCTGGAACAAAAGAGGATCCTTGAACCTGGGATGATCCTGGAACAAAAGAGGATCCTTGAACCTGGAATGATCCTGGAACAAAGGAGGATCCTTGAACCTGGGATGATCCTGGAACAAGGGAAAATCCTTGAATCTGCTGCGCTCCTGAGTAACCTCCTGAATTCATGAAGGATCCTATATACTGAGGATAGGATCCTGCTGGCTGAAAATAGGAACCCGATGCCTGAGTCACTGTTGTTGTTCCGTAGTGCACTCCTTTTGGTCCACCCACATATTGAACATCTGGAACCACTGATGGCTGAGAAGTAATCACCGGAGTATCAAAATTCAAAGATTTGGGCACCAGTGGGGAATGATCCTCTGTCGTTTTCTTTTGTTTCTTGAGATCTCCGATTTCTTTGAGAATTCTTTCATTGGTCTTATCCTGTTGCTGTATATGATCCTTCATCTGCAAAATCAAAGTAAACATGTCACTAGTAGTGGGAGTGTAAGAAGCAGAAGAAGTTGGAGGTTTGGAGAAAATTGGAGTTGGTTTCTTCTCGGCATTTTTCTGAGGTCCAGAAGGTGGTGGAGGCAAAGGTGGAATGCCCTGAGATGAATTGACCGCAGACATTGCAGTAGAGGTATTCTTCAATGATGAAGCCATGTATTTGTATGCAATGAACCGGAATGACCACCAACAGAAAAACTTCTTAGGAATGAAGCACCAATGGCCCCACGGTGGGCGCCAAACTGTTTTGGTCAAAAAATCTAATGAGGATAATGCAACCAAACTCTTAGTTACGGGGTATGATGCTTTAAATGTAGAACAATGATAAGGATCACTTCAAGGTAAATTGCACAAACGACACAATGATTTATACGGGGAAAAAGCCCTTGATCAAGAGTTGATCTCCGGCACAAAAAACCCCGGGTGATGGAAACTACCGATCACCAAGCTCAAATAAATCAATAAATGTTTACAACTTCGGATAGTAACGAGCTAGGTACAAGGATCACTATTGTGAGATGTGTAAAAGTGAGTGAAAACTAATAAGTGTTCGTCGAGAGCTTCAAGAATGCGATTGTATGAGAGTGTGTGTAGCTGAAAATGGCTAAGTCCCCTAATTCTAGCTCGTCACCCCTTTAAAAATAGAAGTTAGCTACAATAACAAACTATCCGACTTTTGTGCCAAGCTCCCACGTTCTCCACAACGTCCATTTCCAGTCAAACGTGTGCGAAATACCCGTGGAATATTCCATAGTAACGTTGCCAAGACCAAGTCAAGCTTGTTACTCCTGCGAAGTAATACAAAACACAAACAAACAATCGTCAGTATGAGGATCCTTAAAGTGATCCATGATCCTGATCCTGAAGCTCTTCTGAGGATCACTATCTGTCACAGAAGTAAGGATCATTAATTAGGATAACGAATAAGGATCACTAATTGTTAGAAAATCCTCCCCTAACAGGTTCCCTTTCCATCTATATTGTTCTTTTAATCAAAGAAAGGGTTGTTATATGGTTAAGGAAGCAAGAAACAAGCACAATTTCCAGAGGAACATGTCTAAAAACAGACAGTTAACTGGTCATTTTGTAGCTAATGAGTTCTTGCACTATTTAAAGCTAATCTACACTGGCCTACTAAAGAGATCCAACTAGCAGTTAAAGAGAATTATAAGGCACTGATGTCTAAATGCTTGGCTTATAAGGCCAAAAGTTGTGCACAGAACAAGCTTCATGGTTCAATGAAAGATCACTACACCAAACTTGGTTCATATTTGTCAGCTTCAAGGCGGCAAATCCAACTTCAACATTAATGCAGATCCTAGTTCAACATTTACAACTTTGTTACATACTTTTTGTGTGTTTTGAAAGAAAGGTTTCTTTGGTAGTTTGCAGGAAGGTTTTGTGTTTAGGTGGATGTTTCCTCAAAACATATCTTGGAGGTATGTTGTTGGGTACCATGGGAAGGGATGCTAATGACCAAATGTACCCCCTTAGCATGGGTAATAGTTAAAGGCGAGAACAATGACAACTGAGAACTATTTATGGAAGAGCTAAGAAAATGTTTAGAGGATATTATGGTAGAAATAATGACTAGGCACACTAAAATGCAGTCACAAATGGCTAAATAAGATGTGGTTGTGTGCCTAAGGATATAGTTGAAGCTTGACAAAGAGAAATACATGGCTTACAAATGTAAAGTTTATCCAACATCATTGATTATGTTCTAAGTAAGGGAGTTAGATGATGTTTCTGTGAATTTGAGTAAGAAAACGTACACTTGTAAAAAACGGGATTTAACAGGTATACCTTGTAAGCACGTATGTACGGTAGCTGGGTTTTCAAACAACAATGCAGAGGAATTTGCTGATGACTGTTAATAAAAGGAACAATACATGAAATATGGATTCACCATTCCTCTCTTGGCTAGTGAAAAATACTTTCCAAGTGTTTATGATCCTTTGGACCCACCTCCAATCAAGATTTTCCTGGTAGACTAAAGAGGAACATAAAGAAAGATCTACATGAAGATCATAAAAGATTAGGCAAACTGAATAAGCATGGAGCTAACATGAGTTGCAGTAACTATAAGGAAAAAGTCCAAGAGAAGTTGCACAAAAAGGGTCAAAGACCACTTGAAACTTGTGCTAAGAAGTCAAGGGGAAGGGTAAAGAAGGCAAGAATTTAAGCTACTCAAGAACCCCATCAGGCAAATTAATACCCAACAAGCTTGTCAACTCACCCAGGAGGCTAGTCATCAAACCAAGAAGTCAATGGGTAGGGCAAACTCACAGAGGAAGGTTAAAGGGAAGGCTACTGATGCATGAACATTTTATGCTTGTTTTAGTTTAAAAATTTTAGTTTGTTTTGGTTTAAGCATGTTAGTAAAGCTATGCTAAGTTCATGTATTTTGGTTAACTAAAGTATGTTGCAGTTTAAGTTGGTTTAAGTATGTTTTTTTTTATTATCCTTACGTAATGGTCAAGGAGACTTATGCATTTTGGTACCTTTAATTCAACAATGAATGTATAGTTTATGTCACTAAATGATGATTATGTTGCAACATACAGTGGTGTAACAGATTTGGTTATCACATTTTATGTATGAATAGTGTGTTCATCATTTTTGAAGAATTTGGTACATTTTATACTGGAATGGTTATCACAATTTATGTAGTAAAATAGGCACATTTTTTCAGGGTTTGTAAGTGTAACAATCCTCAAATAAACCGACACCCTTATAAATATTTCCTACACCCTAGTATATTTTAAAATATCCCAATATGTCTTTAAATACACCCCGTATGTGAAAACCGAGCCCGAAATACGTTATAACATTTAAAATAAATAAAAAACTAGAAAAATTAAGTTGAGGCGGGCCGCGTAAACCCCACCCCAACTCTCACGCGGGCCGCGTGAACTTAAAAACCAGCGCAACCCTGGGCCGTCACGTGGCCCAACACTTGGCGGGCCTACCTGATGACCCGGATAAGCTAGTCCGCTGACCAGCTTTGACGTGGGCCGCGTAGACCCTCATCTACTTTTACGCGGGCCGCGAGAAACCCAGAATTAGACACTATATATATAGAACGCATCGGCTTTCAACACAAATCATTCATTTTCTTTTCTGTATCTCGAATTCTCTCAACAGTAGGCATAATTTCCAAGTATTATACCCCCTTATTAGTGAGGTTCTGCCCCGTTGTAAGTATTATAACCCCAGTTTCATATTAGATACGCTGCCCGATTGATTTAGGGTTCCGTAACAACTGTCGTGGTTCTGCCCGACGTAGTTGTTGGAATACCGTCTCGGGGAGGGTATCATTAATATAATCAAATGGTTATTATACTAACCTATGTACATTTGTGAAAATTATAGATTAATCCCAGGAAACCCTTACGCGAAGTCGAAGTTAGCAATGTGAGTTTATCCGATTTTTTGTTAAACTTTTTGTAATATTCTACAAAACCTTAAATGTTTGCAATGTGATTAAGCGGTGATTGAGTCTTTGTAGTTCTTCAATTACTGCCGGTATGTTGGGGTTTTGTGTACAAAATGTGGAACACGTTACCATTGGACGACGAGTTAGCCAATGTGTAATAAGACCCACAAGTCAGGATTGACAGTACTAAATGAGTAATTGTGTAGAAATAAACAATGTGATCGCTCTCAATACTATATTAATTGATAAAATATTTCTTGATTAAATTGGGATTCACTCACCAGTATTCCCCACTGACAAATGTTTTTAAAACACGTTTCAGGTAACACAATGTGACATCCAATTAGTAAAAAGCCAGCTGGAGAGCACTGACGGCTTGGGAAAAATGTGGCTATAAAAGTTACCTAAAAGACGATGTTTTAAATTCAATAAAATAGGGTTTATCCCTATAAACATGTTGTAATAAGAAACTTGGGTTTTACCCATGTGATTATTAATATCAAATATGGTGGTTTTACTCTGATAAACATTTCCTAACTACGGTCCTGATGTAATTTCCGCTGCCAAATTAACAAACTGATACCACCAGAATTATGAGTTCGCGTCCGCCCGTTCCCGGGACACATAAGGGATCGGGGGTTGCGACAGAAGGTGGTATCAGAGCCTAGCCACTGGTCTAAGCCAAAGAAGTGTTCTGCTGACACTTAAATTTTAATTTTTGTGTTAGGAAATAATTTATGTGATTATGTGTTTTGTGTTATTTGACTATTTGTTAGTTTACAGTATGAGTAATCAAGGACCCTCAGACATGTGTCGTCAATTATCTGATTCACCTAGGAGTGAAGGTACCTCTTCACAGCCTACCCTCTCTGGGTATTCTGCTGATCAGGAAGAAGGGATGTTTGCCTTTAAAGCTCAGTCGGAAGAGCCATTCCCTTATAAAAAAAGATAGGATGGTTCAGTAAGGAAGCATTTGCACGTAGGAAAAGAATGCGAAAGTTACAACAACAAAGAGTTCTAGCAGCTGCTAAGAGAAAGTCAGATGCCCATACACAGGATATGCTTAATAGAAGCCTAGCCAATTTCCATATCCTAGCTACAACTGCTGCTGACCCAAGTCTGGAACAACTAGTAGCCCCACAACCCTTACCTTTGATTCCCACTCAACCAATAGAAGTAGAAATGCATAATTTTAACCCTGAGGAGATACCTAGGATACCAGCCCCTAATCCTTTAGATCCAAATTATGATCCCTGGTTTGATGATCTTCGGGATTATGTGCCACGCTGTCACTTAAACGAAGAAACCTTGCCGAACTTAGCAGCATATCCAGGTTTGGACCCTCTAGATCCCTATTATGACAACAGTGAATACATTAGGGAGATTTTGGAGAATCCATACCCTTAGGAGAATCCAGTACCTCAGTACCTAGAGCCAATACCAGTACCTGCACCCCCAATGAGTGCAGAGAATTTGCAAGAACTCCGAAATTTTGGAGAAGAAATTATAGAAAGTAGTGAGAGGATGAGGTATGTAGGAGAGCAACTCGTATGGAAATACGATGAGCGTCAGATGGATTTCGGGGGAAATCCATAACCGTGAAAGTGAAGGTAAAGTTGGTAACAATAATAAATAAAATATGTGTAATAATAATAAATCTATCGTAGTATAGACCACTTTGTGGTTAACGAGGCATAGTAGTATTGTAATTTTTAATTTCTGTTTTAGTGTGTATTTGACGCATACTATATCGAAAAGAGTAAAGTCGCAATGCACGACGTTTTTGACCAATATGTGTATTATGTGGATTGTTAATTAAACTATTTAATTATTCTATTAATGATTGGTAAATGTTTAAAATTCAGATGGCCGATGAAGGAAATCAAGGAAATCTGAATAATGATAACCAGAGTAACATTAACGTGGTTAATGATAATCCGAGCATCAATAACAATGGAAACCAAATGGATAATAGTGCCGTTCAACATATAGTGGCACAAGGAATCATAGATGCAATGCCATTTATTATTCAAACGATTCAGAAGCGAATAATAAAAGTAAGCATAGCAGTAAGCGACCAATCGAACCAGAAAACAGCGTAAATAATGGACCCATACTTCAAGTGCCCATTCCCAAAAGGAGAAGAACCTTGTCTTACGGTTGTTCTTATAAAGAATTCTGGTCTTGTAAACCAATGGAATTCTCGGGCAATGAAGGGGCCATTGCAACCCTACACTGGATAGAGAAAACTGAGGCAGTCTTAAGAATAAGCAAGTGTGCTGAAGAAGATAAGATAATGTTTGCTTCTAATCTATTTAAGAATTCAGCACTAGAATGGTGGAACACTATCCTCCAATCAAGAGAAAGTGATAGAACTTACAATATGGAATGGAAGGAATTTAAAGACAAGGTAGAAAGGAAATTCTGCCCACCCAATGAAAAGGAACAGATAGCAAACAAATTCCTAAACCTTAGGATGATTGGTGTGGATAGTAAGGGATACACTAAATTATTCTTTGAATATGCTAGAATAGTGCCAACCCTTGCTTCACCTGAACCGGTGTTAATCTCCCGTTATATCTGGGGATTAATTGGAGAAATAAGGCATGTAGTCAAGGCAGCTAGACCTCAAACCATAGAAGAAGCTGTAGAACTAGCAAATACCTTGACAGATGAATTAGTCCGTACCCGAGAAGAGGATCAAAGGAGGAACCTAACCCAGAAGCTCACACAAGAATTTCGTTCTGGAAATTTTAATCGTGGGAAAAATATAGGTTCTACCTCTACACCTTACTGTAAGAATTGCAAAACAAAGCATTCAGGAAGATGCTCCATATACTGTAACTTTTGCAAAATATCGGGACACAAGGAAGAAGATTGCAGGAAGAAAGCTAATAACAGGATATGTTACAACTGTGGAGAACAAGGTCATATCAAGCCTAACTGCCCAAAATTAGCCCTGGCTACAAACAACAAGAATACCAAAAACGCTAGAGCATTTGTTCTAACGGCAGAAGAAGCAAAGATAATCCCGGATGTGATCACTGGTACGTTTTTAGTTAATGATATCTTTGCTAAAGTATTATTTGACTCTGGTGCAAACCAAAGTTTTTATTAATACTTCATTTTGCAAATTTCTTAATCAATCATTAACTAAACTTCCACAAGTATGTCTAGTAGAGACAGCAAATGGGGAAACCATTAAGATTTCTGAAATCTTGCAGGGAGCAAGAATAAAAATTTTAAATCAGAAATTTATTGCAAATCTTTACCCCATGAATCTGGCAGGATTCGATGTCGTTCTAGGAATTGATTGGTTAATAGCCAATAAAGCCAATATTTTATGTGATCAAAAGTCGATACAAGTAAATTCACCAAAAGGTGAAAAGATCACAATTAAAGGATATAAAACTTCCAAATCTACTAAATTCATCTCTGTAATGAAAACGGCAAGTTACATAAGAAAAGGATCATTAGCGTATTTGATTTCTATAATCACTAACACTAAAGGAAAGGATTTGAAGGATATTCCAGTAGTATCCCAGTTTTCAGATGTATTTCCAGAAGAATTGCCAGGGCAACCTCCAGATAGAGAAGTTGAATTCAGAATCCATTTAATACCAGGAACAGCACCGATTGCCAAAGCACCTTACCGTTTGGCACCTGCCGAAATGCAAGAATTGAAGAAACAATTAGACGAATTGTCAGAGAAAGGATTTATAAAGCCAAGTTCGTCGCCATGGGGAGCACCGATTTTATTTGTTAAAAAGAAGGACGGATCAATGCGTATGTGCATTGACTACCGTGAATTAAACAATGTCACAATTAAGAACCGGTACCTATTACCAAGAATCGATGATCTGTTCGATCAATTGCAAGGAGCTCGATTTTTCTCTAAAATTGATTTAAGGTCAGGATATCATCAATTAAAGGTATAGGAAGAGGACATTCCTAAGACCGCATTTAGAACAAGGTATGGCCATTATGAATTTACTGTCATGCCATTTGGTTTAACCAATGCCCCAGCTGCATTTATGGACATGATGAACCGAATATGTAAGCCATATTTGGATAAATTCATAATTGTCTTCATAGATGATATTCTCATTTATTCTAAAAATAAGGAAGATCATGCAAAGCATTTGCACGCACTTTTAAGTCTATTAAGTCTATTAAGAAAGGAAAAGCTTTATGCTAAATTTTCAAACTGCGAGTTTTGGCTAGAACAGGTACAATTTCTTGGACACTTAGTGAATCATGAAGTAATTCATGTGGATCCCACAAAGATTGAGGCAATTACCAAATGGAAAACCCCTGAATCACCAACCGAGGTTAGAAGTTTCTTAGGATTGGCCGGTTATTATAGAAGATTTATTCGAGATTTTTCTAGAATAGTCATTCCCTTAACTAAGCTAACCTGTAAATTTGTTAAGTTTGAATGGGGATTAAAACAAGAAGAAGCATTTAGAATTCTTAAGCATAAATTAACCCATACACCCATATTAGCGTTACCAGAAGGAACTGAAGACTTTGTAGTCTATTGTGACGCTTCTAAATTAGGTTATGGATGTGTATTGATGCAACGCCAAAAGGTTATAGCTTATGCATCTAGACAACTTAAGAATCATGAAGAGAATTATTCAACCCATGACTTGGAATTAGGAGCTATAATTTTTGCTCTTAAGATTTGGAGACATTACCTTTACGGTAGTAAGTTTACCATATTCACTTATCATAATAGTTTAAGGTATGTTTTCAAGCAAAAGGAGTTGAATATGAGACAAAGACGCTGGATGGAGATGCCTAGTGATTATGATTGTGATATCCAGTATCATGAAGGAAAGGCAAATGTAGTGGCAGATGCTTTAAGCCGAAAGTATCATGAAAAGCCAAAAAGGGTACGTTCTCTTAAATTAAATCTTCAAGTAGATTTAAATGATCAGATAAGAGAAGCACAAGAATCAGTAATCAAGGATGATACTGAAAAACTAAAAGGTATGATTAAGGAATTAGAACAAGGAACAGATGGAATTTGGAGATTCCATAAAAAGAGAATGTGGATACCTAAATTAGGAAACCTACGTCATCATATATTAGAAGAAGCCCATAAGTCTAAATATACGATGCATCCAGGAAGTGATAAAATGTACCAGGATTTAAGGAAAAATTTCTGGTGGATAGGAATGAAAAAGGACATAGCAGCCTATGTTTCTAAATGTTTAACTTGTTCACAAGTTAAAGCTGAACACCAGAAACCCTCAGGTTTGTTACAACAGCTAGAAATGCCAGTGTGGAAATGGGAATTAAAAACAATGGATTTTGTTACTAAATTACCCAAAACAAAGAAAGGAAATGATACAATCTGGGTGATTGTAGATAGGCTAACCAAGTCAGCTCATTTTCTACCAATGAAAGAAACTTTCAGTATGGAACAGCTAGCCAAATTGTATGTAAATGAAATTGTTTCATTACATGGAATTCCTTTATCAATTATTTCTTATAGGGATAGCCGCTTTACCTCTCATTTTTTGGTTAAGTTTCCAAAAAGCAATGGGAACCAAGTTAAATCTGAGCACAACTTATCATCCTCAAACAGACGGATAAAGCGAAAGAATAATTCAGACAATGGAGGACATGCTTAGAGCTTGTGTAATTGATTTCGGAGGTAACTGGGACGATCACTTACCTTTGATAGAATTTTCTTATAATAATAGCTATCACACAAGTATCAATGTTGCACCATTTGAAGCACTTTATGGACGTAAGTGCCGAACCCCAGTCTGTTGGGCAGAAATTGGGGAAAAGCAACTATCTGGACCTGAGATAGTGCAAGAAACAACCGACAAGATCATTCAAGTCAAGGAACGACTGAAAGCAGCACGTGATCGACAGAAGAGCTATGCTGATAACCGACGTAAACCCTTGGAATTTCAAGTGGGAGATAAAGTATTGTTGAAAGTCTCTCCTTGGAAAGGAGTAGTAAGATTCATCAAAAGAGGAAAGCTAAGTCCCAGGTATATTGGACCTTTTGAGATTATTAGAAGAATAGGACCTGTAGCCTATCAATTACAACTGCCAGAGGAAATGGCAGGAATACATGATGTATTTCATGTATCAAATCTCAAGAAATGCTTAGCCAATGAATCGCTGATGGTACCTCTTGAGGATATAGAGGTAAATGAACAACTCAAATTTGTAGAGAGACCTCTACAGATTGAAGATAGAAAAGTCAAGAATCTCAAGCACAAGAGACTAGTTCTGGTCAAAGTAAAGTGGGACTCCAAAAGAGGACCTGAGTACACATGGGAGCTTGAATCAGAAATGCAAAGGAAATATCCACACTTGTTCCAGTAGATCTCGAGGACGAGCTCTAAAACAAGGTGGGGAGGATGTAACAATCCTCAAATAAACCGACACCCTTATAAATATTTCCGACACCCTGGTATATTTTAAAATATCCCAATATGTCTTTAAATACACCCCGTATGTGAAAACCGAGCCCGAAATACGTTATAACATTTAAAATAAATAAAAAAACTAGAAAAATTAAGTTGAGGCGGGTCGCGTAAACCCCACCCCAACTCTCACGCGGGCCGCGTGAACTTAAAAACCAGCGTAACCTTGGGCCGCCACGTGGCCCAACACTTGGCGGGCCTACCTGATGGCCCGGATAAGCTAGTCCGCTGACCAGCTTTGACGCGGGCCGCGTAGACCCTCGTCTACTTTTACGCGGGCCGCGAGAAACCCAGAATCAGGCACTATATATAGAACGCATCGGCTTTCAACACAAATCGTTCATTTTCTTTTCTGTATCTCAAATTCTCTCAATAGTAGGCATAATTTCCAAGTATTATACCCCCTTATTAGCGAGGTTCTACCCCGTTGTAAGTATTATAACCCCAGTTTCGTATTAGATACGCTGCCCGATTGATTTAGGGTTCCGTAACAACTGTCGTGGTTCTGCCCGACGTAGTTGTTGGAATACCGTCTCGGGGAGGGTATCATTAATATAATCAAAGGGTTATTATACTAACCTATGTACATTTGTGAAAATTATAGATTAATCCCAGGAAACCCTTACGCGAAGTCTAAGATAGCAATGTGAGTTTATCCGATTTTTTGTTAAACTTTTTGTAATATTCTACAAAACCTTAAATGTTTACAATGTGATTAAGCGGTGATTGAGTCTTTGTAGTTCTTCAATTACTGCCGGTATGTTGGGGTTTTGTATACAAAATGTGGAACACGTTACCATTGGACGACGAGTTAGCCAATGTGTAATACGACCCACAAGTCAGGATTGACAGTATTGAATGAGTAATTGTGTAGAAATAAACAATGTGATCGCTCTCAATACTGTATTAATTGATAAAATATGTCTTGATTAAATTGGGATTCACTCACCAGTATTTCCCACTGACAAATGTTTTTAAAACGCGTTTCAGGTAACACAATATGACAGCCAATTAGTAAAAAGCCAGCTGGAGAGCACTAACGGCTTGGGAAAATGTGGCTATAAAAGTTACCTAAAAGACGATGTTTTAAATTCAATAAAATAGGGTTTATCCCTATAAACATGTTGTAATAAGAAACTTGGGTTTTACCCATGTGATTATTAATATCAAATATGGTGGTTTTACTCTAATAAACATTTCCTAACTACGGTCCTGATGTAATTTCCGCTGCCAAATTAACAAACTGATACCACCAGAATTCTGAGTTCGCGTCCGCCCGTTCCCGGGACAGATAAGAGATCAGGGGTTGCGACAGTATGGATGGCAATCAAACTCAAACCCGATGGGTAAACTCGAAATCCGACACCTTTGGGATTGCCTCGGGGTCAGGTAATCGGGTAGGGTACCGGGTTTGGGATTTGGTGACATACCCGTTTACTCGACCCGATTACCCAATAAGGTGTACACATTTACCCGATTGTATAACAGATATAGTTTGTTTGGTTTTTTAAATATATATTTTTATATACAGCATTTCAGTTATTGGAATACACTATTTTTGTTATCTTTACATTTGAGTAGTTTTTTAAATACATTTTGGTAAATAATTTATATACATTGTAGTTATTTGATATATTTTATATTGATAATACTCATTGTAACTGATTAACAGTTACCCGCTAGATACCCGACGAGTAACTTTTTTAAATTAACGAGTTTACCCGAAACTTGCGGGTATACCCGATACCCTATGGATAATTACATGATAAAAACCTGATAGGTTTTGGAGGGTTTGGGACTAGCTTATTTAATTGGGTTGGGGGTTGGGATTATTTAAACATTTCCCAAACCCGTCCCATTGCCATCCCTAATGGTTTGTGCAGATTTGGTTATCACAGTTTATGCAGATTTTGTTGTTCAAAAGTCAATGGTTTGTTGCAGATTTGGTTATCATAGTTTATCCAGTAAATTAGACATATTTTTCAATGGTTTGTGAAGATTTGGTTATCACGGTTTATGCAGGAATGGTTATCATAGTTTCTGTAGTAAATTAGGCACATTTTTCAATAGTTTGTGCATCATTTCTACAAAATTTGAGTCAATCAGTTGTGAAGAAAATCTGTAAAAATGGTTACAAATATTTTGGTCACATTAACCATTGTGCTTGCTATAAGCATTAACATTAACAACAAAACAGTTGATTCACATTAAACAAAACAGATTAACATTAAGAAATCATAGGTTTAGAACCACATATTATCTCTCAAATAAGTAAAATCCACCATATTACCATGATAACAATTACTAAAACTAAAACATATTGTTTATTCCTGTTGGACTTTCTCATTGATGGCTGCTCTTTCAACTTTTTGTTCACCTCTTACAAGAATTTGTTCTATAATTCCAAATTTTCAATTTTCAAATTTTGATATCTAGTTGGACTTTTTCCCACAGTCGTGTATTTGCAATTACCTTGTTCTTTTAGCACCCTGTCAACATCTTATTTCCTCATAAAGAACTTGCAGTCCATTCTCTACTTGCAATAAGAATGGAACGAAACAGATTTGAAATGGACATCTAAGTAGGAGAATTAAAGGGGAAACTTACCGGCCATAGAGAGCATCCATAAAATTCCTACTCAGTTCGAGAAATTCTATGACCAACAACTCGAAGGATTGCAAGCTTATCGTAATTGCAGTACATATTTCCATCCAAATCCAGTTTAAATATTTTAATGTTCTTGTTTGCGCTACATGTAAAAGACGTGGATGAACTCATATAAGTGATTGTGTGATTTTAGGGTTTCAATTTTTTTAAAATATGAAGGATTGTACATATTTAAGTAAAAGCTGAAACGTATTTTCCACATATGAATTTAATATCGAGTCTTTTAAAAACACCCGTGTTACAATTCACATACATATCAACCATTCGAGTTATTGGTTCCTCACATGAAGCTTTTATACTTTTATTACTGAGTAAATTACTTTTTGAGTCCTTTTGTTTTAGTGGTTTTAACAACTTGAGCCCAAAATCAAAAAGTTTAACGCCCCAAGTTCTGACTGGTCATTTTATAACGTTTTGAGTCCGTGTGTTTTAGTGGTTTTAACCACTTTAGTTTAAAATCAAAAGTACAAGTGTTAAAAAGTTGGACTCAAAATGTTATAAAATGAGTGGTTATAGACTCAAGACATTAAACTTTTTGATTTTGTACTCAAATGCTTAAAATCACTAAAACACATAAACTCAAATAGTAATTTACTCTTTATTACTCCTAAGTAATTTATGGTTTATATTAATAATACTTTATTTAGTTATCTAACACGTACATTATTGGATCTAAGAAAGCTAGGAATTAATAGTAAATATTGACATTAATTAATAGTTAATATTGACATAATGTTTACCATTTAGTTAATTTATTTAATATATATAATTTGAATTTGAAAGTGAAAGTGAATACGAATAGTATTTTGATTTTTATAATAATATATATAATTTCTTTTTCATGAATAGAAATATGATTTTTATAATAATATATAATATATTTTTTTTTCATATTTTTATCATTTCAATATTATAATAGATTATTATTATATTTACTTTTAACCTTAAATATATTTCTTTAATTTTAACTTTTAATGATTTTTTTATATATAAAATTAAAAAGTGAGTATGAATAGTGTTTTGATTTTTATAATAATATATATAATTTCATTTTCATGAATAGTAATTTGATTTTTAAAATAATATATAACTAGTATTTTGCCCGCCGCGCGTTGCGGCGGCGAGCGACGGGTGGAAAAATATAGTAAGACAAAACACAATTCGTAAAACGCAGTGCGTAAAAGACAATTACAAAAAAAGTGTAAAATACAAAGGTAGTTATGAAGTGTAAAACACAATGGCTAAGACATTTCGTAAAACACAATGCATTGGCATTTGGAAAAATAGGAGTTGTAGTCTAGGGATTACGATAACAATTTTTTTTAAAGTTGGGCGGGTTTAAAAATGGAGTAATATGGCAAGGGGTAAAAAACCAAAGTCTAAAAAAGACAGTGTAAAAGTATAGTGGTGGTGGCGAAAATGTGTAAAAGATGAGGGGGTGTTGGTGGAAATATAAAAGAAGAGGGTTGGTGGCGTAACTGTGTAAAAGCTAAGGGGGTGATGGTGGAAAACCAAAGTAGAAGGTTGGTGCTGACAAAGTTTGAAAGATGAGGTTGTGGTTTTAGAAATTCAAAGTAGAAGGTTTAGTGACTAAATTTGCCATTTTATGAAACTTTAAAGGTACAAAAATCAAAGGGCAAATATTGTAATATCGTTAAAGTATAGTGGCTGAAAGGCAAAGCCGGTGAAAAATCCACCGACTTTGTCTTTTAAAATTGTATACAATATAGTTTCTTTTTTTTCAATTTTTTATCGTTTTAATATTATAATAGATTAGTATTATATTTACTTTTAACCTTAAAAATATATTTCTTTAATTTTCATTTTTGTCGTTTTAATATTATAATAGATTAGTATTATATTTACTTTTAACCTTAAATATATATTTCTTTAATTTTAACTTTTAATGATTTTCTTTTTTTTAATATTACTAATACTGTCTGAAAAACATCCATACTGGTACCATATAACATCGGTATAATTTTTTATTATCAACGTCATAATGTGCCTATTTAATATTTTAAATATATATATATATATATATAATTATTATTATATATGATTATTATTATTCTATATAACTAGAAGTAACTTTATTTTTATAATAATATATAATTTTTTTCTTTATATTTTATTTTTTAATACTACACTAGATTATATTATACGTATTATTATTTACATTTAGTTGTACCGCTATTGTGCCAAAATAAACCGAAATCGATCGAATAGTATATGTATCGGTACCGGCATATTTATATTGTTTTTGTTTTCGATAAACTAACAGTGTATCGCTACTATACCATACCGTACAACATCACTACCTGTATTCATTTGTATGGTTTATGTTTGGTGATGAATTTTGTGCCGCAACTGTAGTCAACCGAACTGAATTCGAAAGAACAACAACGGTATGGTACCGATACTTATTTTTATTGTTTTTACTTTTGATAAACTGACGTATCCTACCGACCAACATTGTTACATGTACCTGTATTCATTTTTATGATTTCTAGTTTCGATAGTTTTCATTTATACAACTCTGTCTGTGATGATATACGAATATCATTACCAGTACTGTGATGATCAAAACTGAGCGATACCATTTGGACAACATCGTTGTTGGTACCGGTGTTCGTTTTTTCCGTTTTCAATTGATGTAAAACATGTGTTGTTTTCTTTACAGAGTGCATGTATCGTAACAGTACTATAACAAACATAAGCAATACCGATCGAATGTCCGCGATAACGTACTGCCGCAATGCACGAGGAAACAACCTTAGTTAAGTTATGATTTTTTTTTTTTTTTTTTTTTTTTGAAATTCACATTCCATTCCAAGAAATAACCGAACAACCTTTCCGAAATTTGAGATTTTATCTCATCACTTTCCTTCAAATAGAACCCTTAATAACAATTGGCATTTTTTATGTTTTACTATAAATAAATAAATTAGATGTTAAAGTGCTAATGAAACATTAATTTTTAATACTGTAAAATTAAACTGTCTGCACTATAATTATTCCGTAATTAATTTAATTTTCACTAAAATAGAGGAATCTAAACTAAAATAACCGACGAAACTAACAACCTATAGGACAATGAGGTTGTATGGTTTGTTTCAGAACAATCACATGGTTGTTTTTAGTTTCATCTATTATTTTCATCATTTTAATCGCAATTTTTTTAATTTAAATTTAATACACATGTACTACTTTTTTATTTAAATTAAATATACATGTTCATATATTCATAATACAAAAATTCTGCCTTTTTCACATCAATATTTTACCTTTATCTGAATTTAAGTAATTCTTTTAAACATGTGTACGTTGAAATGTTAATTTTAAATAGGAAATTATATAAAAGAAATGACTTCAAAATGTATAAATGTTTGTTCAAGTAGAGAAAAATAAAAACATAATTTAAAAAATAGTAAATGTGGTTGGGAAAGTAGGAATGCAACATTAATGTCGGAGTGACAACTGGCATAACATGTTGCCCACATCATCTTAACGTGAACACAACTCTATGTCGCCCTTGGCTAGATAACTTTCACTTGATCTCCTTTCTTATTTTCCTTTTTTAATTCAACGAAATTAATAAACAAAACGTTATTATTATTCTTAAAAAATCATTTTATTTTTGTCTTAGCATACAAATACTATTTCAATATATAGCCACATTTAAAACCCGTATTTTTGATATTACATCTAGATTACTTTGTTTTAGATTTTCCAATGACCTATAATATGTTCATATTTACTTAAAAATATTTATGACATTTAAACTTACGAAATAGTAAATGGTTCATGTGCTAGAAATGAGTCTTACGAACATGATGGTCGAAACAGCCAACTGAACCAGTATCAACGAGTTCTACTGTCCGAACTAACACTTGTTAGGATAGTGCTCATTTACTATATGTGTATATATCGGCTTGAACAAATGTCGATCTGAAGTTCTGAACTAGAGAGAAAACACATTATAACATGCATGAAGTATGACCATATCATTCATACCGTATAAAAGGATACAATGGGCTCAGTATACCACTCCTAGAATATATTCCCTTAATTACAACTGACAAATGGCACACGTATTTGTTATAGTACCCGTCATTAATGTTTTAACTAAGCCCATACGAGGGTCTGGTAAATGCCATTGAACACCCTTATATATAACACCAACTCTCATTTATTATTGATGCTTTACTAACTAAAAACACTATATAATCATCATTCACTAACTCTTATTCAAGCATTGTCGAGCCACAACGGATCCTGATTATAGAATGGGTTTTGGATGAGCTAGCAATACTCTGAATGGTATAATGAGTTATGTATGAACTATCATAGCTCAATGATGGAATGCGTTTGGAATGATGTTTAACATGTTTAAGTGATTAACCTTATGAGTTTTTGTGTATTTAAATGTGTGAAATCGAATAACTACGAGAAGTTGATGTTTTGTAGATTAAACAGGAAGATTGGACTTGTTTTGGGGAAAACAAATGGAGTGGAAATGAAGAACTGGGAAAAACAAATGGAGTGTAAATGAAGATATTGATACACGACATGATAGAGGGTTGGATTACGAAAACGTGGGCGAAAACGAAGAGGAAAACAGACTTAAAACGAAGAGGAAAACAGTTTTGGGAAGAATCTGTCAGCAGTAGGCTACAACTTCAGCCTGTTCCAGTGTAGCCTACGATGATGCGTGAAATTGAATAACTACGCGAAGTTGATGTTTTGTAGGTGAAAAACAAAGATTGGACGTGTTTTGAAAAAAAAAAACATAGTGGAAATGAAGATATTAATATATGGCATGATAGAGGGCTGAATTACGAAGACGTGAGCGAAAGCGACGAGGAAAATGGACTTAAATCGAAAAAGTTACAAAGAACACAACCCATTGCTAATGTAATCCGAGCATTCGATGCTTTTTTTCTTTTTAGTTTGTTTAACTGATTGTAACTGAATGAGTTTTATGCAAAATCATTTCGTTTATCTTTCAATTCCTGAGATTTCTAGCAATTAAGATATATTAGAAAACAAGTAGGGTATGATATTATAAAACTGATATGTTCATGATAGCCTTGCATTGCTAATGTAATCCGAGTAAATTGTCTTTTCATATCATAGTTAGTTAATAAAATTATACGGGCCATGTCTATGTGATTTCTCAAACCGAATTGAATTAGTGAAACTGCTGAAAACCTGAATACTGGAGGAATCACCTTTTCTCCAATTGTTTACAACTCATAATTAATTTAGTTCTTAATCAACTCTCAATCACTTGGTTTTAGTTGTTAATAATTTAATTAATTAGCAAATAAACAATCAAACAACAACCCTTTCCATAACACTTCTCGTGGTTCGACACCCTACTTACCTTATCTAATAAGGTAGTTGGGTTGAGTTATCGTCATTCAAGATGGTATAATAGATTTTATCCGGACCAACATTTATCCAAATGATATTAATATATAATGATATTTTTTTGGTCTCGTGGGTTTTCTCCATACCAATCTTAGGTGTCATCAAGCTCTAAGACTAATGATGTTGCTTAAAGTTTATGCGTGTATGTCCTGCTGAATTGCTCAAACGTTGATGCCCGACGATGATAACTTGCCTACACACTCCAAGATGATACTAGTTCAAAGTTTATCTATGTACAACTCTTCAAGTGTTAGAACTTTTTTTAATTTATTTAATTTGGAAAACAAAAGAATACACTCTCACTCACAAAACCTTAGAATAATATCATTTTCTTCATCCCAAATAACCCCTACTTGAAAATTTCCTCATTTATTATTTAGGTATCAAAGTGTATTTGTGGTTACCCTTCATGAGTTATGCTATCTGTTATGGTTTTACTAGTTTTCATTACCATGTTAAAAAGTGACAGCCACATCACCCGAAGGCTTTCAATCACTTATTTTCACTAGAGTCTGTAATGGATTCACTATCCAATACCCATTAAAATATTGTTTAAGTTAAATAAATAAAAATAATTTAAAAAGAAAGAAAACATTTAATTGGTTGACCAATCATGGCCCACACCAACCTTTTCTCTTCACGGGCGTAAGGTAGACAACGCCCTACCCCTTTCACCGGCAATAATGTCCCTTAGGGCGTGAAGCCATAACACATGACCTTAGGGGAAACGAAAAGTATGGAGGAACAATCGGGATAATATATGGGACTAGTGGAAACACCACCCCGTCTATAGCGGTACCACCAAGAAACCGTACAGACCAGAGGGAGGGGGTCTATCCCAAAGACCAAGCGGCAAATTGAATGGTTATTTCTATAAAACTTTTAGTCTTTTTTGATAAGATAAAAAGAAGAACAGAATGGGAAGCATAAACTTACTTTGATTGCAGAGAATGTGAGAAGAGGATTGGATTGCACATATGGAAACACAAGTTTGTTGGTGAAACGGTAGAGAAGATTGGTGATGGAAGTGGAGAAGATTAGGGTTTTGGATAAAACGATAGATGAGTAAAGTTTTGTTTTGTTTTGAATGAGATGTAGGTCAAGGAGCCCTCTTGAGTGATACCTATCCCAAAGATGGTTTCTTTTATTATAGTAGATAGATTTTTTCATGCCACTCCAATGATTCCATCCGTCCCCACCCAATGCAAAGAAAACCAATTCAAACCGATAAAAAAAGCAAAAATTAATCCAAATTCTCATAAATAAGCCCCAATTCAACCCACAACCATTTCCAACATTTTTAGAAAATCAAGCTCTAGCTTTCACAAATTTCGATACAACCTTCGTACAATTAATTTTGTCTCCTGTAATATCAATCTAACTTTGATCCATAGTATTACCGAAAGCTAACCTACTATCAACCCCAAATCCAACGTTGTGATCAGTCAATGGAACCCGACGCGTCACACAACCCAACAACGAGTCAGCGAAAGAATCCCCCTCCTCTCCTAAACGCATAATTCTACCAGGATTAAGGCAAAACCATAGACCATCAAAGAAAAAGAGGTTGGATTGACATCTCAGAAGACCCAAAAAATTGGGAATCAACAACGATCTAAATCATTTCGAAAACGAATCCTTGTAGCACAATGGGGGAGTACCCATCAGATTGCCCATCAACTTAATTCAAAATGGAATGATATGAACTCGAAGATCAACAAGAAGTTGTCGAAGCGTCAAAGCAATTAATCAGAAGTAGATATGGTTAGCAACAATTGAATAATATACAAAGTTTTATAAAACCATAGGATTTTTTCCACCAAGAGACATGTGATATTCTTAAATATCACTCAAAATGGACTGTTGTGTCTCGCATGAATGCCGGTTTTCTCACAAGCACATGTCTAACAAACAAAACTAATAAAGACATCTGAAGCAAACACAAATTCAGTTTTGGTTTGGTTTTTAATTGAAACCGAATTGTGAATATGGTTTTTAGTTCGGTTTTTAGATCCACATTTTTGTTTATTTGGTTTATTTGGATAACCAAATAAACCGTCAATTTAATTAATTATTAAATAAAAAATAATAATGTTTAATAAACTATATACAATTTATTAGCCCAAAATATTAAATCTAATATCTAAGTATATGTATCTTCATGGCTTCATCAAATGTTGATCAAAATTCATGTTTATTTGTTAACTTTTCTTTATTTTATGTATGCAGGTTCATTCAAGTTGGAGAAAGATTCATGTTTGAAGATTATTTATATTTTGTGCCATTAGACTTGTTGACTATTTATAGTTTCTATGATCTATGTTTTGAAGTTTTTTTTTTAACGGCCGACAGAAAATTTTATTTATTTAACTAGCAAGATGCTAGACACCAAATATACAATATCAAAATACACCAAATAGGCAGAAGCCAATCCAAAACTATTCAAACACCGAAAATCTATTCCAACCTTCCCATGATAGACTTGTCTCCCTGGACCTGTTTTTAACCCAAAGGTAGCCTAGAGATTTAACTTCTTCCAATACTTTAATCAAATTAGGTTGAGCGCTACTAAAAATTACCTCGTTACGAGTCTTCCATATGCACCAAATAGCTATGTGAATAATTGCTTGCAACATCTTCTTTCTTTTCCATGAACCTGGACTAAAGTCGTGAAGATCCAGCAGATCCTTGAAATCGAAAGCCACAATAGGTGGGCTTTTGCACAAGGAAGCAACATTCTGCCAAACTGTTTGAGTGAAATGACATGCGACAAACAAATGTTCACTTGATTCCATATATTCTCCACACAAAACACAAGTCGCATCTGTAATATCAATTTGTCTTCTAATTAACGCTTCTCTAGTTGGAAGTCTATCCTTCTCTGCTCTCCACACCACCATACCCACCTTTTTCGGTGTCCAATTATTCCACGAGAAGACCCTACTTGGCAGTACTCTATCGGCAGAACTAAGAAATTTTTTAATGCTCGATACTGAAAACAAACCTGAGTTATCCATGTTCCATACCTGTTTATCGACACCTTGTGAAATAACAATAACACTTAATAGGCAGAGAAGGTCTTGAAGTTCAGCACTTTCCAACCCATCTAAAATGGGCCTAGCCCAATCCCAAGTGATCAGTGGACCGGAACTGTTAGGACTAAAACGATCAGCAACATTACAAAGCTTGCTCTTTTCGAGACTAAATAAACTGGGAAATCTTAGATTTAATGGTGTGTCGCCCAACCAATTATCCAGCCAAAAGGACGTGTTTGAACCATCCGCTACTACTGCTTTGATAGCGTTCCTTAAATCTATTCCACGTCTCGCTAAGATGTCATTGATGCTCACTATTTGTTTCCATGGCCCAGTTATCGAAATATTAACCTGGATTGCCGTCCAGGATCTACTATTGTGATGAAACGCCCAAATAACATTTCTCCATAAGCCTTCTCTTTGTACTCTGAAACGCCACCACCATTTTGCTAGCATAGCAAGGTTAGCATCTTTGAGTGAACCAAACCCGAGGCCTCCATACTCAACTGGAGCTATTGTTTTTTCCCATGCAACCTAATTCATCTTCGTTTTCTCTTTATCTCCTCGCCAGAAAAAAAACCCGTCTAATCCTCTCAAGTGAATCAATAACCTGGATCGGTGCCTTAAATAAGGAAAAATAATACGTTGGTAAAGAATTAAGTACCGATTTAAGTAGAGTAATTCTACCACCGTATGATAGATGCTTAGCCTTCCAAATCGATAATCGGCTTCTGAATATATCGATCACTGGTTCCCAGTTGCGAGAAAGATTCATGTTGGCACCAACAGTCAGCCCTAAATGCTTAAATGGGAATGATCCTTTCTTACAGTCAAAAGTATTTGCCATATGTTGGATTTCCAGTTCGCTTACCCCAATACCATAGACAATACCCTTCAAGAGATTAACTTTGAGCCCAGAAGTTAAATAGAAACATCTAAGAATCCTTCTAAGGTTCATGATATTATTATAGGACCACTCACCAAGAAAATGATGTCATCCGCATAAATAAGGTGAGAAATATACGGACCATTATTAGTACATCTTATACCTTTAAATAGATCTTTTGATATCGCTTTCTTCATAATCCCAGTTAAATCCTCCATTACTATTACGAATAGAAACGGGGAGAGAGGATCCCCTTGTCTAAGACCGGGTGTACATACAAACTCCCGAGTAGGGGAGCCATTTACTAGAACTGACGCCTTTGCAGAGTAAAGAGTCGTCATTACCCATTTCCGCCATCTACTCGGGAAATTCATTTGCATCATAATGGAATCAAGAAAATTCCAGTTGACCGAGTCATCTGCTTTATGGAAGTCTACTTTAAAAAACATGGCCTGTTTCTTTGACTTTTTTAGCCACCTGATTATCTCATTTAACATTAATGGTCCGTCGATGATACTTCTACTAGCCAGAAACGCCGATTGCTCAACCGAGATTAGTTTACTAATAACGCCCTTTAGTCGATTGACCAATACCTTTGATATTACTTTATTGATTATTCCAATCAAACTGATGGGACAAAAATCTGATGGAGTACTTAGATTCTTAACTTTTGGTATTAAAGCAATGAAAGAAGACGTGCAACTGATGTTAAGGGACCCTTCACTATAGAATCTATTGAACAGACCAACAAAATCATCTTTTAGATTTTCCCAACATCTTTTGACAAACGTGAAGTTGAATCCCTCAGGACCAGGGGCTCGGTCCCCATCGCAATCCCATATGGCATTTTTAATTTCAGCAAAGGAAAAAGGTTCTTCTAACATGTCCGCTTCCAAATCAGATATAGTAGATAGATTCGGACAAATAATACCTGGTCTATGCCCCATTGGTTCCAAAAATTATTTACTAAAAAAGTCAAAGAAGGCTTCTTTAATAACCAGTGGATTTGACTACCACACCCCGTCTATTTTTAATCCATTTACTCGATTGGTGCTGATGTTTGAATTGATAATGTGGTGGAAGAATGCAGAATTTTCATCTCCCTCGATTGCCCATCTAGCACGTGATTTTTGTCATGTATCCAAGTGTTTTAGTCTTTCAAGTTCTGACAGAAAACTTTTACACTCCGCCCTTTCACGTAACTCGTCCTCCATCAATAGCCTTTTGTCGCAACCCCCGATCCCTTATCTGTCCCGGGAACGGGCGGACGCGAGCTCAGAGTTTGGTGGTATCAGTTGTTTAAATCTTGCAGCGGAATTTACATCAGGACCGTAGTTAGGAAATGTTTATCAGAGTAAAACCACCTCATTTAATATTAATAATCACATGGGTAAAAACCCAAGTTTCTTATTACAATACATTTATAGGGATAAACCCTATTTTATTGAATTTTAAAACATCGTTTATTTGGTAACTTTTATAGCCACATTTTCCCAAGCCTTCAGTGCTCTCCAGCTGGCTTTTTACTAATTGGCTGTCACATTGGGTTACCTGAAACGAGTTTTAAAAACATTTGTCAGTCGGAAATACTGGTGAGTGAATCCCAGTTTAATCAAGTTTAAATAAAAGTCACAGTGAACAGTATTGAGAGCGATCACATTGTTTATGTCTACACAATTACTCCATTAGTACTGTCAACCCTGACTTGTGGGTCATATTACCCATTGGCTAACTCATTGTCCAATGGTAACGTATTGTCATCCTCGACTTACTACTCACAGTGTAGTACATTTTGTATACAAAACCCCAACATACTGGCAGTAATTGAAGAACTACAAAGACTCAATCACTGCTAAATTTCATAGTAAAACATTTAAGGTTTGGTAAAACATTACCAAAAAGATTAACAAAAAGAGGATAAACTCACATTGCTATCTTAGACTTCTTGTAAGGTTTTCCTGGATATAATCTATAATTTATACAAATATACATTGGTTAGTATCATAACCCTTTTAAAATATTAATGATACCCTCCCCGAGACGGTATTCCAACAACTACGTCGGGCAGAACCACGACAGTTGTTACGGAACCCTAAATCAATTGGGCAGCGTAATTATTACGAAACTGGGGTTATAATACTTACAACGGAGCAGAACCTCGCTAATTAGGGGTATAATACCCGTGTATTATAAGCCTACTACAGAATTTGTGATTGAGAATTGAGATTGTGAGCGACGGAAAACAAAAACTGATGCGTTCTATTTATAGTTGCTGATTCTAGTCCTCTCGCGGCCCGTGTAAGATAAGGCAAAGCCTTACGCGGCCCGCGTCAACATTGGTCAATGCTGTAGCTTAGCTGGGTCAGCTACTAGACTCGCCACGATGTTGACACGTGTCAGCTCCGGATGTCTCCGCGTTTGATGATCCCTCGCGGCCCGCGTCAATGTAAGCTTAAGCTTACGCGGCCCGTTTTAACTTAAGAAGTCAACGAAGTCAGGTTCTAGCCCTTATACCGCCCGCGTGACTTGTTGGGGTGGGTCTACGCGGCCCGACTCAACTTATAATTTCTTGTTTTTATTTTATATTATATGTTATAACACGTATCGGGCTCGGTTTTCACATACGAGGTGTAATATAAGACATATTGAGACATTCTATAATATACTAGAGTGTTAGAGATATTATAAGGGTGTCGGTTTTACCGAGGGTTGTTACATTCTCCCCACCTTATTTTAGAGCTCGTCCTCGAGATCTACTGGAATAAGTGCGGATATTTCCTTTTCATTTCTGCTTCAAGTTCCCATGTGTACTCAGGTCCTCTTTTGGAATCCCACTTCACTTTGACCAGAACTAGTCTTTTGTGCTTAAGATTCTTGACTTTCCTGTCTTCAATTTGTAGAGGTCTTTCTACAAACTTGAGTTGTTCATTTACCTCTGAGATATCCTTAAGAGGTACTATTAGTGATTCATCAGCTAAACACTTTTTGAGATTAGATACATGAAACATATCATGTATTCCTGCCATTTCCTCTGGCAGTTGTAGCTGATAGGCTACAGGTCCTATTCTTCTAATAATCTCAAAAGGTCCAA
Source organism: Helianthus tuberosus (assembly GCA_030545235.1). Classification (NCBI taxonomy): domain Eukaryota; kingdom Viridiplantae; phylum Streptophyta; class Magnoliopsida; order Asterales; family Asteraceae; genus Helianthus; species Helianthus tuberosus. The sequence goes on along the minus strand of CM060383.1, from coordinate 32,315,601 downwards.
CATACCTAGGACTTAGTTTCCCCGTTTGATGAATCTTACTATTCCTTTCCAAGGAGAGACTTTCAATAATACTTTATCTCCTACTTGAAACTCCAAGGGTTTACGTCGATTATCAGCATAGCTTTTCTGTCGGTCACGTGCTGCTTTCAGTCGTTCCTTGACTTGAATAATCTTATCAGTTGTTTCCTGCACTATCTCAGGTCCAGATAGTTTCTTTTCCCCAATTTCTGCCCAACAGACTGGGGTTCGACACTTTCGTCCATAAAGTGCTTCGAATGGTGCAGCATTGATACTTGTGTGATAGCTATTATTATAAGAAAATTTTATTAAAGGTAAGTGATCGTCCCAATTACCTCCAAAATCGATTACACAAGCTCTAAGCATGTCTTCCATTGTCTGAATTGTCCTTTCGCTTTGTCCATCCGTTTGTGGGTGATAAGTCGTGCTTAACTTTAACTTGGTTCCCATTGCCTTTTGGAAACTTGACCAAAAATGAGAAGTAAAGCGGCTATCTCTATCAGAAACAATTGATAAAGGAATGCCATGTAAAGAAACAATTTCATTTACATACAACTTAGATAATTGTTCCATACTAATTGTTTCCTTCATTGGTAGAAAATAAGCTGACTTGGTTAGCCTATCTACAATCACCCAGATTGTATCATTTCCTTTCTTAGTTTTGGGTAATTTAGTAACAAAATCCATTGTTATCAATTCCCATTTCCACACTGGCATTTCTAATTGCTGTAATAAACCTGAGGGTTTCTGGTTTTCAGCTTTGACTTGTAAACATGTTAAACATTTAGAAACCTAGGCTGCTATGTCCTTTTTCATTCCTATCCACCAGAAATTTTTCCTTAAATCCTGATACATTTTATCACTTCCTGGATGCATCGTATACTTAGACTTATGGGCCTCTTCTAGTATACGATGACGTAGATTTCCTAATTTAGGTATCCATATTCTCTTTTCATGGAATCTCCAAATTCCATCTGTTCCTTGTTTTAATTCTTTTAGCATACCTTTTAATTTTTCAGAATCATCCTTGATTACTGATTCTTGTGCTTCTCTTATCTGATCATTTAAATCTACTTGCAGATTTAATTTAAGAGAATGTACCATTTTTGGCTTTTCATGATATTTTCGGCTTAAAGCATCTGCCACTACATTTTCTTTTCCTTCATGATACTGGATATCACAATCATAATCACTAAGAAATTCCATCCAACGTCTTTGTCTCATATTCAACTCCTTTTGCTTGAAGATATACCTTAAACTCTTATGATCAGTAAATATGGTAAACTTACTACCATAAAGAAAATGTCTCCAAATCTTAAGAGCAAATATTATAGCTCCTGATTCTAAATCATGGGTTGAATAATTCTCTTCATGATTCTTAAGTTGTCTAGATGCGTAAGCTATAACCTTTTGGTGTTGCATCAACACACATCCATAACCTAATTTAGAAGCATCACAATAGACTACGAAGTCTTCAGTTCCTTCTGGTAACGCTAGTATGGGTGTATGGGTTAATCTTTGCTTAAGACTTCTAAATGCTTCTTCTTGTTTTAATCCCCATTCAAACTTAACATATTTACAGGTTAGCTTAGTTAAGGGAATGGCTATCCTAGAGAAATCTTTAATAAATCTTCTATAATAACCGGCCAATCCTAAGAAACTTCTAACCTCGGTTGGTGATTCAGGGGTTTTCCATTTAGTAATCGCCTCGATCTTTGTTGGATCTACATGAATTCCTTCATGGTTAACTAAATGTCCAAGAAATTGTACCTGTTCTAACCAAAATTCGCACTTAGAGAATTTAGCATAAAGCTTTTCCTTTCTTAATAAACTTAAAAGTGCGTGCAAATGCTTTGCATGATCCTCTTTACTCTTAGAGTAAATTAGAATATCATCTATGAATACAATTATGAATTTATCCAAATATGGCTTACATATTCGGTTCATCATGTCCATAAATGCAGCTGGGGCATTGGTTAAACCAAATGGCATGACAGTAAATTCATAATGACCATACCTTGTTCTAAAAGCGGTCTTAGGAATGTCCTCTTCCTGTACCTTTAATTAATGATATCCTGATCTTAAATCGATTTTAGAGAAAAATCGAGCTCCTTGTAGTTGATCAAACAGATCATCGATTCTTGGTAATGGGTACCGATTTTTAATCGTAACCTTGTTTAATTCTCGGTAGTCAATGCACATACGCATTGATCCGTCCTTCTTTTTAACAAACAATATCGGCGCTCCCCATGGCGACGAACTCGGCTGTATGAATCTTTTCTCCAATAATTCATCTAATTGTTTCTTTAATTCTTGCATTTCTGCGGGTGCCAAATGGTAGGGTGCTTTGGCAATTGGTGAAGTTCCTGGTATTAAATGGATTCTAAATTCAACTTCTCTATCCGGAGGTAGTCCTGGTAATTCTTCTGGAAAGACATCTGAAAATTGAGACACTACTGGAGTATCTTTTAAATCCTTTCCTTTAGTGTTAGTGATTATGGAAATCAAATACACTATAGAACCTTTTCTCATACAACTTGCAGTTTTCATCACAGAGATGAATTTAGTGGACCTAGAAGGTTTATCTCCTTTAATTGTGATCGTTTTACCTTTTGGTGATTTTACTTGAATTAACTTTTGATCACATAAAATACTGGCTTTATTGGCTATTAACCAATCCATTCCTAAAACAACATCGAATCCTACCAGATTCATAGGATAAAGGTTTGCAATAAATTTCTGATTTAAAATTTCTATTCTTGCTCCCTGCAAGATTTCAGAAATCCTAATGGTTTCTCCATTGGCTGTCTCTACTAAGCATTCTAGTGGTAGTTTAGTTAATGAATGATTTAAAATTTTGCAAAATGATGTATTAATAAAACTTTGGTTTGCACCAGAGTCAAATAATACTTTAGCAAAAACATCATTAACTAAAAACGTACCAGCTATAACATCTGGAATCATCTTGGCTTCATCTGCAGTCAGAACGAATGCTCTAGCATTTTTGGTATTCTTGTTGTTTGGAGCTGGAGCTAATTTCGGACAGTTTGGCCTGATATGACCTTTTTCTCCACAGTTATAGCATAATCCATTACTGGATTTCTTCCTGCAATTTTCTTCCTTATGTCCTGGCATCTTGCAATAATTACAGAGAGTGGAGCATTTTCCCGAATGCTTTCTTTTGCAATTCCTACAGTAAGATGTAGAGGTAGAACCCATATTCCTACGATTGTAATTTCCAGAACGGAATTCTTGAGTCAACTTCTGGGTTAGGTTCCTCCTTTGATCCTCTTCTCGAGTACGGACTAACTCATCAGTCAAGGTATTGGCTAGTTCTACAGCTTCTTCTATAGTTTGAGGTCTAGCTGCCTTGACTACGTGTCTTATCTCCCCAATTAATCCCCAAATATAACGGGAAATTAATACTGGTTCTGGTGAAGCAAGAGTTGGCACTATTCTAGCATATTCGAAGAATATTTTAGTGTACCCCTTGCTATCCACACCAGTCATCCTAAGGTTTAGGAATTTGTTTGCTATCTGTTCTTTTTCATTAGGTGGGCACAATTTCCTTTCTACCTTGTTCTTAAATTCTTCCCATTTCATATTATAGGTTCTATCACTTCCTCTGGATTGAAGGATAGTGTTCCACCATTCTAGCGCTGAATTCTTAAATAGATTAGAAGCAAACAGTATTTTGTCTTCTTCAGCACACTTACTTATTCTTAAGACTGCCTCAGTCTTTTCTATCCAACGTAGGGTTGCAATGGCCCCTTCGTTGCCCGAGAATTCCATTGATTTACAAGACCAGAATTCCTTATAAGAACAACCATAAGGCACGGTTCTTCTTCTTTTGGGAATGGGCGTTTGAAGTATTGGTCCATTGTTCACGCTGTGTTCTGGTTCAATTGGTCTCTCACTGCTATGTTTACTTTTATTATCAGCATCTTTAACAGTTTGAAGTATAAATGGCATAGCATCTATAATTCCCTGTGCCACTATGTGTTGAATAGCACTATTATCCACTTGGTTTCCATTGTTATTGATACTCGGATTTTCATTAACCACGTTAATGTTACTCTGGTTATCGTTATTCAGATTTCCTTGATTTCCTTCGTCGGCCATCTGAATTTTAAACATTTATCCCATATTAATATCATAAAATAATAGGTAATATAGTTAATCACATGACACGTAATCTAACCAAAAACGTCGATCATTGTGACTTGTACTCTATTTTCATATACTATGCGTCTATTACACACTAGTACTACACACTAGTACAGAAATAAAGATTACAATACCAACAAAAAGAAAATTACACTAATAATAATATGCATCCGTACACACATATTTTATTTTATTTTTATTATATTATATTATTATTACTACCGTTTCCTCCCCAAAAGTCCTAAGTTCTTGAACGTTTTCTGCACTCATTGGGGGTGCAGGTTCTCGGACTGGGTTTGGAATCTGGGGTGCGGGTTCCTGATATGGGGGTGAAAGTTCCTGAAATTGGTAAGGATCCTCTAAAATTTCCCTAATGTATTCATCATGGTAATAGGGATCTAAAGGGTCCATACCTGGGTAGGCTTCTATTTTCAGTATGGGTGGGTATTCCTGGATAGGGTAACGTTGCACAAAGTCCCTATTGTCATCCCACCAGGGGTCGTAATTTGGGTCTAGAGGGTTTGGTGCATGTATCCTAGGGATTTCGTCTGGGTTAAAATCATGCATCTCCACTTGGTTTTCCGGGTTTTCTATCTCCATGGGCTGGTCTTGGATTTGTGGTTGTGGGGCTACTAGTTGTTCCAGACTTGGGTCAGCATCAGTTGTAGCTAAGATATGGAAATTAGCTAGGCTTCTATTAAGCATATCCTGTGTATGGGCATCGGTTCTACGCTTAGCAGCTGCTAAAACTCTTTGCTGTTGCAACTTTCGCATTCTTTTCCTACGAGCAAAAGCTTCCTTACTGAACCATCCTCGTTTCTTATGAGGGAATGGCTCTTCTGACTGAGCTCTAAAAGCAAACACTCCTTCTTCCTGATCAGCAGAATACCCAGAAAGGGCAGGCTGTGACGAAGTACCTTCACTCTTAGGTGAATCAGACAACTGACGACTCATGTCTGAGGGTCCTTGATCACTCATACTGTAAACTAACAAATAGTCAAATAACACATGACAAATAGATACAGTTATGCATGTATTTCCGTAATTTATTTCCTAACACAAAATTTTAGAATTTAAGTGTCAGCAGAACACTTCTTTGGCTCAGACCAGTGGCTAGGCTCTGATACCACCTCCTGTCGCAACCCCCGATCCCTTATCTGTCCCGGGAAAGGGCGGACGCGAGCTCAGAGTTTGGTGGTATCAGTTGTTTAAATCTCGCAGCGGAATTTACATCAGGACCGTAGTTAGGAAATGTTTATCAGAGTAAAACCACCTCATTTAATATTAATAATCACATGGGTAAAAACCCAAGTTTCTTATTACAATACATTTATAGGGATAAATCCTATTTTATTGAATTTTAAAACATCGTTTATTTGGTAACTTTTATAGCCACATTTTCCCAAGCCTTCAGTGCTCTCCAGCTGGCTTTTTACTAATTGGCTGTCACATTGGGTTACCTGAAACGAGTTTTAAAAACATTTGTCAGTCGGAAATACTGGTGAGTGAATCCCAGTTTAATCAAGTTTAAATAAAAGTCACAGTGAACAGTATTGAGAGCGATCACATTGTTTATGTCTACACAATTACTCCATTAGTACTGTCAACCCTGACTTGTGGGTCATATTACCCATTGGCTAACTCATTGTCTAATGGTAACGTATTGTCATCCTCGACTTACTACTCACAGTGTAGTACATTTTGTATACAAAACCCCAACATACTGGCAGTAATTGAAGAACTACAAAGACTCAATCACTGCTAAATTTCATAGTAAAACATTTAAGGTTTGGTAAAACATTACCAAAAAGATTAACAAAAAGAGGATAAACTCACATTGCTATCTTAGACTTCTTGTAAGGTTTTCCTGGATATAATCTATAATTTATACAAATATACATTGGTTAGTATCATAACCCTTTTAAAATATTAATGATACCCTCCCCGAGACGGTATTCCAACAACTACGTCGGGCAGAACCACGACAGTTGTTACGGAACCCTAAATCAATCGGGCAGCGTAATTATTACGAAACTGGGGTTATAATACTTACAACGGAGCAGAACCTCGCTAATTAGGGGTATAATACCCGTGTATTATAAGCCTACTACAGAATTTGTGATTGAGAATTGAGATTGTGAGCGACGGAAAACGAAAACTGATGCGTTCTATTTATAGTTGCTGATTCTAGTCCTCTCGCAGCCCGCGTAAGATAAGGCAAAGCCTTACGCGGCCCGCGTCAACATTGGTCAACGCTGTAGCTTAGCTGGGTCAGCTACTAGACTCGCCACGATGTTGACACGTGTCAGCTCCGGATGTCTCCGCGTTTAATGATCCCTCGCGGCCCGCGTCAATGTAAGCTTAAGCTTACGCGGCCCGTTTTAACTTAAGAAGTCAACGAAGTCAGGTTCTAGCCCTTATACCGCCCGCGTGACTTGTTGGGGTGGGTCTACGCGGCCCGCCTCAACTTATAATTTCTTGTTTTTATTTTATATTATATGTTATAACACGTATCGGGCTTGGTTTTCACATACGGGGTGTAATATAAGACATATTGAGACATACTATAATATACTAGAGTGTTAGAGATGTTATAAAGGTGTCGGTTTTACCGAGGGTTGTTACACCTTTCCTCTGCTAGATTATCCAATGTCAATGCCCGGTTCTTTTTCTCACTATACACTCCTTCTGTACGGTTCCTTTCCTCCTTTAACCATACCTTATTTTATTTTTTAGCCATCTTAATTTTATTGCAATCGCCAGATCTTCTGAACCATTAAAAGAAAAACTGCTACAACCTTGACTCACAAATTCCAAGAAACTAGGCAATTCGAACCATGAGTTAAAAAACCTAAAGGGGTTAGGACCAAAGTCCGTTTGGACCATGGATAGAATGATTGGTCTGTGGTCCGATGCTACTCTATCCAAGGCTAGCACAGACGCCGTCGGCCACTTCTCTATAAACCCGAGACAAACTAAATAACGATCAAGTTTACTCAATTTATCTCCACTATCTGAAATATAAGTAAACTTACCTCCACCCATGTTATATTCCGTCAATCCCTCAGCCATAATGAATTGATTAAATACTTGAGCATTGGAGGCATTAAATTCTGAGTTTTTACTTTCTGAAGCATCTCTAACCTCATTAAAATCTCCCATCAGGACCCACATTCCCTGAATTGAGTTTCTTACTGTTAAAATGTCGTTCCATAACGCCCTCTGGTTCACCGCATCGTTAGGTGCATAAATGTTAACAAAATTTATGCGACATCCGGATTGTATTAGCATCCCCGAGACCACCAAAAAATTCTGATTTTTTATAATATTTTCACACGAAAATATTGCCGGGCACCACAGACAAGCTAACCCCCCTGATCTGCCTTGTGACTCAACCACTGCATATTGAAATAAAGAGCGACCCCAGAAACAATTGAACATGAAATTGGAAGAATTACCCAATTTGGTTTCCTGGATAGAAAGAAAATGAATACCATAATTTGTTTTCAAACTTCTGATCCAATCCACTTTGTGAGAATTCATCACCCCCCTTAGGTTAATGGATAAGTAATTCATTGTAAACCCTTGTTGACTCCTTCATCTTTAATCAATTTCCGGGTTTCATCACCAAAACCCTCTAAGCTTATACCCACCTTGGTCCCAATTACCTTAGTGAATTCTACTTCTTTTAGAATGTTCAAACATGGACTAATCACCGAAGTAAAATTAGGGGAACCAGTAGCGAACGTACCTGAATCTGGAACTGTATTAAACTCCAACGGTAACTCTGAGGAATTCTGATTACATTGATCATTAACTGGCTTAGACTCTTCAGCACCACCAGACTCGCTCTCATTAACGTTATCAACATCAGGGGTGTTAAGGTCTAAATGCTCGTTTCCATGGACCTCATTTTGATAAAAAGTCCGAACTGGAGGGCCTTGCATAGACCCAATAGACGGTGGGCTTCTATCAGCCCTGGGGTAGTGGGCTCAGAATGGAATGCATTATTTTCACAATTAAGACCAATGTTAATAAACTCATTGGGTCCCACAAAATCATTACTAGACTTTGAAATATGAACCGCCGAATCTCCTTTCCCATGCACCTCATGCTTCCCTGAATTAAAGTTCAGCTTAGAAACCTGTTCCTGAGTCTTTCCGACTTCCGGCGTGGAGGTGTTGAGTTCCGGCGGCTCTCCGATTCCGGTCTTCACCTGCGGTTCATCTTGTTCCGGTGCCGGAACATATTCCCCTTCATCCATCTGATCATCTGCCTGTTGGCTCTCTTCAACATCAGAATTCCGGTCATAATGCTCCTCCGACTCATCGTCTGCAAAATCTGGCGACCAGTACCCAGGTAATTCTGAGACCCAAACCACGATCTTCCGATTTTTCCAGTTTAGGACAATCGACTCCTCAATACGTGACCCCTGAGATGTAGCTATGGCTATTACACCATCAGAATTGTCATATGATTGCCATGAAAACTCTGAAGGTTTAACTATTTTCCCAAACAACGACCCAATTCTTTCATAAACTGTATTATCCCTTAAAATGAGAGGGACACCAGAAATTCTAATGGATACTATTCTTTCCATCGGCATATCTTCCCCATTCCATACATAAAACTTTGAGAAAACCCTGGCTAACACACTTTCAAAAGAAATTGTAGTTTCATTAGCGTCTTGTCTGTTGTGTAAGGTGATCAATACACTTAAGCCGCCGATATAGGACAAACCAAATTCTTTAAGCCCACCATCCTCTAATGTCCGGTTAATCTTGTTAAGAGAATCAATATCCTTTGCCACTCCTATTATGGACCTTCCAATACAGTGCAAAGCATATACCGAGCCGTTGCCCTCTATCGTGATTGACTTTGAACCCTGGACATTACTAGCATTCTTATCTCGGAACAGATCCTGGAAAGACTGTCTATCTCGAACATACGCTGAATTAGACGGGCCGGCATTATTATTATGGTTATTGTTGTCGGTTGTATTGGTTTTTAACGGTTCCGGTTCTTTTGCCCTCCATTGTTTTCTTTCTCCGAACATATCCGTAGTATAGATAAACTTCTTGTGATTCTTATCATATTTTGCCAAGGATACTTTTAGCTTTGTTTCAAAAATTCTTACCGTATTCATGTCTTGTAGAATAGTGTCAACCTTTATCGCCACGACGTACTGGACAAAACCAAAATGATTACCTTTTGAATCCTTTTTCCGAGCAACGTAAGCGTCCGTTATGAATCCATGAGGATAAAAGGCTCTCCACAGTAGGGTTTTGGTCACCCGGTTAGGTAGGTTCTGTACTAGAAACGTCATCTCAATACCGTTAGGACGAGGTCTCTTGTTTTTCTGATATTGTACTTCTGACCAAGGACCACCTTCATCGTCCCTCCCATACTCCGCCATTTAACTATCGACCACGTGTGAAAACCGGATTTTTAAGAGGTTAATGGGATTCGTATCGATCTAGCTAAACTATAAAAATAGTCGCGACCAATAACAGACCAACTAAGCAATCAAAATCCGGATTCAAAACCTTTGTACCACGAAAACAATAACTGAAACAGGTCGCGAATGGATGAGACAGGAAAATCTATTAGAAAGAAAGGTTAGATCCAGATTCACAGTATGTAAATCGATTAAACCTCGCTCTCTAATCTATTCTACTATCTATCGTCGAGCAAACCTGAACGGCGGTAGAAAACGAAGGATCGCCGGAGATGAGGAAAGCGGAATCTGATGGAGTACTTGCAGTTTTAACGTTGTGGTTGTGTGTACTACTATTTTAATGGATATATTTGTTTTATTTTGCTATGTCTTTTATTTATATATTGTTAGGTTTAATTTAGTTGCTAATTTGTTGTTTGGAAGGTAAAACACAAACATAAATATAAATTAGGAAAAAAGTACTTAGGTACAATTTGGTTTCTAACCAAAACCAAACCGAATTGAATTTGGTTTGGTTCGGTTCGGTTTGCATATTTCTAATTTGGTTTGGTTTTTGGTTTGGGGTACAAAATTTTGAAAACCAAATAAACCGAACCAAATAAACCATAAACCAAACCGATGAACACCCCTAACGAAAACCTCTCCCATCGACGGCATGAACACCTATCCAAATTCAGGTTTCTCTGTCTCTCCTCTCTTTTTTTTTTTGGTAAATAATTCATGAATTCAATATCCGATTTACGTACTCAAAGTGACATCGGTAGTGTACCCGTTCGGGTACTGCTACTCGACCACCACTTACCGAGAACACCCCGTCTTCCCTTAGTTTACCTTAATCAATAGTTTTTTTATTTATTCTCACACTTCTGATGATTTTTTTATTGATCCACACTTTATATATGATTCATCAACTTATGTGTACAAGAAGTTAAAAAGCACTAAACAAAAGGCTAGCAAAGCACTTGCCATTCACTACCCATACATTATTCCCAACAATTCATACCTAAAACGGCACTAATGTTATATACCTTTATTAATCCCTTAAAACATTTTTAAACAATGTTTGTTACATGCGTAGGTCCACATACACATCACAAGACTTTAAGTTGTATATCATATCTCTTTGAAATACCTATCATTTGTGATACACATTCCATACGAAATGAAATGAAATGAGACGCGTACTCGCAAGAACCACTATTATACCTATCATTTTTAATATCAAACTCCTATACTTTTAATTAATTGGGAGTCAAGAATTTGCTTGATATTTCATTGTTGTAGTTTGTACTAGATCTTGGTCATCACCATTATTTTTGTATAATTTTTTTTAGGTGCGACTAGTTATCGATCGTGTTTGATCATACTATTTAGTTTTATAAAACACCTTTAGCTTTTTAAAATTAAATATTCTTAAAATGAAGAACTTGGGCTTCGATGTAGATCAAAGACACAATGTTGCATGATAGAATTTTACAGAAACTAGACCGGTCTCTTTCATTCGAAAGTTGTTAGACAAAATGTGACCTATGGTCCAATGCTCGAAAATGACACATGATATTGACCACACATATAATAGATATGAAATTAGACAACATCAAAATTATAAAACCAAACAACTTGTGTAGGGAACAAAACAAAGAATATAACTAAAAAAAGAAAACCTTACAAATGTTCGAAACTTAATGGCCGAAACATATACACGTGTCATGTCCTAGTATATTCTCCTCTCGTTATTTTCATGTGGATATCTTTTTACCAGATAATTAACAAAAACAATACAAACGCAAAAATCACCTTTTAAAAAAAATAGAGTAAAATGTTCGGATAATCCATGTGATTTTGTAAAGTAACACCTATAGTACTTAGCTTTTGAAAATAACACATGTGCTCCCTATGGTTTGCTTTTTGTTACTCGTATAGTCCCTGGAGTGGATGTCCGTTAGTTTTCACCGTTAAGTCAAAGTAAAATTACTTATTTACTCATCTCTTTAAAAAAAAAAAAAAAAAAAAAAACATATATTGAAAGTGTAAGGCCCACAAACTCTTGTCTTCTACAAAACAACCGCCACCATCACCATAGCTACCCACCTCCACCTCCACCTCTAGCTCCACCCACACCCACCTCCGCCACCTAAACCTAACCCCTACAACCCTTAACCCATTACAAAACACCACCACAGTCACCACCTCCACAACAGCAGCCACCATCTGAACCCCTACCATCTATACCCATAAACCACCACCATCATCATCTTTCTCTGTCGTCAACACACCCATCGTCGCCACCACCGTCAACAACAACCATCATCAAAACCCAGCCAGTAAAACCCTAAATCGGTTCTAAATCTACAAATTCAACTCAAAACTCGAAACCCTAAGAGGCAACATGTACCTTAATCGACTGAATTTACCATTGTTAACATTAGCAACCCATCGTCACCATCCTGTTCGCGTCTCTCTCTCTCTAGTCGTTTCTATCTCTAAATGTGGTGGATGAAGGTATCGGGATGGAAGAGGGAGTTAAGATGGCGGAGATGTTGATGTTGGTGGAGTTGCAGGTGGTGGCGGCTGGTGGTAAGTGGTGGAGGTAGGTGGTGAGTGAGTGTGTGTGTGTGTTTGAGAGAGAGGGGGAGACATACAAGTGCTTAAGGTGACGGACATGTTGATGTTGATGGAGTTGCAGGTGGTGGCGGCTAGTGGTACGTAGTGGAGGCAGGTGGTGGTGAGTGAGTGTGTGATATATACATATATATATATAGGGTAGGGTTCCAGCGTGAACAACCTCCCAAGAGTGAACTGCGTGAACAAATATGGACCCTTGATTTCCTTTTTAGTTGTTAAGGGTAGGATTGTAATTATATAAAAATTTAGATTTAAATCATTATTTTAATAATTGAATTAAGTTACATCTTTCCTAATTTAAATTCATTATCCACATTATGTTTATTTATTAATAAGATAATTATCAAAACAAACAACAAATCACCAAATTTCAATTTTAATTTTTATTTCAGATTTCATCACCAGAATTCAAATTTTGATTTTTAAGATCCACGTAACCTTCATATTTCAACGGTATACACATGTGTACTTGGATATAAATAGAACAGTACACATGTGTACTCAGCATCGTACATATGTGTACAGCAATTCACAGGTGTACATCAACATTCAATACAAAAAAAATTATGAGATATCACAAAAACAGACGATATACACATGTGTACATCGCATTAAAAAGAGGGCAAAATCAGAATACACGTGTGTACATCGCATTTAAACAAGTAATTATTTTAATAATTGAATTAAGTTACATCTTTCCTAATCCTTGATTTGATTTGTGAGAGATTTATGCAATCAATTTAAGAGGATAATTGATTACTTGACTTGTGAGAGATTTATGCAATCAATTTAAGATTGAAATTACACATATACCTTTTTTGTATTTAGTTAAATGAAAAAAATTAACCAAATAATTACCATCATGCCACTCACTTTAATCTCAAGATCATAAAAATCAAGGGCCCAGATCAGTTCACGCAGTTCACTCTTGGGATTTTGTTCACGTTTGAACCTAATCCTATATATATATATATATATATACAAGGGCTTAAAAGGGTGAATAAGAAGGTTGGTGGGTCTCACCTTTAATTAATATATCTACTTTTAGTATTTTAATTTAATACTAAGGGCATTTTGGTCATTTTACATGGAGTTAAAGGTGAAAACTAACGGACATCCACTCAAGGTACCATCTGAGTAACAAAAAGCAAACCACAGGGACTATCCGAGCAGTTTACTCAAAAACATATTTATATATCGGAGTCGGTTCCGACTCCATATAGTGCTGTGTTGTGGGCTTGGCCCCAACCACACCCACCTTCCACATCAATGCGCCTTAGGTGTGGCACAAGGCATGGTTGGGCTTAAGGGCGTGGGACCCCTCTTGTATTCTTTTTTATAAATCTATAACCAATATATTTAGCCATCTCAACCAAGTGGCGATGATGAGAGTGTGCGGGGAGGACCATCGCACATGGCTCGTGATTTCGAGGGACACGTGTTTTTTTAAATCCGATATATATATATATATATATAGAGAGAGAGAGAGGCTAGTTAACGTTTAATACGGCTTAACGTACATCACGTACAACATATAATTACGCACGTTCATTTGAAAATCATGCACATTATAAACTAAAAAACCTAAATCACGCATGTTGGAGAACATTAATCATGCTTGCTGAAAACATTAATCACGCACGTTATACACATAATCACGCACGTTGTCGTACATGATGTACGTTAAGCCGTAATGTATTTTACACTTTTCCTATATATATATATATGTTAATTTTTTAATAGTATAACCATACTAACTACAAGATAGACCCATTTACAAAACATTTTTTTTTATGGTTTAGAAGTTAGTCCATTGGCTTAGGTTTAGTGAGCACAATACTCATTTGATTTTAAAAAAATAATAATAAAACATTACAGAATAACAAACTTTTTCGAGCTCGAACAAGGTGCAAGAATTGTCAGAGACGCAAATACCTCAACCCATACCATGTTACTAATAAAACCCCACAACGCCTTTAGAGCCTCTTCTACCAAGCCTAAGTGACCCCACATTGCATATTTTTTTCATCTTAAAACCTCTTTAGGCTATGCGTTGTGGTTTAACATAACGTCCTGTCTCATAAACAATAGACTTTAGCTAACTCACCCTTCAACTATGACTTTATGGTTTAGCTAATATACAAATAAAAGAAAAAAAGAAAATTTATGATGGGCACATTGTGGGGGGTGGGCCCCACCTTTTTCTCCCTCTCACGCCCGTTAAGGGGTTAACGAGCCCCCCTTTGGTGCCATGCTTTAACGCCTACCAGCTGTCACACCCCGATATTTCCTCGTATTACCGGTGGGCCCGGTGGGGTGTATCGTGACGTAGTTGATATCATCATAGTCAAACAACACAATATATAAATGCACAGCGGAAGCAAAAGATAAATATATTACAATCCGAATATAAAGTAATATCAAAGTATTACAACGGAAAGTAAAGGATCCACAGGCGGATCAAATAAAAGGAAAAACTGTTCAACAGACTTTAGACGCCTAGAACTTGCAAGATTCCTTATTAACGCCCTGAGCTTCCAGCCAATTACGTTCACTACCTGTCACTTAACTTTTTTGGAAAATACGTCAGTTTACACTGGTAAATACAATTAATCGACTCATTTAAAAAAAAGAGTTTAAAAATTTTGATTTGAATGCACCAGGCACAAAATATATCTTTTATAACTTGGGACAATTATATAAAAGTAATCTTGTATACAGATTTACATGTTCGTTATACGTTCAGGGCCCGATGTAGAAACCGAGTCAAGATTAACAGACACGCCACAAGTATAGGCCCACAAGAGAGTGAGATACCGTTTCCCTTAAGCAACTGTCAGGTGTACGCCTACACCCCGTGCTTAAGACGTGGCCATTCTATTATAATGATGCCGAGGATATCCGGGACATGGTCATTAACCCCTAAAGGCTTTTATTTCAAACAATACAGATTAAAGCGGGTTACCTCAATAAGTTAATCACAATACGATTAAACATTCAATACCCGACCAAGCGGTATTATTATAATACCGTATCCCAAGCCCGTATAGGGAAAATAAGTTAAGAGTATTTACCTGAGCTAGCAATGCAATTTATACTCAGCCGTATATTCTAATCAGCAAGCACAAGTACTTTTACTGGGGCTCTTAATCTGGAACGAAGGTTTTATAATAACCTATTAGAATCCTAACGGGTCTTTAATTAAGCCTAAACTTAGACCGGTTAGTTTTAAAGAAAGATACGGTTCAAACGCACGATTAAGCGAAGACCGGAATAGAATGTGATTTAGACCCGACAAGTTTGAAGACTTGTATAATATGGGTAATCTAAACACATTCTGGATTTTGAGATAAAAATGATAAGGTTTGACCCGTTTCGACTAATTTATGCAAACTAGTTACATAAATCGAACCGAACGCGCAAGAAGCGTAACGGTTAACCAAAAGAGTCATATACAGGTTTTCTAAGTTAATATGCCTTAAATATGTTGTGATATCAGTAGGATACCTTCCATTATGCCCAAAACGAGTTTAATCTCAATTTAAGCCCCGTAGGGGTATTTTGGTCATTTATAAGATTATAAAAGAGATTAATTATAATTCTGAGACTCGGGTCTGAAATAATCAGTAGAACAACTTATTTTAACAGGTTATATCAGTTGGTGATAAGTTTTATATGACAAAATGGTTTTAAAACCATACTAGGTGTTTAATACGCGTAAAAAGCCGTTTTAAGCGATTTCCGGGTTATAACAGGAAATCTGAGTTTTCTGATCAGTTTACAAGTTCAAAATATTTCATTTCTTATATAAAATCAGCAGCAATCGAATTGGTGTCAAAATACTATGTAGAACTCATTTTATAACCAAAAAGGGTATAATCGGTATTTGCCGAATCAAGGCAATAACCTTAGGTTATGATCAGTTTAAAAATAATTAAAAATCTTCAAAAATCCCAAAATATTACATTACATCAGTAGGTAAAAGGTTTGGTGTCAAAAATTGGGTTTAGATAGGCTTTATGCTAATGACGCCGTTTAATTAATAAAAACGTTCTAATTACGCCATTGAGCATAACTCCTAATCTAGACCTCAAACTAATGTGAAAATTTAGGGACATGTTTATAAATCAGTAACAAAGATTATTGTCCTTTCACATTTCCAAAATTCTCGTTTTATGGTCAAAAGGGCATTATGGTCAACATTAAACCATTAACGGAAACGTGTAAACGAATCGGACAATCAACGAACCAACCACAGAAGGTTATACTAACATATAACCTAGTCCTAAGGAAGCTCTAAGGCATTTCTAAACCCATCTAAATCGGGCCAGAACTGAAGTCAAAGCAAAAGTCAAAGTTTTGCGACTTTCGGTTCCGAACCGAGCCTAAACAGAAAAGTGTCGGATCAAACAAGCTTAGACCAGTTCTTATACTAATTACCAAGTTATATGAGTGATAAAATAGGTTATACATCTTCTACATTGCTAATTACGTGTTAATTCGCAAATTAAGTTTCTGTTGACTTTTTATAACGAACTTTGACCCGACAAATGATCTAGTCAGAGCGGGAATCAGAGGGTGCCCTTTTATGGGTTTATTGCCCACATAATTACCAACTTATAACTACTTTCAATTTGACTAATCATCAGACCTTTAGTGATTAATCGATAAGTCAAACCTTAATTACGACGGTTTGACTTTTAAGCTAATAACTAAGCAAAACTCAATTAAGGAAGGTTAAGGAAACTTACCCAAGGCCTAATTACGACCAGAGATGCTTGGGGACTGATCTTATGCTCCAGGAAGTTCCACAAATGCAGATGGAAAGCATGATCAAAAAGTTGTAACATGAGGGACTTTATATAGTGAGTTTGATCTCACTAGATCATGCCAAGCAATGCTATACATGTTCCCTGATGTTAAACATGTGTCCCTAGTGCCTAAGAACCAGTTTAGGCAACCCATGGTGGTGAAAAAGGGTAATATAAGTCGGTTAAACTCGTTATACAGGCACCTGTCAACTTTTCTGTCGCTGGGGATTCCTTACGGACCGTAAGGCATGACCTTTACGCCCCGCCATACCCTGCGGACACGTCACTAGGCAGTGGGGGGCTCCCATTCCACGTGTCAACTCATGCCCCAACCCAAACCCCACCATACCCAACGGTCTTAATTTTTGGCCCCCAAACCGTTTTAAAAACATTTTCCAATGTGTTTCGATTTTGGCATTGTTAAATAAAGTGAAGTAAATAAAAACACACAATAGAGACATCCATTCTGGTCCTGGTTGTGAACCAGAAGACGGTTGTCCTGGTTGGCTCATCCTGGTACAGATTTATGAACCACTTAAATGGTCTACTGTCTTTACTTCCTTCACCTGTTCTTATCATCT
Organism: Helianthus tuberosus; assembly: GCA_030545235.1. Classification (NCBI taxonomy): domain Eukaryota; kingdom Viridiplantae; phylum Streptophyta; class Magnoliopsida; order Asterales; family Asteraceae; genus Helianthus; species Helianthus tuberosus. The sequence continues at coordinate 32,297,941 of CM060383.1, read as the reverse complement.
TTCTTTAAATTATTACTCATTTTTTTTATTAACAATAAACAATTATATTAAATGCTTAAGACCCTCAAATAAATGCATGGATTCTATTATTTTAGCCCAAGATTTAAATTCCCACTTTCTAAATTTAATTAAATTGTGTGTATGAGACTAGAGAGAGAGAGAGAATATAGTATTTCTTGAAGTTGCAAAGCTCTGATCAACTTCACGTGTAGACTCATTCACCTGTCCGTGAGTCTTTGCAAACTACAACTTCAAGAAACTCACACAAATACACACACAAATACACATACATTATACACAACTACAGATCCACTTGATCAGTTTCTTTTCACCTCAAGAACCGGCTTCAATGGTGGTTCTTGATTCTTGAACATTCTTGAAGATGAAAAGATGTTGACTTTATCAGTCAAGATCCAAAACCCTTTTGACCACGCAATTCAATTTGGGGAAAAACCCTTTTCTTTACATTCTTTTTCTTGCAACCCCAATCATTACCCACAAAAAGTTTGCATCTTTTTGAATGGATCTTTGAAACCCAGTTGCTGATTTGCTTTCAAGATCATACCCAGATGAGATGGGTCAAATGGGTCAATACTGGTGTGTTTTGTTTCTTATTCTTTTATGGTTTCAATGTGCAATAAGTGGTGATAAAGAAGTACTTTTGGGGCTAAAATCATCTATTGACCCATCAAACTCTCTTCACTGGAATGGAAACAATTTCTGCAAATGGGATGGTGTTAGAGAATGCTTACGTGGCAGAGTGTCAAAACTTGTTCTTGAAAATTTGAATTTAAAAGGCACATTAGATTCAAGATTTCTCAACCAGTTAGATCAGATTAGAGTTTTGAGCTTCAAACAAAACTCAATCTTTGGCAAAATCCCAGATCTTTCAGGGTTAAAAAACCTTAAATCAGTTTACTTTTCTTACAACAACTTTTCCGGCGATTTTCCGGCGTCTTTAACCACTCTCCACCGCCTCAAAACCATCGTACTCACCGGCAACCATCTCTCCGGCGAGATTCCAGATTCACTCCTCAATGTTAAAAGATTGTATGCTCTTTATTTAGATGACAACAATTTCACAGGTAACATCCCACCTTTGAACCAATCCGGTTTAAAACTATTAAATTTATCAAATAATCAACTTTCCGGCCAAATTCCGGCGACCCCTGTTTTACTCAAATTCAATTCCACCTCATTTTCCGGCAATGTGGGTCTATGCGGCGATGCATTTAACATCCCATGCAGTTTATCCCCTCCCCCATCTTTATCTCCGGCGAGTCCGCCACCACCCGCCGGAAAATCACATCACCGGAAAACTAGAAATATAGTTATAATAGCCAGTTCTGTCGGCGGGTTTTTGTTATTATGTATTTTAATCACATTATTAGTTATCTGCTTAAAAAAACGCAAAAAAGAATCTCCGCCGGAAAAAAAATCAGACACGGCGGCGGTGACGGCGGCGAGCGGCAGCGGTGGCGGCAGCGGGGTGGCAAGTGGTAGTGGGAAGAATGGTGGAAGTGGGCTTGCGGCGGAAGGTGATGAGGGTGTCGGGAAGCTGGTGTTTTTCTTGGCCGGAGACTCGCCGGAGATGAGTTATAGTTTGGAAGATTTGTTGAAAGCGTCGGCGGAGACGTTGGGGAGAGGGACGGTGGGGAGTACGTATAAGGCGGTGATGGAATCGGGGTTTATTGTGACGGTGAAACGGTTGAAAGATGCGAGGTATCCAAGGGTGGAGGAGTTTCGGAGACACGTGGACGTCATCGGACGGTTGAGGCATCAGAATTTAGTGCCCCTACGGGCTTTTTTTCAAGCTAAGGAGGAACGGTTGCTGGTTTATGATTATTTTCCCAATGGAAGTCTTTTCTCTCTCATACACGGTACGTAATGTTTTTATTATTTTTATTTTTATTTTCGTAATTAATTTTGAACCATAAAGTTGTTTTGATATATTTAATTTTTTTAATGAATAATTAAGTTGTGTCATATGGGAATAAAGAAACTTCTACATTTTCTGATGAAAGCAATTATTTGAAATAAATTGTTAAATATTAAACGCATGAGGTTGAGTGAGTGATGATGACGGGAGATGGTATTATTATTATTATTATTATTATTATTATTATTATTATTATTTTAATATGTAAATTAAAATTTGGTAAAAGAAAATAGTATAGACCGGGGTATAAGGTTGGTGTGTAAACGAGCTAAGTAGAGCTGAGTCGATCTTGTCTAAACTCGGATTTGGCTAGTTGAACTTAAGAGAGCTCAATCTTTACTTTAAGTTAGGCTTAGGCTTAGGCTTGACTGATTTATATATATATATATATATAGGGTAAGGATAGTGTAAAAAGGGACTAAAGTGTGAGAAGTGTGAGAAGTGTATTATAACACTATATATAATACTATATAACACCATATAAACACCGTATAACATTATGTAACACCATATAATACCATATAACACTATATTACACTATATATCATTATATAACAAATATAACACTATACATCTATCATAGACATGCTATCAGACAACCTATAGTGTTATATTTGTTATATAATGATATATAGTGTTACAAAGTGTTATATGGTATTATATGGTGTTACATAATGTTATACGGTGTTTATATGGTGTTATATAGTATTATATATAGTGTTATAATACACTTCTCACACTTCTCACACTTTGAGCACTTTTTACAGGATCCTCTACCTATATATATATATATATTTGTAGTTATAAACTTTTAAATAAAACTTACAAAAACAATATACTCGTTTAAGGTAGTCGAGCTTAATAAGTGAAGCTTGGTTAGAACTTATTTATTAAAGGAGCTCGGAGCTCTAATAGGGGCTTTGGTTTGACCTCACTTAAGCTCAGCTCGATTTAAACTTTTAACGAGCCTATCTCGAATAGCTAACGATCGCCCATCCATTAATTTGAATTGAATTTGCAGGATCAAGAACATCTGCTGGCGGGAAGCCACTTCATTGGACATCATGCCTTAAGATCGCGGAGGACTTGGCTACCGGACTTCTATACATCCACCAAAATCCCGGTCTAACCCATGGAAACTTAAAATCTTCCAATGTCCTCTTAGGTTCCGATTTCGAATCATGCCTCACCGATTACGGGTTAATGTCATTCAGAAACCCCGATTTCCCTGAAGAATCAAGCGCTTCGTCCCTCTTCTACCGTGCCCCAGAATGTCGTGATCCACGAAATCCGATCACCCAGCAAGCGGATGTCTACAGCTTCGGTGTCCTCCTGTTAGAGCTTCTCACAGGAAAAACACCATACCAGGACCTTGTTTTGGAACACGGGTCGGATATCCCTAAATGGGTCAAATCTGTTAGAGACGAAGAAACGGAGTCGGGTGACGAGCCAACATCCTCGGGGAACGAAACGTCGGAGGAGAAGCTCGCGGCTCTTTTGAACATTGCAATGGCTTGCATTTCACTTGTTCCGGAAAATAGACCGGTTATGAAAGAAGTGTTGAGGATGATTAGAGAAACGAGAGCGGAAGCAGCACATGTGTCGTCGAATGGCAGTGATCATTCACCGGGAAGATGGTCGGATACAGTCCAGAGTTTGCCGCGAGATGAACATTTGAGCATATGATTCGTTGGTCGTTGATTTTATTGATGAAAGTTGATTTGTGTATCTGTGAAGGGATTTTTTTTTTTTTTTAGTTTTTGATATTGTTTGCTGCTATAATTGTTTGACTTATTTCAAATTGTAACTAGGGTTGACTTGTTTAAACTTTGAAGTCAAATTTAACATAAAAATGGAGCAAAAACCAAATCTTTCAAGATATTAAAGGCAAGCACAAATAGCAGTGTATGGTTGACTTTTAACACAAATGGTCAACCAGTACTGGTGTACAGAATATGCCCAAAAGGGTCAATAGATACATACATAATATACAGAAGATTTAATCCTATACTTACAACCAAACTGTCTCCAACTCAGTAATCTGCCTCTTGCTTCAAATGCATTCTGCTTAGCGAGCCAAACGTCATTGTCTGTCATCACCAAGGAGTAAGAACCGTTATAATCGGTGGATTATTCAAAAGGTTATTGAATAACGGAAGTCAAAGTCAAGTGCCGGACGGTTAACTTATGGTAGTGTCAGTTACCTGGCTTGTGGTGGCCAGAAGAGTATTAACACGATCTGTGTTTAACGATACAGGCAGTGGTGGCCCTGGAATGTATCTCAAGCTGCAAGAATTTTTAAAAACCAAGCCAAAATAAGCACTGTTTGCCTTTTTAATGCGTCTTTATGACCTTAAAGCCGAAATTATAATTCATATTGCATTGACTAACTAGATAATTACTTTCTTTTATAACCTTGAGAACTACCCTGCTATACGCAGCTTGCGCTGAGCAGATAGCCTTCAAATAGGGTTGTAATCGAGCCGAGCCAGGTTGAGCTCAAGCTCGAACTTAAATGAGCTGGCTTGTTAATTTTTTTTTATTACTTTTACATATATTGATAGCATAAAAAACAATAAAATAAAAATTACACATATATCTATATGTATTATTTTTATTTTTCTAATATTTTAAAGACATGTTAAAAGTACTATTATATGTATAATTTTTGTTTATTTTCCTATATTTTTATACGTTATTGATTAATTAAGCTTAAAATGTTAACACTTCAACCCCTCCAACATATTTTTTATTTTAATACATTTACAATTAAAATTATTCTACATAAAACAAAATAATTCGAGCCGGCTCGCGAGCTCACGAGCCGAGCCAGGCCTAGCTCGGGCTCATTTACATCCGAGCTTTTTTCGAGCTTTCCCAAGCGAGCGCAAGCTTTTTGAACACCCCTACCTTCAAGGGGTTAAAGGCATATTGGATTCGAACTTAAGACTTCTGATAGAGGGAAATTATAATCGAAACATTCCGGTGATTAAAGAAACTAGAAAAGGATCTCTAAATTCAAAAATGGGTTCTCTTTCACTCTTTTGGGACGGAAACATGGATTAAGTACAAGTTTAATGGATTTCTCACTTACTCGTTTATGATAGCATTTAGATTGTTCTTCGCGTGACTAAAAAGATTAACATTGTCCTGTAGCTGTAGTTAGAAATCATAAAACAAAATGTTACTTTCCAAAAATCTTGGTCAAACATAACGAATTCGAAACACTTACTTTTAATGCAGAAATGTTAGCCGAAATCTGACGAAGAACTTGGTTGTTTTGTTCCAAAAGACGCCTTGTGGAGATGCTTAATGCTGCATCAATCAAGGACGAACAGTGTGTTTCAAGACCTTCAAGTAAGGGGCGTGTGGATGTGTGTTTTAAAACTGTTTATGTGATGTTGGGTGATAATATCAAGTGTATCGAGTGTGGAAAATTCTTATTGTTTAAGTCACTAATACATAAAATGATGATAATAGATATTCTTATATATTGTTTGAAATATGATAACTTATTATATTACTATAAAATAAAATATCTTTTAATAATTATTTTCAAGAATAATCAAGATACTGACCTTCCAAAGGAATACCACCACTCTGGAACCGATTACTCGTGGTAACAGAAAACGGAGCCACATTCAAAGTTGAATTTGATGACACACTTGGCTTCGATGAGAATTCCAGCAGTTTATCCTGTTGAAACACAATCAGAATGCTAATTTAAGGACATTCAATTGGTTCAAGGATAAATTGAAGTTAAGTGCAACTGTATACATATAAATATATAATATCTAAAGCCTGACTTGAAGTACATAACTAGCCTCAAACTAAAGGTGTGCACAATGTTTCATATAGAATAAGGAAGGTGTGAAGCAAATTGCAACTAAATGGTTAACCTTATAAAGTAATGTCAATTTTGTACAGCCTAAGAAGACAAAAATGTCATTAATGAAAGGAACATGAAGCAATTTAGTTGATACAATAAGTTGTAAAACCAAACTATAATATTTTCTGTAGAGGTATGTGTGGATCCGGTTTATGTTTTTATCTTGAAGTCTTGAATGGGTCAAACGGGTAAAATACAAAATGTAGCAGAAATAAAGCAGGTAGAAAATCATCCAAAGTGCATTTGTAATGTGTAAAACCACCTAAATAGTTTTATTGATATAACATAAGTGTTGCAACCATATTTGACACACTAACTTTATAAAAGTCACATTTTGACACACTAATAGGCATACCTTCTTATCTTTAAACTTCCTGCCCAACTTCAGCTCCTCATGTTTCCTTCGTTTACTCTGCCAAAAGTTTCGTTTAGTAAGAATATAACCGAGGAGGTAGAGTAATCAGTCAAATACTTCTTTACATGTTTCAAAGTATCAAAATTGCTGCCAGCGTGTTGGTAAGTTTCAAGAAAAAAAATAAAAAAATAAATTAGCTCTCACAGTTGAGCAAAACGTCGTGTTCCTAGTATTTTTTGTTAACAAGGATTTACATTAATCTTCTTTACACATTATTCTACTTTAATGAACTCTATTGGTATTTCTAGCTCACATATAATTCTGAAACTGTACTTTCCTAAAAAAAAGGCATTTCTCTTGGGCATGAATTGTGATTCCAACTTCTAAGTTTGTGAGGACTATAATGAACTATTGGACAAGCAAACACAACAAATTGGAAGAAAAAATAAAAAAGTTGTCATGACTACAGATGACAAAATGGGTAGGGTCGGGTGGGGTGGGTTGGGTAACAGATAATTTAACATGGGTCACAACAGGCCGGGTTGGGTAAGCCCACCAACAATTTTTGCCCGAGTATATAAATTTTATCAACAACTAATGTGAAAAATATGGTTACAAAAGAAAAAAAATAATGACTTTGTTCGAATAGACCGATTTAGTAGGTTAAAACATTCAAATAACTCTTTGGCCAACTTCAGGCCATTTGACCTGTTTCTTTTTTAACTTTGGAAAATTTTTAAACTCGAGCCGTTAGTTAAAGTATTAACCATATCAACCCAGTTTGCAACTTTCATTTTCCCAAGTCTGTATAAAGTAGGATAAGGAATCACATAATAAAATGTCACAAAATCTAATACTATTTATAATTTGAATAAAAGAGCAGGATATCTATAGCAATATAAAGTGCACAAGTCATGTGTCCTTGATAATCAAGATATTATGCTCCTATCTTAGTTATAAAAAACACAAGAATATCAAGAAAAATGAGTAACAAGCTCACCGTCATCCACCTACACCTTAAGGCAACATCACGAACGGTTTTATCACGCAATGTAGCAGCAATCTTGACACACTTCATAATGCTGGGTTCATCTGCATATCTACATATATCCAATAAGTCATAGGCATATAAATAATGAAAACTAGTAATTGAGTATTCATGGGTTCATCAGCACCAAAGCAAAATCCAAAAACACATATAAGTGTTACGAAAAGGTTGTAAGATTATTAAAATCAATCAAAAAATTTGAAAAAAATATAGAAAAAAGCAACTCGTAGGTCCTCTGCTTCTAGGACCCCTTCTCGGCGTATATACATATACTATATTGTAGCAGCAACTTTGGATTTGTGTACTGGTATTGATTATTTGATTAATGAGACTTTAAGTTGCTGATATTTTTAACAATCTTTGCAAACAGGTTTTGCTTCTTATAATCTAATTATTGCAATAAAACTGATTATAGTTTACAAAATATTTAATCTATTATATCCTTTAATAATCAGAATTTGTCAAACACTCAAACTTCTACTATTATTACTACAACATCAAACAACAAAAGCATAAACAAGCATTAGATTCTTAAGCCCACTTTACTACAACTGTTTTTAAACATCAATATCACATCATCAAAAGAAAACCAGAAGAACAAGTGATGCACAATAAACAAGAACATATACCAAAAGAATATATGCAAAAGTCAAACATGATCATAAACATGGAACAAGATACCTACTTGGAAATTCCCTCTTCCAACTTGCACTGTTCCTCAACAGACCATTCAACAGCCAACCCTGCATCATGCTTCAACCCAGCAACCGAATCCGAAACGTTAGACGTACACGAATTCCCAATTTGCGCGTACCCTGAACTACTGTTTACCATACCAGAATTCCCAGAAAACACCATCCTTGACCTTGATGCACTATTATTGTTATTGTTATTATTATTACTATCCATCCTATAGTAATCTCCCATCATGATCATCTCACTTGTGCTATCTATAGCACTCGACTGGAACGATATAGCATGCCGATTCGGTCCATAGCTCAAAGTTTGATCATGGTAAAAACTAGAATCCATAATTTGTATAACAACAAGAACCAATTATTGACCCTTTATTTGCAAACAACAGAATCTTGAAACCCTAGATTCTATAACAAAAAATCAAAAACAAACCCATGATAAATAAACTGAAAACCCAATAATAATCAATAAAAGGGTAGCAAAAAAAGCTCTCAAAATACCTTTTTTCCGGCAAAAATACCAAATCTTGAAACTGCATCAATGAATCATTGTCAAGTTCCAATAAATGAGTTGTGATGATGACTAATAAAGCAAGTAAGTACACAAAGATTGAATAAAGAGTATGCTAAATAAGAGAGCAAAATAAGTGGTTTCAAAATGTATCAACTTTTGGGGATGAGGGCTCTCATTGGCTGCTTCTGTTGGCTTTATCAATGATCACTTAATTGCCATAGAAACTGCTGCAAAATTGGTGTCTTTTTGGGTGGTTTGAGCACAGAGAAGGTGTACTTTTGGTACAATAAAATAGTGAGGTTTGGCCAATGAGAAAACAGAGGACAAAGTGAAACAGAAGTGGGAGTTGAATAAAGTCTTTTGGTTTGGAGCTTTTTAAAGATTTTTTGGGTCGCAAAGATCTTGGAGTTTTGAGGGAAAGTGAGAATCCCAGTAAGCATATGATGCTACAATGTCACAATTCCACCCAAGGGCCAATATTATGATCATGATGGGAGTAGTACTCTTGTTTTAGTATTGTTTCAATCAAATTAAATTCTTTGTTATCAACTTTATATAAAAATCTATTTTATAAGAGTTTATATATACGAGTTTAACGATCTGTGTGTTGCGACGGGATCATCAAACCAATAAAGATAAAACCACTGAACAACGTACATGTGTTGTGGAGTGTACTAACTCGCCAAATTTAGATCGAAACGTTAAAAAATATTGTGGAAAAAAATAACTTAGTTGGAAAAAAAAAACCATGTAAAAATAGAATAACATATAAAATATAATTATTTAGCATATTATAAAATTATTAAAAATATAATTATTTAGCATGTTATAAAATTATTAAAAAATAAATAATCTAGCTTTTGTAGTCAATTTAAAAAAAAAAAAAAAGCTTCAAGGGGCAATGATATAAATTTTGAGTGATCAATTAAAAAAAACAAAAACTTCACTATTTCCTAACTTGTTTTTTGGCATCTTTAGGGTGAGATAAGACTTAGGATCATTAGGTCCTGAATTCGATTCCCACAATCGGGTTTTTTCCCAGATTTATTGGATATCTTTTTGAATTCGTGTATAGACATTATTGTCTAGTGGAGATGAATATGATCGGGTGGTTCTGTTGGTGGCATGACATACTCCAGTGATCCGTCAGTGATCCAAGTTTGTCATTAAAAAACATATTTGTTTCCATGCTTTACATAAATAATATACAAGATGTCATCAAAAGTAATAAAAAAAGTATTAAGGGTCTGTTTGGTATGGCGTAATGGAATAGATGGGAGAATGAAATGAACGAGGTAATGGAATGGACAAAGGAATGAAATAAATCATTACATTCCATAACCTTGTTTGGTTACCATGCAGAAAAGGAATAAACCATTACCTTGTGTTGTTTGGTAGGTAAGAAAAGAGGAATGAATTAAATCGGCGATGGGTGGTGGCGGTGATCGATGGCGGCTAGTGGCGGTGGCAGCGATGGGTGGCGGTGGTCGGTGGTAGTGGTGGTGGGTGGCGGTGCTCGGTGGGTGACGGTTGTTAGCGGTGGCGGCGGCGATGGTCGGGGTTGGCGGTGGTCTGTGGTGGCGGGTGGCGGTGGTCGGTGGTCGGTGGTGGCGGGTGGCAGTGATGGTGGTCGATGGTGGTGGCGACGACGACGGTGGGTGGTGGTGGTCGACAGTAGCGGGTGGTGGCAGCGAAGCATGGTGGTGGTGGTGGTGGTCGACGGAGGGTGGCGGTAGTTGTCGGGGTGGCGGTGGTTTACGATGGCCGGTGGCAGCGACGGTAGTCGACGGTGGTAGCGGCGGTGGGCGGTGGCGGCGGGCGGCGGAGGACGATGGTGGTGGTCGGCGGAGGTTGGTGGTTGTCACGGCCCCCGTCCCGGTGTTACCCGGTCCAGGAGCCGTGGGACAGAAACCCGTGGTATTTATTATTTGAGTCGACAGTGGAAGTTTAGCAGGATCTTTTAAAACTTGAAAATGCCCAATTATTTTATTTCATAATTTGGGACAAACCCCATAATTTACAATAGAGGAATTTCACGAGGAAATTCCCTGTTTTACAAAACATGTTTATTTATTTAACTGAGCCACCTCTTCAAGCTTTATTAGTGCTCCGTAGCACTTTTCTTTGATTCACAGTAGGTCACCTGAAACATGTTTTAAAAATATTTTATCAGCAGGGAAATACTGGCGAGTCACTCAAATTTGATAAAACGACACATAGCTATGCATTACAGCATAAGAGCGATTACAATGGCTACTATCTTATTTTTATCTGGCGCCGTGTCACACCCTGGTGACGATGGTCATACCACTATTGGATCCTTTCACCCAAGTAGTGATGATTATCACTGTTAGGTTAATGAACCTAACCGTGAGAGATTAGTAATGTGCACAATACCCCACTAGCCAGTGATTCAAGATAACCACGACTTAATCCCTGTAATTATAACTTTTGAAAATAATTGGAGTATTGTAAAACATTGTTGATAAAAGAGAATGACTCACTTTGCAAGTTTAAACGGACAGAGTTTTAGCCTACTGATAAGCCTGATAACCTAATTTAAACAACAATGCACACGAAACTAGGTCGGTAACTTAATACAACATTTACGATAAGATTACGAAATCAAAACCCTCACGACGAATGACAAAGTATAGCCCTGATTTGGGCAGCACTTAAACATCCATCGGATCGGTTTCAATCAATCGGACATTGTATCGTAGCAGTGATTGAGTTAATACCCTGTATCGTAGCAGCGTCATGACACCGTAAAACTCATTTTTAGCAGAATTGGGACGTTTTGAAAGTGAGATTTCGAGCACAGAAGCAAGTCCCATGCACAGGCTACTTATAGCAACATTTTGAGTTTAACGCGGCCCGCGTAAGCCTTAACAGGCTTTTACGCGGCCCGCGAGAGCCACCTAGTCTACGACTAGGGCTAGCGTGTCACACCTAGGTCTGCCACGTGTGCGACACGTGGCCTGGAATGCTTATCCGGTCAACATCACTTTGACGCGGCCCGCGTAAGCCTATGCTTACATTTACGTGGCCCGCGTGAAAACCAATTTTCTCAATTTCTTGGTTTTTCATGCACATTAGGGTTTCAGGGGTCCGGGTTTTCACTTACGGGTCGATTTGGGACATTTTTTGCAGGTCCTTACATCCTCCCCACCTTATTTAAAATCTCGTCCTCGAGATTTACTGAAATAAGTGAGGATATTTTCGCTTCATCTCCGATTCCAGCTCCCAGGTGTATTCGGGTCCTCTTTTTGAATCCCACTTGACTTTGACAAGTACCAATCTTTTGTGTTTGAGAAACTTAATCTTTCTGTCTTCTATTTGAAGCGGTTTTTCCACGAACTTTAACCTTTCATTCACCTGTATGTCTTGAAGAGGGACTACTAGCGATTCGTCCGAAAGACATTTCTTGAGGTTGGATACATGAATTACGTCATGTACCCCAACTAACTCTTCTGGTAGTTGTAAACGATAGGCAACCGGTCCTATCCGCTGGATTACTGGGAATGGTCCTACGTATCTTGGACTCAGTTTTCCTTTCTTACCGAATCGAACTACTCCTTTCCAAGGAGAAACTTTCAAGAGTACTTTGTCTCCAACTTGAAATTCTAGTGGTTCGCGTCTATTGTCTACATAACTCTTCTGGCGATCTCGAGCCGTCTTTAGTCTTTCCTTGATTTGAGTGATCTTGTCGGTGGTTTCTTGCACGATTTTAGGACCTGATAATTGACTTTCTCCTATTTCTGCCCAACAAACTGGAGTTCTACACTTTCGTCCATACAGTGCTTCGAGCGGGGCAACTTCGATGCTTGAATGATAACTATTGTTATAGGAGAATTCAATTAAAGGTAAATGGTTGTCCCAGTTTCCTCCAAAATCTATAACACATGCTCTAAGCATGTCTTCCAGGGTTTGGATTGTCCTTTCACTTTGTCTGTCTGTTTGAGGATGGTATGCAGTACTTAAATTTAGTCGGGTTCCCATTGCTTCCTGGAAACTAGTCCAGAAATGGGAAGTGAAACGACTATCCCTATCTGATACAATGGAGAGTGGAACTCCATGTAAGGATACTACTTCATCTACGTATAACTTTGCCAACCTTTCCATGCTAAAGGTTTCCTTCACGGGTAAAAAATGAGCTGATTTGGTTAATCGATTCACAATTACCCAAATCGCATCATTACCTTTTCTGGTTCTGGGCAACTTAGTAACAAAATCCATGGTTATTAGTTCCCATTTCCAAACAGGCATTTCTAATTGTTGGAGTAACCCTGAAGGTTTCTGGTGTTCTGCCTTAACTTGTGAACAAGTAAGACACTTAGATACATATCTAGCTATGTCCTTTTTCATTCCTATCCACCAGAAATTATTTCTTAAATCTTGGTACATCTTGTTATTACCAGGATGCATGGTATATCTAGATTTATGGGCTTCTTCTAAAATCTTATTTCTTAATTCTCCTTGCTTAGGTACCCAAATCCTTTTCTTATGGAATCTCCAAATTCCATCACTTACTTGCTCTAATTCCTTTATTCGTCCTTTCATTCCTTCAGCATCATCCTTGATAGTTGTTTCTTGAATGTTTTTCAATTGTTCGATTAAATCTAACTGTAGATTTAATCTAAGAGCACGAACTCGCTTTTGCTTTTCATGATACTTACGACTTAGAGCATCAGCAGCTACATTTGCTTTTCCTTCGTGATATTGAATATCACAGTCGTAATCACTCAAAATTTCCATCCATCTTCGTTGTCTCATGTTTAATTCTTTTTGCCCAAATATATATCTTAAGCTCTTATGATCTGTATAGACTGTAAACTTACTGCCATACAAATAGTGTCTCCAAATCTTAAGAGCAAAAATTATGGCTCCTAACTCTAAGTCATGAATCGTATAATTTTCTTCGTGCTTTTTCAATTGCCTTGAGGCATACGCAATTACCTTTTTGCGTTGCATTAGCACACATCCTAATCCTAGCTTAGAAGCATCACAGTAAACTTCGAAATCTTCTGTTCCTTGGGTAAGGCAAGAATTGGGGCGTTTGTTAACTTTTGCTTTAAAATCTTAAAAGCTTCCTCTTGTTTAGGTCCCCATTCAAACTTCACTGCTTTACAGGTTAGCTTAGTTAATGGCACAACTATATTAGAAAAATCCTTAATGAACCGTCTATAGTATCCAGCTAATCCTAGAAAACTTCTAACTTCCATAGCTGATTGTAGGACCTTCCATTTGGTGATTGCTTCTATCTTAGCAGGATCTACGTGAATACCTTTGTGATTTACCATGTGTCCTAAAAATTGTACCTCCTGTAACCAAAATTCACACTTCGAGAATTTGGCATAATGCTTTTCTTTTCTTAACAAAGTTAAGAGTGCATGCAAATGCTCACAATGCTCGTCCTGACTTTTGGAATAAATAAGTATATCATCGATAAAGACAATTACAAATTTATCCAAGTACGGTTTACAGATCCTATTCATCATGTCCATAAATGCTACCGGAGCATTTGTTAGTCCAAAAGGCATAACTGTAAACTCGTAGTGACCATACCTAGTTCTGAAAGCGGTTTTAGGTATGTCTTCTTCTTGTACTTTCAACTGATGGTATCCGGAGCGTAAATCTATCTTAGAGAAATATCTAGCTCCTTGAAGCTGATCAAAAAGTTCATCAATCCTAGGTAATGAGTATCGATTCTTAATTGTAACTTTATTCAATTCACTGTAATCGATACACATTCGCATCGAACCATCTTTCTTTTTCACAAACAACACTGGAGCTCCCTGATGGGTGTCAAGTGTTATATATATTAGGTGTATATTTTAAGCCCCTTTAACACTTTTTTAGTCAAGTTTTAAATTTATAAAACACGATATTTACTAACACTAGACACTCATATGGGCAAGTGCACCCATCGTGAGCGTAGTATAGTGTTGGTAAGATACCGAGGTCGTCCAAGGACACAAGAGATTTTACTACCGGTTTATCCTCAACGTCTAATCAAATCAAAAAGTTTAGAAAAATGTTTTAAACTAAGAAAAATAAAAACTAACTAAAAATGCTGAAAATAAAAATAAAAATAAAAATAAAAACAGATAGACAAGATGAATCACTTGGTTCCGACTCGTATCTAATGTAACCTTTGATTATTTCCGCACTTTTGCACTATTTTAAGAGATTATCTTAGTTATTGTAGTAGGCCCCTCTTTTGAAGGTGACGTTACCCTCACCCCAGTAGTTTGAGTCAGCAAGGATACAATCCTAAAAGGGTGGATTATTGGAAGATAATTAATTAAGTTATTAATGCAAATTATGGTAGGCCCCTCTTTTGGAGGTGACGTTACCCTCGACTAAGTAGTCTGAGTCAGCAGGGATACAGTCCTAAATAGCCGGGTTATAGTATTAATAGTAGTTAACTTATGAGGGGATCAAAGAGTTTGGACCCCCGCCATCCAATACCGTTAAGTATTGAAGGAGGTCCTACTAAATTTGACCCAGGTCCATTGCAGGACCTCTAAACGCTGAACAATGGCAAGACCTTTACCAAACCGTTCCCTTAACCCCCGACCAGGTAGCCAACATACCTCCATATAGACCGTGGAGATATGAATGGTGAAAATCTTTTATTTTATATAGACAGTAAAATAATGTCAAGACACCACGGATAAACGATAAGGAAAGATCACCTTCAACATAAGAAACTAGTTATTAAAGTCATTAATACAAAACCAAATAAAAAGTGCGAAAAGATTAGAAATAAAAAGTATTACACTAGACACTTTGTCTTCACTAAGTGATGTAAGAGACTTAGGCAAACATGGCCTTGATTGTCAAGAACTCTTACGATCAATCTTGGATCCCGAGATGACTCACACACTCTACGATGGACAATGGATGATGGTGGTGGATGATGGTGTTATGGTGGTGGTGGGTGGTGGGTGAAGTGTGAGAGAGGTGGTGTGCCAAGGGATGGTTTGAGCTTGAGCCAAGCACTTCTATTTATAGGCTGAACAGAAGCTCGGGCACGGCCCCGTGTCCACATCCTTCTCTTTCTTCATTTATTGCAGCTTGTCTTATTAGTTGACCACGTCCCCGTGTCCGCTGAGCACGACCCCGTGGTGCAGAAGAATCTTTGTACTATGAAGATTTGCTGGATTGTGCGAATCTTATAGTTGACCACGGCCCCGTGTCCACTGAGCACGGCCCCGTGGTGGGCAATAGAAGCTTCTACCACT
Source organism: Helianthus tuberosus (assembly GCA_030545235.1). Taxonomy (NCBI): domain Eukaryota; kingdom Viridiplantae; phylum Streptophyta; class Magnoliopsida; order Asterales; family Asteraceae; genus Helianthus; species Helianthus tuberosus. The sequence continues at coordinate 32,282,251 of CM060383.1, read as the reverse complement.
TTGTCTTTTCTGCTGACACTTGGGCACGCCCCCGTGCTGGCTGAGCACGGGGCGTGTTTAGTCTTCTGTTATCTTGTTTTGCTTGGGAAGATGCTGTCGTGGGGTCGGGCATGTCACGTCTTGTTCCTTTTCTTGTATTTATGTTAGATTTTGAGGTCTTTTTGCTTCTTTTGTTAATTTGAGCTCATTTAATCTTGAAAATACAAAAGGAAGACAAAAGCACACTTTTTCCAACATTAGTACTAAAAAAGGGTTAGTTTTATGCCACAATTGATAAAATTTATATGTTGCATTTTGCACACATCACTCCCCACGGGGATGAACTAGGTTGTATAAATCCTTTGCTTAGTAATTCATCTAACTGCCTTTTCAATTCTAGCATTTCGGTGGGTGCTAACCGATAGGGTGCCTTAGCTATCGGTGTAGTTCCAAGAATTAGATGAATTCTAAATTCTACTTCCCTGTCGGGTGGTAATCCAGGTAGTTCTTCTGGGAATACATCTGGGTATTCTGATACTACTGGAATTTCTTTAATTTCTTTACCTTTAGTGTTAATGATTACCGAAATCATATATACTATTTCTTGTTTTCTTGAATAACTGGCCAATTTCATTACTGAAATGAATTTTAGTGACTTACGTGGCTTATCTCCTGTAATCACCACTATTTCTCCTGTGGGTGTATGAATTTCTATGGAATTCTTATCACAGAGGATTCGAGTATGGTTGGCTACTAACCAATCCATTCCTAACACAATATCGAATCCGACTAATTTCATAGGTAACAGGTTTGCAGAAAATTTTTGGCCTAAGAGTTCTATCTTTTCTTCTCGCAAGACCTTATCTATGTGAACAGAATTCCCATCTGCCGTTTCTACTGTATAAATCTGCCTAAGTTTGGTTAAGGGTAGCTTAAGAGCTTGGCAGAAAGAAGTATTTATAAAACTTTGGTTTGCACCAGAGTCAAATAATACTTTTGCATAAACGTCATGAACTAGAAACGTGCTATCACGTCTGGGATGAGTTCTGCTTCTCGAGTAGTCAGCTGAAATGCTCTTACATTCTTTTTGTTAGTTCCTTCAGCTAGTTTGGCCTTGTTGTCCGCTGGTTTGACCAGTTTAGGGCAGTCTGGTCTAAAATGTCCAGCTTCTCCACAGTTGAAGCAGATTGTCGATTTCTTTCTTCTGCAATCTTCTTCTTGATGCCCTGGAACCTTGCAGAAATTGCAATATCCTTTGCATTTTCCAAAATGCTTTCTTTTACAGGTACCGCAGAATGGAGCAATGGAAGATTGCCCAGTTCCCTTTTTCTTGAAATTACTACTATTACCCACACGGAATCCTTGGGTAATCTTTTGGGCCACTTCCTTCTTCCGGTTTTCTTCTCTTGTGCGCACCAACCCGTTGGTCAGGGTGTTGGCTAATTCCACAACATCGTCAATAGTGCGGGGTCTTGCAGCTTTGACAATGTCACGAATTTCACCAATCAAACCCCAGATGTAGCGAGAAATAAGTACCGGTTCTGGCGAAGCCAGGGTTGGTACAACTCTAGCATACTCGAAGAATGTCGAAGTATACCCTCGACAGTCTATATCCACCATTCGGTGATTAAGGAATTTATTTGTCATTTGTTCCTTTTCATATTCGGGGCAGAATTTTCTTTCCACCAGACTTTAAATTCTTCCCAACTCATGGCATAAGCCATATCGCTTCCCTTGGCTTGTAGTACTGTATTCCACCATTCTAGTGCCCCTTCTTTAAAAAGATGCGACGCGTACATGACCTTGTCTTCTTCGGCACATTTACTTATTTTAATTACTGCTTCGGTTTTCTCTAACCAACGCAGTGCTGCAATTTCCCCTTCGTTGCCTGCAAATTTAATTGGTTTACAGGCAAGAAATTCCTTGTAAGTGCAACCAGGCGTTGCAGCTTTCATTCTCTTAAGAAATGGGGCTTGCATTATATCGTCGTTATTATTATTGTTACCGCCTACATTTACACTATTACTGAAGTTATCATCACGAGTACGTTTGCTGTGAGTAGGCGGTGGAGGTTCAATTGGATTTCGGGCAGCAGCAAGGATTGCTGGAATAGCATTGGCTATTCCCTGAGCAACGATATTTTCTATATCCTGCCTATTCAGAAATTGATCTTCATGGTTTTGTTCAGATTGGTTAACTTCGTTAACTGGTTCATTAACTGCGGGTTCCATCTGATAATTCCCAAAATATAAATGTATAAATTATTGACACAAGATAGAATAAATAATAATCAAGCACAATAAAGCAGTCGCACATAATCACGTCAACACGTATAGCCAAAATTGTCGACTTTGCGACTTTCATATTCTATATATGTTTATATGCATCCGTACATTACCAGATATGTTACAAAAGTTTTATTTTTAGTTATTTTACATGATTATTAATATTTATTATTATTTTATTATTATTAAACATGTAGCCACACAACCACAAACGATCCCTGTCAGCTGGCACTTCAGAAACGACGTTCCCTTTCGTCCTATTTCCACGATATCCTCTCCCCCACTTCTCGGATTCTATTCCCTGCGTCCACCAAATCCTCGCCATAGTGGCAGAGTTCAGCCAAGTTTTCTGTGCTCATCAGTGGGTTTAGTGGAGGCTCAGGGTCAAATTGGGGGAAAAGGTATTAGGGTTATTCAAGAGATTCTGAAATTGCCAATCAGTTGTCCACCATTCTTCTAACTCTCCTGGTAGAGGTCGAGGGTGGATAAGAGGATCTGGGATAGCAGGTCCCAGATTAACTGGAAGTTGTGCTTCCGCTGGGTAATAGAAGAGGTTTTCATCGGCAGGTCCGATGACGTCGCTATTTGCGAGTTGGCGGTCCAGCTCCTCCCATGGTGGCATTTCCTGGGTTTGCCTTGAACTATCCCCAATCTCTTTTCCTTTGCCTTTATCCTTCGGATTCTCAGTCTTTATAACTTTCTGTGTCGCTGGCTTTTTCCTACGCATACGTCTCCCGCCTACGAGTCTTCTTCTCTTTTTCGGCTTTGGTTTCTCCTAAGGTTGGGCTTGGAATACCATTGGTTCTTCAGTATCAGCCTGGTAGCCAGTGAAGGTATCGGTGGTATCCATATCTGTGGTATGGATAGTAAATTTTTGAAGGGCTTCTAATAGTTCATTCATGCTGTTAGCATACATGAAGAAACACACAAAATTCTAAGTTAAAATTTCATTTATCAACTTAAATTCACAGAGTAGCAATCAGCAAAATTAAGTATTTCTAAATACTTAATTGGCTTAAATCAGTGGCTCTGATACCACATTTCTCTGTCACGGCCCCCATCCCGGTGTTACCCGGTCCAGGAGCCGTGGGACAGAAACCCGTGGTATTTATTATTTGAGTCGACAACGGAAGTTTAGCAGGATCTTTTAAAACTTGAAAATGCCCAATTATTTTATTTCATAATTTGGGACAAACCCCGTAATTTACAATAGAGGAATTTCACGAGGAAATTCCCTGTTTTACAAAACATGTTTATTTATTTAACTGAGCCACCTCTTCAAGCTTTATTAGTGCTCCGTAGCACTTTTCCTGGATTCACAGTAGGTCACCTGAAACATGTTTTAAAAATATTTTATTAGCGGGGAAATACTGGCGAGTCACTCAAATTTGATAAAACGACACATAGCTATGAATTACAGCATAAGAGCGATTACAATGGCTACTATCTTATTTTTATCTGGCGCCGTGTCACACCCTGGTGATGATGGTCATACCACTATTGGGTCCTTTCACCCAAGTAGTGATGATTATCACTGTTAGGTTAATGAACCTAACCGTGAGAGATTAGTAATGTGCACTATACCCCACTAGCCAGTGATTCAAGATAACCACGACTTAATCCCTGTAATTATAACTTTTGAAAATAATTGGAGTATTGTAAAACATTGTTGATAAAAGAGAATGACTCACTTTGCAAGTTTAAACGGGCAGAGTTTTAGCCTACTGATAAGCCTGATAACCTAATTTAAACAACAATGCACACGAAACTAGGTCAGTAACTTAATACAACATTTACGATAAGCTCACGAAATCAAAACCCTCACGACGAATGACAAAGTATAGCCCTGATTTGGGCAGCACTTAAACATCCATCGGATCGGTTTCAATCAATCGGACATTGTATCGTAGCAGTGATCGAGTTAATACCCTGTACTGTAGCAGCGTCGTGACACCGTAAAACTCGTTTTTAGCAGAATTGGGATGTTTTGAAAGTGAGATTTCGAGCACAGAAGCAAGTCCCATGTACAGGCTACTTATAGCAACATTTTGAGTTTTACGCGGCTCGCGAGAGCCACCTAGTCTACGACTAGGGCTAGCGTGTCATACCTAGGTCTGCCACGTGTGCGACACGTGGCCTGGAACGCTTATCCGGTCAACATCACTTTGACGCGGCCCGCGTAAGCCTATGCTTACATTTACGCGGCCCGCGTGAAAACCAATTTTCTCAATTTCTTGGTTTTTCATGCACATTAGGGTTTCAGGGGTCCGGGTTTTCACTTACGGGTCGATTTGGGACATTTTTGCAGGTCCTTACAGTGGCTGGTGGTGACGGCGGCAAGTGGTGGTGGTGGCAAATGGTAGGGGTGAGCATGGTGCGGTTTGGTGCGGTTTTAGCATAAAACCGCAACTCATACCGCGAGGTGCGGTTTTTATTTTTTTAAAACCACATGTTGCGGTTTTTTTGCGGTACGGTTTTTGCGGTTTATTTGCGGTTGCGGTTCGGTTTCGGTGCGGTTTCGGTTTTAATAGTTGAATACATCTAAAAAAAACTCTCAGCAATACTTGAATACATAAAAAAAAAACTCTCGGTTTTAATACTGGAATACATCTAATACTTGATGGTAATTAGAATATAATTTTTGTAAGAGCAATGTGAAGAGCATATGTATGGGCTAGAGGACATCAATCAAAACAAGAGTTTGTACTAGAAACATGTCTAGAATAATAGTTGCTATGTGAAACGGTGAAAGCTTAATCACATAGTCGTATCCAAATAAAAACGTAATATTGTTTCCAACTCATTCTTGTTTCCAACTTTCAATCTTTCCAACTTTCAATGTTTCCAACTATCATTTGCCATTAGTGTTTCCTAGATAGAAAAAAAAAACAAAAAATATATGTTAGTAGGTATTTGAAATATAAACTCACACATGTAAAGAAAACCTTACCAATTTTTAAACCCGCCATCCTCTTATTGGGTTGAAAGTTGGGCTGTTTGGAGTGCTAATTTAATGGGCTTGTAACTAGTAGGTTAACATCATTTTTTTTTTAGAGGGAGCAGACGATAGTTAACTTAACAAAGTCAAGTCTGTACTGTTTTTTTTAAACAAACACAGAGTATATAATATATAGGGAATTTTATATTTAAATCTTTAAGTATATTATATAATATATATATATATATATAATAATTTTGCGGTGCGGTTTCGGTTTTTTGGTGCGGTTTTTAAAGCTAAAACCGAACCGCACCATACCTTTGCGGTTTCGGTTTTTGCGGTTTCGGTTTTTGCGGTTTTTGTGTCGGTTGCAGTTTTGCGGTTTCGGTTTTTACGGTTTTTGGTGCGGTTTCGGTTTTCGGTTCGGTTTTTGCTCACCCCTAGCAAATGGTGGAGGTGATGGGTGGTGTTTGTGACATAGGCTGAGAGAGGGAATGGAATGAAAAAAAACAGGGGGAGTGGATGGAAAGAATTTGAGGGAATGAAATGACTTATGTAATGGGTGATTCCATTACGTTGACTAACCAAACATGTTTTTTTCATTCCCTCGCAATAGTTCATTCCATTCCACCTTCCATTCCTGCATACTAAACACTACCTAAGATTACCATTCGTTTTGTAAAATTTAAACTATTTTCGTTGCTAAAAAAATATTATATCAATTTTTAAGTAAATCAAATTATTTATCACAAAAATCAAACTTTGTATTAATATAATTTTATTTTCGTTGCTAAAAAATTATTATATCAATTTTATTAATAATTCATAAATCAAATTGTTAGAATTGATACCCTCATTTTATCACTCAAATGGTTGCTAATTTGCTATAACTCATCGCGTATCCAGTATAACGGTTAGTTTTTTTCAATCATATAACTTTTTTTACTATTTCGTATATAAATTTAGATTTATTCAACCGGTGTAATTCACGTGTCTTCTAAAGATATAACTTTTTTTTTAATTATTTACCATACAAAATTATATTTATTCAACACATACAATACACGAGTTTTGAAAGATGTAATTTTTTTTATTATTTAATGTGTAAAATTACATTTATTCAACCCATGCAATGCGTGTGGTTCTTCAAGATATAACCTTTTTATTATTTAATATATAAAATTATACTTATTCGACCCATACAACACACAGGGTTCTTAAAAATATATATTTTATTATTATTTAGTATTTAAAATAACATTTATTCAACCCGGGTAATAAATGAGGTTTTTAAAGATGTATATTGTTTTATTATTTAATACATAAAATTATATTTATTCACCCCGTGTAATACACGGGGTTCTAGCCTAGTTATATATAAGAGATGGTCTAATATGATGACAAGTGTCTCCAAAGTGGTTTCTTTTATTATATAGTTAGATTTTTTAGAATTTTAAAAAATTACATTATGCATCCAACAAAATTACAACTTTTAATGATACGTGTAACCCGTTGATTTATAAATGATTGCTTGATTTATAACTAGTTTTAAATAGCTATTTCTCTCCTTATCGTATGTGATTATCTTTGATGAATTATGTATAAATTTTTCTTCCGTATTTAAAACATTGTGTTGGGTATTTGGGAGACTATATGTACCCTATTTTCCTTTCTCCCCATGTGATTTTTTGATATAACACCACCCTTTATGGACTATAATCCTAGTACCAATTTCTTGAAGATTTGATTGTCGACCAAAAATCTACATATGCAATCTATAGTTGCTAAAATTGCTAAAGTTGCTAAAGTTGCTTCCAAATGACATTAGCTTTATCTCTTTTCTAAAGTTTACTTGAGTTTTTTTGTTGGTAAACATCTAATTTCACAAAAAGTGAATGTTCAACGAATCCATTGATTGGAATTTGTTAATATTCATTTGTTTATTGAATGAAGGAACATATATATACTTTTATATGTTGTTTAATATAAATGAATGAACATGAATGAATTTCTCGTTCATATAATTTTTATAGAATGTTCGATAATTTGTGTGTAAAAATATGTTTATGTTTCTTCATATGTTTTACATCCTAATACACACGTACTGTTTAGAGAACTACGGCAACCGTATAATTGCATTCATAAGTAAACAAAATCAAACTTATAGAAATACAAATACTTCATTTTTTCTTTTGTGTATATCTATTTGATTATGCTCGTTTATTATCTAAAATAACAAACTTAAAACAAATATTCTGTTGTCAATTTTATGTGTATGTTTGGTCGGTTAAAATTAAACAAACACACACAAACTGGTTTGGTCCGTTATGAGTCGTAGTCACATCATATTCTTCAACTACTACAAACTATGCATAATACCAACAAATAGATTCTTGACACCTCAAAGTTGTGCAACAGAAGCTTTTACTTCCATTAAATAAAGAAGTCAATAAACACAAGATAATATAATACTATATTCGGATTTAGTGATCATTACATGCTCCCAAAACTTTAAAACTCTTCGCTGTCATTTCCCTTAGTGAACTTAAGATAAGATCATCATATTATCCATACACACAATTTTACATGTCGGAAATAATTATCTAAAATAAGTGTGACTTACAGTTTCACGGATGTCCAACATCATATTAGTAACAATCTACAGGAGTGAATGTTTTTAGGAGAAAACTTTGGGTATATTTGGCAAAAGTGGCTGGTGGCTAAGCTGATGGCTGAAAGTTGATAGCTGGTAGTTGTAGCTCTAGCTTTTTAAATATATTTGGTGTTTGGCAGAGTAGCTGGAGCTTTTAATAAAATGTATAAAATGACCAAAATTGATATAACTAAAAATTTAAAAAGCTTGTGCATTAAAAAGTTTATTATCTTTAGAGGTTAAAATAGTCATTTTTTTTCCCTAAAAGCTTGTAACTCCTTCTAAACGCTACTAGTAGGAACGTTCAACCAAAAGCTTCAAGCTCCTAACATAAAAGTTTCAAGCTCCTTCAACCAAACAAGACTTTTTTATTGAGTAAGAGCTTTTTTTAAAAGCTTAAAACTAGAAGCTCCTAAAAACAACATGAAAAACATACAATTTGCCTATATATATATTGTTAATTATGAAAAACTTACAAGTTTACAACAATATGTAACAAGTTTATAGAAATAAGATACCAATATACGACAAAATTTATAGTGGTTCTGGTGGATATTAATCAACTCACCTAGCTCATATTTACCCACCGGCACTCATCTATGATCATCTCTACTCGCTTCATTATGATAGGTTATCATCACCGTTCAATCTTCTAGATACCAATAATAGTGATCACCATTATAAATTCTCTGTAATCTTGGTGAGAATCACATGTATCAAATAGACAAATGTTTGAATATGAATATTACAATAAGCCTCAAAGACACCGGCACTATCTCTACCCCTTCTAGATAACAATAATAGTGATCACCTAGCTCATATTTACCCACCGGCACTATCTCTACCATGGTTGCAAAAGTCGCTAGGTGTTCCCTAGTCAGTCGACCGGGGAGTTGAGAGTACTCGGCATAGGCGGAGAGTACTAGGGGAGTACTCGGACATGTTAAATTATAAAGAAATTAGTTTTCGGAAATTAAATATATGTCTAATAACATAAAGTTACTAATATTTATAACAAAATACGTGAAAATGATATTCAGTATTTAGTATTTAATATGATAGTCATATAAATTATGTTTTATTATTTTTTAAGTCAAACTCGGCCCGAATTGACCTACTAGATCCGATTTTGGCCGAGTTTGACCACCTTTGATCGATTCCGAGTAATTAGGCGGAGTTAGAGAAAGTCGACTCGACAGCCTACCTTGTAGCGACGATTCGGGGAGTACTCGGCCTTAGAAACCTTGTTTTACAACCATGATCTCTACCCCTCCTTGTCACACCCCAACCGATGGCGGAAACATCGGAGTGAGACGAAAACGAGATTGTTAGAGACTTCATAACACTAGTTGTGACAATAATTAAATAATGGATTTCATTTCATTTCTACAAGTCAATTACAAAGTTTAAAATCAAATATAACAACTTGATATACGATACGTTCAATACAAGAATACAACAGCAAGTACAAACTGATACAACGAAATAAAGCTTAAGATGTCTATGTGTGTATCTAAGCATCATCACTACTTCAATTTCAAAGCGTCATCATCCTCAACCTGTAACATGTTTAAAATAAAGTTCAATGCAAAAGCAAAGGCGAGTATACAAGTTTTCGTACGTAGCATAAAAATATAAGTTTTCAAACAATTCCATGTGGTAAACCCTTGATACAAGATAAATAATAAATACGGCATGTGTCTAACATATCAAACCAATGATGAAACGCAATATGCTCACGACATAACCACAAGTCTACAGGCGGTGCGTTAATCCTATAGCGCTATATATGTCACAGATAGGCTCGTACGAAGTTAATGATAAGTCTAACACAAGATGTCATAAACCAAAGTTTAAAGTATCAAGTAATCAAATAAGCATGCATGTATGAGGAATGTTTGTGCAATATGAATAAAGTTTGTGTGTAAGTTTATAAATAACATGTTACACCCCAAAAAGTGGTAAACGAAAAAGGGGTTCAAGTATACTCCCAAAATCGCTAAGTCTTCTGATTATCCATTTGTTGACGAGTGTAAGAGATTTGGAGGATGGAACACCGAGGTCACCCTATATGGGCAAACGAAGACGCATAAGTAAACGGAACAATGACGGAGGATTAGAATTGGAGTTTTAGAGTATAATCAGTTGATATTAATATGTATATATTCATATATATTTTATATAGTTTAAGTAATACTTCTAAAATAATTCTATTAAGAGTATTGTTGAAATGTTGCCAAAAATAATTATACTCTTATAGCTATTTTATAAAAATTGATAGATTTCGATTTATAAAACTATCGTGTTTTGTTTTACGGAATTTTACGAAAAACGGGCAGAGTTTCCTCTGTTTTTTGGACGATCCCGACAACACAACTTGTCGATCTATTTGTCAAACTTCAACAACAAGCTAAACAATATAATTATGTATATATTTTCCATGTAAATTTACAAATTATATAAAGTTCGGTTTTGCGATAACAAAATTTAAATACAATATAATTGAAATATTTGTGTCGTGAAAAATACTAAGTATCGTGTTTAACTCAATGACCCGAACCCGTAACCAGACTGCACCGAGGCCTCGGCTGACCAGCTTTGACCTGGTTTGACCCGACAGTTGACCGTTTGACAGGAACCCGACTGTAACATGAACCGAACCTGCCGAACCGAAATAAGAATCAAATAATCCTTCATCAGATTTAAAGAAAATAATAGAAACCGAACTAAAAGAACAGAAGTGAAGGATTACCGATTGAACTCGACTGAACCGGATCTGAACCAATCGATCCGAATCTGAACCGAGCCGCGTGAGTCGAAACAAACCAAAACTCGAACCAAAACTGTACAAGACTTGAATCGAACCAAAACGGGCTGAACGACTGCCGCCGCAGATGACGGCAGTGCCGTCGTCTCTCTCTCCCTCTCTTGGCTTCTATCTCGCCGCCGTGAGCCACCACCAGAATGGTGGTGGTCGGCCGGTTAGTTGATGGGAAGTGGGGGTTTGGTGTGGTGGTTTAAGGCGGAGAGGGGATGTGAGGGGTGTTGTGGGTGCAGCCGAAGAAGAAGGGCCGTGGGGTGTGCGTGTGGTCGGCCGGAACCGACGCCGGAGGGGGGTCGCCGGAACAGAACTCCGGTTGCCGGAGTATGAATGAGAGAGAAGGCATGGGTGATTGAAAGGGGGCTAGGGTTTTGCAAAGATGAGGAAGAGGGGGGTTTAGTTAGTTTAAATATGTCTAAGGTTTTGAGTGGGGTTGGGCCCAAAGCCCGATAGCGGCCCGTTCACGTTTTTAAACTTATTTTCGCATCCGAACTTTCAGAGAATGACGTCTAATATTATTTAAATGTCAAAAATTCGCGAAATGATGTCGGTAGTCGAAATTGGTCGCGTTCTCTTGTCGGTCACGTTAAAAGTGCGTAAAATGCGTAGTTTGTCGTTTTAACTCCGTTTTTCGATCCGATTTCAACTATGATTCTAAAAAGAATAGAAAACGAACACTAATTTTTAAAAATGGAAATACGGAAAGAGCGGAGCGTTACACTCCTCCCTTCCAAAGTGATGGATTCCACTGCTCTAACTAACGATGTCGGCTGTCTCTTGTTCACATGCTTAAACCACCTTAATTTCCCCTCTTTCATCTTACTCGAAATACTAGCAACTCCAAACCTTTACCTAAAAACCTCATGTCTTATTTTTGTCTAACCTTGTGTACCCTCACATTCACCTTAACATCCTCATCTCTACTACTTCTATCTTTCACGCTTGTGTTTTCTTGATGTCCCAACAGTCTATCCCATACAATATAGCCGGTCTTATAGCAACTCTATAAAATTTTCCCTTTGATTTAGCTGGGAACCTCTTGTCACACAATACCCTAGTGGTTGCTCCCTATTTATTCCAACCAGCCTGTAAGTGGTGGGCTATGTCATTATCTATCTCCCCATCCTTTTGAACAAAAGATCCTAGATACTTGAACTTGGTGGTCTGAGGAACCACTTGACCCTCAATGGTGATCTGTGTTTCCTCCCCATCATCTGCATCGCTGAAATCATTAAGAAAACAAAACTAAAGACTAGTAAAAATAAATATTAGTAAAAACATTAAGAAAACAAAACTAAAGATTAGTTAAAAAAAATACAAATATTACCTATCCGTTTATCCTTTGAGACGTGCACCCATGCTCGAGCTAAAGAGACTTCTTCCTCAATCGTCTAATATCTGGGTTTCCCGGTGCCGCTTTGGTTGATGACCCAACTTGTAACTTCAATCGGGTCTTCTTCATCATCGCTTGTTATGTGTCACACCCTGGCTTTTGCGGAAGCGTGGGTTTAATTGGTGTGACTTCTTAATACCATATCAATAATCATAACAATGCTATATGAAAATAAAACACATGATGATCATCCATTCATTAAGTTTAAAGTTACCACAACATCATTGTTTAAAATGTCGACACATAAAACAAGTTACAACCATGACATGTTTAAAGCGTGTTCATATGACACAACAAAAGACTTGAATAAAAGACGTGGTTTAAAGACATGTAACCCGTCCAGGTAAGGGTTACACCTCCTAAACCTGGATGACATCGTTATTCACTACGCAGCTTGACACAATTGCACACTTCGCCAGATCCATTAATTTCCTGAAATACATGTAGTTTGAAAAATCAACAAAAGTTGAGCGAGTTCATGTAAAAGTGAGTATGTATAAACCTTCAAAGTATGAATAAAAGTCCCTGGTATGTAGCAATAAGGAAAAAGAGATCACCAATGGGTTGCAAAGCCACTGGTATGTGTGAAAAGGTGCAGGAAGACTCAAACCTAGCAAATTTGTTACCGGGCTTCGGCTGTAAGACACAGTCACCTCTATGGGCCGCCCCGGCCTCATGGGTGTGGGCTCGCTACACCCAAATAGATCTATCACTCATGTCCCTCGGTCCTAACAACGAGGATTGATGGCCTTAAGTGTTGTACCCACCCTTCACATGATCTAGTAGTAAAAACCCTCCCTACGCTAACCATACCATGTAAATAAATGTCTGTAATAATTGTAACATGTATTCCACCCCCGAAGTATAAAACTGAAAACAGTAAAGAGAAAAGGGGGACATGAACTCACAGAAGTGCGTCTCCTGAATAGAATCGTCAACCCAAACTCGGTCTGCTACACGACGACCTACACGTACTAATGTCTATTAGACGAACGGGCCGTGCCTTGGCTTTAGGGTTTAATATTTTTGAGTTGCGTTACTTTGATATTATCCTAAGCTTGTGACTACTTGTTAAAATAATAATAATTATTTTAACTTAAATTTTATTTTTGGGAACAATAGTTAGGCAACTATTTTATCCACACTCCTCAAGTATTTTATATGTGTATTTCCTTCCCAAGGATGGGGGTATTCATACATGTACATTTGTAATTCCGAAAAAAATATATGTTAAGTCCCACTTAGAAAAATATATTTAAATTATTCGTCTAAAACATCTTAATTCAAAATATATATATTTTTCCCAAATATACTATATTTTACTTCATAAATAATATTTTACCAAAATGTACGCGTAAGAGTATTTTCTGAAAAATTACATAAGTTACGTCTTAGCGTTTCGTATTGCAATAACAAATGCGTAACTCAAATATTTATTTCGTGAGGGTTTTGGTATTATTTTGGAGTTGTAATTTCATGGTATACATAAGTTATATTATTTTATCCTAAAAATAATATAACTAGTTCACAAAATAAACAAACAATCACACAAGAGTTTTAGTATAAAATATATATTCTAAATATATATTTATCAAATTTTATTTACGAAAATCAACCTCCGGCACTTAGTATTTTTGGTAATAAAATCATGGCGAAGCATATTTTTCTAAAATTCATGCTTACTAGCATATCATTTTCTTTTCAAAAATTCATTCAAACAATTCTCAATCAACAACATACAATCTCTATTTACCAAACTTGTCAAAAACAAGCATAAACTATAAACTCATGAACTTGAAAATTTATAAAAGTATGTAGTAACTTACTAGCATACTTAGTAAGTCTTGTTACCTTTAAAAATGTGATTAGTTCTTTAAAAACTTCATTTTCAAAGAGTTTGAATGTTCACAACTTCCAACCATATTTTCTAAAAATATTTCTTGTGAAATTTTCTTATTACACAAGTGTTTCTACACTTGTTTATTCACCAAAAATGGGGTTAGTTTATGTAAGATCCAAGTTTTAATGAAACTCATATTTTCACTTGGTTCTTTTGAAAAAGCACTCATGGATCTTTAGATCTACATGATTATATCCTACTTTGATATTTATTTTTCAAGAAAACATTCATTCATTCGAGTTCATAGTTTATGTGTGGATGATTCCATCATCCTACAACATTCTTACTTCTCATCTTGCTAGATCATGTTTTTAATCATGATCTAGCAAGACCACATGATTCATATCAACTATATGAGTAAACAATAATCAACAAGCATCACAACACCAGAATATCATGATTTCTTAACCATTTGAACCATACTTTATCACCAAGTTAGTTTATGTTCAAAACTTCTTCATAAGATTCATTAGGGTTCTTAACATTTTGATCACTATACATCATTAACCACTAAAAACAAGATGAAAATGCAAGGATCTAAGTTCTTACCACTAGCTCAAGGCTATGGGAGTTCAAGTGAAGAAATTGTGTGGATAAAAGAAGATAAGAGAGGTCCTTCCACTTCCGAGAACACCGAGCTTCGTTGTATGCACTTTAACACCCTTGTACACTCTTGAAATGGTTGAAGATGATCAAGTGATGATGGTGGTGTGTGGTGTGGTGGTCGGCCGAGACCAAAGAGGGAGAGAGTTTTGAGTGAAGGTGAGTTAGAGAAATGTGAAGGTTATGATCTCATGTGTCTTTATATAAACCATCTTCTCAATTTACCCCTTGTATAAAGTGTTTCAAGGAGGCCAACATAATCTATTAAACAATTCAAAAAAAATCTAGGAGTGGGGACACTCCATAACCGGTTTTTTTTTTTTTTTGGGGGGGGGGGGGGGTTGGTTTAGTTGGGAAGCAATGGTAATTAGTTTAACTAGTTAGAAGTTTAGGTGATTTAGTTAGTGATTTATGGGGTGTTATGAAATATATAGTGTGTTAGGGTGTTCGGGGACCCTAACTAGCTTAGAAAAATAAAAATAATGTGTTTAACAATATTTTTGTGTTCCGGGTAAAGTCCGGTTGTTCGGTTGGGTGTTGTTCCGTTAAAGTGCTTAATTAATCCGTAATGTGTCTTTTATAATACTTTTTGTGTCACAATTAATTCCCGACACTTTGGAAAGTATACTAGACCATTTTGTCAAGTTTTTGCACATTACTAGCATAATTAAATGCCGAATTTTGTTATTAAGTGCAGAATTCTGCATTTAGAGCGTGTTTTAGGCACTTCCCGACACTATAACTATTACCTAGTGACGCAGTTTTATGGTCCTCACTTCCCTACACTCCCTACTAGTGTAGTACCCTGTCTCTGGCTCATACTGGCCTCAAAAACATTGTCTGTCTAGGTGCTGGCATTGTCAGCATGTTTTCTGGGTTATCCGCTCAGTGTACTAACTGTGATTTGTGCATCAAGTTTGTCACTAAAGTTTGTGTGAAATAAATGGAGTGATAGTATGAAATGTGATGCATATGTATGTATGTAACAGAAATCAGAAAGCAGTTTAATCACAGTTGTAATCAAGCACAGTCATTAAGCACAAATTAAATATTAATTAATTGTACGGATACCTGTAATTGTGAGGGTTGTCACATTATGATCCATCCATTCGGATTCTTTGTTAGACTTGGTCCATAACTATTTGGTTCATACTTTTGAGCATAGTTGTCGAGGATAGGAATAGAACCCGCAGGATAATGTTGCATGTCTACATGTCCTTCGTTTGTTTTCTTCTTCATCTTCACTAGTTTCACAAATATTATCCACTAACTTCTTCCAAATATGTATCTTCGAAGCATCCTCTTTTGGTGATGGTATCAATATACCATTCCATGGTATTTAGATACCTATAATAAAACATTTGAAGATTGCTTCCCTTGTCAATGCCAAAACCCTATGTGAAGGCTAGTTCGGTCCATGTTTACTATTTTGGAACTTTCTTGAAACCACAAACTTTTGGACCTCAACATACAAATATATGAGATCAACAACCTTACCATCTTCAATCTTGGGAGAACTTCTTTTCCTTTAGAATTGTGAAAATCTTAATGAAGCACTTGACAATATCAAGTAATTCATTCCTAAGGACATCTAAATGCTTAGTACACATGTTGTAAATTTGTATTATGTTTAAGAACATAACACATATGTCCCAATTCCTCTTAGTTTCGTGTCCACTCCTATTGATACATCAAAATGGTCAAACATCAAATTAGTTCTATGTTGCTTAAATTCTAGAGAATTCGATGTGTGAGGCTTTACAACCCCATTGATATTCTCAACAAAATTTGGGTTCTCAAAATTCCCAATTTGATCCTTAATCATGCTTTCTTTGAACATTTTAAAGATGACACAAGAATGACCCTCAAACTTGACTTCATAACCTTGTATGTACAATTGTTCTTTGCTAAATACGTTCTTTGTCATCTTTGGAATAAATTGCACACATGTCACATGGTATCTTTCTAAATTCGTCGGTGGAGTATCGTACTATACTTAAGTATCGCCTCATGATTCCTTTATTCCCGATGAGGTATGCCCTGTTTGTTATAAGGCGTGTTTGAATTCTTTTGGGGAGCATGCAGTTCATTGTAGAGAGCTTCCGGGGTTCAAATACCGACATGATTTGGTTAGGGATGTCTTTTTTGACATATTCAGGTGCGCTGGTATTTCTGCTAAGAAAGAGGCAGCCGTTAATTTCTTAACAGACCCGTTGGAAGGGAGATCTACCATTCGACCAGCCGACATTCTGGTCTTTGGATGGGTAGGAGGAAAACATGCCTGTGTGGATCTAACAGGGGTTTCCCCGCTTATGGGCTTAGGAGGTAGTGCTTTCACGGTGGGTCAGGCTGCTTTAAAGGCTGCTTCGGGTAAAGTGACCAAACATGAGAAAGTGTGCCTTGACAACCAACATGTGTTTATCCTATTTGCTTTTGATACTTTTGGTTTTCTGGCGCCAGATGCTGTGGACCTAGTTAGTCGAGTTCAAAGGGTCATGCATAGTAATGTCATGACCCCGGGATCTATGGACGTAGTTTTTAAAACGCTTAGTTTTGCTATTCAGAAAGGGGTAGCGGCGCATCTTGTTGCCCGTTTACCAACTAACTTGATGTAAATTCATAACACGGGTTTTTGTGAGATTTAATATAAATAATTTGAAAACTTGGCGTCTTAAAAAAAAAAAAAAAAAAAAAAAAAACCTTCGTTGTTCCTAACCCTAGATAAACACGCATTCTTGGTATCCCTTTCAACCCTATATATATTTTTAAAATCGTGGAATAGGGCTTTTTTACTTGTCTGATGTTTTATAAAACTAAGGTTTACATACCAAATTGCATCGCAATCATCATTTTTGGTTCCTTTAACAACATAATCTATGTCTTCGATATCAGATTCATGAGGAATAATAGTTTTCTATGACTTACTTGTGCATGCATAAGCATAGTGACCGTATGATTGATAGCGGTAACATTTGACTACAGAGAGTATCGTGTGAGTCCCTCGGTTCAGTCCTATGTCTGCCATGAAACATGACTTCTAGCCAACCTTTTCTTCTTAGTTGAAAACTCACTTGGGACGTAGACCCCGAACTTTCGCCTTGTTGGATATCCTCTTCACTGCCCTATACTTCCAGTGGCTTCCGGAGAAATTTCTAGTTGCATCTTCATTCAATAACAAGCTTGACAAGGCAAAAGAGAGTATCCTGTTGTCACTATTCCATGGAGTTCAGATCGATGAGAGCTTCCACTTTTGCGTTGATGCATTGGTTTCATATCGAAGCAGAAAAACAAAACAAAACAAACAATCGAAATAAACTGAGATTAATGGTGAATAAACAAAAGAGATTTTTAGACTAAACTGATCGATGATTTTAATCAGATCTACATCAAGTTCTGTTCGACACAATACACATATACAAATACGAAGTGATGTGTTATTCTGTTTCAACCGCTTATTGGTACGACGCAACGTTTAACCTCATTATGCATGGGCTTAACGTATTAGGCCCATGCCAGGTATATTTAACAACTATAAGTTTTGACCCATATCAAACTAAATCATAAATATAAAACAAAATGTTTTCAGCCCATATTCGAATAGCATATTGGATTGAATGATTAGTTTTCAGCAGATTATTAACAATAATACTAAATTTTCATGTATTCCACGTGATGCCAACCTTCCAGTTTCCCCTCATCTCCCCTATGGACTGTTTTACCTATAGATGTTAATTAAGAACTTAAGAGCAAATAATATGTGTGAGTAACTGATTAAGAGTTAATTAGACAAATGGGTCATGTGGTTTATACCTAGTTTCGCTTTTAGGTACTAACTTTTTTTTAACAGATTTAGGTTTTATGGTTTCAATTTTGTAACACCTTTGGGTACTAACACCAAAATTAGTTAATTAATGACTAAAATACCCTTGCATTTTTTTAAGTTTATCAATATAACATATTTGGGTACTAACACCTAATTTTATTTAAGTTTAAATCAATTTTACAAAATCTATTTATTTTTTTTTCATCTTTTTATTGTATTTTTTAATTAACATAAAATCTTTTTTTTTTATTTTCATATTTTTATTAAATTTTTTATTTAACATAAAATCTACTTTTACACCAGTATATTTTTAAAATAAAATCTACTAGCTATATAAATATCTTTCTAAAATAGTAAAATATAAATGAACAAAAAAAGAGTTAAAAACAGGCTTAATTTTTTTACATGAAAGATATTTATTATTATCAATCATATCTATCCAAAATTGAAAACGAGTAAGGTTTACATTATTTAAAACGAGTAAGAAATTTAATTTACATAAAACTATATAGCTAGTAGATTTTATTTAAAAATTCTATTTAAAAAAATACTGATGCAACAAGTAGATTTTATGTTAAATAAGAAATTTAATAAAAATATGAAAATAAATAAAATAAATAGATTTTATGTTAATTAAGAGATATAATAAAAAGATGAAAAAAAAATAGATTTTGTAAAATTGATTTAAACTTAAATAAAATTAAGTGTTAGTACCCAAATGTGTTACATTGATAAACTTAAAAAAATACAAGGGTATTTTAGTCATTAATTAACTAATTTTGGTGTTAGTACCCAAATGTGTTACAAAATTAAAACCATAAAACATGAACCTGTTAAAAAAAAAGTTGGTACCCAAAGGCGAAACTAGGTATAAACCACATGACCCATTTGTGTAATTAACTCATTGATTAATGTTTGGTTTATCCTTTTTTTGAACGGTAAGTTTCTTTAATCCTTGTCGATTGTGGGCTTTGAACCCAAGACCTCTCTCTCTTAAACCCACGATAGTTTTGTCTTGGCCAATGGAGCACCACTCCTGGTATCAGGGGCGGACCTATAGCTTATTAAGGGGTGGCGTCCGCCACCCCTTGGTCGGAAAAAAATTTGGAAAAATTAGTGTAAATTTTGGAAAAATTTGACGTTTTTTCGATTTCGTTACGGCTTATTTATAAAACGTTACCCCTTGGTCGGAAATCCTAGATCCGCCACTGCCTGGTATGGTTGGTTTATCCTTCTAATTAAAATAAAAATGGTAACATACAAAAAAATTGTCATCAATGAACGGGTCATATTTTTTCTTTTTAAGTGACCTACTGAATGAACGGGTCATATCATGGCGCGCGCCTAAACACAAAGGGCATTCAATATGTTCAATAAATGAGATTGAAAGTGATTGATTCTCAAACTGACTTTACTATTTTTAGATAACTTTTAAAAATAAAAGTCCACACATGTTTATTAGACTGAAGGGAGTGGGGCGTCCTCAAAAGAGGGCGTCTTGCGACACGTGGCGTTTGGGGGGCGGCTTGGGGCGTCCTCAAAAAAGGGGGCGTGGTGTTTGGGGCGACTTGGGGTGTCCTCCAAGGGGGAATCCTTGAAACTTTGTGCCAAAAAGTTGTTGTGTGAGAGGGAGGAGGCGACGAGAAGAGGACGGGCTCATGGGGGACGCCCCCTAGAACGCCTCTGGGGGCGGTGTTCATGGCAACCTTGGGCGACTTGGGGGTGGGAGTCGCCCCACTCCCTTCAGCCTTATTAGGAAACTTAGAATTTTGACTTTGATGTATTTACCATTTATTTTGTTTACCGTTTCAAATTGTGGACCAAATCACTTTGGTAGCACTCCAAAAAAAAAATTTAATGAACCCATGTGTAAAGGTCAAGCCTTATAACCTTCATAAATGTGAGGTTATATAACACGCTATAAATGTGTAAGAAATGAGGGTTACAAACTTATAAATGATGTTATATTTTTATAAAAATCATTCTTTAAGTTATATTTTTATAAAAATCAGTGTTTATTACAAACTTTTTATAAATTTAAAACATGATTTTTTTTTCTAAGAGGGCGGTTGAAATTTTCCAAGGGGTGCGGGTAAAAAATTCCAAGGGGTGCGATCGAGATTTTACCGAAAAATTAACACTAAATATTTTTATTTCAAGGGGTGCGTATTATTGACACACCCTGGCTTATTAAATCGACACCCTAAATACGCATCGTATAGGTCTATACGATGCGTATTACTTTTTTAAGGAAGTATGATCAGCTTTCCGTCACTGTTGAGTGACGTAAAGTGATTGACGTAAGCCATATACGTATCGTATAGGGCTATACGACTCGTATTGAATTCTGAATTTGAATTCTTCCTCCCCTATTTAAATGACGAAGAAGACGATATATATATCGTCTTCGTTATATAATCACATTCGCTAACGAACATGTCTTGGTGCAACTATGTTTTCGGTGAGCCGTCTGAGGCAGACACGAGCACGTTTATTTCGGATAGTAGTGTGATATATCATTTTTTTTTTATCTTATTATGTTTTTCTTTTGTTTATGAAATACTTAGCATACCGTTTGCTTTAGGCGGGGTCTAATGTCCCTGATTTAGGCGAGGTCGTGTCCGGCTATCGTCCCAATCATAATGAATCGTTGTTGCCAGACCTCAACGAGGTAAGTATATATATTTACTTTTTTCTATTCGGCGTTAAACTTTCCATTACCTTTTTTTACCCGTTGGTTTTTTTTAGTCTGCTATGTCCCGCCAACCGTTGTTACCAGATTTGAACGCGTGTAGCCATGATCAAGGTTATGGGTCTCCGTATTATGAACCTGGTTAGGTTCCCTCGTACAGGCAGGAAGAATATGGCAATAACGTTTTTGTTAGTGGTGCCTCGGGAGTACAAGAAGACGTTGGTCAACCTTCTTGCATGCAAGAGTCATTGGGTGACGATCCACCCGTGCAAGAGTCATTGGGTGACGAGCCACTCGTGCAAGAGTCATTGGGTGACGAGACACCCGCTTACCCTGAAGTTTCGTACAAAACTGATCAGGTACGAACGATATATATTTTTGTTAAATGCTATATCTTTTTCTGTTAAAAAATTATTATAAAACTGTTAATACAAAATACATTAAAATTGTTATATTTTTCAAATATGATAAAAATTAAATAATAAATAATAAATGTTATATGAAATATTTTTATAAAATTTAAACCTGCTATATTTTTTTAAAATTATAAAAATTACATTAAAAATTGTTATATTTTTTTTAAAATATTCGTTGAAGATTTGAAGACACTCGTGTTATACAAACGAGATGATTTCACCAAAATATGCTTGAAACCCATAATTTGGAGAATGACACTCAATCCATTTATTCAATTTTGCACGGAATTACGCCATCAAGTTAGGAGTGAGATCAACATCTTGACAGTAAGTTTCCAATTCAAACTCTAGTGGACCCTCGTCAAAGTGTCGGAATTAACTTTCTTGACCCGACGAATACCAACCACACTTATGGTACGAAATCGTCAAGTTAGGTGTGAAACCCGCATCTTGTCGACTAGTCCCGTTCCTCGATTTTCAATCCTGCCAAAGTTTTGATTTTTCAATTGATTAGGGACGTGTAGTAACTGGAAGGGTAAAGTACCGTTAATCGCTTCTCGACGAGAGTATTTTACCTATAGGCCAAAACACGTTTCCTTAATTTGAAAGGACTTTCGATTAACTTTGGAATAGTCAAAATTTCTAAACCCGAAACAATCCGATGTTTAATCAATCCTCTCTTTTACGTTATCTCAATTTCTATGTGTTTTAATACTTGTTACCTCGTTCATTTCAAAACCGATGCACAATTCGCAAGTTCCTCGCCATAAAAAACAATAATAATTTGCACAATATTAAAAAATTGTAAAGAAAAAATACATTCAAAATTGTTATATTTTGTAAATAGGATAAAAAATTAATTAAAAAATGTTATATTTTTATAAAATTAATTAAAATTTTATGTTTTTATAAAATTAATTAAAATTGTTATATTTTTTAAGAATTTTTAAAAAAGTACATTCAAAATTGTTATATTTTTTTTTTAAATTACTTGTTATATTTTTAGGATTTTTTATCCCGCGATGATTTGGAAGGTTGGGTAAAACGAAGGGGTTTAGCCAACGGATACGTTATTGTTACCAGATGGTCCAAGGGTCACTGGGTGTGGCTCCAAGATGTAAGGCCGGATGGACATTGTGGGTTTCGGGAGTCGGCTGTGGGTTTAGGGTTTGAACAAGACTACTTTGGGTATATTCGAAACCAACTACTTGAAGAGCTGACGGGTCCGAACAAAGAAATGAGGAAGTACGTCTTCGATAGTGAATTACCAGGGGACTACGACCAACAAGTACAAGGAATAGATTTTACCGAGGTTGGAATGGCACCCAGGGAACATTGGATGGAGATGCTTCAAGCAACACTCCTTCTTGTCAATAGGTTTGGTGTAATTGTTCACATATAAGACATCCAAGGTTGTTCTACTGTATTTCCCTTATATGATCCAGATCACGCACGTGCCACCCATCAGTTCGTTTCAATGTTGTTTGTTAATCGTAGTCATTTCATCCACGTCAGACTTGAAGGGGACTATCTAATGCCGCCACCGAACCTTACGTGGAGTAAACGTGCGGGCGCAAAAGCTTTACTTTGGACGCAAAACTACACGGAACGGATAGCGTGGTATGATATGCTAACGAAACCTAACATTGACCCTACATTGTTTGTTATTGATTAATTTGTAATTTTAAAGAATAATTTATTTGTATAATGTATTCCATTTGTTTATTGCCAAAACAGTGCATTATATTAATTAATTTGTAATACGAAAATACGCTAAAATATTCGAAAATACTCTAAAATATGCAAATATACCTTCAAATTCGCTATACGCTAAAATATACGATAATACGCTAAAATATTGATGGAGAGTGTGAAACACGAGTCTTAAGCGTAATATCTTGTGTGATTTAAAGTGTTTTATGCGATTATATCTTTCGAATGTGATAACTACGAGTTCGTATGGGTTTTACAGGTTAACTGTCTAAATCGGTAAAGTTGGAGGCGCATGATTTTGGGGTTCTTTTGGGATTCACGTGAGAGGATTTTGGGAAAGACATCATTGGCAGCAAGATTACATCATCCATAAAAAATGTATCATCATCGTTGGCGGCTGGACAACATCATCTCATCAATTAACATCAACATATTTACAAGTGAATATTGAGGGGTGATAGTTATTGTTTTTTTACAAAACAATCACATCATCACGTGTCCATTATTTTTGGTGGACTTGTTTTTGGCGGCTGACTTCTTGAAGGATACAAACTCATTATTGGGAGTCCATCATTGAATCCATTATCATCAGTATCCATCTATCCATGTGTCTTGTGGAAAGGCATTTTAATGGGTTTTAAAATTTAGTCATATACATGCACATGGGCTTTGACGGCAAGGAAATTTGTGGATTTTTATTGGGCCAGCATCACACGTAAATTTGTGGGCCGACTTCTTAGACGACGCAGGCAGTAATCACAAAGGGGGATTTATTCACAAAAATCGACAATATCATCTATCATCATCTTCGACGGCAGTAGACGGCAGACATTGAGGGGTTTTATCTTTCAAGCCAATATAGGGAGGCTTAACCAATTCGGGATGACAACTGATGCGGTAAAGACAACTATGAGAGGCTAGGCTCTTCGCGGCTTCCTCCCGGTAGACGGTTTTATAGGTTTTTCATGTCTGAGTTTTTTATAGTTTCAATCTATGTTATTTATGTGACAGATATTTAACTTGATTGATTTGGTTGACATATGATTTGTTTATATTTTGAGTTCTTTCTTTACAACGTGTTCAGTTGATGACAAAACTTTGAGCAGGTTGGGTGTGAGATAAAGAGGGTAGACTTGATATAATTAATTGCTAGTTAACTAATTTATGAACCGGTTGTAACAGACTTGCGTTATTTTATATTCACTTGCTTTATCTTTCAATGCTCTAAAGTACGCTAAAATATTCGAAAATACGCTAAAATACGTCAAAATACTTTTAAATACGCTAAAATACCCTAAAATGCGCTAAAAAACCTTAAAATACCTTAAAATACCCTAAGATACACGAAAATGTGTTAAAATACCTTAAAATACGCAATAATGCTCTAAAGTACGCTAAAATATTCGAAAATACGTCAAAATATGTTAAAATACGCCGAAATACGTTAAAATAACCTAAAAACATGTTAAAATAAGGTAAAATACGTCAGAATACACCGAAATATGTGAAATCACTATAAAATACGCAACAATACGATAAAATACCTCAAAATACGTGACTAATGATATTTCCACGAGCGTATACATATAACACAACACTATGGAGTACAAGTGGATTTCAAACAAAACTGTACGTAATCATGAAATACGATATTCGCACGCAACCGAACGTCACCGAAACGACGTATGTTGAAGTCATACGTCATAAAACGACAAAATATGCGAAAATTCGTCAAAAAATGACTCGTATACGCGTCGAACCGAGGAAAACACGAAAAACCAAATTTTCAAACTATGGCATATACGATCGTATAGGCCAAAGTTGTATCGTATTACGCCCTAAATACGCATCGTATAGATCTATGCGATGCGTATAATTCCCTGAATTTAAAAAACAGGGGTATAATGGTAATTTCATACACATCGTATGGATCTATACGATCCGTATTAAATGAGAAAACGATATAACCCCCCTAAAACATAGGGGGTTGATACGATCCAAAAAAAAAAAAAACTCAAAATACACCCAAATACACACACATACGGTGTTATACATACGGTGAAGATACGGTCGAGATTTCAAGATCAAAGACTAGTACGGTATTCATCTCCAAACCCTCATCATTTAAACGTTTTCAATTTTGCATTTTAGCCGTAGGTTTTGTGTGATTTTGAGGTTGAAAACCTGGGTTTTTTGGGGGGTTTTCAAGAACTTATGAATCGATACGATGCGTATCGGCCTATACGCATCGTATTGTTTCAAAAGTTCAAGTTTTTTTTCCAGAACACATGAGTTGATACGATGCGTATGGGCCTATACGCATCGTATCGATTCATAATTTCAGAGTTTTTTCAAGAACACTTGATACGATGCATATGGGCCTGTACGCATCGTATTGATTCTAAATTCTTGTTTTTTTTTCCTTTTCTGTTTTAATTATAAAGTATAAACAAATGTTTTATATCTTAGTTTTTTTAATGTTTTACTATTAAGTAGAATGTTTTTATTTTTAGTCGAAGTCATCCGTATCGCGAGTAGGTCGGTAACGAGTGTCGAAACGTAATGAGTCGTAGACAGATAATGTTTATATTATTTAGACGGGGTCGTCCGTATCGCGATTAGGTCCATTACGAGCGTCGAAACCTAAGACATCGTAAATATATAGTTTTTTTATTTTTAGTCGAAATGTCCGTATCGCGCGTAGGTCCGTAACGAGCGTCGAAACCTAAGACGTTGTAGATAGATAATAATTATAATATACAGTCGGGGTCGTCCGTAACGCGATTAGGTCCATTTCGAGCGTCGAAACCTAAGACGTCGTAAATATATAGTTTTTTTTTTATTTTTAATCGAAACGTCCGTATCGCACGTAGGTCCGTAACGAGCGTCGAAACCTAATACGTCGTAGATAGATAATAATTATAATATACAGTCGGGGTCGTCCGTAACGCGATTAGGTCCATTTCGAGCGTCGAAACCTAAGACGTCGTAAATATATAGTTTTTTTTATTTTTTTAGTCGAAACGTCAGTATCACGCGTAGGTCCGTAACGAGCGTCGAAACCTAATACGTCGTAGATAGATAATAATTATAATATACAGTCGGGGTCGTCCGTAATGCGATTAGGTCCATTTCGAGCGTCGAAACCTAAGACGTCGTAAATATATAGTTTTATTTTTTATTTTTTTAGTCGAAACGTCCGTATCGCGCGTAGGTCCGTAACGAGCCTTGAAACCTAATACGTCGTAGATAGATAATAATTATAATATACAGTCGGGGTCGTCCGTAACGCGATTAGGTCCATTTCGAGCGTCGAAACCTAAGACGTCGTAAATATATAGTTTTTTTTTAATTTTTTTAGTCGAAACGTCCGTATCGCGCGTAGGTCCGTAAGGAGCCTCGAAACTTAATACGTCGTAGATAGATAATAATTATAATATATAGTCGGGGTCGTCCGGGGAGGTGGCGGTGTTATATTTTTTTAAAATTAATTAAAAATTGTTATATTTTGAAAAAAAATTTGATTAACATTGTTTAATCATGCATATATGGAAGTCGCTATTGGTAGAGGGAGAGGCCGTGGAGGTGGCGGTGGAGGTGGCGGTCGATGTGGCGGTCGAGGTGGCTGTGGCGGTGGGCGTGGACGTGGCCACGCACATAGAGCGACGGGGGCGTTGATCGCGGTGGCGGTGCCTGGTGGGTGTTGACGTTGACGTGGACGTGGCCGTGGGCGCGGGCATGGCGCTGACCCTGGAGAGGATCCCCTGTTGGAGAATCCTTATCTGATGTTCGAGGAGGGGAGCGAGGCTTATCACAGATGTGAAAAGTTTCGTCGTATGGAGATAGGTGGCCACGACGCCCTCGATTGGGGAGCTCTAGAAGAGGTCGAGGAGTCGGCGAGAGCCCGACAGTTCATCGGACACGATACACCATGGTCGAGGTATACTATTTGTTACTGTTTTTTCTTTGTTTCGTATACGATATGCATACTAACCACACTGTGCGACAGGTTGTTCGTATTGCATACACGTCGTCTTACAGGGTCATGGCGTGAGAGTTTTTGTCGAGTTTCGACTTCGCTCGCAGGCCTGCAGACCGTCCAGAGGAGGATGACGACCCAGACGAACCGTGGATAGAGGTAAGCTTTCGTCTAGCGGGGCAGTGGCATTTGATGTCACTCAGACGGTTTGCCGAGCACTGCAGCCTTTACAGGGTGGAGGAGTTAGACACCCCCATCTACACCGACGGCATATGGATGGCCCCCCGTACGACTCTGATGAGGTTCTGGCAGGTGATCAGCATGCGTCGCTTCAGCAAGACGTCGAAGCAGAGGGCTTCCTTTATCACCGATCCCCTCTACCGCTACCTGTACAAGCTTATTGCCACATCTATGGCACTACGCGAGAAGAGTCGCGAGTGGTGCAATAAGGGGGATCTATTTTACCTTTACTGCCTTATACGGGGAGAGAGGTGCGCCCTCCATCGCTGCCTAGCTCAGTGGTTCGCGGCGGCGTACCACAGGCAGGACAGGTCTGTGCTGTACGAGGGGGGGGAGGGGGCGTACATCACACGTATCGCCGTCTCCTTGGGCCTTATTCCCCAGCAGGACCAATTATTCTCGCAGGGGGGCGTGGTGGAGCCGAGCTTTTTGACACGTACTATCCTGATCGGCATGCACATGACGCGTGACTTCCCTGGGCTCGGTCTGCGACTTATAGGGGAGGACGAGCAGGTGTTCGCCCCCGCTGCTCTCCCAGACGAGCTACCGAGTTGCTTCCAGAGCTGTGGCATATGGTGAGGGTCTGCCGGTAGATGGTGATGCCGCAGAGGGCGACGACGACGATGGTGACCACGCTAAGCTACCACCACATCCGCCGCCGCCTCTAATTCCGTTAGGTGCTCCGGCACAGCAGCCGCAGCCACATGGGGTGCCTCAATACCCCCAACACGTATTCAACAACGAGCTCGATCCAGCTGTGGCATGTGCGTTACATGAGTTGGAGGACCAGATGCAGGCACGGATGGACGCCGCTCACGGCCGTATGGAGCGTCTTCTCATGGAGGCGATCCAATCATTCCGACGTGGTGAGCAGTCCGGTTTGGATCAGGGGGCGGGGACCTCAGGCACTGCGGGGGCGGGGACATCAGGCACTGCGGTAGCGGGGCCTTCAGGCACCACTCAAGATCCATAGGTTTAGGATCGTTGTACTTTTCTTGTATTTTGACGGTTTATGTATTTTGAACAATGGCCTGTGTATGTACAAACTTATTATGTAGTTAAATTTGAAGTTTCAGTTTATTTGTATTTGTGATTGTTTATTTTAACTGTTTAGATTCGTATGCTTGGTTACGTACAATCTATAATACGATATTAAGTTAAAAATGTGATACGGTACGACACGATATGCTATAATACGATACTTAAGAATATAAAATAATAAAGATTTTAAAACTTATTAAAATAAAAATAACCAATAGTAAACACCAATAACAAACCCAGAACACCAAAATCCCAACACAACACACAAAAAATAAACTTCAAAAATTCAGGGCGTCAATACGCATCGTATATGCCTATACGATGCTGATGCGTGCAAAGTGTGTTATGGTTTTAATGTTTATTTTAAGCCCTTTTACACTTTTTTAGCCAAGTTTTAAATTTATAAAACACGATATTTACTAACACTAAACACACATATGGGCAAGTGCACCCATCGTGAGCGTAGTATAGTGTTGGTAAGATACCGAGGTCGTCCAAGGACACAAGAGCTTTTAGTACCGGTTTATCCTCAACGTCTAATCAAATCAAAAAGTTAGAAAAATGTTTTTAAACTAGAAAAATAAAAACTAACTAAAATGCTGAAAATAAAATAAAAATAAAAACAGATAGACAAGATGAATCACTTGGCTCCGACTCGTGTATAGTGTAACCTTTGATTATTTCCGCACTTTTGCACTTTTTAAGAGATTATCTTAGTTATTGTAGTAGGCCCCTCTTTTGAAGGTGACGTTACCCTCAACCCAGTAGTTTGAGTCAGCAAGGATACAATCCTAAAGGGTCGGATTATTGAAAGATAATTAATTAAGTTATTAATGCATATTATGGTAGGCCCCTCTTTTGAAGGTGACGTTACCCTCGGCTAAGTAGTCTGAGTCAGCAGGGATACAGTCCTAAGTAGCCGGGTTAAAGTATTAATAGTAGCTTACATATGAGGGGGTCAAAGAGTTTGGACCCCCGCCATCCAATACCGTTAAGTATTGAAGGAGGTCCTACTAAATTTGACCCAGGTCCTTGCAGGATCTATACACTGAACAAGGCAAGACTTTTACCAAACCGTTCCCTTAACCCCCGACCAGGTAGCCAACATACCTCCATATAGACCGTGGAGATATGAATGGTGAAAATCTTTTATTTTATATAGACAGTAAAATAATGCCAAGACACCACGGACAAACGATAAGGAAAAATCACCTTCAACATAAGAAACTAGTTATTAAAGTCATTAATACATATACAAGTAAAAAGTGCGAAAAGATTAAAAATAAAAAGTATTACACTAGACACTTTGTCTTCACCAAGTGATGTAACAGACTTAGGCAAACATGGCCTTGATTGTCAAGAACTCTTACGATCAATCTTGGATCCCGAGACGACTCACACACTCTATGATGGACAATGGATGATGGTGGTGGATGATGGTGTTATGGTGGTGGTGGGTGGTGGGTGAAGTGTGAGAGAGGTGGTGTGCCAAGGGATGGTTTGCAATTGAGCCAAACACTCCTATTTATAGGCTGAACAGAAGCTCGGGCACGGCCCCGTGTCCATTGGGCACGGCCCCGTGTCCACATCCTTCTCTTTCTTCATTAATTGCAGTTTGTCTGCATCAGTTGACCACGCCCCCGTGTCCACTGGGCACGCCCCCGTGTGCAGAAGCAAATCTGTACTATCAAGATTTCCCCAGATCCTGCGAATCTTAGAGTTGATCACGGCCCCATGTCCGCTGAGCACGACCCTGTGGTAGGCGATAGAAGCTTCTACAGCTTTGTCTTTTCTGCTGGCACTTGGGCACGCCCCCGTGTTCATTGAGCACGGGGCGTGTTCAGCCTTCTGTTTTCTTGTTTAGCTTGGGAAGATGCTGTCGTGGGGTCGGGCATGTCACGTTTGCTCCTTTTCTTGTATTTATGTTAGATTTAGCTGCCTTTTTACTTCTTTTGTTAATTTGAGCTCATTTAATCCTGAAAATACAAAAGGAAGACAAAAACACACTTTTTTCCAACATTATTACTAAAAAAATGTTAGTTTTATGCCACAATTGATGAAATTTATATGTTGCATTTTGCACACATCAAATACCCCCACACTTGAATCTTTGCATGTCCTCAAGCAAAACTCTTTATAATGTGGCTTTACACTCCCAAATGGAATGGGTAGAAGAGAAGGTTTTTGGGCTTGTCATAGAGTGTCGGGATTTCCAAGATTCTTTATTAAGTTTTATTTTTATTTATTTACAGTCCTATTCGTCATGATTTATGTCACAACCCCGGATCCCTGATCCCCGGGAACGGGCGGACGTGATCTCAGAGTTTGGTGGTATCAGTTTGTTTAGTCTCGCAGCGGAATTTACATCAGGACCGTAGTTAGGAAATGTTTATCAGAGTAAAACCACCTTCTTTTATATTAATAATCACATGGGCAAAACCCAAGTTTCTTATTACAATACATTTATAGGGACAAACCCTATTTTATTGAATTTAAGACATCGTTTATTAGGTAACTTTTATAGCCACATTTTCCCAAGCCTTCAGTGCTCTCCAGCTGGCTTTGCATTAATTGGCTGTTCACATTGTGTTACCTGTAACGTGTTTTAAAAACATTTGTCAGTCGGAAATACTGGTGAGTGAATCCCAATTTAATCAAGAAACATTTTATCAATTAAAACAGTATTGAGAGCGATCACATTGTTTATTTCTACACAATTACTCGTTCAGTATTTGCCACTCGACCGGATCTACGGCTATGGTCAAATTACCCATTGACTAACTCGTTGTCCAATGGTAATGTACTGTCATTTAGACTTACTACTACTCGTAGTAAATTTTGTATACAAAACCCCATAATACCGGCAGTAATTGAAGAACTACAAAGACTCAATCACCGCTTAATCACATTGTAAAATAATTAAGGTTTTGTAAAGTATTCCAAAAACATTAACAAAAAGAGGATAAACTCACATTGCTTTCTTAGGCTTTTCGTAAGGGTTTCCTGGATATAATCTATAATTTATACAAATGTACATTGGTTAGTATCATAACCCTTTGAAATTATTAATGATACCCTCCCCGAGACGGCATTCCAACAACTACGTCGGGCAGAACCACGACAGTTGTTACGGAACCCTAAATCAATCGGGCAGCGTAACTATTACGAAACTGGGGTTATAATACTTACAACGGAGCAGAACCTCGCTAATTTAGGGGTATAATACCCGACTATATTGCTTCTAACTTCAGAATTCGAGATTGAGAAAAAGAAATGATCGACGAAAATTGTAATCTGATGCTATCTATTTATAGTTGTGATTTCTGGTCCTGTCGCAGCCCGCGTAAAAGATAAGGGACCTTTACGCGGCCCGCGTCAAACTTAGTCAACGCTGTAGCTTAGCTGAGTCGTTGAGTAGGTCCGCCACGATGTCGACACGTGTCGGCCTCTGGTGTAATCGCGTGTGATGCTCTGTCGTGGCCCGCGTCAACTTAGATGAGATCTTACGCGGCCCGCTTGAACTTAAGAAGTCAGCGGAGTCAAGTATGGTCTTGATACGGCCCGCGTAAGCTTGAGGTGAGGTCTTTCGCGGCCCGCCTCAGCTTATATTTTCAGATTTTTATTTTCTTTTATATGTTATAATCTATTTTGGCTCGGTTTTCACATACGGGGTATAATATCAGACATATTGGAACATTTTAAAATATAATAGTGTGTTAGTCATATGATGAGGGTATTGGTTTTACCGAGGGTTGTTACAATTTATTTAAAACTTTTCATAAGATAAATTACTTATTAGGGCATAACATGCCTTTTTAAAATTCCATTTATATACAAGTTCACATACCTCACGGGGATCACTCAACACTCGGCCGAAAATGTATTTTAGTGAATCACTCGAGAGCGGCATGGAACGTACTCCTACCATAGGCTTGCCAAGCAATCAATCCTCCTCTTTTTTAACTATATACCTTTGTAAATATCAAGAGGACTTTTGGGTGAAGGGTTAGGCTTGGGTTAAAGGTAGGTGGTTGGGTTAGTGGTTAGTGAAAGGGCGAAAAGTGTAACAAGCGTCGGTTTTCGTAAGACTTTTTATTTTTGCAACTTTTATTTTGATGAAGCTTTTATTCAAACAAAGTTATTTTTGATAAACTTGTTTGTTTATTTCTCTTTTGCTTCATCATCAACAAATTTTTTTTTTTGAAAAGTCATACGAAAAACCGAGCTTGTTACTAAAACAAAAGGTTAGAAATAAAAAGGATTTTGGTGGGTGAAATGGTGTTTGGTTTGGGTTATGAAATGAAAAGGTTTAGGCTCAAAGGGGCTAACTAGGGGGATTTTGGGTAGGTGGTAAAAAAAAAAAAGAAAAATAATGGTGTAGAAATAAAAAGGGTTAGTCCTAATGCCTCCATCATTTACTTACTCGGGTTTAAGTTGGTAAGGATCGGGAATGTATCGTCGTGGCAAGTTCTAGAGTCGTAAGAACCAAGCGGCTATTCACACAAGAAACAAAAAATGAGCATTTAGTTTAATGATATGTATTTGTATGCTCAATAAAGGCTCAAAACTCACTTTTGTGGGAATGGGTTTTTATGTGATCAAGTATATATAATCAAATTTTAACTAAGCTTGTTATGCCGTTTCATAATTTTCTTATGTTGGTTCTTTTTTTCACGACGCTATCGGTTGTAAATTTGTAAAAATATAACCTTTTTAGAATTTGAAATTCCCAAGTTAAACCTAGACAAGTAAAAAAAATGAATTTTTTTTTTGAAAAAAATTTGGGGTGATTAGCGGTTCCAATAGAGTTTTGTGTAAGGCTTGTAGTTAGGATTTGCAAGATTCAAGGTTTTAGCATCCCCCCACACTTAAATTACACATTGTCCTCAATGTGTCCCAAAAATAAGTTTTTAGGTTGATTGAATGTGTAAAAAGGTGTGAAAAAGCAAAAATTTGTGTTACTGGGTGCTGGACACGGCCCCGTGGTGTCCGGGCACGGCCCCGTGGTGTCCGGGCTCGGCCCCGTGTTCAGTCGCCAGTAACAAAATTGAAAAAGAGAAACAGAAGCCTGGACACGGGGGCGTGTTGGGTGAACACGGCCCGTGTCCAGTTTACCTGAACTGGGCATTTTCTGCAGACTGTGCAGAACGGGGCCGTGTTGGGCGGACACGGCCCGTGCTGAACTTACTGTAACGAAGAAAATTTTGTCGGATGGCCCTGTTTTCCTGCATGGGGTGCTGGTTCAAGTTTCCCTTGTTCCCTTTGCCATCTCGAGTGTGTTTTATTCCTGAAAATTAAAACTAACTAGAAAACAATTAATCTAAACTAAACTAAGGATAGTTCCGCGGAATGCCTCCGTGGTGCGCCACGTTTATAAGGGTCCTTGGCTAGACCCAAAGCCTGGTCATTTGTCACTCAAGTGAGATGTTTTGCATCCCATGCTACACCACCGGAGAGCGTCATCCAAGCTTGAGTCTATGACTTTCATGTAGTTGACCGGGTCTTCGTCTTCTACTATCTTTCCAACTCCAAACTTCACTTCCTCGTCCCCAAACTTCAATGTTAGTGTTCCGTCATTCATATCCACCACCGCTTGGGCGGTGGCTAGAAATGGCCTCCCGAGGATGAGAGGGACATCGGCGTCTTCTTCCATGTCTAGTATGACAAAGTCGGCTGGGAAGACGAAATTGTCGACTTTGACCAATAGATTTTCAGCGACACCTTGTGGAAATTTGACGGATCTGTCGGCGAGTTGTATGCTCATCTTTGTAGGGATCGTTTTTCCTAGGCCGAGTCGTTTGAACATTGATGCGGGCATGAGGTTAATGCTAGCCCCAAGATCGGCTAGTGCATTACGAATAGGGGATTCCCCAATCGAGCAAGGAATCGTGAAGCTTCCAGGATCAATTTTCTTTTGTGGGAGTTTGTAGAGTACTAAGGCGGAGCATTCTTCGCCTAAGTTAACTAATTGCAATGATTCAATTTTCCTTTTGTGAGTGAGGAAGTCCCTCATAAATTTTGCATATTTAGGCATTTGGGTTAAGACCTCGATAAAAGGAATATTAACATGCAATTGTTTTAGTAAATTTTTGAATTTTGCGAATTGCTCATCGGTCTTTTGACGAATTAACCGACCGGGGTATGGAACCGGAAGAGTCTTGGTGGGCTCTTGATTTGGTGGAGATGCCTTTTCTGGTTGGGGTGCGGGTGGAGTCGTGGTTTGGCTGGATTGGCTTTTTTCAGCTGGCGGTAATGGAGCCTCCTCAGGACCCACGGTTCGGTTTCTCAATGTGATAAGATGTACTTGCGCTTTTGGGTTGGTTTCGGTATTGTTTGGTAACGCGCCTTGTGGTCTCTCGGAGAAATTTTGAGCTACTTGATTTAATTGTTTTTTAATGTTTTGAATGCTAGCTTGTTGATTTCTAAAATTCGATTCCAATTGCTGAAATCGATCCGAGTTTTTCTTTTCGGTTTCGGAAATGAGGCGAGATACAGTATCTTCAAGCCTCTCTCATCCACCTTGTTGTTGAGAAAAGTTTTGTGGTTGTTGAAAGTTAGTTCGTTGGTTTTGTTGGTTACTACTATTGCCGGGATCTCTCCAACCAAGGTTAGGGTGGTTACGCCATCCTTGGTTGTAGGTACCCGTTGGTGGACCCGACGGCCTAGGTCTATTATCAATGTAGTTTACCGTTTCCGTTTGATCATCTACTTCTTTCATACAACTCCAATTTTCATGTGGTCCACCACACCCCTCACAAGCCATAACCGAGGCCGTTTTTGCCATTTCTATTTTTTTTGATTTTTGAAGAAAGGGCCTCGATTTGGGCTTGTAAAGAAGTGCTTTCATCAACCTTATGGGCGCCCGGGGCAATAAATTTATTGCCTCGGGGAGTGTGCCACTGAAAATTGGTTTGAGCAATTTCTTCAATTTGATTATATATTTCATTTGGGCGACGATTACCTAGAAGTCCCCCGGAGCTAGAATCAAGTGTTTATCTCGTGTGTGGCAACAACCCATTGTAGAAAGTGGATACTTGTTGCCATACCGCAAGACCGTGATGAGGACACTTTCTTAGTAGCTCCTTGAACCTTTCCCAAGTTTCATATAAGGATTCCTCATCCTCTTGTGAATATGTATTAATTTCAGTCATTAATTTAGCCGTTTTAGCAGGAGGGAAATACTTATATAGAAACTTGTGGGCTAGTTCATCCCAGGTGTTTACCGAGCCAATTGGGAGGGTGTTAAGCCAAGCCTTAGCTCTGTCTTTTAGTGAAAATGGAAACATTCGAAGGCGGATGGCATCATTTGATGCTCCATTGATCCGAAATGTATCACATATTTCTAAGAAATTAGTAATATGTAGATGGGGATCCTCGTCCGCAAGCCCATGAAAGGTTGCGGAGTTTTGAAGCATTTGTATCAAATGCGGTCGAAGTTCGAAGTTATTGGCTTCGACATTCGGTGCATTGATAGCGGCGCCGAGATTACCTACAGTGGGCCGTAGGTAATCCATGAGGGTACGTTGGTCCGCCATTGGAAGTGGGTCCCCTTAAACTTTCTCTTGGTTTTTAGCTTTAAGTCTTTTTCTGAGAAAGCGTTCGGGTTCTTCTAGGGGTTCTTTTATGTCTCTACTAGAACTGGAGCTCATACACTACGTAGGAAGTTCAAATGTGGCGCCTGGGTTCCAAGTCCTGCACTAAAAACGGAAAAGAACGTTGGTCAGAAGGTACACCACGGCCCCGTGTTCAGTGAACACGGCCCGTGGTCGGAAGTACAGCGATTGTTTTCCGGATCCCTGTTACTGGGGAGTTGGACACGGCCCCGTGTTGCACCGACACGGCCCCGTGCTCAGCTCTCTGTAACTCGGAAAATAAAAACTGCCAGTGATAATGCTGGACACGGCCCGTGTCCGACCAGGCATGACCCTTGCTGAGCTCTGCAGAAACTGAAAAACTAAGAAAAATCTTAAAAAGAATAGAAAAATAAGAAAAAACGATTAGGTCGTTGATTCCTAACTTTCTTAAAATCCTCGTGTCCCCGGCAACGGTGCCAAAAACTTGATGCGTGCTAAGTGTGTTATGGTTTTAATGTTTATTTTAAGCCCTTTTACACTTTTTTAGCCAAGTTTTAAATTTATAAAACACGATATTTACTAACACTAAACACACATATGGGCAAGTGCACCCATCGTGAGCGTAGTATAGTGTTGGTAAGATACCGAGGTCGTCCAAGGACACAAGAGTTTTTAGTACCGGTTTATCCTCAACGTCTAATCAAATCAAAAAGTTAGAAAAAGGTTTTTAAACTAGAAAAATAAAAACTAACTAAAATGCTGAAAATAAAATAAAAATAAAAACAGATAGACAAGATGAATCACTTGGCTCCGACTCGTGTATAGTGTAACCTTTGATTATTTCCGCACTTTTGCACTTTTTAAGAGATTATCTTAGTTATTGTAGTAGGCCCTGATGTGTGAAAATCGTGTTGTGATTATATGATTAATTAATTGATTTCGTGACAAGTTTTAAAATGGAATCGCTAACTAAACCACACACAATCGGCAAGTGCACCGGTCGCGGTGTAGTGTAGATGGCAAGACCAGATATCAATCCGTGGACACTATATACAAACTTTAGATAATAAACCTTTATCGACTATAAAGTTGAATTTTAAAAGTTTGATTTAAATTGGTTTTGATTTTTAAATAAATAATAAATTGAAGAAAGCAAAACAAGAAAAGTAAAACAAATAAACAAACACACAGTGTAATAAATACAGACAAATTATAACAATC
This sequence comes from Helianthus tuberosus, assembly GCA_030545235.1. NCBI lineage: Eukaryota > Viridiplantae > Streptophyta > Magnoliopsida > Asterales > Asteraceae > Helianthus > Helianthus tuberosus. The sequence goes on along the minus strand of CM060383.1, from coordinate 32,244,980 downwards.
ACAAATAAACGGTCTACCTGGGTTTAGAATCCCTAGAATCATGCAATGCTAATTTGACAATAATAACAGTTAAGTATCTTTATCAATTGATTAATCCCCCGTTAGAGATGCAACTTAAACAAAAGATTAAGACTAAATGTGAAGTGCTAGAACGAACCGGCTCGAGCTATCGATACCAAATCCTATGTGAATCCAACCGTTGGAACCTCAGAAACTAAGTTGTGAGACGATCTTTTAAACACGCAAAGCAGAAGTATTATTGAAACATTGAAATCCTAGGAAACCTTAGACGCGAAAAAGTAAATGAATCCGAGTTATCGGTCACCCAATTTACCCAACAACGGCTAGCTAATAACCTAGCATACATGGAACTATTTCTAATTACCAAGTAAGTTTGCATCTTTAATTGGTTTAATTTTAACACTTGATTATCTTGTTAATCGAAAGTTAATGTTTTTATCGAAAAGACAAGGCCCGAACTGATATTCAAAAGATTAACAATTCAGATTGAAATAGTAATATGGTTTAAAGTTACTAATTTCAATAATCAAGTTGTAAACAATTAAAGGACAGAATAAAGACAAGTTCAACAATACATCATGTAAATCACACCAAATAACTGAAATTACTTCAAATATAAATTACAATTATCTAGTTCATCATAACCCAGGTAGTTTACAAATTTAACTAAACATATTACACAATAACACACTTAAACAAAACTTGAAAAACAAATATTTACCGAACTCGGGTCGATTAGGACTAGAACCGAACGCCTCTAAACTTCCCGAGAGCTCCGTGGTACTTCCTTGACACTTCCAGCTGCCTAAAGTCACCTGATAGCAGGCTTTTACGTGATATTTCTGAGCTTGAAAGGTGTATTTTCGAGTTACAAGTGAAGGCTATTTATAGATGAGATTTTTGAGCTTCTGGGACTAGCTTACGGACCTCAACGTTGACAAGGTTGAGGTCCGTAAGCCCACATATTGCGACAAAGGCCAACTGCTCCATTTACCGACGAAAAAGTCGTTGCCGACACTACCTTACGGACCTCAAGCTTGTTAAGGTTGAGGTCCGTAAGATTCTTTACGGACCTCAACGTTGCTAAGGTTGAGGTCCGTAAGCTTGATGTCAGAATTTTTCCAAAATTGTTTTCTTCATAACTTCTTCGTTTTAGCTCCGTTTTACGCACCGTTTTCGCCCACGTTTTCGTAATTCAACCCTCTATCATGCCATCTTCTAATATCTTTATTTTCAATCTATTAACATTCCCCAAAACTCATCCAATCTTCGTATTTAACCTGCAAAACATCATTTTCTCATAGTTATCCAATTCCACACATATAAACAACCAAGTATGCATAAGATTAGACATTAAACACCTATAAATCACATTCCTAAACCCATCCATCACATTGTTAATGTTTAGGTTCGTAAGGCTTCTCCAAAGGAAATTTCTTTGTTTTCCGTGACACGTTTCCCCACGTATTGTTTCCTTCGTCGATCCTTTACCGTTTCTTCGCGTAATCCACAGAATATTCACAGTTGCCTGTAAATATAACATATAATCAAATAAGTACCAATATCGCGAGAAAACCATATCCAAACAGATTAAATTGTAAGGAATTCGATGTATAAAATGTGTATATTTTTAGACACATCAAACATCCCCACACTTAACCTTTTGCTTGTCCCTAAGCAAAATCCTAAGCAACATTTCCCACTTAAACGCTTTACAAAAACGCAAGCCTTAACAAATTAAAATGCGAACTACAAAATTAAACACAGAGGTTTCCCAAGACTTACAACGTTCAAAAGGTTGACAATTCAAGAGAATGAAACGAGAAACCGAGCCTACCTAATCAAACTTTCTTACCTTCAAGTAATCAATTTATGCAATATTAATACCTCTCACGAAATTCACTCATCTCTCGGTTAATATATATGTAATTTCAAGTGAACTCTCAAAAACCGAACTGTGAAGCATGACTATTATAAGCTTGTACGTCAATCAGATCTCCACCTATTTGTTAAAATTCAACATGGATCAAGAGGGCTTTATTATGGGTAGGAAAGGGTTTTAGGTAGGTTATTTATTTAGAAAGGTGTGACTAACTACAGAGTTTCACAGTTAACTTATCTCGCAAAAACTGGCCATATAACAAGAAAGCACTGTGAGACTTAAACTAATAATGATAATAATTTTTTTTTTTCATATATTTTTTTTTCATACTTTTTTTTTTTTTTTTTTTTCGTACTCACAAATCAAGTGACTCTTTTAAGGTCAGATCGTCAAGACCGGTTTTATCCAAGATATGGAGTAAGTCTTCCTCAATCCTGTAGTGAACATTACTTCCAACTCTAATGGACCGTTCGGCATTGAACCTAATAGCCCCCACCCTCATTAGAAGCGTGTATTCATGTTGGGATTCACTTTGACTTCTTTTACATCTTCTTGTGCAACTCATCCGTTTATGAAATCAACAACGGGAAACAAGCGAATGATTTTAGGCTCAAAGTGGTATCTAATGGTAATGGTGAAACAAAAAATGGTAATCCTAATGCCTCTATCATATCCATTTCAAATCCTAACCGAAGGTCTTGAAATGTATCAAAACGTACAAGTTCTAAAGTAATGCAACAAGTTGGTAAACACACATGAAACGAAAGTAGTGTTTATGTAATAAGCACTTATAGGCTCAAAACTTACTGTCATGTGGAAAAATAAGGGTTGTCGATATTGACATTGCATAATCAATTACCTTTCCAGCTTGATTCATTATCTTAGGTATCCCGTAAAAATTTTATTTCAAGAAAAACTTGATTTAATCAACCTACTATCCCGCAACTTAAAGAAACATGTATTTTTTTTTAGTAAGTTCGACATTTAAATCGTTTAGACTGTCGTTTTGAAAAGGTCTTTGTTTTCGATGTGCTAAAAGATCGGGACAAACGCGAAAAATTTCTTTAAAATTTTTAAATTGTTTATGAAATTCCCGTATCCCCACACTTAAACTCTACATTGCCCTCAATGTAGAATTTAAACTGACTCAAAAATTAAAATAAATAAGAAATAAAAAGACAAAGGATAAATTGGAAAGGACTTAGCTGGTTATATGATGTATAAAAACTTTTGTCCAATCCAGCTCGATCGTATAGCATTTCGGTCGCGATCGGCTTTGACTCTGACTAGCATACTTGGTAAATTACTTGAAATTGGCGTACAGCTCCGAAATCTCCCGAATGGAGATTGAGTACGGGTGGTGTTATTCAAACCTGCATAAACAAAAACAAGCAACAACCCAAGCAGTACTGACTCGACACAAAACAAACGACTCAAAAACACAAATTTTTACAAAACCTCCCCACACTTGAATTTAATCAGGAGGTTTTTCTTTGATCTGGACCCTATCCAACCCGTTCAATTCCACCCGGTTCTTGTTATTTGAAATTTTAAATTTGGAAATTTTAAATCTTTTAACATTTTCAAATAGGTCACGCCACCAATACTTAAATTTACCTGGACCAAACCTGATTCGTGTCATATAAGGAGGATGATGGTTGTCTCTGCACTTGAGCTTCTGTTTACACCATCTTTGCATCCTCAAGATATGTTGATCCAAGTTTCTTCGTGTCTTCTCCCGTGTTTTTAATTGTGGTGGTGATCCAGCTTCTAGCTTTTCCACGGGCCAACTTTCAAACTCCTTAGCCACTTTCTCTTCTTCTTCGTTTGGTATTTGTTTGATTTCCATAATCGGTTCACCTTTCAGTAATTTTTCTAAATAGGCAAGATCACCGATTGGGTCAAATTCTTCATTTTCAATAGTTGGCAATCCTACCAACTCATCACCAAACTCTTCTTCCCAAGATGGTTCATGGTCTTTCTCATCCTCCATCTTGTCAAGTGGCTTTTCTTCAACTTCTCCAATTAGAGCTGCTGAGTATCGAGGCACCTCTAATTCAATCTCTTCTACTACCCCCTCATCGTCATCACTCCAAAAGTCATCATCGATATTCCATGGTGTAGGACACCAATGTTTAGAATTAACGACTTGCTGAACCGGAGGTGGGATTTCAGTGTCCATTTTTGTCTCCGGTTCTCTATCTGACAATTCTGGATGATCGGGTAGCTCCTCTTCCATCTCTTCTTTCATTAATCTCCTATATTCAGCCACCTTCGCATCTATCTCTGCATCATCACAGGAAAAATCAATTATGAATTTAACATTTTTCTCTTCCTGTTTTACCTTATTATCTTCACCAATACCCTCAGCATCCTTCAATGTTGTCTCCATATTGGTTAGCTCTGTGGCTTCTACCGACTCGTCATTCATGTCTTGATTTAAAGTCAAATCATCCTTGTCGGCCCAATATATCCCCTTTGTATCCGAAGGCATTACCCATCGAAAAGAGTTCGGACAATCTTTAGACTTGTGCGTTCCAGCGCAGTTCCCACAAAATGGCTTCATGATTTGATCGTTGTTTTTCATCTTTTCTAACATTTGTTTTTGTACTTCGCAGTTTTGCTTCATTAAAGATTTTGTTTGAGCGATTAGATCTTCGTTTTTCATCTTTTCTAACATTTGTTCTAGTAGTTCGCAGTTTTGCTTCAATGAAGATGTCATCTGAGCGACTTGACATTCCACAAATGTCGGAAAATAAGGTGGGTACTTGCTCTCGTTGCATGGTTGATATGGTGAATAATAATAGTTTTGATATGATTGTGGTTGTGAATATAAGTTAGAAGAGTAATCTGTGGAATACTCTGATGAATTTGGACAATATTTGGTATAATGATGTCCTCCACAGATCAAACACATTTTTTTAAATACACAAAACAAACAAACAAACTTTAATCTATGAAAACAAGTAAAAAAAAAATAACTTAATAGACGACTCGGGTAGTTCTCTAAAGTTTGCCAGTGTCCCCGGCAACGGCGCCAAAAACTTGATGTGTGAAAATCGTGTTGTGATTATATGATTAATTAATTGATTTCGTGACAAGTTTTAAAATGGAATCGCTAACTAAACCACACACAATCGGCAAGTGCACCGGTCGCGGTGTAGTGTAGATGGCAAGACCAGATATCAATCCGTGGACACTATATACAAACTTTAGATAATAAACCTTTATCGACTATAAAGTTGAATTTTAAAAGTTTGATTTAAATTGGTTTTGATTTTTAAATAAATAATAAATTGAAGAAAGCAAAACAAGAAAAGTAAAACAAATAAACAAACACACAGTGTAATAAATACAGACAAATTATAACAATCACAAATAAACGGTCTACCTGGGTTTAGAATCCCTAGAATCATGCAATGCTAATTTGACAATAATAACAGTTAAGTATCTTTATCAATTGATTAATCCCCCGTTAGAGATGCAACTTAAACAAAAGATTAAGACTAAATGTGAAGTGCTAGAACGAACCGGCTCGAGCTATCGATACCAAATCCTATGTGAATCCAACCGTTGGAACCTCAGAAACTAAGTTGTGAGACGATCTTTTAAACACGCAAAGCAGAAGTATTATTGAAACATTGAAATCCTAGGAAACCTTAGACGCGAAAAAGTAAATGAATCCGAGTTATCGGTCACCCAATTTACCCAACAACGGCTAGCTAATAACCTAGCATACATGGAACTATTTCTAATTACCAAGTAAGTTTGCATCTTTAATTGGTTTAATTTTAACACTTGATTATCTTGTTAATCGAAAGTTAATGTTTTTATCGAAAAGACAAGGCCCGAACTGATATTCAAAAGATTAACAATTCAGATTGAAATAGTAATATGGTTTAAAGTTACTAATTTCAATAATCAAGTTGTAAACAATTAAAGGACAGAATAAAGACAAGTTCAACAATACATCATGTAAATCACACCAAATAACTGAAATTACTTCAAATATAAATTACAATTATCTAGTTCATCATAACCCAGGTAGTTTACAAATTTAACTAAACATATTACACAATAACACACTTAAACAAAACTTGAAAAACAAATATTTACCGAACTCGGGTCGATTAGGACTAGAACCGAACGCCTCTAAACTTCCCGAGAGCTCCGTGGTACTTCCTTGACACTTCCAGCTGCCTAAAGTCACCTGATAGCAGGCTTTTACGTGATATTTCTGAGCTTGAAAGGTGTATTTTCGAGTTACAAGTGAAGGCTATTTATAGATGAGATTTTTGAGCTTCTGGGACTAGCTTACGGACCTCAACGTTGACAAGGTTGAGGTCCGTAAGCCCACATATTGCGACAAAGGCCAACTGCTCCATTTACCGACGAAAAAGTCGTTGCCGACACTACCTTACGGACCTCAAGCTTGTTAAGGTTGAGGTCCGTAAGATTCTTTACGGACCTCAACGTTGCTAAGGTTGAGGTCCGTAAGCTTGATGTCAGAATTTTTCCAAAATTGTTTTCTTCATAACTTCTTCGTTTTAGCTCCGTTTTACGCACCGTTTTCGCCCACGTTTTCGTAATTCAACCCTCTATCATGCCATCTTCTAATATCTTTATTTTCAATCTATTAACATTCCCCAAAACTCATCCAATCTTCGTATTTAACCTGCAAAACATCATTTTCTCATAGTTATCCAATTCCACACATATAAACAACCAAGTATGCATAAGATTAGACATTAAACACCTATAAATCACATTCCTAAACCCATCCATCACATTGTTAATGTTTAGGTTCGTAAGGCTTCTCCAAAGGAAATTTCTTTGTTTTCCGTGACACGTTTCCCCACGTATTGTTTCCTTCGTCGATCCTTTACCGTTTCTTCGCGTAATCCACAGAATATTCACAGTTGCCTGTAAATATAACATATAATCAAATAAGTACCAATATCGCGAGAAAACCATATCCAAACAGATTAAATTGTAAGGAATTCGATGTATAAAATGTGTATATTTTTAGACACATCAGGCCCCTCTTTTGAAGGTGACGTTACCCTCAACCCAGTAGTTTGAGTCAGCAAGGATACAATCCTAAATGGTCGGATTATTGAAAGATAATTAATTAAGTTATTAATGCATATTATGGTAGGCCCCTCTTTTGAAGGTGACGTTACCCTTGGCTAAGTAGTCTGAGTCAGCATGGATACAGTCCTAAGTAGCCGGGTTAAAGTATTAATAGTAGTTTACATATGAGGGGGTCAAAGAGTTTGGACCCCCGCCATCCAATACCGTTAAGTATTGAAGGAGGTCCTACTAAATTTGACCCAGGTCCTTGCAGGAAATATACACTGAACAAGGCAAGACTTTTACCAAACCGTTCCCTTAACCCCCGACCAGGTAGCCAACATACCTCCATATAGACCGTGGAGATATGAATGGTGAAAATCTTTTATTTTATATAGACTAATAAAATAATGCCAAGACACCACGGACAAACGATAAGGAAAAATCACCTTCAACATAAGAAACTAGTTATTAAAGTCATTAATACATAACCAAGTAAAAAGTGCGAAAAGATTAAAAATAAAAAGTATTACACTAGACACTTTGTCTTCACCAAGTGATGTAACAGACTTAGGCAAACATGACCTTGATTGTCAAGAACTCTTACGATCAATCTTGGATCCCGAGACGACTCACACACTCTATGATGGACAATGGATGATGGTGTTATGGTGGTGGTGGGTGGTGGGTGAAGTGTGAGAGAGGTGGTGTGCCAAGGGATGGTTTGCAATTGAGCCAAGCACTCCTATTTATAGGCTGAACAGAAGCTCGGGCACGGCCCCGTGTCCATTGGGCACGGCCCCGTGTCCACATCCTTCTCTTTCTTCATTAATTGCAGTTTGTCTGCATCAGTTGACCACGCTCCCGTGTCCACTGGGCACGCCCCCGTGTGCATAAGCAAATATGTACTATCAAGATTTCCCCAGATCCTGCGAATCTTAGAGTTGACCACGGCCCCGTGTCCGCTGAGCACGACCCCGTGGTGGGCGATAGAAGCTTCTACAGCTTTGTCTTTTCTGCTGGCACTTGGGCACGCCCCCGTGTTCACTGAGCATGGGGCGTGTTCAGCCTTCTGTTTTCTTGTTTTGCTTCGGAAGATGCTGTCGTGGGGTCGGGCATGTCACGTTTGCTCCTTTTCTTGTATTTATGTTAGATTTAGCTGCCTTTTTGCTTCTTTTGTTAATTTGAGCTCATTTAATCCTGAAAATACAAAAGGAAGACAAAAACACACTTTTTCCAACATTAGTACTAAAAAATGGTTAGTTTTATGCCACAATTGGTGAAATTTATGTGTTGCATTTTGCACACATCAAATACCCCCACACTTGAATCTTTGCTTGTCCTCAAGCAAAACTATTTATAATGTGGCTTTACACTCCCAAATGGAATGGGTAGAAGAGAAGGTTTTTGGGCTTGTCATAGAGTGTCAGGATTTCCAAGATTCTTTATTAAGTTTTATTTTTATTTATTTACAGTCCTATTCGTCATGATTTATTTAAAACTTTTCATAAGATAAATTACTTATTAGGGCATAACATGCCTTTTTAAAATTCCATTTGTATACAAGTTCACATACCTCATGGGGATCACTCAACACTCGGCCGAAAATGTATTTTCGTGAATCACTAGAGAGCTGCATGGAACTTACTCCTACCATAGGCATGCCAAGCAATCAATCCTCCTCCTTTTTAACTATATACCTTTGTAAATATCAAGAGGACTTTTGGGTGAAGGGTTAGGCTTGGGTTAAAGGTAGGTGGTTAGGTTAGTGGTTAGTGAAAGGGCGAAAAGTGTAACAAGCGTCGGTTTTCGTAAGACTTTTTATTTTTGCAACTTTTATTTTAATGAAGCTTTTATTCAAACAAAGTTATATTTGATAAACTTGTTTGTTTATTTCTCTTTTGCTTCATCATCAATTTTTTTTTTTGAAAAGTCATACGAAAAACCGAGCTTGTTACTAAAACAAAAGGTTAAAAATAAAAAGGATTTTGGTGGGTGAAAGGGTGTTTGGCAAGTTCTAGAGTCGTAAGAACCAAGCGGCTATTCACACAAGAAACGAAAAATGAGCATTTAGTTTAATGATATGTATCTGTATGCTCAATAAAGGCTCAAAACTCACTTTTGTGGGAATGGGTTTTTATGTGATCAAGTATATATAATCAAATTTTAACTAAGCTTGTCATGCCGTTTCATAATTTTCTTATGTTGGTTCTTTTTATCATGACGCTATCGGTTGTAAATTTGTAAAAATATAACCTTTTTAAAATTTGAAATTCCCAAGTTAAACCTAGACAAGTAAAAAAAATGAAATTTTTTTTTGAAAAAATTTGGGGTGATTAGCGGTTCCAATAGAGTTTTGTGTAAGGCTTGTAGTTAGGACTTGCAAGATTCAAGGTTTTAGCATCCCCCCACACTTAAATTACACATTGTCCTCAATGTGTCCCAAAAATAAGTTTTTAGGTTGATTGAATGTGTAAAAAGGTGTGAAAAAGCAAAAATTTGTGTTACTAGGCGCTGGACATGGCCCCGTGGTGTCCGGGCACGGCCCCGTGTTCAGTCGCCAGTAACAAAATTGAAAAAGAGAAACAGAAGCCTGGACACGGGGGCATGTTGGGTGAAAACGGCCCGTGTCCAGTTTACCTGAACTGGGCATTTTCTGCAGACTGTGCAGCACGGGGCCGTGTTGGGCGGACACGGCCCGTGCTGAACTTAGTGTAACAAAGAAATTTTTTTCGGATGGCCCTGTTTTCCTGCATGGGGTGCTGGTTCAAGTTTCCCTTGTTCCCTTTGCCATCTCGAGTGTGTTTTATTCCTGAAAATTAAAACTAACTAGAAAACAATTAATCTAAACTAAACTAAGGATAGTTCCGCGGAATGCCTCCGTGGTGCGCCACGTTTATAAGGGTCCTTGGCTAGACCCAAAGCCTGGTCATTTGTCACTCAAGTGGGATGTTTTGCATCCCATGCTACACCGTCGGAGAGCGTCATCCAAGCTTGAGTCTATGACCTTCATGTAGTTGACCGGGTCTTCGTCTTCTACTATCTTTTCAACTCCAAACTTCATTTCCTCGTCCCCAAACTTTAATGTTAGTGTTCCGTCATTCATATCCACCACCGCTTGGGCGGTGGCTAGAAATGGCCTCTCGAGGATGAGAGGGACATCGGCGTCTTCTTCAATGTCTAGTATGAAAAAGTCGGCTGGGAAGACGAAATTGTCGACTTTGACCAATAGATTTTCAGCGACACCTTGTGGAAATTTGACGGATCTGTCGGCGAGTTGTATGCTCATCTTTGTAGGGCTCGTTTTTCCTAGGCCGAGTCGTTTAAACATTGATGCGGGCATGAGGTTAATGCTAGCCCCAAGATCGGCTAGTGCATTACGAATAGGGGATTCCCCAATCGAGCAAGGAATCGTGAAGCTTCCAGGAGGGCTGGGATCTTGTGTTAGTGTTCGAGGTCGCTATTTCTTGGCTTGACCTTTAACCCTAACAGAAATTTCGCTTCTCCCATTCGCCGTCCGGGACAGGTTAGCACAAGTTTTGGTGAATATCGGGAACAAACTGCTGGTGGCTCGACGAAGAGGTGTATATTGATATAGGGTGAGAGGTTTGACCTGAAACACATATCAGTTGTGGATCAAACTTTACCTTGCTTCCTATTTTGATATCTCATCGATTCCATTCGCCATTAGGGTTGTGTTTCCGGGGGGAGCTACTATGGAGAGGAGAGGACAGGAGACATGGAGATGGAAGTTAAAGGAAAGACCGCTAGAAGAATATGATAAGTCAAAGGAGGACGAGGAGTGGGAAACGGTGAGAAGGAAGAAAGGAAAGGAGAAGGAAGCAGAAGAACCAAGCACTACCATCTTTCTTGCCAACCTGTCGGAAGAGATACCTGAAAAGCAAATATGGATGGAAGTCAGAAATTGTGGTTGTCTATCGGACATCTATTTTCCCAGAAAGAGAGACTTAAAAGGCAAAAGATTTGCGTTTGCAAGATTTAAGAAGATTAGAGATATAACTAAGCTGGTCCAAGCATTGAATAATATTTGGTTCGGGGATAAAAGGGTTAAGGAAAATGTATCAAGATTCAAGAGAGAGGAGGAGAAGATGGATCGGGGTCATAAGGGATTTGGGGGACAGGGGAGACCTACGTTGGATAACAGGGATTGGGGAGGAAAACATGGAGGGTCAGTGAAGATGAATAAAGAAAAGGAGCAAACAAAAATACCAGGTTATCAAAGAGGCCAGACTAATGATAAAAGGGACTGGTCCTATTCAGAGATAGTTGCAAGAGAAAAGAATAAAGGAAGGAATGACGAGATGAGTGTAGAATTGAGGTCAGCGGAAGGTGACGTAGACGAATAGAGCAAGAGGACAGTTTGTATGGAGGCAAAATCGTTGAAGGTTCTATGTAGGGCGAAAGAGATCCCGAGTGAGATATTCTTACACACAATGGAGGTCAGATACCTTGGAGGCCTGAAAGTACTGATTACTTTTGGTTCGCAAATGGAAACCACTGAATTCTTAACGAGTTATAACTTGCAATGGGGCGAGTACTTCAATAATGGAAAGAGATGGAAGGAGAACTTAGGTGAATATGAAAGAATAGCTTGGGTAAGTGTGTATGGAGTTCCTGTTAGCCTACGTAATAAGGAAAATATACATCTTATCGTACAGAAGATTCAGAAGGTAGTAGAAGTGAGTGACATAAGCAAGGAAGAAAGAAACCTGTCCTATGCCCATATCGGTGTTATCGTGGATAGTGGTCGATTGATAAACACAGAAGTTGTGGTGAAATACAAGGATAAAGATTTTAAATGTTGGATTTCAGAGGTTCTTGGAGGATGGTCACCGAAGTTCGCAAATGACGGATTTGCGTTTGTGAACCTACCCGAAATGAATGTGGAAGACAATGGAGATGGATCAAGACTAGATGAACCAAAGGAGCACAATAGTGTGAGGTGAATAACGTACAAAGCAACGAAGAGGTGGGGAACAAAACTCCGGTCGACGGAAACGGTACATCGGAGAATTCGACAAGAGAGGAGAACGAAGCGTCTGGTGGGGAGGATGAACCAATTAATGCAGAATTAAATTGTGGTGGTAATTGGAGAGAAATTTTTGCTGATTGTGTGAGAAACGAAGAGACAGCCGACAATCTTGGATTGAGGAATGACTCCATGAGATCTGGATCAGTTTTCAATAACAATGAATACACACGTGGAGTAGATGGGGTTATATCCTTCCAAGCAGGGAACAGGGAGTCAGTTGGGCTTGAGGGTAGTGAGCCAATGGGAGGAAGAGGGAGTGCCAATATGGATACTAGATCAAGCCCAGAAGATGAAGTAGGAAATCACATAGACAATGGGCCTGATAATGACCCATTCAAACTAGATGAAATAATCTGGGCCTCCAGTAGAAAGAACAATAAAGGAAAAAGAAAAGAAAGGGCAAAAACATGCCCAATTACTAATAGTTACGCGGCGATGCACAAGAGAATAAGAACGAACGATGGAGTGGGGATCAGAGAGCAAACAAATCAAGGAGATCTTATAGACCCGATCGACAGAACTTTTGATTTGAATGAAGAACCGAGTAGAGATCTGTAAGAGGAAGTTAATGCGACTATGGAAATAGGAAAAAAGATGGGTATAAGGATTTCAAAGTTTTGGAATGAAATCAACAGGATTGTACAAGAGGAATTGGAGTTGAACGAAGCACAATGAATTTTCTGGCAATAAATATCAGAGGCATTGGGGGCGTAGACAAACCAGCTTGGATTAGTAGCTTAGTCAGGGAATACAAATCAGATTTTCTATGTATGCAGGAAAGTCAAGTTTCGGACCTAGACGCAGTGATTGTTGGTAGATATTGGGGACAAGTTGAAATGGAATGGGCATTTATAGAAGCAAGGGGGAGATCAGGCGGATTAGTATCGATTTGGAATCCTGGGAATTTCTATGACAACCGGTGATTTACGGCTCTTAATTACGTGATTAACAGGTGATTAATGCGATAATAAATAGTGCTTACAGCACAAATACACTTGATTAGGCCTTTGGAGTGCCTAGGAACGCCTGATAGACTTTACAGTACGCGCATGACGGTCTACAGAGAACCTGCTAAACGATAAACGATAACGAACTGAAACCGTATGAAATACTGACAACACCGACAAAAATGGATGTTACACGAATATTTTTATGCTTATGGAGTATGGGTCGCAATATTGGGTCTCGTAGGAATTACGGGCCACTTACACATGAGATGGGCTTGTGGGCCCAGGGCCCAAGCCAAAAACCCGCAAGCCGAAAACTACACATAAAATACTAGATCTTTCCTTAAAATCTTAAACAAATCTTGCAAATCCATACAAGATCTATAAAATCTTAGCAAAATCCTATTAAATCTCTACAAGAGATTTTAACTCCAAGGATAAAACAATTGACCTACATACAGTTTGAATACACCAAAGGGCAATAAAACCCTTCCCCTCTATTAATACACTTGTCCCTCACTTGTCTGCATTTCTTCCAAACAAACACACACACACTACCAAATACCCTCTACATTACTCCCTCTCTCGATCTCGCCTAAACAAACAAACACAGAGAAGATTATCTTCTCCCACCCTCATGCTCTCCCTCTCCCTTCTCGGTGAACCCCCAGCCGGCCGACGACCAGCGGCACCCCACACCCTTTCTCTTCGATCTTTCTGGATCCGACAACACCCCACACCCCCTCTTTCTTCGTCGATTAACAATCAGAGCACCACCACCACTAACCGGTGGTGGTGCGGCGGTGCGACACAGAGAGAGACGGAGAGAGAGACTGAGAGGCGAGAGAGAGAGAGAACCGGCGGTCGAAGACTCGGACCGCCGGTCGGTTCGTTTATCTGGTGGTCAGCAGGTTTATCCGGACCGATGGTCCCTGTTTCGGACCGACGGTTCCTGTTTCGGTCCGTCGGGTTTCACGTCACGGGCCCGGGTCATGGTTCGGGTAGGATTCAGTCGAAGCGGGGGTTTGTTTAGGGTTCCGCGACTCAGTCGGGTTCGAGTTAACTCAGTCACATTTCGGGTCAACAGCCGGTCAACGATCAACAACGGGACGAACGGTGTGGTTCGGATCGGTTTATGAAGCGTTTCGGTCAAACCGAGTCAACTCAGTCAACTCAGCGAGCCAACTCGGTCAACACAGTTGACCTGGTCAACTCGGTCAACACGTTCGGCGACTCGACACGAAGATTTGGTAAAGGATTTAGCGCGAATATTATTTACGTTAGTTATTCCCTATTTTTATTACGTGATAACGAGCTCGAACCGGTTGATTATATTTTACGTTTGATATATTTAACAAAACTGTTTATGTTGACTACTGAATCTTGATTGAATTTTGTTAAAATAACGACAACCTGTGTTGTCGGGGGCGTCCAAAAACAGAGGAAACTCTGCCGTTTTTCGAGAAAACCCGTAAAACGAAAACACGTTTTTATTCAAACGACCTACATAAAACAAAACGCGGATGCATATTTTCTCAACGGCACTTTAGAATTTACAAATGTGTCAATCACGCTAAGAATTTTACAAAATAAATATAATAATTTTATATTTTTTTTCAAACGTTTAACGACTCGAATTCTCTTATAAAAACAAAAAGCATAGTTTTTATACTTACTTCGGACATTATTTACGACATTAAAAATAGTTATTATATTTATTCTAAACTTCGAAAAATTCGACGAATTCTTTTCTAAAGGTAAACATAGTTTACTCCAAACGACAAACAACACGACTTCTTTTTATGAAAATAAATATAGTTTATGTATTTATTTCAAACAACAAACAACATGGTTTCGTTTTACAAGATGAATGTAATTTATATATTTCGAACATCAAACAAAACGACGATTCTTTTATGAACTTAAATATAGTTTATATGTTATTTCGAATATCAACGACACGAATTCATTCTATGAAAATAAATATAGTTTTTTTTGTTTCAAATACCGTACCACACGAATTCGCTTATACAAATACATATAGTTATGTATTTATTTTCCGACATGAACAAGTCGAATTCGTTTATAAAATAAATATAGTTTATACATTTATTTCAAACTTCCAACGACGATTCTTTTATAAAATAAATATAATTTTTCATATTTATTTTATACGCCTAAACGACATATACGGATATTTTGACAAAGATCATACGAAACGCGATATATAATACGAGTTTGTCATATATTATTTTCGTACAAATATTCTTTTATACACGTACGACTTCTCGGGACGACAGGCGATCTTAACGATATATTTATATATTTTTATATAAATATTTATTTTTAAACCTCTCGAGAATCAAGTCTTTTCAAGACTTATTGATTATTATCGACAATAAATGATACTTATCAAATATGACTTAATCAATTCCGATAAGTTAACCACTTACCGTTGAATCGTCCGGTTAACGATTTGGTAGAGCTCGGTGACACGTAGACTAGTTACCGCTTTTATTTATAAACTTATTAGATATTCCGTGTTAGGAATTTTGTAGAATGCACGCTAGCAAGTCAAGTCTTGGAAACGACATCACGAAGTTGTAATTAGCTAGCTTCGCACAAGGCAATTCAAGTGAGTTCATAACCCCACCTTTTACAGTTTTACATTTTTCTAAATGTTTTCCGGGTGGAAAGACATGCACTTTTTGCGAAGCATACAAGGTTTTCAATAAACATGAATTACATATTTCTAAACCATTTTACAAACAAGTGTTAACTGACACAAATGGTTTACGAGAAGCTTATGTTTTATACCGGTTTTTCAAACAAGCGTATTTTTCGAAATATGCATACACACGAATTCTAAACCCAGTGAGTTCATGTCCCCCTTTTCTCTTAACTGTTTTCAGTTTTATAACTTCGGGGGTGAAATACATGTTACAATTATTAAGGACATTTTTTTATATACATGGTATGGTTAGCTTAAGGAGGGTTGGGACGTTCAGATCATGTGAGTGGTGGGTACAACACTTAAAGCCATTAATCCTCGTTGTTAGGACCGAGGGACACAAGAGTGATAGATCTATTTGGGTGTAGCGAGCCCACACCCGTGAGGTCAGGGTGACCCATAGAGGTGACTGTGTCTTCCAGCCGAGGCCCGATACAAATTTGCTAGGTTTGAGTTTTCCTGCATCACTTCACACATACCAGTGGCCTTGCAACCCATTGGTGATCTCTTTTTTCCTTAATTGCTACATACCAGGGACATTTATACATTGGGACGTACTTTAACGGTTTATACATACCAAGGACATTTATACATAGGGACGTACATACTTACAGAAATACATGATTTATACAAATTAAATACCATGTTTTATACAAATTCAAGGCATAGGATTATGCGGGCATGGAGTCAAAGTCAGGGTGGGCATTGACGGTTATACGAACATTACAAATACGAGAGTTTACAAATACATGGTTTTACGAACATAATGCGTTACAAATACAAAGTTTCCATATAACTTGGCAAGAAAATGATTTCTAAATTCGTTTTCTCAATAATATTTCACAAACCGGTTATTCAAAAGATTTATTTCAAATCTTTTACAAACAAACTATGAACTCGCTCAACTTTATGTTGACCTTTTCGCATGTTTCTTTCTCAGGTTACTTTTCAGAAACTATGGCACGGTTGGAATATGAGAACCACTGGAGATTCGAGTACTTAGTGGGCGTTCATTTTCTAAAAGACTTAGCTTATTTGCTTCCGCTGTGCAATGAAGATACCAGTCCAGTCACGCCAGCTCTGATAATTTCGGGGTGTGACAATTTCTCCATGCAAAGTATAACAAAAAGTGAATCCTTCCTGATAGTAACTGGGCGACTCACGGGAACTGAAATAATGTTAAACATAGTAAATATTTATGCTCCGTGTGACGTTACACGTAGACGGGAGTTATGGGAAGAACTGAAGACAGTTAAAGAACAAGGAAAGGATATGTGGATTATGGCCGGGGATTTCAATGAAGTAAGGGATGAAGGGGATAGAATGATATCGAGGTTTGATTGCCATAATGCGATGAGTTTTAACACGTTTATTGCAGAAACCGGAATGCTAGAATATCAAATGGGTGGGTATAAGTTTACGTATATGCCGGACGATGGATCGAGCCTAAGTAAGATTGACATGATTCTTGTATGTGATAGTTTTATGAACAAGTGGCCTTTGGCGAATTTCAAAGCATTGTCTAGGAAGTTCTCAGATCATAGTCCACTCGTGTTGAGATGCTCTACGTCGGATTTTGGACCAATACCATTTAGATTCTACAATAGTTGGTTAGAAATGGCGGGTATTGAAGAAGTGGTAAATAGCGTTCTAAAAGAATATGGAGTGGGGGTAAACTCTATGAAAGAATTGTCCGGTATATTTAAGAAGTTAAAAGCAGACATAAAACTTTGGAGGAAGGAAAGTAAACAAAATGAAGATAAGGAGATGCAAGAGTCAAAGAAGGAGGTGGATGAAATCGAGAAAATAGCGGAAACCCGAAGGCTTACGTCGGAGGAAAAAGAAAAAAAGAGTTCATGGTAAGTGGAAAATAAAGAGGTATGAGAGGAGAAGGTTATTAGATTTGAAACAAAAAGGAAAAATGAGGTGGGCCAAGTTAGGTGACGAAAACTCGAAATACTTCCATAGAATCATTAGTTGTAGAAAAGCGAAAAATAGAATCAACGCTTTGTGGATAAACGGGAAATTGGAAACGGAACCAAAGGTGATCAAGTCAGCCATGTTAGAGAGTTTTAAGAACCAATTTAAAGAGCCCCGAAAATCAAGACCTTCAATCGACGGGAGAGGATTCAAGAGACTTACAAAAGAAGAGGCAGACAAGCTAGTCGGTGTATTCTCAGTAAAGGAAGTCAAGGAAGCTGTGTGGGCCTGTGGTAGTGATAAGGCCCCTGGATCCGATGGATTTTCTTTTAAGTTCATCAAAAAGTTCTGGAGTTTGTTAGAAAAGCATTTCATAGGAGTACTAAACGAATTACATAATTCAGGCCGAATAGAGAGGGGTTGTAACGCGTCGTTCATAGCGTTAATACCGAAAACCAGGGACCCAAAATTGGTCAATGAATATAGACCTATCTCTTTGATTGGGGTGCTATATAAAATAATAGCAAAGATCCTCGCAATTAGGATAAAAAAGGTCATCCCATCCGTAGTGGCACCGGTACAAACGGCTTTTGTTGAAGGAAGGTCAATTTTCGATGGTCCTATGATCACAAGTGAAATAATATCCTGGGCAAAAAAGAAAAGACAAAGAATTTTCGTGTTCAAGGTGGACTTCGCGAAAGCATACGATTCAATAAATTGGAAGTTCCTATTGGCGAATCTAAAGGCGATGAATTTTCCAGAACAATTGAGGAAATGGATTGGAGCGTGCTTAAAGTCAAGCTGGGCCTCAGTACTGGTGAATGGATCTCCTACTTTAGAATTCAAATTACAAAGAGGACTAAGACAAGGTGATCCATTGTCCTCATTTTTATTTATTTTAGCAATGCAAGCACTTGACGTAATTATGACTAGGGCAAATGAAAGAAATGTTTTCCAAGGAGTAAAATTACCTAATGAAGGTCCTTGCATATCTCACTTATGTTACGCGGATGACGTAATCTTTATGGGCGAGTGGTCCGAAACTAATATAGTAAATCTAAATAGAATCCTGAGATGTTTTTACCTGACGTCGGGATTGAAGGTGAACCTAAGTAAGTCAAGCTTGTACGGTGTGGGGGTAGATGAAGAAGAAATTGAAAGTATGGCTACTAAATTAAAATGTAGGAAAAGAGACATGCCGTTTGGATTCCTCGGTTTGACGATAGGTGCAAACATGAAACGTGTAAAATATTGGAAGCCGGTGATAGATAAGTTTAATAAAAAACTGTCGTCATGGAAAGCGAAATGCCTTTCATTTGCGGAAGATTAGTATTAGCTAAAGCAATGATGGGAGCACTACCAAACTATTATCTATCGACGTATATAGCCCCAAAGAAAGTTATACAAAAGTTGGAGGCAATTCGTAGGAATTTTGTTTAGGGGTCGAAAGAAGGAAAAAATAAAATATGTTGGATTGCATGGAAAACTATGATAAGGCCTAGGAAGCATGGAGGCTTCGGAATGGGAGATCTAAGAAATGCAAACTTAGCACTTTTGACAAAATGGGGTTGGAAGTAAAAGGCTAGGCAGGAGGCATTATGGGCAAGTGTTGTTAGAGCAATACATGAAAATAAAAGAAGTCACAAATATCTCCCAGTGAATAAAGGAGTTGTTGGTGTGTGGAAAGATATATTGGCATATTTTGATGAACTTAATAACAAAGGAGTAAATGTGAAAGAGAGGTTAGTGGCAAAAATAGGTGATGGAAAAACAGTGAAAATATGGCTGGATAGCTGGGCAGGAGGGCTGCCATTTAACGAACGATACCCGGATTTATTCAAGATTGTAAAAAACAAACAAACAACAGTTGCGGAGTGTGCGACTAAGGTGGGGAACGAAATACAGTGGAATTTTTAATGGAGTAGACCACCTAATAGTGATGCAGAATGGAACTAGTGGTCCGACATGTTAAACGCGTTAAACAAAGCTAAAATGGAGGCAGGATCAGATCGATGGGGCTGGATGAATCAGGAATGGGAAGTCTTCACAGTGGCGGCAGTTAAAGAACTTATCGAGACATGTGGATTCGGAACAAGACGAACAGTGGCTTCATTGGAATACTTGGGTACCGGCAAAGATCAATTATTTCACTTGGAGAGCAAGCCTCGGAAGGATAGCGGTGAAGCAGGAGTTAAAGAAAAGAGGTATAATGCTAAGCAGTGAGCTGTGTTCGAGATGTGGAAGGAGGGAGGAATCGGTGGTGCATCTAATAAGTGAATGCATTATGTCAAAGGAAGTATGGCGGAACATTATTGAGTGGCTCAAACTACCTACTGGTGCGGATGTAAGCTCATGTAAGAGAATCATGGAGTATCCTGAAGAGTTAATCGGATCATCGGAGTGGAAGAAAGTAATAAAAACGGTTTTTCAAGCAACAATGTGGCAACTATGGAGGGCAAGAAATGAAAAGGAGTTCAAGGGATGCACAAGAGATGGAATGATCATAGTGGAGGACATAAAAGAAGATACTTTCTTATGGTTAAAATGCAGATCGAAACTTAAAGGATTAGTGTGGGAGAGATGGGTAGATTTCAACATAAGAGATATAGTAAAATAATATATGTATTGGGAGAATGGGGTAGATTAAATGTTTTGTTGATTTATTTTCTCTTTTCTGTAGTGTAATCATTGGGTTTTACAGCATATGCTGGCCCTGTTCTATAATCATAGAATTTTACCGTTCAAAAAAAAAAAAAAAAAAAGACAACATACTAAAAAAAACACAACATACTAGAAAAAAACTACGTATATTTTGCCCGAAGTTGTGCCTTACGAGCCTCCAAAATAAAAACACTACAAAATCATTAAAAAAAGAAAAACACAAGGTATTAGAAAAAAAAAAAAAGACACAACATGCGAAAAAAACTGTCATCAACGAACGGGTCATATCATGGCGACTAAACACAAAGGGCATTTGGGAGTTAGGTTAATATTTTCAATAAATGAGATTGAAAGTGATTGATTCTCAAATTGACTTCGCTATTTTTAGATAACTTTTAAAAATAAAAGTCCCCATGTTTATTATTAGGAAACTTAAAATTTTGACTTTGATGTTTTTACCATTTATTTTGTTTACCGTTTCAAATTGTGGACCAAATCACTTTGGTAGCACTCCAAAATAAATTTAATGAATCCAGTAAGATCATATGTAGTGGTCAAGTCTTATAACCTTTATAGATGTAGTGGTCATGTCTCATAACCTTTATAGATGTGGGGTTATTTGACACGCCATAAATGTGTAAGAAATGAGGTTTATGGGGGTTAGATATGTAGTGGGGTTATACTACTTCAATTATATAGGTGGGAGTTGGCTACAAAATTTATTTTTCCTACAAAGTTTAAAAAGTCATAATACACTATAATTTCAGCTATAAAACATACTCAAAACCCACAAATAACATAGTGGAGATTACTAAAAACCACATTTGTGGGTTTTATGTTGTGTTATGGATGATACGGCTTTGATTATCGAATGACTAACATTAGTGTGTTTCATGTTGATTATCATGTTGTGTTTTATATTCATAGTTGTATGATGGTGTGTTTGAAGTATTTAAGGACTGTTAGGGTTTGTATATTGTGTTTTAGTGATCTTTGCTATGTGATTTTTGGGTTTTGAGTGTGTTTTATGACTGAAATTGTAATGTTTTATGACTTTGTATACTTTGTAGAAAAAATAGACTTTTTAGCAGAATCCCACCCCAATTATATATATATATATATAGGAGAAGGATCCGTTAGGAACCACCCTTTATTGCGAGAACCGCGAGAACCAGTGTGAACACAAACAATAATAACTAAAAAAAAATCTAAAAAACACCCAAATTTTTTTTTTACTATTTTTTTTTTGTAAAAATCGCTATATTTCGTTTACAATAAAAATAATTTCAAATTTTTTTTTCGAGTCACAGTTATCCATGCACATGTGCATTTGTATCATTTCTTTGACAAATTCAGTAATTCATTACAAATATTAGACAATTGCACTTTCATTTACAATACCACGTGTAATACACTACTTTTTACGTTAACAATATTAGAACTGCACATGTGCATCTATATGTATCAACATGAAATAAGGTGTGTTGGTACACTACTTTCTCTTTCATCTATCATTCCATCCATAATACACAAACATGAACATGTGCATTTTTGTCATTTCTTTGACAAATTCCATAATTCATTACAACTATTAGACAATTGCACTTTCATTTACACTACCATGTGTAATACAATACTTTTTACATTACCAATATTAGAAATGCACATGTGCATCTATATGTATCAACATGAAATAAGGTGTTTTGGTACACTACTTTGAATACACTTTCCCTTTCATCTATTATACCATCCATAATACACTAACATTACCTCCTACCATCCATAATACAATACCATTACCTCCTACCATCCATAATGTAACATTTCCAAAATTTTTATTTATAAAATATAAGATAAAGTATATAAAAACTTATGTTATTGAACGGATAGATTATGGGTAAGTTGACTCTTAAAAATATGAGGCATTTTGGCAAACGTAGGAACCGTTTAATAATTAAATTATAAAAACACATTATATTTGAACCTACTCCGTTTTTATTGAAACTTGGTTCAAAATGTAGATAAGATTATTCTTGTTCTAATGACATATTCATTGTTTTATAAAACGTCATATTTTAGAAGTTAAACGAGCCAAATAAGTGAAGCAGTTAAATTAATTATAATATATATATTAAATAAAATAATAATACAATAATATATCAAAAATGCATGCATGAGACATGAAATTTGTGAAGTAGTGTACGTGGAAGTCAAAAGGAAACTGAAGGGACGTAATGAGTGATACGTGGCTCAATTTAAAGGAAACAAATGATTCTTGCGTGAACTTTAAGCTAAGCCAATTCAGTATAAATAGAACATTCTACAACAATTCAAAATTGTCCAGCCTTCTTTCCATTCCTTTATCCTGCTATCGCCCCCCTCTCTCTGAAATTATATTTTTATTTTTCACCCATAATAATAATAAGGTCCTGCCCCGTTTTAAGTGTTGTAATCCCTGGTCACTGATGCCCTGTCCGATTGATCTAGGGTCCCGTAACAAATGTCAAGGCTCTGTCTGACTAAGTTTGTTGGGGTTCTGTCTCGTGACGTAGGGATAAAGTTGAATTGGGTTACTATACTTAACATGAGTGCATTACATATTTTATTAAATAGTTCAGGAGTTATACCCAGGATATAACCACCCTCCTAAAATATTTTAAACACCCCTAAAAGTCCTAAAATACACCCTGAATACGAAAAATGGCCTGAAATACCTTTAATTCTATAAAAATAAAATAAAACAAGTTTTGGTAGGCGCTCGCGGGCCGCGAAGACTTAGTCTTCGGGCTACGCGGGGCGTGACAACCCAACACTAGGCGAGCACCAGATATGCTGCCATGTGTCCCTACACACGTCGATACCCCACGATGACTCAGCAACCCTTGCCGCCTTTTCTGGCCCTCGCGGGCCGCGTAATCTTCCTCCTCATCCGTCGTGGGGCGCGACAAACCTCTTGATCAGCCCTATAAATTGGATCGAGCGGCCTTCAGTTTTGTTGTTCAAATCTCAAATCTCTCTCTCAATTTCTGTAGTGTAGAAGTTATACCCGGACATTATACCCACTAAAAAGCAAAGCTCTGCCTCGTTGTAAGTATTTTAACCCCCGGGTACGTATTAGATACGCTGCCCGATTGATCTAGTGCTCCGTAACGGCTATCGAGGCTCTGCCCGACGTAGACGTTGGAGTTCTGTCTCGGGGAAGGTATAACTAATGTAAAATTGGGTTATTATACTAACGCGTATGCATTATTTAAAATTTATAGATTATAGCCAGGAAGCCACAGGAAATTTCCTAAGATAGCAATGTGAGTAATCTCCTTTTTATAAACTGTTTTTACAAAACCTTAAATGTTTTACAATGTGATAAAGGAGTGAATGAGTCTTTGTAGTTCTTCAATTACTGCCGGTATGTTGGGGTTTTGTATACAAAATGTGGAACACGTTACCATTGGACAAAGAGTTAGCCAATGTGTAATATGACCCACCAGTCAGGATTGACAATACTAAATGAGTAATTGTGTAGAAATAAACAATGTGATAGCTCTCAATACTGTGAAATGATAAGACCTGTCTTGATTAAATTGGGATTCACTCACCAGTATTTCCCACTGACAAAATATTTTTAAACGCGTTTCAGGTAACTTAGTACGAAGCTAGTAGAAGTCAGCTGGAGAGCACTGAAGGCTTAGAAAAGTGGCTATAAAAGTTACCTAAATAAAAACGAGACTTTGTTTTCAATAATAGGGGTTTATCCCTATAATTTGTATTGTAAATAAAACACGGGTTTTATCCCATTTGTTTATTATAAAAATATGGTGTTTTAAACTCTGATAAATATTTCCTAACTATGGTCCCGACGAAAGTTTTCCGCTGCCAAATTAATAAACACCGATACCATCTGACTGGTTCGCGGCTCCCGCTCCCAGGGTGGGGTCGGGGGTTGTGACACATAATACAATACCATTACCAATATTTTCACTTTATTACATGTATGTAAACACCATTTATACCATCCAATCAACATATTACATCATAAATTGACAACTATAACCAAACCATCAACCACTAGATATAACTAACCAAAAAACATGTATATGGACCTACTTCTCCATTCAAAATCACAGAATTTTTGTACCAAAACATGTTATATCATGGTTATCTATACTACCTTATTAAGAGAACTAGGATTTCTATCCTTTTGGTAATTTTCCATTGTGTATACATCTTCAAGCAACATGTACAAGTGAATCAAGCTATTTTTGAGGGGGCAAACTTGCCCATTCTTTAAAAATTTAAGACACTTTAGGGCCATTTTAGAGATTTTGGTACATGTGTAACCTATAATATTAAGATAATATTAAAATGACATATGAAGAGTCTAAGTTAATTGATAATTAAATTTATTAAGAGTTAAGATCATGTTTTTTTTTTCAATTAATAAGAGGAACTTCAAACATCAAGTCATTGTCAACCTTAAAAGTAACCATATAATTTAGGGGCTATTTGGTAGCCTCTTAATGACCATTCAGATGCTACCTCTTAATGGTTTAAAACCTCTGAATGAATAAGAGGTAACCTCAAGTCTGAATGGTTAAGAGGTAACCTCTGAATGGTAAATCATCACATCTCACATTCTTCTACCTTTTCATTGGTAAAATTCTTAATGGTTCCATTAAGAGGTAGCCTCTTAATGGCCATTCAGAGGCTACCAAACTGCCCCTTAGTTTAGTTGGCTAAAAAGGGCAACTTAACTTAGTGTGGACTTTCAATAAAAAATATTGGGCCTTTACAGTTTACAATGCAAACAAAATTCAATCAAAATTGTTTTTATGTCTTTTTACATTTTTTCCCTTTGGCCCCTTCTTCTCTCTCTCTCAGTAACTACCATCATCAATTATGAATTGGAACCCTATCACTTTTCCCAAAATCGAACGCTTCATCTTTCCCTAGCCCACCCTTTCATTCCCTTCCCCTCGCCCCTCCAGACCATAACAACTTGGAACCCTATCACTTTTCTCTCTCCATCTGGAACCCTCGCTTCCTCCATAGCTCTCCAATCGGACCGGAGATGAAGAACAAATCGAAGGTGAACACCGATTTTGGAGAAACCCAAACCGATTTGCAGGTTTGTTCCTATTGCAGTTCTTCCCGATCTTGTTTCAGTTCTTGTTCTTGTTCGTATATTGTTCTAGAACTTGTTAATATATTCATGGTTTGTATGGGATCTTAATTGTTTTCACTTGAAATCTCAAACTGTGAGATGATAATATTGTGGAAATACCAATGTATTGGATGGTTATATTGCAAAAGAAAAAAACCTCTACCTTATGGATTTGTGTGTTTTTTACGTGCCTGGGTCCATATATAAGTGTAGGTTTGTGTCTGTTTATGAACCACCTGATGAAGATTGAATCCCCTAGAGCAATAAGAGGTCAACTTTTAAGAATTTGTTTCTTAACCTACCATTTGATATACTTTCAATAGCCAACATTTCCTTCACTAATGACTATCACTTGCCTTTACTTGAAACAGTAATAACAACAAACTTCCGAGTTCTGACCAACACATTGACCATATCAAGATTTTGTTTCTTAACCCCACCCATGAGCCATAAAGATAACTCATTTTGTGTTGGCACTAAAATACTTACTAAGTTTAGATCAACCAAATGTTTTTATCTTATATGCAAATAAGAACAACAATACAAAGAATTTGAGTAGAAAAATACAATGACAGAAAGTTTTTTCATGCGGCCTTTTGTTAATTCGAAATAGGTTGGAAAAAAATGTGTAGTCTGCAAAAGTTTACTGAAAGTCCACCATTTCTGCAAAATTAGATTTTTATTTCTTTTTAACGTTTTCTTTGCAGTTAACTGGTGAAACAGTAGGAGAAGTGAAAGCAGTGGCTAATATACACCAGAGGAAAGCAGAAATAGCTAAGCAATTTGATGCTTTTATTGCTTTACTATGTTTTTAATCTCTTCATATTCTTTCACAAAAATTCTATGTACAAATTCATCATCATCACATCTGTATATTTGTTGTAAATACACCATATCCTTGTCAAAATTCCATCTTTTCGTTTACGCTTTTTTTTAGAATACCCCTTTCCCACTTAAACTTAATACGTAATTCTTTTATTTTTCTTGTTAGGTGTGACGCCACAGCACTGCGCAGCCACCCCCTCCATTCCCGACCTAAGTGCTGAAGTAATCGTCTTTCGGATACTAACAATGGTCCCGGCAAAGGACGTGGGCCGATCTAAGACTGTATGCAAGGAATGGTGTGCTTTGCTGTCCACACAATACTTTGAAAGGGTACACTCCTCTCAATCATTGGTAGCGGCTAACCAGAAAACGCTCATGATTCGCAACCTCACTTGTGGTGTTCATACAATCAACTTTCAGACCGGTGAATATGGCCCAGAGACACACATTACATGCCCATTCCACGATGATATTACATACATCTCCATTCTTTCACACTTGGATGGGTTGTTATGTACTTGGGCACAAGATATATTTAAACCACACACCGAACAGTTAAATAGCCAAATCAGCCTAACTGGCCAACATTACTTGATTTAGGCAATTTAATTAGTTTTAAGTTTTAACTGTTTATCAACACCCTAATTCTTATTTCCAGGTCTTGTTTCATTGATGTGACGGATGTATTTATATCATTAATGTTAGAATATATAATAGTTAGGCCCAAAGTTCAGCCTGCAGCTAGGTTTCTTGGTTCTCTGACTACATATACTTGTGTCATTGTCTTATACACATTATCTGAATAACATATTTATTTTACCTACACAACTAACAATACATGTTGACATGCTATAATATGTTTCAGGAGTTTTGATGATGGATTTCCTAACCTATTCATTAACAATGCACAAGATATCAGAAGCCAGCATGTTTCTTTTCTTGCGTCTTTCGGCTCGCCGGCTGTCATTTTTCAGCAGCTCTCTGTTATATTTGCACTTACAAGGCTCTTTGTTGCTTCATTCACTTTGGCATTACCTTTCTTTTCAACTGGATCCTTTGAAAGAATGGAACAAGAAGGAGATGTAGCTACTGCTTTCACCATGGCAAGAATATTGACAAATATTCCAAATTTCCAATCACAAGGGGTGGTCCCACAAACTTGGTCATATATGACATACATGCTTTGCAGGTTAGTTTCTTTATTTGAAATATCACCATACCTTACCTTATGGTTGAGTGGTAGCCCTTGACCTTCCAAATGGGTGGTCTTGGGTTAGAGTCTCACTTGAGACAAATTGTTCTAGGTTGAGCCAGGAGGTTTTTCAGTTGTGGGTTTCCTCACAGGGGTGGGGCCAGGTCACCACGCTTTGTTATTCGGGCGGAAGGGTGATCCGTTTGAATGGTGAACCCAGGTGACCGGGTATTTGCCGTTAAAAAAAAATGACGTTTGAAGTTTCTAAATGAAAAAATTACCTATTTAAAAAAATAACCTATTAAAAATAGTGTTTTTGGAAATTGAGAGGGTAAATACTGCCCAAGGAACTTTTTGCTTGAAATATGGAAAATAGATTTGCCGTGGCTGTTCGAGACGCGCTTTACATGTTTGTTACAACACGCTTGCACGATAAAATAGATTTGCTGTGGCTGTTCAAGACGCGCTTTACATGTTTGTTACAACAGGCTTGCACGATATGACACTCAATTTGTGGCTTCTGAGAGGAAAAAACTGGATCAATGTATTCTCGCGTCTTCCTACACCGCTCTCTTTATGGTGCCGCATTACGCATTACATGACCATCGGAAACTGGTTTGTGATGACCAACTTAGGAAAGCTTTATGAAATCAGTACACCTATGGAGCGCCTTGAATGTTTCCACAGCGTCACTTGGTTTCGCAATCATGTAGGCGCAGTGTTCCTTGAGACCGTTGTGTCACCATCTATACGACGTCGTTTCCTTCCCATGTCTACTACATGTTTTTGGCAACTACTATAGCCGCCATTGCGCTTTAATTTTATGAATATGTTCCTCTTTTAAAGTAGATTTTGGGTCTATGTGGTTCTGTTCTCTTTATTACGCCTAGAAGCGTTTGTTTTAACAGGCTCGGCTCTGTAACAGCCAGTTGGCTGGCTAACAGTATGCCTTTTTCTTTTTTCTAAAAAATCTTCCTTTTGTCATTTTAAAAATTTTATGCACATTTTCTTTCCTTTTGCAGCAAACAGGACAGAGCCAGCAAAGAAGTTGAAAGCTATGACCCCCTGCCTAAGGCTATGTACGATATGTCCGGTTACACCCCTATCTCCTCTTTTACAGGCCCGCATGTGGAGTTTGAGTATGATGAGCAGACGCGTCTCCGACGACAAAGCATGATTGCTATTATGTGGATTATTCGCACACGAGAGACGCCTAACATTTGGGAAATGAGCCCGGGGGAGATATCATTGTTGTAGAAACCGACCTATGATTTTTATGTGTATATTAAAATATATAGTAAAATAGTAAACCGTCTACCTGCTATCCTTATGTAACTTCATTGTTGAATTTTATGGTGAAATATTATTATGAGGAGAGCCAATTAGAGCAGTTCAAAAAAAAAAAAAAAAAAAAAAATAGTAACTTTTTTTGGTGCAATACATAGCTTACCCAGGCCTTAGTTTAATACTTAAATAAGATGACCAACCTGTTAATATTATTCATAAACTAAATTTTAAAGAAAAACAAGTGTAGAATATGGTATATGTGCACTCCTAATCTTCCTTTCATAGTTTTTCCTTTGGCCTTTTGAGTACAATGTTTACAAAATTTCATTGGATATAGATAAGCAACCCTTAACAGTTAACACTGTTTGTTTACTTCAAATCCAACCAATTTTCTCACACTTGCAAGTTGCAATTCACTACATCCGGTAGCAACTGATGTTTTTCCAACCTTCAGATTTGAAAATGCAGCTTATAGCCACAAGTATACTAACATCTTTCTTTGCGTTTTCTACCATATTTTTTAACCTTTTATTTCATTGCTTACATTTGGTAATTACCGGAGGTCAAAACATCATGCTTAAAGGCCAACATTTATAATACATATCATAAATGAATATGATATAAGTCGTGACACCCGCTGCAACGCGCGGGCTTTCCCACTAGTACCTAATGATGCACATGTGCATTTTGAATATTGATAATGTAAAAAGTAGTGTATTACGAATGGTATTGTAAAGTAAAGTGCAATTGTCTATTCCTGATAACGTATTACCTTATTTGTCGAAGTAATGATATATATGCACATGTGCATGGATAACTGTTACTCGAAAAAAAAAGTTTTTTTTATGGTAACGAAATATAGCGATTTTAAAAAAAAATTTTGAGTGCTTTTTTGATTTTATTTTGTGTTCACATTGGTTCTCGCGGTTCTCGCAATAAGGGTGGTTCTTGCATGAACCTTACCCTATATATATATATATATATATATATATATATAGGGGACCGCTAAAATGAAAACCACCTCCAGTTGTAAGAACCATGAGAACTACATCGTACGGGGCGAGTTGGACAAATTTTTTTTTGTGTGTGAGAGAGAAACCACCATGACACGCCGCTATGCATATCACAGAGGGAAAACATTTTTGCCCATATCGCCCGGGGAGGGGGGGGGGGGGGTTGTACCCGGCGCTATGGGGCTGGATGATGGTATATAGCGCCATATAAGGCTCCACTATGGGTGGCCTAATAAGGGAGTGTCATCTTATATCTCTCTAAATTAAATAGGATGAACCAAAATTGAAAGGATACTTTAAGAATGAACCCGAATCCCATCTAGAATTCTAAAATTGTTGGGCAACGAAATCACTTCGCATCCATCTCAGGCAACATCAAGAATTTTCATCCCAAATCCCATCCCGTGCCATTTGCGACGCCATCCCGTCCAACCACTCGATGAACCCGAATCCCCCACCTTGAAGATGTCCCTTCACCGTAATATTAATACGGAGGATGTGAAATACATATGAAAAAATAATTCACATTGTATTTTCGTACTCTTTAATTATATAATTTAAATAGATAAGTATCACTTACATAACTATGATACTTTCATTATTTATGATCAATAACAAAAAGGTGTTGACAAAACGTATTACACATATATTACTACTCTGCTAAAGAAGAGCATGTTTCAGGGGATTATCGTTCTGGCTTGTTGGTGCATATGGATATGGAAGGCTAGGAATGAATTGAAATTTAGACAAAGATAGGTAAAGATTTAAGACATTATTGTAAATATTAGGCCGTTTGATTTTCTTTGATTTAAGTATAGGTCGAATTGTAGGTCAGTCCTATTGACGGATTGATGCTCTTTTGATCTGATGTAAGTTTGGATTATTTTGCGCCTTGCCTTTTTTGGGCTGGAGTTGTTTGTTTATGTTTTATGAAAGTAACCGTTTAAAAACATATATTACTAGTTCACTCCCTATTGCTTTCAGTTATTTTAGTTATTATTGTTATTTTAAAGAATTCCATGTGGCTCATATATAAGGCCGTGGGGTATGGGGCGGGGGTTTGGGCGTGGGTTGGGGTAAAACGCCCAAGTGACCACCCTGGGTGGGCTTGGGTTTGGGCGTGGCCTCTTGGGGCTTGGCTTTCAAGCCGGGCGTGGGGCGGTATGGCGAAGCGAGCTGGCATGTTCTCATTGGGTCACCCGCCACGTGGGCAGGCGGGTGTTTAAACTTTTGAAATTCAAACTGGTCCCCCCATCCCCCCATCTTCTATAACCGCCACCCGGGTCCCCAAAGTCCTATATATTGGAACCCCAACCCACCGGTCCCCCATCCCACGAACCAAAACCCCACCGGCTACACCCACTGTCTTGAACCCGCTACCCCGCTGGTCCCCCCCATCCCACGAACCCAACACCACTATGGCATCCTGGACCCGTCAAGAAGAAATGACACTCGTAACTAGCGTCGTCGACGCTATGAAGGGGCGGCCACCGGGCCAAACAAAATATTGGGCGGAAGCATTCGCGGCCTACCGACATAACGTCAGTAACGACCGCCACAACCTCAACGCGTGGAAAAGAAGGCGTTCGACAAGATCGAACTTTTTGAAATTTTTTTAACGCTTTAGGTTTTTTTATTTTGTAATTTTTAGAAGTTATGTAATTTTTAGGATTATGTAATTTTTAAAATTTTAATGAAGTTGTAGGTTTTTTTATAAATGTTGTGTGATTTTTTATAATTTTTTTTTTTTTTTTTTTAAACATTTATGCCACGCGGTGCACCCAACCCAAGCCCAACCCACGCCCCGCCATACCCCGCGGACACGTAACCTGGCAGTGGGCTGGCTCCCTTTACACGTGTCACCAAATGCCCAACCCAAGCCCCAACCCAAGCCCCACCATACCCCACGGTCTAACATGTAACATACGAAAGTTGTCCTTCTATACACCTCATATAAGATGTAGCATACGAACGATGAGCTTTTATAGAACCACTATATAACGACTTATTTGATAAGGGGCACATTCACTAAAAATGAATAGGGGTTAAGTCGATTAGCCAAGGCCGTTCCAACGTTTCTGGAGGCCCTAAGAAACTACAAAGGCGGGGGTTCTTTGAATTGGTATAAAGAAAACATCGGAAGTCTTAATCGCAAGCACAATTCATAACTCAAAGATTCAAGGTATCAATTAGGATTTTAGGGAAAACAGTGATTTCTCCCCTATCATTTCTCCTAATTTCACCTCAAATTATATATAGATATTATTATAAAAAAAGTAGCATTTGACCATTGCGACAATAATAATCTCTCCTAATTTCACCTCAAATTTCTCCCTAGTCAGCGACATAATTGAGCGGAATTATCATATGCGACGTTACAGTTAGCTAGAAAGACGATGTCGGCCTAAATTAATTACGAATTACATATTGCTCGAAGTTAGAATTGGGCCTCTTTTATTTTAAATTCGGTTTTTCTATGGAGCATTGCAATAAATATAATTTTTGTTTTGTTCATTTGGGCCTAATATAGTAATACACATATACTATATAATTTTTTTTTTAAACAAAATTGAGACCCTATTTTTTAGAGGCCTTAGACCGTTGCTTAAATTTGAAAGCCTCTAGGTCCGGCCTGCGATTAGCACAATCCAAACTAACTGAATTATCAATATTTGTAATCTTAATTATTTTTATTGTTAAAATTCGATGGAAATTATAGAATTTGTTTGGAAAATTATTGTATTTATTGATAATAACTAGATTAGAAACTTGTGTATTACACGCGTTAAATATCAAATATCTTACATAAGTTACTAACTAGTAACATAATATATTATGTGTTAACCTATTGTTTTTTAATCAACTTTCTTAAATTAAAAATTAGAAGACAAAGGGTTAAAAATCAGAGTGAGAACAAGAATCTTGAACTCAAGTAATTGTAACGCGTGACACAATTAGTTACTTAATTATTAAATATAAATCTTCAAATAACAAATTATTCTATACAATAACAAAACGAATTGTGAATAGTGATATTCATTACTTAATCTATGTTATAATATCATTTATTTATTTTTTACTTTAAATTAATTAATTTACATTTCTAATCTTAAACTTTAGTAGAGTTATTATAGGACCCCCCGAACTCTAATAATTCATTTTTTAAACGATTTACGTTTATACCTCTGATCTTTAATAGATTTATCATACGAAAGTTTAATAGTAATTATTTTTCTATAAATGATTTACGTTTCGACCCCATAACTTTAATAGAGTTATCATATGGTCTTTAAAGTTTAAAAAAAATGTATTTTTTTTTGTTTTATATAAATATTAGTTCTTTTATCATTTTTATAAGTTTAATTCTTTTGTTATTTAACTTATTATAAGTGAAAAACTAATTTTTAACTCTAGACATGTTTACTTAAATGTGTTGCTTGCCAATTTTCACCGCCGTTTAGAATAAAGTCTACATGGTCTATATTAAGTCTTCAATATACCAGGTAGGAAATTTAATTTTCTTTTATTTCCCTTATCATAGTAAAATCTAACTTTAAATTCTAGACGTGTTTACTTAACCATGTTGATTGCTTATTTCTACCATGTTTAAATTAAAGACTCCATGAGCTATAATAACTCATTAATATATCATGTAACAAATACATCCTTGTCAGCATCCTCCTACAACCATGCCGCGAAGGGCGGCTCCAATCGTAGTTTAAAAAAAAACATTTGATTAATTAATTTACAAACATTCTCCATTGGGAAGATGTTAATCAGCGATGCAGATAATATTTAAGGCTGAAAGTGATTGGTTTTCAAACTTAATCCTTGAACCGCTGCGTTACAAAGAAAAAAAAATATTCAATATTATTTCCGCGTTATCCATTGTGGTCAAACAGAAAATTACAGAATTTGTTTGGAAAATTATGTTTTAAACTATTGTTTTGGTAAACGACATCTCTGACCACATCCAATGTCAAAAGTTAGAATGATAATTTTCTGGTTGAAAAGACTTATTCTCTTTGAATGAAGATGTTTATCTAGGAGAGGTTGAACCTGAGTATGTTTGTAGAGTTTTCAGGGGTCTTGCCACTAATGGTTTGGTCAAACAGGTTGTTTCTTCATTCTATATATATAAATAGGACGTCTATGTATTGCCATAAACTCACCAAAACATAAAACATGATGAACCCTCGACTAAATTGTTCAGTGTTCCTCCTGGTTCTCTCTCTTTCCTTTTGTGTTTCACGGGGTGCATTACCCTACATTTCCCAAGATTTCATAACCTGTCTCCAATCCAACTCCAACAATGTCACCACCATCTCTCAACTCGTTTTCACCCCGGTCAACACTTCTTACATACCCGTTTGGCAAGCTGCAGCCGACCCTATTCGGTTCAACAAATCTTACATTTTTAAACCATCGGTCATCGTTACTCCCACCAACGAAACCCATATCCAAACCGCTCTTTTATGCGCTAAGAAACACGGATACGAAATGCGCATCCGGGATGGGGGCCATGACTACGCGGGCATCTCATACGTTGCGAACGCTCCGTTTGTCATGCTAGATCTCGTCAACATGAGGGCTATAGAGATCAACGTTGAAAACCGGACTGCATGGGTCCAGGGTGGCGCTTTGCTTGGTGAGCTCTACTACACTATTTCACAGTTAACCGACACCTTGTATTTTCCAGCTGGTCTTTGGGCTGGAATCGGTGTTAGCGGGTTCTTGAGCGGTGGTGGGTATGGAAACCTTATGAGGAAATACGGGCTTGGTGCCGATAATGTTTTGGATATTCGTTTCATGGATGTTAATGGAAACATTCTTGATAGGAAATCGATGGGTGAAGATTTGTTTTGGGCGCTTCGTGGCGGTGGTGCTTCCAGTTTCGGAATAGTTCTTTCGTGGAAGCTGAGGTTGGTTCCAGTCCCGGAAAGAGTTACTCTTTTCACGGTGAATGTAACTCTGGAGCAAGGTGCTACGGATATTGTCCATAAATATCAATACGTGTTACCAAAATTTGATCGTGATTTAAACATCAGAGTTCAAATTAACAGTGAAAATATTGGCAACACCACCAAG
Source organism: Helianthus tuberosus (assembly GCA_030545235.1). Taxonomy (NCBI): domain Eukaryota; kingdom Viridiplantae; phylum Streptophyta; class Magnoliopsida; order Asterales; family Asteraceae; genus Helianthus; species Helianthus tuberosus. The sequence goes on along the minus strand of CM060383.1, from coordinate 32,210,126 downwards.
AAAACCGTAAGACTATTGTTTCAGGGTCTTTATCTGGGCAATATTGACACGCTGCTTCTGTTGTTGAACCAAAGTTTTCCGGAGCTCAATGTGACACGAGAAGTTTGTAAAGAAGTACGAATGGTCCAGACCACCCTTCAATTTAGTGGCTTTACCACCTCCACCCCGCCCGAGGTTCTTGCGAACCGATCAGCCATCCCCAGGCTGAGCTTCAAAGGCAAATCAGACTATGTCCGGACTCCAATTCCCAAAAGCGGGCTCAGAAAGATATGGAGAAAGATTTTACAAAATGACAAGTCAGAGACTCTGTACATGAACACGTTTGGGGGAAAGATGGAGGAGTACTCAGAAACAGCAATCCCGTATCCTCACAGAGCTGGAGTGTTGTACCAGGTTGGCAAGCTGGTGGACTTTAACGATCAGCCTTCGGACAAGACCGCGATATCGCGCAGACGGTTAGCTTGGATCCGAAGTTTTGATAAGACTTTGGAACCGTACGTATCCAGGAACCCAAGGGAGGCTTATTTGAACTACAATGATCTTGATTTCGGCGTTGGAAGTGCTACATATGAAGAAGCAAGTGTTTGGGGGGAGAGGTACTGGAAAAGAGAGAATTTTAAGAAGTTGATTCGAATCAAGGCCAAAGTTGATCCAAAGAATTTCTTTAGACACCCACAAAGTATACCCGTTTTCTCTACACCTCTTTAAGATGTGTAGAAGAAAGTTCAGTATTTGTTATGCTTTTGATTTTTTTTTTCCTAAAATAAACTGTTAAATAAATTGGTAATGATAGGAAGTTAAGGGTGTTTAATTTGTCAAATTCTTTTGTTTTTGGAGCCTTATAATATATATTTATATAATTGAAACTAAGTTCTTATCTCCCTTGATTTAAAAAAAAATTATGAGATCCAGATATTGGTTTGTACAGATAATGTGTTGGTTTGTACAGATAATGTGTTTTTCAAATTTATTTCAAAAATTGTGTGCTTGCTAATTGTAATAGAGAACTCACCCTGTTGTTTTTATATAATCGCACATGAAAGGTAATTGGAATGAATTCATGTTCACTTATACAAAGTTGAAAACTATTTTTTCTTACAATTTTTTAGTTAATTACACAAATAATTTTATGGTTTGTTGAAAGAAACATCTTTAAGTATTAACTTTTCTTTTGTAACAGATTGAGGTTCTATGGTTTTAATTTTGTAACATTTTTAAATATTAAGACTAACTCTCATTAAAATGACTAAAATACACTTATATAATTTTTTTTTAGTACTCAAAGGTGTTACATTCAGTAAACCACAAAGACTATCTCTATATTTAACTCTTAAAAAATATAAAAAGTCATTACATTTGTAAAAATAACATATTATAAAATATTCTACATAAAAAATTAAATAATTATATTCCTAATGTTGGGTCCAAATGGAGAATTATATTATCAACTACGTCGACTTTAATTAAGCGATTTTATTGTTCGTATTGGTGGTTAGTTATTATAGTTAGAGTGTTTTAGTGAGTTTAGTAGGTTTTTACAAACAAGAGGAGGTTTGTTTGGAGGACAAGTCTCCGGATATATAAATAGTGTACTATACCTCACTTGTAGGGTGTGTATTTTGGGAGCCACCACCCTAGGGGAGCTCACCCGGGGTGGATGATTATCTTGTAATCTTTTATCACCATCAATAAGATCTTCTTCGTTGTAATCTACCATTCAAATATATATTTCTTTGTTTATTTCTTTGTTCTTGGCTCAAATTCACCTGTCTCACACTTTTTTCCGAACCAAGATTGAAACTGGATCTACACGGACTATCATTCGGTATCAGAGCTTTGGTGCTACAACAACAAGACCCTTAGTCATTTCAAAAGGGGATGTCCTTTACTAAAAAATGAACCTCTAGAAGCTACTCATGCTAGAAGGCCAATCGATATTAAAGGAACTGATACTGCAACAAATGAAGGACTGAAAGCTTTGGTGGTAGAAGACTATGATTGGGCAGATGAGATTACCAAAGCGAGAGCTAATGTCAACAAAACATTGATGGAAAAGATAGCTACCAGCTCTGCACCCCTTCTCTCGAGTTTTCTTAGTAACAAAAATGCAAGTATTCCCAAAGGTGTTGAAGCTATAGACACCGGCTGAAAGGAATGTTCTATGAAAACAAGCCAACTGCTGACAAAGGAAAGGGAGCTGTTGTGGAGGTCAAAGAAGAGAAGGTGATGGAAAAGTCAAAAGCTGAAAGCAGTTTTAAGGCAAAATAAAAAAAAAAGGAAAAGGCTCCTGCTGAAGCAATGAAGGTGGAGTCTAGCAAGGAGAAGGAAGAAAATGATTTGGTATATAGCATACCTTACGAATTCAAAAATAAACTCCGCACATCTCAGTGTGTCAGTCTCATGACCCATTACAAATCCGTAACCGAGCACTCATTAGAGAAAAAGAAAATGTCTTACGATTTAACAAAGAAATTAAACAAAATGAAGTTGCATATAAGAGAAAGTTGAATTCAAATTTAACATAAATGCAGACAGTAAAAAAATTTGCTTATAGAAAAGGTTTTCTCATAAATGATTTAAAAAGTCATTGACTTTCAAATCGACTTTTTATTATATATCATGGCACCTGAACACAAAGGGCACTTGGGTCAATATGTTCAATAAATGAGGTTGAAAGTCATTGACTTTCAAATCGACTTTGCTATTTTAGATCTTTTAAAATAAAAGTCCATACATGTTTTTTTTGAAAAGAGACTATCATTACGAACTAGCCGAAACCGAAGACCGGGACGGACCAAAAAAAAAACAGAATTACATTCTTACAAATTACACCAATCGCTCCAAGCTAAAGAACGAAAGGACGATCTAACCTTCAACCAGAAGAAACCCAAAGACCTAACTTCACTAAAAACATCTTCCACACTAACCCGGGAGCCTGTGAAAACCTTTTTATTTCTGGCCAACCAAAGACACCAACACGTCGAAACTATAATACCTTGCAAAATCTTCTTATCCGGAGACCCCAAACTAACAAACTTGTGGATTTCCAAGAGATCTTTGATAGAAAAAGCGAAGATATCCGAAATATGGCACCAACTACTAACCTTCAGCCAAAGAAGAGAAGCGAACTGACAAGAAATAAAGAGATGCTCCACTGTTTCGTCTTCAAAACCACAAAGAGGGCACACCCCTACCTCAGGCAAAATACCTCTCGCGACGAGAGCATCCGAGGAAGGGATGCGATTCAGCTCCAATCTCCAAACAAAGATATTACATTTCGCTGGAACCCACTTACACCAATCGAGCACACAAAAAGACGAATCGAGCCTACCCCGAACCAAGAGACTCTTGACCGAAGACACAGAAAAAGACCCCGCATCATCCCCCAGCCATTTCCATTTATCTCTATCAGACCCAAGCGTGACGGCAGAAATCTTACCCGCTAAACCAACCAATTCGGCTAGCTCAGTAGCCGTATCCTGATCATATCTCCAAAGCCAAGAACCACCATCTTCAAGCCGATCTTTAACAGAGCAATTTTTCACAACCTCCAAGAGAAACAAATTGGGAAAAATTTCTTTTAAAGGACGCTCGTCAACCCAAGGATCTAACCAAAAAAGAATATCCGAACCGGAAACAACCTCACCTCTAAAAAAACTCCTTATCGGTTTAATGTTGATGAATGTTTTATTCAAAGCATTACAAATGTTAGCCCAAGCTCCTCTGATCGATCTATTACACGGAAGAAAGGACCACCCCATCTGACCCGAGTGAACAACTTTAATGATTTTAACCCATAAGTTGTCTGGTTCGCATTTAAACCTCCATCCCCATTTGCTAAGCAAAGCCACATTGACATCTCCTAGCTTACAAAACCCCAAACCTCCCGCTTTCTTAGGAATCGACACCCTATCCCAAGCCACCCATTGAGTCTTCCTCACTTCACTCGAACCTCCCCATAAGAATCTTTTTATGATACTTTCCAAATCTTTAATAACCTTCACCGGCGCTTTGTACAACGACATATAATAAGTTGGAAGACTTTCAAGCACCGACCGAATTAAAGTAACTCTCCCACCAATAGACAATATCGAAGCCTTCCAAAGAGCGAGCCTTTTCTCGAAAATTTCGTAAACCGGATGCCAATTGTTGATGCGGTTCATATTGGCTCCCACCATCAAACCGAGGTATTTAAACGGGGCAGACTCGGCTCTACATCCAATCCAATTCGCCACATCTCCACTTCAATACCATTAGAACCAAAACCAAAGATGCTAGATTTATTAAGATTTATTTTTAAACCCGAGCACGCATGGAAAAACCGTAGAATTCTGATAACAGTCGCAATATTATCTCTACTCCACTCTCCCAGAATCACAGCGTCATCCGCATAGAATAGGTGAGAGACACTTAAATCTCCAACAGGAAGCTTAATACCTTGAAATACGCCTAACTCGCTAGCCTTACTAAACAAACACAAGAGCGCCTCCATAACCACAACAAAGAGGAAAGGCGATAATGGGTTCCCTTGTCTCATACCTTTACTACACCCAAACTCAAAGGTTGGCGAGCCATTCACCAACACCGAAGCCCTGGCTGAAGCTAAAATACCGGAAATCCAACCGCACCATTTAGAACCAAAGCCCATCTGATAGAGAATGTCTGTAACGAAACCCCAATTAACGTTGTCGTAAGCTTTCTCAAAATCAATCTTCAGACAAAACACCTGTTTCTTGCTTTTTCTGGACCATGACAACAACTCATTAATGATAAGAGGCCCGTCTAGGATAAACCTACCCCCAAGGAAAGCAGATTGTGAACTGGAAATCACATTACTAAGGACCGGTTTAAGTCTATTCGCGAGGACTTTCGACACCACTTTGTTGATAACCCCTACCAGACTGATAGGACGATAGTCGAAAAGGTTAACCGGATCCCTAATTTTAGGAATAAGAGCAATAAAAGCCAAACCGCACCCCATATTTAACTTGCCCGCATCGAAGAAATAATTTAGAATCTTACAGAAATCCTCCTCAAAAAGGTCCCAGAAGTGTTTAAAAAATCTGAAATTAAAACCATCGAGACCGGGGGCCCGATTCTCACCACACCCAAAAACCGCAGCCTTTATCTCTTCCTTCAAAAACCGCATCTCAAGGTTTAAAGCCACGGACGAGGAAATCCGACAAACACCAGGATTAACCAAATGAGGGCGGCTAGCACAATCCTCCACAAACCTATCACGGAAAAAGCTATAAACCTCTTTCTTAACCAAGGAAGGTTTAGAAATCCAAACGCCATTCACATCGAGACCGTGGATAGTATTACTAGCTTTCCGACAGTTAATCATGGCGTTGAAGAATTTGGAATTTTCATCTCCATCTTTCGCCCATCTAATGCTAATGCGAGACCTTTGCCTCAAATCCATAATTTTCGCCTCTTCCGCGGTTCGAATGATGTTTTTGTTTTCCGAAAAAATCCACTCCTCTTCCTCGGTAATGTCTCTAGATTCAAGGGCCACTTCAAGAAGCTCAACTTCTTCCTTGGCGGTTGCCACTTCCTCACCTTCCTTTCGCGTCATACTCTCCCTCCATTCTCTCAAACGATCCCGAATAAAACCCAACTTCCTGATAAGAATCACGTCTGGATGCCCGACCATCTGAGTAAAACATTAACAGCCTTAAAGACAGTCTCCTCGAAGTCCTGTTTCTCGAACCACGAGTTGAAGACTCGAAGCGGCCACGACCCAAAATTTTTAACATGACATTCCAACATAATAGGATGGTGATCATACCAAAGTCTCGGAAGGACCCGACAACACGCCGCTGGCCAAGCACTAAAAAACTCCGAATTGACTAAGAAGCGGTCGAGCTTACTTAGTTTGTTCCCTTTACAAAACGTGAACTGCCTTCCTTTCATACCATACTCTATTAATTCAGAATCAAAGATGAAGTCGTTAAAATAATTGGCACATGTTTGTTTGAAAGTGCAATTTCTCCTCTCCTCTCTAAATCGGACCGTGTTAAAATCGCCCAGGATAACCCAATAACCTTCATTTGCAACAATAACCGATTTCAACTCGTCCCACAGAGCCTTCTTACCCACCACCCCCTGCGGGGCGTAGACGTTAATAACATTAACAAAAGAGTTACATCCAAGAAGAGACCCTTGAACATGTAAAAAGTGTCTGGTGCTAGAACCTCCCGTATATCAGAACAACTTATCGTCCCAGATACATATTAAACCCCCAGATTGACCAACAGATTCAGCAAACTCAAAGCCAACATTATTATTATTCCAAAATTTAGCCATCTCGACACGAGAGACAATGTCTACCTTCGATTCCTGTAAAGCTTAAAAACCAATACCGTGTTCGCGAACCAAATCTTTCACCCAAAATGTAACACCCCGAAAATATAAACTTTATATTAGAATTATAAAGTATAAAATAAACAAGAATAAGCTAACTAGGAAATAAATAACCCAGTTAGTTATGAATCTTGTAATAACAAGTAAGTGGGTTCAAATACCTAAAATAAGAACCAAGTAATTGTTGAGCGACTAAACTTGTTAAATTTGAAACTTAAAATAATAAAACAAAATAAATCACACCAGACACACACCTTTGTGTGTGTCACACCTTTGTGTGTGTCACACCTTTGTGTGTGTCTGGTCGATCAAAACACAGGGGCGATACAAGGGTTCCCCACAAACCCTAGTTCATGCAGCTTTCCCCCAAATTGAAGGTCCTAATCAGCTCTAAATCAATTTTCAAGCACAAATTCGTGATCACCTCGTTGAAGGGATCATAAGGTACGCTAAATTATGTTGTTTTGATTCAACTCAGATTCCTAGTATACGATAAAAATCGAAAATTTGGGGCTTGATTAGGGATGTTTAGATGAAACTTGTAATAAAAACAAGTTTAGATGTAAACCCTAGCTAATAATTTGTGAGATTGATGCTCAAATTATGAATATTCATGTTACCCATGTAGGTGTTAAATGGGTTTTGTAATATTAAGGAATCCTAATAATGAAATCAGAAAAACTGATGTTAACGGCTTGCATGAAGCAAATGTGATAATAATATACATGCTAGAAGTAAAGAATTTGCAAAAAAAATACAAAAGTTCGGCTAAATAGTTGAGACATGAAATCAGAAAAAACTGATGTTAACGGCTTGCATGAAGCAAATGTGATAATAATATACATGCTAGAAGTAAAGAATTTGCAAAAAAATACAAAAGTTCGGCTAAATAGTTGAGACATGAACTTGATAATGGGTATTTAAAAACCACGCTTTTGAAGTGTTTGTTAAAATGCTTAAGAGAAAGCTAACATAGCAAAATTGGAGATAAAAACGCATATTTGAACAATATGGCAAATTACGCGTGAAATGTTGTGAAAGAGTTCTAAATAATATTTGGTTGAACTCTATAGGCAAGGAATCCGGATCGTCAAGTGGACAAGCCGGTGGAGACACGCGTTTGAAAGGAGCGCTTTAAAGGTACGTGACTTGTCGTCTCGTTACACTTATGTAGATAAACCTAGTCGTAGATATGTTTAATATTGATATTACGAAAATGATGGCGTTTGGTATGCCAATGAAGTGATGTAACTCACTCGACAACCAAACGGGTCAAAATAGTTAAATAAATATGTTTGTTGATGATAATGTTTAAAATAGCCGTATTGGAACGTCAATGAAGTGATGTAACTCACTCGAAAAATCAAACGGGTCAAAAATTGGTCGAATTGGTAGTGTTTTAAATGACTTAAACATCACTCATTAATTGGTCGAATTGGTCGAATTGGGTTATAAAGCGTAAACCATGGAATGGAAGTGATACGCTAAGGTTGACAAGCCCGGGAATGGGTAATTATGGTTAGAAACCAACGTTGATGAATTATGCAAGTATGTAACCGTAGTATCGTACATTATGTTTATTTATTAATTCTAGCTTGTTGAAAATTGAAATTAGCGCAAATTGCAAACTCGTTATGTCGCTGAAGTGACGAAGCTCACTAGACAAACAAAACGGGTCAAAATATTGGTTAGTGTAAAGTTTGGTAAGTCCTTGATATGGTGGTTTCCATTAGACAACCAAACAGGTCAAAACAATATCGAATTGAAATATTGCAGCGAATGGGTCATCACTCAATGATTAAATAATATTGAATGCGTAAGCCGTGAAGCGAACACGCTAAACTTGTTACAATTGAACCCTTGGTATTGGGTCTAAAGTTCAGAAATTTGTACTTGTCAAATTGTTAAAAAGAGCATGTTTGAATATTTGAAAATAAAGCATGACGTAAATGCATAAGTAGCCCCCGGTAGAAGAGCGAAACGCTAATGTTAGGTAAACCCGGGAATGGGTAAAATAGTTGAAAACAAGTGAAGGTAACAAAACAAATTTTAGGACTTGTAGACAAACGGGTCAAACAATCAAATAGCGGAAATGTAAGCCAACTGATTATAAACCGGATTTTTATGTGAACAATGTTGTTAGACGGGTCCGTAATTTAATTACGGTCGCGTAGGAAAAAGAATTACGAAAAACGGATTTGTATAACAAAAGTTATGCAAGTTTTAAGTAGATAATTTGGGTTAAATTTTGAGCTGGGCATTTGCAGCAACAAAAAAACAAACCTGCTGTGAAAAATAGGCCGTCGCGCTACACGACGGCGAATCAACAAAATGGTCACGTGACGTGACACTAGTCTCGGGCCGCGAAAGATGAGTCGAAACCGGTCGCGGGGCGCGATCGACTTATATCTCAGAATTTTGTTTTGTTTTCATTATTGGGCCTTAGAACTTGATTATACGTGTTTAAACGTTGTCAAAACTAACCGTTTATGTGGTTTTGACATTAGGTGAATGCTCACAAGTTTTCCGGATGAAGATCATGCGACTTTCAGGAACCGAACACCCCGAACAAGCTTCCGCATTGATTTATTTTGTTTTAGTTAATATGTAAACACTAAGAATTTCATTTGAATGTTTAAACTAGATAGAATGATAACTCAAATACTTTGATCATATGTGATCGTTTTTCCAAGAAAAGTTTTTGTAAGCTCGCATTGTTGTATAAAATGTGTGCATAAATATTATAAATGTGATTTATCATGATGGGCGTTACAAGTTGGTAATCAGAGCCACGTTGTCAACAAAGTGTGTTCGGTTCAAGCTTGATCAAACATCCTATAAGAATTAATTGCTTTAGTAGACTTATTAGAATATTAGAAAAAGGAAATTTGATTAGATGTGCACGGGAATTGCGTGTTAACACACTCAAACCCGGAAAGTGCACTAAACATAAATGGTTTAAGCAAGTGGTGAACTTGGCTAAATCAAAATGAATGACGCATATGTTATAAAATGAAATGTTCAATAATGAGTATAAACATTTCAGATTCATAATAATGGATAAAGGTAATGATGATACGGTGCCAATAGTCACTGAACAAATGAAAGAAATGTCCGGTGTAACCGGAGGCGAATTAACATCTCAATTAACTGAAGAGATGGAAGCTAAAATTTCCGAGGAAGTCGGAAAGGCAGTAGAAGCCAGTTTACCCCAGTTTGTAGAGAGACTGCAAACCACAATCCTGCTAGTGGTGAAGGATATGATGACCGAATTAAAAGACAGTCTCGCACAAGAAAAAGAAGACGTAAAAGTGTTGGATGTGAACCCAAGTCCTGTAAAGAAATTGAAGCCTAATAAGGCTTCTAGGAAAGGAGTTACAATAAGGGGATCAACTCAGTGTGAAATATGTGGAAAAGCTCACCGGGGCAAATGCTACTTTAGAAACAAACCATGTCCCATTTGTAGAAAAGTGGGACATGTGGTTGCAAATTGCACGGGAAATGTGTTAGCGTGTTATAAGTGTTATAATCCGGGACATAAAATGTCTGAATGCCCAGAATTGGTTGGAACCGAAGATACAGTTGACGCGAAGTCTGGTACCCTGAAAGAGAAGGCAAGGTCTTCCCACATGACAGCCGCAGAGGCTAAAGCTGAACCTGATGTCGTTTCAGGCATGTTTATTACAAATTTAATTTCACCTATAAATTTTATTCAAATACTAGTGTGAACAATAGCTGCATAGGGGCATACATGAGTAGTGAAACAGGCGAATTATGCAAAAGAAACATATATGCATAAGAAAATAAACAATGGTGAGCATGTGAAACCAAGGCAAAAGTAATCACGATCAATATTGCCGTGGGAAGGAGTGCGCGTACACTCAAACCTGGGAACTTAATAAAGTGAATAACTGATGTATTGGGAAGGAGTATAATAACACCCGAACCCGGAAATTTGCAATAGTAATAGATGACAAGGACAAGGTTATAGACTTGGCCAAACCAATTAAAACATGCAGAAACTTTGTTATATCAATGAACGATGTGGATAAATTTCATACAATGATATGGAATAATAAAACAAAATGAATTGATTTTGTGATTGTTACAATAGGATTAAGGTTAAAGACGAGAAATTAAGACTCGGACCAAAAATATCCACGAGAAAGAAGCTAAATGGATGATACGTATTATTCGCTACTTTGAATACTAAAGTATCAATAAATGCAAATTTAGAAACTTGGGTATGGGTAACCATCCAAGTAATATGTTCTTAATTAAATCCTTATGAGGAAAAAAAACAATGATCACATCGATGGGTGTGATTGTATAAGAGAGTAGTAAAATTAACATTTTAAAAGTGATGGAACGAAAATGGGTAAACCCCAAAAATCATATAACAATAGTAATGGTTTTACCAAATAAAGCTTAAGAACTAAACCCTCGGGATATTGATAAAAGAGATGGATCTGGGGGTCATTAACAAAAGAAATATGGTGTTTGAATCAAAGTAAACAAAAATCGAAATTGACAATTTAGAAGGTCAAGGCATAATGGCAAAGTTGACTGTCATAAGTGATGGAATTCACACGAACATGACAAACGAGATGAACGAATGAATAAAAGAGTTAGTTAAGTAAAAGCGATGGATTTCGCTAAATGTGACCAAATAAACCGAGGAACAAAGTCTTAATGCATGCCGGAATGGTTGCTATGAGAATAATCTCGGTAAAATACCCACTTGATAGGTAGGTTATCAGATATATACGTAAACCAATAGTCGGGAACGCGGATTAAAAGTCAAAAGACTCGGATTAAGAGTTATGACTAAGAAGACGATAAAATTTTGCAAAACAGAAATTTCGATAGTTATGTTTAACTATTTCAATGTTGGACGGGCTGAATAAAGTATAATACTTGAAATTCCAAGTAAGCGCAACCCGAATAGTGAAAGTGCGAAAATATTGCTGAATCTATGTGATAGGTCATAAAAGAGTATGGAAAGGAAAACTCAAACCAATAAAACCGGAGTGTTAAAAACATTAAGATAAAGAACCCGGGTAACGGGTTGAAAGGAATAGGGGCGTAAATCAAATAACGGTATGAGAGAAATAAACCGACGCGAAAGTGACATAAGAAGTCATAGAGTCGGAAAAATAATCTGATAGAAAGCGGGAGTAGCCTTGGAATTACAAACAAAGTAAAGGTTTAAAGGACTAAATAAATCTAGCATCAGCAATAGAAAGAAATGAACCAAAAGGGATGAAAGCCTAAGAAATAACCTACGAGGCTAAGTAAAAGAACCTTCGGGTCACTCGGGGTACAGTAAGAGGACTGGATATGACTCCCCGCGTAATATAATAGTAGTTAAGAATAAATTCTTGTCGTCAACTCCCGGATATGGGTAAGTGACATAAGTTAGAAGAGATAAACGTTAAACAGAAATTCAGCGTTAGTGAGGAATAACGTTTAACAAAAATGAATGTTATGAGACAAATTAGAAAACAGTTAATAATAAAGGACATAGGTCTTAACACCGATGGGTGTAAGACGATACATTAGAAAGAAGATATTGATAATGAAAAGATTATCTAAACTTAAACACGACGTGATACGATCACGGTTAAGAAAAGTGATACAAAATATAGTCATGTTGTAGCATGAGTTACGGGATTGAAGATCATAAACTTACCTAAGTTCGATTATGGCAAAGAGGGGTAGACCCGAAATTAACAGGGCATTAAGTGACGGTGACAAATCAGTCTAGCCGATGGGTCCGTTCGAAGTCAAATTAGTGTTGGGAATTATGCAAAACCCTTGTCAATATAGAGTTAGTATAAAGTAAACATGTGGGCAAGCTCATACTATTGAGTGGTCGAATGACAATTGGGACAAATAGCTGATAAAATAAGAAACACAAGACACAAGTTAAAGTCCACAAGGACTTACATGTGGAAAATGCATGCGTGGAGGCAAATGATAACTTTTGACTAAAAGAAATAAGGTATGAAAAAAATGAAACTAAAGTAGTTTGGTCCAAACCAAAGAACTACTTAATGAAGGTTTCGGGGACGAAACCTCTTTAAGGGGGGTAGACTTGTAACACCCCGAAAATATATACTTTATATTAGAATTATAAAGTATAAAATAAACAAGAATAAGCTAACTAGGAAATAAATAACCCAGTTAGTTATGAGTCTTGTAATAACAAGTAAGTGGATTAAAATACCTAAAATAAGAACCAAGTAATTGTTGAGGGACTAAACTTGTTAAATTTGAAACTTAAAATAATAAAACAAAATAAATCACACCAAACACACACAAAGGTGTGTGTCTGGTCGATCAAAACACAGGGGCGACACAAGGGTTCCCCACAAACCCTAGTTCATGCAGCTTTCCCCCAAATTGAAGGTCCTAATCAGCTCTAAGTCAATTTTCAAGCACAAATTCGTGATCACCTCGTTGAAGGGATCATAAGGTATGCTAAATTATGTTGTTTTGATTCAAATCAGATTCCTAGTATATGATAAAAATAAAAAAATTGGGGCTTGATTAGGGATGTTTAGATGAAACTTGTAATAAAAACAAGTTTAGATGTAAACCCTAGCTAATAATTTGTGAGATTGATGCTTAAATTATGAATATTCATGTTTACCCATGTAGGTGTTAAATGGGTTTTGTGAATATTAAGGAATCCTAATAATGAAATCAGAAAAACTGTTGGAACCTGAAGGTTTATACATGAAGGATTGCTTAGTTAAAGGATTGATTTTGTAATTGTTTAGTTTATATTTTGGGTCGACATGTATGGGTTGGGCTAGTATGGCCGGTTTCATGTGGGCCTAGGTTAAAAGTCCATGTGTTTAGTATTTAAACAAACCTCAACCATTTGGTTGAGATTGATCAGCTGATTGCGACTTGAAGGCTAGCCGAAAACATCAAGGAGTCTTGTATCAGTCTTTGTTCATCATTGAATGCAAGTCTCGGTTTGTTTTAATTCATATTGTTTCGGATTATATTTGTTTTACTCTTGAATCGGCTTGTGATTGTTTTCCGCACTCTCACAAGTTAAAGTTTGATATCATTGAACGATCCTATCGGATTTTACAATTGGTATCAGAGCCAAGAAACCAATCTTGGTTCGGTTTTGATATCATTCGGATTCAAGAACATCTTATGCTACTGATCTGGTTTTTCAGTGTTTGTTTTGCAGTGATAACATTCAATCTTCAAACTGTTCTTAGAAATTATCGAAAGAAATTACTGATTTTGGTTTGTGTGATTTCAGAAAATTGTTAGCTGATTTCTCGGAGTTTTGGTGATCAAAGAAAATTCAAAGATTATGATATCTTTGAATTTTTGAAAAGTGCTAAAAATCAGGGATTACGAGTCAACAGATTTATCTCATATTTGTTTTGCAGGTCTCGACTCGCAATCAACCAGTGGTCTCGACTTGTCTGGTTCTGGTCTCGACTCGCAACCATCAGCTGTCTCGACTTGTCTGGTTTTGGTCTCGACTCGCAATCAACCAAGGTCTCGACTTGTCTGGTTTCAGTCTCGACTCGCAATCAACTACGGTCTCGAGCTGTCTGCATTTAGTCTCGACTCGCAACCATCTGTGGTCTCGAGTTGTCTGCTTCTTAGTCTCGACTCGCAACCGTGGTCTCAACTCGCAACGTAATTTTGCAACGGGATTTGAACTTGGACTTTGAACTGTTGACAAATTTTTGGACTTAAAATAATTAATTGATTAATTAATTATGTCTACAAATAACGTTGATTTGGCTGCCCTTAACAAACAACAAGAACTGGATTCAAAGCTTGGAACCACAACACGCATTCCAAGGTTGACTGATGCAAATGATTTCCCAGAGTGGAAATGGCGTTTTGAACAACACTTGAAGGCCAAAGATTATAAACTTTGGCGAAGCATTTTAAGGGGACCAAGGGAGATCATGATGGATAGTTCCACTGAACCAGGTGTTAAAGTAAAGAAACCCAAAAGTCAATATACTGAAGATGATCTACTTATAATTGAAGAAGATGAAAGAGCACTGTCCTACTTGACCATGGGATTGGGTCCAGACATTGCTATTGGTTTTCGCACTTGCAAATCCGCCAAAGAACTGTGGGAATCCTTGATCGACGTCTACGAAGGGAATGAAGATATGAAGGAGAGTCGAAGAAATATGCTGAGACAAAATTTCAACAACTTCAACCATATTTATGGTGAAACAGTTGATAATCAAATTCAGAGGTTCGTGAAGATAGTCACACAAATGCAAATGGAAGAAATTCATACATCAAATGCATCTACAAATAGACAGCTTCTAAATGCATTGCCAAAAAGCTGGGATCATCATGTTGCTATGATCAAGAAAACTAAAGATCTTGCTAGGTGCAGCTTGTCAGAGATGATCTCTCATATTAAAGCCTGTGAATTAGATGATAAACAAAGAGAAACCAACTATAAAAACAGCATGCTAGCCGCAGGATTCTCTGTTGCTCCCACTTCAGCAAATGTCTATTGCTCTGGGTCCTCTAATCAGGTTACTCCTCCACATCCAACAGCTGCTTCTGCTTCTGCTATGAATGCCTCCACTACTGCTTCCGCTTCCACTGCGAAAAATGAGATGATTGCTTTCTTTACACAACAGTCTAAAGAAAATTTGGATATCGCAGCCTCCGTTATCAACTGTTTGAATGCATTTGTTGCAGGAAAAATTGACCCTCCTAAATGGTGTGGCGATGACTTACATCAGATTCATCCTGATGATGTTAAAGAAATGGATATCACTTGGCAGATGGCTATGGCTGCATTCAGGGCAACAAGGTTTATGCAAAGAACTGGTAAAAATAGATGGGGTGCTTCATTCACAGGAGCGTCTATAGTTCCTTTTAAACTATGTTGTTACAACTGTCATGAAGAAGGACACTATGCTCGAAACTGCACAAAGCCTCCAATGAATAGAGAACAGACTCCAGCCCAGCCTGTAACACCTAATCGTGAAAGAGCTCTTGTGACCACATCAAGTTTAACTGATTGTGCTGCTACTGGAAGTCCTCAACCACAGGGATTAGCACAAGCCTTGGTGGTTCAGCCAAACATCAACTTTGATTGGAATTCAGAAATTGAGCGACTGAACATTTCAGCTCCAGAAAATCAAGCTGCTTCAAATAACATTGCTTTCATGACTTCAAATGATCAAGTTTCCGTTTCTGAGAATGAGGCTCCGGCACCTGAGGAGGAGACTACTGCTGAAAATCTAGCTCTTATGACTCAGATTCTTTCAGCTCCAGTTAAAGGTCTCACCAAAGAAGAGGTACTTTCTGTTTTCTGTACTCCTGAGTGTAGGGAAAGGGTTGAAGCTTATAGAATACATAATGCTGAGCTAATTCAGGATTATCAAGATATAAAAAATAAAAACTTCACATTATCTAAAAATGAAAAACTTTATAAAGAAAAGATTGAAGCTCAGCGCAAAGACATCATCAAACTCAAAGATGATGTAAGTGTAAAAACAGCCCATTTTCTTGAAGCTCAGGAGAAAGTATGTATTTTGACTAAAGAACTGGAAGATATTAGAGATAGATATCATATAAATGAGCTAAACATTAAAAAATTTGATTCTTCCAGCAAATTAGTCAAAAATTTGTGTGATCAACAGCTCGCATACAAGGAAAAGAAAGGTTGTGGGTTGGGTTTTAATAAGGCTCCTCCTCCTTATAATGACAATTATACTTATTTACCTATGACTGAGGAGGAGATGATAAATGAAAGTCGAATGACTTATGGTCCCAAAAACTATAAGTCATCATTCAATGGCAAAATAGTTGGGAAACAGAAGTCTGATCCAATAAGTTTTGTTTCTAAAGGCGTAATTGATCCTAACATTTCGTCTTCATGTGCAGATAAAGTATCTGAAGTAAAATGTGGTGAAGTTCTTGGGAGTGAACCAGTTGTTCATACTAATATTTCTGAAAATTATTTTGAACAAACTGAATCTGCTATTGCTTTTGGTCGGTCTTTATTTGCGTCATTTTCTGCTTATGTTTCGTCTTGTGAGCCTGATGTTTTGGGCAAAACTGATAATGTTTGTGTTGAACCGTTGAACAATATGTCTGATGATGGTTTTTCTTCAGTTAATGATTGTGAATCTGATGTTTCTAACCCTTTGGTTGATGAAAGTGTTACAGGTGAGGTCCCTCAGGACGCATTCAGTGAAACCACTGAAACGACTTCTCAAGAAAATCAAGAGTATCCTGATTCTTCTTCTGAAACTGTCTCAGTGGGTGTCCCTAATGTCGAATCTAGTGGGACCCCATTGGAAACTGTAGTTGAAATTGAACCTGAATTAGTTTCACATGATAAATGCGTTGAGGAAATGCATATTGATGAGACTTTTACATGTTCAAATAATGAACCTGAATTAGTTTCACATGATAAATGCGTTGAGGAAATGCATATTGATGAGACTTCTACGTGTTCAAATAATGAACCTGAATTTAGAAATGAAGAAAAGGGAATTGAGATAAATGAGGAGTCATTAGATCAACAGCCACCAAAATGCTCAGAACAACCACAAGCAAAACATGTTCAGAAAACTAAAACGCCAAATCATTCAAAATCAAGCAAATCTTGTCAAAATTTTCAAAATACTCACAAAATGAAACGTCAAACATGTTTTAACTGTGGTATCGCGGGCCACATTGCCAGAAATTGTGTTCAACTCCCAAGGGCAACGTACAAGAGGAAGTTTGTGCAAGATCAGAAGGTCAAGTCTAACCGATATCGTTGTTCAGAGTCAATGACGACTGAAAAGACTAAGACAATGAAAAACAACTATCGCAAGACTAAACCTTCTGATCAAGATTGGAATGCAGCCAAACGCAAAAATCAAAATCAACAAAATGATTTTCGAAGAAATCAACATAATGCCTTTGGTAACTACAATTCTAACTGGTCAAACAAGCATTGGAAACCTAAAGCTAAGGCCGCGCAATCCAATCCGTCTCATACATGTTATCGAAATTCTGCCATTAGAAACACTTCGAAGTTTTTAAAAAGGGACAATTTAGTGTGGCAGAGAGTGACTTACATTGATGCATAAGGAAAACCCAGATCCACTATGGGCTGGGTTCCTAAATCTAACTAATCCCGCTAATCGTGCAGGAACAGCTGTGGAGGACTACCGTGCGCCTCTGGTACATGGATAGTGGCTGTTCCAGGCACATGACAGGAGACTTATCCCAACTGGTGAATATCAAAGAATTTAATGGTGGATATGTCTCATTTGCGGGAGGAGAATCAGGAAGGATCACATTGAAAGGAACAGTAAGAAACGGCGTTTTAAGCTTCAAGAATGTTAACTATGTTCCAGAACTGAAACACAATCTGTTGAGCATTTCTCAGATTTGTGATCGAGGAAATTCAGTTCACTTTACAAAGAAAGGATGTCATGTACTTAAACCTGGGATTGTCATTCCAGAAGATTGGTTCTTAATGTCAGCAGAGAGACAAGGAAACGCTTATGTGATTGATATGAACAAGAAACCGTGTGAAGAAGTTACTTGCCTATTCTCGAAGATTTCAGAACATGATGGTCTTCTGTGGCATCGTCGCCTTGGGCATGTGAATATGAAGAATCTGAACCGACTGGCTAAAGGTCAACTAGTACGTGATCTTCCAATAAAAGATTTCATGTTGGTTGAAAAATGTGTTGCTTGTGCGAAAGGAAAAGCTCATCGAAAACCTCATAAGTCTAAACCAGCACCCTCAACGAAAGCTGTGCTCGAATTACTTCACATGGATCTTTTTGGTCCAGTGAATGTGCTGAGTATTGGCAAGAAAGCTTATTGTCTCGTAATCGTTGATTATTATTCTCGTTACACCTGGGTGTATTTTCTCAGTCACAAAAATGAAACGGCACTCTTAGTGAAACCATTCATCACTCTGGCTGAAAATCAAGCGAGTACCAAGGTGAAGGTTATTCGATCTGACAATGGGACAGAATTCAAGAATGTTACTTTGGACACATTCTGCACTGAAAAAGGAATTGATCGTCAGTATAGTGCACCACGAACTCCTCAGCAGAATGGAGTAGCTGAAAGAAGAAATCGTACTCTTATCGAGGCTGCACGAACTATGCTGGCTGACTCGAAGCTTCCTAGTTTCTTTTGGGCCGAAGCTGTTAGCATGGCTTGTTACGTCCAGAATCATGCTTTAGTAAATAAACGTCATATGAAAAATCCTTATGAGATTCTGGAAGGACGTAAACCTTTGGTTTCACACTTTTGTATCTTTGGGTGTCCATGTGTATTATTACTTATGGACTCTAATGGAAAGTTTGAGGTCAAAGGGGACGAATGTTTCTTTGTTGGATATGCGAAAGGCTCTGCCTATAGGGTATACAACAAAGTAACTAAAAAGGTTGTCGAGTCGTGCAACATTGAATGGCTTGAAGAAAACGCTACGGATGCTAGAGTTGGACCAGATTGGTTATATGATTATGCTAAATTGTTTAAATCATTTAATATTTTGTCAAGTGATTTTTCAGATGCTGGTGTGTCTATTCCAAAACAACCGTTGTCTTTTGGGATACTGAAGAAGAAGAACAGACAGAAGGAAGCATCAGACATCATACCATTGATCCGCCAGGAATGGTGTTTACACAGCATCCTCTGCCTCAACAAATGTCTCATCAATCTTCTGAAGGTGCACAATCCAGTGGGATTTCAACTAATGCAGCTGGATCAGAACTGTTTGCTGATCCTATTCCTGAAGAATGTACTGTTACCACTCCTGTGAGTCACAGTCCGGTAGCACCTAATGAGGGGGAGTCAAGCAACATACACACATCTCTAGACGAGACGATACCTGAATTTGCTATTCCAACAAGGGTTCAAAGAAATCATCCTATTGAGAATGTGATAGGCCCTGTGAATGCAGGGGTCCAGACCAGAAGCCAATCTGGAACCATTAATTTGTGCTTATATTCTAGCTACATTTCTCAAATTGAACCTAAAACTATTGATGTAGCGATGCAGGAACCAGGATGGGTCGATGCTATGCACGAAGAGCTAAATCAGTTCGAGAAGCTAGGAGTATGGAAACTTGTGGAGTTACCAAAAGGAAAACGCAAGCTTGGAACTCGCTGGGTTTTCAGAAACAAGCAAGATTCTGAAGGAGTTATTGTTCGAAATAAAGCACGATTAGTGGTTCAAGGATTCAGACAGATAGAGGGACTGGATTATGATGAAGTCTATGCCCCTGTCGCTCGACTTGAAGCAATCCGGATTTTCTTAGCATACGCATCCTTCATGGGATTCAATGTTTACCAGATCGATGTCAAAACGGCATTTTTGTATGGAGAAGTGAAGGAAGAAATTTTTGTCGAGCAACCACCGGGTTTTGTTCATCCAGATCATCCAGAATATGCATACAAGCTTGACAAGGCATTATATGGGTTGCATCAAGCACCTAGGGCTTGGTATGCTACTCTGACAGAACATCTTCTGGCTCATGGATACACACGAGGCACAATAGATCAGACTCTGTTTATCAAAAGAGTGGGCAAGGATCAAATTTTGGTTCAAATCTATGTCGATGATATTATCTTTGGGTCTACAAGTGAGGAGCTTTGCAAAGATTTTGAGAGAGTTATGCAAAAGAAGTTCGAGATGAGTGCACTCGGTGAAATGACATTGTTTTTGGGCTTACAAGTTAAACAAGATTCACGGGGCATTCTAATTCATCAAGGGAAATATGTGGACGATGTGCTGAAGAAATTCAAGTTCACTGACGCTAAACCGGCAGAAACTCCGATGGCGGAAAGACCGTTGTTAACTGAAGATGCTGAAGGATCCTCTGTTGATCAGGGACTTTATAGGTCTATGATTGGATCATTGATGTATCTGACAGCTAGTCATCCTGACATCATGTTTGCTGTCTGCAACTGCGCACGATATCAGGCTAATCCTAAAACTTCTCATATTACTGCTGTTAAACGAATCTTTCGGTACCTTAAAGGCCGACCCAGGTTTGGTCTGTGGTATCCGAGGGATTCGAATTTTGACCTGTTTGCGTTTTCTGACAGTAATTTTGGAGGCACTGACAAGGACAGGAAATCCACCTCTGCTGGTTGTCAATTTTTGGGTGACAGACTCATTTCTTGGCAATGCAAGAAGCAACAAACGGTAGCTATTTCCACAGCTGAAGCAGAATATGTTGCAGCTTCGGCGTCTTGCTCTCAAGTGGTGTGGATGCAACATCAATTGCAGGACTACGGTTTGACTTATCTTAAGACTACCATATACTGTGATAATGATGCTGCCATACAAATTGTGAAAAATCCTGTTTTCCACTAAAAAACCAAGCACATTGATATTAAAGTTCATTTTATACGAGACTGTTTTGATAGAGGTCTTATTAAACTGGAGCAAATCGACACAGATGCAAATGCTGCCGATTTGTTCACCAAACCTGTCAGCAGTTCGAAATTTAAAGTGCTTGTGGATTTTCTGAAAATGATCCGCTTTACTGACTGAGCATGTTTTTGTTTTATTTCGTAGGTAAATTTGTTCATAAAGTTTTCTATTCTTAGGTAGTTTTTATTTATGCTCAAATTTAGGGGGAGAAAATTAAAAAAATAAAATACAAAAACATTAAAAAAATTGAAAAATACAAAAAGAGGTGTTGCATGACTGGGAAATGAAATGAATTTTCACATTATGGTCGAGGGCTGACTCATGTAAGACCAGTATCGAAATAGTTTGACTCTAGTATGATGTGTTGGTAGGCTCTATCCTTAAGACTGGAAACATTGGCTGTTTCTGTTCAGAACTAAAATAGTACATGACCTCAGAAAAGAAAATCACTTGGAATTAGCTCATGTCTATTTGAATGTCTGTATGTTGTCCCGATACACACAATTTTGGTCTGACTCTGAAATCTTCTCTGAAAAAGTCGTGTATCTCCTTTGCTGCATCCAGATATATGCTGACCTGGAGGTGCTAGGCAACGTTAGCTTCTGCTGCATCCAGATACATGCTGACCTAGCTGTACGTTGTCGCTCTGTAGATCAATTAAACACCCGAAAGAGGCCCTTTAGTGCCCAAAAGAAACCCTAGAAACCTATATCAAATTGAGAAAAACTCATTTGATCTTGTATATTATACCATCTCTGCTTAAGATCTATTCTGTTCTCTTCTCAATCTATTCCCAGTTAAGATTTCAGAGATCTGGATTGGACTTGTGAAATATGTGGTAGGGAAGCTACTTGCATGATAGGGTGTGCTGTCTATAATTCCGGGATTTGATTAGTATTTATTTGGGTGTTCATTGTTAAGAAATCAAAACATGATAAAATTTGTTACAGGCAGTTATATGGAAAAGGTCTAGGGAGATGAGTTTAAATGGACAAATATACTGGCAATCGTGTAGATCTTTCGGTAGTAGATCAGTGTTGATAAGTGTAGTCAAGCCCGAAACCTTGTGATTTGATCCCTGAGCAATTTTGTTAATTTCCTATTTTATTTTTGTAAATAATAATCTCTATTATTTATTTTTGTTTTAGGTTTTGTTTTCGTAAATAATGCTCAAAAGGTTTGGTGGATTATTTAATTTATATCTGAAATTAAAGGATGATTTTTGTAAATGATTTAATTGAATTAATTAAGTCCTTTAAATATCATATTCAGCCCAAATGTTTGGTCTCGGCCCAAAAGTCAAAGGCCCGTTTCACTTAGGGTTTGAGGTATAAGACACAGGTCTCGAGTCGAGACCTCATTTCTCACTCGAGACCAAGTGATATTCTCTCTCAAAAGTTCCAGCAAGTTGCTACAATTTCCGACGTGTTCTCCGGTTTTTGTTTCAACAAACTTGTTTTCCGGTCTTGATTCATCGATTCTTAAAGGTATTTTGATGATTTGTTTGAAGTTTTGCAGATGTTATGAAGATGTGATGATGATCTGATGAAGATTTGAAGATGACAAAGAACCCTAGTTTTAATATTTTTTGGTCTTCATAAAGGATCATAGGGTGTTATGGGTTTTTGATCCAAAAAGCTGAGAAGATAAAGTGTTTTTGAGATCTCGACTCAGATAACATAAGGACTCGAGACTGATGGTTACGAGTCGCAATCTCATGGTCTCGACTCGAGATCTCAAGATCTCGACTCATGGTCTCGACTCGAGACCTCATAGTCTTGACTCATGGTCTCGACTCAATAACTTATGGTCTCGACTCGAGAACACATGGTCTCGACTCATGGTCTCGACTCATGGTCTCGAGTCAACAGTGATAGTTTTGAATTGAAATTGGTGTTATCTGAGTCATGATGCTGTTTATCTATTTGGATTGTTGATTTTAAAATTTGAGATTTCTGAATTTGATTCAAGTGTTTGTTGAATTTTTCATGTCCCTAATAAACTTGTGCTTTATGCAGAATATGGATTTGAAGTTTATTTCAACACACAATCAAGCAGGATACTTAGCACCTCCTCCGGAGAAACACAAAAAGTTGTACACTTCATTGATGAAAGGTCTCAACAGCTGCCGTATTGTTCATGCACTACGAGAAAATCCGATTATCTACGAAAGTCTTATTCAAGAATTTTGGAAAAGTGCAAGAATTGAAGTTATTGAAGGAAAGGGAGTGATTGTTGCTGATATTCAAAAGAAGGTTGTTACTGTGACAGAGCAGATGATTCGAGAAGTCTTACAGTTCAATGACCAAGAAATAGATTCCACAGAACTTCCCACTGGCACAGTTGAAGCAATATTGCCTAGATTGAGTTATGAAGGGAAGTATCCACCTCTGGTTAAGAAGTTTGTGCATCCTTATTGGCGTCTTTTGTTGCACATGTTTGTTTTGTGTATGACAGAGAACAGAGGAGGCACAGATCAGTTGAACATTACTCAGTCTAATGCTCTTGTCTGTGTGATAACAAATGAGCCTTTCAATTATTCAAAGTATATTTTGGAAGCGATGAAGAGGAATGTATTTGGAGTTAGAAAGGACAAGTTTCTCATGTATCCAAGGTTTTTGCAAATGATTTTTAATGCTCGTTATCCAGAGTTGGAGAGATCTGGTAACACATTGGAGTTGAAGCCCATGGGTCCAGCTTGTTTTGGTGCTCTCACTCCAAAGAAGGGTACTGAAAAGAAATTTGAAGGATTAATTCCGTTAGAGAAATTTGGTCAATTTGCAGAGACTGAAGATGTTGTTGCTAATCCAGTCATAGTGCAACCTGTTCCAGTGAATGATGCGCCTGCAAATGCTATAGTTGCTGAAGAACATGATATTCAAATGGGTATTGAAGATGAGCCTGAGACAGAGATTTTAACGATTGACTCTGATGATGAAGGCATTGAGATTATGTGTGATTCTGGGGAAGATGAAGAGCTTCCTCCTGAAGCTGAAGTTGATACTGCTGTTTCTGCTGTTCTACCTGTGATTACTGCTGAAAGTTTGGCTTTGCTATTAAAATCTGTAACTGATAAGATGGGAAATCCTCCTTCTGATCTTTCAGTATCAAGTGAAGAGCCTAGTGAAAACCCAAAGGATTCTGATTCCATGCCATTGAAGCGGAAAAGGAGGGATCCTCGACTCGGAATGTATGTTGAGCAAAACAAAGATCAATCCATGAATATTGCTGAAGATGATGACGGTTTATATGATTTCGATTTTGAGAGAAGTGTTGCTGATACCACCACCACTACTAAAAATATCTTTGAGTTTGATGCTGACACTCAAAGAAATGATGTGGATACCACCACTGCCGATGTTCAAGTTACAACTGTTGATACTGATTCTGTTGTTGATACTATGCCACTTGGTATTTCTGAATCTGCAGGTCCTTCTGGAATTGTTCATGATATACCTAGCAGTTCAAGTGGTAAGAGACCTGTAGAACAGTTGAGAATGCCATTTGATGATGATTCAAGTGATGATGATGAGTTTATCAGCATGAGAGATATGAAGAAACGAATGGTTGTACTTGAGCGAGATTCAATTCATAAAGATGCGAAGATTATCCAACTTGAAGATTCTATAGTGAAGAAAAATCAACAGATTGAGCAGCTTCAAGGAGATGTTAGTTTGTTGTTCAATATGGTGTATGATTTACGTGGAAAGCTTGAAAAGAAATTTGGAAATGAATTCTCTGATCCTACTGATGTGGAAAATAGAAGAAAAGCTTTTGAAAAGGATGATGCTGAAAGAAGTGCTGCTATGGAACAATATATTAAAAGAGTTATTGATCCTGTTGCAGATAAAGAGAAGGCTGAAAGAATTAAGAAGAAAAGAGAGTTTGTAATTTTAAAGAATCGGAATCTAAATCCAGATGATGATGATGCTCGTGCAACTCACCACTTAATGGATGTTGGTGAAACTCTCTATGATAAGGTTGGAAATCGTTCTGGTGTAGTTAGCTGGGGATATGATCATGATCGCAAAAGATGGTGGATAAAGAGAAAAGTTGGTCCTGTCGAGTGGTACAAACATCCAGGCCAGTTTCAGTCTTTCACTAAGGTGGATTTGACAAACTTGTCTAAAGCACCTTATGTGGATGATAAGCCTGGAGGTGCTGGATATGTGTTTTTCGAGAGATTGCAGAGGGAAGTTCTTCGTAATTTTCTTTCGATGCGTACTGCAGAGTCTTTTGTTAGACCAGCTAAAGGTATTAGAGATCCATACACGAACAAGCGGATGAAGATTATGCACTGGCCTGTAACTGATAAAGAAAAGGTGATTCCGTTGGTGAAAAAGATTCCAAAGGGTGCTCTGAAGTCCTTGCATTTCTGGACTTATGATGAGCGTCTAGGGCAGGCAGTAATTGTTTGTGATGATGATGTGTGTTTTCGCTTGGTGGATCAAGTTGATTTGCTGAATGTTGCTCATGAAGACCTGGAAGTGTTAGCTCGTCATCAAATTAGAGCTACTGAAAAATACGAAGAAATTGCAAAAGCATGGACTGCTGCTGTGGTTTCAGCCATTCATATTCGCACAAAAGGTTTTGGTGGTCTCAAGGATCGGTTGGGTGGTGATCGTGAAAGTTGAAGTCTCAAGAACCTTCATGCATAAACCTAGGGGGAGATTGTTGGAACCTGAAGGTTTATACATGAAGGATTGCTTAGTTAAAGGATTGATTTTGTAATTGTTTAGTTTATATTTTGGGTCGACATGTATGGGTTGGGCTAGTATGGCCGGTTTCATGTGGGCCTAGGTTAAAAGTCCATGTGTTTAGTATTTAAACAAACCTCAACCATTTGGTTGAGGTTGATCAGCTGATTGCGACTTGAAGGCTAGCCGAAAACATCAAGGAGTCTTGTATCAGTCTTTGTTCATCATTGAATGCAAGTCTCGGTTTGTTTTAATTCATATTGTTTCGGATTATATTTGTTTTGCTCTTAAATCGGCTTGTGATTGTTTTCCGCACTCTCACAAGTTAAAGTTTGATATCATTGAACGATCCTATCGGATTTTACAAAAACTGATGTTAACGACTTGCATGAAGCAAATGTGATAATAATATACATGCTAGAAGTAAAGAATTTGCAAAAAAATACAAAAGTTCGGCTAAATAGTTGAGACATGAACTTGATAATGGTTATTTAAAAACCACGCTTTTGAAGTGTTTGTTAAAATGCTTAAGAGAAAGCTAACATAGCAAAATTGGAGATAAAAACGCATATTTGAACAATATGGAAAATTACGCGTGAAATGTTGTGAAAGAGTTCTAAATAATATTTGGTTGAACTCTATAGGCAAGGAATCCGGATCGTCAAGTGGACAAGCCGGTGGAGACACGCGTTTGAAAGGAGCGCTTTAAAGGTACGTGACTTGTCGTCTCGTTACACTTATGTAGATAAACCTAGTCGTAGATATGTTTAATATTGATATAGCGAAAATGATGGCGTTTGGCATGCCAATGAAGTGATGTAACTCACTCGACAAACAAACGGGTCAAAATAGTTAAATAAATATGTTTGTTGATGATAATGTTTAAAATAGCCGTATTGGACGTCAATGAAGTGATGTAACTCACTCGACAAACCAAACGGGTCAAAAATTGGTCGAATGGGTAGTGTTTTAAAGACTTAAACATCACTCATTAAATTGGGTTAGAAAGCGTAAACCATGGAATGGAAGTGATACGCTAAGGTTGAGAAGCTGTAACACCTCGAAATTTCATGTCCAATACAATATTGACACGTGTCATGGACTTTAAACAAGTGATGGATTATATATGAGGGACCGAAGTTGTCAAACAATGTAAATGTGTGAATAAAAGGATCCAAAGTGTCAACATGCCCAACTTGTGCCTCTGAGTGACCTCACACGACGTTCGTATTCATTAATGAATAAATTCACGAACATAAGAAGTCGTTTGTGCATAAAATAAGGATCTTGTGAAATATAAGGGTTGAAAGTGTCAACAATGGATAATTATACCTTTCAATAACCCTACACGATGTTTATACCCTTAAACGAATGAATCATGGATCATACGAAGCTAATTGTGGAAGAAAGTGAGAAATTACAAACTACAGGGGTTAAATGTGTCAACATGTTTAAAGTATACCTCTGAGTGACCGTTTAGCAAACCCGAAGCTTTGTAATGATTAATTATGCTCACTAGAATAAGTGATGAAAATTTCACAAGGTTTCGGTAAAATATGAGAAAGTTATGACAATATTCGTATACGAGGGGTTAAAAGCGTCAACGTTGAAATTCAAGGCCTTACGGGTGATCACAAAGATAATCAAGGACTTAACAAAGTTTGTATAAGTTTTGGAACCCTTAAAAGTAAGGTTAGAGGGCCAAAAGTGCAAGAAAAATGCTTAAAACCACGTTCAAAAGGACCAGGGACTGAAATGTAATTGTTTAAACTTGTTTGGCCTGTTCTGGACAGCCATGCCGACCGCGTAAGACCACATAGGTCCCTTACGTGGGCCGCATTAGACCTACAGCGACAGAAAACACTGGCAGCTGCCAGTTCAGGTCTGTTAACCAACTTAACTCGCTTATTTTGCATACCAGGGGCTGCCCCAATGGTATTTCATGCATAGGGGGCACCTGTAAACATCTCATAACATGTGTAGACTTGCATGGCATGATCCAAAGGCATTCAAACTCTCTATATAAGAAGCCCAAGGTTGCAACACTTGAGCACACTTACTTGAAACTTTCATAAACTTATTCCTGGAGCTCTCTGGTCAGCAACCAAGCTTTCTTAGGATCCATAGCCGTGCATAGGACCCTTGTAAGTGTCCTTAACCTTTATTAATTCAGTTTTGCTTAGTTAATTAGCCTAAAGTCAAATCGTCATAATTAAGGTTTGACTTCGTGATTATTCAAAATTTGTCCAGTCAAATCACGAATTGAAAGTACCTATGAGTTGGTAATTATGTGGGTAATAAACCCTTAAAAGGGTACTCTCTGATTCCCACTCTAACTAGGTTAAATGTCGGGTCAAAGTTTATCCTAAAAAGTCAACAGAAAGCTTATTTTCAAATTAATGCATAATTAGCAATGTAGAAGCCATGCAACCTGTTTTATCATTAATATAACTTGGTAATTAATGTAAGAACATGTCTAAACATGTTCAACCCGACAATTTTCAGTTTAGGCCCGGTTCGGAACCGAAAGTCGCATAAATTGACTTCTGCTTTGACTTTCAGTTCTGACCCATTTGAGCATAGTTTAGAAATGCCTTAGAGCCTTATTAGGACCATGTTTCATGTTAGTGTAACCCTCTGAGGTTATACAACTTGGTTCATTAATTATCCGATTCATATGCATGTTTCCGTTAAATGCTTAAATGTTGACTATTATGCCCTTTTCACCTTAAAAAGTGATTTTTGAAAAAGTAAAAGAATAGAAACCTTCATTACTGATTTATAGACTTGTCCATAAAATTTGACATCAGTTTGAGATCTAGAATAGAAGTTATGCTCATTAGCGCAAATGAAAAGCTTTTTATTGATTAAACGACATAATTAGCAAATAGCCTATCTAAGCCCGATTTTTGATATAAAACATTTTACCCACTGATGTAAAATAATATTTTGGAAATTTTGAAGATTTTTATTTATTTTTAGGCTGAGCATAACATCGAGTTCCTAGCTTGATTCGGTTATTGTCGGTTTTGCCCTTTTGGGCTATAAAATGAGTTTTACAAATCCTTTTGATACCAAACCTTTTTCTACTGATCTAATATGATAAATAAAATATTTGAGCATTCTGGAATAATAAAAATAATAGCTTTCCTTTAAAAACCCGGAAATAGCTCAAAATCGCCTCTTTAAGCATTTTTAACGCATAGTATATATTAAAACTATTTTAAACATATAAGGTTTGATGCCTACTGATATTTTCAGTAAATTTTTTTATTTTAACAGTAAGCAAAAGTTTTAAACTCAGATTTCCAGTTTTGACCTTTTAGGCTTATGTGAAATTACCAAAATGCCCCTACGATGCATAGTTTGGTTATAAATAGTAAATTTCACATATATGTAATACCCTACTGTTATAACTTATTAAATTAAGTATTTTTACTAATTATTTCAGACCTATAACTCAGATTATTAAATAAACTCTTTTATGAGCTTTAAAATGACCAAAATACCCCTACGGGGCATAGTTTGAGTTTAAAAATCATTTTGGGCATAATAGAAGATATCTTACCGATGTCACAACATATTTAAGGCATATTAACTTAGGAAACCTGTATATGACTCTTTTGGTTAACCGTTACGCACTTTTCGTGTTCGGATCGGCTTATGTAACCAGTTTGCATATAATAGCCGAAACGGGTCAAACCGTATCATTTTTTGTCTCCAAATCCAGAATGTGTTTAGTATACCCACATTAAACAAGTATACAAGCTTGTTGGGTCAAAACCACATTCTAAACTGGTCTTCGCTTTATCATGCGTTTGAACCGTATCTTCCTTTTTAAAACTAACCAGTCTAAGCTTAGGCTTAATTAAAGACCGTTAGGATTCTAATAAGTTATTATAAACCTTCGTTCCAAAATAGGAGACCCGGTAAAAGCTACGTGCACTTGCTATTGTGATTATTACTTGCAAAGGTAAATACTTTTAACTTATTTTCCCTTATACGGGCTTGGGGTACGGTATATAAAATACCGCTTGGTCGAGCATCTAATTTTTAATCGTATGAAGGTTAATTTATTGAAATGACCCGTTTAATCTGTTTTATTTGCTTAAAACCTTTGGGGGGGTTAATGACCATGTCCCGGATATCCTTGGCATCATTCTAAGAAATGGCCACGACCTAAGCACGGGGTGTAGGCGTACACCCGACAGTGCATTTATAAAATAAAAAGGTATAACCGCCGGTTTCGGGAATAACCCGTCGCGGGACTATATCATGTGGTGTGTCAATTAATCTTTAACCCGGTATTCAACCCGGGCTACTGAACGTATAAGAAACATGTAATTCTTTTACAAGTTTATATATAAATAATTATCCCAAGTTATAAAAAGTTTTGTGCCATGTGCATTCAAATAAATTTTCAAACTCTTTTCAAAATGAGTCAGTTAATTGTATTTACCAATGTAAACTGACGTATTTTCCCAAAAAGCCTAAGTGCAGGTACTAATCGAAATAGGCTGGCCTCTCCTTAGCATCAAAAAGAGTCTCGCAAGCTTGGATGCATTTAAGTCTGTTGAACAAAGTTTCCTTTTTATTCGATCCGCCTGTGGATCTGTTTCAACTACCTTGTGATACTTAATATTACAATTTTATTCAGTTGAAATAAATCTATCTTTTGCTTCTGCTGTGCATTATAATTGTGTTGTTTGACTATGATGATATCAACTACGTCACGATACTCCCCACCGGGCCCACCGGTAATACGTGGAAATATCGGGGTGTGACAGGTTGGTATCAGAGCCAACACTGAGTGAATTAAACACTAGCCTTTTGTGTTTAATCTTAGTTACACAATTGCACATTCCTCGATCCTCGAGTCTAGACAAAGAACATAGGACAAATCCTGATTTGTTTTATTTTTGTCTTTTATATATATTCTTGTTGTTATCTTTGTTTATGTTGACAGGTTTAATCATGCCGCCGAGGTTTAGAAGAGGAAGAGGCCAGCCCCAATGGCGGGTCACGATCATGAAGCCGGACCCTCACACCGGCGAACCCCATCCATAACAATGAGCATAAGTCCCCAGGAGCCGTGGAGGACTTACATTGAACCAGGGAGGCGATCTGTCTCTCTAAGCTCATCACCATCTTATCTCCACTCCTTTGGGCCTCAGTCCGAAAATGAGCCCAACAGCCCACAACCTTCATTTATACCTCTCCAACGGTCCAACTCCCACCATTCCTTTGGTGACCCCACTCCTGCCTTTCAGAGCCGGTTCAACCCGGCAAACTACATTCAAGAACCAATGGGTTTTAACCCATTGGGCCCCGAAGACCTTTTCCCTGAAGCTCAGTGGATGGATATGGATGAAGATCCGGACCCCGCCGAACCACAAACCGGAACCCCCAACCATCCCATTGAGATCTCTGATGGGTCCTCTTTCCATGGATCACCTTATCGTGGTCCAGATAGTTATCAGGCGAGGTTCACCCAGTATGATTGGGTGTTTACACGTTCATACCACTCCTCGCCCCACCAGCAGCATCAACTGGATCCTTCTGAGGATTCTCGCTTTGTGGCAGTTACTCCGCCACCACCACCACCAGTTCAACAGCCGCCTCCGGAGCCACCGAGGCGGAGAAGATCGAATGCACGGATGTCCGTGCGAGGAGGAGTGCATATCAGCACCCCTCAACCTTCGAGTAGCAGCCACTATCTGCCACTTCATGAAGACCCGCAGATGGGGGGACCTTCAAACCCCGTCTCCGAGGTAGACTCTGTGCCTGTAGTGCCACCACCATTGGGTTTTGGCAACCCAATTCCTACATACGCCGGTTCAGCGGCGTATAATCCATTTGAGTAGCTGGCCCACACCAACTATAACTATGCAGAGGCCGACCCATATCTTGTATCGGCGAACTACAATGCCTTCCATCCTGAAGGACCCTATGGAGCTCCCTGGGAACTGGATACCCAGCTTATGGGTATCAAATACCTGCTCGACCCCCGTCTCAGCAGCAGCCGCCACGGTTTTGCCCGCCAGAACAGGAGGAAATCCTCCAGAGACTACACCAGGTTGAGCAGGAGGTCCAGAGAGATCGCAGCGAATGTCAAGGCTTCTTCAAAGGGTTGGCAAGCTTGATAAAAGGAAAGAAGAAGAGGGACCATTAAATCCCTATTTATATTGTTGTATTTTCCTTTTAGCCCCTGCGTGGGCATGTCTTTTAGTATTCCGCCCCTGCGTGGGCGTGTCTTTTAGTATTCCGCCTATGCGTGGGCATGTCTTTCTGTTGACCCCTGCGTGGGTATGTTTGTTTGTTTAAGCCCCTGCGTGGGCATGTTATTTTTGTAGAAGTCCCGTTTAGGGCAAACCCGTACTTGTTTCATTGAAATGGTTTGATTTAAAATTTTCATTTTTGTTAAATTATATGCATAAACATAATATATAAAATAAATGAAAAATATAACATTCCTTTATAAGATCTACCATTATAATAAAATGGCAAAATCTAAAAAGGGACAAGGCCTAGCCCATGTGTCATTTTAAGACAGGGTCAAGATGGTAATTCCTCAATCAGATTCAGATCCTTATTAACATCTCAATTTAGGATTGTTCTGCGTTAATTATTAAAAAGAATCTTAAAGGTAAAACCTAGCTTATATGTCATTTAGGCATGGCCAAGATGGTAAAACCTATTTAAGAAATTCAAATCCTTGTTAACACCTGAAACATGTTAACACTCATGGCAAAAATGTGATTC
The DNA here is from genome assembly GCA_030545235.1 of Helianthus tuberosus. NCBI lineage: Eukaryota > Viridiplantae > Streptophyta > Magnoliopsida > Asterales > Asteraceae > Helianthus > Helianthus tuberosus. The sequence continues at coordinate 32,177,874 of CM060383.1, read as the reverse complement.
GATAAAATCACATAAGTCATTTTTAAATTGGGATATTCCAAAATCCCTTCTTACTTAAATAATCATCCATTAATGATGAAGTGCCTACGGGCTATACTCATTGTCATATAAGACAAAAGACAGTTGTGGTCTTCGACCCCCTGTTATAAAGAGGTAATGAATTATGATTAAAACCTCAACACCTTGATCCTATAAGGTCATAAATAAAAATTTAAAACTGTCCATGTGACTAGGCCTCTTGTGCCACTGATAATATCTTTATTATTTTATAATTAGGATAAATTGTAATGAAAATCCTAAATAAATACGTCTAAATAAATTAACCATATATGCTTTATAGCTACCATGGTTAATGAATTGCCATAAAAGACAATTCAATAATAGACTCATGAATAAATCCTTGTTAATATTTTATGTAGCAATACAAGCTACATGGCGGACTCTGATGAAGTCAACAGTCGCCCAAAGGAGAATCATGATAATACCAGAATAAATATAACGGGTGCAGAACTGCAGGCATTGGTAGACAATGCCGTTACCCAACCTCTAGAAAGACAAGATGATGAATCTGGTAGTACCCGCAGCAGAACCTTATCAGTACAGCGCGCAAAATCACACTCTTAAGTTCACTCTGAGGCTCATAGTAAGCCTCCTTCTAAACAGGATGAGCCAAAGAAAGAGGATGATCGAAACTCCTCAAATCAGCACAGCGTTCCATCAAGGAAGATTGTATTTGATCGTGAACCACGTACTAAAGGTTGCACCTATAAGTATTTTGTTTCTTGCAAACCCAGGGATTTCACTAGGGAAAAAGGAGCAGTTGATTGCATGTCATGGTTAGACGAGATGGACACTGTGGTAGATATCAGTGGTTGCGCTGATAAGGATGTGGTAAAGTTTGTATCTCAGTCATTCAAAGGCGAGGCATTAGCATGGTGGAGGTCTTTGATTCAAGAAACCGGAAAAATCCCATTGTACAATTTGTCGTGGGATCAATTTGTGGCATTAATTAAGGAGAACTACTGCCCTCAGCATGAGGTTGAAAAGATTGAGTCTGATTTCTTATCTCTAGTGATGAAAAACCTCGACTGTCAAGCTTACCTTACAAGCTTCAATACTATGTCCAGACTGGTTCCTTACCTTGTGACACCAGAACCCAAGAGGATAGCTCGGTTCATTGGGGGTTTAGCCCCAGAAATTAAGGCAAGCGTAAAGGCCTCTCGACCAGCTACTTTCAGATCTGCAGCTGATATATCTTTGTCCCTCACACTGGACGCGGTCAGGCAGAGATCGCTGAGGAACACTGATGCTGAAAAGAGAAAGCGTGAGGATGACAACTCACGACGCTCAAATAAGAAACACAAGGGAAATTCCGACCACAAAAAGGGTTTTGGAATTAAAAAGGATGGTCAACAGTCAGGTGATAAACCCAAGTGCAAAATCTGTAAGAAACACCATTTCGGGATGTGCAGATATGAATCGAAATCCCAGTCACAGCCAAGAGCATGTGGGATTTGTAAATCTTCTGAACACAAGATGATAGAGTGCAAGAAGATAAAGGATGCGACGTGCTACAGCTGCAACGAAAAAGGGCACATCAAGTCCAACTGCCCAAAGTTTGCAAAGAAGCCTGAGGAGGTCAAGAAGACCAATGCAAGGGTCTTCCGTATGGATGCACGAGAAGCCGTCCAGGACGACAATGTGATCACAGGTACCTTCCTCATAAATGATGTCTATGCAAGAGTACTTTTTGATTCAGGCGCTAACAAGTCGTTCGTAAATAATAAGTTTTGTGAATTGTTGAAATTGCCTGTTAAAACCTTAAGTGTGAAATATGAGGTGGAATTAGCTGATGGTACCTTAGAAACAGCCTCAACTGTGTTAGAAGGATGTGTTATATCCATTAGGAACCACTCTTTTCCATTGTCCTTACTTCCTTTGAAGTTAGCCGGTTTTGATATAGTTATAGGCATGGACTGGTTATCGCATAACCAAGCCCAGATCGTCTACAGTAAGAAGCAAGTGGTGATTAAGACTCCGTCTGGTGAGTCACTTACCATTCAGGGAGATACCCAGTATGGACTGCCTGAGCAAGTGTCTATGCTCAAGGCATCTAGGTGCTTAAAGAAGGGTTGTGTCATTTATATGGCACAGGTAACTATTGATGAGCAGAAGCCCAAGATTGAAGATATCCCTGTCATTTCTGAGTACCCAGAAGTTTTCCCGGAAGAACTACCTGGTCTACCACCAGATAGGCAAGTAGAATTCAGAATTGACATCATCCCTGGAGCAGCACCTGTTGCTAGAGCGCCCTACAGACTAGCACCAACAGAAATGAAAGAGTTGAGAACCCAACTAGATGAATTGTTAGCCAAAGGCTTTATTAGACCTAGTTCGTCACCTTGGGGAGCGCCAATCCTTTTTGTCAAAAAGAAGGATGGATCGATGCGTCTATGCATCGATTACCGTGAGCTTAATAAGGTCACTATCAAGAATAGATATCCTTTGCCCAGGATCGACGATTTGTTCGATCAATTGCAAGGGGCAAGTTACTTTTCTAAGATTGATTTGAGGTCAGGCTATCATCAATTGAAGGTTAAAGATGAAGATGTACACAAGACTGCATTTAGATTCGTTATGGTCATTACGAGTTCCTAGTGATGCCTTTTGGGCTCACTAATGCACCTGCGGCATTCATGGATCTCATGAATCGCGTCTGCAAGCCTTACTTGGATAAATTTGTCATCGTCTTTATCGATGGCATTCTCATCTACTCGAAGAGCCAAGCTGACCACGAGAAGCATCTCCGTTGCATTCTGAAAATGCTTCATCAAGAAAAGCTCTATGCCAAATTTTCAAAGTGTGAATTTTGGCTTCGTGAAGTCCAATTCCTTGGACATGTTGTTAGTGAGCGTGGTATCCTAGTAGATCCCGCAAAAATTGAAGCTATTATGAACTGGCAAGAGCCAAAGACGCCTACGGAGATTCGCAACTTTCTAGGACTGGCATGATACTATAGGCGATTCATTAAAAACTTCTCAAGAATTGCAGCACCCCTGACTCTACTCACCCGCAAGAATAGCAAGTTTGACTGGGGGCCTAAGCAGCAAGAATCTTTTAATATTCTGAAGCAGACGTTGTGCAACGCTCCAGTATTGACGTTGCCTGATGGAATTGATGAGTTTGTGGTATATTGTGATGCATCACACACCGGTATGGGTTGTGTGCTTATGCAGAAAGGCAAGGTCATTGCCTATGCTTCACGTCAGTTAAAGGTGCATGAGAAGAATTACACCACCCATGACTTGGAGTTGGGTGCTGTTGTATTTGCACTAAAACTGTGGAGGCATTATTTGTATGGAACCAAATGTGTGATCTATTCTGATCACAAGAGCCTTCAACACTTGTTTAATCAGAAGGACTTAAACATGAGGCAGCGACGGTGGATGGAAACTTTGAATGATTATGATTATGATATAAGATACCATCCTGGCAAGGCGAATGCAGTCGCCGATGCCTTAAGCCTAAAGGAAAGAGTGAAGCCTATAAGAATCAATGCTAAGAGCATTGAGATAACGAATAGTTTGAATGAAAGGTTGTTAGCTGCGCAGAAGGAAGCTGTATTGGAAGCTAACTATCCTGATGAAAAGCTAGGAGTAACTGAAGAACAGTTATCCTATGGCAAGGACGGAATCCTGAAATTAAATGGACGAATTTGGGTTCCAGTTTATGGAGGACTTCGGGATGTTATCCTCCAGTAAGCCCACAGTTCCAAATATTTTGTTCATCCTGGAGCTGATAAGATGTACCAGGATCTAAAGGCAAACTATTGGTGGATAGGCTTGAAGAAGTCTATAGCTGCCTATGTAGCTAAATGTTTGACGTGTGCGTAAGTCAAAGCTGAACATTAGAAGCCGTCAGGTTTGCTACAACAGCCTGAACATGGAAGTGGGAGATGGTGACAATGGATTTCATCACCAAGTTGCCAAAGACAAAGAAAGGAAATGATACTATATGGGTGATAGTAGATAGACTGACTAAGTCAGCACATTTCCTACCCATTAAGGAGACTTATAGCTCTGACATGTTAGCCCAATTGTACATAGATAAGATTGTATCTCTGCATGGCGTACCAGTGTCAATTATCTCTGTGAGAGATACCAGATACACATCACATTTTTGGAAAAGTTTCCAACAATCTTTGAGCACGCGCTTAAATTTTAATACGGCTTACCATCCTCAGACGGACGGGCAGAGTGAGCGTACCATCCAAACTTTGGAAGATATGCTTCGTGGGGGTGTGATTGACTTAGGTGGTAGTTGGGATAACCACCTCCCATTGATCGAGTTCTCCTATAACAATAGCTACCATACGAGCATTCAGGCTGCGCCTTTTGAGGCATTATATGGTCGGAAATGCATAACACCCGTTTGTTGGGCAGAAGTTGGAGATGTCCAACTAACAGGACCTGATATAGCCCTGGAGACGACAGACAAGATTGTGCAGATAAGAGATCGTCTCAAAGCTGCCAGAGATAGGCAGAAAAGCTACGCAGATTTAAGGCGTAAACCTCTGAAATTCGAGGTAGGTGTCAAAGTGTTGCTTAAAGTATCACCCTGGAAGGGAGTGATGCGGTTTGGTAAGAAAGGTAAGTTAAGCCCAAGGTACATAGGACCATTCGAGATCATCGAATGTGTCGGATCAGTGGCTTATAAGTTGAACTTGCCTGAAGAGCTCAGTGGTATTCACAATGTATTCCACGTCTGTAATCTAAAGAAATGTCTAGCTGATGAATCACTAGTCATACCACATACGGATGTGCATATAGATGAGAGCTTGAAATTTGTGGAAAAATCTTTGTCGATTGAGGATCGACAGGTTAAGAAGCTTCGAAGGAAGCATGTGCCTATTGTAAAGGTCAAATGGGATGCCCGCAGAGGTCCCGAGTACACGTGGGAGGTAGAGTCCACAATGAAAGAAAAGTACCCTCATTTGTTTCAGTAAATCTCGAGCTCGAGATTTCTTTTAAGGGGGTGAGGATGTAACACCTCGAAATTTCATGTCCAATACAATATTGACACGTGTCATGGACTTTAAACAAGTGATGGATTATATATGAGGGACCGAAGTTGTCAAACAATGTAAATGTGTGAATAAAAGGATCCAAAGTGTCAACATGCCCAACTTGTGCCTCTGAGTGACCTCACACGACGTTCGTATTCATTAATGAATAAATTCACGAACATAGGAAGTTGTTTGTGCATAAAATAAAGATCTTGTGAAACATAAGGGTTGAAAGTTTCAACAATGGATAATTATACCTTTCAATAACCCTACACGATGTTTATACCCTTAAACGAATGAATCATGGATCATACGAAGCTAATTGTGGAAGAAAGTGAGAAATTACAAACTACAGGGGTTAAATGTGTCAACATGTTTAAAGTATACCTCTGAGTGACCGTTTAGTAAACCCGAAGCTTTGTAATGATTAATTATGCTCACTAGAATAAGTGATGAAAATTTCACAAGGTTTCGGTAAAATATGAGAAAGTTATGACAATATTCGTATACGAGGGGTTAAAAGCGTCAACGTTGAAATTCAAGGCCTTACGGGTGATCAAAAAGATAATAAAGGACTTAACAAAGTTTGTATAAGTTTTGGAACCCTTAAAAGTGAGGTTGGAGGGCCAAAAGTGCAAGAAAAATGCTTAAAACCACGTTCAAAAGGACCAGGGACAGAAATGTAATTGTTTAAACTTGTTTGACCTGTTCTGGACAGCCATACCGGCCGCGTAAGACCACACATGTCCCTTACGCTGGCCGCCTCAGACCTACAGTGACAGAAAACACTGGCAGCTGCTAGTTCAGGTCTGTTAACCGACTTAACTCGCTTGTTTTGCATACCAGGGGCTGCCCCAATGGTATTTCATGCATAGGGGGCACCTGTAAACATCTCATAACATGTGTAGACTTGCATGGCATGATCCAAAGGCATTTAAACTCTCTATATAAGAAGCCCAAGGTTGCAACACTTGAGCACACTTACTTGAAACTTTCATAAACTTATTCCTGGAGCTCTCTGGTCAGCAACCAAGCTTTCTTAGGATCCATAGTCGTGCATAGGACCCTTGTAAGTGTCCTTAACGTTTATTAATTCAGTTTTGCTTAGTTAATTAGCCTAAAGTCAAACCGTCGTAATTAAGGTTTGACTTCGTGATTATTCAAAATTTGTCCAGTCAAATCACGAATTGAAAGTACCTATGAGTTGGTAATTATGTGGGTAATAAACCCTTAAAAGGGTACTCTCTAATTCCCACTCTAACTAGGTCAAATGTCGGGTCAAAGTTAATCCTAAAAAGTCAACAGAAAGCTTATTTTCAAATTAATGCATAATTAGCAATGTAGAAGCCATGCAACCTGTTTTATCATTAATATAACTTGGTAATTAATGTAAGAACATGTCTAAGCATGTTCAACCCGACAATTTTCAGTTTAGGCCCGGTTCAGAACCGAAAGTCGCATAATTTGACTTCTGCTTTGACTTTCAGTTCTGACCTGTTTGAGCATAGTTTAGAAATGCCTTAGAGCCTTATTAGGACCAGGTTTCATGTTAGTGTAACCCTCTGAGCTTATACAACTTGGTTCATTAATTAGCCAATTCAAATGCATGTTTCCGTTAAATGCTTAAATGTTGACTATTATGCCCTTTTCACCTTAAAAAGTGATTTTTGAAAAAGTAAAAGAATAGAAACCTTCATTACTGATTTATAGACTTGTCCATAAAATTTGACATCAGTTTGAGGTCTAGAATAGAAGTTATGCTCATTAGCACAAATGAAAAGCTTTTTATTAATTAAACGACATAATTAGCAAATAGCCTATCTAAGACCAATTTTTGATATTAAACTTTTTACCAACTGATGTAAAATAATATTTTGGAATTTTGAAGATTTTTATTTATTTTTAGGCTGAGCATAACATAGAGTTCTAAGCTTGATTCAGTTATTGTCGGTTTTGCCCTTTTGGGCTATAAAATGAGTTTTACAAATCCTTTTGATACCAAACCTTTTTATACTGATCTAATATGATAAATAAAATATTTTGAGCCTTCTGGAATGATAAAAATAACAGCTTTCCTTTAAAAACCCGAAAATGGCTCAAAATCGCCTCTTTAAGTGTTTTTAATGCATAGTATATATTACAACTATTTTAAACATATAAGGTTTGATGCCTACTAATATTTTCAGTAAATTTTTATATTTTAACAGTAAGCAAAAGTTTTAAACTCAGATTTCCAGTTTTGACCTTTTAGGCTTATGTGAAATTACCAAAATGCCCCTACGGTGCATAGTTTGGTTATAAATAGTAAATTTCACATATATGTAATACCCTACTGTTATAACTTATTAAATTAAGTATTTTTACTAATTATATCAGACCTATAACTCAGATTATTAAATAAACTCTTTTATGAGCTTTAAAATGACCAAAATACCCCTACGGGGCATAGTTTGAGTTTAAAAATCATTTTGGGCATAATAGAAGATATCTTACCGATGTCACAACATATTTAAGGCATATTAACTTAGGAAACCTGTATATGACTCTTTTGGTTAACCGTTACGCACTTTTCGCGTTCGGATATACTTATGTAACTAGTTTGCATATAATAGCCGAAACGGGTCAAACCGTATCATTTTTTATCTCCAAATCCATAATGTGTTTAGTATACCCAAATTAAACAAGTATACAAGCTTGTTGGGTCAAAACCACATTCTAAACCGGTCTTCGCTTTATCATGCGTTTGAACCGTATCTTCCTTTTTAAAACTAACCGATCTAAGCTTAGGCTTAATTAAAGACCATTCGGATTCTAATAGGTTATTATAAACCTTCGTTCCAGAATAGGAGACCCGGTAAAAGCTACGTGCACTTGCTATTGTGATTATTACTTGCAAAGGTAAATTCTTTTAACTTATTTTCTATTATACGGGCTTGGGATACGGTATATAAAATACCGCTTGGTCGGGCATCTAATTTTTAATCGTATGAAGGTTAATTTATTGAAATGACCCGTTTAATCTGTTTTGTTTGCTTAAAACCTTTGGGGGGTTAATGACCATGTCCCGGATATCCTTGGCATCATTCTAAGAAATGGCCATGACCTAAGCACGGGGTGTAGGCGTACACCCGACAGTGCATTTATAAAATAAAAGGTATAACCGCCGGTTTCGGGAATAACCCGCCGGGGGACTATATCATGTGGTGTGTCAATTAATCTTTAACCCGGTATTCAACCCGGACTACTAAACGTATAAGAAACATGTAATTCTTTTACAAGTTTATATATAAATAATTATCCCAAGTTATAAAAAGTTTTTTGCCATGTGCATTCAAATAAATTTTCAAACACTTTTCAAAATGAGTCAGTTAATTGTATTTAACAGTGTAAACTGACGTATTTTCCCAAAAAGGCTAAGTGCAGGTACTAATCGGAATAGGCTGGCCTCTCCTTAGCATAAAAAAGAGTCTCGCAAGCTTGGATGCATTTAAGTCTGTTGAACAAAGTTTCCTTTTTATTCGATCCACCTGTGGATCTGTTTCAACTACCATGTGATACTTAATATTACAATTTTATTCAGTTGAAATAAATCTATCTTTTGCTTCCGCTGTGCATTATAATTGTGTTGTTTGACTATGATGATATCAACTACGTCACGATACTCCCCACCGGGCCCACCGGTAATACGTGGAAATATCGGGGTGTGACACAAGCCCGGGAATGGGTAATTATGGTTAGAAACCAACGTTGATGAATTATGCAAGTATGTAACTGTAGTATCGTACATTATGTTTATTTGTTAATTCTAGCTTGTTGAAAATTGAAATTAGCACAAATTGCAAACTCGTTATGTTGCTGAAGTGACGAAACTGACTAGATAAAAAAAACGGGTCAAAATATTGGTTAGAGTAAAGTTTGGTAAGTCCTTGATATGGTGGTTTCCATTAGACAACCAAACGGGTCAAAACAATATCGAATTGAAATATTGCAGCGAATGGGTCATCACTCAATGATTAAATAATATTGAATGCGTAAGCCGTGAAGCGAACACGCTAAACTTGTTACAATTGAACCCTTGGTATTGGGTCTAAAGTTCAGAAATTTATACTTGTCAAATTGTTAAAAAGAGCATGTTTGAATCTTTGAAAATAAAGCATGAAGTAAATGCGTAAGTAGCCCCCAGTAGAAGAGCGAAACGCTAATGTTAGGTAAACCCGGGAATGGGTAAAATAGTTGAAAACAAGTGAAGGTAACAAAACAAATTTTAGGACTTGTAGACAAACGGGTCGAACAATCAAATAGCGGAAATGTAAGCTAACTGATTATAATCCGGATTTTTATGTGAACAATGTTGTTAGACGGGTCCGTAATTTAATTACGGTCGCGTAGGAAAAAGAATTACAAAAAACGGATTTGTATAACAAAAGTTATGCAAGTTTTAAGTAGATAATTTGGGTTAAATTTTGAGCTGGGCATTTGCAGCAACAAAAAAACAAACCTGCTGTGAAAAATAGGCCGTCGCGCTACGCGACGGCGAATCAACAAAATGGTCACGCGACGCGACACTTGTCGCGGGCTGCGAAAGATGAGTCGAAACCGGTCGCGGGGCGCATAAATATTATAAATGTGATTTATCATGACGGGCGTTACACAAAAGGACTTATTCGGACCCCCAATACCCCTTATATTCAAAGACAAAAAATTCATTGATTACCTCCATTAATACCTGAAGCCAAGATCGATTCCCTGATAAGCTCCTCATGCTCGGTGACGTCAATTCCTAGTTTTGACCCAATAATAACCGTATCAGCAATTTCCTTATCAATTTCCGGTCGCCCGCCCCCATCTTCACCTTCATCACCCCTAAACTCAACCTGCCTCTCTTCTAACGTCATCTCCACCACAGAGGTGTCAAGAGATCTATTGACCTCAAGGTTCTCTTGGGACGCCGCATTATTCAGATCAAAGAAAAATCTTTCGAAGCCCTCCTCTGCTGGAATCACCGGAGCGTTATCTGCACTCGTCTGCCCACTGACCTAATTACAGCCTTCCATTTGGACTCTTGTCCTCTTCTTGGGCCTATCTTCAACCGGAGAAGTACTGGACACACATTGGGCTGTTGATTTAAAAGGTGGGGAAGCCCTTCTAAAACTATTGGGCCTAACAGATTTGGAGAGCCCAACGTTAAACCTGAAAATATTATTATTGTCCTCAACATCCACCGAATTAAAACTGGGACCCACTTGAACGATTAAGGGGTTCTCTTGTTCCAATTTCCCAGGAACATCAATACCCACTTCTTTGGGAACCTCACCGCCGCCTACTGCTTCTTCTTGCATGGGAACATGCATCGTGTGTGAAGGAACTTGATTATTACTATGTGACTCTTCGCTAACCGGTTCTGAAATCAAAGAGTCGTCATCCGATGTCACTTCCTCTGACGCTACATCGTCCTCCTCCTCCACCCTGATGCACTCCGGAATCCAGTCATCCGTGTCCTTGTATATCCAGATTCTAAAACATTTATCTTTCCAAACCAAGTTAACTTCATCGGAGATACGATTACCATCTCCAACTAGAACCCCTATTCGATTAAAAGATAGGTCCTCGTCTTCCGTACCCAGCCCGACAACATGGACCACCTTCCCGAATGAATCTCCGATTTGTCTAAAAACCTCCACCGTGGCCAGGTTGATCGGAACACCGGTAACCTTGAGCCATGCAATCCTATCATATGGCAACGACTGACCTTGCCATAAATCCAGGTGACCGAACCAGTCTTTCCAAACACCATGGTTACAAACAAAGTCACCTGCCTCCTTAATATTATCGAAGTTCAGGAGAATCGTAAGGCCTCCGATATAATGAATGGACGTAAATTCAATCCCTGAGTTACACAACAGTCTCCTAAGAGAAACCATCACGTCCATATTGATCACTCTACCTACTACCGCCTTACCGATAAAGACTCCGAAAGCTGAGACATCATTGGCTATGCTAATAACTTTACCGAGACCCCCTGTTTCCTTTGATTGCCCGATTGTCACTGCCCCCGCCCCGGTTTTACCCGATCAGGAGCCGCGGGACAGAAACCCGTGGTATTTATTAATTGAGTTGACAGCGAAAGATTTTACAGGATCTTTTTAAAGCTCGAAATTCCTGATTATTTTATTTCATAATTCGGGATAAACCCCGTAATTTACAATAGAGGAATTTTACTAAGAAATTCCCTGATTTACAAAACATGTTTATTTATTTAATTGAGCCACTACTTCAAGCTTTGTTAGTGCTCCGTAGCACTTTTCCTTGGTTCACAGTAGCCACCTGAAACATGTTTTGAAAATATTTTATCAGCGGGGAAATACTGGCGAGTCATTCAAATTTGATAAAACGACACATAGTTATAAATTACAGCATAAGAGCGATTACAATGGCTTCTATCTTATTTTTATCTGGCGCCGTGTCACCTCCTGGTGATGATGGTCATATCACTATTGGGTCCTTCCCCAAGTAGTGATGATTATCACTGTTAGGATTTATTAGCCTAACTGTGAGAAATTAGTAATGTGCACAATACCCCACTAGCCAGTGATTCAAGATAACCACGACTTAATCCGTGTAATTCTACCTTTTGAAAATGATTGGAGTATTGTAAAACAATATTGATAAAAAGAGAATGACTCACATTGCAAGTTTAATTGGGCAGAGTTTAGCCTACTGATTAGCCTATTAACCTAATTCAAATAACAATGCACACGAAAACTAGGTTAGTAACTTAAATCCAACTTTTACGACAACTCACGAGATTAAAACCTTCACAACGAATGACAAAGTGCAACACCTAAACATCCATCGAATTTACGACGAATGACAAGGTATAGCCCTAATGTGGGCAGCACTTAAACATCCATCGGATAGTTTTCAATCGATCAGACATTGAATCGTAGCAGTGATCAAGTTATTACCCTGTTATCGCGGCAACGTTTCGTGATTGTGTGTGTTATGTAGTAAACGGACGATATCTTGGTGTAGAAAATGAATTTTAACGTCGAACCAACGCAGAATTTCAAGTGCCAAACCCCTGAATATATACTGGAAAAATGGCTCCCTCGCGTGGCGCGAGGGGCCGTCGCGTGGCGCGAGGGGCACTACCCTAGCATAGGGTAGCCCCGTGTCTTGGTAGCCTAGCTGAGTTGACGGTTTGTTCATATTCGAATTCCACGTAAAACTGTGTTGATAATATCAAATAGGAAATGCCCCCCCTGAGTTTTAGGGGCCCTGATCCTGATTCCGAGTGTTCTGAAAATTTTAGGGGTCATGCAGTATCACTTGGGGTTCTTAATTAGGGTTTCCTATTAGGTAAAATATAATAAGAAATAATAGTTTTGGTGATAGTTGTTACATCCTCCTCACCTTAATAAAAATCTCGTCCTCGAGATTTACTGAAACAAGTAGGGATACTTTCGCTTCATCTCTGATTCCAGCTCCCAAGTGTACTCAGGTCCTCTCTTAGAATCCCATTTGACTTTGACCAGTACGAGTCTTTTGTGTTTGAGAAACTTAACCTTTCTGTCTTCTATTTGTAGTGGCTTCTCAACAAATTTTAACTTTTCATTTACCTCTACATCTTGAAGAGGTACTACTAGGGATTCGTCAGATAGACATTTCTTGAGGTTGGATACATGAAATACGTCATGTACCCCGGCTAGCTCTTCTGGTAGCTGTAAACGATAGGCAACTGGTCCTATTTACTGGATTATTGGGAATGGTCCTATGTATCTTGGACTTAACTTTCCTTTCTTACCAAACCGAACTACTCCTTTCCAAGGAGAAACTTTCAATAGTACCTTATCTCCGATTTGAAATTCCAGTGGTTTGCGTCGATTGTCTGCGTAACTCTTCTGGCGATCTCGAGCCGTTTTCAGTCTTTCCTTGATTTGAATGATCTTATCGGTGGTTTCTTGCACGATTTCGGGTCCTGATAATTGACTTTCTCCTATTTCTGCCCAGCAGACTGGAGTTCTGCATTTTTGTCCATACAGTGCTTCGAATGGGGCAGCTTCAATGCTTGCATGATAACTATTATTATATGAGAATTCGATTAAAGGTAGGTGGTCATCCCAATTTCCACCAAAATCTATCACACATGCCCTAAGCATGTCTTCCAAGGTTTGGATCGTCCTTTCACTTTGTCCGTCTGTCTGAGGATGATATGCAGTGCTTAGATTTAGTTGGGTTCCCATTGCTTTCTGGAAACTTGCCCATAAGTGGGAAGTGAAACGACTATCCCATCTGATACAATGGAGAGTGGAACTCCATGTAAGGATACTACTTCATCTACATACAACTTTGCCAACCTTTCCATGCTAAAGGTTTCTTTAATGGGTAGAAAATGAGCTGATTTGGTTAATCGATCTACAATTACCCAAATCGCATCATTACCTTTTCTGTTTTTGGGTAACTTAGTAACAAAGTCCATTGTTATGAGTTCCCATTTCCACACAGGCATTTCTAATTGTTGTAGTAGACCTGCAGGTTTCTGGTGTTCTGCCTTAACTTGTGAACAAGTAAACATTTAGAAACATATCAAGCTATTTCCTTTTTCATTCCTATCCACCAGAAATTATTCCTTAAATCTTGGTACATCTTATTGTTTCTTGGGTGCATGGTATACCTAGATTTATGGGCTTCCTCTAAAATCTTATTTCTTAATTCTCCTTGCTTAGGTACCCAAATTCTTTTCTTATGGAATCTCCAAATTCCATCACTTCCTTGCTCTAATTCTTTTACTCGTCCCTTCATTCCTTCAGCATCATCCTTGATTGGTGTTTCTTGAATATTTTTCAGTTGTTCCATTAAATCTAACTGTAGATTTAATCTAAGAGCACGAACTCGCTTTTGCTTTTCATGATACTTACGACTTAAGGCATCTACAACTACATTTGCCTTTCCTTCGTGATATTGACTATCACAGTCGTAGTCACTTAGAATTTCCATCCATCTTCTTTGCCTCATGTTCAATTCTTTTTGCCCAAATATGTATCTTAAGCTCTTATGATCTGTATAGATAGTAAACTTACTTCCATACAGATAGTGTCTCCAAATCTTAAGGGCAAAAATTATGGCTCCTAATTCTAAGTCATAAGTCGTATAGTTTTCCTCATGCTTTTTCAATTGTCTTGAGGCGTACGCAATTACCTTTTTGCGTTGCATTAACACACATCCTAATCCTAGCTTTGAAGCATCACAATATACTTCAAAATCTTCTGTTCCTTTGGGTAAAGCTAGAATTGGGGTGTTTGTTAACCTTTGTTTCAAAATCCTAAAAGCCTCTTCTTGCCTAGGTCCCCATTCAAACTTAACTGCTTTACAGGTTAGTTTAGTTACGGGTACAACTATTTTGGAAAAATCCTTAATAAATCGTCTATAATATCCAGCTAACCCTAGAAAACTTCTAATTTCCATAGCTGATTGCGGGACCTTCCATTTGGTGATTGCTTCTATTTTGGAGGGATCTACGTGAATGCCTTCGTGATTCACCATGTGTCCTAAAAATTGCACTTCCTGTAGCCAAAAGTCACACTTCGAGAATTTGGCGTACAGTTTCTCCCTTCTTAACAAAGTTAAGAGTGCATGCAGGTGTTGACAGTGCTCATCCTGACTTTTGGAATAAATAAGTATATCGTCAATGAAGACAATTACAAATTTATCCAAGTACGGTTTACAGATTCTATTCATCATGTCCATAAATGCTGCAGGGGAATTTGTTAACCCAAAGGGCATGATTGTAAACTCGTAATGACCATACCTAGTTCTGAAAGCAGTTTTAGGTATGTCTTCTTCTTGCACCTTCAACTGATGATATCCAGAGCGTAAATCTATCTTAGAAAAATATCTAGCTCCTTGGAGTTGATCAAAGAGATCATGAATTCTAGGTAATGGGTATCGATTCTTAATTGTAACCTTATTCAGTTCCCTATAATCGATACACATTTGCATCGACCCATCCTTTTTCTTTACGAACAACACCGGTGCTCCCCAAGGGGATGAACTAGGTTGTATGAATCCTTTACTAAGCAATTCTTCTAATTGCTTTTTCAGTTCTAAGATTTCGGTGGGTGCTAATCGATAAGGTGCCTTTGCTACGGGTGGTAGTTCCAGGAATCAAATGAATTCTAAATTCTACCTCCCTATCTGGTGGGAATCCTGGTAACTCTTCTGGAAATACATCTGGGTATTCTGAGACTATAGGAATTTCCTTAAGCTCCTTACCCTTAGTGCTAATGATTACCGAAATCATATACACTATTCCTTGCTTTCGTTCATAACTAGCAACTTTCATTACTGAAATGAACTTCATGGGTTTACGTGGCTTATCCCCTGTAATTATGATTACTTCTCCGGTGGGTGCACGAATTTCTATGGAGTTTTTATCACAAAGGATTCTAGAATGGTTGGCTACTAACCAATCCATTCCTAACACCACATCGAATCCAGCTAAATTCATAGGTAATAGGTTTGCCGAAAATTTATGACTTAAGAGTTCTATCTTTACATCTTGCAAAACCTTATCTATGTTAACAGAATTCCCATCTGCCGTTTCAACTGTAAAAATCTGCCTAAGAGTGGTTAAATGTAAGTTAAGAGCTTGGCAGAATGAAGTATTTATAAAACTTTGGTTTGCACCAGAGTCAAATAATACTTTTGCATAGACGTTGTGAACTAGGAACGTACCAGCTATCACGTCAGGGATTAGTTCTGCTTCGTGAGTAGTCAACTGGAAGGCTCTTGCGTTTCTCTTGGTAGTTCCTTCTGCAGGTTTGGCTTTGTTATCAGCTGGTTTGACCAATTTCGGGCAGTCTGGCCTAAAATGCCCAGCTTCTCCACAGTTGAAACAAATTGTGGATTTCTTCTTCCTGAAATCTTCTTCCTGATGCCCTGGAATTTTGCAGAAATTGCAATATCCTTTGCATTTTCCAAAATGCTTCCTTTTATAGGCATTGCAAAATGGAACAGTGGAAGATTGCCCGGTTCCCTTTTTCTTGAAGTTGCGACTATTACACATACGGAATCCTTGGGTAATCTTTTGGGCCACTTCTTTCTTCCGGTTTTCTTCTCTTGTGCATACCAGCTCGTCAGTTAGGGTGTTAGCTAGTTCCACAGCATCGTCAATAGTGCGAGGTCTCACAGCTTTAATGATATTACGGATTTTGCCAGTCAATCCCCAAATATAACGGGAAATAAGCACCGGCTCTGGCGAAGCCAGGGTTGGTACCACTCTCGCATATTCAAAGAATGTCGAAGTATACCCCCGACAGTCTACATCCACCATCCGGTGGTTCAGGAACTTATTTGCCATTTGTTGCTTTTCATCTTCGGGACATAATTTTCTTTCTACCAGTCGCTTAAATTCTTCCCAACTCATGGCATAGGCCGCATCGCTTCCTTTGGCTTGAAGTACCGTATTCGACCATTCTAGCGCCCCTTCTTTAAAAGATGCGATGCGTACATGACCTTGTCTTCCTCGGCACATTTACTTATTTTAATCACTGCCTCGGTTTTCTCTAACCAACGCAGTGCAGCAGTCACCCCTTCGTTGCCCGCAAATTCAGCTGGTTTACAGGCAAGAAATTCCTTGTAAGTGCAACCAGGCGTTGCAGCTTTCATTTTCTTAAGGAGTAGGGCTTGAATTCCATCATTTTCGTTATTATTATGGTTGCCGCCTCCGTTTATACTATTACTGAAATTATCACCGTGTGTACGTTTGCTAGGAATAATTTGTTGAGGTTCAACTGGGTTTTGGGTAGCAGCAAGGATGGCTGGAATAGCATTGGCTATTCCTTGAGCAACGATATTCTCGATATCTTGCCTATTCAGAAACTGATCTTCATTGTTTTGCTCAGAGTGATTAACTTCGTTAACGGGTTCATTACCAGGGTGTTCCATCTGGTAATTAATATAGATAAGTAATTAGCAGAAAATAATTAACAACCAAATTTAACAAAACAATCGCACATAATCACACTAACACATATAGCCAAAATTGTCGATCTTTCGACTATCGTTATTTTATATATTATAATAGGCATCCGTACACACTGGTTATCTTACAAAAGTTTTATTTTTTTTATTTTTTAAGTTATTCCTCATAATTATATTTTGATTATTATATTATTATTAAACACATGCTTCTACCACCACAGACTATCCCTTTAGCTGACATTTTCAGAAACGACGCTCCCTCTCGTCGTACTTCCAGGAGATCTGTTCTCCTACCTCCCGGATTCGATTCCCTGCATCCATCAGCTCCTCGCCAAAATGGCGGAGTTCAGCCAAGTTCTCATTGCTCATTGGTGGGTTTGGTGCAGGCTCTGGGTCGAACGGAGGGAAAAAGGTATATGGGTTATTGAGGAGGTTCTGAAACTGCCAGTCGTTGGTCCACCATTCTTCCATTTCTCCTAAAGGTCGGGTGTTAACAAGGGGATCTGGGATGGCTGGTTCCAAGTTTACTGGAAGCTGGGTTTCGGCAGGATAAGTGAAAAGGTTTTCATTAACCGGTTTAAGGATATCACAACTTGCCAGTGTGCAATCTAGCTCTTCCTGCAACGGCAATTCCTCGGCTTGCTTGGAGCTTTCTCCAACCTCTATTCCTTTCCCTTTATCCATAGGATCCTCCGTCTTGGCAACTTTCCAAATTACTGGTTTCCTCCTGCGCATACGCCTCCAGCCCACAATTCTTCTCCTCTTCTTTGGCTTGGGTTTTTCCGTAGGCTGGGCTTGAAATTCCATAGGCTCCTCCACATCGGCACAATAACCGGTAAAGTCTCTGGAAACTTCCACATTAACAGGATAGAGATTGAGATTCTGATGAGCATCAGACAACTCATTCATGCTGTTTAGTAGATATGAAGAAACACACAAAATTCTAGGTTAAAATTTTGTAAATTGAATTTTCACATAATCACAGAAAGGCGATCAGAAAATTTAAGTAATTATACAAACGGATTGATTAAAATAAAATATTGTGAATTTGATATATCTATTACAGATTACAATTGTAAGATACTAGGGAAAATTTATTCTTAGTCTATCTTTTCTTACTAAGTTGTTTATCTAATGGGAAGGGTTTCTGGCTTATAGATGATATAAGTGCTGGTATTAGTTTAATAATTCAACTATAAGTTAGCATTTACTGCGGTAGTGGCTAACATATAGAGATTTGCCCATTTTTCATCTAATTTATCTTCCCATGGTGGGTTATTGCCTATCCCCTGAGTTTCCTTATTACTCATCACTTCTTTTGGTTGGGACTTCTTAATTTTCTCTTGACTTTTTCTAATAATCCAACTTCTTTTATTAGGGGTAAGTGGTTTCTCAAACTGTGCCTTACGAACAAATAATCCTTCCTCGGTATCTGCTGAGTATCTTGAGGAATTTGATTGGGATGAGGTTCCCTTATCTTTTGGTACACTATCTAGTTGGCGATAGATGTCCGAAATTCTTTGCTTACCCATACTGTAACTAACAGGTAGTCAGTCAACAAAACACATAATCACAAGATGATAATCAGTAAAATTAAGTATTTCTAAATACTTAATTGGCTTAAATCAGTGGCTCTGATACCACCTTTTTCGGTCACGGCCCCCGCCCCGGTTTTACCCGATCAGGAGCCGCGGGACAGAAACCCGTGGTATTTATTAATTGAGTTGACAGCGGAAGATTTTACAGGATCTTTTTAAAGCTTGAAATGCCTGATTATTTTATTTCATAATTCGGGATAAACCCCGTAATTTACAATAGAGGAATTTTACTAAGAAATTCCCTGATTTACAAAACATGTTTATTTATTTAATTGAGCCACTACACCAAGCTTTGTTAGTGCTCCGTAGCACTTTTCCTTGGTTCACAGTAGTCACCTGAAACATGTATTGAAAATATTTTATCAGCGGGGAAATACTGGCGAGTCATTCAAATTTGATAAAACGACACATAGTTATAAATTACAGCATAAGAGCGATTACAATGGCTTCTATCTTATTTTTATCTGGCGCCGTGTCACCTCCTAGTGATGATGGTCATACCACTATTGGGTCCTTCCCCAAGTAGTGATGATTATCACTGTTAGGATTTATTAGCCTAACTGTGAGAAATTAGTAATGTGCACAATACCCCACTAGCCAGTGATTCAAGATAATCATGACTTAATCCCTGTAATTATACCTTTTGAAAATGATTGGAATATTGTAAAACAATATTGATAAAAAGAGAATTACTCACATTGCAAGTTTAATTGGGCAGAGTTTAGCCTACTGATATGCCTGTTAACCTAATTCAAATAACAATGCACACGAAAACTAGGTTAGTAACTTAAATCCAACTTTTACGACAACTCACGAGATTAAAACCTTCACAACGAATGACAAAGTGCAACACCTAAACATCCATCGAATTTACGAAGAATGACAAGGTATAGCCCTAATGTGGGCAGCACTTAAACATCCATCGGATAGTTTTCAATCGATCGGACATTGAATCGTAGCAGTGATCGAGTTATTACCCTGTTATCGTGGCAGCATTTCGTGATTGTGTGTGTTATGTAGTAAACGGACGATATCTTGGTGTAGAAAATGAATTTTACGTTGAACCAACGCAGAATTTCAAGTGCCAAACCCCTGAATATATAGTGGAAAAATGGCTCCCTCGCGTGGCGCGAGGGGCACTACCCTAGCATAGGGTAGCCCCGTGTCTTGGTAGCCTAGCTGAGTTGACGGTTCGTTCATATTCGAATTCCATGTAAAACTGTGTTGATAATATCAAATAGGAAATGCCCCCCCCCCCTGAGTTTTAGGGGCCCTGATCCTGATTTCGAGTGTTCTGAAAATTTTAGGGGTCATGCAGTATCACTTGGGGTTCTTAATTAGGGTTTCCTATTGGGTAAAATATAATAAGAAATAATAGTTTTGGTGAGAGTTGTTACACCGATCCTCCTAATCCCGATAACACCGAGTCTTTGTAAGAAACATTACTCCTCCAAGCCTGCCCTGGTACTTGACCTGCCTGCTTAGTCTGATTCTGATCCCGATTGCCGGAGTCGGAGCCACCAGAAGCTGACTTTTTTGACATCTTCGAGGCATGGTAAACGGCATTCTCAGCTGCATACCTTGCAATGTTAATGATAAGCTTGTACCCGCCCATCTTAACATTAACCAAATTCCTTTCAAGCTCTGCCTTATCCCTAAAATTCTTAAAGCTCACAAATCCAAATTTGTTCCCTTGTTTTTCCATTTTTTTCGCAATATACGAACCGACAATCTCACCAAATACTCCCAAGAAAGACGACAGTTCCCATGGAGTACATCCAGGAGGAAGGTTGGAGACAAAAAATTTTGTGATATCGCCGCGAAAATCCACCATCACCACACACCGTAATAAAAGGAAACCGAGAACGAAAGAATCCAATCCGGCTAACAAGGCTCGTTATGCTCGGACTGGCAAAAACTAGACAAGCAATCACAGGATGTTATACCAGACCGGAGAACAAACGTATCAGCGAAAGGAGACGAAAAGAAGGCCGAGAGCAATTAAATCCAATCCGGCTAACAAGGCTCATTATGCTCGATTCGGACAGACCGAACAAGCAATCACAGGATGTTAGACCAGAGAACAATTAAACCGGCGAAGCGGACGTTTCAGATTCTAGAGAGCATTTTTTATAACCCAATTTTTGTTAGGAAGAAGAATAAGTCCATACATGTTTATTGTTAGGAAACATAGAGTTTTGTCATGTATTTAAAGATGGGCATATCGTTTTTTTTTTTATACTCGGAACCAGTTTCTAACCGTACCCGGTTTTTGAATCAGTGTGAATGGAACCGGTTCCAGTTCCTACCCGGTTTTAGACCATTAATACTAGAAGCAATAGTAACCGATTCCGGGTAGGGTTGTAACCAGTTCCTCGGAAGAACCGGTTTCTTCGGGTAACTCAAATGAAAAGGCTGCAAAACCTGTAGCAATCGATTCCAATGGCTATAATGTCGTTAGAACCGATTAATGGCTACTATGATCGGTTTTTTTCTATATATATTCACTTACACCTTTCATTTTCAAAAACCTACTCCAAAAATACATAACTCACACCTTCAAATCTATATTTTCAAAGCTCCACAATTAAAATGGCGTGCAACGATGAGGTGGTTATGGTTTTGGAAACAAAGAGAAACTCCAGTTTGGAAGCACTTTGATTTGTGCTTAACGGGCGATAGCCACGAGATGGCACGGTGCAAAGTATGTGGCAAATTCATGAAGGCTACGGCCAACTCAACGTTAAAAAAACACCCCGATCGTCATTGTCCGGTTACAAAGGCGAAGAAAAATGAAGTCGGTGAAGCATCCGGAACCGGTTCTTCGACTGTTTAGGAGTTAAGTTATGTTTAGTTGTTAAATAAATGTTTAGTGTTTTATGTAATGTAACCGGTTCTAATTTTATGTATGTTTTATCTAATTTTATGTATGTTTTATGTAATTTAAAAAAAAAGACAAACATATTGCTTGGTTGCAACGGCTAGGAATCGATTCCATGGTAACATCATCAAGAATTTAACGCACCGGGTCGGAATTGGTTACGGAGGAACTGGTTCCGGGTAGGAACCGGGTACAGACCAGTTTTTTTTTTAAAAAGGTGGAACCGGGTAAGAACCTAAGGATTTTTTGAACCCGAAACCGGTTCTTCAATAAAGCGGGTAGGAACTGGAACCGATTCCAGATCGAATCTTCTGGGTCAGGTTTGGAACCGATTATTATGCCCATCTCTACATGTATTACCATTTATTTTGTTTACTATTTCAAACTGTGGACCAAATCACTTTGGGGCACCCAGACCTAATAAACCCACAAACGAAAGAGTGCCTTCTCATTTTTATCTAATTTAAATTCGAAGAACCAAAATCATAAGGACACTCTCAAAATGAACCTGAATCCCATCAAGAATTCTTAGATTGTTGGTGACGATCATCTCTTCGGCATCCATCTCCGGTTCGCCTTCAAGAAATCTCATACCAAATCCCATCCCGTGCCATTTGTGATGCCCATCCTGTGCAATCGGATGAACCTAAATCCCCATCCCAAAATGTGCCTGTTCCCCGTAATATTATTCATGGAGGAAGAGAAATAAATATGAAAAAATAATTAACATTGTATTTTTCAAACTCTTTAATTATATATTTAAATAGATAACCATCCGTATTTATTTTAACCATTAGTTTGAAATTTGTAGGAATCGTTATGCGTAGGAAAAGTGTCGGCAATTTCTAACGGAATTTCTACGGAATCCGTTTTTCTTTTAATTATCGGTAGGAAATGCGTAGGAATCCAATTTATCATAAAAAACATTCATAATAAAATGAAATTAATGATATTAAAATATAAAGTATTATTATTTATAAAAATGTATGTTATTTTTAAATTTATTTATTACTATCTGTAGGAAGTGTGTCGAAAATTACCGACAAATTACCCACGAAATGGATAAAAAAATTTTGTAATACATATTGTATTATATATGTGTTGTTTTCTAAAAATTATATGCAAGTTATCTTTATCGTTTTTGAATAATTAGAACATTAGCGTATTAAGTTTTAGCACAACAACTAACAATCTGTTTCCATAAATTGTAGTTACGGTACAGAAGTGATATGATCAAGTTGCATGGGTCGGATCTCAACCAACATTTGGATGATCTTGATGTGTGGGCGAGAGTGGCAGGAGATAAAAAGGGCCGGATGTTCAGGGTAGGATCTTTGGATCCTAGTTTCGTGATAACTTGGAAATTGTCTACATCTACCGAATCTAAATTATATTTTGATGCCATAAGGTCACAAGAGTAGGTATTGTTTACTTCTCATCAAAGTATTGCAATTCTATAAATTATATAGTTTTTAAGAATTAATTAGTAGAAAACAATAACTTAAATTATTGGTTCGTTTTAACAATTTAGGTTGAAAAAGTTTGAGTTGAAATGGAAAATGAACTTGCAAACGAAAAGGATGCTAGACAAGAGTTGGAGTAAAGAGTGCAACAGATGGAAAAAGACATAAAAGAAAATAAAGAAAAGAGGCAAAAAATATTTGAAGAGTTTATGAAAAAAATTTCAGGCACCCGCTAGTCATTAGCGGTAGTGTTTTTAATTATTTCGCATCTTTCAGCAGGAAAAAGCAGTTTTTTTTTTGTTTTTTCTATTATTTTTTAAATGTATCCACAAGAAATGTGTAGGAAAAAGACTAAAAAGGTTTCGTCATATTCCATTGGAATTCTATAGGAAAAAAAGATAGTTTCGTAGGAAATGCGTAAGAAAAAAGAATACATTATGTTATAATTATGTAGGAAAAAAAAACTAATTTTGTGGAATTGCGTACGAAAAAGGAATACATTCCATTGGAATTGTGTAGGAAAAAAACTAATTTTGTAGAAAATGCGTTGGAAAAATGAATACATTCAGTTGGAATTGTGTAAAAAAAACATTTTCGTAGGAACTATGTAGGGAAAACGAATGCATTCCACTGGAATTGTGTATGAAGAAAAAACAAATTCGTAGGAATTGTGTAAGAAAATTAAAATATAATAAATATAAATATGATTGATTTAAACACAAATTTAAAAAAAAAAAAAAATATTTCGTGGGAAATGCGTCGGAAAGTAAGAAAATCAATTACGTGAGAAATAAGTATGAGAATTCTAACGAAACATTTGTATCGGAAAGGAGTAGGAAAATCCGTAGGAAATGCGTCAAAAAATATTAGCCACTAGTAGAATTCCTATAGCCCATTTTCGTTGGAAATTTGTGGGTAAGTGCAGTTACCCACAGATTTCCCACATAAATTGATGCGGGAATAGTAGCAGTTTTCTAGTAGTGCAAGGTGTTAG
This sequence comes from Helianthus tuberosus, assembly GCA_030545235.1. Lineage (NCBI taxonomy): Eukaryota > Viridiplantae > Streptophyta > Magnoliopsida > Asterales > Asteraceae > Helianthus > Helianthus tuberosus. Next base: position 32,153,891 of record CM060383.1, on the reverse strand, counting down.
ATAGAACCTTGTCTTTTCAAGCGGCAAGAGTTCAAGCCCCGTGGTGGCAGTGGCGGACCCAGTAATTTTTCCATAGGGTGCGGAACATTTTTAAAAATTTTAGACCCCAAGGTATATAGGTAAAAAAATCGGTCCGTATTGGGTCGGGTCATGTAATACAAAAGAACATCAAACTAAATTTATATAATCATCAAAAACACGTCAAACCTAGTTACAAACATAATTAAAACGTCGCCCTACGGGTTTTCATTTTTTGAAATCTATCCAAAACATCATCTAAAGCTAATTTCTTAAGCAACTTTTTCTTTGTATAACATATACAACTATCACTTAAAGTCTCATCGCCAATCTAATTACGCAAGTTGGTCCTCACATTCTTCATTGCCGAAAAACATCTTTCAACGGTTGCGGTTGCAACGGGTAATACAAGAACAACTTCAATAACCGATATACCAATGTAAAAGTTACGTGAATATTTGTTGAAACTAACCTTACAAGACTTGACAAACCATCCAAGTTGGCGAATTGTTATACCCGCCGCACATAAAGTGTCTCTACGATCTCCAAATTAGTTCCTAAACAAATAGCAACATAAGCAAAATACGCGATCCGGTTTTGAGCTATACTCTAACCATCCTTTATACTCATGTTTGCCATACTATTCTTCCTTAAATTTTCGTAACTCGTTACCTTGAAATGTTGATTGTGGGAATTTGATACCTCTTGGTTAATATGGTCCTCTTAGTAGATATGCCCTTCTAATCTCATCTCGTTGATTCAAGTTATATGATTCAATCGGCTTGCGGTCAAAAGGATTCGAAGGAAGAATATTCACATCAACGGATTCGGAAGATGTATCAACTTTCCTCTTGAGAAATCACGTCATAACGTCCCTACTCATGGTTCCTATCGGCTATCACACACAAATTGATCTATAAGTTCATGGCTCGATAACATAATGTTTCAGTTTTAATTTTCAACTATTCAAGCTCTAGAAATCATAATGTAAATGATGGGTGTGAAGTGTTATATATATTAGTCAAGTTTTAAATTTATAAAACACGATATTCACTAACACCAGACACTCATATGGGCAAGTGCACCCATCGTGAGCGTAGTATAGTGTTGGTAAGATACCGAGGTCGTCCAATGACACAAGAGCTTTTAGTACCGGTTTATCCTCAACGTCTAATCAAATCAAAAAGTTTAGAAAAATGTTTTAAGCTAAGAAAAATAAAAACTAAAAAATGCTGAAAATAAAAATAAAAATAAAAACAGATAGACAAGATGAATCACTTGGTTCCGACTCGTATCTAGTGTAACCTTTGATTATTTCCGCACTTTTGCACTTATTAAGAGATTATCTTAGTTATTGTAGTAGGCCCCTCTTTTGAAGGTGACGTTACCCTCACCCCAGTAGTTTGAGTCAGCAAGGATACAATCCTAAAAGGGTGGATTATTGAAAGATAATTAATTAAGTTATTAATGCAAATTATGGTAGGCCCCTCTTTTGGAGGTGACGTTACCCTCGACTAAGTAGTCTGAGTCAGCAGGGATGCAGTCCTAAATAGCCGGGTTATAGTATTAATAGTAGTTAACTTATGAGGGGATCAAAGAGTTTGGACCCCCGCCATCCAATACCGTTAAGTATTGAAGGAGGTCCTACTAAATTTGACCCAGGTCCATTGCAGGACCTCTAAACGCTGAACAATGGCAAGACCTTTACCAAACCGTTCCCTTAACCCCCGACCAGGTAGCCAACATACCTCCATATAGACCGTGGAGATATGAATGGTGAAAATCTTTTATTTTATATAGACAGTAAAATAATGCCAAGAGACCACGGACAAACGATAAGGAAAGATCACCTTCAACATAAGAAACTAGTTATTAAAGTCATTAATACAAAACCAAGTAAAAAGTGCGAAAAGATTAAAAATAAAAAGTATTACACTAGACACTTTGTCTTCACCAAGTGATGTAAGAGACTTAGGCAAACATGGCCTTGATTGTCAAGAACTCTTACGATCAATCTTGGATCCCGAGACGACTCACACACTCTACGATGGACAATGGATGATGGTGGTGGATGATGGTGTTATGGTGGTGGTGGGTGGTGGGTGAAGTGTGAGAGAGGTGGTGTGCCAAGGGATGGTTTGAGCTTAAGCCAAGCACTCCTATTTATAGGCTGAACAGAAGCTCGGGCACGGCCCCGTGTCCACATCCTTCTCTTTCTTCATTTAATGCAGCTTTGTCTTTTTAGTTGACCACGCCCCCGTGTCCGCTGAGCACGACCCCGTGGTGCAGAAGAATCTTTGTACTATGAAGATTTGCTGGATTGTGCGAATCTTATAGTTGACCACGGCCCCGTGTCCGCTGAGCACGGCCCCGTGGTGGGCAATAGAAGCTTCTACCACTTTGTCTTTTCTGCTGACACTTGGGCACGCCCCCGTGCTGGCTGAGCACGGGGCGTGTTCAGTCTTCTGTTATCTTGTTTTGTTTGGGAAGATGCTGTTGTGGGGTCGGGCATGTCACGTCTTGTTCCTTTTCTTGTATTTATGTTAGATTTTGATGTCTTTTTGCTTCTTTTATTAATTTGAGCTCATTTAATCCTGAAAATACAAAAGGAAGACAAAAGCACACTTTTTCCAACATTAGTACTAAAAAAGGGTTAGTTTTATGCCACAATTGATGAAATTTATATGTTGCATTTTGCACACATCAGTAAATCACCCTAAAAATCATCTTAACAACATAATCACCCTAAAAACCTTCTAAACAACCATAAACAATGTCAAAACACACAATATTTCAAACCTATTTAATATCTTTATTACCCTTTTCTCCTAAAATATCAACTAAAATCATCAAAATAACAAAGAAACTTACCCGTGTTCGGATTCCGGTTATCGGTGGTGGTATGGTGGCTGATTGTATGCGGCTGCTGGAGGTGGTCTGTTGTCGCTGATGTTGTTCTGTTCGCTGGTGTGCAGGAATGAGAGAGAGAGAGAGAGAAAGAGAGAGAGAGAGAGAGAGAATATGTAAGGGTTTTGGGGTTGTTTATTTTATTATAGTTTGAAATATTATTGGGTTTGTTTATTGGGTTAAGACTTAGTAGTGGGCTAGTTAAAGGTATTGGGTATTTGGGTTTAGTTAGTTAGGTATTAAAAGTATATAATTTAGGTAATATATTTTTTTTTAAATAAGAGTGTACTAAAAAAATTTAAAATATAAATTGATTACACTTTTTACCTAAGGGGTGCAGACGAAAAATTCCAAGGAGTGCGGACGGAAAATTTCAAGGGGTGCGGACGTGATTTTCGACGGAACTTAGCACTAATTTTTTTTCCCAGGGGTGCGCCCGCTCACCTTGGGCTGGGCTTAGGTCCGCCCTGCGTGATGGGAATAACAAGTGTTGTCAACCAGTAAAGTTAGATGGTGTGTAAGGTGCGTTTGGAAAAGGAACAAAAATATATTTGGAATCTTAATTATTCTTATTATTAAATTTCGATAGAAATTACAGAATCTGTTTGAAAACTTATTGGAAAATTATGTTTTAAACTATTGTCTTTTTAATCTACTTTCTTAAACTAAGAATAGAATACTAAAGAGTTAATCATGAGAACAAAAACAAAAATTTGTTTCAACTATTCAAGCTCTAGAAATCATAATGTAAATCACCTTAAAAATCATCTAAACAACATAATCACCCTAAATATCTTTTAAACAACCATAAACAATGCCAAAACACACAATATTTTAAACCTATTTAATATCTTTATTACCCTTTTCTCCTATAATATCAACCAAAATCTTCAAAATAACAAAGAAACTTACCCGTGTTCGGATTCCGGTTGGGTTTGGTGTCGATCGGTGGTGGTATGGTGGCTGATTGTATGCGGCTGCTGGAGGTGGTCTGTTGTCACTGATGTTGTTCTGTTCGCCGGTGTGCAAGAACGAGAGAGAGAGAGCAGGAGAGAATATTTAAGGGTTTTGGGCTTGTTTATTTTATTATAGTTTGAAATATTGTTGGGTTTGTTTATTGGGTTAAGACTTAGTAGTGGGCTAGTTAAAGGTATTGGGTATTTAGGTTTAGTTAGTTAGGTATTAAAAGTTATATAATTTAGGTAATATATTTTTTTTAAATAAGAGTTTGCTAAAAGAATTTTAAAATATAAATTGATTACACTTTTTACCTAAGGGCTGCGGATGAAAAATTCCAATGAGTGCGGACGGAAAATTTCAAGGGGTGCGGACGGGATTTTCGACGAAACTTAGCACTAATTTTTTTTTTCCCGAGGGTGCACCCGCTCAACTTGGGTTGGGCTTATGATGCGGGCCCAAGTGTGGAAGAGCAGGCTATCTTGTATTTGGAGGCCCAAGATCGTGTAACAAAAGGGGCTTCACTAAAATGGCTCTAACTTGGGCTACGGGGGTCCGTTTTGGGCGTGCGACCAGGCGAAACGAACGTGAGAATGAGCTCCATCTTGCTGCAAATGCCTATGGCGGTTTAGGTCATCGTCTGAGCCAAAAAAATGCTTATTTCTATTAGTTATTTACGTTTTTATGTTTTTTGAAGTATTTTGGGCATTTTGTTTTTGGGCTTGTGTTTGGCCCGTTGTCTTTTTTAGGCCCATTTAGAATTTCTGTTCCTATTTATATGTTTCTCTAGTAAATGGAAAAGGCAGGCTTGAATTTTGACATAACTCATTTTTTCACTTCAAATTCTATGCCCTTTGGGTGAAATCTTGGGGGTTGGGGAAGAACTACACGGGTATTCGCAGAATCAACGTGTTTGATTTTCATTTTCGTAACACACGCTGCATCAGTTGGTATCAGAGCCGAATTCCTGGCTCAAAATGCCTCCGAGGAGAAACAACAACAGGCCTCTCGATGAAGTGTATGATCGAGAGTTGGAGCAGCGACTTATGGCGAGAGTGGATGAAAGGTTGGATCAAGTGGTCAATTAGTTGACTGACCGGATGGCCGACTTGATCAATCGTAGGAGGCAGTGACCAATGACGGGTATGGTTCTGATTTTAGTAACCCATTTGGTGATGGTTCGGCTTCCGAAGACGAATAGGAAGGGCGACCAAGGGGTGAACGTGGAGGGGGTAATAGGCGTTGGGATTCTGGGATAAGAGTTGATATTCCAGAATTTGATGGGTCTAGTTTGAATCCGGAGGGTTCATCGATTGGTTGGCTTCCGTGGAGGAGGTGTTTGAGTATAAGGAGGTGTCTGAAAACAAGCGGGTGGCCTTGATCGCTACCAGGTTACGTGGTAGGGCCTCTGCGTGGTGGCAACAATTGAAGTTAACACGGAATAGGCTCGGAAAATCAAGGATCGTGACATGGACCAAGATGAAGAAGTGCTTGCGGTCCAACTTTTTGCCTCATAACTTTCAAAGGTTGATGTACCAACGTCTTCAAAATTTAAAACAGGGGGCTAAATCGGTTGATGATTATACCACAGAGTTTTACTAGTTGATTTCTAGGAATGATATTCAAGAACCGGAGGAACAACTTGTTTCTCAGTATATTGGGGGTCTGAGGGTTCAAATCATGGAGTCCGTGAATCTTTTTGACCCGTTAACCATTCCAGAGGCACACCAACGGGCGTTGGCCTTTGAGAAGCAAAACCGTCGGGTGGGCGGTTCATTTACCCCTGCTGGAGGAAACGTTGGGTCGGGCAGTGGGGCACCTCGTGGCGGGCCTAGTCAGCAAAGGCCAGGGGTTAACAATATCGGGTCTACTTCTAAGGGGGCTAGTAGTAGTGGTCCGAGATGTTTCAATTGTGGTGAGACGGGCCATCGTCAAGCTGAGTGTAAGAAGACTGGTAAAAGACACTTGTTTGCTGAGTCTGAGGATGATCAGTATGAAGAATATGAAAATAACCCAGTGTATGATGAAGAAACTGAGTACGAAGAAGAGGTTGTGACTAGTGATGTTGGAGTGAACTTGGTAGTCAGACCCTCTTGTTATACACCAAAGGCAGATGGGGATGACTGGCTTAGGCATAACATCTTCCACTCAACGTGTAAGGTCTAAAAGTTCTTATTGAAAACATAATGACTTAATGACAAAAGAACCAAACGGGTCAAATAATCAGCTTGTAATGCTTCCATTAACTTCATCAAAAAAAACTAGTTGAGATATTTTACAAAAAGATGTAGGATCATTGTTGGACCCAAACGAGTCGTTCAGAAGAGCTTTATATCCGATTCAAAGGCGGAATCAGTGAAACGGACGTGGAAACAGCTTGATACTATTAAATCTGTCACTTATATTGATTTTAACATCGATTACAACCTGAACAGATTTCGGCAGCACTTCGTTACAAATCCAGAAGTCGCGTACCAAATGAATCAACAAGTGCCCTATTTATAGATGTGAGGGTTTCGCTTGAGGGTGACCAGGCATGTTCAAGCGAACTCAACTCTGTTGGTTTCGCCTGAACTGGTCCTTGATCCTTTCAAGCGAACTCAACACTAATCTCACAAACCTCAGTTTCTCGCACCTCGAACACTGATAATTCTATCCTATCCTATTACATGATACAAGACGAAGTCAATAGACGTAGTGCACTAACAGACTCCCCCTCGGATATTGACGAAGTCTTCAGTGTCTATTCTTTAGCATAACACATCTTCGGTCTTGACCATTCTGCCTTCTCGTCCAAATTGTAACATTATAAGCATCCTTCAATCTTTCTCTTCTTCTATCAGCTTCAGGCTCCCCCTTCCGTTAAGTTTCCGTGCTTTGGGATTGACACCTAGCTTTCCATCTACAAGCTTCTCCTTGCTTCAAGCTTGTCTTCAGACTCCCCCTTAGACTCTGCTCTCGGGATCGTAATCTGGACTATCTACAATCACTCAAACATCTATGAATACAATGTTTTTCAAATCTAACTATCCATAAATCATAAACTAGCTCTTTTAAACTCTTTAACTGCTCCCCCTATCAACAAACTAAATGATTTAGCAGCATTAAAGAATCCAACTCCCTCACAGTTAATCTTCCAAGTCCAAATTAATGACCTTGGAGATATCACAAACTGTTTTTGAAATTTTTTATTTTAATTCAAGTTTCAAATTAATGAACTTGTTTTATTTTTAGAAACACAATCAGCTTACTTAGATTTTGAAACTCAGCATCTCAGACATCGGTTGTCGAAAATAAAGCAGAATCAAAAATCTTTTTGTATTCTTCTGAAAATATAAAGCAGTAAAGAAATATGTACAAACATATTTACACACAATATTTTTGTTTGAGTATGCATCAGAGGATCATATCAGTTTTTGACAAGTCACAACTACCGTTGAGCTTAGTTACACATTAAGAATTAAACAATTCACTTAGATTGTCGATATACTTGTCCACTTAAATTTTCATACAAATTTCAACTAATTCAGGATACGAATTAGGTGAATTAAGAACTTAAACCCATTCATGTGTCCCACCTCTTGAATATACTCCCGTATCCAGATCCCAATATTCAGTCTTACAGGTGAGTATACCTAGATGATATCTGTAAGGGTAATAAATTATAGTACGAAACCGTGAGAGCTCAGGTCAGAACTTCCGTTCAGCAGAGAGATGACGGCTCGACTTTTGGGTGTGTCCCCTTTAGAGGATCTTTTTTTTCAACAGCAATGACTATCAATTTTATTGTTTCATCAATTTGCTGAGGGCTGCGCTATGTTTCAAGCAATGCAGAAAGTATTATTCGGGGACTAGGTCAGAACTTCCATTCAGCAGAAGTCTCGGAATAATACCCCAGATATCACTAAGCATAAAGACCTAGTATCTCAGAAAGAGGGACCTTTCAAAGGAGATTTCAGGGGTTACCTATATATCCAAGTAGTGTTCCCCACGAAATAAGCAAGTTTGAATTTAGGTTTATATCCCGAAAAAGTTTACTAAATGTATAAAAATCTACCGGCATATCATCAGTGAGACTGTTTAACGCTATTTAAAATTACATTTCTTTAGCATACTGTAACTGTCTACTGATGTACTATCATTTCCTCTTTTTACGCAAAAACTCAATTTTTGAATTTTATCATGTTTTTGACTTTTTCAAATTTTCAAATGTTTTTGTATTTTCTAACAACAATATTTCTCCCCTTAAAATGCAAAATCATTTAAAGAAAATTTGACAACCAATACTGATAGCTTTGTCTCGCCATCCGTTTTCTGCTAAAAGTGCTCTGTTTTGCAGAAAATATAATGTAAAGTACCCCCATGATTTACAACCCATTGATTTTCGACAGTTTGAAAACCGTTTTTCAATCTTGTGAAAGTAATCATGTTTGTCCAGCCGTGAGGGTTTCGGCGTATTCAATCAACACATATTTTTGTAATTTTCTATTTTTGACAAAAAATTAAAAGCAAACATATTTTTGGTTTTTCAAATTTTAACAATTTTTAGGGTTTTGAAAATATTGTTTATTTATATACAGAATGAAAAATAAACTCCCTGTTCAACCAAACCAGGGTCCAGCAGCAGCCTCCTCCTCTTGTTGTGCTAGGCTGCTCTGAGTTCCAAACTCACAATCTTCAAATTCTATGAGCACCTGCACAAACAAACTACTCAATTACTTGAACAATTTAGCCCAGGTCTGTTGAACCTTAGGCATTTCAACACAATAATTTTCATTTAATGCTGGAAACTCTTTGTCATCTTTCACAAAAATCTTTTCAACTTTTACTTCAACTTTTTCATCTTTTTCAAGAACCACCTGTTTCTTTACACTCCATGTTTGACCTTTAGGAGTTCCACGTTTGTAAAAATGTGACTCGTTTTGAACTTTTTGATTTTGAACAACAACTTTTGGTTTCCAAAACTCTTGGGGTTTTGTCATATCAACTGATTTTTGCCAACTTTGTGTTGTTCTAAATCTGGGTGTATGAGAATTCCAGGTCTGTCTAGAATCGAACCTATACGGGTTTGACATCCAATTTTGATTCGAAGCAAACTTGTTTGTGTTGTACCTCCAAGTTTGTTTTCAGTCAAATCTGGTTGACCTTTGTCTCACATTCTCAGATTTTTGTTTATCAGCATCAATCTTCTTTTTGTCAACATCCACAGGTTTTAGATTAGTACACTTGCGTGCAAGATGTCCTTTTTGATCACATTTGAAACATGTTCTCATGGACACATCTTTGACATGTGGTTGTTGCTTTTTCTTTTTAGCAAAGAACTCATCATTAGACTGTCTCAATTTGAGTTCTTTTTCTTCTACTAAACTATTTCCTTGAACAAAATCCATTTTTGCCTGATAATTTGGCGTTTCATTTTTGTTTCGATTCTGTTTCTTCTTATAACCCAACCCAGCCTTCATGTTTTTCTTCTTGTAACCAGGTTTGTTATATGAACCTCTATGACTCTTACCAGCAAACTTTGAAATCTCAGACTTCTCAATCTCAACCATTTTGAAAACTTTATCAACCTTTTCTGAAATCACATTCTGAATTGGGAATACAACATCTAAGAACAATTTGTCTGATCCAATCATGGTATAAACCAATCCTTTTGAATCATCATTCAAACTTTTCTCGGATTTTGCATCTTTCAGATAATTATCATGAAAATTTCCTACATCTTCATCCTGTGATTCAGATTTACCTGTATCAACCGACTCTTCTTTCAACACACTTTCAACGACTTTACCTACCACCTCTGAATCATGAGAATCATCAGCTTTGGAATAGGTTATGTCAATGTTGTCTGGCAATTGGTCTACCATGTTGAAAGCTTTTTCGACCTTTTCCTCATCATAAAATGCAAATTTTCCCGGTGGTGGAACTTGATGAAACTCTGAGCCAATGCCTTTCTTGTTTTGCTCAGACTCACCATCTCCCGGTTTTATATTGAAAATTCGTTCAAGCACATATGACGACACGTGATAACTTTTTAACTTGTTGTTATCGTGTTCTAGATCAGCAATCTGTCGCTTTAGCTTAGCAACATCCTCAATATAGGAATTAACAACATCTTGTTTTATGGAATACATTCGTTTAAGTTCTTTAGTTGTTTCAGAAAGATAATTCATTCTTGATTGAGCATATTTCATTTCATCTTTCACTTTTTCATATGACTCTTTCATAATAATATGATATGCTAATTTCATTGAGTCATATTCTTTTTTCATTTCTTGACAAGCAATTTCTTTTTGTGAACATTCTTCTGTCATTTTAGAAACATTTTCTTTTAAAACTTCATTTTCTGTTTCTAATTTTTTACATTTTTCTGAAAGTTTTTCATCATTTTCTTTCAAAACTTTTTCTTTTTCTAGCATTTCTTTGCATTTTTCTTTAAAAATGTTTTCAATTTTAGTGAATTCAAGATCTCTTGTTCTGAATTGCTCATCTTTTTCAGTACAAGCTCTGCACGGTTCCATGCATTTCTTGCACTGATCAATCGTTTTTAATGTACCTCAGTGATTGGCACTTCGGGGTTTGATGCAGTTGCCTCAGTTTGCTTCTGATCAGCATCATCTTGCTTTTCTTCAACACCGACTTCATCACCAACATTACCAGCTTCCAAATTCTCATTCTTTACTTCTTCTTCTGCTTTCTTCACCTCTTCTCCAATCTGCTGTTCTTCAGTAACAGCTTTCTCAACCTCTTCATTCACAACAACTTCTTCACTTTTGCTTTCCTTCACAACCTCAACTTCAACAGCTTCTGCTTTAACCTCTTCAGCAACTTTCTTCAGATTGTTCACCATCTCTTCAACACTCTTCTTCATTCTCTCTTCATCCCTTTTTCTTAGACACGATGTCATAGCATATCTGATCTCCTTTTCATGCCTTTTAGCATATGTGTCATCTTTCATCACATTTCTATAGTATTCAGCTCTCAAAGGAATTATGAGAAGAACATCATCAAAGATTATATCTTTCTTTGGAACAACAGGTTCACCTTCTCTGTTGAAGTAGCATTCTCTCTTCTTATCCTATCTTTTGCTCATAACAGCACTCTTATATTCTTCCTGCATCTCATCCATTCTGTTGTAAACAACGTTTCTTTCTCGATAAGTTTTCTCACTCAAGATCTCTTCTCGAGTTTTCTCCTTCATTTCAACTTTATCTTTATCTTCATTGTTCTCTTCACGGATTTCAGCAACAAAAACAAACTTTCTTTCCTCTGTTATAGCTTTCCCATTAGATGTTTTTCGAACATTCTCCAAACAATCTTCTTCTGGACATATCTCAGACCAATCAAAACCTTCATCATCTTGAATTACAAAACAAGCTCTCGATTTGGGTTTATCTTCAATCATCTTAGGCTCTTCTCTGCTTCGATGGTAGATTGCCTTTCGGTAGTAATCATCATTGAATGGATGTTCATTTCCACCAACTGCAGAATTAGTGCATTCTCTCTTGAAATGACCTTTCTGCTTACATTTGAAGCAGGTCACTTTGGATTTGTCAAATCCAAGCTTCGTTGATGCACCTCCAAGAGACTGTTTCCCAGTAATTTCCATATATCTCTGAGCTCTGCGAATGCAGCTTGCCAAACACCAACGGATGTCAATGAGTTCCATCTCTTCCGGATCAACCTGGTCGTAGTCTTCTTTGGTTAACTCTGAGTTTCCAATTTTACCAGCTACAAGACCTTCATACGATTCCAGAACAGAAGCAAGAAAACTTATTTGTTGTTTAGCTGCATTAATGCTCATTGCCGGAGAATTTTTCAACTTAAGAGCAATGTTACACAGTGTCTCCTCTGCTTCTTCAGAACTAGCTTTTGAAGCCGATGAATGATAACTTGGATCATAACTTGATGAGCTCTTCTGTGGCTCTTTTGTCCTCACACTACTGAATGCTATCTTTGGTGAACTATCAACTTTCACCGAAGGTAAGCTACCTTTGTAGTACAGACCAACATTCTGTTGATGCGAAGAACTGCTCATCTTGTTCTGTTTCTGCAATTCAAGCTCATGAGTTTCAATCTTTTCAAATAAAGTATCAAGAGAAATTGTTTCATACAAAACATCATTTTTCAAAATAAAAACAAACGTTTGCCACTGATCTGCTCGTGGTAACACTTCAATCACTTTGTCAATAATTTCCTCTCTTGTTTTCACAATCTCAAATCTCTCAAGTTCAATTTTTAAATGGCAAAACCTCTCAATCATTTGCCTCACTGTCTCTCCTTTAATACTATCAAACAGATCAAATTCTTTCTTTAGTAAAGCAATTTTGTTCTTTTTAATCTGTTTACCCCCCTCAGCTTTAACTCGTAAAGCTTCCCAAACCGACCCATCATGATTAAGTAATGCAAAAATGTCATTTCTAATAGCCGACTGGATCAACAGAATCATTCTCTGTTCAGACGAAAATTCCTTTTTGTCCTCAACGCCCAATTTCTTCATAGGAATTTCCTCTCCTTTGTCATCTTTTGGTCTCTCATATCCAAACTCTAGACAGAACCAGCTTTCATGAGCGTATGCTTTTGCCCAGTTAAGAAACCGTTCTTTCCACCAAGTATAATCTTCAATATTATCCAGCTTGGGTGGTTTGGAATAAGTCCTATAAAAATTGTCGTGATTAATGTTTTCATTGACCACTTTTGTGATTGACTTTGGTGTCACCGTTGATGTTTCGGAAGATTCAGATGTGAATGCATTGAAAAACGTGTTGTAGAATTCTTCAGCCATGATGTAATCCTGAACAGATTAAACAAACACAATCAGAATCAATAATATCAAATATTCCAACACTGACTGACACTTGGTTGGTGTGAAATGATCTTGACTCGGAATTTTCACTTTCAAGCGAACTGAGACTTCAAGCGAAACAACAAGTTGAAGCGAAATCCCAAGTTGACACTGAAAATCAGCTTTCAAGCGAAAGGCAAAACTGACACTTCAAGCAAAACCTGATGAACTTTCAAGCGAAAGTTGATTTGAAGCGAAACCAACTATATTTTCAAGCGAACTGACTGTTTGAAGCGAACTCATCTATATTTTCAAGCGAACTTAGACCAAAAAGCACTCTCAAGCGAACTCAGCAGCTATTTTCAAGCGAAACCCAAAGTGTTCGTTCAAGCGAAACCTAGTTTTTGGTCCAATTTTGTCATTTTTACTTCGAATTTTGCAGTGAAACTTTCTAGGGTTTGTCAATATGTAGTTTTACACAATCTGTGAAAATTTGATCCAATTTTGATCGTTAAAACTTGTTCAGATTGAAAAAGAAGGTGTAGAAGTCAGAAAATAGATGATATCAAGCTAAACTCTTCTTCCTGAGCTCTGATACCACTTGTAGGATCGTTGTTGGACCCAAACGAGTCGTTCAGAAGAGCTTTATATCCGATTCAAAGGCGGAATCAGTGAAACGGACGTGGAAACAGCTTGATACTATTAAATCTGTCACTTATATTGATTTTAACATCGATTACAACCTGAACAGATTTCGGCAGCACTTCGTTACAAATCCAGAAGTCGCGTACCAAATGAATCAACAAGTTCCCTATTTATAGATGTGAGGGTTTCGCTTGAGGGTGACCAGGCATGTTCAATCGAACTCAACTCTGTTGGTTTCGCTTGAACTGGTCCTTGATCCTTTCAAGCGAACTCAACACTAATCTCACAAATCTCAGTTTCTCGCACCTCGAACACTGATAATTCTATCCTATCCTATTACATGATACAAGACGAAGTCAATAGACGTAGTGCACTAACAAAAGAGTTTACATCCCAAAAGTTCTTAGGCAACTAACATAGTCTTAAAACAACAAAAGTTTCGACATCGACAACCTTCCAAGTTAAGTTATTTACAAAAGACCCATCATAACGAAAACCTTCTAACAAAAGTTTAGACCCATTAACTAGCATCATTGCGGAAGCGTGCGATTTGGTGTGTCCGTTCCAAAGTAGCGCCGACTATCAAGACGATTTACCTACATTCAATGCAAACGATTAGTCAATTAAAAATCATCAATTCTTATAGTTCAAACCTCTAATCAAACTACATGGTAACACTTCAAACATTCAATCGGACATAAATTTCCTAAACTTGACATATGATCCATTCTACTCATTCGACCCATACTCTTAGCATAACTTCAACATACGCTAACTTGACACATATACGAGGTTTCGACTCTAGGATAGTAACATATCATATCATTACACACTACTAAAATTTGTAAGCATAAGAACTTACCTTTGTCGTTGTTTGTTTGCGATCCGGAATGACTTGAGCTTTCTTCCTTAATTCCTACAATCCAAAATCACTTACTTTAATCTCATGTCATTCCTTTCATTCCGTTCTTATCATATTCAATTTAACAACTAACAATCACACAATTCTAACCATTTAACACTATAAAATTATATGCTCATTTCATTCGAGCATTTTAACAAACACTTGGCGTGCATACTATTAATTAAGCATAGTGTACAAGTGTTATATGCATAACTTGGCCAATTCATATCAATAGCATCAATTTTCAATCAAAATCTCATATAACCTTCATCCTAAATCGATTTCACTTAACAACATCTCATCATAAACATCATCATATGAACATCATTATACTAATTTACACCAAGTTTCATATTACACATCACAACACTTATATTTTAAATGGGTTTTCACTTTCACTTCCCATCGAATTCAAGTTTAATTCATGTTCCATGGGATGTTCCTAACCCATACCCATATTAATTTCAAACAATTTCATGGATTTACTTGAAACTCATTTCATTCATGATCATCAAATTGCAAATTTCAACATACCTCATGTTTAGAATGCTAAGATGATTAGAGAAAGATGAACATGCAGATGATTAGCTTCAATTCTTCCCCTTAATTGCTGAATTTTGAGGATGAAAAGGGTTTCCCCCTTCCTCTAGATATCCTGGGCGACACACACACCTGATGTGTGTGTCCTTATGTTATAATTTCATTTTTATTATTTCATCTTTCATACCTTATCATTTTTGGCCCCTCATAAATGTAGTGTTTACATTTATGACTATAATTTCCTTTCTATTTAGTTAACACTGTGAAAACCTATACTCTCGTTGACGAGAGAAGGGTATTTTAGTAATATGTGAAATTGTGGATATTAGTATAATTAATATTATTATTTGCAAAATAATAAACCGCTACGAGAGTTTTAAATACTTACGTATCTTGTTAATTTTAATGGGGCCTGTTGGTTTTAGCTTGACACTTAATCCACACACACTTGGGCTAGGCCCAAGCCCACTCCCTAATTAACCTAAACCATATCCTATATATACCCTCTTATAAACCCCACCCTCATTTTTATAAACATAAAAACCCTACTACAAATGTTCAGCCGCATAACCCACCTTCTCTTCTTCTCCTGTCCGATCAGATTTGTCTCCGGCGATCGGGCATACATTCCGGCAGCCACACCCACACCCTTCTGAACTTCTTTCTTCAAGATGAACAACACTCCCCACGCACCCAGTAAAACCCCAACACTCTCCCCCCTGTTCCTCGATATTAAATGACAGGCCACCACCGGAAGGTGGCGGCGCATGGCGGCGGCTCCGATTCAGAGCGGTTCAACCTCCATTTCAAGTGTCAGGTTCTCAGTAGTCGGAGTTTCGGGTCTCGGGTTTAAGCTGGTCAGTTTGGTTCGACATTTCGGGTAAGTGGATGCGAGTTCGGTTCAACCCGGTTCGATTCAATGTTCGTGATTCGGGTCAATCGTTCGGGGCCAACGCGTTTCAGGTGGAGCTCCGGCTCGAGCGCAGTAACCATGGCAGTGGACTCTCTCTTGTCTCGGAGTCCCTTGATCGATGTATGTTTAATTAAGATCTTTTGTTTTGTAAACCTTTTTGTTTATTAGTTAAGCTTTTATTCACGTAGCTGATGATTTTGATTCTTGAGTGTTTGCTGTTTGTTTGTTTTATGTATGCATAAGGTTCAAAAGATTGCAAAAATTGTTGAAATGATTTTGATGTGTATATATTATGTGCTTCAAATGGTAAAACAGTGCTTGTTATAATGACTGTGTAAAGTGCTTTTTCACATGTTCATCATCTTTATTCACAAGATCAAGTATTTGTAAACGTGAGCTAGTAATAAACAAAGTAGACTTAGGCTAATGCACTGTTCCATTCGAATCTGGGTTGTTCCTTTGAATGCTTGATGTGGTGGTTTAATGGTGGATACAAACGGTTATGCTTAGAGTACAACCTGGTCATGCATGGTTGGTGAAATTGTTAAGATGATTCTTTGCTTCAGTGATATTGCTAGAATGATATGATAAGATGAAATGTTATGAGAAATCTTGTTGATGAAAAGATGATACTGCTAAATGAATGGAATGTGGGTAATATCATGATGCTCTATATCTTATAGTATACAAATATATATCCATAAAGTATAACCCAATTGAGCATTGCATGATTTGAAATCCTATGGCTGAATGTTTTGTCTTATTTGATTTGAATTGGGATAATGGGAGGAGCATGAAATGATAGTCGTACAATTCATTTAATGAACCGGCCCACACTTGTTTTGTATTTTTTATCATAAATCAATCGCACAACTAATTGTAATCACACAATTTTGTTTAATGGAATCGCACAACATTGGTTTCCTATATAATCTGATCGCACAAGTCGAAGATGGTCCCACTGTTTTCTTAAATGCTAGTCGCACCCACTCACTTGGAGTCACATTCTTTATATTATTCCAATCGCACAAGTGTGCATTGATCGCGTAAATCAATCATTTTGAGCCTTTCTTAAAATACACAAACTGACTTTTATTTTGGGCCTCACCTGCTTTTGGACCACACAAGCCCATTTCGTGCGGGCCGCACACTGACGAATGGGCCACACAGACTAATGTATTAGGCTTAATTACTGTTAATTGTATACATGTTTAACTGTTACTACTGTGGTGATATGTGTACATGCTTAGTACAGTTAATTATTACTACTTGTACACTACTTGACAAATACGTGCTAGATATGTGTAGCTTATACGTGATTACTTGTTTACCATCCTAACGAGTGGTAACCATAATAGGTTGTGGTTAACCAACTAAGGACGAACGCTTTATCTGCCGAGCAAACCAAGGTGAGTTCACGACTAACACTCTAAGCATGTATTCCCGGTGGTTTGGGAACCTAATATTCCGAGGGAACGGAATAGTAATTAAATGAAACTCATAAGTTCAAAACATATATTCCCAAGATCGGGAACTTCGGTACTAAACGAAACTCTACCGTGAAAGTCCCCTTACGTATATACCGATTAGTCGCGGGGAGCGAACGGGATATTAGTTGATAGCGCTATTAGGTTTGACAAACCTCTCACCGTGCTGGGAGCTGGTAGTGAACTATTATCTGGAATCATAAGTCAATGATGGTAGAACATTGATCTGGGGTAAACAACAATTACGTCAAGGTTTCGGTATCTGCACAGTTTAGTAGCTCTTTATGGGATGAATTTCCCACTACACATTCTGGATAACATGGTAACGCATAAAACAAACGTTTTTGGGATAAAACAAGAAAAACCATTTTTCAAAAACTGTGAACTCACTCAACTTTATGTTGACACCTTACTGCATGCTTGCAGGTTCGTAGATGTTGCGCTGGAGTTTGCCTGGATCACTGTGGTGGTCGTCTAGAATCCGTTATCAGATTTTTACTTTTGAACTTATGTTTTTAAGCTATTTATGAACTTATCGCTTCCGCTAAACGCTCAAACTTTATTTTGTGGAACCTGCTATGTTTTGGAACTTATTTAAAACTTTTTATGTTTTAAACTTAAATGTTATGTCACCGATCACATTGGTGATGGTTTTTATGTTGCTTATATTTAATGTTCAATGTGATTGGTGGCTTGATCCTGGGCAGTCACACGCCTCGCGGTGGTACTTAATTACTGTTACTGCTATGGTGATATGTGTACATGTTTAGTACAGTTAATTATTACTACTTGTACACTACTTGACAAATACGTGTTAGATACATGTAGCTTATACGTGATTACTTGTTTACCGTCCTAACGAGTGGTAACCATAATAGGGTGTGGTTGACCAACTTAGGACAAACGCTTTATCTGCCGAGCAAACCGAGGTGAGTTCACGACTAACACTCTAAGCATGTATTCCCGGTGGTTTGGGAACCTAATATTCCGTGGGAACGGAATAGTAATTAAACGAAACTCATAAGTTTAAAACATATATTCCCAAGATCGGAAACTTCCATACTAAACGAAACTCTACCGTGAAAGTCCCCTTACGTATATACCGATTAGTCGTGGGGAGCAAACGGGATATTAGTTGATAGCGCTATTAGGTTTGACAAACCTCACACCGTGCTGGAAGCTGGTAGTGAACTATTTATCTGGAATCATAGGTTAATGATGGTAGAACATTGATCTGGGGCAAACAACGATTACGTCAAAGTTTCGGTATCTGCACAGTTTAGTAGCTCTTTATGGGATAAATTTCCCACTACACATTCTGGATAACATGGTAACGCATAAAACAAACGTTTTTGGGATAAAACAAGAAGAACCGTTTTTCAAAAACCGTGAACTCGCTCAACTTTATGTTGACACCTTACTGCATGCTTGCAGGTTCGTAGATGTTGCACTGGAGTTTGCCTGGATCGCTGTGGTGGTCGTCTAGAATCCGTTATCGGAGTTTTACTTTTGAACTTATGTTTTTAAGCTATTTATGAACTTATAGCTTCCGCTAAACGCTCAAACTTTATTTTGTTGAACCTTCTATGTTTTGGAAGTTATTTAAAACTTTTTATGTTTTAAACTTAAACGTTATGTCACCGATCACATTGGTGATGGTTTTTATGTTGCTTATATTTAATGTTCAATGTGATTGGTGGCTTGATCCTGGGCAGTCACACGCCTCGCGGTGGTACTTCGCACGTGGAAATTTGAGGGTGTGACAGTTTGGTATCAGAGCCATCAGTTATAGTGAACTTGTTTTTTTTTTAAAAGAAAGAGGTCTTTTGAAAAACCAGACTATAACCTACTTTATACTAAACGATCCGCGACAACACCACACTCCAAGGCAAGACTCAGCGTGTTAAGACTACTCAGCATACGTGTATGCCTGCTTCCTACTTGCATAAGTGAATGCCTGCTTACTACTCGCATAAGTGAATGCCTGCTTCCTACTTGCATAAGTGAATGCCTACTTACTTCGTGCTTAATCTAAGACTACTCAGCATAAGAATATGCCAACTTGCTACTTGCTTTTTGTATTACGTGATAGTGTACTGAGTGATGCATTACACTACTTACATGGTTCTATTCTAAGCGATGCTTAGGCATTTACATGTCGTAATTACACATCTTTCTATCTCACTTCTCTAAATCTTCGTGCTACATGACTTTACATGCTATGTGACCTTGTTTGATACGCGACTTTATGTGATATGTGCTTTGCATGATTCGTTTCGTAAACTTGTGTGAAACTACGTATTTACATATATCTTGGCTTAAATTTCGAGGACGAAATTTCTGTAACATGGGGAGAATGTGACAACCCGTACTCTCGTTGACGAGAGAAGGGTATTTTAGTAATATGTGAAATTGTGGATATTAGTATAATTAATATTATTATTTGCAAAATAATAAACCGCGACGAGAGTTTTAAATACTTACGTATCTAGTTAATTTTAATCGGGCCTGTTGGTTTTTGCTTGACACTTAATCCACACACACTTGGGCTAGGCCCAAGCCCACTCCCTAATTAACCTAAACCCTATCCTATAAATACCCTCTTATAAACCCCACCCTCATTTTTATAAAATCAATATACTTCTAATGTCGAATCAGAACCAACTAGGACAGAAATAAAGCATTGGGTCGAACTCTTCTTTGGTGTCAAGTAAAAACCCTACTACAAATGTTCAGCCGCATAACCCACCTTCTCTTTTTCTCCTGCCGATCAGATTTGTCTCCGGCGATCGGGGATACATTCCGGCAGCCGCACCCACACCCTTCTGAACCTCTTTCTTCTCCGATGAACAACACTCCCCACGCACCCAGTAAAACCCCAACACTCTCCCCCCTGTTCCTCGATATTAAACGACAAGCCACCACCGGAAGGTGGCGGCACACGGCGGCGACGGTACGCAGCGGCAGCGGCTCTGATTCAGAGAGGTTCAACCTCCATTTCAAGTGTCAGGTTCTCAGTAGTCGGAGTTTCGGGTCTCGGGTTTAAGCTGGTCAGTTTGGTTCGACATTTCGGGTCAGTGGATGCGAGTTCGGTTCAACCCGGTTCGGTTCAATGTTCGTGACTCAGGTCAATCGTTCAGGGCCAACGCGTTTTAGGTGGAGCTCCGGCTCGAGCGCAGTAACCATGGCAGCAGACTCTCTCTTTTCTCGGAGTCCCTTGATCGATGTATGTTTAATTAAGATCTTTTGTTTTGTAAACCTTTTTGTTTATTAGTTAAGCTTTTATTCACGTAGCTGATGATTTTGATTCTTGAGTGTTTGCTGTTTGTTTGTTTTATGTATGCATAAGGTTCAAAAGATTGCCAAAATTGTTGAAATGATTTTGATGTGTGTATATTATGTGCTTCAAATGGTAAAATAGTGCTTGTTATAATGACTGTGCAAAGTGCTTTTTCACATGTTCATGATCTTTATTCACAAGATCAAGTATTTATAAACGTGAGCTAGTAATAAACAATGTAGACTTAGGCTAATGCACTGTTCCATTCGAATCTGGGTTGTTCCTTTGAATGCTTGATGTGGTGTTTTAATGGTGGATACAAACGGTTATGCTTAGAGTACAACCTGGTCATGCATGGTTGGTGAAATTGTTAAGATGATTCTTTGCTTCAGTGATATTGCTAGAATGATATGATAAGATGAAATGTTATGAGAAATCTTGTTGATGAAAAAGATGATACTGCTAAGTGAATGGAATATGGGTAATATCATGATGCTCTGTTTCTCATAGTATACAAATATACATGCATAAAGTACAACCCAATTGAGCATTGCATGATTTGAAATCCTATGGCTGAATGTTTTGTCTTATTTGATTTGAATTGGGATAATGGGAGGAGCATGAAATGATAGTCGTACAATTCATTTAATGAACCGGCCCCACACTTGTTTTGTATTTTTGATCATAAATCAATCGCACAACTAATTGTAATCGCACAATTTTTTTTAATGGAATCGCACAACATTGGTTTCGTATATAATCTGATCGCACAAGTCAAAGATGGTCCCACTGTTTTCTTAAATGCTAGTCGCACCCACTCACTTGGAGTCACATCTTTATATTATTCCAATCGCACAAGTGTGCATTGATCGCACAAATCATTCATTTTGAGCCTTTCTTAAAATATACAAACTGACTTTTATTTTGGGCCTCACCTGCTTTTGGACCACACAAGCCCATTTCGTGCGGGCCGCACACTGACAAATGGGCCACACAGACTAATGTATTGGGCTTAATTACTGTTAATGGTATACATGTTTAACTGTTACTGCTATGGTGATATGTGTACCAGTTTAGTACAGTTAATTATTACTACTTATACACTACTTGACAAATACGTGTAGCTTATACGTGATTACTTGTTTACCGTCCTAACGAGTGGTAACCACAATAGGTTGTGGTTGACCAACTTAGGACAAACGCTTTATCTGCCGAGCAAACCGAGGTGAGGTCACGACTAACACTCTAAGCATGTATTCCCTGTGGTTTGGGAACCTAATATTCCGAGGGAACGGAATAGTAATTAAACGAAACTCATAAGTTCAAAACATATATTCCAAAGATCGGGAACTTCCATACTAAACGAAACTCTACCGTGAAAGTCCCCTTACGTATATACCGATTAGTCGCGGGGAGCGAACGGGATATTAGTTGATAGCGCTATTAGGTTTGACAAACCTCACACCGTGCTGGGAGCTGGTAGTGAACTTTTATCTGGAATCATAGGTCAATGATGGTAGAACATTGATCTGGGGCAAACAACAATTACGTCAAGGTTTCGGTATCTACACAGTTTAGTAGCTCTTTATGGGATGAATTTCCCACTACACATTCTGGATAATATGGTAACGCATAAAACAAACGTTTTTGGGATAAAACAAGAAAACAGTTTTTTAAAAACCGTGAACTCGCTCAACTTTATGTTGACACCTTATTGCATGCTTGCAGGTTCGTAGATGCTGCGCTGGAGTTTGCCTGGATCGCTGTGGTGGTCGTCTAGAATCCATTATCGGATTTTTACTTTTGAACTTATGTTTTTAAGCTATTTATGAACTTATCGCTTCCGCTAAACGCTCAAACTTTATTTTGTTGAACCTGCTATGTTTTGGAACTTATTTAAAACTTTTTATGTTTTAAACTTAAACGTTATGTCACCGATCACATTGGTGATGGTTTTTATGTTGCTTATATTTAATGTTCAATGTGATTGGTGGCTTGATCCTGGGCAGTCACACGCCTTGCGGTGGTACTTAATTACTATTACTGCTATGGTGATATGTGTACATGTTTAGTACAGTTAATTATTACTACTTGTACACTACTTGACAAATACGTGTTAGATACGTGTAGCTTATACGTGATTACTTGTTTACCGTCCTAACGAGTGGTAACCATAATAGGGTGTGGTTGACCAACTTAGGACAAACGCTTTATCTGCCGAGCAAACCGAGGTGACTTCACGACTAACACTCTAAGCATGTATTCCCGGTGGTTTGGGAACCTAATATTCCGAGGGAACGGAATAGTAATTAAACAAAACTCATATGTTCAAAACATATATTCCCAAGATCGGGAACTTCCATACTAAACGAAACTCTACCGTGATGGTCCCCTTACGTATATACCAATTAGTCACGGGGAGCGAACGGGATATTAGTTGATAGCGCAATTAGGTTTGACAAACCTCACACCGTGCTGGGAGCTGGTAGTGAACTATTATCTGGAATCATAGGTCAATGATGGTAGAACATTGATCTGGGGCAAACAACAATTACGTCAAGGTTTCGGTATCTACACAGTTTAGTAGCTCTATATGGGATGAATTTCCCACTACACATTCTGGATAACATGGTAACGCATAAAACAAACGTTTTTGGGATAAAACAAGAAAAACCGTTTTTCAAAAACCGTGAACTCGCTCAACTTTATGTTGACACCTTACTGCATGCTTGCAGGTTCGTAGATGCTGCGCTGGAGTTTGCCTGGATCGCTGTGGTGGTCGTCTAGAATCCGTTATCGGATTTTTACTTTTGAACTTATGTTTTTAAGCTATTTATGAACTTATCGCTTCCGCTAAACGCTCAAACTTTATTTTGTTGAACCTGCTATGTTTTGGAACTTATTTAAAACTTTTTATGTTTTAAACTTAAACGTTATGTCACCGATCACATTGGTGATGGTTTTTATGTTGCTTATATTTAATGTTCAATGTGATTGGTGGCTTGATCCTGGGTAGTCACACGCCTCGCGGTGGTACTTCGCACGTGGAAATTTGAGGGTGTGACAAACATTCACATAATAATCAAGTTCCTACTTTTTTTTTAATCATCCTTCTATTAATATTCGTTTCTACACGTAATCTTGTTATTATTTTTATTCTCATCATAAGCATTCATATTCTAAGGTTATAAGCATTATAACTTACTTGTTGCATAATATAAAATCATAAAGTGCGTAATTCACAATTTGGGGCGTTACAAGTCTACCCCCCTTAAAGAAGGTTTCGTCCTCGAAACCTGAATACGTACGGTTTAATAACATGCATACACATTATGTAGACCAACTTTTTTTTTAGGTATAAATAGTCCTATACCTTACTACTCAAACTCTTACGTACAATTTACATGCTCACATATCTATTAAACAAATGCTAATCACAACATCTATGCAGATGATTCTTTTACACGCTAGTATACTCGTACACTCATGTCTTGCTACATTTAACTATAGTTTACACATTAAATTACATCCCGTGCATACACATTCACTTAATTTCCTTTGAACACCCTACTATAATAGGCGTGCACCATTCTCCTTTTTTTAATAAGCGTGTTACCATATACTAGTTCCGTCACTTCACATATCTATAGTGACCTAATATGTTTTACTTATTAAAAACTTAGCCATGTCCAAAAAAAGAAAACATATCAACATACATGCCACATTTTTCGTACTTGCCCTCCTAAGTTTATGTTCTTTCATGTACCTCACAAAACATTATAGTAGGCTTGGGATACCTTTGGGAAGCTTATCAGGGCCTTGGAAGCAAGGAAAAGTGAGAAAAACGTGAAAAAAATGGGTTTCTAGCGTCGGACCCGCATAGACAGCAAGATAAGGTGTCGGCTGTAATAGGGCAGGGCGTCGCTGAAGCCTCCTCTGCAGCTCAGACAGTGATTTTTGCGTTTGTTATTTCCACTCACTAACCGTGTGTCCCGAGGGTTCAAATACATGAAATAAATCATCATTCAAGTTCTAAATTCATTCCATACC
Organism: Helianthus tuberosus; assembly: GCA_030545235.1. Classification (NCBI taxonomy): domain Eukaryota; kingdom Viridiplantae; phylum Streptophyta; class Magnoliopsida; order Asterales; family Asteraceae; genus Helianthus; species Helianthus tuberosus. Next base: position 32,129,405 of record CM060383.1, on the reverse strand, counting down.
TCTCCCAACCCAATCCACATGTTCTTCAGCTAAATCTTTCTGCTAAAAGTTTTGACCCGTTTAACTCTATGTTGAGGTTTCATCGAATTGACATCGAACGACCATTACAACCATTCTCATCCTAGCAATTCAATTATTTGTACATCCTTACTTGATTTCAATTATTCAAATATAGATAACTTTATCTGAACAAAATAAGAAGTGAGGTCGATAGTCACTTACATTAAGCGTCCGTATTCGTGATCGCTTCCTCGCCTCCTTTTGACCCATTTACATTTCGTGCTTGCGTCATCTTGACATGATGCTTATCCTTACATGTCACTACATTCACATTCTCATGAGCATACAAGATTTTATATTGCATTTGACTTTCACTTATTGTTTGTAACAAGCAAAAGGCATATAGTCAACAATGCATCATTCCAAATTAACGCAAATTTAACATATCATCAAATATAACGTATAAGGATCCCTTATGCGTCATTCAATCCTTTTTATTCTTAGAATCATATTAGGATTTCTAATCATGCTATTCTCATACTAGTTGTCTTTCCTGAAAAGTTAACGATCAAGTATGCAAACTTCCAACTTAGGAACATATATCCATATCGATGTAGCCGGTTGTGCTAATGGCACCATAAACATTTCATACTCATTTAGTAAAATACATACAACCATGTAATCCTATAGTTACATACACAAACACACATAATCAATTTTTTTTTACACATGCTAATGCTTTCATTATCTTACATTTGACAACCACATACAAGGTTAGTCAATTAACATAATCATGACATCATCATTCACTAGCAAGTTCATATGTTTTACTTTTAGCACACATTCACTTCCTAATCGTAATTTAAATAATTAATATAACACATGGCGAGTATCACCCATTCAAGCACAATGTACAAGCCCCTAACGCATAATCTTTTCCAAAACATACATTCAACCCGAATTATTGTACGAGTTCCATCTACAGCACATTCATCCAGTTAGTTTACTACTAATTATATCATTATCATATTTCATTCATAAATGTCAAGTCTTTCATACAACCTCACATCCTAACTTCACTTAGACATTTCATCATACATATAGTTATCAGAACCCAACCATTATTTCCTTCTTAGTCATTCGTACTAGTCTCGAGAGTTTAACATCGTTTTAGGTTTGTTACCGTTACATGGTACTAAGTACATTCCTATGTTAAACTCTGTATTGTTTCATTCAGGTCACCATGATTTGTCCGTTCTTTCTTTCTTTTTTTTTTTTTTTTGAATTACTCACTATACATGCTTACGCCTTGATCAATGACATTGAGTTTGAACTAAGAATTTCGTTCTTTTCCTGACCTCTAAAAGTTAAATCTTCCAAACCACGTCATACTTATGTTACCATTTGTTCATATGGAAACATTATTTCGTCTATAACTTTCTATTTAACATTCATAAGTCAAATACTTTACTAACCTTATTATTTACATAAACAACGATCCGTGTCCCGTTCAGCTCGCCCCTTCATGAGCGCGTGTCAAAAACTAGATTGACCTCGTGCATCCATGTGATGAGCTTCTGCTCGTTTGCATCTTTTCACCAACTCTACTAGTTTTATCACCCCAAAAGTTCGGCCATTCTCATCTACAAATTAAGGGTTAGCACATTTCATTCAGTTTACTTCAAACTTAATATTTATCAAATCATCTTGTATACATACTAGCCCCTTTTATATTCTTTTAAAACATTAGTTTGTTTGACTCGTTCGTAACGGGTCAATACATGACCGTTCCTTAACATATTATTTTCATTCGTTCGACCCGTTCATGACGGGTCAAAAAACGCTTATTTATATTAGTTATTTACGTTTTTATGTTTTTTGAAGTATTTTGGGCATTTTGTTTTTTGGCTTGTGTTTGGCCCGTTGTCTTTTTTAGGCCCATTTCGTATTTCTGTTCCTATTTATATGTTTCTCTAGTAATTGGAAAAGGCCGGCTTGAATTTTGACATAACTCATTTTTCACTTCAAATTCTGTGCCCTTTGGGTGGATTCTTGGGGGTTGGGGAAGAACTACACGGGTATTCGTAGAATCAACGTGTTTGATCTTGATTTTTGTAACACACGCTGCATCAGTTGGTATCAGAGCCGAATTCCTGGCTCAAAATGCCTCCGAGGAGAAACAACAACAGGCCTCTCGATGAAGTGTATGAACGAGAGTTGGAGCAGCGACTTATGGCGAGAGTGGATGAACGGTTTGATCAAGTGGTTAATCCGTTGACTGACCGGATGGCCGACTTGATCAATCGTAGGAGGCAGGGACCCAATGACGGCTGAATCCGCCACTACACTCTGTTTGGAGCTTTTGAAATAGACAGCTCTTGCATTGAGAGTGAATACGAATCCTAATTGTGAGCGAGAATTATCTTGGTCACTATGGAAGCCAGCATCAGTGTAACATCTTACAGTGAGCTCCTCTTCCACTCCTCCAAACATCAAGAACATATCTTTGGTTCTTCTCAAGTACCATAGAATGTTCTTTACTGCAGTCCAATGGGCAATGCCAGGACTATGCTGAAAACGACTGGTCATGCTTAAAGCATACGAGACGTTAAGTCTAGTACATAGCATACATGATTGAACCAATCGCTAAAGCATATGGAACTGCTTCCATTTTCTTAGTTTTAATCTCCATTGAAGGAGATTGCGATTTGTTCAACACGGTTCTTTTAGTCATAGGAACATCTCCTTTCTTGGTGTTTTCCATCTTGAAGCGTGTCATAGTTTTGTCTATGTACGTTCTTTGACTTAGCCCTAGAAGCCGCTTAGATCTATCACTATAGATTTTCATTCCCAGAATGTAAGTAGCTTCTCCAAGATCTTTCATTGTGAAGCAAGATCCCAAATAGTGTTTAACTTCGTTAAGCATAGGGATGTTATTTCCAATGATTAGTATATCATCCACATACATGATAAGGAATGATATGGTGCTCCCACTAACCTTTCTGTAAACACAAGCCTTATCTTATTTCTTGACAAAACCAAACTCTTTGATCTTCTGGTCAAAATGAAGATTCCAGCTATGAGATGCTTGCTTGAGTCTATAAATGGACTTATTGGGTTTGCACACCTTAGTTGGATATTTAGGATCGACGAAACCTTTAGGCCGAACCATATAGACATCTTCAGAGAGATGTCTATTAAGAAGGGTGGTTTTGACATCCATTTGCCATATTTCGTAATCACGAAACGCAATTATGGCAAGCAATATCCTGATTGATTTAATCATAGCAACGGGCAAGAAGGTCTCATTATAGTCACTTTGAGTTTGAGTGAAACCCTTCACGACTAGCCGTGCTTTATAGGTGTGTACATTTCCATGCATATCGTTTTTCTCTTGAAAATCCATTTGCTCCCTACTGCCCGAGATTCGGGGGGTAGCTCAACCAAGTCCCATACTTGATTGACATGCATAGATTTCATCTCAACATTCATGGCTTCTTGCCATTTCTCAGATTCCGAATCTAAGATTGCAGATTTGTAGTTAGTAGGTTCGTCATTCGACTTAGCTACTAATAAGAATTCGGGACCCTTTGGATACCATAGATATCTATCCGATTCTTTGCGAATTCTACTACTTCTACGGATGCGTGTGTTTATGTCTGATTCAATGGCAACAACTACTTGTTGATCTGACAGTCCGACTACATTAGCGGTTGTTTGTGGTTCTTGAATTTCTTCAAGATCAACCACATTATTTCCAGTTTCTCGATTAAGAAGTTCTTCCTGGAGAAAGTGTCCATTCCGTTTGATGGAAATCACATTTGCATCAGGATGGTAGAAATAATATCCGCTTCTTTATAGTATCCGACGAAAACAACCTTTTCGCCTCGAGGATCTAGCTTATCATCAGAATCATTTGTGATGTATGCATCATATCCCCATACTCTAAGGTATTCCAAATCGGGTTTACGCCCATGCCATGTCTCATATGGCGATTTTGTTTACCTTTTAGTCGGAGTCAAATTGACAATGCGGGTAGCGGTCATAAGAGCATAATCCAAAAAGGAGTGAGGCAAGTTACTTCTATACATCATCGATCGAACCATATCAAGTAGAGTTCGATTTCACCTTTCACTCACGCCATTAAGTTGGGGTGTGCCAGGTGGAAAGGGTTGTGAAACTATTCCACACTCTTTCTGATGATTGAGAAAATCAAAGCTGAGGTATTTACCACCTCGATCTGATCGAAGTGCTTTTATCTTTCTATCAAGCTGGTTTTTAGTCATGGTTTCTAGTCATGGTTCTGAAAGGCCATATACATCATGTGAATGAGTTCTAGAAGACCATTGATCCATTCACCAACATCGGTGAAGGGGTGCTTTGTGAGTTTGCCAGCTAAGCAAGATTCGCAATCATCAAAGGAGTCCTGTCTAGTGGATTCAAGAATCCCCTTGGACTGGAGCCATTTTATGAGTGCCTTACTTATGTGGCCAACACTGCAATGCCATAAATATGATTCATTTATGCCAGCTTTGTTACATTTAGAAAGATGATATATGTTAAAACTTGTTTGAACATCAATCTCATAAAATACCATTTCGAGGTTTAGCCTCAAAATAAAGGACATCATTCAAGTAGGCTAAAATAGGAAAAACATTAAAACGTACTTGAATCCTTGTTCAAACAGTGAAGAAACTGAAATAATGTTTCTGGTCAAACCAGGTGCATATAAACAGTTATTTAAAGTAACTACAAGGCCAGGGAAAACAAAATGTTCCAGTTGCCAGAACTGGAACTCTCTTTCCATTACCAACTATGAGTTCCAGGTGGCCTTGTTTCAGTTTCCTCCACTTTTCAGGCTTCTGCAAGACATGGATGTGGAGACTACATCCGGTATCAAATACCCATGTGTTGCTAGAAACAGTGAAAAGTTCGATAACATAAATGTGAATATTAGAAGAAGTGCCAATATTATTGGCCTTGTTCATCTTCAGCTTGGCTAGATACTGTGGGCAGTTTACCTTCCAGTGCCCATTTGGTTGCATTCAAAGCACTGACGCTCCTAGGAGGGTGTGGTTTTGCAACATGCTTGTTGTTGGTGGCATTTCTGGCAGCGACAACTTTTCTCTTGCCTTTGCTCTTATGTTTCCTTTTCTTGTTATTGGGCTTCTTAACACCACTAGGCTTGACCATTAGAACTTGGTTGGTTTTGTGGAATAACCAAGTTTGTTCATTTGGTCAATGTATCCTTCCGTCTTTAGCACATGAGTACTGATACATGATCCTTCCAGCATTTTACAGCTTATGAGCTGTTTCATGGTGTCATATCGCTCCTGTCGGGCCTGTTTCTGGAACATGCCTTTCAGTTGCTGGATCATGTCATAAGCATCCATATCTTCCATGTTCTTCTGAAGTTCATGAGACATGGTGGCTTTCATAAGGCAGGCTACCTTAACGGCATCCTCGTTATGTTTCTCTAGTGCCTTGCAAGCAGTAGTAGAATTACTTTCAGGCTAGGTAGGGACTGGGCCATCTAAGATATACAACTTATCCTGCATCTTGAGAACTATTCTCAGATTGCGGTGCCATTCGAGAAGGTTGGTGTTATTCAAATTTTATTTCTTTTCCTTTTCAAGTATAGACTTGAAAATGAAGGAGTTGTTTTTCATTAGACATCTGTTATATAAGCAAGGTGATATTAATTAGTATTTTCGATGTATATCTCCTTATTTCGTGAGGTGAGACGATAAGGAAAGAGAATCAGGTTAGAAGCCCTTTCTAAAGGCGGCTGGGGCACGCAACATTAGCAAGAGGTTCAAGCGGACTGACAACGATTGTCAATTGTGAGAAAAGCACAACTCCCGGGGTTTATGAGGCTGCAAGGATAACCTTACTGTCCTTGCATTGATACGTTTGGCCTCATCTATGCCACTTTTGTTCTCGAGACAGCTGGGGCACGTAAACACGAGAAGAAAAGTAATAGTCGTCCTAAAACGGTCACATGTGGAAGGGTCGGATGTGTCGACGAAGCCCTTGCACCTTGGAAGGATAAACTAGACACCAAGTGTCGTGCTGTGGCTCCAACACTGATGGTTCGCATTATGCCCCAAGTGTTACTAGTAGTAGGATGGCATAGACTATTGATTTTAATTTTTACCAAATAGGGTCGTTGTAGTCGGTTTTAATTTAGATATTAAATTTGGGACATAACCAAAAGACCCTTTCACCTCTCAGGACAATTAGTTTTAGATAACCTATAAAACTAAGTTTGTCGCGACTTGGAATAACCAATTTTAAGTTAATAGAAAACTATTAAGTTAATAGTTTTGGAAAATAAAAACTAGTTTATTTTTCAAAACTTAATTGGTTATTACTTGTTTCAAAAACAACCTTTGTTTTACAACAAAAACTTTAACAAGTTGTAAAAACAATTTAGAACTTGTTTCAATGTGATTGTTTTTAATATTTTAAAACTCCTTTTAAAAATATGTTGGTATTTAGGTTGGTTAGGTTATAACAATTTATAAGATAAAAGCAACCACAATAGCAAGATAAATATGTAAATCCATATGGCCAAAATTGTCCGATCTTGCTAGAGCCTAATAGCAAGATCAAACGGGTCACGGGGTCACAACACACAAACAACCACAAGGATGGACTTGAGTGCATCTTGTTGTCTTGAGCAACTCCCACTAACTCCAAGACTCCTCTTGGCATTCGGTTTTCTTCGGGTCTTCGTATCAACAATATTTAACAAGTAAATATAACAAAGACAAAAAGGGCCTATCTATTACAACTTTGAACCACAAGATGGGTCAAAACCATAAACTAATCTATTACAACTTTGAACCATCTCAGTGGCCAAAAATAATAATTACAAAACCGAATAAAATATACAACCATAAAAATAAGGTCGGGCTGGATTTACATATCGCACAACAATCAAAAAATAAACAGGGCAATGGTTTTGGTCAAGCAAAATAAATAAAATATTGACCAAAAATAAAGTGCCCTTAGATAACTTTAAACAAATAAAGTTTGTGTTCTAGTTCCGGTTAAAAGGACCGGTACCGACTCGTATGTTGTAACCAAGGCTCTGATACCACTGTTGGGTTTCCGTGGTGATCGGTCAAAATTTTATTTATCAAAAACCCGGTTAATAATAGTTAATTAATTAAACGAGTTAATTAATAAAACACATCGGAAAAATAAACTAATGATCAACAAAACGAAACCCGACAGGATCCGGTTACATGCAAATACGAGCACAGTAAAAATATATTTAACTACCGATGAGAAAAATATACCTCGGTTAATGACTAACCGGTCGAGACACCGAGGTTCAACGAACAAGGGCTAGTTAACGAACCAACGAGACGCGACGAAGGAGGGCGGCACCAAGCGGCGGCAGCTGGCCGCAATCAACGGCGGCAGATGGCGGCTGGCAGCGGCGGCAGGCGGCAGAGGCGGGGCGGCGACGACGGCCCATGGTGGGGCGGCGACGGCAGCCTGCGACGGTGGCTAAGGTGGCCGGGTGTATGTTGTGGGTGTTGAGGTTGAGAGCATTTTGTTGCAACTATGTTCATCCACCATTTTTCCCAAAACAAGCAAGACCCAACAGCTTAAAGGTGTGGACATTCCTGCATGCTAGCCAAGTGTCGTTCATGCAAAATTGCATGTATTTCAATTGGCCTAAAGTTCGGTGCGCGACAAGTGGCGCATGGTGAGAATACCCGTGTCACCCGGTCCATGTACCCGTCTCTCAGTTAATACCCGCTTATGATCATAAATAAAATTATGACCTGTCTCGTATGTTGTTCGTAATTACCAGTTAAACATGTTAAGTGGATTTTAGTTCGTTGCCCAAGGTGTAACTCTTACGGGTCAAGACCCGGTCGGCAGCGTTGACTTATCGAACCGGACATAATATCCAACAGGAATAAATTGCACACATGTCACATGGTATCTTTTTCTAAATTTTCCATCGACAAAAACCTTTGTTGTTCCTAACCCATAGATAAACACACATTCGTTCTTGTTATCCCTTTCCACCCTATATATATTTTTAAAATCGTGAAATAGGGCTTTTTTACTTGTCTGATGTTTTTATGAAACTAAGGTTTACATACCAAATTGCATCGCAATCATCGGTTTCGGTCTATGTCTTCGATATCAGATTCATGAGGAATAACAGTTTTCTATGACTTACTTGTGCATGCATAAGCATAGTGACTGTATGATTGATAGCGGTAACATTTCACATCAGAGAGTATCGTGTGAGTCCCTCGGTTCATGATAGAGCAAAACAGAAAATCTAATCACAAATATTGCACAAACTCGGATGATTTTATTGATAATACTTCAACACTTATATAGGAAATACATGCAACGGCTAAAAACTTCAACAAAAGAAAAAATAACAATCAATACGTAAAAAACTGGATCAAGCCATAAAACCAGGAACTATCTTGACCATGCACATTATTCTCATCCGATAACAACTTCAAACGGCTAATAGGATAACGGTCACTTTAAGATTGAATTACGTCCAATACCCTCCTTTAATTCAATCTTTCTGACTCCGAGAGCTTCCCTAAAATAACTGAACTGGTCCGGTCCAAGTGGCTTTGTCAGTAAATCAGCAATCTGATCTTCAGTACGTCTTGCAAGGCTTTAGTTCTATCTGCTTTGAGTCTACCATGCTTTTAATGTAATGAAACTTGATATCAATGTGTTTGCTTCTGCTATGAAATGCTGCATTCTTTGTCATGAAGATGGCTGATTCATTGTCACAATAGATCTCAGTTGCCTCTTCTTGTTTATAGCCCAATTCATTTAATAGTTGCCTCATCCAGATTGCTTGACATGCTGCTCCAGTTGCTGAGATGTACTCAGCTTCAGTTGATGAAAGAGCCACAACTTGCTGCTTCTTTGAGCTCCAAGACACTACACTACTACCGATTGAGAACACATAGGCTGATATACTCTTTCTATCTTCATTTGATCTAGCCCAATCACTATCCGAGTAACCGATTAGCTTGACAGCTACATCTCCTTCATACCATATACCATAATCAAGTGTTGCTGCCACATACCTCAGAATTCTTCTTGCTGCTCCATGGTGTTTTGAAGTTGGACATTGCATATATCTTGCAATGAATCCAACTGCAAATGCTAATTCAGGCCTTGTATGTGTCAAGTATAACAATCCTCCCACTAAACTTCTGAACTCAGTTCCATCAACCTTGCCTGCATCATCTCCTTGTAACTTTTCACCTTTATTCATAGGTGTTACTACACCCTTGCATCCCCGCATACCGAATTTCTTAAGAAGATCTGTGGCATATTTCTTTTGTGACACAAAAACACCATTCATTGTTTGATTAATTTCCAATCCAAGGAAGTAAGCTAACTTCCCTAAATCAGTCATATCAAACTCTTGAATCATTTTCATTTTGAATTCTTCTATCAAATGTGGAGAGGAGCTGGTATATATTATATCATCAACATAAATGCAAATGATAATAATATCACCTTCATCAGTCCTCTTTATATAAACAGTAGGCTCACTTGTGAGTCTCAGATATGAATTATCATTTAAATAGGAGTTGATACATTCATACCATGCCCTTGGCGATTGCTTGAGACCATAGAGAGCCTTGTGCAGCCTGTAAACCTTATGCTCTTCACCTTTAACTTCAAATCCTGGTGGTTGTGTCACATAAACTTCCTCTTGTAAAGGCCCGTTCAAAAAGGCAGACTTGACATCAAGTTGAAAAATAGCCCACTTTTATTGAGCCGCTAATGAGAGAATCACTCTAATTGTTTCGAATCGTGCTACAGGAGCAAAAGTCTCTTCATAGTTGATGCTATATTCCTGAGCATATCCCTTTGCCAAAATCCTGGCTTTATACTTCTTGATTTCACCACTTGCATCCATTTTCACTCTAAACACCCACTTGAGACCAATAGCCTGTTGATCACTAGGCAGTTCAACCATGGACCAGGTCTTGTGTTCTTCTAGAGACTTCAATTCTTGAATCATAGCCATTCTCCACTGTTGGTTCTTCGCAGCTTCCACATACGATTTTGGCTCCATTGATGACAAAACCAGTTGGCATTCATACAGTTGTTGCACTTGATCATTATTAAGAGGGACTGTTTCTTGATAAACCTGATTCAACGACTTGGTTCTGGGATTGTTGTTGCTACTTCCAGAGTTGGGCTCACTTTGATCATTGGTTTCATCTTCTTCATTGACTGAATTATTGCTGCCACTTTCATTATTATCTCCACTATCTTCAGGCTCCCAAATAGTAACCAATTCAGCAGGCAATCCATGCTTATCTTCTTGATTATCGGTCCACTTTGCATGTTCATCAAACACTACATTTCTACTGGTCACAACTCTTCTTTTCACTAGATCATATAGTCTGTAGGCTTTAGAGTTTGGTGAATAACCAATGAAAATACATTTGCAGGCTTTTTCTTCCATCTTCCTTCTTTGCTGCTTGGGAATGTGACTATATGCAACACACCCAAAAACTTTTAAATGATGAACGGAAGGAATGCGATTATACCATACCTGAAAAGGTGTAGCTTCATCAAGAGCCTTTGTTGGTGACAAGTTTCTGAGATAAACGGCTGTGGCAACGGCTTCACTCCAGAATACATTACTGAGATTCTTTTCATGCAACATGCTCAGGGCCATTTCTCCTATGGTTCCGTTCTTCCTCTCAGAAACTCCATTGTGTTCCGGTGTATAGGGAGGTGTCAAATCCCTCCTTATTCCTTCTTGCTCACAAAATGCCATGAACTCATTTGAACAGAATTCTCCACCTCTGTCACTTCGAAAGGCCTTAATCTTCCTACTTGTTTCATTTTCAACTTTGGCTTTAAAGACTTTAAACTTATCAAATACTTCATCTTTTCTATGTAGAAAATAAACCCAAGTCATCCTGCTTACATCATCAATGAATAATAAGAAGTACCTGCTTCCGCCCAAGGATTTTGTTGACATAGGTCCACATACATCAGCATGAATTAAGTCAAGAACTTCAGATGTTCTAGTTCCTTGGGACAGAAAAGGAGCCCTTGTCATCTTTCCACTGACACAGCTTTCACAAACATTCCAATTTCTGATTTTTGGCAATCCATAAACTAGCTGGTTGCTACTCAAGCTTTGCAAGCTTCGTTCATTAAGATGCCCAAATCTTAGATGCCACATATACGACTCATCAACAATAGTGGCGAAGGCTACATTATTTGCATTTGAAACATCAAGAGGAAACGTGTTATTACTAGCAACAGGAATCATACACACCGTCTCACCAGTTTGCTTCTTAATAATTGTGCATGCACCTTCATCAAATACCAACCTATGTCTCGTTTTCATCAGTTGCCCAACACTCAGCAGATTATAACCTAGATCAGGTGCATAATAGACATCATCTAATGTCTTAAACTGGCCACCTGCTACTTCAAGCCTTATAGTCCCTTTCCCTTCAACAATAATTTTCTTACCATTTCCCATTCTCACAGCTATAGTTTTAGTTTTATCTAGTTTCTTAAATAATGATAACTGACCTGTCATATGGTTTGAGCAACCACTATCAAGAAACCAGAAGTGAGAAGGATTAACCTCATCTTTTGTTGTCACCAATGCTACTTCATCATCTTCCACAGCCATGAACAATTGCCCTTCTTCTTCTTCATCATTATCATCTCCTATGGCAGGGGATGCTTGTGGTTCATTCCAGCAATCTCTACTGAGATGACCGAATTTGTTGCAGTTATAACATTGAATACCTGCTTTTCCTCGTCCATTTGTTCTTCCTCGACCACGACCTCTTCCTCTCGGAGGTCCTCTTCCTCTGCTTCTCATAAACAGGCCAGCATCTTCTTCTTTGGCTTGTAACACCTGCTCTTCAGCAACATTTTCATTTCCTCTATTAATTCTTGCTTCATGTGACTGCAACGACCCCATCAATTGATCAAAGGTTAACACACTTAGATCTTTTGATTCTTCAATGGCAGCCACAATGTGATCCCACTTGACAGGCAAACTCCTCAATACTTTCTCCACAACTTTCTGATCAGATACATCTTCACCATAAGCCCTTTGTTGATTAACAATCTTCATTACTTTTGACAGAAAATCTCCCACTGGTTCCCCTTCTTTCATATGTATGGTTTCAAAATCTCTCCGCAGACCTTGTAACTTCACCATCTGGACCTTTGTGTCTCCTTCATACTCATTTTGTAAGAGAGTCCAAGCCTGTTTGGATGTTGTTGCACCTGCAATACGGGAAAATAATTCATCATGGACACCAGATTGAATAAGAGAAAGTGTACGAGCATCTTTTCTCTTATTATCTCGTAGTCTCATTCGATCAACGTCTGCTGCATTGAAACCTTTTTCCACAAAATCCCAAAGATCTTGTGACATGAGAATGGTCTTCATTCGGATCTTCCAAAATTCATAGCCTTCACCTTTGAAGATCGGAAGCGTTGCATTCACGGTACTAGGGTTCGTGTTATTCCAGGCCATTGGATGAAAACAGATTGAAAGTGAGAAAGATAATTGAGAGATTGATCAGAACCTGGTTTGCTCTGATACCAAATGATAGAGCAAAACAGAAAATCTAATCACAAATATTGCACAAACTCAGATGATTTTATTGATAATACTTCAACACTTATATAGGAAATACATGCAACGGCTAAAAACTTCAACAAAAGAAAAAATAACAATCAATACGTAAAAAACTGGATCAAGCCATAAAACCAGGAACTAGCTTGACCATGCACATTATTCTCATCCGATAACAACTTCAAACGGCTAATAGGATAACGGTCACTTTAAGATTGAATTACGTCCAATAGTTCAGTCCTATGTCTGCCATGAAACATGACTTCTAGCCAACCTTTTCTTCTCAGTTGAAAACACACTTGGGACGTAGACCCCGAACTTTCGCCTTATTGGATATCCTCTTCACTGCCCTATACTTCCAGTGGCTTCCGGAGAAATTTCTAGTCTCCTACCGTTGAGTTCTTCCTCCTGTTGTCACTATTCCGTGGAGTTCAGATTGATGAGAGCCGTTTGGCTCTGATTCCACTTTTGCGTTGATGCATTGGTTTCATATCGAAGCAGAAAAACAAAACAAACAATCGAAATAAACTGAAAGATTAATGGTGAATAAACAAACGAAATTTTTAGACTAAACTGGTCGATGATTATTAGTACGACACAACGTTTAACCTATACATCATTATGCATGGGCTTAACGTATTATACCCATGCCAGGTCTATTTGATAACTATAAGTTTTGACCCATATCAAACTAAATCATAAATATAAAACAAAATGTTTGCAGCCCATATTCGAATAGCATATTGGATGGAATGATCAGTTTTCTGCAGATTATTAACAAATTTTCATGTATTCCACGTGATGCCAACCTTCCAGTTTCCCATCATCTCCCCTATGGACTGTTTTATCTATAGATGTTAATTAAGGATTGGTCTTAAGAACTTAAGAGCAAATAATATGTGTGACTAATTGATTAATGTTTTGGGCCAAATCTATCGAAGCTTTACATACGGTTAGAAATAAAAACGATTTTTTGCCAGTTAAAAAGACTCTTTTGGGGGTTTGGTATAATATTGTGCAGGTCTTAAATAAATCGAAGGTCGACGGAAATCCGTTAAGACAGTTTTTCAAGGCTTCGGTGGGGAACGGGTAGTCTACGGCTTTCTGGTTAGACCCATGGGTCAGCAACAGTCCGTTAAAAGAGTTGTTTCCGAATTTGTTTCAGCTGGAAAAGGAGAAAGGTTGCAGAGTTAACACGTGTGTTATCGATAATCAGTACCTGAGCTGGAGATGGAAAAGACCGATTGTGTCCGAAGTCGAAGTTAACGAACTTGTGAACCTGTGTTCGCTTTTATTGCCGGTGGAACTGAATCAGAATAGTGACAGTTGGAGCTGGATCGGAGCCGCAGACAGAGAATATAGCACCATGGCTGTTAAACACCTTCTTGATTCCGAGAGGCTCTGCTCGGAGGTTTATGTTCCTGAAGTATGCAGATGGATCCCGAAAAAATGCTCTATTTTCATATGGAAGGCTGAAATGGGAAGGTTAGCGACAGTGGATGAGTTAAGGAAAAGAAATATTGGTGGAGGTGATCCGGTTTGTTCGCTGTGCGGTGAGGCGGACGAAAGCATTGAACATCTCTTCACTAACTGTTATTATGCCTCTATGTTATGGTCTTTCATTAGTAGTTGGTGCAAATGCCAAAATATTGTGGTGTTTTCGTTCAGGGATCTTATCGAGGCCCATAATCATGTGCGGTTCGATGGTCAGAAAAAAGAAATCGTGAAAGGTCTCATCAGAATTGGATGCTGGAGTCTTTGGAGGATGAGGAACGAAGTTAGGTTCAATTCCAAAACCGTCAGTTTAGAGCACGTTATTAGGGAGGTTAAAAATTTAGGCTTTTTGTGGTATAATGCTAGATCCAAAAAAGAGCGTATTCCTTGGTTGGATTGGTGTAGATTTGTAAATATGTAACGGTTTCTTTGTCTTTGGGGCTGCCTCGGTTTGAGGTAGCATTTTGTTTTTTAATGAAGTTTACCTTTCAAAAAAAAAAAAATTTGATTAATGTTTGGTTTATCGTTTTTTTTAACAGTAAAAAAAAAGTTTTGTGTTGGCCAATGGACCATCACTCCATTGGTATGGTTGGTTTATCCCTCTAATTAAATTCTAATTAAAATAAAAATAGTAACATACGAAAGAAACTGTCATCAATGAACGGGTCATATCATGGCGACTAAACACAAAGGGCATTTGGGAGTTAGATCAATATGTTCAATAAATGAGAGTGAAAGTGATTGATTCTCAAATTGACTTTGCTATTTTTAGATAATATTTAAAAATAAAAGTCCACACATGTTTATTATTAGGAAATTTAGAATTTTGACTTTGATGTATTTACCATTTATTTTGTTTACCGTTTCAAATTGTGAACCAAATCACTTTGGTAGCACTCCAAAATAAATTTAATGAAACCACTAAAACCATGTGTAGTGGTCAAGTCTCAAAACCCTCATAGATGTTAGATGTGGGGTTATATAAGACGTGATAAATGTGTAACAAATGAGGTTTATGGGGGTTAGATATGTAGTGGGGTTATACTACTTCAATTATATGGGTGGAAGTTAGCTAAAAATTTCATTTTTCCTACAAAGTGTAAAAAGTCATAAAACACTATAATTTCAGCTATAAAACACACTCAAAACCCACAAATAACATAGTGGTGATTACTAAAACACCACATTTGTGGGTTTTGTGTTGTGTTTTGGATGATACGGCTTTGATTATCGAATGACTAACATTAGTGTGTTTTATGTTGATTATCATGTTGTGTTTTATATTCATAGTTGTATTAGTTGTATGATGGTGTGTTTGAAGTATTTAAGGACTGTTAGGGTTTGGATATTGTTTTTTAGTGATCTTTGCTATGTTATTTTTGGGTTTTGAGTGTGTTTTATGACTGAAATTGTAGTGTTTTATCACTTTGTATACTTTGTAGAAAAAATGGACTTTGTAGCCGAATCCCACCCCAATTATATATATATATATATATGTATGTATGTGTGTGAGAGAGAGAAACCACCATGACACGCCGCTATGCATATCACGGAGGGAAAACTTTTTTGCCCATATCGCCCGGGGAGGGGGGGTTGTACCCGGTGCTATGGGGCTGGATGGTGGTATATAGCGCCATATAAGGCTCCACTATGGGTGGCCTAATAAGGGAGTGTCATCTTATATCTCTCTAAATTAAATAGGGTGAACCAAAATTGAAAGGATACTTTAAGAATGAACCCGAATCCCATCTAGAATTCTAAAATTGTTGGGCAACGATAATCACTTCGCAACCTTCTCAGGCAACATCTAGAATTTTCATCCCAAATCCCATCCCATCCCGTGCCATGTGCGACACCATCCTGTCCAGCCACTCGATGAACCCGAATCCCCCACCCCGAAGATGTCCCTTCACCGTTTAAAAAACATATATTACTAGTGCACTCCCTATTGCTTTCAGTTATTTTTTAAAGAATTCCATGTGGTTCATATATAATATGTAACATACGAAAGTTGTCCTTCTATACACCTCATATAAGATGTAGCATACGAACGATGAGCTTTTATAGAACCACTATATAACGACTTATTTGATAAGGGGCACATTCACTAAAAATGAATAGGGGTTAAGTCGATTAGCCAAGGCCGTTCCAACGTTTCTGGAGGCCTTAAGAAACTACAAAGGCGGGGGTTCTTTGAATTGGTATAAAGAAAACATCGGAAGTCTTAATCGGAAGCACAATTCATAACTCAAAGATTCAAGGTATCAATTAGGATTTTAGGGAAAACAGTGATTTCTCCCCAATCATTTCTCCTAATTTCACCTCAAATTATATATAGATATTATTATAAAAAAAAGTAGCTGTCGGCCTAAATTAATTACGAATTACATATTGCTTGAAGTTAGAATTGGGCCTCTTTTATTTTAAATTCGGTTTTTCTATGGAGCATTGCAATAAATATAATTTTTGTTTTGTTCATTTGGGCCTAATATAGTAATACACATATACTATATAAATTTTTTTTAAACAAAATTGAGACCCTATTTTTTGGAGGCCTTAGACCGTTGCCTAAATTTGAAAGCCTCTAGGTCCGGCCTGCGATTAGCACAATCCAAACTAACTGAATTTTCAATATTTGTAATCTTAATTATTTTTATTATTAAAATTCGATGGAAATTATAGAATTTGTTTGGAAAATTATTGTATTTATTGATAATAACTAGATTAGAAACTTGTGTATTACACGCGTTAAATATCAAATATCTTACATAAGTTACTAACTAGTAACGTAATATATTATGTGTTAACCTTTTGTTTTTTAATCAACTTTCTTAAATTAAAAATTAGAAGACAAAGGGTTAAAAATCAGAGTGAGAACAAGAATCTTGAACTCATGTAATTGTAACACGTGACATAATTAGTTACTTAATTATTAAATAGGGGAAATGGACTGTATCACCCTCAACTATGGAAAATTGGCCGATATCACGCTCAACTTTCAAGTTGGCTCCCACCACTCCCTACTCGACACTTAGGTTGCTGTGTCACCCCGTCGTTAACCAGACACTAACGAGGTTAGTTTTTTTTGCTGACCTGGCCAATTTTTGCTGACATGGCCAATTTTTACTGACATGGCATGGTTATGTGGACTCACCCTTTACCATCATCCCTGTAACTAAATAAAAACCCTAAATCAGTGGTGGTCCGATTCAATATTTTCCGATTCAACCTCTCAGCCACCTGAGAACCTTCATTTGCGTGTCATTAACTGCCGCTGGATGTAACCGGCACCGCTCTATGTGGATTCTCATTTTATTCCGGTTGGAATAATGTTTGAAGGTCAAAATCCAGATCAGATCAAAACAAAAGCTAAATCAATCCAAAAACAGAGTATGATGATCAATTTCTTCAAGAAACAGAACACCTATATCAAGAAACAAGATCAGAACCTCAAATCTTCATCAAGAACCAAACTTTAAACATAAAAGTTGAGAATTGTGAACACCCAGATCAAGAAACAACAACAAATGCTCAAATCATTAGTGGGTTACACACAATACCAACAACCCATCTCAGATTGCATTCAATCTTTATCAAGAACACATCTTTACAAACAATCTTGAAACAAACTTTGATTAACAACAAAAACTTTGATTAACAACGAAAACCTGAATCAATCACCATGGTTGATGATTGATCGGATTTTGGAACCGACCGCGGCGTTTGATTAAATCTGGTGGGTTTGGAACCGACCGCGGCGATGGAGCAAAAGTTAAGATCAGATCTTTCAAGTTTTCATCACATTTAAACAGATCTGGATACATTCATGCTTAATTTCTCAAAACGATAATGGTGTTTGCGTTTGATTTCCGGCGGTGGTTGTCGCCAGAGAAGGTGTCGGTGATGACTCCGGCCAGTTCGCTTCCGATACCGAGTCTGGAGTTGATTTTAAGTTGAATCTCCGGCCAGTTCGCTTTCGCCAGTTCTCTTCCGCCATTTCGACGGAAAAGTGATCGGCCGGTTGGTGGGGAAGGAGGGGAAGCGGCAGAGGGTGGTGGGGAAAGGGCGGTGGTGGATGGTTGGTGAAGATGATGATGGTGGCGGTAGTGTTGCAGTTAGGGAGAGAGAGAAGGTGGGGGTGGATGACTTATGTAGGGTTTTATAAAATAAATCTTTTAATCTTATAATTTTAATCAGTACAAAAGATAATACATAAAAGCCATGTCAGCAAGCCACGTGGGAAAAAGGCCATGTCAACATGCCACGTAGGCTTAAAAACTAACTCAGTTAGTGTTTTTTTAACGAAGGGGTGACAGTGACACCAAGTTGTCGAGTAGAGGGTGGTGGGAGCCAACTTGAAAGTTGGGCGTGGTATTGGCCAATTTTGCATAGTTAAGGGTGATATAGTCCATTTCCCCTATTAAATATAAATCTTCAAATAACAAATTATTCTATACAATAACAAAATGAATTGTGAATAGTGATATTCATTACTTAATCTATGTTATAATATCATTTATTTATTTTTTACTTTAAATTAATTAATTTACATTTCTAATCTTAAACTTTAGTAGAGTTATTATAGGACCCCCCGAACTCTAATAATTCATTTTTTAAACGATTTACGTTTATACCTCTGATCTTTAATAGATTTATCATACGAAAGTTTAATAGTAATTATTTTTCTATAAATGATTTACGTTTCGACCCCATAACTTTAATAGAGTTATCATATGGTCTTTAAAGTTTTAAAAAAATGTATTTTTTTTTTGTTTTATATAAATATTAGTTCTTTTATCATTTTTATAAGTTTAATTCTTTTGTTATTTAACTTATTATAAGTGAAAAACTAACTTTTAACTCTAGACATGTTTACTTAAATGTGTTGCTTGCCAATTTTCACCGCCGTTTAGAATAAAGTCTACATGGTCTATATTAAGTCTTCAATATACCAGGTAGGAAATTTAATTTTCTTTTATTTCCCTTATCATAGTAAAATCTAACTTTAAATTCTAGACGCGTTTACTTAACCATGTTGATTGCTTATTTCTACCATGTTTAAATTAAAGACTCCATGAGCTATAATAACTCATTAATATATCATGTAACAAATACATCCTTGTCAGCATCCTCCTACAACCATGCCGCGAAGGGCGGCTCCAATCGTAGTTAAAAAAAAAACATTTGATTAATTAATTTACAAACATTCTCCATTGGGAAGATGTTAATCAGCGATGCAGATAATATTTAAGGCTGAAAGTGATTGGTTTTCAAACTTAATCCTTGAACCGCTGCGTTACAAAGAAAAAAAAATATTCAATATTATTTCCGCGTTATCCATTGTGGTCAAACAGAAAATTACAGAATTTGTTTGGAAAATTATGTTTTAAACTATTGTTTTGGTAAACGACATCTCTGACCACATCCAATGTCAAAAGTTAGAATGATAATTTTCTGGTTGAAAAGACTTATTCTCTTTGAATGAAGATGTTTATCTAGGAGAGGTTGAACCTGAGTATGTTTGTAGAGTTTTCAGGGGTCTTGCCACTAATGGTTTGGTCAAACAGGTTGTTTCTTCATTCTATATATATAAATAGGACGTCTATGTATTGCCATAAACTCACCAAAACATAAAACATGATGAACCCTCGACTAAATTGTTCAGTGTTCCTCCTGGTTCTCTCTCTTTCCTTTTGTGTTTCACGGGGTGCATTACCCTACATTTCCCAAGATTTCATAACCTGTCTCCAATCCAACTCCAACAATGTCACCACCATCTCTCAACTCGTTTTCACCCCGGTCAACACTTCTTACATACCCGTTTGGCAAGCTGCAGCCGACCCTATTCGGTTCAACAAATCTTACATTTTTAAACCATCGGTCATCGTTACTCCCACCAACGAAACCCATATCCAAACCGCTCTTTTATGCGCTAAGAAACACGGATACGAAATGCGCATCCGGGATGGGGGCCATGACTACGCGGGCATCTCATACGTTGCGAACGCTCCGTTTGTCATGCTAGATCTCGTCAACATGAGGGCTATAGAGATCAACGTTGAAAACCGGACTGCATGGGTCCAGGGTGGCGCTTTGCTTGGTGAGCTCTACTACACTATTTCACAGTTAACCGACACCTTGTATTTTCCAGCTGGTCTTTGGGCTGGAATCGGTGTTAGCGGGTTCTTGAGCGGTGGTGGGTATGGAAACCTTATGAGGAAATACGGGCTTGGTGCCGATAATGTTTTGGATATTCGTTTCATGGATGTTAATGGAAACATTCTTGATAGGAAATCGATGGGTGAAGATTTGTTTTGGGCGCTTCGTGGCGGTGGTGCTTCCAGTTTCGGAATAGTTCTTTCGTGGAAGCTGAGGTTGGTTCCAGTCCCGGAAAGAGTTACTCTTTTCACGGTGAATGTAACTCTGGAGCAAGGTGCTACGGATATTGTCCATAAATATCAATACGTGTTACCAAAATTTGATCGTGATTTAAACATCAGAGTTCAAAAAAAAAAAATAAAATAAAATAAAATAAAATAAAATAAAAATAAAAATTAACAGTGAAAATATTGGCAACACCACCAAGAAAACCGTAAGACTATTGTTTCAGGGTCTTTATCTGGGCAATATTGACACGCTGCTTCTGTTGTTGAACCAAAGTTTTCCGGAGCTCAATGTGACACGAGAAGTTTGTAAAGAAGTACGAATGGTCCAGACCACCCTTCAATTTAGTGGCTTTACCACCTCCACCCCGCCCGAGGTTCTTGCGAACCGATCAGCCATCCCCAGGCTGAGCTTCAAAGGCAAATCAGACTATGTCCGGACTCCAATTCCCAAAAGCGGGCTCAGAAAGATATGGAGAAAGATTTTACAAAATGACAAGTCAGAGACTCTGTACATGAACACGTTTGGGGGAAAGATGGAGGAGTACTCAGAAACAGCAATCCCGTATCCTCACAGAGCTGGAGTGTTGTACCAGGTTGGCAAGCTGGTGGACTTTAACGATCAGCCTTCGGACAAGACCGCGATATCGCGCAGACGGTTAGCTTGGATCCGAAGTTTTGATAATACTTTGGAACCGTACGTATCCAGGAACCCGAGGGAGGCTTATTTGAACTACAATGATCTTGATTTCGGCGTCGGAAGTGCTACATATGAAGAAGCAAGTGTTTGGGGGGAGAGGTACTGGAAAAGAGAGAATTTTAAGAAGTTGATTCGAATCAAGGCCAAAGTTGATCCAAAGAATTTCTTTAGACACCCACAAAGTATACCCGTTTTCTCTACACCTCTTTAAGATGTGTAGAAGAAAGTTCAATATTTGTTATGCTTTTAAGTTTTTTTTCCTAAAATAAACTGTTAAATAAATTGGTAATGATAGGAAGTTAAGGGTGTTTAATTTGTCAAATTCTTTTGTTTTTGGAGCCTTATAATATATATTTATATAATTGAAACTAAGTTCTTATCTCCCTTGATTTAAAAAAAATTATGAGATCCAGATATTGGTTTGTACAGATAATGTGTTGGTTTGTACAGATAATGTGTTTTTCAAATTTATTTCAAAAATTGTGTGCTTGCTAATTGTAATAGAGAACTCACTCTGTTGTTTTTATATAATCGCACATGAAAGGTAATTGGAATGAATTCATGTTCACTTATACAAAGTTGAAAACTATTTTTTCTTACAATTTTTTAGTTAATTACACAAATAATTTTATGGTTTGTTGAAAGAAACATCTTTAAGTATTAACTTTTCTTTTGTAACAGATTGAGGTTCTATGGTTTTAATTTTGTAACATTTTTAAATATTAAGACTAACTCTCATTAAAATGACTAAAATACACTTATATAATTTTTTTTAGTACTCAAAGGTGTTACATTCAGTAAACCACAAAGACTATCTCTATATTTAACTCTTAAAAAATATAAAAAGTCATTACATTTGTAAAAATAACATATTATAAAATATTCTACATAAAAAAATTAAATAATTATATTCCTAATGTTGGGTCCAAATGGAGAATTATATTATCAACTACGTCGACTTTAATTAAGCGATTTTATTGTTCGTATTGGTGGTTAGTTATTATAGTTAGAGTGTTTTAGTGAGTTTAGTAGGTTTTTACAAACAAGAGGAGGTTTGTTTGGAGGACAAGTCTCCGGATATATAAATAGTGTACTATACCTCACTTGTAGGGTGTGTATTTTGGGAGCCACCACCCCAGGGGAGCTCACCCGGGGTGGATGATTATCTTGTAATCTTTTATCACCATCAATAAGATCTTCTTCGTTGTAATCTACCATTCAAATATATATTTCTTTGTTTATTTCTTTGTTCTTGGCTCAAATTCACCTGTCTCACACTTTTTTCCGAACCAAGATTGAAACTGGATCTACACGGACTATCATTCGGTATCAGAGCTTTGGTGCTACAACAACAAGACCCTTAGTCATTTCAAAAGGGGATGTCCTTTACTAAAAAATGAACCTCTAGAAGCTGCTCATGCTAGAAGGCCAATCGATATTAAAGGAACTGATACTGCAACAAATGAAGGACTGAAAGCTTTGGTGGTAGAAGACTATGATTGGGCAGATGAGATTACCGAAGCGAGAGCTAATGTCAACAAAACATTGATGGAAAAGATAGCTACCAGCTCTGCACCCCTTCTCTCGAGTTTTCTTAGTAACAAAAATGCAAGTATTCCCAAAGGTGTTGAAGCTATAGACACCGGCTGAAAGGAATGTTCTATGAAAACAAGCCAACTGCTGACAAAGGAAAGGGAGCTGTTGTGGAGGTCAAAGAAGAGAAGGTGATGGAAAAGTCAAAAGCTGAAAGCAGTTTTAAGGCAAAAAAAAAAAAAGGAAAAGGCTCCTGCTGAAGCAATGAAGGTGGAGTCTAGCAAGGAGAAGGAAGAAAATGATTTGGTATATAGCATACCTTACGAATTCAAAAATAAACTCCGCACATCTCAGTGTGTCAGTCTCATGACCCATTACAAATCCGTAACCGAGCACTCATTAGAGAAAAAGAAAATGTCTTACGATTTAACAAAGAAATTAAACAAAATGAAGTTGCATATAAGAGAAAGTTGAATTCAAATTTAACATAAATGCAGACAGTAAAAAAATTTGCTTATAGAAAAGGTTTTCTCATAAATGATTTAAAAAGTCATTGACTTTCAAATCGACTTTTTATTATATATCATGGCACCCGAACACAAAGGGCACTTGGGTCAATATGTTCAATAAATGAGGTTGAAAGTCATTGACTTTCAAATCGACTTTGCTATTTTAGATCTTTTAAAATAAAAGTCCATACATGTTTTTTTTTTTGAAAAGTGACTATCATTACGAACTAGCCGAACCGAAGACCGGGACGGACCAAAAAAAAAACAGAATTACATTCTTACAAATTACACCAATCGCTCCAAGCTAAAGAACGAAAGGACGATCTAACCTTCAACCAGAAGAAACCCAAAGACCTAACTTCACTAAAAACATCTTACACACTAACCCGGGAGCCTGTGAAAACCTTTTTATTTCTGGCCAACCAAAGACACCAACACGTCGAAACTATAATACCTTGCAAAATCTTCTTATCCGGAGACCCCAAACTAACAAACTTGTGGATTTCCAAGAGATCTTTGATAGAAAAAAGCGAAGATATCCGAAATATGGCACCAACTACTAACCTTCAGCCAAAGAAGAGAAGCGAACTGACAAGAAATAAAGAGATGCTCCACTGTTTCGTCTTCAAAACCACAAAGAGGGCACACCCCAACCTCAGGCAAAATACCTCTCGCGACGAGAGCATCCGAGGAAGGGATGCGATTCAGCTCCAATCTCCAAACAAAGATATTACATTTCGCTGGAACCCACTTACACTAATCGAGCACACAAAAAGACGAATCGAGCCTACCCCGAACCAAGACACTCTTGACCGAAGACACAGAAAAAGACCCCGCATCATCCCCCAGCCATTTCCATTTATCTCTATCAGACCCAAGCGTGACAGCAGAAATCTTACCCGCTAAACCAACCAATTCGGCTAGCTCAGTAGCCGTATCCGGATCATATTTCCAAAGCCAAGAACCACCATCTTCAAGCCGATCTTTAACAGAGCAATTTTTCTCAACCTCCAAGAGAAACAAATTGGGAAAAATTTCTTTTAAAGGACGCTCGTCAACCCAAGGATCTAACCAAAAAAGAATATCCGAACCGGAAACAACCTCACCTCTAAAAAAACTCCTTATCGGTTTAATGTCGATGAATGTTTTATTCAAAGCATTACAAATGTTAGCCCAAGCTCCTCTGATCGATCTATTACACGGAAGAAAGGACCACCCCATCTGACCCGAGTGAACAACTTTAATGATTTTAACCCATAAGTTGTCTGGTTCGCATTTAAACCTCCATCCCCATTTGCTAAGCAAAGCCACGTTGACATCTCCTAGCTTACAAAACCCCAAACCTCCCGCTTTCTTAGGAATCGACACCCTATCCCAAGCCACCCATTGAGTCTTCCTCACTTCACTCGAACCTCCCCATAAGAATCTTTTTATGATACTTTCCAAATCTTTAATAACCTTCACCGGCGCTTTGTACAACGACATAAAATAAGTTGGAAGACTTTCAAGCACCGACCGAATTAAAGTAACTCTCCCACCAATAGACAATAGCGAAGCCTTCCAAAGAGCGAGCCTTTTCTCGAAAATTTCGTAAATCGGATGCCAATTGTTGATGCGGTTCATATTGGCTCCCACCATCAAACCGAGGTATTTAAACGGGGCAGACTCGGCTCTACATCCAATCCAATTCGCCACATCCTCCACTTCAATACCATTAGCACCAAAACCAAAGATGCTAGATTTATTAAGATTTATTTTTAAACCCGAGCACGCATGGAAAAACCGTAGAATTCTGATAACAGTCGCAATATTATCTCTTACTTATGTGGCCAACACTACAATGCCATAAATATGATTCATTTATGCCAGCTTTGTTACATTTAGAAAGATGATATATGTTAAAACTTGTTTGAACATCAATCTCATAAAATACCATTTCGAGGTTTAGCCTCAAAATAAAGGACATCATTCAAGTAGGCTAAAATAGGAAAAACATTAAAACGTACTTGAATCCTTGTTCAAACAGTGAAGAAACTGAAATAATGTTTCTGGTCAAACCAGGTGCATATAAACATTTATTTAAAGTAACTACAAGGCCAGGGAAAACAAAATGTTCCGGTTGCCAGAACTGGAACTCTCTTTCCATTACCAACTATGAGTTCCAGGTGGCCTTGTTTCAGTTTCCTCCACTTTTCAGGCTTCTGCAAGACATGGATGTGGAGACTACATCCGGTATCAAATACCCATGTGTTGCTAGAAACAGTGAAAATTCGATAACATAAATGTGAATATTAGAAGAAGTGCCAATGTTATTGGCCTTGTTCATCTTCAGCTTGGCTAGATACTGTGGGCAGTTTACCTTCCAGTGCCCATTTGGTTGCATTCAAAGCACTGACGCTCCTAGGAGGGTGTGGTTTTGCAACATGCTTGTTGTTGGTGGCATTTCTGGCAGCGACAACTTTTCTCTTGCCTTTGCTCTTATGTTTCCTTTTCTTGTTATTGGGCTTCTTAACACCACTAGGCTTGACCATTAGAACTTGGTTGGTTTTGTGGAATAACCAAGTTTGTTCATTTGGTCAATGTATCCTTCCGTCTTTAGCACATGAGTACTGATACATGATCCTTCTAGCATTTTACAGCTTATGAGCTGTTTCATGGTGTCATATCGCTCCTGTCGGGCCTGTTTCTGGAACATGCCTTTCAGTTGCTGGATCATGTCATAAGCATCCATATCTTCCATGTTCTTCTGAAGTTCATGAGACATGGTGGCTTTCATAAGTGATGGAATTCACACGAACATGACAAACGAGATGAACGAATGAATAAAAGACTTGGTTAAGTAAAAGCGATGGATTTCGCAAAATGTGACCAAATAAATCGAGGAACAAAGTCTTAATGCATGCCGGAATGGTTGCTATGAGAATAATCTCGGTAAAATACCCACTTGATAGGTAGGTTATCAGATATATACGTAAACCAATAGCCGGGAACGCGGATTAAAAGTCAAAAGACTCGGATTAAGAGTTATGACCAAGAAGATGATAAAATTTTGCAAAACAGAAATTTCGATAGTTATGTTTAACTATTTCAATCTTGGACGGGCTGAATAAATTAAAATACTTGAAATTCCAAGTAAGCGCAACCCGAATAGTGAAAGTGCGAAAATATTACTGAATCTATGCGATAGGTCATAAAAGAGTATAGAAAGGAAAACGCAAACCAATAAAACCGGAGTGTTAAAAACATTAAGATAAAGAACCCGGGTAACGGGTTGAAAGGAATAGGGGCGTAAATCAAATAACGGTATGAGAGAAATAAACCGACGCGAAAGTGACATAAGAAGTCATAGAGTCGGAAAGATAATCTGATAGAAAGCGGGTGTAGCCTTGGACTCCGTCGAATCAATAAAATTCGAAAAATAAATGAATTTTAGGCTTAAAAGGGGTGCCATGACACCAGGAATGAATTTCTAAGTATACGAAAACTACACAAGCAAAGATGATCTACGGGATCGTCATAACACTTGGAATTACAAACAAAGTAAAGGTTTAAAGGACTAAATAAATCTAGCACCAGCAATAGAAAGAAATGAACCAAAAGGGATGAAAGCCTAAGAAATAACCTACGAGGCTAAGTAAAAGAACCTTCGGGTCACTAAGGGTACAGTAAGAGGACTGGATATGACTCCCCGCGTAATATAATAGCAGTTAAGAATAAATTCTTGTCGTCAACTCCCGGATATGGGTAATTGACATAAGTTAAAAGAGATAAACGTTAAACAGAAATTCAACGTTAGTGAGGAACAACGTTTAACAAAAATGAATGTCAGTTAATAATAAAGGACATAGGTCTTAACACCGATGGGTGTAAGACGATACATTAGAAAGAAGATATTGATAACGAAAAGATTATCTAAACTTAAACACGACGTGATACGATCACGGTTAAGAAAAGTGATACATAATATAGTCATGTGTAGCATGAGTTACGGGATTGAAGATCATAAACTTACCTAAGTTCGATTATGGCAAAGAGGGGTAGACCCGAAATTAACGGGGCATTAAGTGACGGTGACAAATCAGTCTAGCCGATGGGTCCGTTCGAAGTCAAATTAGTGTTGGGAATTATGCAAAACCCTTGTCAATATAGAGTTAGTATAAAGTAAACATGTGGGCAAGCTCATACTATTGAGTGGTCGAATGACAATTGGGACAAATAGCTGATAAAATAAGAAACACAAGACATAAGTTAAAGTCCACGAGGACTTACATGTGGAAAATGCATGCGTGGGGGCAAATGATAACTTTTGACTAAAAGAAATAAGGTATGAAAAAAATGAAACTAAAGTAGTTTGGTCCAAACCAAAGAACTACTTAATGAAGGTTTCGGGGACGAAACCTCTTTAAGGGGGGTAGACTTGTAACACCCCGAAAATATAAACTTTATATTAGAATTATAAAGTATAAAATAAACAAGAATAAGCTAACTATGAAATAAATAACCCAGTTAGTTATGAGTCTTGTAATAACAAGTAAGTGGGTTAAAATACCTAAAATAAGAACCAAGTAATTGTTGAGGGACTAAACTTGTTAAATTTGAAACTTAAAATAATAAAACAAAATAAATCACACCAAACACACACCTCTGGTCGATCAAAACACAAGGGCGACACAAGGGTTCCCCACAAACCCTAGTTCATGCAGCTTTCCCCCAAATTGAAGGTCCTAATCAGCTCTAAGTCAATTTTCAAGCACAAATTCGTGATCACCTCGTTGAAGGGATCATAAAGTATGCTAAATTATGTTGTTTTGATTCAACTCAGATTCCTAGTATATGATAAAAATCAAAAATTTGGGGCTTGATTAGGGATGTTTAGATGAAACTTGTATTAAAAACAAGTTTAGATGTAAACCCTAGCTAATAATTTGTGAGATTGATGCTTAAATTATGAATATTCATGTTTACCCATGTAGGTGTTAAATGGGTTTTGTGAATACTAAGGAATCCTAATAATGAAATCAGAAAAACTGATGTTAACGACTTGCATGAAGCAAATGTGATAATAATATACATGCTAGAAGTAAAGAATTTGCAAAAAAAAATACAAAAGTTCGGCTAAATAGTTAAGACATGAACTTGATAATGGTTATTTAAAAACCGCGCTTTTGAAGTGTTTGTTAAAATGCTTAAGAGAAAGCTAACATAGCAAAATTGGAGATAAAAACGCATATTTGAACAATATGGCAAATTACTCGTGAAATGTTGTGAAAGAGTTCTAAATAATATTTGGTTGAACTCTATAGGCAAGGAATCCGGATCGTCAAGTGGACAAGCCGGTGGAGACACGCGTTTGAAAGGAGCGCTTTAAAGGTACGTGACTTGTCGTCTTGTTACACTTATGTAGATAAACCTAGTCGTAGATATGTTTAATATTGATATAGCGAAAATGATGCGTTTGGCATGCCAATGAAGTGATGTAACTCACTCGACAACCAAACGGGTCAAAATAGTTAAATAAATATGTTTGTTGATGATAATGTTTAAAATAGCCGTATTGGAACGTCAATGAAGTGATGTGACTCACTCGACAAACCAAACGGGTCAAAAATTGGTCGAATTGGTAGTGTTTTAAATGACTTAAACATTACTCATTAAATTGGGTTATAAAGCGTAAACCATGGAATGGAAGTGATACGCTAAGGTTGACAAGCCCGGGAATGGGTAATTATGGTTAGAAACCAACGTTGATGAATTATGCAAGTATGTAACCGTATCGTACATTATGTTTATTTGTTAATTCTAGCTTGTTGAAAATTGAAATTAGTGCAAATTGCAAACTCGTTATGTTGCTGAAGTGACGAAGCTCACTAGATAAAAAAACGGGTCAAAATATTGGTTAGAGTAAAGTTTGGTAAGTCCTTGATATGGTGGTTTCAATTAGACAACCAAACGGGTCAAAACAATACCGAATTGAAATATTGCAGTGAATGGGTCATCACTCAATGATTAAATAATATTGAATGCGTAAGCCGTGAAGCGAACACGCTAAACTTGTTACAATTGAACCCTTGGTATTGGGTCTAAAGTTCAGAAATTTATACTTGTCAAATTGTTAAAAAGAGCATGTTTGAATCTTTGAAAATAAAGCATGAAGTAAGTGCGTAAGTAGCCCCCGGTAGAAGAGCGAAACGCTAATGTTAGGTAAACCCGGGAATAGGTAAAATAGTTGAAAACAAGTGAAGGTAACAAAAACAAATTTTAGGACTTGTAGACAAACGGGTCGAACAATCAAATAGCGGAAATGTAAGCTAACTGATTATAAACCGGATTTTTATGTGAACAATGTTGTTAGACGGGTCCGTAATTTAATTACGGTTGCGTAGGAAAAAGAATTACAAAAAACGGATTTGTATAACAAAAGTTATGCAAGTTTTAAGTAGATAATTTGGGTTAAATTTTGAGCTGGGCATTTGCAGCAACAAAAAAACAAACCTGCTGTGAAAAATAGGCCGTCGCGCTACGCGACGGCGAATCAACAAAATGTTCGCGCGACGCGACACTTGTCGCGGGCCGCGAAAGATGAGTCGAAACCGGTCGCGGGGAGCATAAATATTATAAATGTGATTTATCATGACGGGCGTTACACAAAAGGACTTATTCGGACCCCCAATACCCCTTATATTCAAAGACAAAAAATTCATTGATTACATCCATTAATACCTGAAGCCAAGATCGATTCCCTAATAAGCTCCTCATGCTCGGTGACGTCAATTCCTAGTTTTGACCCAATAATAACCGTATCAGCAATTTCCTTATCAATTTCCGGTCGGCCGCCCCCATCTTCACCTTCCTCACCCCTAAACTCAACCTGCCTCTCTTTTGACGTCATCTCCACCACAGAGGTGTCAAGAGATCTATTGACCTCAAGGTTCTCTTGGGACGCCGCATTATTCAGATCAAAGAAAAATCTTTCGAAGCCCTCCTCTGCTGGAATCACCGGAGCGTTATCTGCACTCGTCTGCCCACTGACCTAATTACAGCCTTCCATTTGGACTCTTGTCCTCTTCTTGGGCCTATCTTCAACCGGAGAAGTACTGGACACACATTGGGCTGTTGATTTAAAAGGTGGGGAAGCCCTTCTAAAACTATTGGGCCTAACAGATTTGGAGAGCAACGTTAAACCTGAAAATATTATTATTGTCCTCAACATCCACCGAATTAAAACTGGGACCAACTTGAACGATTAAGGGGTTCTCTTGTTCCAATTTCCCAGGAACATCAATACCCACTTCTTTGGGAACCTCACCGCCGCCTACTGCTTCTTCTTGCATGGGAACATGCATCGTGTGTGAAGGCACTTGATTATTACTATGTGACTCTTCGCTAACCGGTTCCGAAATCAAAGAGTCGTCGTCCGACGTCACTTCCTCTGACGCCACATCGTCCTCCTCCTCCACCCTGATGCACTCCGGAATCCAGTCATCCGTGTCCTTGTATATCCAGATTCTAAAACATTTATCTTTCCAAACCAAGTTAAATTCATCGGCGATACGATTACCATCTCCAACTAGAACCCCTATTTGATTAAAAGACAGGTCCTCGTCTTCCGTACCCAGCCCGACAACATGGACCACCTTCCCGAATGAATCTCCGATTTGTCTAAAAAACTCCACCGTGGCCAGGTTGATCGGAACACCGGTAACCTTGAGCCACGCAATCCTATCATATGGCAACGACTGACCTTGCCATAAATCCAGGTGACCGAACCAGTCTTTCCAAACACCATGGTTACAAACAAAGTCACCTGCCGCCTTAATATTTTCGAAGTTCAGGAGAATCGTAAGGCCTCCGATATAATGAATGGACATAAATTCAATCCCTGAGTTACACAACAGTCTCCTAAGAGAAACCATCACGTCCATATTGATCCCTCTACCTACTACCGCCTTACCGATAAAGACTCCGAAAGCTGAGACATCATTGGCTATGTTAATAACTTTACCGAGACCCCCCTGTTGCCTTTGATTGTCCGGTCCTCCTAATCCCGATAACACCGAGTCTTTGTAAGAAACATTACTCCTCCAAGCCTGCCCTGGTACTTGACCTGCCTGCTTAGTCTGATTCTGATCCCGATTGCCGGAGTCGGAGTCACCAGAAGCTGACTTTTTTGAAATCTTCTAGGAAAGGTAAACGGCATTCTCAGCTGCATACCTTGCAATGTTAATGATAAGCTTGTACCCGCCCATCTTAACATTAACCAAATTCCTTTCAAGCTGTGCCTTATCCCTAAAATTCTTAAAGCTCACAAATCCAAATTTGTTCCCTTGTTTATCCACTTTTTTCGCAATGTACGAACCGACAATCTCTCCAAATACTCCCAAGAAAGACGACAGTTCCCATGGAGTACATCCAGGAGGAAGGTTGGAGACAAAAAATTTTGTGATATCGCCGCGAAAATCCGCCATCACCACACACCGTAATAAAAGGAAACCGAGAACGAAAGAATCCAATCCGGCTAACAAGGCTCGTTATGCTCGGACTGGCAAAAAACAGACAAGCAATCACAGGATGTTATACCAGACCGGAGAACAAATGTATCAGCGAAAGGAGACGAAAAGAAGGCCGAGAGCAATTAAATCCAATCCGGCTAACAAGGCTCGTTATGCTCGATTCGGACAGACCGGACAAGCAATCACAGGATGTTATTCCAGACCAGAGAACAATCACACCGGCGAAGAGGAAGTTTCAGATTCTAGAGAGCATTTTTTATAACCCAATTTTTGTTAGGAAGAAGAATAAGTCCATACATGTTTATTGTTAGGAAACATAGAGTTTTGTCATGTATTTAAAGATGGGCATATCGGTTTTTTTTATACTCGGAACTAGTTTCTAACCGTACCCGGTTTTTGAATCAGTGTGAATGGAAGGAACCGGTTCCAGTTCCTACCCGGTTTTAGACCATTAATACTATAACCGATAGTAACCGATTCCGGGTAGGGTTGTAACCAGTTCGTCGGAAGAACCGGTTCCTTCGGGTAACTCAAATGAAAAGGCTGCAAAACCTGTAGGAATCGATTCCAATGGCTATAATGTCGTTAGAACCGATTAATGGCTATTATGATCGGTTTTTTTCTATATATATTCACTTACACCTTTCATTTTCAAAAACCTACTCCAAAAATACATAACTCACACCTTCAAATCTATATTTTCAAAGCTCCACAATTAAAATGGCGTGCAACGATGAGGTGGTTATGGTTTTGGAAACAAAGAGAAACTCCAGTTTGGAAGCACTTTGATTTGTGCTTAATGGGCGATAGCCACGATATGGCACGGTGCAAAGTATGTGGCAAATTCATGAAGGCTACGGCCAACTCAACGTTAAAAAAATACACCGATCGTCATTGTCCGGTTACAAAGGCGAAGAAAAATGAAGTCGGTGAAGCATCCGGAACCGGTTCTTCGACTGTTTAGGAGTTAAGTTATGTTTAGTTGTTAAATAAATATTTAGTGTTTTATGTAATGTAACCGGTTCTAATTTTATGTATGTTTTATCTAATTTTATGTATGTTTTATGTAATTTAAAAAAAAAAAAAAAGACAAACATATTGCTTGGTTGCAACAGCTAGGAATCGATTCCACGGTAACATCATCAAGAATTTAACGCACCGGGTCGGAATTGGTTACGGAGGAACTGGTTCCGGGTAGGAACCGGGTACAGACCAGTTTTTTTTTTTTTTTTTTAAAGGTGGAACCGGGTAAGAACCAACGGATTTTTTGAACCCAAAACCGGTTCTTCAATAAAGCGGGTAGGAACTGGAACCGGTTCCATATCAAATCTTCAGGGTCAGGTTTGGAACCGATTATTATGCCCATCTCTACATGTATTTACCATTTATTTTGTTTACTATTTCAAACTGTGGACCAAATCACTTTGGGGCACCCAGACCTAATAAACCCACAAACGAAAGAGTGCCTTCTCATTTTTATCTAATTTAAATTCGAAGAACCAAAATAATAAGGACACTCTCAAAATGAACCTGAATCCCATCTAGAATTCTTAGATTGTTGGTGACGATCATCTCTTCGGCATCCATCTCTGGTTCGCCTTCAAGAAATCTCATACCAAATCCCATCCCGTGCCATTTGTGATGCCCATCCTGTGCAATCGGATGAACCTAAATCCCCATCCCAAAATGTGCCTGTTCCCCGTAATATTATTCATGGAGGAAGAGAAATAAATATGAAAAAATAATTAACATTGTATTTTTCAAACTCTTTAATTATATATTTAAATAGATAACTATCCGTATTTATTTTAACCATTAGTTTGAAATTTATAGGAATCGTTATGCGTAGGAAAAGTGTCGGCAATTTCTAACGGAATTTCTACGGAATCCGTTTTTATTTTCATCATCGGTAGGAAATGCGTAGGAATCCAATTTATCATAAAAATCATTCATAATAAAATGAAATTAATGATATTAAAATATAAAGTTTTATTATTTATAAAAATGTATGTTATTTTTAAATTAATTTATTACTATCCGTAGGAAGTGTGTCGGAAATTACCGACAAATTACCCACGAAATGGATAAAAAAAAATCTGTAATACATATTGTATTATATATGTGATGTTTTCTAAAAAATATATGCAAGTTATCTTTATCGTTTTTGAATAATTAGAACATTAGCGTATTAAGTTTTAGCACGACAACTAACAATCTGTTTCCATAAATTGTAGTTACGGTACAGAAGTGATATGATCAAGTTGCATGGGTCGGATCTCAACCAACATTTGGATGATCTTGATGTGTGGGCGAGAGTGACAGGAGATAAAAAGGGTCGGATGTTCAGGGTAGGATCTTTGGATCCTAGTTTCGTGATAACTTGGAAATTGTCTACATCTACCGAATCTAAATTATATTTTGATGCCATAAGGTCACAAGAGTAGGTATTGTTTACTTCTCATCAAAGTATTGCAATTCTATAAATTATATAGTTTTTAACAATTAATTAGTAGAAAACAATAACTTAAATTATTGATTCGTTTTAACAATTTAGGTTGAAAAAGTTTGAGTTGAAATGGAAAATGAAATTGCAAACGAAAAGGATGCTAGACAAGAGTTGGAGCAAAGAGTTCAACAGATGGAAAAAGACATAAAAGAAAATAAAGAAAAGAGGCAAAAACAATTTGAAGAGTTTATGAAAAAATTTCAGGCACCCGTTAGTCATTAGCGGTAGTTTCTTTAATTATTTCGCATCTTTCAGCAGGAAAAAGCTGTTTTTTTTTTGTTTTTTCTATTATTTTTTAAATGTACCCACAAGAAATGTGTAGGAAAAAGACTAAAAAGGTTTCGTCAGATTCCATTGGAATTCTATAGGAAAAAAAGATAGTTTCGTAGGAAATGCTTAAGAAAAAAGAATACATTATGTTATAATTAGGTAGGAAAAAAACTAATTTTGTGGAATTGCGTACGAAAAAGGAATACATTCCATTGGAATTGTGTTGGAAAAAACTACTTTTGTAGAAAATGCGTTGGAAAACTGAATACATTCAGTTGAAATTGTGTAAAAAAAAAAAACATTTTCGTAGGAACTATTTAGGGAAAATGAATGCATTCCACTGGAATTGTGTATGAAGAAAAAACAAATTCGTAGGAATTGTGTAAGAAAATTAAAATATAATAAATATTATATAATAAATATAAATATGATTGATTTAAACACAAAATTTTTAAAAAAATAAATATTTCGTGGGAAATGCGTCGGAAAGTTAAGAAAATCAATCACGTGAGAAATAAGTATGAGAATTCTAACGAAACATTTGTATGGGAAAGGAGTAGGAAAATCCGTAGAAAATGCGTCAAAAAATATTAGCCACGAGTAGAATTCCTATAGCCCATTTTCGTTGGAAATTCGTGGGTAACTGCAGTTACCCACGGATTTCCCACATAAATTGATGCGAGAATAGTAGCAGTTTTCTAGTAGTGCAAGGTGTTAGATAGAACCTTGTCTTTTCAAGCGGCAAGAGTTCAAGCCCCGTGGTGGCAGTGGCGGACCCAGTAATTTTTCCATAGGGTGCGGAACATTTTTAAAAATTTTAGACCCCAAGGTATATAAGTAAAAAAATCGGTCCGTATTGGGTCGGGTCATGTAATACAAAAGAACATTAAACTAAATTTATATAATCATCAAAAACACGTCAAACCTTGTTACAAACATAATTAAAATGTCGCCCTACGGGTTTTCATTTTTTGAAATCTATCCAAAACATCATCTAAAGCTAATTTCTTAAGCAACTTTTTCTTTGTATAACATATACAACTATCACTTAAAGTCTCATCGCCAATCTGATTACGCAAGTTGATCCTCACATTCTTCATTGCCGAAAAACATCTTTCAACGGTTGCGGTTGCAACGGGTAATACGAGAACAACTTCAATAACCGATATACCAATGTAAAAGTTACGTGAATATTTGTTGAAACTATTAACCTTACAAGTCTTGACAAACCATCCACGTTGGCGAATTGTTATACCCGCCGCACATAAAGTGTCTCTACGATCTCCAAATTAGCTCCTAAACAAATAGCAACATAAGCAAAATACGCGATCCGGTTTTGAGCTATACTCTAACCATCCTTTATACTCATGTTTGCCGTACCATTCTTCCTTAAATTTTCGTAACTCGTTACCTTGAAATGTTGATTGTGGGAATTTGATACCTCTTGGTTGATATGGTCCTCTTAGTAGATATGCCCTTCTAATCTCATCTCGTTGATTCAAGTTATATGATTCAATCGGCTTGCGGTCAAAAGGATCCGAAGGAAGAGTATTCACATCAACGGGTTCGGAAGATGTATCAACTTTCCTCTTGAGAAATCACGTCATAACGTCCCTACTCATGGTTCCTATCGGCTATCACAAACAAATTGATCTATAAGTTCATGGCTCGATAACATAATGTTTCAGTTTTAATTTTCAACTATTCAAGCTCTAGAAATCATAATGTAAATCACCCTAAAAATCATCTTAACAACATAATCACCCTAAAAATCTTCTAAACAACCATAAACAATATCAAAACACACAATATTTCAAACCTATTTAATATCTTTATTACCCCTTTCTCCTATAATATCAACCAAAATCATCAAAATAACAAAGAAACTTACTCGTGTTCGGATTCCGATTATCGGTGGTGGTATGGTGGCTGATTGTATGCGGCTGCTGGAGGTGGTCTGTTGTCGCTGATGTTGTTCTGTTCGCTGGTGTGAAGGAATGAGAGGGAGAGAGAGAGAGTATGAGAGAATATGTAAGGGTTTTGGGGTTGTTTATTTTATTATAGTTTGAAATATTATTGGGTTTGTTTGTTGGGTTAAGACTTAGTAGTGGGCTAGTTAAAGGTATTGGGTATTTGGGTTTAGTTAGTTAGGTATTAAAAGTATATAATTTAGGTAATATATTTTTTTTTAAATAAGAGTTTACTAAAAAAATTTAAAATATAAATTGATTACACTTTTTACCTAAGGGGTGCGGACGAAAAATTACAAGGAGTGCGGACGGAAAATTTCAAGGGGTGCGGACGGGATTTTCGACGGAACTTAGCACTAAATTTTTTTTTCCCGGGGGTGCGCCCGCTCACCTTGGGCTGGGCTTAGGTCCGCCCTGCGTGATGGGAATAACAAGTGTTGTCAACCAGTAAAGTTAGATGGTGTGTAAGGTGCGTTTGGAAAAGG
Organism: Helianthus tuberosus; assembly: GCA_030545235.1. Classification (NCBI taxonomy): domain Eukaryota; kingdom Viridiplantae; phylum Streptophyta; class Magnoliopsida; order Asterales; family Asteraceae; genus Helianthus; species Helianthus tuberosus. The sequence continues at coordinate 32,092,393 of CM060383.1, read as the reverse complement.
AACAAAAATATATTTGGGATCTTAATTATTCTTATTATTAAATTTCGATAGAAATTACAGAATTTGTTTGAAAAGTTATTAGAAAATTATGTTTTAAACTATTGTTTTTTTAATCTACTTTCTTAAACTAAGAATAGAATACTAAAGAGTTAATCATGAGAACAAAAACAAAAATTTGTTTCAACTATTCAAGCTCTAGAAATCATAATGTAAATCACCCTAAAAATCATCTAAACAACATAATCACCCTAAAAATCTTTTAAACAACCATAAACAATGTAAAAATACACAATATTTCAAATCTATTTAATATCTTTATTACCCTTTTCTCCTAAAATATCAACCAAAATCTTCAAAATAACAAAGAAACTTACCCGTGTTCGGATTCCGGTTGGGTTTGGTGTCGATCGGTGGTGGTATGGTGGCTGATTGTATGCGGCTGCTGGAGGTGGTCTGTTTTCGCTGATGTTGTTCTGTTCGCTGGTGTGCAGGAACGAGAGAGAGAGCATGAGAGAATATTTAAGGGTTTTGGGCTTGTTTATTTTATTATAGTTTGAAATATTGTTGGGTTTGTTTATTGGGTTAAGACTTAGTAGTGGGCTAGTTAAAGGTATTGGGTATCTGAGTTTAGTTAGTTAGGTATTAAAAGTTATATAATTTAGGAAATATATTTTTTTAAATAAAAGTTTGCTAAAAGAATTTTAAAATATAAATTGATTACACTTTTTACCTAAGGGGTGCGGATGAAAAATTCCAATGAGTGCGGACGGAAAATTTCAAGGGGTGCGGTCAGGATTTTCGACGAAACTTAGCACTAATTTTTTTTCTCGAGGGTGCGCCCGCTCAACTTGGGTTGGGCTTATGATGCGGGCCCAAGTGTGGAAGAGCGGGCTATCTTGTATTTGGAGGCCCAAGATCGTGTAACAAAAGGGGCTTCACTAAAATGGCTTTAACTTGGGCTACGGGGGTCCGTTTTGGGCGTGCGACCAGGCGAAACGAACGTGAGAATGAGCTCCATCTTGCTGCAAATGCCTATGGTAGTTTGGGTCATCGTCTGGGCCAAAAAACCCTTATTTCTATTAGTTATTTACGTTTTTATGTTTTTTGAAGTATTTTGGGCATTTTGTTTTTGGGCTTGTGTTTGGCCCGTTGTCTTTTTTAGGCCCATTTCGAATTTCTGTTCCTATTTATATGTTTCTCTAGTAAATGGAAAATGCAGGCTTGAATTTTGACATAACTCATTTTTCACTTCAAATTCTATGCCCTTTGGGTGGAATCTTGGGGGTTGGGGAAGAACTACACGGGTATTCGCAGAATCAACGTGTTTGATCTTCATTTTCGTAACACACGCTGCATCAGTTGGTATCAGAGCCGCATTCCTGGCTCAAAATGCCTCCGAGGGGAAACAACAACAGGCATCTCGATGAAGTGTATGAACGAGAGTTGGAGCAGCGACTTATGGCGAGAGTGGATGAACGGTTGGATCAAGTGGTCAATCAGTTGACTGACCGGATGGCCGACTTGATCAATCGTAGGAGGCAGTGACCAATGACGGGTATGGTTCTGATTTTAGTAACCCATTTGGTGATGGTTCGGCTTCCGAAGACGAATAGGAAGGGCGACCAAGGGGTGAATGTGGAGGGGGTAATAGGCGTTGGGATTCTGGGATAAGAGTTGATATTCCAGAATTTGAGGGGTCTAGTTTGAATCCGGAGGGTTCATCGATTGGTTGGCTACCGTGGAGGAGGTGTTTGAGTATAAGGAGGTGTCTGAAAACAAGCGGGTGGCCTTGATCGCTACCAGGTTACGTGGTAGGGCCTCTGCGTGGTGGCAACAACTGAAGTTAACACGGAATAGGCTCGGAAAGTCAAGGATCGTGACATGGACCAAGATGAAGAAGTGCTTGCGGTCCAACTTTTTGCCTCATAACTTTCAAAGGTTGATGTACCAACGTCTTCAAAATTTAAATCGGTTGATGATTATACCACAGAGTTTTACTAGTTGATTGCTAGGAATGATATTCAAGAACCGGAGGAACAACTTGTTTCTCAGTATATTGGGGGTCTGAGGGTTCAAATCATGGAGTCCGTGAATCTTTTTGACCCGTTAACCATTCCAGAGGCACACCAACGGGCGTTGGCCTTTGAGAAGCAAAACCGTCAGGTGGGTGGTTCATTTACCCTTGCTGGAGGAAACGTTGGGTCGGGCAGTGGGGCGCCTCGTGGCGGGCCTAGTCAGCAAAGGCCAGGGGTTAAAAATACCGGGTCTACTTCTAAGGGGGCTAGTAGTAGTGGTCCGAGATGTTTCAATTGTGGTGAGACCGGCCATCGTCAAGCTGAGTGTAAGAAGACCGGTAAAAGACACTTGTTTGCTGAGTCTGAGGATGATCAGTATGAAGAATATGAAAATAACCCAGTGTACGATGAAGAAACTGAGTACGAAGAAGAGGTTGTGACCGGTGATGTTGGAGTGAACTTGGTAGTCAGACGCTCTTGTTATACACCAAAGGCAGATGGGGATGACTGGCTTAGGCATAACATCTTCCACTCAACGTGTAAGGTCTAAAAATTCTTATTGAAAACATAATGACTTAATGACAAAAGAACCAAACGGGTCAAATAATCAGCTTGTAATGCTTGCATTAACTTCATCAAAAAAAAAAACTAGTCGAGATATTTTACGAAAAGAGTTTACATCCCAAAAGTTCTTAGGCAACTAACATAGTCTTAAAACAACAAAAGTTTCGACATCGACAACCTTCCAAGTTAAGTTATTTACAAAAGACCCATCATAACGAAAACCTTCTAACAAAAGTTTAGACCCATTAACTAGCATCATTGCGGAAGCGTGCGATTTGGTGTGTCCGTTCCAAAGTAGCGCCGACTATCAAGACGATTTACCTACATTCAATGCAAACGATTAGTCAATTAAAAATCATCAATTCTTATAGTTCAAACCTCTAATCAAACTACATGGTAACACTTCAAACATTCAATCGGACATAAATTTCCCAAACTTGACATATGATCCATTCTACTCATTCGACCCATACTCTTAGCATAACTTCAACATACGCTAGCTTGACACATATACGAGGTTTCGACTCTAGGATAGTAACATATCATATCATTACACACTACTAAAATTTGTAAGCATAAGAACTTACCTTTGTCGTTGTTTGTTTGCGATCCGGAATGACTTGAGCTTTCTTCCTTAATTCCTACAATCCAAAATCACTTACTTTAATCTCGTGTCATTCCTTTCATTCCGTTCTTATCATATTCAATTTAACAACTAACAATCACACAATTCTAACCATTTAACACTGTATAATTATATGCTCATTTCATTCGAGCATTTTAACAAACACTTGGCGTGCATACTATTAATTAAGCATAGTGTACAAGTGTTATATGCATAACTTGGCCAATTCATATCAATAGCATCAATAACATCAATTTCAATCAAAATCTCATATAACCTTCATCCTAAATCGATTTCACTTAACAACATCTCATCATAAACATCATCATATGAACATCATTATACTAATTTACACCAAGTTTCATATTACACATCACAACACTTATATTTTAAATGGGTTTTCACTTTCACTTCCCAATATCTAATCGAATTCAAGTTTAATTCATGTTCCATGGGATGTTCCTAACCCATACCCATATTAATTTCAAACAATTTCATGGATTTACTTGAAACTCATTTCATTCATGATCATCAAATTGCAAATTTCAACATACCTCATGTTTAGAATGCTAAGATGATTAGAGAAAGATGAACATGCAGATGATTAGCTTCAATTCTTCCCCTTAATTGCTGAATTTTGAGGATGAAAAGAGTTTCCCCCTTCCTCTAGATATCATGGGCGACACACACACCTGATGTGTGTGTCCTTATGTTATAATTTCATTTTTATTATTTCACCTTTCATACCTTATCATTTTAGGCCCCTCATAAATGTAGTGTTTACATTTATGACTATAATTTCCTTTCTATTTAGTTAACATTGTGACAACCCGTACTCTCGTTGACGAGAGAAGGGTATTTTAGTAATACGTGAAATTGTGGATATTAGTATAATTAATATTATTATTTGCAAAATAATAAACCGCTACGAGAGTTTTAAATACTTACGTATCTAGTTAATTTTAATCGGGCCTGTTGGTTTTAGCTTGACACTTAATCCACACACACTTGGGCTAGGCCCAAGCCTACTCCCTAATTAACCTAAACCATATCCTATAAATACCCTCTTATAAACCCCACCCTCATTTTTATAAACATAAAAACCCTACTACAAATGTTCAGCCGTATAACCCACCTTCTCTTCTTCTCCTGTCCGATCAGATTTGTCTCCGGCGATCGGGGATACATTCCGGCAGCCGCACCCACACCCTTCTGAACCTCTTTCTTCTCCGATGAACAACACTCCCCACGCACCCAGTAAAACCCCAACACTCTCCCCCTGTTCCTCGATATAAAACGACAGGCCACCACCGGAAGGTGGCGGCGCACGGCGGCGACGGTACGCAGCGGCGGCGGCTCCAATTTAGAGCGGTTTAACCTCCATTTCAAGTGTCAAGTTCTCAGTAGTCGGAGTTTCGGGTCTCGGGTTTAAGCTGGTCAGTTTGATTCGACATTTCGGGTAAGTGGATGCGAGTTCGGTTCAACCCGGTTACGTTCAATGTTCGTGATTCAGGTCAATCGTTCGGGGCCAACGCATTTCAGGTGGAGCTCCGGCTCGAGCGCAGTAACCGTGGCAGTGGACTCTCTCTTGTCTCGGAGTCCCTTGATCGATGTATGTTTAATTAAGATCTTTTGTTTTGTAAACCTTTTTGTTTATTAGTTAAGCTTTTATTCACGTAGCTGATGATTTTGATTCTCGAGTGTTTGCTGTTTGTTTGTTTTATGTATGCATAAGGTTCAAAAGATTGCCAAAATTGTTGAAATGATTTTGATGTGTGTATATTATGTGCTTCAAATGGTAAAACAGTGCTTGTTATAATGACTGTGTAAAGTGCTTTTTCACATGTTCATCATCTTTATTCACAAGATCAAGTATTTGTAAACGTGAGCTAGTAATAAACAAAGTAGACTTAGGCTAATGCACTGTTCCATTCGAATCTGGGTTGTTCCTTTGAATGCTTGATGTGGTGTTTTAATGGTGGATACAAACGGTTATGCTTAGAGTACAACCTGGTCATGCATGGTTGGTGAAATTGTTAAGATGATTCTTTGCTTCACTGATATTGCTAGAATGATATGATAAGATGAAATGTTATGAGAAATCTTGTTGATGAAAAAGATGATACTGCTAAGTGAATGGAATGTGGGTAATATCATGATGCTCTGTTTCTAATAGTATACAAATATATATGCATAAAGTACAACCCAATTGAGCATTGCATGATTTGAAATCCTATGGCTGAATGTTTTGTCTTTTTTTATTTGAATTGGGATAATGAGAGGAGCATGAAATGATAGTCGTACAATTCATTTAATGAACCGGCCCACACTTGTTTTGTATTTTTTTTTTTTATCATAAATCAATCGCACAACTAATTGTAATCGCACAATTTTTTTTAATGGAATCGCACAACATTGGTTTCCTATATAATCTGATCGCACAAGTCAAAGATGGTCCCACTGTTTTCTTAAATGCTAGTCGCACCCACTCACTTGGAGTCACATTCTTTATATTATTCCAATCGCACAAGTGTGCATTGATCGCACAAATCATTCATTTTGAGCCTTTCTTAAAATATACAAACTGACTTTTATTTTGGGCCTCACCTGCATTTGGACCACACAAGCCCATTTCGTACGGGCCGCACACTGATAAATGGGCCACATAGACTAATGTATTGGGCTTAATTACTGTTAATTGTATACATGTTTAACTGTTACTGCTATGGTGATATGTGTACATGTTTAGTACAGTTAATTATTACTACTTGTACACTACTTGACAAATACGTGTTAGATACGTGTAGCTTATACGTGATTACTTGATTACCGTCCTAATGAGTGGTAACCATAATAGGTTGTGGTTGACCAACTTAGGACAAATGATTTATCTGCCGAGCAAACCGAGGTGAGTTCACGACTAACACTCTAATCATGTATTCCCGGTGGTTTGGGAACCTAATATTCCGAGGGAACAGAATAGTAATTAAATGAAACTCATAAGTCCAAAACATATATTCCTAAGAACGGGAACTTCCATACTAAACGAAACTCTACCGTGAAAGTCCCCTACGTATATACCGATTAGTCGAGGGGAGCGAACGGGATATTAGTTGATAGCGCTATTAGGTTTGACAAAACTCACACCGTGCTGGGAGCTGGTAGTGAACTATTATCTGGAATCATAGGTCAATGATGGTAGAACATTGATCTGGGGCAAACAACAATTACGTCAAGGTTTCGGTATCTGCACAGTTTAGTAGCCCTTTATGGGATGAATTTCCCACTACACATTCTGGATCATGGTTGTAAAACAAGGTCTCCAAGGCCGAGTACTCTCCGAGTAGTCGCTACAAGGTAGGCTGCCGAGGCGACTTTCTTCAACTCCGACTAATTACTCAGAATCGATCAAATGCGGTCAACATTGGCCAAAATCGGATATAATAAGTCAACTCGGGCCGAGTTTGACTTAAAATAAAATAAAACATAATTTCTATGCCTATCATATTAAAGAATGAATATCAATTTCTTGTATTTTGTTATAAATATTAGTAAATTTATGTTATTTGATATATATTTAATTTCCGAAAACTGATTTCTTTATAATTTGGCATCTCCGAGTACTCCCCGTGTACTTTCCGCCTAGGTCGAGTACTCTCAACTCCCTGGTCGACCGACTAGGAAGCGCCTAGCGACTTTTACAACCATGTTCTGGATAACATGGTAACGCATAAAACAAACGTTTTTGGGATAAAACAAGAAAACCCGATTTTCAAAAACCGTGAACTCGCTCAACTTAATGTTGACACCTTACTGCATGCTTGCAGGTTCGTAGATGCTGCGCTGGAGTTTGCATGAATCGCTGTGGTAGTCGTCTAGAATCCGTTATCGGATTTTTACTTTTGAACTTATGTTTTTAAGCTATTTATGAACTTATCGCTTCCGCTAAACGCTCAAACTTTATTTTGTTGAACCTGCTGTGTTTTGGAACTTATTTAAAACTTTTTATGTTTTAAACTTAAACGTTATGTCACCGATCACATTGATGATGGTTTTTATGTTGCTTATATTTAATGTTCAGTGTGATTGGTGGCTGGATCCTGGGCAGTCACACGCCTCGCGGTGGTACTTAATTACTGTTACTGCTATGGTGATATGTGTACATGTTTAGTACAGTTAATTATTACTACTTGTACACTACTTGACAAATACGTGTTAGATACGTGTAGCTTATACGTGATTACTTGTTTACCGTCCTAACGAGTGGTAACCATAATAGGGTGTGGTTGACCAACTTAGGACAAACGCTTTATCTGCCGAGCAAACCGAGGTGAGTTCACGACTAACACTCTAAGCATGTATTCCCGGTGGTTTGGGAACCTAATATTCTGAGGGAACGGAATAGTAATTAAACGAAACTCATAAGTTCAAAACATATATTCCCAAGATCGGAAACTTCCATACTAAACGAAACTCTACCGTGAAAGTCCCCTTACGGATATACCGATTAGTCGCGGGGAGCGAACGAGATATTAGTTGATAGCGCTATTAGGTTTGACAAACCTCACACCGTGCTGGGAGCTGGTAGTGAACTATTATCTGGAATCATAGGTCAATGATGGTAGAACATCGATCTGGGGCAAACAACAATTACGTCAAGGTTTCGGTATCTGCACAGTTTAATAGCTCTTTATGGGATAAATCTCCCACTACACATTCTGGATAACATGGTAACGCATAAAACAAACGTTTTAGGGATAAAACAAGAAAAACCGTTTTTCAAAAACCGTGAACTCGCTCAACTTTATATTGACACCTTACTGCATGCTAGCAGGTTCGTAGATGCTGCGCTGGAGTTTGCCTGGATCGCTGTGGTGGTCGTCTAGAATCCGTTATCGGATTTTTACTTTTGAACTTATGTTTTTAAGCTATTTATGAACTTATCGCTTTCGCTAAACGCTCAAACTTTATTTTGTTGAACCTGCTATGTTTTGGAAGTTATTTAAAACTTTTTATGTTTTAAACTTAAACGTTATGTCACCGATCACATTGGTGATGGTTTTTATGTTGCTTATATTTAATGTTCAATGTGATTGGTGGCTTGATCCTGGGCAGTCACACGCCTCGCGGTGGTACTTCGCTCGTGGAAATTTGAGGGTGTGACAGTTTGGTATCAGAGCCATCAGTTATAGTGAACTTGGTTTTTTTTAAAAGAAAGTGGTCTTTTGAAAAACCAGAGTATAACCTACTTTATACTAAACGATCCGCGACGACACCACACTCCAAGGCAAGACTCAGCATGTTAAGACTACTCAGCATACGTGTATGCCTGCTTCCTACTTGCATAAGTGAATGCCTGCTTACTACTCGCATAAGTGAATGCCTGCTTCCTACTTGCATAAGTGAATGCCTACTTACTACGTGCTTAATCTAAGACTACTCAGCATAAGAATATGCCTACTTGCTACTTGCTACTTGCTTTATGTATTACGTGATAGTGTACTGAGTGATGCATTACACTACTTACATGGTTCTATTCTAAGCGATGCTTAGGCGTTTACATGTCGTAATTACACATCTTTCTATCTCACTTCTCTCAATCTTCGTGCTACATGACTTTACATGCTATGTGACCTTGTTTGGTACGCGACTTTATGTGCTATGTGCTTTGCATGATTCGTTTTGTAAACTTGTGTGAAACTACGTATTTACGTATATCTTGGCTTAAATTTCGAGGACGAAATTTCTGTAACATGGGGAGAATGTGACAACCCGTACTCTCGTTGACGAGAGAAGGGTATTTTAGTAATATGTGAAACTGTGGATATTAGTATAATTAATATTATTATTTGCAAAATAATAAACCGCGACGAGAGTTTTAAATACTTACGTATCTAGTTAATTTTAATCGGGCCTGTTGGTTTTAGCTTGACACTTAATCCACACACACTTGGGCTAGGCCCAAGACCACTCCCTAATTAACCTAAACCCTATCCTATAAATACCCTCTTATAAACCCCACCCTCATTTTTATAAAATCAATATACTTCTAATGTCGAATCAGGATCAACTAGGACAGAAATAAAGCATTGTGTCGAACTCTTCTTTGGTGTCAAGTAAAAACCCTACTACAAATGTTCAGCCGCATAACCCACCTTCTCTTCTTCTCCTGTCCGATCAGATTTGTCTCCGGCGATCGGGGATACATTCCGGCAGCCGCACCCACACCCTTCTGAACCTCTTTCTTCTCCGATGAACAACACTCCCCACGGACCCAGTAAAACCCCAACACTCTCCCCCCTGTTCCTCGATATTAAACGACAAGCCACCACCGGAAGGTGGCGGCGCACGGCTGCGACGGTTCGCAGCGGCGGTGGCTCTGATTCAGAGCAGTTCAACCTCCATTTCAAGTGTCAGGTTCTCAGTAGTCGGAGTTTCGGGTCTCGGGTTTAAGCTGGTCAATTTGGTTCGAGATGTCGGGTCAGTGGATGCGAGTTAGGTTCAACCTGGTTCGGTTCAATGTTCGTGACTCGGGTCAATCGTTTAGGCCAACGCGTTTCAGGTGGAGCTCCGGCTCGAGCGCAGTAACCGTGGCAGCGGACTCTCTCTTGTCTCGGAGTCCCTTGATCGATGTATGTTTAATTAAGATCTTTTGTTTTGTAAACCTTTTTGTTTATTAGTTAAGCTTTTATTCACGTAGCTGCTAATTTTGATTCTTGAGTGTTTGCTGTTTGTTTGTTTTATGTATGCATAAGGTTCAAAAGATTGCCAAAATTGTTGAAATGATTTTGATGTGTGTATATTATGTGCTTCAAATAGTAAAACAGTGCTTGTTATAATGACTGTGTAAAGTGCTTTTTCACATGTTCATCATCTTTATTCACAAGATCAAGTATTTGTAAACATGAGCTAGTAATAAACAAAGTAGACTTAGGCTAATGCACTGTTCCATTCGAATCTGGGTTGTTCCTTTGAATGCTTGATGTGGTGTTTTAATGGTGGATACAAACGGTTATGCTTAGAGTACAACCTGGTCATGCATGGTTGGTGAAATTGTTAAGATGATTCTTTGCTTCTGTGATATTGCTAGAATGATATGATAAGATGAAATGTTATGAGAAATCTTGTTGATGAAAAAGATGATACTGCTAAGTGAATGGAATGTGGGTAATATCATGATGCTCTGTTTCTTATAGTATACAAATATATATGCATAAAGTACAACCCAATTGAGCATTGCATGATTTGAAATCCTATGGCTGAATGTTTTGTCTTATTTGATTTGAATTGGGATAATGGGAGGAGCATGAAATGATAGTCGTACACTTCATTTAATGAACCGGCCCCACACTTGTTTTGTATTTTTGATCATAAATCAATCGCACAACTAATTGTAATCGCACAATTTTTTTAATGGAATCGCACAACATTGGTTTCCTATATAATCTGATCGCACAAGTCAAAGATGGTCCCACTATTTTCTTAAATGCTAGTCGCACCCACTCACTTGGAGTCACATTCTTTATATTATTCCAATCGCACAAGTGTGCATTGATCGCACAAATCATTCATTTTGAGCCTTTCTTAAAATATACAAACTGACTTTTATTTTGGGCCTCACCTGCTTTTGGACCACACAAGCCCATTTCGTGTGGGCCGCACACTGAAAAATGGGCCACACAGACTAATGTATTGGGCTTAATTACTGTTAATTGTATACATGTTTAACTGTTACTGCTATGGTGATATGTGTACATGTTTAGTACAGTAAATTATTACTACTTGTACACTACTTGACAAATACGTGTTAGATACGTGTAGCTTATACGTGATTACTTGTTTACCGTCCTAACGAGTGGTAACCATAATAGGTTGTGGTTGACCAACTTAGGACAAACGCTTTATCTGCCGAGCAAACCGAGGTGAGTTCACGACTAACACTCTAAGCATGTATTCCCGGTGGTTTGGGAACCTAATATTCCGAGGGAATGGAATAGTAATTAAACGAAACTCATAAGTTCAAAACATATATTCCCAAGATCGGGAACTTCCATACTAAACGAAACTCTACCGTGAAAGTCCCCTTACGTATATACCGATTAGTCGCGGGGAACGAACGAGATACTAGTTGATAACGCTATTAGGTTTGACAAACCTCACACCGTGCTGGGAGCTGGTAGTGAACTATTATCTGGAATCATAGGTCAATGATGGTAGAACATTAATCTAGGGCAAACAACAATTACGTCAAGGTTTCGGTATCTGCACAGTTTAGTAGCTCTTTATGGGATGAATTTCCCACTACACATTCTGGATAACATGGTAACACATAAAACAAACGTTTTTGGGATAAAACAAGAAAAACGTTTTTCAAAAACTATGAACTCGCTCAACTTTATGTTGACACCTTACTGCATGCTTGCAGGTTCGTAGATGCTGCGCTGGAGTTTGCCTGGATCGCTGTGGTGGTCGTCTAAAATCCGTTATCGGATTTTTACTTTTGAACTTATGTTTTTAAGCTATTTATGAACTTATCGCTTCCGCTAAACGCTCAAACTTTATTTTGTTGAACCTGCTATGTTTTGGAACTTATTTAATACTTTTTATGTTTTAAACTTAAACGTTATGTCACCGATCACATTGGTGATGGTTTTTATGTTGCTTATATTTAATGTTCAAGGTGATTGGTGGCTGGATCCTGGGCAGTCACACGCCTCGCGGTGGTACTTAATTACTGTTACTGCTATGGTGATATGTGTATATGTTTAGTACAGTTAATTATTACTACTTGTACACTACTTGAAAAATACGTGTTAGATACGTGTAGCTTATACGTGATTACTTGTTTACCATCCTAACGAGTGGTAACCATAATAGGGCGTGGTTGACCAACTTAGGACAAACGCTTTATCTGTCGAGCAAACCGAGGTGAGTTCACGACTAACACTCTAAGCATGTATGGTTTGGGAACCTAATATTCTGAGGGAACGGAATAGTAATTAAACGAAACTCATAAGTTCAAAACATATATTCCCAAGATCGGAAACTTCCATACAAAACGGAACTCTACCGTGAAAGTCCCCTTACGTATATACCGATTAGTTGCGGGGAGCGAACGGGATATTGGTTGATAGCGCTATTAGGTTTGACAAACCTCACACCGTGCTAGGAGCTGGTGGTGAACTATTATCTGGAATCATAGGTCAATGATGGTAGAACATTGATCTGGGGCAAACAACAATTACGTCAAGGTTTCGGTATCTGCACAGTTTAGTAGCTCTTTATGGGATAAATTTCCCACTACACATTCTGGATAACATGGTAACGCATAAAAGAAACGTTTTTAGGATAAAACAAGAAAAACCATTTTTCAAAAACCGTGAACTCGCTCAACTTTATGTTGACACCTTACTGCATGCATGCAGGTTCGTAGATGCTGCGCTGGAATTTGCCTGGATCGCTGTGGTGGTCGTCTAGAATCCGTTATTGGATTTTTACTTTTGAACTTATGTTTTTAAGCTATTTATGAACTTATCGCTTCCGCTAAACGCTCAATTTTGTTGAACCTGCTATGTTTTGGAAGTTATTTAAAACTTTTTATGTTTTAAACTTAAACGTTATGTCACCGATCACATTGGTGATGGTTTTTATGTTGCTTATATTTAATGTTCAATGTGATTGGTGGCTTGATCCTGGGCAGTCACACGCCTCGCGGTGGTACTTCGCACGTGGAAATTTGAGGGTGTGACAGTTTGGTATCAGAGCCATCAGTTATAGTGAACTTGGTTTTTTTTTTTAAAAGAGGCCTTTTGAAAAACCAGACTATAACCTACTTTATACTAAACGATCCGCGACGACACCACACTCCAAGGTAAGACTCAGCGTGTTAAGACTACTCAGCATAAGTGTATGCCTACTTCTTACTTGCATATGTGAATGCCTGCTTACTACTCGCATAAGTGAATGCCTGCTTCCTACTTGCATAAGTGAATGCCTACTTACTACGTGCTTAATCTAAGACTACTCAGTATAAGAATATGCCTACTTGCTACTTGCTTTATATATTACGTGATAGTGTACTGAGTGATGCATTACACTACTTACGTGGTTCTTTTCTAAGCGATGCTTAGGCGTTTACATATCGTAATTACACATCTTTCTATCTCACTTCTCTCAATCTTCGTGCTACCTAACTTTACATGCTATGTGACCTTGTTTGATACGCGACTTTATGTGCTATGTGCTTTGTATGATTCGTTTCGTAAACTTATGTGAAACTACGTATTTACGTATATCTTGGCTTAAATTTCGAGGACGAAATTTCTGTAACATGGGGAGAATGTGACAACCCGTACTCTCGTTGACGAGAGAAGGGTATTTTAGTAATATGTGAAATTGTGGATATTAGTATAATTAATATTATTATTTGCAAAATAATAAACCACGACGAGAGTTTTAAATACTTACGTATCTAGTTAATTTTAATCTGGCCTGTTGGTTTTAGCTTGACACTTAATCCACACACACTTGGGCTAGGCCCAAGCCCACTCCCTAATTAACCTAAACCCTATCCTATAAATACCCTCTTATAAACCCCACCCTCATTTTTATAAACATGAAAACCCTATTACAAATGTTCAGCCGCATAACCCACCTTCTCTTCTTCTCCTGTCCGATCAGATTTGTCTCCGGCGATCGGGGATACATTCCGGCAGCCGCACCCACACCCTTCTGAACCTCTTTCTTCTCTGATGAACAACACTCCCCACACACCCAGTTAAACCCCAACACACTCCCCCTGTTCCTCGATATTAAACGACAGGCCACCACCGAAAGGTGGCCGCGCACGGCGTCGGCGGCTCCGATTCAGAGTGGTTCAACCTTCATTTCAAGTGTCAGGTTCTCAGTAGTCGGAGTTTTGGGCCTCGGGTTTAAGCTGGTCAGTTTGATTTGACATTTCGGGTCAGTGGATGCGAGTTCGGTTCAACCCGGTTCGGTTCAATGTTCATGACTCGGGTCAATCGTTCGGGGCCAACGCGTTTCAGGTGGAACTCCGGCTCGAGCGCAGTAACCGTGGCAGCGGACTCTCTCTTGTCTCGGAGTCCCTTGATCGATGTATGTTTAATTAAGATCTTTTGTTTTGTAAACCTTTTTGTTTATTAGTTAAGCTTTTATTCACGTAGCTGATGATTTTGATTCTTTAGTGTTTGCTGTTTGTTTGTTTTATGTATGCATAAGGTTCAAAAGATTGCCAAAATTGTTGAAATGATTTTGATGTGTGTATAATATGTGCTTCAAATGGTAAAACAGTGCTTGTTATAATGACTGTGTAAAGTGCTTTTTCACATGTTCATCATCTTTATTCACAAGATCAAGTATTTGTAAACGTGAGCTAGTAATAAACAAAGTAGACTTAGGCTAATGCACTGTTCCATTCGAATCTGGGTTGTTCCTTTGAATGCTTGATGTGGTGTTTTAATGGTGGATACAAACGGTTATGCTTAGAGTACAACCTGGTCATGCATGGTTGGTGAAATTGTTAAGATGATTCTTTGCTTCTGTGATATTGCTAGAATGATATGATAAGATGAAATGTTATGAGAAATCTTATTGATGAAAAAGATGATACTGCTAAGTGAATGGAATGTGGGTAATATCATGATGCTCTGTTTCTTATAGTATACAAATATATATGCATAAAGTACAAACCAATTGAGCATTGCATGATTTGAAATCTTATGGCTGAATGTTTTGTCTTATTTGATTCGAATTGGGATTAATGGGAGGAGCATGAAATGATAGTCGTACAATTCATTTAATGAACCGGCCCCACACTTGTTTTGTATTTTTGATCATAAATCAATCGCACAACTATTTGTAATCGCACAATTTTTTTTAATGGAATCGCACAACATTGGTTTCCTATATAATCTGATCGCACAAGTCAAAGATGGTCCCACTGTTTTCTTAAATGCTAGTCGCACCCACTCACTTGGAGTCACATTCTTTATATTATTCCAATCGCACAGGTGTGCATTGATCGCACAAATCATTCATTTTGAGCCTTTCTTAAAATATACAAACTGACTTTTATTTTGGGCCTCACCTGCTTTTGGACCACACAAGCCCATTTCGTGCGGGCCGCACACTGACAAATGGGCCACACAGACTAATGTATTGGGCTTAATTACTGTTAATTGTATACATGCTTAACTGTTACTGCTATGGTGATATGTGTACCTGTTTAGTACAGTTATTTATTACTACTTGTACACTACTTGACAAATACGTGTTAGATACGTGTAGCTTATACGTGATTACTTGTTTACTTTCCTAGCGAGTGGTAACCATAATAGGTTGTGGTTGACCAACTTAGGACAAACGCTTTATCTGCCGAGCAAACCGCGGTGAGTTCACGACTAACACTCTAAGCATGTATTCCCGGTGTTTTGGGAACCTAATATTCCGAGGGAACGAAATAGTAATTAAACGAAACTCATAAGTTCAAAACTTATATTCCCAAGATCGGGAACTTCCATACTAAACGAAACTGTACCGTGAAAGTCCCCTTACGTATATACCGATTAGTCTCGGGGAGCGAACGGGATATTAGTTGATAGCGCTATTAGGTTTGACAAACCTCACATCGTATTGGGAGCTGGTAGTGAACTATTATCTGGAATCATAGGTCAATGATGGTAGAACATTGATCTGGGGCAAACAACAATTACGTCAAGGTTTCGGTATCTGCACAGTTTAGTAGCTCTATATGGGATGAATTTCCCACTACACATTCTGGATAACATGGTAACGCATAAAACAAATGTTTTTGGGATGAAACAAGAAAAACCGTCTTTCAAAAACCGTGAAATCGCTCAACTTTATGTTGACACCTTACTACATGCTTGCAGGTTCGTAGATGCTGCGCTGGAGTTTGCCTGGGTCGCTGTGGTAGTCGTTTAGAATCCGTTATCGGATTTTTACTTTTGAACTTATGTTTTTAAGCTATTTATGAACTTATCGCTTCCGCTAAACGCTCAAACTTTATTTTGTTGAACCTGCTATGTTTTGGAACTTATTTAAAACTTTTTATGTTTTAAACTTAAACGTTATGTCACCGATCACATTGGTGATGGTTTTTATGTTGCTTATATTTAATGTTCAATGTGATTGGTGGCTTGATCCTGGGCAGTCACACGCCTCGCGGTGGTACTTCGCACGTGGAAATTTGAGGGTGTGACAAACATTCACATAATAATCAAGTTCCTACTTTTTTTTAATCATCCTTTTATTAATATTCGTTTCTACACATAATCTTGTTATTATTTTTATTCTCATCATAAGCATTCATATTCTAAGGTTATAAGCATTATAACTTACTTGTTGCATAATATAAAATCATAAAGTGCGTAATTCACAATTTGGGGCGCTACAAGTCCACTCCCTTAAAGAAGGTTTCGTCCTCGAAACCTGAATACGTACGGTTTAATAACATGCATACACATTATGTAGACCAACTTTTTTTTAGGTATAAATAGTCCTATACCTTACTACTCAAACTCTTACGTACAATTTACATGCTCACATATCTATTAAACAAATGCTAATCACATCTATGCGGATGATTCTTTTACATGCTAGTATACGCGTACACTCATGTCTTGCTACATTTAACTATAGTTTACACATTAAATTACATCCCGTGCATACACATTCACTTAATTTCCTTTGAACACCCTACTATAATAGGCGCGCACCATTCTCCCTTTTTTTAATAAGCATGTTACCATATACTAGTTCCGTCACTTCACATATCTATAGTGACCTAATATGTTTTACTTATTAAAAACTTAGCCATGTCCAAAAAAAGAAAACATATCAACATACATGCCACATTTTTCGTACTTGCCCTCCTAAGTTTATGTTCTTTCATGTACCTCACAAAACATTATAGTAGGCTTGGGATACCTTTGGGAAGCTTATCAGGGCCTTGGAAGCAAGGAAAAGTGAGAAAAACGTGAAAAAAATGGGTTTCTAGCGTCGGACCCGCATAGACAGCAAGATAAGGTGTCGGCTGTAATAGGGCAGGGCGTCGCTGAAGCCTCCTCTGCAGCTCAGACACTGATTTTTGCGTTTGTTATTTCCACTCACTAACCGTGTGTCCCGAGGGTTCAAATACATGAAATAAATCATCATTCAAGTTCTAAATTCATTCCATACCTCTCCCAAGCCAATCCACATGTTCTTCAGCTAAATCTTTCTGCTAAAAGTTTCGAGAATGTTGTTTTCAAGCGGAATTAACTTTTCAAGCGAAATTAAATATTATCTCGAACTACGTGCCCTGATCTAACATTCTAAATACAAGACTCGATACAAGACGAAGTCGACAGACGCATGCACCAACAGACTCCCCCTCGAATGTTGACAAGTCTTAAGTGTCGAGTCTTCAACATCTTCAGTCTTTATCAGTCTTTGGGCTTCTCTTCAAAGTATCTTACAATGTAAAGCATCCTCAAATCTCTCTCTTCTCTTTATCAGATCTCTTGATTCCTTAAGTTCATCAGCATCATCAGCTTGCGTGAACTTTATCTCCAGAGTCGGAACTTGGATCATATCTACTCAGGTATCTTCAGACTCCCCCTTTCGATATGCTAGACCGCAGTCTGGCTTTCACAGAATCAGGATCATGACCTGGCTCTATACTCAGATTCAGAATCCAGGCTATCCTGCACATCCTCTACCTTACAATAAATTTCACAAATTTAACATTTAACAAAATTATATATATCCAAACTCCCCCTCAAATTTGACCAGAATGATTTAACAATGTTAATATCTAATGAATCACTTGTAAACAAAAACCTTCAAAATATTACACATTTTAAACCAACTCTCCCTCAAATTGATGTTCATCATGTTTAGCACTTGGAATTTTGAATATCAGCTTTTCATCATCAGTTGTCGAAAATCTTTTTGTATTTTTAAAAACTTAAAGAAATGCAATAAAGAAATATTTACAGACAATATTTTTGTGAGTTTGTGTAAGAAGATCATATCAGTTTTGGAGACAAATCACCAACACCGTTAAGCTTTAGACATTTTAAGTTCTAAACAATTCACCTAGATTGTCAGTATACTGATCCACTTAAATTTTCACACAAATTTCAATTGTTTCGAGATACGAGATTAATGTTTTAGAGACTTAAACTTATTCGCGTGTCCCACCACTTGAATATACTCCCGTATCCAGATCCCAATATTCAGTCTTACAGGTGAGTATACCACAGATGATATCTGTAAGGGGTTAAATGCGAAACCGTGACGGCTCGACTTTTGGTGTGTTCCCTTTAGAGAATCTTTTCTTCAACAGCACATGATTAGCATTTTTTTCAATGCTTCATCATTTTTTATGCTGAGGGCGATGCTATATTTCAAGCAAGCAGAAAGTATTATACAGGGACTAGGCCATTGCTTCCGCAAAATCAGAAGTCCCGGGATAATACCCCAGATATCACTGAGTATAAAGACCTAGTATCTCAGAAAAAGGGACCTTTCAAACAAGATTCCGGGGTTACCCATATATCCAAGAAATGTTACCCACTAGATAAGCAAGTTTGAAATTTATATTTATATCTCGACCACAATCTACTAAATGTATAAAAACCTACTGACACATCCGCAGTGAGATTGTTTATCACATTTTTGACTTTACAATTCTTTAGCGTGTTGTGATAGTCCACTGATATACTATCATTTCCTCTTTTCACAACAAACTTATTTTTGAATTATTATCATGTTTTTGGCTTTTTCTGGTTTTATCATGTTTTTGGATCTTTCAAATTTTCTAATGTTTTTGACTTTTTCAAATTTTCAAATGTTTTTGGATTTTCTGAAAATTCTTACTCCCCCTAAAATTCAAAATCATTTAAAGAAATTTGAAAACAAACTGTTCAAGTAAAGTGACAACTATTGTGAATTGCTTCAAATCGCCATCCACTTAGCATAAACAATCAGAACTCCCCCTCACAACAAACTATTTTCCCATTATGATTTCAAAACACTTAAGTTTGTTTTGATCAAATGGTTTTTCCGGAAAAATTAGTTTTGTTGAACTCATAAAACATCTTGTAGGTTAGGGGATCAATTCATCACCTTGTTCTCTTTAATCACTTGAAAATTTAACAATTTTAGATACACACAATACCACTTGTAGAAAATCAAGCACAACTTAGTGTCCCTGATTTACCATTTGTAAGACGAAATCACTTTCGTGAATTTCTCAAGAAAGATGCCGATACCTGCTCCTCGCTTACCAACCTGGGAGCTCCGGCAAGTCAGGTTTTTAGTCAAAGAATAAATCCACCCAAGCCTGACCAGCCTTGGGTGATTCCGAGCTACCAACACTCGGTTTCTTACCTACCATCTTCTTCTCATAGAACTCTTTAACCCCTTTAACTTTTCTGTCAACCATTTTTCCAAAAATGTGTTTCACTTTGGGGTTAAAGGCCTTTTCAACATCAAAAACCTTTTTATCAGAATAAAACTGATTTGAAATTTCAACTTTACCAATTTTCTTCTTAAAATTTTCAGCCCGAAGTGGTGGAAAATTCACATCATCCACAGTCGGCACTGATTTTTCACCTTTTTCCTCAACCTGTGGCTCCTCTGACTTTGTAGAATCAGATTCATCGCCAGAAGTTAGCTCCTCTGATTTTGATAAATCAGAATCATTGCTAGACTCATCATCAGATTTCTTAACAACCCACTTTTGGTTGTCAAGATTTGCACTTCTCTTGTAAAACCTGTTCGAACATTCACCAATTTCAAATTTTGAATTTTTGAAAAGTTTAGTTCTCTCAATTGGTGGTTCAAACACAACCTCTTTATCTTTCAGTTTAGAAACTCCCTGTTTAGTTTGATTTGCCTGTGAACATTTCATGGCAATATGACCATTTTTTCCACATTTGAAACAGGTTCGAGTTTCCTTCTTCTGATCAACAGTCTGCATCTCTTCTTGCTTCTTCGCAAGGAAATCTCTGTTCGACTGTTTTCTGAATAATTTTTCTTTTTCTTCTTCAGAAGATGTACCTGAAACAAATATCATTTTTGATTTAAAATCTCGAACATATTTTTCATTTTTATGATTTTCTGGTGGAATAAAACCAAGACCTTTCTTTTTGAAATTACCGTTATGGTTTGGTTTCTTTCGATAACCAGAACCAGAACTGTAACCCTTTTTCTTGTTTTCTCTTTGTTGAACTCTTGAGGTGTGCTTTTTAGGTTTATCATTAAGATTTACATCTTTTTTTTCAGAAATATTAATTTCTGTTAGTTTGAAAACCTTTTTGATTAGTTCGGTTTTGACACCTCTTATTGGAAATTCCTCATCAGAATATAATTTGTCGGAATCATTCAATGTATATACAACTTTGAATGTTTCGTCATTCAAATTAGATTTTGATAGAAGGAATTCTTTATTGTAAAATCTTTTGCCCTGTTTGACGGTTTGACTCGGAGTGCTGGACTCAGACTTTGACTCTGACATAGACTCCGACTTTGACTCCTCAGTTGCATCGTTATCTAACACATGATCCACTACTTTCTTCATCAATTGAGATTGTTGATCAGTGTCAGACGATGTAAACGTAACATCAATATTTTCTGGCAGGTTAACTGAAGACTCCGACTCCCACTGTAAATTTGTTGCCTTTTCGACTCTTTCTGAATTTGGATTTCTCGGAGAATATCCATTTTCAAGCGGGGGTGGACACTTGTAACTGACACCTTGTTTCTTACCAGATGTCTTTACTTTAGTATCCTTCTTCTTTTCTTTCTTCTTTTCAAGAGTTTTTTCTTCAGAAACCTTCTGTTCTTTAGTTTCTTCATCATCCTCAAATGCCTTCATCCCTTCAACAGTTGGATAAATCCTGTCAATGACATAAGAAGTACATGAGTAACTTTTTAACAATCGATTAACTCTTTCTGTTTCAATTCTTTGAGTTTCCAGTTTTTGTTCCAAAATAGCACACTTCTCAATATAGTTGTTCACAACTTTCTGCTTTGTCATGAAAGCTCCCTGAAGTGTCTTCATTGCTGTTGCCTGTTCGTCGCTTGTTTCATTGTACATATTCATGGCTTTGTTCAAAACATCATACGATTCTTTCAGCTTGTTCATGTTGTTAATCAATTCACTGTTTTTCTTCTTTATAGTCTCACAATTTTCACAAATCACCGGAACATTTTTAGCGTCAGCTTCTACATCAACTTTGAAAACTGGAACTTCTTTTACTTTCCTTTTGATCACTGGAGCTTCTTCATCATCACTGCTGACTGGTGTTTTGACCTTTTTCTTTTTCTTTTTAGCTTTTTCATCTTCACTATCACTTTCTGCCATCATTTTCAAATGCTTTGCCATTCTTTTAGCATAATAATCATTATCATCATCACTATCTTCTTCAATTCGAGCCACAAAAGCTTTGGCTTTTAGCATTTCTTTATCCGGACAGTAATTATCCCAACTGAAATTTTCCCAACTAAAGCCTTCTGGTAACTTTTCATCATCTTGACTGATCAGACATGCTTTGTTGTCAGCAGAAATATATTTGTCCCAACTGAAACCTGTTGAATATTTTTGATCATCTTGATTCACCAAACATGCTCTCTTTAATGATTCTTTAATCTCCTTCCTACCATGAGCAGTTTGCAGTTGTTGTTGATGTGGCTGTTGAGCAACTTGATGATAAATCGATTTCTGATAGTAATCATTATTGTTGAACGGATTTTGAGCTCCACTTGCTTCGCGATTAGTGCACTCCCTCTTGAAGTGTCCTTTTTCCCTGCAACGAAAACAAGTAACTTTAGATTGATCAAAACCTAAATTAGAAACACATGCATCACGGAAGTCATCTCTTCCTGTGATCTGTTTGAATTTCTCAGCTCGTCTCAACACACTAGCCAAACACCATTTTATATCCATCAATTCCATCTCTTCAGCATCAATCTGATTCTAATCCTCTTTGGTCAACATTGGATTCCCGATCCTTCCTGCTACTAAACTTCCATAAGACTCCAACACAGTCCCCAACAAAGACATGTGACTTTTCGCAACTTCTTCAGAATAAGAATAATCCTGATCATTCTCAAGATTCAATACAATATTGCATTGTAGCTTCTTGCCATTCTTGGTTGCTGTCAAGTTTGGATCAAATGACGGATATAATGAAAAACTTGTTTTACTATTTGACCCTTTAGAAGAACCTCCCGATGAACTCTTTGCATTGAAAGCCGTTTCAACCTTCGGTGACATGTTGGTGGTTTTATCACTGACACCACCTTTGTAATAAAGACCAATGTCTTGTTCACTGTCAAAATCTTTCATTCTTGAAATCTTTCGTTGTTCCATCTCTTGAGCTTCAATTTTTTCAATGAACTTGCTCAATGCCAGACTGCTAAACCCTTTCTTGTTCCTTAACATCATGAGATATGTGCCCCAAGTCTCGTGTGGCAATGCATCAGCTAGCTTTTCAATCAACTCCTCATTATCTTTAGTGATGCTCAGTCTCTTCATGTTCATTAACAAATTGCAATATCTTTCAATAATTTGCTTTGTGTTTTCATTTTTCAAACCACGAAACAGATCAAACTCTTTCTTCAAAAGTGACTTTTTGTTTTTAACCATTTCTTGACTGCCAACAAACTTTGATTTTAAAGCTTTCCAAATCGAGTACGCACTTCCATTATGTTGCAATAAAACCAAGATATCTTCTTTCACAGCTTGTTGTAGTAGATTTAACATCATTTTTTTCATTTTTGTATTTCTTTCTATCATCAGCACTCATATCTTTAATTGCAATTTCCTCTTCATCATCATTCAATGGTCTAACATATTTCGTTTCCACACATTCCCAAGCATCCAAATAATTTGCTTGAACCCAGTTTTCAAAACGTCCTTCCCAACCTTTATATTCCTCAATGTTCATGAGCTTAGGCGGTTTTTGCATCGTCCCCGTTTCATTTTCCAACATGGCTTGCTGGGTAATAGTGATCGGAGTTGCAAAGGCGTTATAAAATTCCTCTTCCATGTTTCGGTTTTTCAAAAATTTCACTAACAGGTTGTTCAAACGGAATTACTTTCAAACGAGATTCCTTTCAAACGAAATTACACAGTCCAAACAAAATTTCGTTTGAAGTTGCACTTTTTCAAACGGAATTATAATTCCGTGCGAAATTATCAAACGGGATCAGAATTTTCAAGCGAAATTACTAATTCCGCGTGGACCTTCCAAACGAAATTACCCAACTGAAGCGGAATTAGCTAATTCCGTATGAATTTTCAAAGGAAATTAACTATTGAAGCGAAATTACCCCCTAGTTCCGTGCGGAATTACGCTGGTGTCATCATCTCGAAACGAAATTTGTCAAATTGATCAAGTTTTAAGCTGTTTTTAGTTCTGAAACTTTCTAGGATTTGTTAAAACACTAATGCGCACATGATGTTTGAAATTCAAAACATTTTGACCGTAAAATCAAGTTTAATTTGAAAAAGAAGGTGTAGAAATCAGAATTTGCATCTGGATTGGTATGAACTCTTCCTCCTGAGCTCTGATACCACTTGTAGGATCGTTTTACCGACCAAACGAGTCGTTCAGAAGAGTTTATGCTCAATACAAAAGGCGAAAACAGTCGTATTGAGGTCAATTCAGCGAGATATACACTTTAACTGTCGATTTGATTGATTTGAAAACGATTTACAGCAAGACGACACTTCGGCAGCAGTTCGGCACTGAAACCGGAAAAGATACAAATGATTTCGCTTGAACGGTATTTATAGCCGACAAATTCCGCATGAAATGGTTCCAAACGGAATTAGATTTCACACGGAATCTAATTCCGTGCGGAATTATATGAATGTTGTTTTCAAGCGGAATTAACTTTTCAAGCGAAATTAACTATTATCTCGAACTACGTGCCCTGATCTAACATTCTAAATAAAAGACTCGATACAAGACGAAGTCAACAGACGCATGCACCAACACCTGAAAAGTTAACGATCAAGTATGCAAACTTCCAACTTAGAAACATATATCCATATCGATGTAGCCGGTTATGCTAATGGCACCATAAACATTTCATACTCATTTAGTAAAATACATACAACCATGTAATCCTATAGTTACATACACAAACACACATAATCAAAATTTTTTTACACATGCTAATGCTTTCATTATCTTACATTTGACAACCACATACAAGGTTAGTCAATTAACATAATCATGAAATCATCATTCACTAGCAAGTTCATATGTTTTAGTTTTAGCACACATTCACTTCCTAATCGTAATTTAAATAATTAATATAACACATGGCGAGTATCACCCATTCAAGCACAATGTATAAGACCCTAACGCAAAATCTTTTCCAAAACATACATTCAACCCGAATTATTGTACGAGTTCCATCTATAGCACATTCATCCAGTTAGTTTACTACTAATTATATCATTATCATATTTCATTCATAAATGTCAAGTCTTTCATACAACCTCACATCCTAACTTCACTTAGACATTTCATCATAGATATAGTTATCAGAACCCAACCATTATTTCCTTCTTAGTCATTCGTACTTGTCTCGAGAGTTTAACATCGTTTTAGGTTTGTTACCGTTACATGGTACTAAGTACATTCCTATGTTAAACTCTGTATTGTTTCATTCAGGTCACCATGATTTGTCCGTTCTTTCTTTCTTTCTTTCTTTTTTTTTTTTTTGCATTACTCACTATACATGCTTACGCCTTGATCAATTGCATTGAGTTTGAACTAAGAATTTCGTTCTTTTCCTGACCTCTAAAAGTCAAATCTTCCAAACCACGTCATACTTATGTTACAATTTGTTCGTATGGAAACACTATTTCGTCTATAACTTTCTATTTAACATTCATAAGTCAAATACTTTACTAACCTTATTATTTACATAAACAACGATCCGTGTCCCGGTTCAGCTCGCCCCTTCATGAGCGCGTGTCAAAAACTAGATTGACCTCGTGCATCCATGTGATGAGCTTCTGCTCGTTTGCATCTTTTCACCAACTCTACTAGTTTTATCACGCCAAAAGTTCGACCATTCTCATCTACAAATTAAGGGTTAGCACATTTCATTCAGTTTACTTCAAACTTAACATTTATCAAATCATCTTGTATACATACTAGCCCCTTTTATATTCTTTTAAAACATTAGTTTGTTTGACTCATTCGTAACGGGTCAATACATGACCGTTCCTTAACATATCATTTTCATTCGTTTGACCCGTTCATGACGGGTCAAAAAACGCTTATTTATATTAGTTATTTACGTTTTTATGTTTTTTGAAGTATTTTGGGCATTTTGTTTTTGGGCTTGTGTTTGGCCCATTGTCTTTTTTAGGCCCATTTCGTATTTCTGTTCCTATTTATATGTTTCTCTAGTAATTGGAAAAGGCAGGCTTGAATTTTGACATAACTCATTTTTCACTTCAAATTATGTGCCCTTTGGGTGGAATCTTGGGGGTTGGGGAAGAACTACACGGGTATTCGCAGAATCAACGTGTTTGATCTTGATTTTTGTAACACACGCTGCATCAGTTGGTATCAGAGCCGAATTCCTGGCTCAAAATGCCTCCGAGGATAAACAACAACAGGCCTCTCGATGAAGTGTATGAACAAGAGTTGGAGCAGCGACTTATGGCGAGAGTGGATGAACGGTTTGATCAAGTGGTTAATCAGTTGACTGACTGAATGGCCGACTTGATCAATCGTAGGAGGCAGGGACCCAATGACGGGTATGGTTCTGATTTTAGTAACCCATTTGGTGATGGTTCGGCTTCCGAAGACGAACAGGAAGGGCGACCAAGGGGTGAACGTGGAGGGGGTAATAGGCGTTGGGATTCTGGGATAAGAGTTGATATTCCAGAATTTGATGGGTCTAGTTTGAATCCGGAGGGTTCATCGATTGGTTGGCTACCGTGGAGGAGGTTTTTGAGTACAAGGAGGTGCCTGAAAACAAGCGGGTGGCCTTGATCGCTACCAGGTTACGTGGTAGGGCCTCTGCGTGGTGGCAACAACTGAAGTTAACACGGAATAGGCTCGGAAAGTCAAGGATCGTGACATAGACCAAGATGAAGAAGTTCTTGCGGTCCAACTTTTTGCCTCATAACTTTCAAAGGTTGATGTACCAACGTCTGCAAAATTTAAAACAGGGGGCTAAATCGGTTGATGATTATACCATAGAGTTTTACCAGTTGATTGCTAGGAATGATATTCAAGAACCGGAGGAACAACTTGTTTCTCGGTATATTGGGGGTCTAAGGGTTCAAATCATGGATTTTGTGAATCTTTTTGACCCGTTAACCATTCCAGAGGCACACCAACGTGCGTTGGCCTTTGAGAAGCAAAACCGTCGGGTGGGCGGTTCATTTACCCCTACTGGAGGAAATGTTGGGTCGGGCAGTGGGGCACCTCATGGCGGGCCTAGTCAGGGAAGGCCAGGGGTTAACAATACCGGGTCTACTTCTAAGGGGGCTAGTAGTAGTGGTCCGAGATGTTTCAATTGTGGTGAGACGGGCCATCGTCAAGCTGAGTGTAAGAAGACTGGTAAAAGACACTTGTTTGCTGAGTCTGAGGATGATCAGTATGAAGAATATGAAAATAACCCAGTGTACGATGAAGAAACTGAGTACGAAGAAGAGGTTGTGACCGGTGATGTTGGAGTGAACTTGGTAGTCAGACGCTCTTGTTATACACCAAAGGCACATGGGGATGACTGGCTTAGGCATAACATCTTCCACTCAACGTGTACCATTTTGGGAAAGGTTTGCACGTTTGTTATTGATTCAGGGAGTTGTGATAATTTGATATCTGATAATTTGCAGTTTTGTTGTTTATCTTGTTCTAAGAAAAAAAAAAAAGAAAGAAAACCATTGTAGAGTTATTAAATGTATCTCGGCCGTATCCTATCGTTATTCCATCGTCATTGCGGTTCCATTATCGAAATCATGAAATGAATCGGAATATGGTTGATTACACGCTCGAAGTGACTATGTCATCGAACAAACTCAAGTACGCGCCCGTGGACCTTGCTATCATACGCGCTTCAAGAGGCGTTTCACATCAGTAATATGTATCCTTGCGGAGTCGTCACAACTACTTTAGATATTACTACATTGTTTTTTTAGAACTATTGCTAACTATGATTTGTTTACCGCCACACAACCATTCTTTACAATTTTAATAGGTCATTGAGATGCATGATAAGAGGACCGTTAGGACACTTATGTAAGGTAATTGACAATTAATGCATGATAAGAGGACAGTTAGGACACTTATGTAAGGTAATTGACAATTATGGTCGCGAATATAATCGTGAATTGCAGGTACATATGTGTGCTTTTGGACTCCTATTGTGTAGATTAGTATGTACCCGATTTTGTTGCGTCTTAGTATTCTAAATCTCACTTTACTTGTTTTGTTATTTTCGAATTTGAATTTCTTTAGTATGCGTCTATTGCCGTCTCAGAAACTCCGTACCTTAGTATGTATGATGTCTATGGTTTGCTATGTGTAAAGTCTATTCCGTGTCCGTTATGTGTGAAATCGTTCATATCCGTACTTAGCAATTTTGAGGAAATTTTTTTTTAGGAGGGTAGAATTGTAATATAAGAAAAAAATAATAAGTATATAGAATCTATTAATAATACTAGTAATAAAAAGGGAAAATGTCACATACATGTAATCAAGTTTGCCAAGTGTTTCAATTAAGTCATCCAAACATTTTTTGTGTCTCTAAAATAACTAAACGTTTCGTTACATTTCTACAAAGTTACCCCTAAAAAAAATAGATAAAAATCTTTTTTTTTGTGTTAATTAAATATGTTGATTGTTGGATATATATACATGCCTTTTCTTTTGGTTTTACGTAAAAAAAAAAAAAGAAACGAAAAATATGTTATAGATATAATAATAATAAAAGGATAGTTCAAGCATATTTCAAATTCATCTATTGTTGCAGCTGTTTCCTATATCTTTGGCCATATTTTCTTTATAACTTTAAACTAGTTCACGGGTCGAATAAATAAATTTTATATACTAAATAATAAAACAATATATAATAATTTTCTTTATAAATTCTTTTTGAGCTAAAAGGGTAAAAGTGATACAAACACAGGGGCCAAAATCGTAATTTACCCTAATATCAAATTAGATAACTAAGTTTGAATTTGAAGTAAATAGATATAGATAAAAGTAATAATTAAACTAAATAAATATTTAGTAGGATGATTAATTATCTATAATAATTAATTAGAAAAGATTAACCTAAAATTATAATTATCCATTAGACATGGCCTAATATAATGACAAGTGTCTTCAAAGTGGTTTTAGATCTCAAACTAAACCTGCGTGGGATTAGGGATGTGATATATAACCGTCTTTGTTAAACCCTTTCGTAATCACTTCTGAATTCGATCTTCATACCGTTCATAACTCCACCGCTGCACCACCGTAACACTCCGTTCCGTTCTGTCGTGCCGCACGCCATCAGAAGTTGCCGCTGGTTCGAACTTCGATCAGCCATACAACCACCGGAAGCTCGCTGTCGCACTCTGTTGTGACGACCGCCGCCCTTTGACTAACGATTCAGGTACCGATTACGATTGCGTCTTTCTTTTCAATTCGGTTTCAGTGCCATTTTATTTTAGTGTTTGTAATCTTGTTCCGGTAAACCAAACCGAGATTTAACACTCATTAAGTCATGCGTAGTCGACAATATTCAATCACCAATTTGTTTTTTTGTATTCAATGCTCGCCACCGGATGGCTTTGTATGGTTATGGCCGTTTCCAAGTAAATTCTTTCTGCAATAGATGGGAATCACTAGTAAATTATATTAATAATATGTATATCTTGGTTCATTATTTTAAAATATCGTTGTGATACAAGTTTCTAAAGTCAACTTACAAGTTTTATTGATCTAAGAGTTTTGTAAATTTTGATTGCACTTTTTGGAAATAATTTATTGGTATAAAAAAAAGGAACAAACCTGGTGGCGAACCCATATTCAGAAAATCAAGAAATGTCCTAATGTTAAAAATCTAAGACACATAATTTATATTTAGGTGTTAACATATAGTTTTCCACTGAGACATTAAAGTGTTGTCAAGTTGGAGTTACGAGGTACGTATTCTGTATCTTTACATCATAGTATAATTTTATTTCGTCACTCCTTGGTACGGGTTCCTGTTCTTGTCATCATAGTATTTTTGTTCAAGTCCGTTACTTTGTAGTACGGATTCGTGATCGTTTACATTGTAGGGTAACTTTATTTGATCCTCTTTGGTACGGATTCTGTTTTCTTTTCATCATAGTATACTTTTATTTTCAGTTACTCGTTGGTACGGATTCTGTTTTCTTTTCATCATAGTATACTTTTATTTTCCGTTACTCGTTGGTACGGATTCCTTTTCTTAACATCATAGTATTTTTATTCAAATCCGTTTCTTTGTAGTACGGATGTTTTCGTCAGTAGTTTCTGTTTCGTATTGTTATATGACTAGTGTATATTGTAGCATGCAATAGACCTTATACCTTGTGCTCATTATTGCATGTTCCCTTTAGACTAACGTCAAGATACATTTATTTTTATACGGCTTTGTACTCTGTCACCGAGCAATTATAAGTTACTTGTCGTTGGGGTGTCAACGACATGACACTCATCGTGACGGTGCGTAACTAAAGTTCACGGCGTCTCTAGTTTGTGCTTGTGTAGCACTTGGCCCCTAGAGACGGATAGATCGATCTTAGCTCTGACTCCTGACTCCTGTTGAGATGGGATAATGTGTGTACACCTACACGAACCATCTCGGCGCATGGACTATAGCCATGTATGCCTCTGTTTAGGGTCGTGGGTGTTTCTATATTACGTGACTTGTTTTACTGTTATATGTTGTCACGTATGTCTTGTCTCTGTTATGATATGTTTGATATGATTATATGCATCTGATTATGTTCAGTATCTGTTATCTGTTCAGTATAAGTTTTGGGATACAAGTTATAAAAGTATTTGTTTCAGTGCCATCTTTTGGATTTGTTAGTGTCGATACTGATCCGTTTTGCTTCCGTATACCTGCCTTATTTTTACTGTTGATTTCTCCATTACGCCGTAGTTTCTTTCTTGTGTTTGTCTTATTTGTTTGACAGGTAATTTGGGAAACGTGGGGAATAAGTGAAGAGTGTCGTAAAGATAAAGATTTATTTATTTTTTCTTATTTCGGTAATGTAATGAAAATGTAATTAGGATCTTTTGTTTTCAACGTTATGGATTGGTTTTAGTTTTGATATCTGTATGAGTGACACGTCAGCCTGTTCAGGTTGGGGTGTTACATACAAGCTTTTAGGGAAAAAATGACTATTTTAACTTCTAAAGATAATGTATTTTTTAATGAACAAACTTTTTAAATTTTTAGTTGTGTCAATTTTGGTCATTCTATACATTTTATTAAAAACTCCAGCTACTCTTCCAAACACCAAATATATCTAAAAAGGTACAGCTACCAGCTACAAGCTTCTAGCCACAAACTCCAAGACTCCTCTTGGCATTCGGTTTTCTTCGGGTCTTCGTATCAACAATATTTAACAAGTAAATATAACAAAGACAAAAAGGGCCTATCTATTACAACTTTGAACCACAAGACGGGTCAAAACCATAAACTAATCTATTACAACTTTGAACCATCTCAGTGGCCAAAAATAATAATTACAAAACCCAATAAAATATACAACCACAAAAAAAAGGTCGGGCTGGATTTACATATCGCACAACAATCAAAAAATAAACAGGGCAATGGTTTTGGTCAAGCAAAACAAATAAAATATTGACCAAAAATAAAGTGCCCTTAGATCATAAACTTTAAACAAATAAAGTTTGTGTTCTAATTCCGGTTAAAAGGACCGGTACCGACTCGTATGTTGTAACCAAGGCTCTGATACCACTGTTGGGTTTCCGTGGTGATCGGTCAAAATTTTATTTATCAAAAACCCAGTTCAATAAATAATAGTTAATTAATTAAACGAGTTAATTAATAAAACGCAGCGGAAAAATAAACTAATGATCAACAAAACGAAACCTGACAGGATCCGGTTACATGCAAATACGAGCACAGTAAAAATATTGTTAACTACCGATGAGAAAAATATACCTCGGTTAATGACTAACCGGTCGAGACACCGAGGTTCAACGAACAAGGGCTAGTTAACGAACCAACGAGACGCGACGAAGGAGGGCGGCACCAAGCGGCGGCGGCTGGTGGCAATCAGCGGCGGCAGATGGCGGCTGGCAGCAGCGGCAGAGGCGGGGCAGCGACGGCGGCCCGCGACGGTGGCTAAGGTGGCCGGGTGTATGTTGTGGGTGTTGAGGTTGAGAGCATTTTGTTGCAACTATGTTCATCCACCATTTTTCCCAAAACAAGCAAGACCCAACAACTTAAAGGTGTGGACATTCCTGCATGCTAGCCAAGTGTCGTTCATGCAAAATTGCATGTATTTCAATTGGCCTAAAGTTAGGTGCGCGATAAGTGGCGCAGGGTGAGAATACCCGTGTCACCCGGTCCATGTACCCGTATCTCAGTTAATACCCGCTTATGATCATAAATAAAATTATGACCTGTCTCGTATGTTGTTCGTAATTACCCGTTAAACATGTTAAGTGGATTTTAGTTTGTTGCCCAAGGTGTAACTCTTACGGGTCAAGACCCGGTCGGCAGCGTTGACTTATCGAACCGGACATAATATCCAACAGCTCCCACTTGGACGGTCTCTGATAAGATCTCAACGCAGACAGCCAGCGGTGTTCTAGCTACACATAGCTGCCCCCAACAGGTCATGACACTTTAAAGTCATTAACCAAGGTATCTTCTCTTTAGCAACGGCTTGCTACATGAAGATAGTAGACTTATGGCAATTCTTCGTCATCTATCCTTTCTGTAAAAGACATCAATTGAACAATGAGACATGGATCAGATTCAATGTCACATGGCGTTCAATCATTATCGTTCTCGTTCACCGAATCAAAGTGGTCCAATCAAACACACAGTAAGTTTGGGTAAGGCCTTACACTTCACCAGTTTGAATCAACGAGGGCGCCCAGATGTCTAACTGTTACATGTAATGTAAGAGTACAGAATCCCATCTTGACTACATACAACTCCCACTGAACTTCAGAACTACTCCCAACCAATGCCTTTATGACTGGCAGTTACGCGACAACGTTGGACACTGATCAAAGAATAGTCTTTAGTAAACGAAAGTTCTAGTATGTATCTCAAGTCAGAGGATACTAAATGAGTATACCTAAATCAAATACATCTTATGACCATGATCCATGAAGATGATTTGATGCGAGTTACATCCAACGTCATTCATAATGAGGTTTTTGAGTCTAGAAGTCAACTCCTTGAGTCCAAAGTCAGAATAGTCTTAATTCAGAGTCGTTCCCACGAGTCTGACCGACTACGGATAATTTAGAATACAAGATTCATGGATTAAACGTACAAAAATCGAACACAGCTGTAAGATTCAAACTTTGCATTTAGCCAGTAAATCAAAAGTGAATTCAAAAGGTACAACTGTTTGAATGTTCGTACATCCAAATACTAAATCAAAGCAAATGGTTATCCAATCTAAGACCGATAGCATTCTCATGCTTGTCCTAAGACATCAGTTTAGTGAACGGGTCTGCTAAGTTTTGATCTGTGTCTATTTTGCTTATTAAGGTGTCTCTTCGTTCCAGTATTTCCCGTATATAGTGGAACTTTCTTAGAATGCGCTTAACCCTGTAATCTAGATCCTTGGTTTGAGCAATGGTTCCTGTGTTATCACAGAACACCTAGATTGGTTTCTGAATCCTTGAAACCACATCGAGGTCGCTGACGAACTACTTCATCCAAGCAGATTCCTTTGCAGCATCTGATGCAGCTATTCATTCTGATTCGGTGGCTGAATCCGCCACTACACTCTGTTTGGAGCTTTTGAAATAGACAGCTCTTGCATTGAGAGTGAATACGAATCCTAATTGTGAGCGAGAATTATCTTGGTCACTATGGAAGCCAGCATCAGTGTAACATCTTACAGTGAGCTCCTCTTCCACTCCTCCAAACATCAAGAACATATCTTTGGTTCTTCTCAAGTACCACAGAATGTTCTTTACTACAGTCCAATGGGCAATGCCAGGACTATGCTGAAAACGACTGGTCATGCTTAAAGCATACGAGATGTTAAGTCTAGTACATAGCATACATGATTGAACCAATCGCTAAAGCCTATGGAACTGCATCCATTTGCTTAGTTTTAATCTCCATTGAAGGAGATTGCGATTTGTTCAACACGGTTCTTTTAGTCATAGGAACATCTCCTTTCTTGGAGTTTTCCATCTTGAAGCGTGTTATAGTTTTGTCTGTGTACGTTCTTTGACTTAGCCCTAGAAGCCGCTTAGATCTATCACTATAGATTTTCATTCCCAGAATGTAAGTAGCTTCTCCAAGATCTTTCATTGTGAAGCAAGATCCCAAATAGTGTTTAACTTCGTTAAGCATAGGGATGTTACTTCCAATGATTAGTATATCATCCACATACATGATAAGGAATGATATGGTGCTCCCACTAACCTTTCTGTAGACACAAGCCTTATCTTCATTCTTGACAAAACCAAACTCTTTGATCTTCTGGTCAAGATGAAGATTCCAGCTATGAGATGCTTGCTTGAGTCCATAAATGGACTTATTGGGTTTGCACACCTTAGTTGGATATTTAGGATCGACGAAACCTTTAGGCCGAACCATATAGACATCTTCAGAGAGATGTCTATTAAGAAGGGTGGTTTTGACATCCATTTGCCATATTTCGTAATCACGAAACGTAATTATGGCAAGCAATATCCTGATTGATTTAATCATAGCAACGGGCGAGAAGGTCTCATTATAGTCACTTTGAGTTTGAGTGAAACCCTTCACGACTAGCCGTGCTTTATAGGTGTGTACATTTCCATGCATATCGTTTTTCTCTTGAAAATCCATTTGCTCCCTACTGCCCGAGATTCTGGGGTAGCTCAACCAAGTCCCATACTTGATTGACATGCATAGATTTCATCTCGACATTCATGGCTTCTTGCCATTTCTCAGATTCCGAATCTAAGATTGCAGATTTGTAGTTAGCAGGTTCGTCATTCGACTTAGCTACTAATAAGAATTCGGGACCCTTTGGATACCATAGATATCTATCCGATTCTTTGCGAATTCTACTACTTCTACGGATGCGTGTGTTTATGTCTGATTCAATGGCAACAACTACTTGTTGATCAGACAGTCCGACTACATTAGCGGT
This sequence comes from Helianthus tuberosus, assembly GCA_030545235.1. Taxonomy (NCBI): domain Eukaryota; kingdom Viridiplantae; phylum Streptophyta; class Magnoliopsida; order Asterales; family Asteraceae; genus Helianthus; species Helianthus tuberosus. Next base: position 32,057,784 of record CM060383.1, on the reverse strand, counting down.
TGTTTGTGGTTCTTGAATTTCTTCAAGATCAACCACATTATTTCCAGTTTCTCGATTAAGAAGTTCTTCCTCGAGAAAGTGTTCATTCCGTTTGATGGAAATCACATTTGCATCAGGATGGTAGAAATAATATCCGCATCTTTATAGTATTCGACGAAAACAACCTTTTCGCCTCGAGGATCGAGCTTATCATCAGAATCATTTATGATGTATGCATCATATCCCCATACTATAAGGTATTCCAAATCGGGTTTACGCCCATGCCATGTCTCATATGGCGATTTTTTTTACCTTTTAGTCGGAGTCAAATTGACTATGCGGGTAGCGGTCATAAGAGCATAATCCAAAAAGGAGTGAGGCAAGTTACTTCTATACATCATCGATCGAACCATATCAAGTAGAGTTCGATTTCACCTTTCACTCACGCCATTAAGTTGGGGTGTGCCAGGTGGAGAGGGTTGTGAAACTATTCCACACTCTTTCTGATGATTGAGAAAATCAAAGCTGAGGTATTTACCACCTCGATCTGATCGAAGTGCTTTTATCTTTCTATCAAGCTGGTTTTTAGTCATGGTTTCTAGTCATGGTTTTGAAAGGGCCATATACATCATGTGAATGAGTTCTAGAAGACCATTGATCCGTTCACCAACATCGGTAAAGGGGTGCTTTGTGAGTTTGCCAGCTAAGCAAGATTCGCAATCATCAAAGGAGTCCTGTCTAGTGGATTCAAGAATCCCCTTGGACTGGAGCCATTTTATGAGTGCCTTACTTATGTGGCCAACACTGCAATGCCATAAATATAATTCATTTATGCCAACTTTGTTACATTTAGAAAGATGATATATGTTAAAACTTGTTTGAACATCAATCTCATAAAATACCATTTTGAGGTTTAGCCTCAAAATAAAGGACATCATTCAAGTAGGCTAAAATAGGAAAAACATTAAAACGTACTTGAATCCTTGTTCAAACAGTGAAGAAACTGAAATAATGTTTCTGGTCAAACCAGGTGCATATAAACAGTTATTTAAAGTAACTACAAGGCCAGGGAAAACAAAATGTTCCAGTTGCCAGAACTGGAACTCTCTTTCCATTACCAACTATGAGTTCTAGGTGGCCTTGTTTCAGTTTCCTCCACTTTTCAGGCTTCTGCAAGACATGGATGTGGAGACTACATCCGGTATCAAATACCCATGTGTTGCTAGAAACAGTGAAAAGTTCGATAACATAAATGTGAATATTAGAAGAAGTGCCAATGTTATTGGCCTTGTTCATCTTCAGCTTGGCTAGATACTGTGGGCAGTTTACCTTCCAGTGCCCATTTGGTTGCATTCAAAGCACTGACGCTCCTAGGAGGGTGTGGTTTTCCAACATGCTTGTTGTTGGTGGCATTTCTGGCAGCGATAACTTTTCTCTTGCCTTTGCTCTTATGTTTCCTTTTCTTGTTATTGGGCTTCTTAACACCACTAGGCTTGACCATTAGAACTTGGTTGGTTTTGTGGAATAACCAAGTTTGTTCATTTGGTCAATGTATCCTTCCGTCTTTAGCACATGAGTACTGATACATGATCCTTCCAGCATTTTACAGCTTATGAGCTGTTTCATGGTGTCATATCGCTCCTGTCGGGCCTGTTTCTGGAACATGCCTTTCAGTTGCTGGATCATGTCATAAGCATCCATATCTTCCATGTTCTTCTGAAGTTCATGAGACATGGTGGCTTTCATAAGGCAGGCTACCTCAATGGCATCCTCGTTATGTTTCTCCAGTGCCTTGCAAGCAGTAGTAGAATTACTTTCAGGCTCGGTAGGGACTGGGCCATCTAAGATATACAACTTTTCCTGCATCTTGAGAACTATTCTCAGATTGCGGTGCCATTCGAGAAGGTTGGTGTTATTCAAATTTTATTTCTTTTCCTTTTCAAGTATAGACTTGAAAATGAAGGAGTTGTTTTTCATTAGACATCTGTTATATAAGCAAGGTGATATTAATTAGTATTTTCGATGTATATCTCCTTATTTCGTGAGGTGAGACGATAAGGAAAGAGAATCAGGTTAGAAGCCCTTTCTAAAGGCGGCTGGGGCACGCAACATTAGCAAGAGGTTCAAGCGAACTGACAACGATTGTCAATTGTGAGAAAAGCACTACTCCTGGGGTTTATGAGGCTGCGAGGATAACCTTACTGTCCTTGCATTGATACGTTTGGCCTCATCCATGCCACTTTTGTTCTCGAGACAGCTGGGGCACGTAAACACGAGAAGAAAAGTAATAGTGGTAATAAAAAGGTCACATGTGGAAGGGTCGGATGTGTCGACGAAGCCCTTGCACCTTGGAAGGATAAACTAGACACCAAGTGTCGTGCTGTGGCTCCAACACTGATGGTTCGCATTATGCCCCAAGTGTTACTAGTAGTAGGATGGCATAGACTATTGATTTTAATTTTTACCAAATAGGGTCGTTATAGTCGGTTTTAATTTAGATATTAAATTTGCGACATAACCAAAAGACCCTTTCACCTCTCAGGACAATTAGTTTTAGATAACCTATAAAACTAAGTTTGTCGCGACTTGGAATAACCAATTTTAAGTTAATAGAAAACTATTAAGTTAATAGTTTTGGAAAATAAAAACTAGCTTATTTTGCAAAACTTAATTGGTTATTACTTGTTTCAAAAACAACCTTTGTTTTATAACAAAAACTTTAACAAGTTGTAAAAACAATTTAGAACTTGTTTCAATGTGATTGTTTTTAATATTTTAAAACTCCTTTTAAAAATATGTTGGTATTTAGGTTGGTTAGGTTATAACAATTTATAAGATAAAAGCAACCACAATAGCAAGATAAATATGTAAATCCATATGGCCAAAATTGTCCGATCTTGCTAGAGCCTAATAGCAAGATCAAAGGGGTCACGGGGTCACAACACACAAACAACCACAAGGATGGACTTGAGTGCATCTTGTTGTCTTGAGCAACTCCCACTAACTCCAAGACTCCTCTTGGCATTCGGTTTTCTTCGGGTCTTCGTATCAACAATATTTAACAAGTAAATATAACAAAGACAAAAAGGGCCTATCTATTATAACTTTGAACCACAAGACGGGTCAAAACCATAAACTAATCTATTACAACTTTGAACCATCTCAGTGGCCAAAAATAATAATTACAAAACTGAATAAAATATACAACCATAAAAATAAGGTCGGGCTGGATTTACATATCGCACAACAATCAAAAAATAAACAGGGCAATGGTTTTGGTCAAGCAAAACAAATAAAATATTGACCAAAAATAAAGTGCCCTTAGATCATAAACTTTAAACAAATAAAGTTTGTGTTCTAATTCCGGTTAAAAGGACCGGTACCGACTCGTATGTTGTAACCAAGGCTCTGATACCACTGTTGGGTTTCCGTGGTGATCGGTCAAAATTTTATTTATCAAAAGCCCGGTTCAATAAATAATAGTTAATTAATTAAACGAGTTAATTAATAAAACGCAGCGGAAAAATAAACTAATGATCAACAAAACGAAACCCGACAGGATCCGGTTACATGCAAATACGAGCACAGTAAAAATATATTTAACTACCGATGAGAAAAATATACCTCGGTTAATGACTAACCGGTCGAGACACTGAGGTTCAACGAACAAGGGCTAGTTAACGAACCAACGAGACGCGACGAAGGAGGGCGGCACCAAGCGGCGGCAGCTGGCGGCAATCAGCGGCGGCAGATGGCGGCTGACAGCGGCGACAGGCGGCAGAGGCGGGGCGGCGACGGCGGCCCACGGTGGGGCGGCGACGGCGGCCCGCGACGGTGGCTAAGGTGGCCGGGTGTATTTTGTGGGTGTTGAGGTTGAGAGCATTTTGTTGCAACTATGTTCATCCACCATTTTTCCCAAAACAAGCAAGACCCAACAACTTAAAGGTGTGGACATTCCTGCATGCTAGCCAAGTGTCCTTCATGCAAAATTGCATGTATTTCAATTGGCCTAAAGTTAGGTGCGCGACAAGTGGCGCATGGTGAGAATACCCGTGTCACCCGGTCCATGTACCCGTCTCTCAGTTAATACCCGCTTATGATCATAAATAAAATTATGACCTGTCTCGTATGTTGTTCGTAATTACCAGTTAAACATGTTAAGTGGATTTTAGTTCGTTGCCCAAGGTGTAACTCTTACGGGTCAAGACCCGGTCAGCAGCGTTGACTTATCGAACCGGAAATAATATCCAACAGGAATAAATTGCACACATGTTACATGGTATCTTTTTCTAAATTTTCCATCGACAAAAACCTTAATGTTCCTAACCCATAGATAAACACACATTCGTTCTTGTTATCCCTTTCCACCCTATATATATTTTTAAAATCGTGAAATAGGGCTTTTTTACTTGTCTGATGTTTTTATAAAACTAAGGTTTACATACCAAATTGCATCGCAATCATCGGTTTCGGTCTATGTCTTCGATATCAGATTCATGAGGAATAACAGTTTTCTATGACTTACCTGTGCATGCATAAGCATAGTGACTGTATGATTGATAGCGGTAACATTTGACATCAGAGAGTATCGTGTGAGTCCCTCGGTTCAGTCCTATGTCTACCATGTAACATGACTTCTAGCCAACCTTTTCTTCTCAGTTGAAAACACACTTGGGACGTAGACCCCGAACTTTCGCCTTATTGGATATCCTCTTCACTGCCCTATACTTCCAGTGGCTTCCGGAGAAATTTCTAGTCTCCTACCGTTGAGTTCTTCCTCCTGTTGTCACTATTCCGTGGAGTTCAGATTGATGAGAGCCGTTTGGCTCTGATTCCACTTTTGCGTTGATGCATTGGTTTCATATCGAAGCAGAAAAACAAAACAAACAATCGAAATAAACTGAAAGATTAATGGTGAATAAACAAACGAAATTTTTAGACTAAACTGGTCGATGATTATTGGTACGACACAACGTTTAACCTATACATCATTATGCATGGGCTTAACGTATTATACCCATGCCAGGTCTATTTGATAACTATAAGTTTTGACCCATATCAAACTAAATCATAAATATAAAACAAAATGTTTGCAGCCCATATTCGAATAGCATATTGGATTGAATGATCAGTTTTCTGCAGATTATTAACAAATTTTCATGTATTCCACGTGATGCCAACCTTCCAGTTTCCCATCATCTCCCCTATGGACTGTTTTATCTATAGATGTTAATTAAGGATTGGTCTTAAGAACTTAAGAGCAAATAATATGTGTGACTAATTGATTAATGTTTTGGGCCAAATCTATCGAAGCTTTACATATGGTTAGAAATAAAAACGATTTTTTGCCAGTTAAAAAGACTCTTTCGGGGGTTTGGTATAATATTGTGCAGGTCTTAAATAAATCGAAGGTCGACGGAAATCCGTTAAGACAGTTTTTCAAGGCTTCGGTGGGGAACGGGCAGTCTACGGCTTTCTGGTTAGACCCATGGGTCAGCAACAGTCCGTTAAAAGAGTTGTTTCCGAATCTGTTTCAGCTGGAAAAGGAGAAAGGTTGCAGAGTTAACAGGTGTGTAATCGATAATCAGTACCTGAGCTGGAGATGGAAAAGACCGATTGTGTCCGAAGTCGAAGTTAATGAACTTGTGAACCTGTGTTCGCTTTTATTGCCGGTGGAACTGAATCAGAATAGTGACAGTTGGAGCTGGATCGGAGCCGCAGACAGAGAATATAGCACCAAGGCTGTTAAACACCTTCTTGATTCCGAAAGGCTCTGCTCGGAGGTTTATGTTCCTGAAGTATGCAGATGGATCCCGAAAAAATGCTCTATTTTCATATGGAAGGCTGAAATGGGAAGGTTAGCGACAGTGGATGAGTTAAGGAAAAGAAATATTGGTGGAGGTGATCCGGTTTGTACGCTGTGCGGTGAGGCGGACGAAAGCATTGAACATCTCTTCACTAACTGATATTATGCCTCTATGTTATGGTCTTTCATTACTAGTTGGTGCAAATGCCAAAATATTGTGGTGTTTTCGTTCAGGGATCTTATCGAGGCCCATAATCATGTGGGGTTGGATGGTCAGAAAAAAGAAATCGTGAAAGGTCTCATTAGAATTGGATGCTGGAGTCTTTGAAGGATGAGGAACGAAGTTAGGTTCAATTCCAAAACCGTCAGTTTAGAGCACGTTATTAGGGAGGTTAAAAATTTAGGCTTTTTGTGGTATAATGCTAGATCCAAAAAAGAGCGTATTCCTTGGTTGGATTGGTGTAGATTTGTAAATATGTAACGGTTTTTTTGTCTTTGGGGCTGCCTCGGTTTGAGGTAGCGTTTTGTTTTTTTAATGAAGTTTACCTTTCAAAAAAAAAAAATTGATTAATGTTTGGTTTATCGTTTTTTTTTTTTTTGAACAGTAAATTTCTTTTAATCCTTGTCGATTGTGGCCTTGAACCCAAGACCTCTCTCTTAAACACAAAAGTGTTTAAAAGTTTTGTGTTGGCCAATGGACCATCACTCCATTGGTATGGTTGGTTTATCCCTCTAATTAAATTCTAATTAAAATAAAAATAGTAACATACGAAAGAAACTGTCATCAATGAACGGGTCATATCATGGCGACTAAACACAAAGGGCATTTGGGAGTTAGATCAATATGTTCAATAAATGAGAGTGAAAGTGATTGATTCTCAAATTGACTTTGCTATTTTTAGATAATTTTTAAAAATAAAAGTCCACACATGTTTATTATTAGGAAACTTAGAATTTTGACTTTGATATGTTTACCATTTATTTTGTTTACCGTTTCAAATTGTGGACCAAATCACTTTGGTAGCACTCCAAAATAAATTTAATGAACCCACTAAGACCATGTGTAGTGGTCAAGTCTCATAACCCTCATAGATGTTAGATGTGGGGTTATATAACACGTGATAAATGTGTAACAAAAGAGGTTTATGGGATGTAGTGGGGTTATACTACTTCAATTATATGGGTGGAAGTTAGCTAAAAATTTCATTTTTCCTACAAAGTGTAAAAAGTCATAAAACACTATAATTTCAGCTATAAAACAGACTCAAAACCCACAAATAACATAGTGGTGATTACTAAAACACCACATTTGTGGGTTTTGTGTTGTGTTTTGGATGATACGGCTTTGATTATCGAATGACTAACGTTAGTGTGTTTTATGTTGATTATCATGTTGTGTTTTATATTCATAGTTGTATTAGTTGTATGATGGTGTGTTTGAAGTATTTAAGGACTGTTAGGGTTTGGATATTGTGTTTTAGTGATCTTTGCTATGTTATTTTTGGGTTTTAAGTGTGTTTTATGACTGAAATTGTAGTGTTTTATGACTTTGTATACTTTGTAGAAAAAAATAGACTTTGTAGCCGAATCCCACCCCAATTATATATATATGTATGTATGTATGTGTGTGAGAGAGAGAAACCACCATGACACGCCGCTATGCATATCACGTAGGGAAAACTTTTTTGCCCATATCGCCCGGGGAGGGGGGGTTGTACCCGGTGCTATGGGGCTGGATGGTGGTATATAGCGCCATATAAGGCTCCACTATGGGTGGCCTAACAAGGGTGTGTCATCTTATATCTCTCTAAATTAAATAGGATGAACCAAAATTGAAAGAATACTTTAAGAATGAACCCGAATCCCATCTAGAATTCTAAAATTGTTGGGCAACGATAATCACTTCGCAACCTTCTCAGGCAACATCTAGAATTTTCATCCCAAATCCCATCCCATCCCGTGCCATGTGCGACGCCATCCTGTCCAGCCACTCGATGAACCCGAATCCCCCACCCCGAAGATGTCCCTTCACCGTAGTATTAATATGGAGGATGTAAAATACATATGAAAAAATAATTCACATTGTATTTTCGTACTCTTTAATTATATAATTTAAATAGATAACTATCACTTACATAACTATGATACTTTCATTATTTATGATCAATAAGAAAAATGTGTTGACAAAACATATCACGCATATATTACTACTATGCTAAAGAAGAGCATGTTCCAGGGGATTATTGTTGTGGCTTGTTGGTGCATATGGATACAGAAGGCTAGGAATGAATTAAAATTTAGACAAAAATAGGTAAAGATTTAAGACATTATTGTAAATATAGGCCGTTTGATTTTCTTTGATTTAAGCATAGGTCGAATTGTAGTTCAGTCCTATTGACGGATTGGTGCTCTTTTGATCTGATGTAAGTTTGGGTTATTTTGCGCCTTGCCTTTTTTGGGCAGGAGTTGTTTGTTTGTGTTTTATGAAAGTAACCGTTTAAAAAACATATATTACTAGTGCACTCCCTGTTGCTTTCAGTTATTTTTTAAAGAACTCCATGTGGTTCATATATAATATGTAACATACGAAAGTTGTCCTTCTATACACCTCATATAAGATGTAGCATACGAACGATGAGCTTTTATAGAACCACTATATAACGACTTATTTGATAAGGGGCACATTCACTAAAAATGAATAGGGGTTAAGTCGATTAGCCAAGGCCGTTCCAACGTTTCTGGAGGCCCTAAGAAACTACAAAGGCGGGGGTTCTTTGAATTGGTATAAAGAAAACATCGGAAGTCTCAATCGCAAGCACAATTCATAACTCAAAGATTCAAGGTATCAATTAGGATTTTAGGGAAAACAGTGATTTCTCCCCAATCATTTCTCCTAATTTCACCTCAAATTATATATAGATATTATTATAAAAAAAGTAGCTGTCGGCCTAAATTAATTACGAATTACATATTGCTTGAAGTTAGAATTGGGCCTCTTTTATTTTAAATTCGGTTTTTCTATAGAGCATTGCAATAAATATAATTTTTGTTTTGTTCATTTGGGCCTAATATAGTAATACACATATACTATATAATTTTTTTTAAACAAAATTGAGACCCTATTTTTTGGAGGCCTTGGACCGTTGCCTAAATTTGAAAGCCTCTAGGTCCGACCTGCGATTAGCACAATCCAAACTAACTGAATTATCAATATTTGTAATCTTAATTATTTTTATTATTAAAATTCGATGGAAATTACAGAATTTGTTTGGAAAATTATTGTATTTATTGATAATAACTAGATTAGAAACTTGTGTATTACATGTGTTAAATATCAAATATCTTACATAAGTTACTAACTAGTAACGTAATATATTATGTGTTAACCTATTGTTTTTTAATCAACTTTCTTAAATTAAAAATTAGAAGACAAAGGGTTAAAAATCAGAGTGAGAACAAGAATCTTGAACTCATGTAATTGTAACACGTGACATAATTAGTTACTTAATTATTAAATATAAATCTTCAAATAACAAATTATTCTATACAATAACAAAATGAATTGTGAATAGTGATATTCATTACTTAATCTATGTTATAATATCATTTATTTATTTTTTACTTTAATCTAATTAATTTATATTTCTAATCTTAAATTTTAGTAGAGTTATTATAGGACCCCCCGAACTCTAATAATTCATTTTTTAAACGAATTACGTTTATACCTCTGATCTTTAATAGATTTATCATACGAAAGTTTAATACTAATTATTTTTCTATAAATGATTTACGTTTCGACCCCATAACTTTAATAGAGTTATCATATGGTCTTTAAAGTTTTAAGAAATGTATTTTTTTTTTTTTTGTTTTATATAAATATTAGTTCTTTTATCATTTCTATAAGTTTAATTCTTTTGTTATTTAACTTATTATAAGTGAAAAACTAACTTTTAACTCTAGACATGTTTACTTAATTGTGTTGCTTGCCAATTTTCACCGCCGTTCAGAATAAAGTCTACAGGGTCTATATTAAGTCTTCAATATACCAGGTAGCAAATTTAATTTTCTTTTATTTCCCTTATCATAGTAAAATCTAACTTTAAACTCTAGACGTGTTTAGTTAACCATGTTGATTGCTTATTTCTACCATCGTTTAAATTAAAGACTCCATGGGCTATAATAACTCATTAAAATATCATGTAACAAATACATCCTTGTCAGCATCCTCCTACAACCATGCCGCAAAGCGCGGCTCCAATCGTAGTTTAAAAAAAAACATTTGATTAATTAATTTACAAACATTCTCCATTGGGAAGATGTTAATCAGCGATGCAGATAATATTTAAGGCTGAAAGTGATTGGTTTTCAAACTTAAACCTTGAACCGCTGCGTTACAAAGAAAAAAAAAATGCATATATATTAAAAAAAAATATTCAAGATTATTTCCGCGTTATCCATTGTCAAAAGCTAGAATGGCCATATTGTATTGGTTTGGTCAAACAGAAAATTACAGAATTTGTTTGGAAAATTATGTTTTAAACTATATATTGTTTTTTAAGAAAATATACAAGTTATTTCCGCACTGTGTTTTGGTAAACGACATCTGACCACATCCAATGTCAAAAGTTAGAATGATAATTTTCTGGTTGAAAAGACTTATTCTCTTTGAATGAAGATGTTTATCTAGGAGAGGTTGAACCTGAGTATGTTTGTAGAGTTTTCAGGGGTCTTGCCACTAATGGTTTGGTCAAACAGGTTGTTTCTTCATTCTATATATATAAATAGGACGTCTATGTATTGCCATAAACTCACCAAAACATAAAACATGATGAACTCTCGACTAAATTGTTCAGTGTTCCTCCTGGTTCTCTCTCTTTCCTTTTGTGTTTCACGGGGTGCATTACCCTACATTTCCCAAGATTTCATAACCTGTCTCCAATCCAACTCCAACAATGTCACCACCATCTCTCAACTCGTTTTCACCCCGGTCAACACTTCTTACATACCCGTTTGGCAAGCTGCAGCCGACCCTATTCGGTTCAACAAATCCTACTTTTTTAAACCATCGGTCATCGTTACTCCCACCGACGAAACCCATATCCGAACCGCTCTTTTATGCTCTAAGAAACATGGATACGAGTTCAGGATCCGGGATGGTGGGCATGACTACGCGGGCATCTCATACGTTGCGAACGCTCCGTTTGTCATGCTAGATCTCGTCAACATGAGGGCTATAGAGATCAACGTTGAAAACCGGACCGCGCTGGTCCAGGGTGGCGCTTTGCTTGGTGAGCTCTACTACACTATTTCACAGTTAACCGACACCTTGTATTTTCCAGCTGGTCTTTGGGCTGGAGTCGGTGTTAGCGGGTTCTTGAGCGGTGGTGGGTATGGAAACCTTTTGAGGAAATACGGGCTTGGTGCCGATAATGTTTTGGATATTCGTTTCATGGATGTTAATGGAAACATTCTTGATAGGAAATCGATGGGTGAAGATTTGTTTTGGGCGCTTCGTGGCGGTGGTGCTTCCAGTTTCGGAATAGTTCTTTCGTGGAAGCTGAGGTTGGTTCCAGTCCCGGAAAGAGTTACTCTTTTCACCGTGAATATAACTCTGGAGCAAGGTGCTACGGATATTTTCCATAAATATCAATACGTGTTACCAAAATTTGATCGTGATTTAAACATCAGAGTTCAAATTAACAGTGAAAATATTGGCAACACCACCAAGAAAACCGTAAGACTATTGTTTCAGGGTCTTTATCAGGGCAATATTGACACGCTGCTTCCGTTGTTGAACCAAAGTTTTCCGGAGCTCAATGTGACACGAGAAGTTTGTAAAGAAGTACGAATGGTCCAGACCACCCTTCAATTTAGTGGCTTTACCACCTCCACCCCGCCCGAGGTTCTTGCGAACCGATCAGCCATCCCCAGGCTGAGCTTCAAAGGCAAATCAGACTATGTCCGGACTCCAATTCCCAAAAGCGGGCTCAGAAAGATATGGAGAAAGATTTTACAAAATGACAAGTCAGAGACTCTGTACATGAACACGTTTGGGGGAAAGATGGAGGAGTACTCAGAAACAGCAATCCCGTATCCTCACAGAGCTGGAGTGTTGTACCAGGTTGGCAAGCTGGTGGACTTTAATGATCAGCCTTCGGACAAGACCGCGATATCGCGCAGACGGTTAGCTTGGATCCGAAGTTTTGATAACACTTTGGAACTGTACGTATCCAGGAACCCGAGGGAGGCTTATTTGAACTACAATGATCTTGATTTCGGCGTTGGAAGTGCTACATATGAAGAAGCAAGTGTTTGGGGGGAGAGGTACTGGAAAAGAGAGAATTTTAAGAAGTTGATTCGAATCAAGGCTAAAGTTGATCCTTATAATTTCTTTAAACACCCACAAAGTATACCCGTTTTCTCTACACCTCTTTAAGATGTGTAGAAGAAAGTTCAGTATTTGTTATGCTTTTGATTTTTTTTTCCTAAAATAATCAGTTAAATAAATTGGTAATGATAGGAAGTTAAGGGTGTTTAATTTGTCAAATTCTTTTGTTTTTGGAGCCTTATAATATACTAGTGGGAGACCCGCGCGTTGCGGCGGAGTCGATAATATTTAGCCTTTTCTCTTCGATAAACAACTTCAAATTTCTTCAATAAACAACTTCAAATTTAACTGAGATGAACCCTCTTCTTCTAGTGTTTTTGCAGCTGTTTGTTTCAAATATTTAGCCTTTTCTCTTCTTTCTTCTCCTTCTCTTCCTTCATCCATTGCCATCGTTACAGCTTTGCAAACATCTCCCCTTTTCACTTGAATCGCGTCTCTATTATCGTCGTCTAGATGCATCACTCTTTGAGCCCACACCAGTTCCCAACACTTGTACAACCAATCTTTCATTAAAAAAGTGTTCAGCAAACTGTGGCCATGTGATCATCGGGACATCAGCGCAAACCCCTTAAATAGTCGAGTTCCATCCACAATGTGTCAAGAACGCACCCACAGCTGGGTGCGATAGGATCAAAACTTGTGAAGCCCACCGACGTATCAAAACACCTCTACCTTTTACTCGTGACTCGAACCCATTTCCACCCAACCATTGCTCTATCTCTTCTGTTCTACTTTCACCTTTCACTACCAAAATAAACGCGAATTGCGAATCCTCTAAGCCTAAAGCGAGTTCTATAAACTGTAGTGGCGTTAGTCGTGCAAGGCTTCCTAAACACGCGTAGATTACACTGCGTTTTCGCTGAGAATCAAGCCATGTCATGCATTCATGGTTGTTGATTGAATCTTTGCTTCCACGCTGTGCTCTATCCAAATCGTTCTTGTTCGAATTACAAAAGGGTCCAATGTACCAAACTTTTCCTTGTTTCATCTCTCTAAACTGATCAATATATCTTGTTTCCAACTCATCATAACTGTTTATAGCGCCCCATATGGTCCTAACTCCGCTTCTTTAATCCGTTCGCGTATTAATAACGTTTCCTTTGCTTTTGCACTGCTTCATGGATTAAACAATCCGGGTAGGTGCGCTTTCGTCATGGATATGTTATCCGGTAAACCTGGTAACAAAAGCGTGTCGAAATCAGTTAAGTTTTCATGAATCTTGGAAACACATAGATTATGTGTTGCTAACTGAGTAAAACAATAAAATATCCTTCAAACTCATAGAAACTCCAAGAGAAAGAAAAAAGAAAACATGATATTTAAAATCCTAAGCTTCAACGCACCGGACAAATATCCTCCAAACTGCAAAGAATGCAACTACAGTTGGACGGATTTTATAAAATTTGGTTGACTGCGAAAACATTTTGTAAGATAACAATAGATACATTTTATGAAATGCAAATCCCGGCACCCCTAACATCATGAAGGAAACGTATGCAGATTACCTTCTTCCTAAACATTCGATTATATCAGTGGTGAGGATTATATCATAGTTACAAAAGAGGAGTATTATTCCTTGATTTAACTTCTAGGTCGACAAAGGGAAACCATTGTATTTCTTGAGGTTCGTACTGTCCAGCTTTTTATGCTTCTTTGTATGCAATCAAATTAAACCTTTGCCCTTAAATTTCTAATTACATCCGGCATATATCTATTAACATAGCATTAGTTTAACAAAATATATCAATACTGCATTTAAATAAACTGATTAAATTCATTAGCTTAACTGATGTTGCCAAGACAGAAGCCACAAATTCTTGCTATTGCTACTTCTGCAAAAGTAAGAAGGTAAGTAATAAATTTTAAAATCATCTTCCTTATTTCAAAGACACAAACAGATAACTAACTACAAACCAAAAAAGCCTAAATTCCATAGTCACTACAAAATTACCTACAACTAAAAAGGATATATACTCAAATGAATTTGAGTCAAAACTGTCCAGGTCATGATGGCCCTGCTCACAACACTTGTTCATACATCTTTTTAATTTGATAAATATTTAATGTGTTAAACATAACTGTAAAAACAATATTTCTATAAAGGTTTACTTAAATTAAAAAAAAACACCAATTAAACCCTTAACCAATCGCTAAGTATCAGAAGCTTCTGTTCTTGATTGTTTATGAGTGGCAGGAACAAAGCTACCTACAATCACCTGCAAATAAACCAAAATCCCATGGTTTCAATGATCGTTGTATAATAAAACATCTTAACAGACATTTCTTAAATCAACAAAATGCAGTTTTAGCCATGATCACAAAGCTCTGGTTGCTACTTTCGTGGACCCCATAAATATCAAAAAGCGCTTGTTGTAATATAATTAATAAAATTTGGGGAGGGGTAAATAATAATATTTCAATATATGCCCCAAACCAGCGTCGCGCGTTGCGACGGGTTCAAAAACCCGCTCAATGCATTGTCAGGTGTGGTATATCATTAACTATATAAGCGGGATACACATTTGATCAAAAACAATAAGATTACAACAGTACGTACCTTGTAAGCCAGTTGCTTTCTGGGAGCTTTTCCACCTGTAGACTAACGAGCGGTTTGCTTGGTACGAGCCATTGTCTTCTAGATTCAAGAAACTAATAACCGTGAACAAAATTAAGTGGTATTGAGTTCGTATTAGGGTGTCATTTAAAAGAAAAAAAAAACCTAGCAGCCGAGTCATTATGATAGCAAAACAAATCTGATAATCCAGCAAGTTATAGTCCATGTAAATCAAAGGCTGTATAATTTTTAAAGTAAAAACCTTGCATAAATGAAACTCTAGAACGTCACTCTTCATCATTTAACTTCAAAATTAATAAAACAAAAAAAAAATTATTTAAAAACAATTTATTTGGATTGACATCTTGAAATCAGTTAGAAAAAGTAGAATTCCCTAAATGACTCGCTGGCGATCTGAACCTTCAACCCACTACACACAGTTATGAAACGAAAATCATCAAAATCGTCTTGTTCCCATTTTCGAGAATAGTCATTCAAATCACCAGAACAGAAAACGCAAATTTGATATTATGTAGTAATCGATTCGAAAATTACCTTGAACAATGTTAATGGTCGGCCGAATAAAAAGCCCTAAAATGAACACCCTCTTGAATTCATAGACCTGAACTTACAATTTTTAGAAGGCATGATCCTGAATTAACCAGTGAGCACGACGACGAGCGACAAAAACTGCAAAGCATGAACCGAATCATGAATCAAGGTTCAGAACTCCCTATTAAAATCCTAAAACCCTAACCATGAACCGAATCATGAATATAGCGAAAGCAAAGCCAAACTCAAAAAGTAAACTTGAATACTCAAATCGAGTCTAATCAAGTTACACAAGTCAGTAACATTTACCATTCAACAACTGGTAGTGAATATATATACAGATATTATATATATATAGATATACGTGCCTGAGCGGCGGTTACGGGTAAATGAGACGGTGTCGTCATCGGAACCGAAACCCTAGTAAAACCCTAGATCTGCAATGCTGCTGCTGAAGATCTGAAAACAAAATTTTCACAAACTCCGATTAGGAATAGACAATCATCAATAATGAAATGATAAATAGAAATGATTGTGTTAGATTATTCAGAGATTTAGACCTGTTGAACCTCTGTTGAGATTTAGACCGATTGTTGAATTTTGTTAGCGGAAAGAAACTGGGGATTTGAATGAATCACCTGCCTTCTCCTTCACGCGGAATTAAAATTCCAAATCGACATAATGACAGGAAGAAGCGTTGTTTATGAGGTGGATTGAGGGGACTAATTAAAGGCAGACGATTGAGTCGCAGCATTCAATTGAAGGGCAGGTGAGGGAATGTGAAAGATCAAACTTCAATACAGACTTCTCGGTTGAATAAGGGCAAAGATGGAACTCAATTTTAGATTGCAAAGAAGGAGTCCAATAAATTTACTATTTTGTCCCTCTAGTGTCTTAAAATTTAGTGTTGTTTACTATTTTACCCTTTTCAAATGTGTTTTGTTTATTTGTACATGTTGCTTGGAAAGTTGTATGTAATGTAAATTTACAATTTGGTACGTCACTTCTCCTTTTTATAATAGTATAGATATTTATATAATTGAAACTAAGTTCTTATCTCCCTTGATTTAAAAAAAAATTATGAGATCCAGATATTGGTTTGTACAGATAATGTGTTGGTTTGTACAGATAATGTGTTTTTCAAATTTATTTCAAAAATTGTGTACTTGCTAATTGTAATAGAGAACTCACTCTGTTGTTTTTATATAATCGCACATGAAAGGTAATTGGAATGAATTCATGTTCACTTATACAAAGTTGAAAACTATTTTTTCTTACAATTTTTTAGTTAATTACACAAATAATTTTATGGTTTGTTGAAAGAAACATCTTTAAGTATTAACTTTTCTTTTGTAAGAGATTGAGGTTCTATGGTTTTAATTTTGTAACATTTTTAAATATTAAGACTAACTCTCATTAAAATGACTAAAATACACTTATATATTTTTTTTAGTACTCAAAGGTGTTACATTTAGTAAACCACAAAGACTATCTCTATATTTATCTCTTAAATTATAAAAAGTCATTACATTTGTAAAAATAACATATTATAAAATATTCTACATAAAAAAATTAAATAATTATATTCCTAATGTTGGGTCAAAATGGAGAATTATATTATCAACTACGTCGACTTTAATTAAGCGATTTTATTGTTCGTATTGGTGGTAATTTTAGTTATTATAGTTAGAGTGTTTTAGTGAGTTTGGTAGGTTTTTACAAACAAGAGGAGGTTTGTTTGGAGGACAAGTCTCCGGATATATAAATAGTGTACTACATCTCACTTGTAGGGTGTGTATTTTGGGAGCCACCACCCCAGGGGAGCTCACCCGGGGTGGATGATTATCTTGTAATCTTTTATCACCATCAATAAGATCTTCTTCGTTGTAATCTACCATTCAAATATATATTTCTTTGTTTATTTCTTTGTTCTTGGCTCAAATTCACCTGTCTCACACTTTTTTCCGAACAGAGATTGAAACTGGATCTACACGGACTATCATTCGGTATCAGAGCTTTGGTGCTACAACAACAAGACCCTTAGTCATTTCAAAAGGGGATGTCCTTTACTAAAAAATGAACCTCTAGAAACTGCTCATGCTAGAAGGCCAATCCATATTAAAGGAACTGATACTGCAACAAATGAAGGACCGAAAGCTTTGGTGGTAGAAGACTATGATTGGGCAGATGAGATTACCGAAGCGAGAGCTAATGTCAACAAAACATTGATGGAAAAGATAGCTACCAGCTCTGCACCCCTTCTCTGGAGTTTTCTTAGTAACAAAAATGCAAGTATTCCCAAAGGTGTTGAAGCTATAGACACCGGGCTGAAAGGAATGTTCTATGAAAACAAGCCAACTGCTGACAAAGGAAAGGGAGCTGTTGTGGAGGTCAAACAAGAGAAGGTGATGGAAAAGTCAAAAGCTGAAAGCAGTTTTAAGGCAAAATAAAAAAAAGGAAAAGGCTCCTGCTGAAGCAATGAAGGTGGAGTCTAGCAAGGAGAAGGAAGAAAATGATTTGGTATATAGCATATCTTACGAATTCAAAAATAAACTCCGCACATCTCAGTGAGTGTGTCAGTCTCATGACCCATTACAAATCCGTAACCGAGCACTCATTAGAGAAAAAGAAAATGTCTTACGATTTAACAAAGAAATTAAACAAAATGAAGTTGCATATAAGAGAAAGTTGAATTCAAATTTAACAGAAATGCAGACAGTAAAAAAATTTGCTTATAGAAAAGGTTTTCTCATAAATGATTTAAAAAGTCATTGACTTTCAAGTCGACTTTTTATTATATATCATGGCACCTGAACACAAAGGGCACTTGGGTCAATATGTTCAATAAATGAGGTTGAAAGTCATTGACTTTCAAATCGACTTTGCTATTTTAGATCTTTTAAAATAAAAGTCCATACATGTTTTTTTTGAAAAGAGACTATCATTACGAACTAGCCGAACCCGAAGACCGGGACGGACCAAAAAAAACAGAATTACATACTTACAAATTACACCAATCGCTCCAAGCTAAAGAACGAAAGGACGGTCTAACCTTCAACCAGAAGAAACCCAAAGACCTAACTTCACTAAAAACATCTTCCACACTAACCCGGGAGCCTGTGAAAACCTTTTTATTTCTGGCCAACCAAAGACACCAACACGTTGAAACTATAATACCTTGCAAAATCTTCTTATCCCGAGACCCCAAACTAACAAACTTGTGGATTTCCAAGAGATATTTGATAGAAAAAGCGAAGATATCCGAAATATGGCACCAACTACTAACCTTCAGCCAAAGAAGAGAAGCGAACTGACAAGAAATAAAGAGATGCTCCACTTTTTCGTCTTCAAAACCACAAAGAGGGCACACCCCTACCTCAGGCAAAATACCTCTCGCGACGAGAGCATCCGAGGAAGGGATGCGATTCAGCTCCAATCTCCAAACAAAGATATTACATTTCGCTAGAACCCACTTACACCAATTGAGCACACAAAAAGAAGAATCGGGCCTACCCCGAACCAAGAGACTCTTGACCGATGACACAGAAAAAGACCCCGCATCATCCCCCAGCCATTTCCATTTATCTCTATCGGACCCAAGCGTGACAGCAGAAATCTTACCCGCTAAACCAACCAATTCGGCTAGCTCAGTAGCCGTATCCGGATCATATCTCCAAAGCCAAGAACCACCATCTTCAAGCCGATCTTTAACCGAGCAATTTTTCACAACCTCCAAGAGAAACAAATTGGGAAAAATTTCTTTTAAAGGACGCTCGTCAACCCAAGGGTCTAACCAAAAAAGAATATCCGAACCGGAAACAACCTCACCTCTAAAAAAACTCCTAATCGGTTTAATGTCGATGAATGTTTTATTCAAAGCATTACAAATGTTAGCCCAAGCTCCTCTGATCGATCTATTACACGGAAGAAAGGACCACCCCATTTGACCCGAGTGAACAACTTTAATGATTTTAACCCAAAAGTTGTCTGGTTCGCATTTAAACCTCCATCCCCAATTGCTAAGCAAAGCCACATTGACATCTCCTAGCTTGCAAAACCCCAAACCTCCCGCTTTCTTAGGAATCGACACCCTATCCCAAGCCACCCATTGAGTCTTCCTCACTTCACTCGAACCTCCCCATAAGAATCTTTGTATGATACTTTCCAAATCTTTAATAACCTTCACCGGCGCTTTGTACAACGACATATAATAAGTTGGAAAAGTAACTCTCCCACCAATAGACAATAGCGAAGCCTTCAAAAGAGCGAGCCTTTTCTCGAAAATTTCGTAAACCGGATGCCAATTGTTGATGCGGTTCATATTGGCTCCCACCATCAAACCGAGGTATTTAAACGGGGCAGACTCGGCTCTACATCCAATCCAATTCGCCACATCCTCCACTTCAATATCATTAGCACCAAAACCAAAGATGCTAGATTTATTAAGATTTATTTTTAAACCCGAGCACGCATGAAAAAACCGCAGAATTCTGATAACAGTCGCAATATTATCTCTACTCCACTCTCCCAGAATCACAGCGTCATCCGCATAGAATAGGTGAGAGACACTTAAATCTCCAACAGGAAGCTTAATACCTTGAAATACGCCTAACTCGCTAGCCTTACTAAACAAACACAAGAGCGCCTCCATAACCACAACAAAGAGGAAAGGCGATAATGGGTCCCCTTGTCTCATACCTTTACTACACCCAAACTCAAAGGTTGGCGAGCCATTCACCAACACCGAAGCCCTGGCTGAAGCTAAAATACCGGAAATCCAACCGCACCATTTAGAACCGAAGCCCATCTGATAGAGAATGTCTGTAATGAAACCCCAATTAACGTTGTCGTAAGCTTTCTCAAAATCAATCTTCAGACAAAACACCTGTTTCTTGCTTTTTCTGGACCATGACAACAACTCATTAATGATAAGAGGCCCATCTAGGATAAACCTACCCCCAGGAAAGTAGATTGAGAACAGGAAATCACATTACTAAGGACCGGTTTAAGTCTATTCGCGAGGACTTTCGACACCACTTTGTTGATAACCCCTACCAGACTAATAGGACGATAGTCGGAAAGGTTAACCGGATCCCTAATTTTAGGAATAAGAGCAATAAAAGCCGAACCGCACCCCATATTTAACTTGCCCGCATCGAAGAAATAATTCAGAATCTTACAGAAATCCTCCTCAAAAAGGTCCCAAAAGTGTTTAAAAAATCTGAAATTAAAACCATCGAGACCGGGGGCCCGATTCTCACCACACCCAAAAACCGCAGCCTTTATCTCTTCCTTCAAAAACCGCATCTCAAGGTTTAAAGCCACGGACAAGGAAATCCGACAAACACCAGGATTAACCAAATGAGGGCGGCTAGCACAATCCTCCACAAACCTATCATGGAAAAAGCTATAAACCTCTTTCTTAACCAAGGAAGGTTTAGAAATCCAAATGCCATTCACATCGAGACTGTGGATAGTATTACTAGCTTTCCGACAGTTAATCATGGCATTGAAGAATTTGGAATTTTCATCTCCATCTTTCGCCCATCTAATGCTAATGCGAGAGCTTTGCCTCAAATCCATAATTTTCGCCTCTTCTGCGGTTCGAATGATGTTTTTGTTTTCCGAAAGAATCCACACCTCTTCCTCGGTAATGTCTCTAGATTCAAGGGCCACTTCAAGAAGCTCAACTTCTTCCTTGGCGGTTGCCACTTCCTCACCTTCCTTTCGCGTCATACTCTCCCTCCATTCTCTCAAACGATCCCGAATGAAACCCAACTTCCTGATAAGAATCACGTCTGGATGCCCGACCATCTGAGTAAAATCATTAACAGCCTTAAAGACAGTCTCCTCGAAGTCCTGTTTCTCGAACCACGAGTTGAAGACTCGAAGTGGCCACGACCCAAAATTTTTCACATAACATTCCAACATAATAGGATGGTGATCAGACCAAAGTCTCGGAAGGACTCGACAACACGCCGCTGGCCAAGCATTAAAAAACTCCGAATTGACTAAGAAGCGGTCGAGCTTACTTAGTTTGTTCCCTTTACAAAACGTGAACTGCCTTCCTTTCATACCATACTCTATTAATTCAGAATCAAAGATGAAGTCATTAAAATAATTGGCACATGTTTGTTTGAAAGTGCAATTTCTCCTCTCCTCTCTAAATCGGACCGCGTTAAAATCGCCCAGGATAACCCAATAACCTTCATTTGCAACAATAACCGATTTCAACTCGTCCCACAAAGCCTTCTTACCCGCCACCCCCTGCGGGGCGTAGACGTTAATAACATTAACAGAAGAGTTACAGCCAAGAAGAGACCCTTGAACATGTAAAAAGTGTCTGGTGCTAGAACCTCCCGTATATCGGAACAACTTATCATCCCAGATACATATTAAACCCCCAGATTGACCAACAGATTCAGCAAACTCAAAGCCAAAATTATTATTATTCCAAAATTTAGCCATCTCGACACAAGAGACAATGCCTACCTTCGATTCCTGTAAAGCTTAAAAACCAATACCGTGTTCGCGAACCAAATCTTTCCAAAATGTAACACCCTGAAAATATAAACTTTATATTAGAATTATAAAGTATAAAATAAACAAGAATAAGCTAACTAGGAAATAAATAACCCAGTTAGTTATGAGTCTTGTAATAACAAGTAAGTGGGTTAAAATACCTAAAATAAGAACCAAGTAATTGTTGAGGGACTAAACTTGTTAAATTTGAAACTTAAAATAATAAAACAAAATAAATCACACCAGATGTGTCTGGTCGATCAAAACACAGGGGCGACACAAGGGTTCCCCACAAACCCTAGTTCATGTAGCTTTCCCCCAAATTGAAGGTCCTAATCAGCTCTAAATCAATTTACAAGCACAAATTCGTGATCACCTCGTTGAAGGGATCATAAGGTATGCTAAATTATGTTGTTTTGATTCAACTCAGATTCCTAGTATATAAAAATCAAAAATTTGGGGCTTGATTATGGATGTTTAGATGAAACTTGTAATAAAAACAAGTTTAGATGTAAACCCTAGCTAATAATTTGTGAGATTGATGCTCAAATTATGAATATTCATGTTACCCACGTTGGTGTTAAATGGGTTTTGTGAATATTAAGGAATCCTAATAATGAAATCAGAAAAACTGATGTTAACGGCTTGCATGAAGCAAATGTGATAATAATATACATGCTAGAAGTAAAGAATTTGCAAAAAAATACAAAAGTTCGGCTAAATAGTTGAGACATGAAATCAGAAAAACTGATGTTAACGGCTTGCTTGAAGCAAATGTGATAATAATATACATGCTAGAAGTAAAGAATTTGCAAAAAAAATACAAAAGTTCGGCTAAATAGTTGAGACATGAACTTGATAATGGGTATTTAAAAACCACGCTTTTGAAGTGTTTGTTAAAATGCTTAAGAGAAAGCTAACATAGCAAAATTGGAGATAAAAACGCATATTTGAACAATATGGCAAATTACGCGTGAAATGTTGTGAAAGAGTTCCAAATAATATTTGGTTGAACTCTATAGGCAAGGAATCCGGATCGTCAAGTGGACAAGCCGGTGGAGACACGCGTTTGAAAGGAGCGCTTTAAAGGTATGTGACTTGTCTTCTCGTTACACTTATGTAGATAAACCTAGTCGTAGATATGTTTAATATTGATATAGCGAAAATGATGGCGTTTGGTATGCCAATGAAGTGATGTAACTCACTCGACAACCAAACGGGTCAAAATAGATAAATAAATATGTTTGTTGATGATAATGTTTAAAATATCCATATTGGAACGTCAATGAAGTGATGTAACTCACTCGACAAACCAAACGGGTCAAAAATTGGTCGAATTGGTAGTGTTTTAAATGACTTAAACATCTCTCATTAAATTGGGTTATAAAGCGTAAACCATGGAATGGAAGTGATACGCCTGGTTGACAAGCCCGGGAATGGGTAATTATGGTTAGAAACCAACGTTGATGAATTATGCAAGTATGTAACCGTAGTATCGTACATATGTTTATTTATTAATTCTAGCTTGTTGAAAATTGAAATTAGCGCAAATTTCAAACTCGTTATGTCGCTGAAGTGACGAAGCTCACTAGACAAACAAAACGGGTTAAAATATTGGTTAGTGTAAAGTTTGGTAAGTCCTTGATATGGTGGTTTCCATTAGACAACCAAACAGGTCAAAACAATATCGAATTGAAATATTGCAGCGAATGGGTCATCACTCAATGATTAAATAATATTGAATGCGTAAGCCGTGAAGCGAACACGCTAAACTTGTTACAATTGAACCCTTGGTATAGGGTCTAAAGTTCAGAAATTTATACTTGTCAAATTGTTAAAAAGAGCATGTTTGAATCTTTGAAAATAAAGCATGACGTAAATGCGTAAGTAACCCCCGGTAGAAGAGCGAAACGCTAATGTTAGGTAAACCCGGGAATGGGTAAAATAGTTGAAAACAAGTGAAGGTAACAAAACAAATTTTAGGACTTGTAGACAAACGGGTCGAACAATCAAATAGCGGAAATGTAAGCCAACTGATTATAAACCAGATTTTTATGTGAACAATGTTGTTAGACGGGTCCGTAATTTAATTACGGTCGCGTAGGAAAAAGAATTACGAAAAACGGATTTGTATAACAAAAGTTATGCAAGTTTTAAGTAGATAATTTGGGTTAAATTTTGAGCTAGGCATTTGCAGCAACAAAAAAACAAACCTGCTGTGAAAAATAGGCCGTCGCGCTACACGACGGCGAATCAACAAAATGGTCGCGCGACGCGACACTTGTCTTGGGCCGCGAAAGATGAGTCGAAACCGGTCGCGGGGCGCGACCGACTTATATCTCAGAATTGTGTTTTGTTTTCATTATTGGGCCTTAGAACTTGATTATAGTGTTTAAACGTTGTCAAAACTAACCGTTTATGTGGTTTTGACATTAGGTGAATGCTCACAAGATTTCCGGATGAAGATCATGCGACTTTCAGGAACCGAACACACCGAACAAGCTTCCGCATTGATTTATTTTGTTTTAGTTAATATGTAAACACTAAGAATTTCATTTGAATGTTTAAACTGGATAGAATGATAACTCAAATACTTTGATCATATGTGATCGTTTTTCCAAGCAAAGTTTTTGTAAGCTCGCATTTTTGTATAAAATGTGTGCATAAATATTATAAATGTGATTTATCATGACGAGCGTTACAAGTTGGTAATCAGAGCCAGGTTGTCAACAAAGTGTGTTCGGTTCAAGCTTGATCAAACATCCTATAAGAATTAATTGCTTTAGTAGACTTATTAGAATATTAGAAAAAGGAAATTTGATTAGATGTGCACGGGAATTGCGTGTTAACACACTCAAACCCGGAAAGTGCACTAAACATAAATGGTTTAAGCAAGTGGTGAACTTGGCTAAATGAAAATGAATGACGCATATGTTATAAAATGAAATGTTCAATAATGAGTATAAACATTTCAGATTCATAATAATGGATAAAGGTAATGATGATACGGTGCCAATAGTCACTGAATAAATGAAAGAAATGTCCGGTGTAACCGGGGGCGAATTAACATCTCAATTAACTGAAGAGATGGAAGATAAAATTTCCGAGGAAGTCGGAAAGGCAGTAGAAGCCAGTTTGTAGAGAGACTGCAAACCACAATCCTGCTAGTAGTGAAGGATATGATGACCGAATTAAAAGATAGTCTCGCACAAGAAAAAGAAGACGTAAAAGTGTTGGATGTGAACCCAAGTCCTGTAAAGAAATTGAAGCCTAATAAGGCTTCTAGGAAAGGAGTTACAATAAGGGGATCACCTCAGTGTGAAATATGTGGAAAAGCTCACCGGGGCAAATGCTACTTTAGAAACAAATCATGTCCCATTTGTAGAAAAGTGGGACATGTGGTTGCAAATTGCACGGGAAATGTGTTAGTTTGTTTTAAGTGTTATAATCCGGGACATAAAAAGTCTGAATGCCCGGAATTGGTTGGAACCGAAGATACAGTTGACGCGAAGTCTGATACCCTGAAAGAGAAGGCAAGGTCTTCCCACATGACAGCCGCAGAGGCTAAAGCTGAACCTGATGTCGTTTCAGGCATGTTTATTACAAATTTAATTTCACCTATAAATTTTATTCAAATACTAGTGTGAACAATAGCTGCATAGGGGCAACATGAGTAATGAAACAGGCGAATTATGCAAAAGAAACATATATGCTTAAGAAAATAAACAATGGTGAGCATGTGAAACCAAGGCAAAAGTAATCACGATCAATATTGCCGTGGGAAGGAGTGCGCGTACACTCAAAACCCGGGAACTTAATAAAGTGAATAACTGATGTATTGGGAAGGAGTATAATAACACCCGAACCCGGAAATTTGCAATAGTAATAGATGACAATGACAAGGTTATAGACTTGGCCAAACCAATTAAAACATGCAGAAACTTCGTTATATCAATGAACGATGTGGATAAATTTCATACAATGATATGGAATAATAAAACGAAATGAATTGATTTTGTTATTGTTACAATAGGACTAAGGTTAAAGACGAGAAATTAAGACTCGGACCAAAAATATCCTCGAGAAAGAAGCTAAATGGTTGATACGTATTATTCGCTACTATGAATACTAAAGTATCAATAAATGCAAATTTAGAAACTTGGGTATGGGTAACCATCCAAGTAATATGTTCTTAATTAAATCCTTATGAGGAAAAAAAACAATGATCACATCGATGGGTGTGATTGTATAAGAGAGTAGTAAAATTAACATTTTAAAAGTGATGGAACGAAAACGGGTAAACCCCAAAAATCATATAACAATAGTAATGGTTTTACCAAATAAAGCTTAAGAAATAAACCCTCGGGATATTGATAAAAGAGATGGATCTAGGGGTCATTAACAAAAGAAATATGGTGTTTGAATCAAAGTAAACAAAAACTGAAATTGACAATTTAGAAGGTCAAGGCATAAGGGCAAAGTTGACTGTCATAAGTGATGGAATTCACACGAACATGACAAACGAGATGAACGAATGAATAAAAGACTTGGTCAAGTAAAAGCGATGGATTTCGCTAAATGTGACCAAATAAATCGAGGAACAAAGTCTTAATGCATGCCGGAATGGTTGCTATGAGAATAATCTCGGTAAAATACCCACTTGATAGGTAGGTTATCAGATATATACGTAAACCAATAGCCGGGAATGCGGATTAAAAGTCAAAAGACTCGGATTAAGAGTTATGACTAAGAAGACAATAAAATTTTGCAAAACAGAAATTTCGATAGTTATGTTTAACTATTTCAATGTTGGACGGGCTGAATAAAGTATAATACTTGAAATTCCAAGTAAGCGCAACCCGAATAGTGAAAGTGCGAAAATATTCTGAATCTATGCGATAGGTCATAAAAGAGTATGGAAAGGAAAACGCAAACCAATAAAACCGGAGTGTTAAAAACATTAAGATAAAGAACCCGGGTAACGGGTTGAAAGGAATAGGGGCGTAAATCAAATAACGGTATGAGAGAAATAAACCGACGCGAAAGTGACATAAGAAGTCATAGAGTCAGAAAGATAATCTTATAGAAAGCAGGTGTAGCCTTGGACTCCGTCGAATCAATAAAATTCAAAAAATAAATGAATTTTAGGCTTGAAAGGGGTGCCATGACACCAGGAATGAATTTCTAAGTATACGAAAACTACACAAGCAAAGATGATCTACGGGATCGTCATAACCCTTAGAATTACAAACAAAGTAAAGCTTTAAAGGACTAAATAAATCTAGCATCAGCAATAGAAAGAAATGAACCAAAAGGGATGAAAGCCTAAGAAATAACCTACGAGGCTAAGTAAAAGAACCATCGGGTCACTCGGGGTACAGTAAGAGGACTGGATATGACTCCCTGCGTAATATAATAGCAGTTAATAATAAATTCTTGTCGTCAACTCCCGGATATGGGTAATTGACATAAGTTAAAAGAGATAAATGTTAAACAGAAATTCAGCGTTAGTGAGGAACAACGTTTAACAAAAATGAATGTTATGAGACAAATTAGAAAACAGTTAATAATAAAGGACATAGGTCTTAACACCGATGGGTGTAAGACGATACATTAGAAAGAAGATATTGATAACGAAAAGATTATCTAAACTTAAACAGGACGTGATACGATCACGGTTAAGAAAAGTGATACAGAATATAGTCATGTTGTAGCATGAGTTACGGGATTGAAGATCATAAACTTACCTAAGTTCGATTATGGCAAAGAGGGGTAGACCCGAAATTAACGGGGCATTAAGTGACGGTGACAAATCAGTCTAGCCGATGGGTCCGTTCGAAGTCAAATTAGTGTTGGGAATTATGCAAAACCCGTGTCAATATAGAGTTAGTATAAAGTAAACATGTGGGCAAGCTCATACTATTGAGTGGTCGAATGACAATTGGGACAAATAGGTGATAAAATAAGAAACACAAGACACAAGTTAAAGTCCACGAGGACTTACATGTGGAAAATGCATGCGTGGAGGCAAATGATAACTTTTGACTAAAAGAAATAAGGTATGAAAAAAATGAAACTAAAGTAGTTTGGTCCAAACCAAAGAACTACTTAATGAAGGTTTCGGGGATGAAACCTCTTTAAGGGGGGTAGACTTGTAACACCCCGAAAATATAAACTTTATATTAGAATTATAAAGTATAAAATAAACAAGAATAAGCTAACTAGGAAATAAATAACCCAGTTAGTTATGAGTCTTGTAATAACAAGTAAGTGGGTTAAAATACCTAAAATAAGAACCAAGTAATTGTTGAGGGACTAAACTTGTTAAATTTGAAACTTAAAATAATAAAACAAAATAAATCACACCAAACACACACAAAGGTGTGTGTCTGGTTGATCAAAACACAGGGGCGACACAAGGGTTCCCCACAAACCCTAGTTCATGCAGCTTTCCCCCAAATTGAAGGTCCTAATCAGCTCTAAGTCAATTTTCAAGCACAAATTCGTGATCACCTCGTTGAAGGGATCATAAGGTATGCTAAATTATGTTGTTTTGATTCAACTCAGATTCCTAGTATATGATAAAAATCGAAAATTTGGGGCTTGATTAGGGATGTTTAGATGAAACTTGTAATAAAAAACAAGTTTAGATGTAAACCCTAGCTAATAATTTGTGAGATTGATGCTTAAATTATGAATATTCATGTTTACCCATGTAGGTGTTAAATGGGTTTTGTGAATATTAAGGAATCCTAATAATGAAATCAGAAAAACTGATGTTAACGACTTGCATGAAGCAAATGTGATAATAATATACATGCTAGAAGTAAAGAATTTGCAAAAAAATACAAAAGTTCGGCTAAATAGTTGAGACATGAACTTGATAATGGTTATTTAAAAACCACGCTTTTGAAGTGTTTGTTAAAATGCTTAAGAGAAAGCTAACATAGCAAAATTGGAGATAAAAACGCATATTTGAACAATATGGAAAATTACGCGTGAAATGTTGTGAAAGAGTTCTAAATAATATTTGGTTGAACTCTATAGGCAAGGAATCCGGATTAAGTGGACAAGCCGGTGGAGACACTCGTTTGAAAGGAGCGCTTTAAAGGTACGTGACTTGTCGTCTCGTTACTCTTATGTAGATAAACCTAGTCGTAGATATGTTTAATATTGATATAGCGAAAATGATGGCGTTTGGCATGCCAATGAAGTGATGTAACTCACTCGACAACCAAACGGGTAAAAATAGTTAAATAAATATGTTTGTTGATGATAATGTTTAAAATAGCCGTATTGGAACGTCAATGAAGTGATGTAACTCACTCGACAAACCAAACGGGTCAAAAATTGGTCGAATTGGTAGTGTTTTAAATGACTTAAACATCACTCATTAAATTGGGTTATAAAGCGTAAACCATGGAATGGAAGTGATACGCTAAGGTTGACAAGCCCGGGAATGGGTAATTATGGTTAGAAACCAACGTTGATGAATTATGCAAGTATGTAACCGTAGTATCGTACATTATGTTTATTTGTTAATTCTAGCTTGTTGAAAATTGAAATTAGTGCAAATTGCTAACTCGTTATGTTGCTGAAGTGACGAAGCTCACTAGATAAAAAAACGGGTCAAAATATTGGTTAGAGTAAAGTTTTGTAAGTCCTTGATATGGTGGTTTCCATTAGACAACCAAACGGGTCAAAACAATATCGAATTGAAATATTGCAGCGAATGGGTCATCACTCAATGATTAAATAATATTGAATGCGTAAGCCATGAAGCGAACACGCTAAACTTGTTACAATTGAACCCTTGGTATTGGGTCTAAAGTTCAGAAATTTATACTTGTCAAATTGTTAAAAAAAGCATGTTTGAATCTTTGAAAATAAAGCATGAAGTAAATGCGTAAGTAGCCCCCGGTAGAAGAGCGAAACGCTAATGTTAGGTAAACCCGGGAGTGGGTAAAATAGTTGAAAACAAGTGAAGGTAACAAAACAAATTTTAGGACTTGTAGACAAACGGGTCGAACAATCAAATAGCAGAAATGTAAGCTAACTGATTATAAACCGGATTTTTATGTGAACAATGTTGTTAGACGGGTCCGTAATTTAATTACGGTCGCGTAGGAAAAAGAATTACAAAAAACGGATTTGTATAACAAAAGTTATGCAAGTTTTAAGTAGATAATTTGGGTTAAATTTTGAGCTGGGCATTTGCAGCAACAAAAAAACAAACCTGCTGTGAAAAATAGGCCGTCGCGCTACGCGACGGCGACTCAACAAAATGGTCGCGCTACGCGACACTTATCACGGGCCGCGAAAGATGAGTCGAAACCGGTCGCGGGGCGCATAAATATTATAAATGTGATTTATCATGACAGGCGTTACACAAAAGGACTTATTCGGACCCCCAATACCCCTTATATTCAAAGACAAAAAATTCATTGATTACCTCCATTAATACCTGAAGCCAAGATCGATTCCCTGATAAGCTCCTCATGCTCGGTGACGTCAATTCCTAGTTTTGACCCAATAATAACCGTATCAGCAATTTCCTTATCAATTTCCGGTCGGCCGCCCCCATCTTCACCTTCATCACCCCTAAACTCAACCTGCCTCTCTTCTGACGTCATCTCCACCACAGAGGTGCCAAGAGATCTATTGACCTCAAGGTTCTCATGGGACGCCGCATTATTCAGATCAAAGAAAAATCTTTTGAAGCCCTCCTCTGCTGGAATCACCGGAGCGTTATCTGCACTCGTCTGCCCACTGACCTAATTACAGCCTTCCATTTGGACTCTTGTCCTCTTCTTGGGCCTATCTTCAACCGGAGAAGTACTGGACACACATTGGGCTGTTGATTTAAAAGGTGGGGAAGCCCTTCTAAAACTATTGGGCCTAACAGATTTGGAGAGCCCAACGTTAAACCTGAACATTTTTTTTTTTTGAACGGCCTGAAAATATTATTATTGTCCTCAACATCCACCGAATTAAAACTGGGACCCACTTGAACGATTAAGGGGTTCTCTTGTTCCAATTTCCCAGGAACATAAATACCCACTTCTTTGGGAACCTCACCGCCGCCTACTGCTTCTTCTTGCATGGGAACATTCATCGTGTGTGAAGGCACTTGATTATTACTATGTGACTCTTCGCTAACCGGTTCCGAAATCAAAGAGTCGTTGTCCGACGTCACTTCCTCTGACGCTACATCGTCCTCCTCCTCCACCCTGATGCACTCCGGAATCCAGTCATCCGTGTCCTTGTATATCCAGATTCTAAAACATTTATCTTTCCAAACCAAGTTAACTTCATCGGAGATACGATTACCATCTCCAACTAGAACCCCTATTCGATTAAAAGATAGGTCCTCATCTTCCGTACCCAGCCCGACAACCTGGACCACCTTCCCGAATGAATCTCCGATTTGTGTAAAAACCTCCACCGTGGCCAGGTTGATCGGAACACCGGTAACCTTGAGCCACGCAATCCTATCATATGGCAACGACTGACCTTGCCATAAATCCAGGTGACCGAACCAGTCTTTCCAAACACCATGGTTACAAACAAAGTCACCTTCCGCCTTAATATTTTCGAAGTTCAGGAGAATCGTAAGGCCTCCGATATAATGAATGGACATAAATTCAATCCCTGAGTTACACAACAGTCTCCTAAGAGAAACCATCACGTCCATATTGATCACTCTACCTACTACCGCCTTACCGATAAAGACTCCGAAAGCTGAGACATCATTGGCTATGTTAATAACTTTACCGAGACCCCCCTGTTGCCTTTGATTGCCCGATCCTCCTAATCCCGATAACACCGAGTCTTTGTAAGAAAGATTACTCCTCCAAGCCTGCCCTGGTACTTGACCTGCCTGTTTAGTCTGATTCTGATCCCGATTGCCGGAGTCGGAGCTGTTGGGTTAATCGGGTTTGTTTACGGGTCAAACGGGGTGCGTTATCGGGTCAGCCGGTTACCTGTCAAAAGAGCAAATATATCAGTTAATCAATGAGTTGGTTTTCTCAATCTTGGTCAACTGAGTTAGACGCAATCTTCTCGTACACGTGATTGAGAATGGACGTTGAGGGGTTGCTAAATAAATGGAACTAGAATTGAGACTCGCCGCAATGCGGCGGGGATTCTTTAGTTATAACTAAGTCGACCTAGGACCCGCACGTTATGTTAAATCTGTCAAATGGGAAAAAATAGACGTTGTAAAAACGTTCACCCACACACGCACGTTGCGTCGTGTTAACTCGCAAATTTAGAACGAAACGTAAAAATGTTAAACTAAAGACGCACGTTGCGATGTGTAAAGTCACAAAATTTAGAACCAAGCATAAAGCGGAAAATGAAAACTATAAAAGATCAAAGTTGAAAGTAAAAAAAGTTGTGAGGATAAATTGCAAAAGATAAAAAGTTTTGGGTTAAAAGTAAAAAAACAAATAGTTTTGCGTTAAAAGTAATTTATGAAATACTTTTTGGTGAAAAGTAAAAAAATCAATTTTTTTTTTTTTGGAAAACCCTTAAAGCCAAGGTTACGACAACCATATGCATAGCCATGTTTTTTTTGGAAAACCCCCAAAGCACACCCTGCGTTGCGGCGGGGCGTAAAACAGTGTCAAATAGTACTAATGTCACACAACCGTGATCGACCACCAACACTGACTCGACCTAGGATCTGCGTGTTGCGACGAACCTATCAAACATGAAAAAATAGAGGTAAAAACGTTGAACCACACATGCACGTTGCGCCGTGTTAACTTGCAAAATTTGAAACAAACCATAAAAAAGTCGAACCACACTCATACGTTGCGTCGTATTAACTCGAAAATTTAGAACTATACGTAACGAAACGTAAAACGTTAAACCAAAGACGAAAAGTATAATTGACAAAAGTTGTGAAGTTAAATTGAAAATAATGAAAAGTTTTGAGTTAAAGTTAAAAAAACAAATTTTGTAGGGTTAAAATTGAAAAAGGTAAAAACCTTTTGGGTTAAAACTAAAAAATCAAGTTTTTTTTTGAAAAAACCTCAAAGCACAAGTTACAAGTCTTTATGCATGAAAAAGTTACTTATTTATATATGGAATAATTACGTTGAATTCTTCTATTTTGCATGTGCAATAATATTATATAAATAGGAGTAGTATTTGTTCTTTTATAATGTACCCATATTTCAATCGAATACATACAGTAGCTTTATTCACTTTTCTTTCTACAACTTTTTCACATACAAACGAGTGGGTCAGTTGTGTGTGTGGAGTGGGGCCTGAATCCAACATTTGGTATCAGAGCCTAGTGCTCGTGAAGAAGACGGTGTAGCCGTTTTGAGAGTCGGTCTCGTGAAAACGGGTTAGCCCGTCGCTGCGGGGCAAACGCAGCAGGAAAACGGGTTGTTCGGGACAACAGGTGGCTGTTCGGGACTGGTTGCAGCGTTAGACGGAAACAGAAAGATGTTTCGGGTCAACCGTTGTTGTGGTAGACGTACCAGTTTAGACAATGGGGTGATCGGCATCAGTTTTCGGTGCCGTTTCGGGGCTGTTTAACAGCGGAAGACGAAGACGTTATGGTGTTCGGATAAGCCATTGTTTCGGGTAAGAACCGGTTGAGATGACGGGGGTGACCGTGAAGAACATCGGTGTTCGTAGCTGTTAGCGGTGATGAAAGAAAGATGATTCGGGGCTGTTCGGTTATTAGTTGCGGGTTTGAGCAACTGGTATATATCCGGTGACAACAACAGGTTTTGCAGGTGACTTGATTGTGTTGTTTCGTGATAAGAGAAGATCAGTGTGTTGCGTGAAAAACGGGCGTAAAGGTTTCGTCAAAGCAGGTGGCTTTGGATTCGGTTCGTTTAGCAGTTGAAAGAAAACGTAATAAGCGGGTGGCTTGTTTTCTTGGTCGGTGGAGAGGCCTCTTGGAACAAGTTTGATCGGGGGTGTCAAGATAAAGAAGAGACTGGAAAACTTCACGGTCGTAAACATAATGGCGTTGGAGTTCAAATCGGGTGACTCGGATGTGACCGGGTAGAGGTCGTTGATCCGTGATGAGTCAAGATGTTAGTGAACGTTTCCAACGTGAAGCCATGTGAGATGTTACAAGTGTGGTGGTTTTTAATTCGGCTTGAACCGGGAGACATTGGACGTGATCGAGGTGAAGATCGGGTGTCCGTTAGATGTCATAGTGGTTCGAAACCGAGGTGATTCGGCGCTGCGGTGACGGGGGTAAACAAACCGATTAAGGGGGTGAATGTTGGGTTAATCGGGTTTGTTTACGGGTCAAACGGGGTGCGTTATCGGGTCAGCCGGTTACCTGTCAAAAGAGCAAATATATCAGTTAATCAATGAGTTGGTTTTCTCAATCTTGGTCAACTGAGTTAGACGCAATCTTCTCGTACACGTGATTGAGAATGGACGTTGAGGGGTTGCTAAATAAATGGAATTACGTTGAATTCTTCTATTTTGCATGTGCAATAATATTATATAAATAGGAGTAGTATTTGTTCTTTTATAATGTACCCATATTTCAATCGAATACATACAGTAGCTTTATTCACTTTTCTTTCTACAACTTTTTCACATACAAACGAGTGGGTCAGTTGTGTGTGTGGAGTGGGGCCTGTATCCAACAGGAGCCACCAGAAGCTGACTTTTTTTGAAATATTCAAGGCAAGGTAAACGGCATTCTCAGCTGCATACCTTGCAATGTTAATGATAAGCTTGTACCCGCCCATCTTAACATTAACCAAATTCCTTTCAAGCTCTGCCTTATCCCTAAAATTCTTAAAGCTCACAAATCCAAATTTGTTCCCTTGTTTATCCACTTTTTTCGCAATGTACGAACCGACAATCTCATCAAATACTCC
Source organism: Helianthus tuberosus (assembly GCA_030545235.1). NCBI lineage: Eukaryota > Viridiplantae > Streptophyta > Magnoliopsida > Asterales > Asteraceae > Helianthus > Helianthus tuberosus. The sequence goes on along the minus strand of CM060383.1, from coordinate 32,023,114 downwards.
CAAGAAAGACGACAGTTCCCTGGGAGTACATCCAGGAGGAAGGTTGGAGACAAAAAATTTCGTGATATCGCCGCGAAAATCCGCCATCACTACACACCGTAATAAAAGGAAACCGAGAACGAAAGAATCCAATCCGGCTAACAAGGCTCGTTATGCTCGGACTGGCAAAAACCAGACAAGCAATCACAGGATGTTATACCAGACCGGAGAACAAACGTATCAGCGAAAGGAGACGAAAAGAAGGCCGAGAGCAATGAAATCCAATCCGGCTAACAAGGCTCGTTATGCTCGATTCGGACAGACCGAACAAGCAATCACAGGATGTTATACCAGACCGGAGAACAATCACACCGGCGAAGCGGACGTTTCAGATTCTAGAGAGGATTTTTATAACCCAATTTTTGTTAGGAAGAAGAATAAGTCCATACATGTTTATTGTTAGGAAACATAGAGTTTTGTCATGTATTTAAAGATGGGCATATCGGTTTTTTTTTTATACTCGGAACCAGTTTCTAACCATACCCGGTTTTTGAATAAGTGTGAATGGAACCAGTTCTTTAAGGAACCGGTTCCGGTTCCTACCCGGTTTTAGACCATTAATACTAGAACCGATAGTAACCGATTCCGGGTAGGGTTGTAACCATATCCTCGGAAGAACCGGTTCCTTCGGGTAAATCAAATGAAAAAGCTGCAAAACCTGTAGGAATCGATTCCAGTGGCTATAATGTCGTTAGAACCGATTAATGGCTATTATGATCGGTTTTTTTCTATATATATTCACTTACACCTTTCATTTTCAGAAACCTACTCCAAAAATACATAACTCACACCTTCAAATCTATATTTTCAAAGCTCCACAATTAAAATGGCGTGCAACGATGAGGTCGTTATGGTTTTGGAAACAAAGAGAAACTCCAGTTTGGAAGCACTTTGATTTGTGCTTAATGGGCGATAGCCACGAGATGGCACGGTGCAAAGTATGTGGCAAATTCATGAAGGCTACGGCCAACTCAACGTTAAAAAAAACACACCGATCGTCATTGTCCGGTTACAAAGGCGAAGAAAAATTAAGTCGGTGAAGCATCCGGAACCGGTTCTTCGACTGTTTAGGAGTTAAGTTATGTTTAGTTGTTAAATAAATGTTTAGTGTTTTATGTAATGTAACCGGTTCTAATTTTATGTATGTTTTATCTAATTTTGTGTATGTTTTATGTAATTTTAAAAAAAGACAAACATATTGCTTGGTTGCAACGGCTAGGAATCGATTCCACGGTAACATCATCAAGAATTTAACGCACCGGGTCGGAATTGGTTACGGAGGAACTGGTTCCAGTAGGAACCAGGTACAGACCAGTTTTTTAAAAAAAAAGGTGAAACCGGGTAAGAACCTACGGATTTTTTGAACCCGAAACCGGTTCTTCAATAAAGCGGGTAGGAACTGGAACCGGTTCCAGATCGAATCTTCTGGGTCAGGTTTGGAACCTATTATTATGCCCATCTCTACATGTATTTACCATTTATTTTGTTTACTATTTCAAACTGTGGACCAAATCACTTTGGGGCACCCAGACCTAATAAACCCACAAACGAAAGAGTGCCTTCTCATTTTTATCTAATTTAAATTCGAAGAACCAAAATCATAAGGACACTCTCAAAATGAACCTGAATCCCATCTAGAATTCTTAGATTGTTGATGACGATCATCTCTTCGGCATCCATCTCTGGTTCGCCTTCAAGAAATCTCATACCAAATCCCATCCCGTGCCATTTGTGATGCCCATCCTGTGCAATCGGATGAACCTAAATCCTCATCCCAAAATGTGTCTGTTCCCCGTAATATTATTCATGGAGGAAGAGAAATAAATATGAAAAAATAATTAACATTGTATTTTTCAAACTCTTTAATTATATATTTAAATAGATTACTATCCGTATTTATACTTCCATTATTTTTTGCGGTATGCGCATATAATGTATATATGTGTGGGCCATATCGGGGGCAAAAGTGAAAGTGCACTAATTTTAACGTTATTTTACTAATTTCGTGAAAATAACGTTAAAAGCTGAGGACGGTTAATCATGCACCATGTGGTGGCGTTGATAGCTGAAAAACAAAAGGGTACATGCACTAATTGGTCTTTGTCCCGATTGCTGAGTGTTACGTGCCTTATGTCCAAGGCTTGATGCAAAACTACTATCGAGCCGGGGGTCTCACTGGAAGCAGCTTCTCTATTCCTACGGAGTAAATATAAGGTTGTCTGCAACTTACCCTCTTCAGACCCTACCTTTAATTTGCTATTGGTGGGATTTATAAAATATGATGATGATTATGATTTTTTTATTCATAACAAAGAGGGGTTGACAAAACACATCACATGTTACTAATGAAAAAAAAAACTCTATACATGGCTCATATAATATGTAGCATACGAAATTCGTCCTTCTACACAACTCATATAAGATGTAGCGAATAGTGAGCTTTTGCAAAATATCTAGGACTTATTTGACAAGGATCACATTCCCTAAAAATGAATTGGGGTTAAGTCAATTGGCACAACCCATAACTATTGAGTTATCAATATTTGTAATCATCAAAGGCCTCTGGCCTAGGTACCAATATGTTAGATAGAACCTTGTCTTTTCAAGCGGCAAGAGTTCAAGCCCCGTGGTAGGAATAACAAGTGTTGTTAACTAGTATAGTTAGTGGGTAACGTGCGTTTGGAAAAGGAACAAAAAAAAAAAAATATTTGGAATCTTAATTATTCTTATTATTAAATTTTGATAGAAATTAATTTGTTTAGAAAGTTATTGGAAAATTATGTTTTAGACTATTGTTTTTTTAATCTACTTTTTTAAACTAAGAAATAGAATACTAAAGAGTTAATCATGAGAGCGAAAATAAAAATCTTGAGACACAACTAATTACTGATTTGTAAGAAGCTAGAATTAAGCTCTCTCGCGTTGCGGCGAAGGCGTAAAACTATGTCGTTATAGCACTAATGGCACACCACCGCCAGGACTACCAACACTGAGTCAATCCAGGACCCGCGCGTTGCGACAAACTTATCAAACGGAAAAAATAAATGTAAAAACATTGAACCACACACGCACGTTGCGTCGTGTTAACTCGTAGATTTTTGAACGAAACAAAAAAAAAACGTTGAACAACACACGCACGTTGCTCCGTGTTAACTCGAAAAATTTAGAACGAAACGTAAAAAAGAAAATTTACAAAAGATGAAAGTATAGGGGACCAAAGTTGAAGGTAAAAATGTTTTGAGGTTAAATTTAAAATGATGAAAAATTTAAGTTAAAAGTGAAAAAAAAAATTATGCGAGTTAAAATTGCAAAACATAAAAAGCTTTTGGATTAAAGTTACAAAATCATTTTTTTTTTTCTGAAAAACCCCTAAAACATAAGGTATAACACCTTATGCACCAAAATGTTGCTTATTTATAGTTTTATAATAAGTCTTTAAAAGTTTAGTGGTGACAAAAATTTATTTAAAAACATCTGAATTAATTAATTTACAAACATTCTCTGTGGGAATACGAGGGATTGGGTGAAAGTGATTAATTTTCAAACTCAATCTTTGAACCGCTACATACAGACATAAAATATAGATAATAAGAAAATATACAAGTTATTTCCGCATTGTGTGTTGGTAAAAGACATCTGACCACATCTAATGTAAAAAGTTAGAATGATAATTTTCTGGTAGAAAAGACTTATTCTCTTTGAATGATAATTTGATTCCTACCGAAATTTTCTATGTATTTCCTACGAATGAAAACGTCCACACATTTTCTACGAAATTTCGCGTATAAGAAAGGGTCTTAGTTTTGTGACAAAAAAAGCTAAAAACGAAAAATTGGTTTGCATAGGAGAAGTGTCAGAAAATTCCGACAGATCTTCGATGAAATCCGTTTTCATTTTAACCATTAGTTTGAAATTTGTAGGAATCGTTATGCGTAGGAAAAGTGTCGGCAATTTCTAACGGAATTTCTACGGAATCCGTTTTTATTTTAATCATCGGTAGGAAATGTGTAGGAATCCAATTTATCATAAAAAACATTCATAATAAAATGAAATTAATGATATTAAAATATAAAGTTTTATCATTTATAAAAATGTACGTTATTTTTAAATTAATTTATTACTATCCGTAGGAAGTGTGTCGGAAATTACCGACAAATTACCCACGAAATGGATAAAAAAAATTTGTAATACATATTGTATTATATATGTGTTGTTTTCTAAAAATTATATGCAAGTTATCTTTATCGTTTTTGAATAATTAGAACATTAGTGTATTAAGTTTTAGCACAACAACTAACAATCTGTTTCCATAAATTGTAGTTACGGTACAGAAGTGATATGATAAAGTTGCATGGGTCGGATCTCAACCAACATTTGGATGATCTTGATGTGTGGGCGAGAGTGGCAGGAGATAAAAAGGGCCGGATGTTTCAGGGTAGGATCTTTGGATCCTAGTTTCATGATAACTTGGAAATTGTCTACATCTACCGAATCTAAATTATATTTTGATGCCATAAGGTCACAAGAGTAGGTATTGTTTACTTCTCATCAAAGTATTGCAATTCTATAAATTATATACTCCCTCCATCCCACTAAATGTGTCTTATTTTGAATTTTCAAAGTCTTTATTTATAAACTTTGACTTTAATTATAATTTTTTTGTGTTATATAAAACGTGATGAAAATTAACCCGATAAAAACACTTGTAAAACACACTCAAATCATATAACTTTCATCAAGCATTATCTAACACAAATAAAATTAGTTAAGGTCAAAGTTCATCAACAAAGACTTTGAAAATTCAAAGTAGGACACTTTTAGTGGGACGGAGGTAGTAGTTTTTAACAATTAATTAGTAGAAAACAATAACTTAAATTATTGATTCGTTTTAACAATTTAGGTTGAAAAAGTTTGACTTGAAATGGAAAATGAACTTGCAAACGAAAAAGATGCTAGACAAGAGTTGGAGCAAAGAGTGCAACAGATGGAAAAAGAAATAAAAGAAAATAAAGAAAAGAGGCAAAAACAATTTGAAGAGTTTATGAAAAAAATCAGGCACCCGTTAGTCATTAGTAGTAGTTTTTTTAATTATTTCGCATCTTTCAGCAGGAAAAAGCTGTTTTTTTTTTGTTTTTTCTATTATTTTTTAAATGTATCCACAAGAAATGTGTAGGAAAAAGACTAAAAAGGTTTCGTCAGATTCCATTGGAATTCTATAGGAAAAAAAGATAGTTTCGTAGGAAATGCGTAAGATAAAAGAATACATTATGTTATAATTACGTAGGAAAAAAACTAATTTTGTGGAATTGCGTACCAAAAAGGAATACATTCCATTGGAATTGTGTAGGAAAAAAAAACTAATTTTGTAGAAAATGCGTTGAAAAAATGAATACATTCAGTTGGAATTGTGTAAAACAAACATTTTCGTAGGAACTATGTAGGGAAACCGAATGCATTCCACTGGAATTGTGTATGAAGAAAAAACAAATTCGTAGGAATTGTGTAAGAAAATTAAAATATAATAAATATTATATAATAAATATAAATATGATTGATTTAAACACAAAATTTTAAAAAAAATAAATATTTCGTGGGAAATGCGTCGGAAAGTTAATAAAATCAATTACGTGAGAAATAAGTATGAGAATTCTAACCAAACATTTGTATGGGAAAGGAGTAGGAAAATCCGTAGGAAATGCGTCAAAAAAATATTAGCCACGAGTAGAATTCCTATAGCCCATTTTCGTTGAAAATTCGTGGGTAACTGCAGTTACCCACAGATTTCCCACATAAATTGATGCGGGAATAGTAGCAGTTTTCTAGTAGTGCAAGGTGTTAGATAGAACCTTGTCTTTTCAAGCGGCAAGAGTTCAAGCCCCGTGGTGGCAGTGGCGGACCCAGTAATTTTTCCATAGTTGCGGAACATTTTTAAAAATTTTAGACCCCAAGGTATATAAGTAAAAAAATCGGTCCGTATTGGGTCGGGTCATGTAATACAAAAGAATATCAAACTAAATTTATATAATCATCAAAAACACGTCAAACCTTGTTACAAACATAATTAAAATGTCGCCCTACGGGTTTTCATTTTTTGAAATCTATCCAAAACATCATCTAAAGCTAATTTCTTAAGCAACTTTTTCTTTGTATAACATATACAACTATCACTTAAAGTCTCATCGCCAATCTGATTACGCAAGTTGGTCCTCACATCCTTCATTGCCGAAAAACATCTTTCAACGGTTGCAGTTAAAACGGGTAATACGAGAACAACTTCAATAACCGATATACCAATGTAAAAGTTACGTGAATATTTGTTGAAACCATTAACCTTACAAGACTTGGCAAACCATCCAAGTTGGCGAATTGTTATACCCGCCACACATAAAGTGTCTCTACGATCTCCAAATTAGCTCCTAAACAAATAGCAACATAAGCAAAATACGCGATCCGGTTTTGAGCTATACTCTAACCATCTTTTATACTCATGTTTGCCATACCATTCTTCCTTAAATTTTCGTAACTCGTTACCTTGAAATGTTGATTGTGGGAATTTGATACCTCTTGGTTGATATGGTCCTCTTAGTAGATATGCCCTTCTAATCTCATCTCGTTGATTCAAGTTATATGATTCAATCGGCTTGTGGTCAAAAGGATCCGAAGGAAGAGTATTCACATCAACGGATTCGGAAGATGTATCAACTTTCCTCTTAAGAAATCACATCATAACGTCCCTACTCATGGTTCCTATCGGCTATCACAAACAAATTGATATATAAGTTCATGGCTCGATAACATAATGTTTCAGTTTTAATTTTCAACTATTCAAGCTCTAGAAATCATAATGTAAATCACCCTAAAAATCATCTTAACAACATAATCACCCTAAAAATCTTCTAAACAACCATAAACAATGTCAAAACACACAATATTTCAAACCTATTTAATATCTTTATTACCCTTTTCTCCTATAATATCAACCAAAATCATCAAAATAACAAAAAAAACTTACCCGTGTTCTGATTCCGGTTATCGGTGGTGGTATGGTGGCTGATTGTATGCGGCATCTGGAGGTGGTCTGTTGTCGCTGATGTTGTTATGTTCGCTGGTGTGCAGGAATGAGAGAGAGAGAGAGAGAGTATGAGAGAATATGTAAGGGTTTTGGGCTTGTTTATTTTATTATAGTTTGAAATATTATTGGGTTTGTTTATTGGGTTAAGACTTAGTAGTGGGCTAGTTAAAGGTATTGGGTATTTGGGTTTAGTTAGTTAGGTATTAAAAGTATATAATTTAGGTAATATATTTTTTTTTTAAATAAGAGTTTACTAAAAAATTTAAAATATAAATTGATTACACTTTTTACCTAAGGGGTGCGGACGAAAAATTCCAAGGAGTGCGGACGGAAAATTTCAAGGGATGCAGACGGGATTTTCGACGGAACTTAGCACTAAATATTTTTTCCCCGGGGGTGCGCCTGCTCACCTTGGGTTGGGCTTAGGTCCGCCCTGCGTGATGGGAATAACAAGTGTTGTTAACCAGTAAATTTAGATGGTGTGTAAGGTGCGTTTGGAAAAGGAACAAAAATATATTTGGAATCTTAATTATTCTTATTATTAAATTTCGATAGAAATTACAGAATTTGTTTGAAAAGTTATTGGAAAATTATGTTTTAAACTATTGTTTTTTAATCTACTTTCTTAAACTAAGAATAGAATACTAAAGAGTTAATCATGAGAACAAAAACAAAAATTTGTTTCAACTATTCAAGCTCTAGAAATCATAATGTAAATCACCCTAAAAATCATCTAAACAACAAATTTACCCTAAAAATCTTCTAAACAACTATAAACAGTGTCAAAACACACAATATTTCAAACCTATTTAATATCTTTATTACCCTTTTCTCCTATAATATCAACCAAAATCTTCAAAATAACAAAGAAACTTACCCGTGTTCGGATTCCGGTTGGGTTTGGTGTCGATCGGTGGTGGTATGGTGGCTGATTGTATGCGGCTGCTAGAGGTGGTCGGTTGTCGCTGATGTTGTTCTCTTCGCTGGTGTGCAGGAACGAGAGAGAGAGCAGGAGAGAATATATAAGGGATTTGGGCTTGTTTATTTTATTATAGTTTGAAATATTGTTGGGTTTGTTTATTGGGTTAAGACTTAGTAGTGGGCTAGTTAAAGGTATTGGGTATTTGGGTTTAGTTAGTTAGGAATTAAAAGTTATATAATTTAGGTAATATATTTTTTTAAATAAGAGTTTGCTAAAAGAAATTTTAAATATAAATTGATTACACTTTTTACCTAAGGGGTGCGGACGAAAAATTCCAAGGAGTGCGGACGGAAAATTTCAAGGGGTGCGGACGGGATTTTCGACGGAACTTAGCACTAAATTTTTTTCCCAGGGGTGCGCCCGCTCAACTTGGGTTGGGCTTATGATGCGGGCCCAAGTGTGGAAGAGCGGGCTATCTTATATTTGGAGGCCCAAGATCGTGTAACAAAAGAGGCTTCACTAAAATGGCTCTAACTTGGGCTACGGGGGTCCGTTTTGGGCGTACGACCAGGAGAAACGAACGTGAGAACGAGCTCCATCTTGCTGCAAACGTCTATGGCGGTTTGGGTCATCGTCCGGGCCAAAAAACGCTTATTTCTATTAGTTATTTACGTTTTTATATTTTTTGAAGTATTTTGGGCATTTTGTTTTTGGGCTTGTGTTTGGCCCGTTTACCTTTTTAGGCCCATTTCGAATTCATGTTCCTATTTATATGTTTCTCTAGTAAATGGAAAAGGCAGGCTTGAATTTTGACATAACTCATTTTTCACTTCAAATTATGTGCCCTTTGGATGGAATCTTGGGGGTTGGGGAAGAACTACACAGGTATTCGAAGAATCAACGTGTTTGATCTTCATTTTCGTAACACACGCTGCATCAGTTGGTATCAGAGCCGAATTCCTGGCTCAAAATGCCTCCGAGGAGAAACAACAACAGGCCTCTCGATGAAGTGTATGAACGAGAGTTGGAGCAGCGACTTATGGCGAGAGTGGATGAACGGTTGGATCAAGTGGTCAATCAGTTGACTGACCGGATGGCCGACTTGATCAATCGTAGGAGGCAGGGACCCAATGACGGGTATGGTTCTGATTTTAGTAACCCATTTGGTGATGGTTCGGCTTCCGAAGACGAATAGGAAGGGCGACCAAGGGGTGAACGTGGAGGGGGTAATAGGCGTTGGGATTCTGGGATAAGAGTTGATATTCCAGAATTTGATGGGTCTAGTTTGAATCCGGAGGATTCATCGATTGGTTGGCTACCGTGGAGGAGGTGTTTGAGTACAAGGTGTCACGGCCCCCGACCCGGTTTGACCCGTTTCAGGAGCCGCGGGACAGAAATCCCGTGGTATTTAATTAACAGCGGAAGTTTCTTCAGGATCTCTTTTTAAAACTAAAATATTTCCCGATTATTTTATTTCACAATTCGGAAAAAAACCCGATAATTTACAATACTGAGATTTCACGAAGAAATCTTTTATTTTCAAAACATATTTCTTTATTTTATACTGAGCCACTTTCTTAAGCTGATAGTGCTTCACGGCACTTTTCCTGGATCACAACAGATCACCTGAAACATGTTTGAAAAAGGTTTTGTCAGCGGGAAATACTGAGTGAATCATTCTATTTACTAAAAACGACTCATTTATTATAATTCACAGTATTAAGAGAGATTACAATGTTTATTTCAACCAACTACCCACAGTATTTGTCATCGACTCGTTTCGGTGACTGTGGTCATATTACTATTGAGTCCGTTCACCCAATAGTAACGAGTATCATTAATTAGGTACGCCCACCTAAATTGATAAAAACAGTAATGTGCACAATACCCCACATACCGGCTGTAATTTGGTGACTACATATACTTAATCACTGTAATTATAACCTTTGAAAATAAACATGATTTTGAAAGTAAATTTGATAAAAAGAGAATGACTCACTTTGCAGATTTAACAGAGCTTATTCTACTGATTTGCCTTGATAACCTAGTTTAAATAATCAAGCACACAAACTAGGTTAGTAACTTAATACAGCATTTACGATAACTCACGAGATTCCAACTGTCACAACGAATGACAAAGTGCGATACTTAAACATCCATCGATTTAACGACGAATGACAAAGCAATAACCCTAAGGTGGGCAGCACTTAAACATCCATTGGATAGTTTAATCAATCGGACATTGAATCGTAGCAGCGATCGAGTTATTACCCTGAATTGTGGCAGCACTTCATGAGCAGTGTGTGTTTATTGTAGTATTTCTATAATAACTCGAAGTGTAATTTGAAACTGAACGTCGCATCAACGCCCAGAATCAAGTCCCACAGCAACCTATTTATAATTGAAAAATCATCCCCCTCGCGCCACGCGAGGGGTTCCCTTGTTCCTGTCGCGTGGCGCGACAGGCCCTACTCTACCCTAGGTTTGCTTCGTGTCACAGTAGCTTAGCTGAGTTGATTGCGTGTGATTTTAAATTTTTGACAGCAAACTATGTGGATTTTACCGAGTAGGGTTTACCCCCCCCCCCCCCTGAGTTTTAGGGGCCCTAATCCTAATTCCGATTGTTCTGAAAATTTTAGGGTTTGTTCAGTATCACTTGGGTTTCTCAATTAGGGTTTCCTATTGGTTAATTAAAATAATAAATAATACTTTTTTATGAGAGTTGTTACATTCTCCCTACCTTAATAAAAATCTCGTCCTCGAGATTTACTGGAATAAGTGAGGATACTTTCGCTTCATTTCGGATTCCAGCTCCCAAGTGTATTCAGCTCCTCTCTTTGAATCCCATTTGACTTTGACTAAAACTAGTCGTTTGTGTTTGAGAAACTTGATCTTTCGATCCTCAATTTGAAGAGGTTTCTCAACAAATTTCAACTTTTCGTTTACCTCTATATCTCGAAGAGGTACTACCAGTGATTCATCTGATAAGCATTTCTTGAGATTAGATACATGAAATACATCATGTACTCCAGATAATTCTTCTGGTAATTGTAAACGATAAGCAACTGGCCCTATACGTTGGATCACTGAAAATGGTCCTACGTACCTGGGACTTAATTTTCCTTTCTTTCCAAATCTGACTACTCCTTTCCAAGGAGAAACTTTCAATAGTACTTTGTCTCCAACTTGGAATTCAAGTGGCTTGCATCTATTGTCTGCATAACTCTTTTGGCGATCTCTAGCCGTCTTCAATCTTTCCTTAATTTGAGTAATCTTATCAGTCGTTTCTTGCACTATTTTAGGACCTGATAATTGATTTTCTTCTATTTCTGCCCAACAAACTGGAGTTCTGCACTTTCTTCCATACAGTGCTTCAAATGGGGCGGTTTCAATACTTGAATGATAACTATTGTTATAGGAGAATTCAATTAATGGTAAATGATCATCCCAATTTCCACCAAAATCTATTACACATGCTCGGAGCATGTCTTCTAGAGTTTGGATCGTCCTTTCACTTTGTCCGTCTGTTTGAGGATGATATGCAGTGCTCAAATTTATAGTCGAGTTCCCATAGCTTGCTGGAAACTTTTCCAGAAATGAGAAGTAAAACGACTATCCCTATCCGAAACAATGGAGAGTGGAACTCCATGTAAGGATACAACTTCATCTAGATACAATTTAGCCAGTCTTTCCATACTAAAGGTTACTTTCATAGGTAAAAAGTGAGCTGATTTGGTTAATCGATCCACAATTACCCAAATCGCATCATTACCTTTTCTTGTTTTGGGTAACTTGGTAACAAAATCCATTGTTATAAGTTCCCATTTCCATACTGGCATTTCTAATTGTTGTAGTAACCCTGAAGGTTTCTGATGTTCTGCCTTAACTTGTGAACAAGTAAGACATTTAGAAACATATCGCGCTATGTCCTTTTTCATTCCTATCCACCAAAAGTTCTTTCTTAAATCTTGGTACATCTTATTGTTTCCTGGGTGCATAGTATACCTAGATTTATGAGCTTCTTCTAAAATTTTAGGTCTTAAGTCTCCCTGCTTAGGTACCCAAATTCTACTTTTGTGGAATCTCCAAATTCCATCTGCTCCTTGTTCTAATTCCTTGATTCTTCGTTTCATTCCTTCAGCATCATCCTTGATTGCTGTAATTTGAACATTCTTCAATTGTTCCATTAAATCTATTTGTAGATTTAATCTGAGAGCACGAACTCGTCGTTGTTTTTCATAATACTTACGACTTAATGCATCTGCAACTACATTCGCCTTTCCTTCATGATACTGAATATCACAGTCGTAGTCACTTAGGATTTCCATCCATCTCCTTTGCCTCATGTTTAACTCTTTTTGCCCAAATATATATCTTAAACTTTTATGGTCTGTGTAGACAGTAAATTTACTTCCGTAAAGATAAGGTCTCCAAATCTTAAGGGCAAAAATTACGGCTCCTAATTCTAAATCATGAGTCGTATAGTTTTCTTCGTGCTTTTTCAATTGCCTTGAAGCATATGCAATTACCTTTTTGCGTTGCATAAGCACACATCCATACCCTAGTTTTGAAGCATCACAATATACTTCAAAATCTTCAGTTCCTTCTGGTAAGGCTAAGATTGGTGCATTTGTTAATTTCTGCTTCAATATTCTAAAGGCTTTTTCTTGCTTAGGTCCCCATTCAAACTTAATGGCTTTACAGGTTAACTTAGTTAATGGTACGGCTATCTTGGAAAAATCCTTAATAAACCGTCTATAATACCCAGCTAAACCTATAAAACTTCTTATTTCTATTGCTGTTTGTGGAACCTTCCATTTGGTAATTGCCTCTATCTTAGCAGGATCTACATGAATACCTTCGTGATTCACCATGTGTCCTAAGAATTGCACTTCCTTTAACCAAAATTCACACTTTGAGAATTTGGCATAAAGCTTTTCTTTTCTTAACAAAGTTAAGAGTGCATGAAGGTGTTCACAATGCTCTGTCTGACTTTTGGAATAAATAAGTATATCGTCTATGAAGACAATTACAAATTTATCCAAATATGGTTTACAGATTCTATTCATCATGTCCATGAATGCAGCAGGTGCATTCGTTAACCCAAAGGGCATGACTGTAAACTCATAATGACCATACCTAGTTCTGAAAGCAGTTTTAGGTATGTCTTCTTCTTGTACCTTCAATTGATGATATCCGGAGCGTAAATCTATCTTAGAAAAATATCTAGCTCCCTGAAGTTGATCGAAAAGATCATCAATCCTAGGTAATGGGTATCGATTCTTAATTGTAACCTTATTCAATTCTCTATAATCGATACACATTCTCATTGAACCATCCTTTTTCTTTACAAACAACACTGGCGCTCCCCAAGGGGATGAGCTAGGTTGTATAAAACCTTTACTTAGTAATTCATCTAATTGCTTTTTCAGTTCTAACATTTCTGTGGGTGCTAACCGATAAGGTGCCTTAGCTATCGGTGTAGTTCCTGGAATTAGATGAATCCTAAATTCTACTTCCCTATCTGGAGGTAATCCCGGTAAATCTTCTGGGAATACATCAGGATATTCGGAGACTACTGGTATTTCCTTAAGATCTTTACCCTTAGTGCTAATGATTACCAAAATCATATACACTATTCCTTGTTTTCGTTCATAATTAGCAACTTTCATTACTGATATGAACTTCATAGGCTTACGTGGTTTATCTCCTGTAATCCTAATCATTTCTCCGGTGGGTGATTGAATTTCTATGGAATTCTGATCACAAAGGATTTTAGCATGGTTGGCTATTAACCAATCCATTCCTAATACAACATCAAATTCAGCTAAATTCATCGGCAATAGTTTTACAGAGAATTTATGTCCTAAAAGTTCTATATTTGCAAAACTTTATCTATTTTAACTGAATTTCCGTCTGCCGTTTCAACTGTAAAAATTTGCCTAATATTGGTTAAAGGTAAACTAAGAGCTTGGCAGAATGAAGTATTTATAAAACTTTGGTTTGCACCAGAGTCAAATAATACTTTGGCGTAAATGTTGTGAACTAAGAACGTACCCGCTATCACATCTGGGATGAGTTCTGCTTCTTGAGTGGTCAGCTGAAATGCCCTGGCATTCTTCTTAGTAGTTCCGTCGGTCGCCTTAGTTTTGTTGTCTGCTGGTTTGATCACTTTAGGACATTCTGTTTTGAAATGTCCTGCCTCTCCACAATTGTAACAAATTATGGATTTCTTCCTGCAGTTCTCTTCCCGATGTCCTACAACTTTGCAAAAATTGCAGGTTATATTACATCTTCCATAATGTTTCTTTTTGCAATTCCTGCAGAATGGCATAGTTGAGGATTTTCCCGTTCCTCTTCTGTTGAAGTTGTTATTATTACCCGTACGAAATCCCTGGGTAATTTTCTGAGCCAGGTCCTTCTTTCTGTTTTCATCTTGTGTGCGTACTAATTCATCGGTTAGGGTATTAGCTAATTCCACAGCATCGTCAATAGTGCGAGGTCTCGCAGCTTTAACGATATTGCGGATTTCACTAATCAGCCCCCAAATGTAACGAGAAATGAGTACCGGTTCTGGCGAGGCCAGCGTTGGTACCACTCTAGCATACTCGAAGAATGTCGAAGTATAACCGCGACAATCTACCCCCCATCATCTGATGATTTAGAAACTTATTCGTCATCTGTTCCTTTTCATACTCGGGACAGAATTTTCTTTCTACAAAACCCTTAAATTCTTCCCAAGTCATAGCATAAGCTATCCTTCTTCCTTTTGATTGTAACACAGTGTTCCACCATTCAAGTGCTCCTTCCTTAAAGAGATTTGATGCATACATGACCTGGTCATCTTTAGCACATTTACTTATTGCAATGACTGCTTCGGTTTTCTCTAACCAACGCAGTGATGCAGTTGCTCCTTCATTGCCTGCAAATTCAGTGGGTTTACAAGCAAGAAATTCTTTGAAAGTGCAACCAGGCGTTGCAGTTTTCATTTTCTTGGGTAATGGAGCTTGATGTGGTTCCCCATTTTGATTAACATTATCATTGCCTCCATTTATACTATTACTGAAGTTATCTTCAGTAATACGTTTACTAGGAACGATGTGTTGCGGTTCGATTGGATTCTTTATAGCAGCAACGAATGCTGGAATAGCATTGGCTATCCCTTGAGCAACAATATTTTCGATATCTTGTCTAGTCATATATTGATCTCCTGGATGTTGCTCAGACTGATTAACCTCATTTACTGGTTCGTTACCAATGTTTGACATCTGATAATAAATTTTATGTAAATAATTAGTATAAATATAAATATAATAAAACAATTTGCACATAATCACATTAACATGTATGATTTCACAAGTTTCATTTCTATATATTATATTATGCCTCGTACACACGATTATCATACAACGTTTTATTGTTAAGTTATTACACATACTGGTTATTATGATTATTTATTCACATATATTCCTGCGAACTCTCATTATCTGGTCAGCTAATTTCTTAAAAACGACGCTCCCTTTCGTCATACTTCCAAGTGATTCTTTCTCCCACATCCCTAATTCGATTTCCTGCATCAATTATCTCTTCGCCCCAGAGGCGAAGTTCAGTCAGATTCTCCGGGCTCATGGTTGGATATAGTGGAGGTTCTGGGTCAACTTGTGGAAAAAATGTATCAGGGTTATTTAAAAGATTTTGGTATTGCCAATCAGTTGTCCACCATTCATCTAATTCTACTGGTAGTGGTTGAGGTTGGACAATAGGATCTGGAATAGCAGGTTCCAGATTGATTGGGATTGGAGCTTCTAGTGGGTAACTGAAAAGATCTTCTTCCGTAAATATAAGGTTTGGATTAGCTGGTTCAAGGTTTCCATCGGCAGGTCCGATGAGGTCACTCATTACTAACTTATGATCTAAAACCTCCCAAGGAGTCATTTTCTGTTTCTGGCTAGAACTTTCTCCGATTTCTCTTTCTGTTTGTTTAAAACTTTTCTCAACTTCTATCTCTACTTGATTAACATTTTCCTCAATTTCTACCCCTTTCCCTTTGTCTTTTGGTTCTTCAGTTTTGGTAACCTTCTTGTTGCTGGCTTTTTCCTTCGTACACGTCTCCAACCCACAAATCTGTGTTTTTTCTTGGGTTTAGGTTTTGCCAGTGGTTTGGATTGAAATTCCATGGGTTCTTCTTTATCAGCGAAGTAACCAGTGAATTCCTTGGAAACTTCTATCTTAACGGGATAGAGGTTAAGATTTTCTAAACCTTCCGACATCTCATTCATGCTGTTTAGCATATATGCAAAATACATATCAAATGTTAAAACAATATTTTATAGATAACCCGTAAATATTATTGCATACATGAAACAACTGACAAGTAAATTATACTACGATTTACTGTAACTTATTTATTTACTAAATAAGGTTTCTGAAAATAAAAGTGCTAAAACTTTTGAGTATTTAAAGATTTGCATTTTCTGCTACTGTGGCTAGCATATAAAGATTTGCCCATTTCTCATCTAATTTGTCCTCCCAAGGTGATTTATTGATTATGTCCTGGGTTTCTTGTTTAACTTTCTTCTCTCGGTTTTTCCTTATTTTCTCCTGACTTTTCCTAATAATCGAATTTCTCTTTTGAGGAGAAAGTGGTTCCTCGTAATTTGCCTTTTTCACAAATATTCCTTCTTCAGGAATTACATAAGGTTTTGTTTGGGATGAACTTCCCTTCTCGTTGGTTGACCTATCTAGTTTAAGATAGATATTTGACAGCTTTTGTTTACCCATACTGTAATTAACAAATAATCAGTTAATAAAACAAATAATCACATAATTGGCAATCAGTAAAATTAAGTATTTCTAAATACTTAATAGGCTTAGATCAGTGGCTCTGATACCACCTTATTTCTGTCACGGCCCCCGACCCGGTTTGACCCGTTTCAGGAGCCGCGGGACAGAAATCCCGTGGTATTTAATTAACAGCGGAAGTTTCTTCAGGATCTCTTTTTAAAACTAAAATATTTCCCGATTATTTTATTTCACGATTCGGAAAAAAACCCGATAATTTACAATACTGAGATTTCACGAAGAAATCTTTTATTTTCAAAACATATTTCTTTATTTTATACTGAGCCACTTTCTTAAGCTGATAGTGCTTCACGGCACTTTTCCTGGATCACAACAGATCACCTGAAACATGTTTGAAAAAGGTTTTGTCAGCGGGAAATACTGAGTGAATCATTCTATTTACTAAAAACGACTCATTTATTATAATTCACAGTATTAAGAGAGATTACAATGTTTATTTCAACCAACTACCCACAGTATTTGTCATCGACTCGTTTCGGTGACTGTGGTCATATTACTATTGAGTCCGTTCACCCAATAGTAACGAGTATCATTAATTAGGTATGCCCACCTAAATTGATAAAAACAGTAATGTGCACAATACCCCACATACCGGCTGTAATTTGGTGACTACATATACTTAATCACTGTAATTATAACCTTTGAAAATAAACATGATTTTGAAAGTAAATTTGATAAAAAGAGAATGACTCACTTTGCAGATTTAACAGAGCTTATTCTACTGATTTGCCTTGATAACCTAGTTTAAATAATCAAGCACACAAACTAGGTTAGTAACTTAATACAGCATTTACGATAACTCACGAGATTCCAACTGTCACAACGAATGACAAAGTGCGATACTTAAACATCCATCGATTTAACGACGAATGACAAAGCAATAACCCTAAGGTGGGCAGCACTTAAACATCCATTGGATAGTTTAATCAATCGGACATTGAATCGTAGCAGCGATCGAGTTATTACCCTGAATTGTGGCAGCACTTCGTGAGCAGTGTGTGTTTATTGTAGTATTTCTATAATAACTCGAAGTGTAATTTGAAACTGAACGTCGCATCAATGCCCAGAATCAAGTCCCACAGCAACCTATTTATAATTGAAAAATCATCCCCCTCGTGCCACGCGAGGGGTTCCCTTGTTCCTGTCGCGTGGCGCGACAGGCCCTACTCTACCCTAGGTTTGCTTCGTGTCACAGTAGCTTAGCTGAGTTGGTTGCGTGTGATTTTAAATTTTTGACAGCAAACTATGTGGATTTTACCGAGTAGGGTTTACCCCCCCTGAGTTTTAGGGGCCCTAATCCTAATTCCGATTGTTCTGAAAATTTTAGGGTTTGTTCAGTATCACTTGGGTTTCTCAATTAGGGTTTCCTATTGGTTAATTAAAATAATAAATAATACTTTTTTATGAGAGTTGTTACACAAGGAGGTGCCTGAAAACAAGCGGGTGGCCTTGATCGCTACCAGGTTACGTGGTAGGACCTCTGCGTGGTGGCAACAACTTAAGTTAACACGGAATAGGCTCGGAAAGTCAAGGATCATGACATGGACCAAGATGAAGAAGTGCTTGCGGTCCAACTTTTTGCCTCATAACTTTCAAAGGTTGATGTACCAACGTCTGCAAAATTTAAAACAGGGGGCTAAATCGGTTGATGATTATACCACAGAGTTTTACCAGTTGATTGCTAGGAATGATATTCAAGAACCGGAGGAACAACTTGTTTCTCGGTATATTGGGGGTCTGAGGGTTCAAATCATGGAGTCCGTGAATCTTTTTAACCCGTTAACCATTCAAGAGGCACACCAACGGGCGTTGGCCTTTGAGAAGCAAAACCGTCGGGTGGGCGGTTCATTTACCCCTGCTGGAGGAAATGTTGGGTCGGACAGTGGGGCGCCTCGTGGCGGGCCTAGTCAGCAAAGGCCAGGGGTTAACAATATCGGGTCTACTTCTAAGGGGGCTAGTAGTAGTGGTCCTAGATGTTTCAATTGTGGTGAGACGGGCCGTCGTCAAGCTGAGTGTAAGAAGACTGGTAAAAGACACTTGTTTGCTGAGTCTGAGGATGATCAGTATGAAGAATATGAAAATAACCCAGTGTACGATGAAGAAACTGAGTACGAAGAAGAGGTTGTGACCGGTGATGTTGGAGTGAACTTGGTAGCCAGACGCTCTTGTTATACACCAAAGGTAGATGGGGATGACTGGCTTAGGCATAACATCTTCCACTCAACGTGTAAGGTCTAAAAATTCTTATTGAAAACATAATGACTTAATGACAAAAGAACCAAACGGGTCAAATAATCAACTTGTAATGCTTGCATTAACTTCATAAAAAAAACTGGTCGAGATATTTTACAAAAAGAGTTTACATCCCAAAAGTTCTTAGGCAACTAACATAGTCTTAAAACAACAAAAGTTTCGACATCGACAACCTTCCAAGTTAAGTTATTTACAAAAGACCCATCATAACGAAAACCTTCTAACAAAAGTTTAGACCCATTAAGTAGCTAGCATCATTGCGGAAGCGTGCGATTTGGTGTGTCTGTTCCAAAGTAGCGCTGACTATCAAGACGATTTACCTACATTCAATGCAAACGATTAGTCAATTAAAAATCATCAATTCTTATAGTTCAAACCTCTAATCAAACTACATGGTAACACTTCAAACATTCAATCGGACATAAATTTCCCAAACTTGACATATGATCCATTCTACTCATTCGACCCATACTCTTAGCATAACTTCAACATACGCTAGCTTGACACATATACGAGGTTTCGACTCTAGGATAGTAACATATCATATCAGTACACACTACTAAAATTTGTAAACATAAGAACTTACCTTTGTCGTTGTTTGTTTGCGATCCGGAATGACTTGAGCTTTCTTCCTTAATTCCTACAATCCAAAATCACTTACTTTAATCTCGTGTCATTCCTTTCATTCCGTTCTTATCATATTCAATTTAACAACTAACAATCACACAATTCTAACCATTTAACACTATAAAATTATATGCTCATTTCATTCGAGCATTTTAACAAACACTTGGTGTGCATACTATTAATTAAGCATAGTGTACAAGTGTTATATGCATAACTTGGCCAATTCATATCAATAGCATCAATAACATCAATTTCAATCAAAATCTCATATAACCTTCATCCTAAATCGATTTCATTTAACAACATCTCATCATAAACATCATCATATGAACATCATTATACTAATTTACACCAAGTTTCATATTACACATCACAACACTCATATTTTAAATGGGTTTTCACTTTCACTTCCCAATCTAATCGAATTCAAGTTTAATTCATGTTTCATGGGATGTTCCTAACCCATACCCATATTAATTTCAAACAATTTCATGGATTTACTTGAAACTCATTTTATTCATGATCATCAAATTGCAAATTTCAACATACCTCATGTTTAGAATGCTAAGATGATTAGAGAAAGATGAACATGCAGATGATTAGCTTCAATTCTTTCCCTTAATTGCTGAATTTTGAGGATGAAAAGGGTTTCCCCCTTCCTCTAGATATCCTGGGCGACACACACACCTGATGTGTGTGTCCTTATGTTATAATTTCATTTTTATTATTTCACCTTTCATACCTTATCATTTTTGGCCCCTCATAAATGTAGTGTTTACATTTATGACTATAATTTCCTTTCTATTTAGTTAACATTCACATAATAATCAAGTTCCTACTTTTTTTTAATCATCCTTCTATTAATATTCGTTTCTACACATAATCTTGTTATTATTTTTATTCTCATCATAAGCATTCATATTCTAAGGTTATAAGCATTATAACTTACTTGTTGAATAATATAAAATCATAAAGTGCGTAATTCACAATTTGGGGCGTTACAAGTCCACCCCCCCCCCCCTTAAAGAAGGTTTCGAGTACATACGGTTTAATAACATGCAAACACATTATGTAGACCAACTTTTTTTAGGTATAAATAGTCCTATACTTTACTACTCAAACTCTTACGTAGAATTTACATGCTCACATATCTATTAAACAAATGCTAATCACAACATCTATGTAGATGACTCTTTTACATGCTAGTATACGCGTACACTCATGTCTTGCTACATTTAACTATAGTTTACACATTAAATTACATCCCGTGCATACACATTCACTTAATTTCCTTTGAACACCCTACTATAATAGGCGCGCACCATTCTCCCTTTTTTTTAATAAGCATGTTACCATATACTAGTTCCGTCACTTCACATATCTATAGTGACCTAATATGTTTTACTTATTAAAAACTTAGCCATGTCCAAAAAAAGAAAACATATCAACATACATGCCACATTTTTCGTACTTGCCCTCCTAAGTTTATGTTCTTTCATGTACCTCACAAACCATTATAGTAGGCTTGGGATACCTTTGGGAAGCTTATCAGGGCCTTGGAAGCAAGGAAAAGTGAGAAAAACGTGAAAAAAATGGTTTTCTAGCGTCGGACCCGCATAGACAGCAAGATAAGGTGTCGGCTGTAATAGGGCAGGGCGTCGCTGACGCCTCCTCTGCAGCTCAGACACTGATTTTTGCGTTTGTTATTTCCACTCACTAACCGTGTGTCCCGAGGGTTCTAATACATGAAATAAATCATCATTCAAGTTCTAAATTCATTCCATACCTCTCCCAACCCAATCCACATGTTCTTCAGCTAAATCTTTCTGCTAAAAGTTTCGACCCGTTTAACCCTATGTTGAGGTTTCATCGAATTGACATCGAACGACCATTACAACCATTCTCATCCTAGCAATTCCATTATTTGTACATCCTTACTTGATTTCAATTATTCAAATATAGATAAATTTATCTAAACAAAATAAGAAGTGAGATCGATAGTCACTTACATTAAGCGTCCGTATTCGCGATCGCTTCCTCGCCTCCTTTTGACCCATTTACCTTTCGTGCTTGCGTCATCTTGACATGATGCTTATCCTTACATGTCACTACATTCACATTCTCGTGAGCATACAAGATTTTATATGACGCCTATCATATTTAGTTCATATCTTGCATTTGACTTTCACTTATTGTTTGTAACAAGCAAAAGGCTTATAGTCAACAATGCATCATTCTAAAGTAACACAAATTTAACATATCATCAAATATAACGTATAAGGATCCCTCATGCGTCATTCAATCCTTTTTATTCTTACAATCATATTAGGATTTCTAATCATGCTATTCTCATACTAGTTGTCTTTCCTGAAAAGTTAACGATCAAGTATGCAAACTTCCAACTTAGGAACATATATACATATCGATGTAGCCGGTTACGCTACTAGCACCATAAACATTTCATACTCATTTAGTAAAATACATACAACCGTGTAATCCTCTAGTTACATACACAAACACACATAATCAAAAAAAATTTTACACATGCTAATGCTTTCATTATCTTACATTTGACAACCACATACAAGGTTAGTCAATTAACATAATCATGACATCATCATTCACTAGCAAGTTCATTTGTTTTACTTTTAGCACACATTCACTTCCTAATCGTAATTTAAATAATTAATATAACACATGGCGAGTATCACCCATTCAAGCACAATGTACAAGCCCCTAACGCATAATCTTTTCCAAAACATACATTCAACCCGAATTATTGTACGAGTTCCATCTATAGCACATTCATCCAGTTAGTTTACTACTAATTACATCATTATCATATTTCATTCATAAATGTCAAGTCTTTCATACAACCTCACATCCTAACTTCACTTAGACATTTCATCATAGATATAGTTATCAGAACCCAACCATTATTTCCTTCTTGGTCATTCGTACTTGTCTCAAGAGTTTAACATCGTTTTAGGTTTGTTACCGTTACATGGTACTAAGTACATTCCTATGTTAAACTCTGTATTGTTTCATTCAGGTCACCATGATTTGTCCGTTCTTTCTTTCTTTTTCTTTTTTTTGCATTACTCACGATACATGCTTACGCCTTGATCAATGACATTGAGTTTGAACTAAGAATTTCGTTCTTTTCCTGACCTCTAAAAGTCAAATCTTCCAAACCGCGTCATACTTATGTTACCATTTGTTCGTATGGAAACATTATTTCGTCTATAACTTTCTATTTAACATTCATAAGTCAAATACTTTACTAACCTTATTATTTACATAAACAACTATCTGTGCCCCGGTTCAGCTCGCCCCTTCATGAGCGCGTGTCAAAAACTAGATTGACCTTGTGCATCCATGTGATGAGCTTCTGCTCGTTTGCATCTTTTCACCAACTCTACTAGTTTTATCACGCCAAAAGTTCGACCATTCTCATCTACAAATTAAGGGTTAGCACATTTCATTCAGTTTACTTCAAACTTAACATTTATCAAATCATCTTGTATACATACTAGCCCCTTTTAGATTCTTTTAAAACATTAGTTTGTTTGACCCGTTCGTAACGGGTCAATACATGACCGTTCCTTAACATATCATTTTCATTCGTTCGACCCGTTCATGACGGGTCAACACATAACCATTCTTTAACACACTATTTTCATTCAGATATTCATTGTATTCGGTGTTAACTCACAGACACACACACACACACACACACACATATATATATATATATATACATATTTCACAAATTCTCACTTATTTGGTATATGTAGGATCGTTTGCACGACCAAACGAGTCGTTCAGAAGAGATCTCAGACTAAATCAGAGGCGGAATTCAGTGATTTAGTCTTCGTTCAGCTTGTATTGCACTAGATTCACATTAATCTGTCTTGTTTATTGATTTCACAACGTTTACAGGCTAGAGACACTTCTAAAGTACCTCGGCGCCAGAATCAGAAAAGGTACAAATGAAAGACTCAAGGCACATATTTATAGGCCACCCATTCCACACGGAATGACTAAATGCGAAATGGCATTTCGTACGAAATGAACTAATCCATTTCGTGCGAAATGGATCATCTTCATTTCGTACGAAATGGACACTTTCCATTTCGTGCGAAATGGCCCATCTAACATGTTTTCTCAATTTTCTCGTACTTTGTGCCCTGATCTATCTATCCTATTACAGGACTCGATATAAGACGAAGTCGACAGACATATGCACCAACAGACTCCCCCTTGGATGTCGACGAGTCTGCAGTGTCGAGTCTTCAGTAGGTCAAGTCTTCAGTCTTGATCAGTCTTCAGTCTTGATCAGTCTTCAAGCTCTTTCCAAAATGTCACACCCCGATATTTCCACGTATTACCGGTGGGGAGTATCGTGACGTAGTTGGTAACATCATAGTCAAACAACACAATATATAAATGCACAGCGGAAGCAAAAGATAATTATATTACAATCCGATTGAGAATAATATCAAATATTACAACGGAATGTAAGATGGATCCACAGGCGGATCTTAAACAGAAAGATAATATCGTTCAACAGACTTTAACATCTAAAGCTTGCGAGACTTGATTATTGATGCCTGGAGTAGCCAGCCTATTACGTATAGTACCTGCATTTAGCCTTTTTGGAAAATACGTCAGTTTACACTGGTAAATACAATTAACTGACTCATTTGAAAAGGTTTTAATAAAATTGATTTGAATGCACGTGGCACAAATATTTTTATAACTTGGGATAATTATTTGAATATAATACTTGTAAATGAATTACATGTTTCTTATGCGTTCAGTAGCCCGGTTCGTGCCGGGTTAAAGATTAATAGACACACCACAGGTATAATGCCCACAAGGCTGATTCCTTAAGGTGGGATACTAGTTTTTACATATGCAGCTGTCAGGTGTACGCCTACACCCCGTGCTTAGGTCGTGGCCATTTCATGAATGATGCCAAGGATATCCGGGACATGGTCATTAACCCCCCCAAAGTCTTTAAGCAAACAAAACAATTTAAACGGGCCGATTAAATTATCAATTAACCACCATACGATGGAAGATTTAATACCCGACCAAGCGGTATTTTATATACCGTACCCCAAGCACGTATAGGGAAAATAAGTTAAAAGTATTTACCTGAGCTAAATATAAATTCAATCCCAGCCGTATATCAATTCAGCAAGTACAGATAGCTTTTACTGGGCTCCTAATCTGGAACAAAGGTTTTTAATAACCTATTAGAATCCTAACGGGTCTTTAACTAAGTCTTGACTTAGACCGGTTAGTTTTCAAAAGGAAGATACGGTTCAAACGCATGATAAGGCGAAGACCGGAATAGAATGTGATTTAGACCCGACAAGTTTAAAGACTTGTATAATATGGGTAATCTAAACACATTCTGGATTTTGAGATAAAATCGATAAGGTTTGACCCCTTTCGGCTAATTTATGTAAACTAGTTACATAAACCGAACCGAACGCGTAAGAAGCGTAACGGGTAACCATAAGGGTCCTAAACAGGTTTCCTAAGTTAATATGCCTCAAATATGTTGTGATATCAGTAGGATATCTTCCATTATGCCCAAAACGAGTTTAATCTCAAAATAAGCCCCGTAGGGGTATTTTGGTCATTTTAAAGATTATAAAAGAGGTTAATTAAAATTCTGAGATTCGGGTCCGAATACATCAGCAAAATAACTTATTTTAATAGGTCATATCAGTTGATAATAATTCTTATGTGACAAAATGGTTTTAAACCCAAACTATGCGTTTAATACGCGTATAAAGCCATTTTAAGCGATTTCCGGGTTATACAGAAAATCTGAGTTTTCTGATCAGGTTATAAAGTTCAAAATACTTTATTTATTATATAAAATTAGTAGCAATTGGATTGGTGTCAAAATAATATATAGAACTCATTTTATAACCAAAAAGGGTATATTCGGTATTTACCGAATTAATGCCATAACCTTAGGTTATGAGCAGGTTAAAATAATTAAAAATCTTTAAAAATCCCAAAATATTATATTACATCAGTGGGTAAAAGGTTTGGTGTCAAAAATTGGGTTTAGATAGGCTTTATGCTAATTGCGCCTTTTAATTACTAAATGGCGTTATAATTACGCTAATGAGCATAACTCCTAATCTAGACCTCCAACTGATGTAAAATTTTAGGGACATGTTTATAAATCAGTAACAAAGGTTATTGTCTTTTCATATATCCAAAATTCTCGTTTTATGGTCAAAAGGGCATATTGGTCAACATTTAAGCAATTAACGGAAACATGTAAACGAATCGGATAATCAATGAACCAACCACAGAGGGTTATGCTAACATGTAGCCTGGTCCTAAGGAAGCTCTAAGGCATTTCCAAATCATACTAAATCGGGTCAGAACTGAAGTCAAAGCAAAAGTCAAAGTTTTGCGACTTTCGGTTCCGAACCGGGTCTAAACAGAAAATTGTCGGGTCGAACATGTTTAGACATGTTCTTACATTCATTACTAAGTTATATGAATGATAAAATAGGTTACATGCCTTCTACATTGTTAATTAGGCGTTAATTTGCAAATTATAGTTCTGTTGACTTTTTCTAGACAACTTTGACCCGACAAATGTCCTAGTTAGGATGGGAATCAGTGGGTGCCCTTTTAAGGGTTTAATGCCCACATAATTACCAACTTATAACTACCTTCAATTCGACTAATCACTGGACCATTAATGATTAATCGTTAAGTCAACCGTTAATTACGACGGTTGGACTTTTAAGCTAAAACTAAGTAAAAACTCAACTAAGAAAGGTTAAGCATACTTACTGAAGTCCTATGCACGATTAGGAAGGACTTGGGTCTGCTCTTAAGCTCCAGAAAGCTCCAGAAATGCAGAATGAATGAGTGATCAAATGGTTGCAACATTGTGGCCTTTTATAGTGTTTTTGATCTCATAGATCATTGACACACAAGCCTAGCAATGGCCATGGATCATCCACAGATGTCTCCTAGGTCTAAAAGTAATGTAGGGGTCGTCCAAAGATGTGGAAAATCGATTATAGGTCGGTTTAAAGCTCAAAACAGTCAACAGCCCGTTTTTCTGCATCTGCACATGCCTTACGGACCGTAAGGCTTGGGGCTTACGGTCCGTAAGCCTCTTCCAGGGGACAAAAACTCCTTAGATTTTTGCACCCTTGGCTCTTGGACCTTCGAAAGGTCATCCAACCTTTATTTTTTTGCATTTTGAGCCCCTCAATTTTACTTATAAGGGCTTCAAGACTTGTTTAAACATTGGCAAGTCCTTGGTTAACTTTGCGCTTACCCGAAAAGTCATAATTTCCAACGTTGACGCTTTCAACCCCTCGTATAGGAATTTGGTCATAACTTTCTCATACGATAACGAAACTTTATGAAATTTTTATCACACATTCTAGTGAGCATAATTTATCGTTACAAAGCTTCGGGTTTGCTAAAAGGTCACTCAGAGGTATACTTTAAACATGTCGACACATCTAACCCCTGTAGTTTGTAATCTCTCACTTTCTTTCATATTTAGCTTCGTATGATCCATGATTTATTCGTTTGAAGGTATGAGCATCATGTAGGGTTACTGAAAAGTATATTTATCCCTTGTTGACATTTTGAACCCTTATATTTACATACTTTCCATGTTTGTCAACTTTAGTCCCTTTAGAGTATTCTTTCACACGTTCAAACTTATGACACGTGTCAATACATTATAGGACGTGAATTTTCGAGGTGTTACATCCTCACCCACTTAAAAGAAATCTCGACCTCGAGATTTGCTAAAGTTATGGAAGTACTTTTTGTCGCATAATGGACTTAACTTCTATAACCTATCTGGAGTCTTTCCAAGCTCCCAAAGTGACTCCTACATTAGGTACATGTATCCTTTTGGAGCTTCTTAACCTGTCGATCCTCAGTCGATACAGGACGCTCATCACATCATAAATCTGCATATCATTATGTGATAGTGTTTCTTGACTTATTGGCGAAACACATCCTTCAGTCACTAGTGTGCAATGTATTGCGAGCTCCGCTAAGCTCCTTAAATAGGTTTTAGCTTATAAGTTACTTGATCTTGATACATTCGATTTCCTTCGAATGATTCTATATATTCAGAGCTTAACTAGCCTGATAATTTAACAAATTTGGCACACCCTTCCTGGGTGATGTCTTTTGTTGAACCTTATTCCTTAACAAGAATTTAGGAGGGTTGCTACTTTCATTAATTATTGATTTTCTGCCGATAACCGGCAACTTACAGATGATTAGGGATTTGTATGATCTTATTCGTTATTTCCAATGCAACTTTCAGATCCTGATAAGTGGACTTCCCAAAGTCTCGTCCATCCAACGGATGTTTTGATATCTCATCTATACAAGGTCTCCAAAGGAGCCACCTTGATACTTATATAACAAATATTATAGAAAAGCTTATCTTAAGGTGAGATGGTTATTACAACCATTGCTCAAAATTAATCTTAAGGAATAGCTAATCCTTACAGTTAGTCGAACAAATCAACGATCCTGGACAGGTAATAGCGATTCTTAATTGTTGCTTAAATAGGGTTGCGGTAATCAATGCATAAGCAAGATGATCCGTCTTTCTTATTTATATAAATCGGAGTTCTTAGAACTTTAGATTTTTGGCTTTATGAAACCTTCTCTAAAAACTTATTGATTTGGCTCTTAGTTCTTCCTATTCCGTTGGTACTAACAGATATAAGGCTCTTACAATAACTGCAGCCCTAAGCGGGATGTTTGTCCTAACATCCTCTTGCCTCTCAGGAGGTAAACATGGTAATTCTTATAAAGAAGCTAATTATGACACACAGAGATGTCAGAGATTTCCGTATTCTCAGGCTTTGGTTCATCTATCGATGTCGGTGTTAGATAAATGACACATTCTCCTTACAATTGCAAAGATGCCCTAAGTAGAGATACTTATAAGGACATTTTATATTGGATATCTTCTTTAAACACTACTAGTCGACTTTAGTACTATATGACCATTGGGATATCTCAGGGGTTCCATGCATTAAACCTCCATACTGATCAGGCATGGAAGCAATCTATGGGACACACTAAGATACGCCAATCCTCATATGGCACTTTTATCAAACATAGTTTGGCATTCGCAGGCGATAGAAAACAATGAGAAAAATAAAATAAAATAATATATATTGTCGTACTCTTTTCGGGGAAGAGTACTCCAGATTCTTATGAAAGGATTATCTTCGAGGATGGGAGGGATGGTCATTATAGATTCCATTGGTAAGTTATACCTTACATTTAATATCTGGAGTTTTGGTACTAAACACCAAAAATAACATATGCTTAGATACAAACTATTATGGAATCATCGTAATGGATGATTTATAAGCCATGGTATTATTAAACCATAATGGCTGTTAGGTTTTTTTTTTTTAACTTCATTATAGTATGCTACTAGAAAGTACGACA
This sequence comes from Helianthus tuberosus, assembly GCA_030545235.1. NCBI lineage: Eukaryota > Viridiplantae > Streptophyta > Magnoliopsida > Asterales > Asteraceae > Helianthus > Helianthus tuberosus. The sequence goes on along the minus strand of CM060383.1, from coordinate 31,993,838 downwards.
ATTATATTTAGCCTAGGTCAAAAAGGACCATCAATCATGTTTATGGTTTGGACCGAGTCTATTACCTTTTAACAGGGGATCACAATGTCACAACTGTCCTTCTTATAACGACAATCTTTAGATAGTTGGAAGGCTTGTCACGAAGGACATTAATAATCATAGGCACGAAGGCCTTGTCACAAAGGACATATAAGATATGGCACTTAAGGCATTAATATATAAGCCGCAATCTTATTGGATCAGAGATCTTAAGGTTCGAACATAGTTCTTCACCTTTGGACAGAGAGTCAAAGACTACAGCCGTCATCTATTTGGAAGATAATTTATTTTGCCACAAAGGCTAGTCAATGTACATCATTCTGACTAACTGGATGATTGTGAGCTCCAGAGGAGTTAGCCGTGGTGAAGCTTTGAAGGCTACTAATCAAGTAGTAATAATTTGTTTAATTATAGCGAATTGTCGAACTTGACGATTAAATAGCCATGGTGTAACTCAACCATATGGACCAATAGATAGTATTAAATTTATTTGATTATGCTTGGCCTAGGTTTTTAGATAAACCATCTTTGGCGTTTAAACGGAATATAATCCTTCATATTTATTAGACAGGGGGCATACGTCACGACTGTCAATGTCGTACCGACATTTTATATAGCATAAGGGCTTGTCCCAAGGACTTTTTGATGGCACAGAGGCCTTGTCACTAGGGAAATTTTAAAACATAATCAATGATTCCTTTGGATCAGAAAGTTCCATAATTCATTGTCTTGACAAGAAGTTATGAAATAAAACTATCTTTTTATGTATACATCTTTGCCCGTAGGTATACATCCCAATGGATGTTTTGATGTGTTCGTCCTATTCGACGTTTATTAGCCATGATTTCTATTGATCATTTATGCTAAATAAGGGGTTTGGAAATTCCTAATATAAAGATGACAAGTGTGATTTTATCGCATCACTGTTGCCAGGAGTGTTAACATATTTACAATGTTACAAGGATTTGAATCCTTTGAATAGGTTCTACCATCTTGGCCTCGTCTGGAATGACATATAGGCTAGGTCGTACCTTTAAGATTCTTTTTAAAATGTATACTGGCAGGAAAGGAAAGATATTTATTTTATTCAGGATTTTTATCATAAATCCTAATTTATAAGTTAGTAATAGCACAAAAGGCCTAGTCACGTGGACAAGTTTAATTTATAAGCCATGATTTCAGAGAATCGAGGCATTAAGGTTTGAATCAAAGTTCATTACTTTTTCTTGACATGGAGTTGTAGGCTACCACTGTCTTTAGTCTCAGAGGACATTAACTATAGCCCGTAGGCATTTCCCTTCTAAGGGATGTTTATAATATGATCATCTTATAGGATGATATAAGCCATGATTTCAGAGAATCGAGGCATTAAGGTCTGAATCAAAGTTCATTACCTTTTCTTGACAGGGAGTTGTAGGCTACCACTGTCTTTAGTCTCAGAGGACGTTAATTATAGCCCGTAGGCATTTCCCTTCTAAGGGATGTTTATGGTATGATTATCTTTTCAGATGCTATTAGTCGAGATCATATGGATCCTACCGACTATTATGTTTGGACGTATTCCAACATCTTTAGACAGGGGTCAAAGACCACCACTGTCGTTGTCTTATTGGACAACAAGTTTAGCCCGTAGGCACTTAATCACTAACGGATGTTTATAATATGATCATCTTATAGGATGATATAAGCCATGATTTCTAAATCACTAGGCTAGATAAGAAAATTGGAAGAATCCAATATAAGAATGACTGTTGTGATTTTCTCGAATCACATCTGTCAAGAGTGCTAACACGTTCTTAGGTGTTAACAAGGATTTGAATCTCTTGAATAGGTTCTACCATCTTGGCCTTGTAATATAGGCTAGGTTTACCTTTAAGATTCTTTTTAATAATTAACGCAGAACAAATTTTAAATCGAGATGTTAATAAGGATCTGAATCTAACTGAGGAACTACCGTCTTGGCCCTGTCTTAAAATGACACGTGGCTAGGTCTTATCCTTTTTTAGATTTTGCCATTTTATTATAATGGTAGATCTTGTAAAAGTAATGTTATTTTTCATTTATTTCGTATTTCATGTTTAGAATGAAAATTTAAATTTAATCAATCCACTATATAAACATATAAGTACAGAGTTGCCCTAAGCGGGACTTGAAAGGAATAATGTTGTCCTCGAAGGGACTGAAAGATAAATATGCCCTTATGAGGACTATTAAGGAAACGATCTTCAGCAAAAGGAGTTTCTTCTTCATTTTATTTCTGAATGCTTTCTCCTTGGATGCTCGTTTCATTCTAGCCGCGGTACGAAGCTCAGCATTTCAAGGCTCCGGGTGTGGAGAACTCCTATTACGGCTTCTTCGTTTGGCGACGTATCCAATATAAAAAAAAATTGGAAGCAAAATTTCCAGATTAGGATTGAGAATATTCCTATGTTAAGTCTAGACTCAGAAGGTCAAGGAATGTGCTACTGTGTCATTGAGATTAAACACAAAAGGATAGTGTTTAATTCGCTCAATGTTGGCTCTGATACCAACCTGTCACACCCCGATATTTCCACGTATTACCGGTGGGGAGTATCGTGACGTAGTTGGTAACATCATAGTCAAACAACACAATATATAAATGCACAACGGAAGCAAAAGATAATTATATTACAATCCGATTGAGAATAATATCAAATATTACAACGGAATGTAAGATGGATCCACAGGCGGATCTTAAACAGAAAGATAATATCGTTCAACAGACTTTAACATCTAAAGCTTGCGAGACTTGATTATTGATGTCTGGAGTAGCCAGCCTATTACGTATAGTACCTGCATTTAGCCTTTTTGGAAAATACGTCAGTTTACACTGGTAAATACAATTAACTGACTCATTTGAAAAGGTTTTAATAAAATTGATTTGAATGCACGTGGCACAAATATTTTTATAACTTGGGATAATTATTTGAATATAATACTTGTAAATGAATTACATGTTTCTTATGCGTTCAGTAGCCCGGTTCGTGCCGGGTTAAAGATTAATAGACACACCACATGTATAATGCCCACAAGGCTGATTCCTTAAGGTGGGATACCAGTTTTTACATATGCAGCTGTCAGGTGTACGCCTACACCCCGTGCTTAGGTCGTGGCCATTTCATGAATGATGCCAAGGATATCCGGGACATGGTCATTAACCCCCCCCCAAAGGCTTTAAGCAAACAAAACAATTTAAACGGGCCGATTAAATTATCAATTAACCACCATACGATGGAAGATTTAATGCCCGACCAAGCGGTATTTTATATACCGTACCCCAAGCCCGTATAGGGAAAATAAGTTAAAAGTATTTACCTGAGCTAAATATAAATTCAATCCCAGCCGTATATCAATTCAGCAAGTACAGATAGCTTTTACTGGGCTCCTAATCTGGAACGAAGGTTTTTAATAACCTATTAGAATCCTAACGGGTCTTTAACTAAGTCTTGACTTAGACCGGTTAGTTTTCAAAAGGAAGATACGGTTCAAACGCATGATAAGGCGAAGACCGGAATAGAATGTGATTTAGACCCGACAAGTTTAAAGACTTGTATAATATGGGTAATCTAAACACATTCTGGATTTTGAGATAAAATCGATAAGGTTTGACCCGTTTCGGCTAATTTATGTAAACTAGTTACATAAACCGAACCGAACGCGTAAGAAGCGTAACGGGTAACCATAAGGGTCCTAAACAGGTTTCCTAAGTTAATATGCTTCAAATATGTTGTGATATCAGTAGGATATCTTCCATTATGCCCAAAACGAGTTTAATCTCAAAATAAGCCCCGTAGGGTTATTTTGGTCATTTTAAAGATTATAAAAGAGGTTAATTAAAATTCTGAGATTCGGGTCCGAATACATCAGAAAAATAACTTATTTTAATAGGTCATATCAGTTGATAATAAGTCTTATGTGACAAAATGGTTTTAAACCCAAACTATGCGTTTAATACGCGTATAAAGCCATTTTAAGCGATTTCCGGGTTATATAGGAAATCTGAGTTTTCTGATCAGGTTATAACGTTCAAAATACTTTATTTATTATATAAAATCAGTAGCAATTGGATTGGTGTCAAAATAATATATAGAACTCATTTTATAACCAAAAAGGGTATATTCGGTATTTACCGAATTAATGCCATAACCTTAGGTTATGAGCAGGTTAAAATAATTAAAAATCTTTAAAAATCCCAAAATATTATATTACATCAGTGGGTAAAAGGTTTGGTGTCAAAAATTGGGTTTAGATAGGCTTTATGCTAATTGCGACTTTTAATTACTAAATGGCGTTATAATTACGCTAATGAGCATAACTCCTAATCTAGACCTCCAACTGATGTAAAATTTTAGGGACATGTTTATAAATCAGTAACAAAGGTTATTGTCTTTTCACATATCCAAAATTCTTGTTTTATGGTCAAAAGGGCATATTGGTCAACATTTAAGCAATTAACGGAAACATGTAAACGAATCGGATAATCAATGAACCAACCACAGAGGGTTATGCTAACATGTAGCCTGGTCCTAAGGAAGCATTAAGGCATTTCCAAATCATACTAAATCGGGTCAGAACTGAAGTCAAAGCAAAAGTCAAAGTTTTGCGACTTTCGGTTCCGAACCGGGTCTAAACAGAAAATTGTCGGGTCGAACATGTTTAGACATGTTCTTACATTCATTACCAAGTTATATGAATGATAAAATAGGTTACATGCCTTCTACATTGTTAATTAGGCGTTAATTTGCAAATTATAGTTCTGTTGACTTTTTCTAGACAACTTTGACCCGACAAATGTCCTAGTTAGGATGGGAATCAGTGGGTGCCCTTTTAAGGGTTTAATGCCCACATAATTACCAACTTATAACTACCTTCAATTCGACTAATCACTGGACCATTAATGATTAATCGTTAAGTCAACCGTTAATTACGACGGTTTGACTTTTAAGCTAAAACTAAGTAAAAACTCAACTAAGAAAGGTTAAGCATACTTACTGAAGTCCTATGCACGATTAGGAAGGACTTGGGTCTGCTCTTAAGCTCCAGAAAGCTCCATAAATGCAGAATGAATGAGTGATCAAATGGTTGCAACATTGTGGCCTTTTATAGTGTTTTTGATCTCATAGATCATTGACACACAAGCCTAGCAATGGCCATGGATCATCCACAGATGTCTTCTAGGTCTAAAAGTAATGTAGGGGTCGTCCAAAGATGTGGAAAATCGATTATAGGTCGGTTTAAAGCTCAAAACAGTCAACAGCCCGTTTTTCTGCATCTGCACATGCCTTACGGACCGTAAGGCTTGGGGCTTACGGTCCGTAAGCCTCTTCCAGGGGACAAAAACTCCTTAGATTTTTGCACCCTTGGCTCTTGGACCTTCGAAAGGTCATCCAACCTTTATTTTTTTGCATTTTGAGCCCCTCAATTTTACTTATAAGGGCTTCAAGACTTGTTTAAACATTGGCAAGTCCTTGGTTAACTTTGCGCTTACCCGAAAAGTCATAATTTCCAACGTTGACGCTTTCAACCCCTCGTATAGGAATTTGATCATAACTTTCTCATACGATAACGAAACTTTATGAAATTTTTATCACACATTCTAGTGAGCATAATTTATCGTTACAAAGCTTCGGGTTTGCTAAAAGGTCACTCAGAGGTATACTTTAAACATGTCGACACATCTAACCCCTGTAGTTTGTAATCTCTCACTTTCTTTCATATTTAGCTTCGTATGATCCATGATTTATTCGTTTGAAGGTATGAGCATCATGTAGGGTTACTGAAAAGTATATTTATCCCTTGTTGACATTTTGAACCCTTATATTTACATACTTTCCATGTTTGTCAACTTTAGTCCCTTTAGAGTATTCTTTCACACGTTCAAACTTATGACACGTGTCAATACATTATAGGACGTGAATTTTCGAGGTGTTACACAAAAAAAATCTGACACTTTTAGCATCCTCTTCAATCTCTATCTTCTTCTTGTCTTCAGAATCTCACTCCTGACTCTATCCTCTTTCAGCATCAGCAACTTCTGTTTTGATTACAGTTCCTGTAAGACCCATTCTAATTTAATGTTAATATATCAATAAAATATGCATTTTATATAAAATAAAATACGAGTTAATAAAAACTTTTCCATCAAGAATGTTCACACAAGTTTGAAACATTCATAATACCAATCTTAAGTGTTTCCATAATTCACATTATGAAATCAAAACAAAGTTTAATGCGGAAGCTTCGTTATCATGTGTTCGGTTCTTCATCGAGCTTGATCTTCATCCGGGCACTCTTGGCGATCACCTATGATCAAAACCAACTGAAAAGTTAGTTTTGATAGTTAAATAATAAGTTTAAACAAGTTACATGGGTCAAACAAACAAAATTTAACAATTTTCCGGAATTAGGGGGCGTCACGCAACGCCTAGGGGCGTCGCGCTACGCCTAGGCCCCTTTTTCACAGATTGTTACTTAAACAGTTGCTGCATATTCCCAGCATGACCCGATTTCACGGAAACGAGCATAACTCTCTCGTTTTTAATCCGTTTTACCCGATTCTTTTTCCTACGCGTCCGTTATTTAATTCTCCATCATATGGAGTTAAAATCCAACATTCAACATAATAAATTTTGAGACTTCTAAGCCTTCGACTCGTTACCTTTTTATCGAATTTTAACCCGTTTATGCATTTTATCAAACAAACATATTTGTTTGATCTTTATATCACATACACTTCTTCAAATTAAGGTTATCTACCATATTAGGTTCTAATCACAGGTTTATTACACAATTTAAACTCGTTTTCGCTCGTATGCTTATTTTGACCCATTAAGGGTATTTAAGCACTTTAAAGCTTGAAATCGCTTTCATTCATTTCTAGCATCTTAATCCTACATTTCTTATCAAGTAATCTTCCACCACAACTATATGTGCGTTGGATTTAATGTGGATATTTATATGTTTCGAGTTTTACCCCTCGGATTATCATTTTACGGCAAAGACACATATAAAGTCTTTTGACCAAAGAATTACCTCTTTTGCTTTTTGTACTTATTTTAAGTATCTATTTGCTTGTAACACTCATTTCCAAACAACCTTTAAGGGTCGTTAGCTCGATTTAGTTCACAAGGGCGTTTTGGTCAATTTTAGTCTTTCTTTTACGACGAGGGACTTTTAAATACTTGTTTGACTTAAAATCCGACCCTTTTAACTATGATTTTGTTTAGAAACCATTATGTTTCTAAAACACCATGTTTATGACTCAAATTATTCGGTTTACCTAAAAGATAACCGAATATTCATTTTGACCTTGTCTAACACTTATAGAATCTCGAGTTCTAATCAATAAGCTGAATCATTATACATACCTGACTCGGATCATTATATTGACCATTTTTTTATACCTTGCTTTAATACTCGCTACTTAATAGCGATACAAGTTATCCTTCCGTATTTACTCCTGTGAACACACAGCTCGACAATATTCATTAGTCGATATTTTCAAATGGTGATATTTTCACCATTCGACCCGTTTGGTCTAAGTGACCGTTTATCTTTGCGAGATGTTATTTAGTACCATCTCGTCTACAAGACTCGCTTCGGTTTATACCGTATAGTCTTTTTTTACTTATAAATCATTTCTTAACACTTTTTGGCCTACTATGGCTTACGTCATAATTGTCTTTTTCGTAATTAATCACGACAAAAGGATATTCTAAAATATATGACTAGTGTAAGATATACTTACCTTGCATCCGAATTATGCTTTTCCTCCATTCTTGATTTGTTTGACCCGCTTCCTTTCCCAAGCCTCCACCTAGCTCGTTAGGCGTCAAACTATTTTCAATCATTTACAAGGCGGTTAAATTAGTCATAAAAATCACGACTATTCCACCTCACTTATTTTCTACGCCGAAGCTACTATTCGACTTCATGATTAGTTAACTTAGCTTATCAAAGTTAACTATTTTCAATCACATGGTTTACAATATTAAGTCTAAATCGACATGATGTTTTGAACCATTATCACTTCATATTACGCATAATTTCCATATCATTCAAATACGCGTTTTCACTCTAATTTCAACACTTTAGTTCTCATTTAGGTATTTTAACAAATACCTAATGTGCATAATTTGCATTCTTCTTTTATCAAGTTTATGGTTAACTTTTAACCATATTTTCAACATCAAAATCACATCCTTATGTCTAGTGTTCATGAACTACATCTAGAACTTGCTTCATATCCTCAAATTTCATCAATTTTACATTCTAATCTGAGTGTTCATCATATTAACATAAAACCCACTTAGCACATAATAGGGTAATTATCAAATCCCTAGTTTTGACAACAATTCATCAAGTTTTCTACTAGGGTTTGTTTCTAAACCAAGATTTTATCACAATAACACTCATAGATTCAACATTTATTCCAGAATTTCGATTATGATTGTTCATCATAATCTCAAAGTATCACCAAATCATAAAATTCGACATAACTTGTAATCCCCACGACTAGGTGATCACGAATTTGTGTTCATGCATCTGATTTGAGCTAGTTCTGCCCTTCGATTTGGTGAAATTGAGATGAGCTAGGGTTTAAGCTCCTGGCCCTTCTTCTGATCGATTTCACACACACACCCACTAGTGTGTGTGTAGTGTTTTAATTAAATAAAAATCAAGTTTTAAATCTTTCTCTTTTGGCCCCTCTAGTTTGTAACCTTATCATAAGGGTTATTACCCAAGTTTCCTTCTTTATTTTAAGGCACATATTTAACTAGGTTGATATTCCTAGTTACTTGGTGGGTTCGGGGAAGTTATAACCCGTTTTATTTTTAAGTCCCGTTAACTCGGGCCTTTCGTAACTTTATTTCCTCAAGCATTTATTTTCCTTTTTAATTAATATTAGGATTATTTGTTTAAGTCCTAATATTCACCGGGTTAATTTTACCATTAATGGTATTTTATCCGTCTTTTAATATTAACGTGGTTTGATTTCCAAACCCGTTTTTGGGGTGTTACAGTTCCATAATCAGAAACTGGCTCTATTGGCTTCAGACTCCCCTTTGCTAGTAGACTCCCCCTTAAATTGTTCCGGGATCGCAATCTGACATAGCACTTTCACAGGTTCAAGAACGATTCCTGGTTCTCCATAGCAACAGGATCAAACACGGGGATCTGTACAAATCTCTACCCAACACATAAGTTTTTACAATTATTAAAATTTAACAATTTTAATCTCTACTAACCACTTGTAATTGAAACATACAAATTTGAACCATTTAATCATTTCAAAATCAAATCTAATACCAATCAAATTCTCCCAACCCTGTTGTCGTCATGTTTAGCACTCGGAATTTTGAAAATCAGCTTTTCAACATCAGTTGTCGAAAATAAGATGAAATAAAATCTTTTTGATTTTTCAAAATTTATGCTAAAACACATTCTTTTTGGATTTTGTTTTTAATGAAAAGCAGTAAAGAAATATTTACAGACAATATTTTTGTGAGTTTGTGTAAGAGGATCATATCAGTTTTTTAGACCAATCACTAGCACCATTAAGCTTTAAACATTTTAAGTTCTAAACGATTCACTTAGATTGTCAGTATACTGATCCATTTAAATTTTCACACAAATTTCAACTGTTTTGAGATACGAGATTAGTGTTTTAAGCACTTAAACTTATTCGAGTGTCCCACCTCAGAATATACTCCCGTATCCAGACTCCTATATTCAGTCTTACAGGTGAATGTACACTAATGATATCTGTAAGGAGTTAAATGCGAGACCATGAGAGCTCAGGCTATTGCTTCCGTAAAATCAGAGAGATGATGGTTCGACTTTAGGTGGGTCCCCCTTGGGGATCTTCTTTACAACAGCACATGATTAGCATTTTTCAATGTTTCATCATTTTTTATGCTGAGGGTGAGCTTTAAGATTAAAGCAGTGCAAAGTATTATACGAGGACTAGGCTATTGCTCCCACAAAATCAGAAGTCCTGGTATAATACCCCAGATATCACCACGCACAAAGACCTAGTATGTCAGAAATTGAAAGCCCTTCAAACCAGATTTCGGGGGTTACCCATATATCCGAGAGATGTTCCCCACGAAATAAGTAAGTATGATATTTAGGTTTATATCTCGAAGACAATCTACTAAGCGTGCGAAAACCTACTGGCATATCATCAGTGAGACCGTTTATCACATTATAACTTTCCAATTCTTTAGCGTGCTGTGATAGTCCACTGATGTACTATCATTTCCTCTTTTCTCAACAAAACTTATTTTTGATTTTTATCATGTTTTTGATTTTTTCAAATTTTCTAATGTTTTTGGATTTTCGGAAATATCTTACTCCCCCTAAAATTCAAAACCATTTAAAGAAAATTTGACAAACCGATGTGAATTGCTTCAATTCGCCATCCACTTGGCATAAACAATCATAACTCCCCCTGACAACAAACTATTTTCCCATTGTGATTTCAAAACACTTAAGTTTGTTTTAATCAAATGGTTTTTCCGGAAAATTAGTTTTGTTGAAACCACTTGTAAAAACGGGGTTTAATTCATCACATTGTTTTCCAACCACTTGTAGGTACTCATCAACCATACTACTTATAAATCGAAATATAACAATTTTGAAATATCACTTGAGAAAGATGCCGATTCATGCTCCACGATTACCAACTTGGGAGCTCCGGCAAGTCAGGGTTTTCATTTGAAAAGATCTACCCAAGCCTGACCATTCTTGGGTTTGCCAGTTTTTTGTTTCAAATTTCCATTTGACAATGATGGAAAGTTTGCATCATTCATTGTCGAAATGGAATAATCACCTTTTACCACAATGTGTGGCTCTTCTGACTTTGACGAGTCAGATTCATTGCCTGATTGTGGCTTGTCTGACTTTGATGAGTCAGATTTATCGCCAAAACGTGGCTCCTTTGTTTTTGAAGAAACAAATTCATCGCCAGAAAGTGGAACCCAATCCACACAAGATTTAGGCTTTCCAAATTCATCAACATTTGTCATGAATTTTTTTTCACAATTTCTTGTATATTCAAAAACCTTTATAAATATTTTATTTGAAAATTTAACTTTCTTTGGTTTTTGAATTGTTTGATTAACCAGTTTTTCTTTCTTTATCTTCCCTTTTGTCCTCAGATTTGTATCTGGTGCATTCGTTTTACTAGACTTATTATGTTTTGTCGTGTGAAGTGATTCATCAGAACTTTTATCTGAATCCCCAGTTGTACTCGAGGAGAAAATCCTTTCAAGATACTCCCTCGCTTTCTTCCTTTTCTTCCTCAGTCTATCTTTCTGCCCTTGTGACAACTTCACTTTCTGTTCTTTGGGCTTTTCTTCAACTTTGACTGTTTTCTTTGCCGTTCTCTGAGATTCAGCCCTCGATCTTCTCTTTGATCTCATTGAGCAATCTCTAGCAATGTGACCTTTGATTTGACAATCATAGCATCTTCTTGTATCAAAACTCTTACTCTGGCAGTTAACAGCAATGTGTCCTTGATAACCACATTTGTAACACACTCTGTTATCGTACCATTCACCACTTTCAAACCAAATACTTAGATCGTGACATTGTTTGGCCTTGTGGTAATCCTGACTTCTCCTGTAAGCTTGATTTGACTTTTGAGCATTGTGGTCAAACCTACACCACTTATTACCAACTTTTTGTGAGTTTTGTGTTTCAAATTTTTGTATTTTTTATAACGATTGGATGATTGAACTGATGATCTTTTATTGTGGCTTTGAAAATTTTTCGAATTGTGGTTTTGTTTTTGTTCTACATTCTTCTTAAAAGGTTTTTGCATTGAGCATTCACCTCTTTCAGTAGATTGTAAAACAGTTTCTTGAAAATTTTCTTTTAATTTCAAAAATATTTTCTTTTTATCATTTTCATCATCAGATTTATCATCGCAATCCTCAATCATGACATCGTCATAATTTGTGACATTGTCACTTATTGGAATTTCGTTGATCGGTTTTGGACATATATGATCTAGTATTGATGACGATGTCTCAAAACCTTTCAATTTCTTTTCTAACTCATCAATTTTATTTTTAGCACATTCAACTTCTTTTTCAAGTCGAATGATTTTATGAAGATGAGAATTTATTGCAATTTGTTTTTCAATATTATTTTTACTAAAAATTGATTTTTCATTTTCTAAAATTTTTATTTGATTTTGAAATTCTTTTTCATTTTCTTTTAAATTTTTGTTTTCCAATGTCAAACTCTCCACATCTTTCAAGAATTTGACATTGTCTGCTCTAGATTGATCACATTTTGAGCATTTCTCAGATATCTTTTCAACATCAGCTTCCTTCTCAATCTTGAAAGCTGGAATTTCTTTAACCTGTTCCTTTACCACTCTAACTTTTTCTTCAGTTTTGACTTCACCGTTCTGTGACAACTCAGTTGTCTCATTTTGTTTAGATTTTTCTTGATGAGCACTGTCAACCTGTTTCTTCTCGGATTTGACAATTTCTTCAACATTTTCGGTTTTATGATTCTTCTTTTTCGCAACTTGTTTATTCTTGAGCTTTTCCATTTTTGCTGCAAAAAACATATTATACAAATCAGGTGAAAATAATCCTTTATAAAATTCAAGTTTTTCAGTTTCTTCACTGTCATCATCACTCTCTTCATCTGATGAGTGATAAAAAAACTGGAACTTTTTCTGAAACAACTTCTGAATCCTTTTCAGCTTTTTCTGAACCAACTTCTAAAGCCTTTTCTTTTGAAACTGGTTCTTTTGAAACTAGTTTTTCTGAAACTGGTTCTTCTTCGATCTTTATAGGACTATACTGTTCAGATTCGTAGTAAAAATACGCTATCTCCTCTTCAGAATCCATGTTTCGGTTTAATGGTTTCACAAATTCACAACTTTCAAGCGATTTGAAAGTTCAAACGAAATGAACTTTTGATGCGGAATGACCCCTTCAAGCGAAATGACCTTTGGTACGAAATGGCAACTTCAAGCGAAATGACCTTTGGTACGAAATGGCAAATTTCAAACGGAATGGGTCAATTTCAAGCGAAATGGTCCTCTAATTGATCATTTCATGCAAAATGAGGTTCCTTTCAAACGAAATGGCACTTTGATACGATATGAAAGTTCAATTCATGCGGAATGATAACTCTAAGGTCCAATTCGTGCGAAATGAGATGCTGTTTCACACGAAATGAGCTATTTCGTACGAAATGATGATGATGGCACCTGTTCGATCAGTTTTTCACAAAATTGATCAAGTTCTAGGTGGATTTTAGGTCTGATTTTCTCAAGGATTGATTAAAACACTGTTTCGCTTGTTATGTGTAAAAATCAGTCCATTTTAACCGTAAAAAACTCAATTAATTTTGAAAAAACATGTAGAAGAATGAGTAGAAATCAGAAAATCTGGTGAAAACAAGCAAAATCGGTAAGAACTCTTCAACCTGGATCTGATACCACTTGTAGGATCGTTTGCACGACCAAACGAGTCGTTCAGAAGAGATCTCAGACTAAATCAGAGGTGGAATTCAGTGATTTAGTCTTCGTTCAGCTTGTATTGTACTAGATTCACATTAATCTGTCTTGTTTATTGATATCACAACGTTTACAGGATAGAGACACTTCGGCAGTACCTCGGCGCCGGAATCAGAAAAGGTACAAATGAAAGACTCATAGCACATATTTATAGGCCACCCATTCCGTACGGAATGACTTCATGCGAAATGGCATTTCGTACGAAATGGACTAATCCATTTCGTGCGAAATGGATCATCTTCATTTCGTACGAAATGGACACTTTCCATTTCATGCGAAATGGCCCATCTGACATGTTTTCTCAATTTTCTTGTACTTTGTGCCCTGATCTATCTATCTATCCTATTACAAGACTCGATATAAGATGAAGTCGACATACATATGCACCAACAGTATACTACATTACACACTTCGTTTCTTACGTGCTACTCTTGCAGTTTATCAATTATATGCCAATTTCTGCAGTTTGACTTTTCAAGGTCAATCTGCCACTTATAACTTATTGTATACATATATTGGATCATGTGTTGTACTTACTTTCAATTCAAACATACTAGCAAAACATCATTTCACCGTTTTAGCAGTTTGCGGACAACTTTTCTTCCTCATCTATACTTATGCCATTTGTAACACCTCGTAAAATCACGTCCAATGATGTGTTGACACGTGTATTAAACCCCAATTAAGTCAAACATTGACTGTAAGGGACTAATTTTGTGAAAGATCAAAAAATTTGATTATGGAAGGACTGGAAGTGTTTACATGCTCAGAATAAGTCTCTGAATAACCTCTCATGATATTCGTATTCTCAAATTAAGCCACCTGTTGGATTATCGAAACCGTTTGCATAATAAATCGCAAGATTTGCACGGTAAAGGGTTAGAAGCGTCAAAATGTTTAATAATACCTCTGAATGACCTTTTAATGAACCTGAAACATTAATATATCTAATCATATTCTTGAGAATGCAAAACATTGGCTATTTAGGGCTTTAATGCCGACAAATATCAATACGCGCAAGTTTGTGCGTTAAAAAGAGTTGAAAGTGTCAACATGTTAATTCTTACCTCTGAGTGACCTTTTAAACAAACCCAAAGCATCGTAGTGTTCGATAATACTCTCGGGAATGCCCAATATGGATAACATCGGGCTTTGACGCAATAAAGCGGAAATACGCGCAAGTTTGTGCGTTAGATGGACCAAAAGCGTCAACATTTAAAACTACACCTTTGAGCTGCCATTTAAGCGAACTGGTGTGAACTGCAGTGTCGTAATACTCCATTTTGCTCTTGGGAATGCTTGTTATTAACCTTGTAAGGCTTTTACGCCATTTCGCGTTAATACGCGCAAGTTCGCAAATTAAAGGGTTAAAAGCATCAATACGTCAAACTAGGCCTCTGACTGACTCTTTTAACGTGTCGAGAAGTTTATGATGCTTGGTTATACTCTTGGATGTGTCTAATGTTGGAAATACAAGGCCTTGCGTGCTAAAAACATCATTTCGGAGGAGTACGAAAGTGCAGGGGCCAAACTTGTCAACAGATGAAACTTTGTGTGAGCTGGTCTGGTCCTTACGGACCGTATACCTGGACCCTTACGGTCCGTATACCATGCCCAGTAATAGAAAACTAAAAACTAGCTTTGGTTTGCCTCCTTGCCTCACACATTTGATTCAAGGGGCCTTTGATGGTTTAGAAAAATGGTATTACACCTGTTATGATCTGGTTAAACCTCTCTAACACTTGTAATGATCCTATGCAATCCAAAAACCTATATAAAGGGCCTTGAATTTCATTTCATTTCACACCATTTTCTTGAGTTCTTGCTCTCCTACTCAAATCTGAGGGTCCTGATCATTTGGAACCTCCTTTTGAGTTATCTTCTATCCTAAGGACCACTTGTAAGTGTTCCTTTCGTGCTTGGTTATTTTATTTGGCTCTTAAAGCCGAAAAGTCAAGCGTTTTCGATAAACGCTTTGACTTTTAGTTAGACCTTGTATGGTCAAGCCATTGTTCGCAACGAACATGGCTACGTGATCGTAATTAGGTAGGTGTTAAACCCTCTTAAGGGCACCTCCTAATTACCACGTTTACTTAGTTAATTGTCGGGTCAAAGTAATTAAAATAAAAGTCAAACGGGTTAGTTTTTAAATAAAATTCATAACGGATAATATAGAAGCTATAAAATCAGTTTTGTCACCTTAATAACTTGGTAAATATTAAATGAACATGTCTAGGCATGTCCAACCCGACAATTCTAAGTTTAGAATCGGTTCGCAACCGAAAGTCGTAAAAGTTGACTTTTGCTTTGACTTTCAGTTCTGACCCGAATTAGCTTAGTTTTGTAGGATCGGTTTGCGACCCGAACGAGTCGTTCAGAAGAGATTTTATCAGTTTCAGAGGCGGAAACTAAGAAACCGATTGCGAAACAGCTTGCGTATCACTTTAACACTGATTATATTGATATACTATCGTTTACAATCAGTCCTCACACCGGCAGCACCTCGGTATGGAATTTCAGAAACGTTACAAATGACAAGTCAACTAACCTATTTATACTAATTAGATTTCGCTTGAAGCAAACATGAAGACTTCAAGCGAAACCTCCCAAGCGAAATCTCACATGAAAATACATTCAAGCGAAATCCTTATCAACTAACATTCTGTTTCAATTTCATGCATTATCACGTGATGTTTTCATGTGATGATGTCACCATTGTTGTCACCATTATGATGTCATCATTTGATATGATGACATCATGCTCGATCAAATCCTCAACAAACCCGAAGCTCGACATAAGACGAAGACGACAGATGAATGCACCAACAAGTTTAATTATGCCTTAGGGTTCCTTTGTGGTCATAATATATGTTAGTATAACCCCCTGAAGTTATACTACATGATCCCTTAGAATTTAAGTTTATATGCATGTTTCCGTTATATGCCTAAAAGTTGACCATTATGCCCTTTTGATATTAAAACGAGATTTTTGAAAATGTGAGAGGACAAAAACCTTTATTACTGAATTATAAATATGTCCTAAAGATTTGACATCAGTTTGAGGTCTAAATTAAGAGTTATGCTCGATATCGTAAATTGAAAGTTTTTTTTATTAATTAAACGGCATATTTGATATAAATCCTATTTAAACTCAAATTTTGACATCAAACCTTTTACCTACTGATGTAATATAATATTTTGAGATTTTTAGAAATTTTTATTAAATTTTAAGATGATCATAACATAGAGTTCTCGCATCGGCTCGGTAATTGACGATAACGCCCTTTTTGATAACATAGAGTTCTCGCATCGGCTCGGTATTGACGATAACGCCCTTTTTGCTAATAAATTGAGTTTTATACATCTTTTACATACCAAACCTTTTTCTACTGATTTTATATAGTAAATAAGTTATTTAAAACAGTAAAGGCTGAACAAAATCTCAGATTTCCTTAATCAACCCGAATATCGTCAAATACCGACTTTTATGCGATTTAGGCGCATAGTATGGTTTAAAACCATATTAAGCATCTAAAGCTTGATACCTACTGATGTTATGAATAATTTTTTTTATACTTTAACAGTAAATAAAAGTTTTGAACTCAGACTTCCAAAATTAACCCTTAAAGCATATGTGAAATGACCAAAATGCCCCTACGGTGCATAGTTTGGCCATGAATGATAAATTTCACATATGTGAGATATCTTACTGATATAACCTACTAAAATAAATATTTTTACTGATCATTTTAGACCAAAACCTCAGATTGTCATTTAACCTCTTTTATAACCTTTTAAAATGACCAAAACACCCCTATGGGGCTTAAATTGACTTTAAATTCGTTTTGGGCATAATGGAAAATATCCTACTGATATCACAACATATTTAAGGCATATTAACTTGTGAAACATGTTCATGACTCTTTTGGTTACCCGTTATGCATTATTCGCATTCGGAACGTTTTATGTAACTAGTTTGCATAAATTGACCGAAACGGGTCAAACCTTATCATTTTTGCTTCAAAATTCAGAATGTGTTTAGTTTACCCATATTATACAAGTCTCCATACTTGTCGGGTCTAAATCACATTCTAATCCGGTCTTCGCTTGATCTTGCGTTTTGAACCGTAAACCTTTCCTTAAAACTAACCGGTCTAAGTTATATCTTAAATAAGACCCGTTAGGAATCTAATAGGTTAATAAAACCTTCGTTCCAGATTGAGAGCCCCAGTAGAGATACTTGTGCTTGCTGATTAGAATATACGGCTGAGTATAAATTGCATTTTAAGCTCAGGTAAATATTTTTAACTTATTTTCCCTATACGGGCTTGGGATACGGTATTATAATAATACTGGTTGGTCGGGTATTGAATGTTTAATCGGATTGTGATTAAATTATTGAGGTAACCCGCTTTAATCTGTCTTGTTTGAAATAAAAGCCTTTGGGGGTTAATGACCATGTCCCGGATATCCTTGGCATCATTATTAAGAAATTGCCATGTCTTAAGCACGAGGTGTAGGCATACACCTGACAGTTGCGTAAGGGAAACGGTATCTCACTCTCTTGTGGGCCTATACTTGTGGTGTGTCTGTTAATCATGACTCGGTTTCTAACATCGGACCCTGAATGTATAATGGACATATAAATCTGTATACAAGATTATTTTTATATAATTGTCCCAAGTTATAAAAGGATGTTTGTGCCTTGTTCATAACAAATCATTTTTAAACATTTTCAAAAGAGTCAGTTAATTGTATTTACCAGTGTAAACTGACGTATTTTCCAAAAAGATTAAGTGACAGGTACTGTACGTAATTGGCTGGGACCTCAGGGCGTTGATAGGGAATCTTGCAAGTTCTAGATGTCTAAAGTCTGTTGAATAGTGTTTATCCTTATGTTTTAAGATCCGCCTGTGGATCCATTTTACAATCCGTTTGTAATATTTATATTACTCTTGAATCAGTTTGTAATATATTTACTTTCAACTTCCACTGTGCATTGAACTGTGATTATTTGACTATGATAATATCAACTACGTCACGATACTCCCCACCGGGCCCATCGGTAAAACGTGGAAATATCGGGATGTGACAGGTTGGTATCAGAGCCAACGTTTGAGTGAATTAAACACTAGCCCTTAGTGTTTAATCTCAAATGACACAGCAGCACATTCCTTAGACCTTTTGAGTCTAGACTTAACATAGGAATGCTCTCATCCCTATTAAGTATAATATTGTTTTCGATTTTATGTATTTTTGGAATATGTCGTCAATCAAAGATGCCGTGGATGGAGATTCTTCCCGTCAGAAGCCAAGAAATGCTAAGTTTCATACCACGACTAGGATAAGCGTGCGACTGGTTGAAGGAGAGACATTTATGGACCTATTCCCAAAACCAAACTTGTTTAAACCCTTATCCAGACTACGGAGTCCATACCAGAAGGTCCCTGAGGCTCCCATATTGAGGATGATACATATGGATGTTATTAAATTCCTATTTCTTACCTTCGAATTTTGAGACTTCAGACTTAGATTATACCAGTCAAAACCTAATCCGTGATCCATGCCGTTTCTTAAATCATTGAATCCTTGGATTCTACTTCTACAATGGATCCTGAATTGAAATAATTCTTTATTCACTAAAATCTTCGGAGTCGCTACTGTGTACGATATATAGAGATGAAGAAACAATCAGAATAAAGAGAGGAAGACATTAGAAGACCCTCCTTTATCATACTTCTTTTCATCAAAGTCCCTGTTTGGGCATTTGATTATTGTAGTCCTTTGTGGACATAGTATTTCATCATTGTCCTTGTGGACCTACGTCTCCTGATAAGACTTGGTATATACGTATGTTTAATATAGTCCCTATACGGACTTATGCTAATTTTATAGTCCCTATACGGACATATGATATTTTTATGGTCCCTATACGGACTTATAATTTCTTTTTAAGTCCTCTGTGGACAAATAAGATACTAAAAGTCCTGTTTAAGGCATTATGGTAAATTTCCTAATGATTTATGGAGAGTTTTGAAGATTTTATATAGGTACTCATATCGTCCTTTATCAACCATTAGTATGAATTGATTTGAACCTTATCGATCTGCTAGATAATTTCAAAAGATCTTCTTAATAGTTTACCCCTGCCAAGTGGAAAGTCCACATAAATTGGCCAAAACCTTAGATAGTTAAGGATAATTATTCCTTCTACCATGATAGTTAGGGAGATACCCCTTCTAGCCAGAGGTAGTGAACTATGTTCAAGACTCCAAACCTATATGATCAATGCGATCATGGTAATATTGTGTAACCATTAAGACAAATTAATCCTTGTTAACATCTGAGAACGTGTTAACACTCCTGGCAGTGTGACTTGAGAAACCACACCAGCCGTCAAGGTAATTGGACTGCGTCCAAGCCTTAAAGCCTATATGATCGAATTTGATCATGGCAAGTATCATCAATGTGATGATCAAAGTTTAAACATCCATTTGTGATGAAGTGCCTACGGGCTAAACTTGTTGTCCAATAAGACAACACGACAGTTGTGGTCTACGACTCCCTGTCTAAAAATATTGGACTAAGTCCAAACATAATAATCTATATGATCAATGCGATCATGACTAATATAATCTAATATGATGATCATGTTATTTAACATCCCTTAGTGATGTTTAGCCTACGGACTATAATATATTGTCCATTAGTGACATTGACATTGTGATCCTTATGATCCCCTGTTCAAGGTAGTGAGCTATGCCCAAGCCTAATAGTCTAAATGATCAATGAGATCATGACTAAAAATCATCAATATGATGATTAAATTTAACATCCTTAATAATGTTTTGCCTACGGGCTATATTATATTGTCCAATCGTGACAAGGCAATTGTAATTTTTTAATTCCTTGCCCAAGGGGGGGGGGGGTGAGCTATGCTCAAATCCCATAGTCTATATGATCAATGCGATCCTGACTAGTATCATCAGTATGATGATCATAATATTAACATCCCTAGTGATGAAATGCCTACGGGCTATACTTTATTCTATTAGAGATTAGACAAAGTTAGTGGTGGTCTTTGACGTGATGTCGCGGTCACAATCAAATTTAATCCAAATACAACTAATTAGCTAGTGGTAAGTGGGTATCGAACACAGGGAGTTTGTGGATTATGTGTTATTTGGAAGATTATATCTAACTTGACTAAATTAATCTAATTTGCAAGAAAAGTAAAATTCAAGAGTTTATGTGAGTGAATTGGTTTTAGACTAAATTAAACTAATTAAATTGAAAGAGAAAAGATTTGGTTGTAAACAAATTAGAGACAAATGATCATCTTCAGTTTCCGGTTTTGCTTTAACATTTATGCTATCATTCCACTAGAAAGAACTACATAGACATAGTTCATGTGTGATTAGTTGCAGTGATGAAAGGGAACTAAGTACTCAGATTCCTAGAACATGAGGTTGTTACCCGATGATCAATCAACCCTTACCCAAGCCTAACTATACCCATGATATCTCGATTGCCAACGGCACCAAGAACGTATGGTTTCTAATTAGTTTAGCACAAGAATCAACAATTTACTAGCAATCAATCACACACCATAACAAGCAATTCAATAAAGAAGAAATTGCTATTCTAGAAATATAAAATTCAAGCATAAAGTCTTACAAAACCTTCCACCAAAGATGATCATAGAGTACCTAGCCACTCATGGCTTGAAACAACATCATCACAAGAGTATTATTGTTCATCAAGATCAAAGCAACAAAACTAAAGATTAGGATAGTGTTCTTCAAGCTCTAGTCTCCAAAAGTTAGCCAAAATTCGTCCACAAGTGAGTAGTAACTGAAAAACATGATTAGACCCCATAAAAACCCCATCAAATGACCAATAAATGCACAAGTTACAAAATTGGATCAGTCGGCGCCGTAAGCTACGCCATAGGGCCGTAGCTTACGGCGAGCAGCCAAGTTATACGGTCCTTGTCTTCTGTCTTACGGCAGGCAATGTTGAAAACTTGTTTTCAGCATAACTTTTTCGTTTCAACTCCGTTTTCTTCACCGTTTTCGCCTACGTTCTTGTAATTTTGTCCTCTATCATGCTATCCTCTTAATTCTTCAATTCCAAAAAATTGATTTTTTATTGATGCTCCAAATTCTTTCCCTTTTATGCTCCATTTGCACCTGCACGTCCAAACAACTAGTAGTTACCAAGTTCAAACAATCAAATGTGTAAAGCATGGGATTTTAATCTTTTTAAGGCACTTAAGGGTTGTCCTACGGACCACCCGTCACATCCCCACACTTACTCGTTGCTTGTCCCAAGCAACCTATTCAAAAACCATTTCAAAACCACAAGCGATCAACATGAAAATCAAGCTAAAATGTATCGTCCTTTTACTAACTTTTTATTACACCACAAGACATACCCCTCACAACAACTCTCGGTGACAAGAAATATTAGCACATTATGCTAAAACATTCAATGCACGTGTGTGATTGTGCGACAATAAGCTTGTATACAAATCAAATCTCCTCCTATCAAATATTTATTATGCTTATGAATCAAAAGGACATTCGGGTTCTAACGGGGCTATGTGTAAAGGTAGGAAATAGTGGGAATGTGAAAGTAGCTCATTGATTCGACCCGGTTTTTATTTCTACTACTAAACAAAGCAAACATCAACTATATACACAACTTCATCAACATTTTCAACTACTATTGCAACTAAATCCTTCTTTTTTTATTTTTCTCATATTTTTTTCTCTTTTTTTTTTCTTTCTTCTTTTTTTTTTGTTTTTTTTAAGCATAGAACTCAAAAATATATACAAGAACATCAACAATCACAAACTAAATTCCTAAACCGAGTCATCTCAATAGGTAAAGTTTTTGTAAGAAGTAGGTTTGGGTCACAACCGAATGGTATAAGGCTCAAACATGGCTTTCTAAAGACCAAACCCCCACCCCTCACAATACCAAGCTTATATATGTAACGTATGAGGTCCAACCCCCCAATTCCCACACTCTCACACATCTAGACGAGGCTACCTAAAAGTCCCCTATCATTTTCACAAGCATGCTAATCCTAGGCTTCAACAAGAATTCGTACACAAGTTCTATTAACACAATACACACACTGCCACTCAAAACAAGGAAAGCATCTTTAATAATCATATGTGGCTCAAAAACTCACCATGAAATGACTAGAAAGGGGTGTCGGTGTGTCATGCGGAACAATGTCAAGTGTTCAAATTCCAACAACTTTTCGTTTGGTTTCTCAAATTTTTCAAAAATTCTCAAAATTTTCCCCTCATCCCCACACTTGGGATACATTGTCCCAATGTATGGTTTTGAAGGGAATATCGCTTTCAACAAAAACACCAACATTTGCTTATACTCTCAAACCCCAAATTTTTTTTTGTATTTTTGTATTTTTTAAACAAAAGCAAACAAACTAACTACCAATATTTCAAAGCTAAAGAACAAATCAAGACTAAGGAAAGAGTACATGACCTGGTGAAGTTTGACAAAACAGATGTTGTAGATAATCCGACTTTCTATCACCACCTTCACCCAAATATCCGTACATCCTCCCCACACTTGAATGTTGCCATGGCCCTGAAACATAGAAAAATAACGAAATAGCAAGATCAGTGTAAAACCCCGGGTTGCCTCCCGAGCAGCGCTAAGTTTTCAGGTCTTCAGCAAGACCAAGCCACCCCCATTTATGGTGGCTCAAAGAATCGGTTCCTGCCACTTCCATCACTACATCATGCCATTGCGTAGAATGCATCCGTCCCGTTTCGAATCGATGGGTAATCAAGTACACTCCTGCTTGAACCCATATGTTTTTCTTCACGGTCCGGTGGGTGCTTTTTTCTCATTCTTTGAAACACATTTTTCATACAATCACTAGACTCACCACCCTTCCCCTCAATGGACTCATTACTGATCACTCTAGTTTGAACATCAAAGGACAACTTACGCTTCTTTTCAGTCATGGTAATAATCCCGTCTCTACAATTAATTTGAGCATTTGTTGTGTATAGAAATGGTCTACCTAAAATTACCCTTTGTTGTGCTGCCATTTTGGTAAAGGCATAGTCTAGAACTAGAAAATCCACCAGGTATTCAAACTCTCCCAACTGAATCTTAACATTCCTAACCATTCCCCGTGGACGCCTCCAACTTTCATCCGCCAAGCTCACCATGGTGTCTATATCTTCAAGCGGACCAAAGTCGTACATATCGTATAGATCGCCTGGTAGCACACTCATACTCGCCCCATAATCCAATAATGCATGGGGAATTTTTAATTTTCCCACTCTGATCGGCACAAGTGGTGCTCCATGCTCTTTGTCCGTTTCAAACTTGGCATCCCTTCCTATACCTGCACTCACTTGACAAGCAGATGTTAAAAATGTTTCATTGAATTCACTATTAGGAACGGTGCTTACCACATTGATATTAACACTTTTAATGTTTTTGGGATTTATCACCGTGTCACTTGGTAGCTGGCCTTTTGCTTTCTTCAATATCACCACTTCACTTGCAAGTTGACCCATTTGGGTGGTCAAAGTTTGAATCGCTTTATCACGGGCCTCGTCCTTTTGCATCCGAACCTCATCACGTTGATTCATTCGTTGCATTTCAACTTGCATTGCCTTCAACATCTCCATTACTTCGTTTCCACCCGAAGAGCTTTGACCCGTTTGATATTGCCTTTGAAATCCTTGGTTTCCTTGGAAATTCGGGTTAGCTTGATTTGAAGGGTTCCCATACCGAAAGTTTGGGTGGTTTCTTAAACCGGGGTGGTAAGTATTAGAATTCATATTGTTGTAATTTCTACCACCCCCTCCTTGACCTTGTACTGCATGAACTTCTTCATATTGCCCTTCCACCATTCCTTGGTAATTTTCAGCCGCATGACCTATTTCATTGCAAATAGCACAAACATCATAAATTTGATTAGAGGTTTGAACATTACCATCGTCAACCGCATGCACTTGTGTTCGGGTAACGGCCAGTCGTGCTCTCCTTGATGCTTGAGCTTTCCTCTTTGATGTAATTGCCATTTGCTCCAAAGACTCCCAATCGTCTTGCTCATAGTTCGTACCAAAAGTGCCACCGGTAATAGACATTAAGTCTCGAGCATCTTCGGCACTCAACCCCTCATGAAAAGCGTTCATCAATTCCCAAAGTTCAATTCCATGGTGAGGGCAATTCTTGATCATCATATTGAAACGCTCAAAGGCTTCATGAAACATTTCGCCTTGTTGTTGTTGAAAACTCCTCAACCCCTTCCTAGCATCGTTGGTCTTTTGAGCGGTGTAAAACTCATCTAGGAAAATTTGTTGCATTTCCGCCCAAGTGTAAATAGATGTTGAAGGCAAAGTGTAGAACCACTTCTTTGCCTTGTCTTCCAAAGAAAATTGAAACAAGACTAACTTGACATCATCAGCCGAAAAACCTTGACTCCCAAGAGTATTGCAAATTGAGTCATAGGCCTCCAAATGAAAATAAGGTTCCTCCGTTGCTAGACCCTTATATTTCGGCAA
The DNA here is from genome assembly GCA_030545235.1 of Helianthus tuberosus. Classification (NCBI taxonomy): domain Eukaryota; kingdom Viridiplantae; phylum Streptophyta; class Magnoliopsida; order Asterales; family Asteraceae; genus Helianthus; species Helianthus tuberosus. The sequence goes on along the minus strand of CM060383.1, from coordinate 31,968,665 downwards.
ACTTTGCAAGGAATTTGTTCTCACTTCAAAAGTTCTTCCTTGATTATTATGAGGAATAACCATCGGTGAAGGGTTGTGAGTAATTACCGGCCTAAAATGCGCTTCAATACCCCTCGCATGTTCCCTAAGGTGCCTTCTTGGTACACCCAACTGACCCCTTGGACGAATAGGACCCATTGGTCTTGGTATATGCCCTTGTGGTGCGAATGGTTGTTGAAATTGTTGTTGTGGCATCGGTGGGTGTTGAATTGGCCTTTGGAATTGTGGTTGTGCATGTTGTGGTCGAACTTGTTGCAATGGTATAGGGCGTTACCTTGGTGGCCCTTGTGGCCTTGGCCTAATGTGTTGTGGTATGAGTTGTTGTTGTTGTGGCATTCCACCAACACTTGCCATTCCTTGAGATTGGCCTTGCACATAACCAAAGTCTCCTTGGTCCCCATCACCCATATATGCATATCCTTCTTCTTCGTAACCCTCAAATCCTCATATCCTTCTTCGTATCCATCTCCCCCTATACCCGAAGATTGCCCAAACGGAAGAGTCGAATATTGAAAACCCGACTGATTCGATGGTCTAAATGTAGACGTAGCATGAACGACAGTTGAACCTTGTGGTAATGTATAGGTTGAGGATGATTGACCTGAAACTGGGAAGAAATGGGAAAATGGTGGAATTGTGGTAGAAGGGTTAAAGGAAAGTGTAGGTTCTTCTTGAGTGGTAATGGGTTGGGTGGTGTAAGTTGGTGTTGCATCATGAAGTGAAATAGGATTGGTGGTGGTGTTGGGTATGGTAGTGTTTGGTGAAGGTTGAGTGGATGATGGTATGAAAGGTGGTATAAGTTCACCCGTAGTGGGTGGTAGTTGTGGTGGATCCATGTATCGAAGTGATGTAATCGGCATAGTTGGTGTTGTTGGTGAACCACTTAACTTGTTTTCTCTTAGCAAAATTCTGTTTCCTCGTAATGTTCGCTCAATTTCCGGATCAAATGCCAATGGTGAAAGCTTGTGAGAGCTCCTAGTACGCATGCACCTGTAAATACCTGCACACTAACACACCCAGCGTAAACCAGAAAAATAACAAACTTAAAAGGATAAAAAATAACACACGTTGCGCACTACTCCCCGGCAACGGCGCCAAAATTTGATGTGATGTCGCGGTCACAATCAAATTTAATCCAAATACAACTAATTAGCTAGTGGTAAGTGGGTATCGAACACAGGGAGTTTGTGAATTATGTGTTATTTGGAAGATTATATCTAACTTGACTAAATTAATCTAATTTGCAAGAAAAGTAAAATTCAAGAGTTTATGTGAGTGAATTGGTTTTAGACTAAATTAAACTAATTAAATTGAAAGAGAAAAGATTTGGCTGTAAATAAATTAGAGACAAATGATCATCTTCAGTTTCCGGTTTTGCTTTAACATTTATGCTATCATTCCACTAGAAAGAACTACATAGACATAGTTCATGTGTGATTAGTTGCAGTGATGAAAGGGAACTAAGTACTCAGATTCCTAGAACGTGAGGTTGTTACCCGATGATCAATCAACCCTTACCCAAGCCTAACTATACCCATGATATCTCGATTGCCAACGGCACCAAGAACGTATGGTTTCTAACTAGTTTAGCACAAGAATCAACAATTTACTAGCAATCAATCACACACCATAACAAGCAATTCAATAAAGAAGAAATTGTTATTCTAGAAATATAAAATTCAAGCATAAAGTCTTACAAAACCTTCCACCAAAGATGATCATAGAGTACTTAGCCACTCATGGCTTGAAACAACATCATCACAAGAGTATTATTGTTCATCAAGATCAAAGCAACAAAACTAAAGATTAGGATAGTGTTCTTCAAGCTCTAGTCTCCAAAAGTTAGCCAAAATTCGTCCACAAGTGAGTAGTAACCGGAAAAAATGATTAGACCCCATAAAAACCCCATCAAATGACCAATAAATGCACAAGTTACAAAATTGGATCAGTCGGCGCCGTAAGCTACGCCATAGGGCCATAGCTTACGGCGAGCAGCCAAGTCATACGGTCCTTGTCTTCTGTCTTACGGCAGGCAATGTTGAAAACTTGTTTTCAGCATAACTTTTTCGTTTCAACTCCGTTTTCTTCACCGTTTTCGCCTACGTTCTCGTAATTTCATCCTCTATCATGCTATCCTCTTAATTCTTCAATTCCAAAAATTGATTTTTTATTGATGCTCCAAATTCTTTCCCTTTTATGCTCCATTTGCACCTGCACGTCCAAACAACTAGTAGTTACCAAGTTCAAACAATCAAACGTGTAAAGCATGGGATTTTAATCTTTTTAAGGCACTTAAGGGTTGTCCTACGGACCACCCGTCAGTCTTTATAATCCCCTGTTCAAAGTGGTGGGTTATACCTAACCCTAACAGTCTATATGATCAGTGCGATCATGACTAATATCATCTGATATGATGATCATAATATTTTATAAGATATTTGAAGTACAGTCTTAGGTCTTCCTATCTTCATAGTGAGATTTCAAGAAGTACTTTCCGACTCGATGATTATGATTTATATGTATCTTGACGGTGATTTAGATAACGAAACTAGAGTAATACAATAAACACATGGTGGATACGCCGCTGGTACTTCCTATATATAAGTTTGTTTATTGTATTACCCTTCGTGGCGTTATCCTGAATCACCAATAGGATCTATCTCGCCTACGGGTTATATACTATATTGTCCATTAGAGACATTATCAAATGTGACCGTTATGGTACATCGTCGAAGGTAATGGGCAATGCCCAAGCCTTATGGTCTATAAGATCGATAAGATCATGACTAATATACTCAATGACGATAATTATATATACATATATGTATATATGTAAGCATCCATTAATGATGTCCTATGATTTTCCTATGTGCCAAAATAAATCGTCTTTCAAGATGATGACAATGGTAGTCTATGACTCCCTGTCCAACGATGAAGAACTAGATTCAAATCTTAAAACCCCTAATCTAATAAGATTGCGGCTTATAAATTAATGTCCTCCGTGATAGGCGTTTGTTTCCATATCTTATAACGTCCTCTGCGACAAGGCCTTCGTGCCATATGATTATTTATGTCCTTTCTGACGGACTCATGTTTCCTATTTTAGAAAGCCATTATGGCAAGCCTTCGAGCTATCTAAAATCATCAATATGACAAAAACGGTTGTGACATTTTGATCCCCTGTCAAAAGGGTAATGGACTCGGTCCAAACCCTAGAGGCCATTGATGGTCCTTTTGTGACCTAGGCTGAATGTAATTAATGTACATTCAAATAACATTCATTAGGAATGTTCATACCCTATTAGCTTATATGGTTTAATAATACCATGGTTATTGTATGTTAGGTCGTCAGGGTGATGACTCGCTATAGAAATGCAATTAAGCAATTGTTTAATTTTGGCGTTTAGTGCCAAGCTTCAAGTATGGCAAACTTGAATGAGATAAATAACAGTTGCGATACTGATGATGTGACAAATGCTAATGATGCAACAAATGTGAACCTCAAGGTTAATGTGACTGACGCAGCTGTTAGAAAGGCTATGAGAAAGGTCATGAAAAGGTTCAAAGAGCAGAATGCTACTCGCTCTAAATCATATTCCCTCTGATCATGAAAAAGAGCTTTGTTCATACTTCGAATGCAAAAAAATGAACTAAATAAGATGATATATAGTGAGGAGCCCCATTCCTCTAAAGGATGTACTTAAAAGTATTTCGTCTCTTGAAAATCAAGAGACTTCAATGGCGAAAAAGGGGCCATTGATTGCATGAAATTGTTGGATGAAATAGAAACCATTATGGACATCAGTGGTTGTGCTAAGAGAGACATTGTGAGATATGTATCATAGTCATTCAAGGGCAGTGCCCTTAATTGGTGGAAGACTTTAATAAGATTACAGGAAGAATACTCTTACACAAATTGGGATGATCCAGGTTCATGGACTAATCAGAAAAACCGGTTGTCTGCAACACGGAATGGAAAAGGTGGAATAAGAATTTTCTGATTCTCACCATGATGGATCTAGACTGTAAACAGAACGTTATAGACTTTAGCTAATTGTCTGGGATAGTACCCTATTCAGTAAACCCAAAGTCTAAGCATAATGCACTACATATATTGGTGGTTTAGGATCAGAAATAAGAGGGCATGTTAAGACGTCAAAGTCTGCTTCTTATAAATCCATTATGGATCTATCTCTGCCACTCACATTAGATGGGTCAGGAAGTAAATAAGTCAAATCTGAGACTACCAAAGAAAGGAAAAAGGGAGAAGGATAACTCCCAGAGATCTGAGGAGCCTGTATGCATGACCTGCAACAAAAGGCACTGGGACAGTGTCTAACAGACTGAAGGTCAAAGCAGTGTGGCATCTGTAGTTCCCTGAATATAGAAACATAAGGAATGCAGTTTGTTTCGGTTGTGGCATTAAGGGCCACATCAGAGCTAACTGCCCTAAAACTGTCAAAGATTTTATAGCTTAGTATAGAAGAATTAAGAATGGAGGCGCCTAAACCCTCCTGATGAATGTTAGAGGAAGTTCATATCAAGGATGACACCAGATAAACCTCTTATTGTGATCTTATTGCTAAGAATTACATTTGGATTCAGGTGCTACTGAGTCTCTCATAAGACCATAAGCTTAGCAAACTCTTAGAAATCCCCCATAAGAACTCCAGACATTAAGTGTAAGGTAAAACTTACCAACAAGAATCATAAGAGACCCTTACTTCTATTTTTGTCCTATAATCTTCATTCATTAAAATCTAAAGTACTCTTTCTCTAGATCGAGTACGATGATATATGTTATTTTATTTTGTTATATCATTGATTCCTATCAACTGCGAATGCAAGACTATGCTCAATAAAGGAGCCATATGAGGATTGGCGTATCCTAATGTGTCCCATAGATTGCTTCCATGCCTGATCAGTTTGGAGGTTTAATGTATGGAACCACTGAGATATCTTGATGGTCATATGGTACTAGAGTCGGCTAGTGGTATTCAAAGAAGATATCCAATGTAGGAATTGTCCAAGTACGTGTCTCTGATTAAGGAATCCGTGGACTTATAAAGAAAATGTGTCATTTATCTGACACAGGCAATGATAGTAGAACCTGGGGCTTGAGATTTGGGAAATCTCTGTAATCTCCTTGCGTCTTGACTATTTTCTCCAAAGAAGTACCCTGTTTACCTCCGAAGATAAGTAGAGTTAAGATTTACATCCCGCATAGGGCTGCATTATCGTGAAATCTCCATGACGATTAGTGCCATCATTATTTGAAGAATCGAAACCCTAATTAGATGAATTTAAGATAAAGGTTCTTAAAGCCTAATTCAAATTCTGAAAGTTTCGGTATTATTAATTAAGAAAGACGGTTCATTTTGCTTATGCATTGATTACCGCAACCCTATTTAGGCAACAAGTAAGAATCGCCATCAGCTGCCCAGGATCGTCGGTTTGTTCGACTAACTGTAAGGATTATCTATTCCTTAAGATTGGTTTTAAGCAGTGGTTAGATTGACCATCTCACCTTAGATGAGCTTTTCTATAATAAATGTTATATAAGTATCAAGGCTGCTCCTTTGGAGACCTAGTATAGATGGAATGTCAAACGTCCGTTTGATGGACGGGAGTTTGGTAAATCCAAATTAGCAGGACCTGAAATTACCTTGGAAATAAAGAATAAGATCATACAAATTCGTAACCGTCTGAAAGTTTCCAGTAATCAATGGAAAATCAAGGATTGATGAAAGTCGCAACCCTCTTGAGTCCTTAATAAGGAATAAGGTTCAACTGAAGGTATCACCCTAAGAAAGGTGTGCTAAATTTTAATTTATCGGGCTAGTTAAGTTCTGATATATAGAATCATTCGAGGAAATAGAATATATCAAGATTTGGTAACCTATAAGCTAAACCTTACCCGAGGAACTTGATGGAAATCAATGTGTCCCACACTTGCAATTTAAAGATATGGCTAGACAATATGCCTATAGCAATGTCACATGATGATGTGAGGATTAATAAAAACTTATATTTGTTGAGAAATCAGTATCGATTAAGGATCGATAAGATTAGAGACTCCAAAAGAAGACATGTACCTATTATAAGGGTCAACTTGGGTGCCTTAGAGTCCCAAATATGCTGTGGAAGATTAAGTCCATTATAAGACAAAAAGTACTTCCATATTTTGTGCAAATCTCGAGGTCGAGATATCTTTTAAGGGGGTGAGGATGTAACACCTCGTAAAATCATGTCTAATGATGTGTTGACACGTGTATTAAACCCCAATTAAGTTAAACATTGACTGTAAGGGACTAATTTTGTGAAAGATCAAAAACTTTGATTATGGAAGGACTGGAAGTGTTTACATGGTCAGAATAAGTCTATGAATAACCTCTCATGATATTCGTATTCTCAAGTTAAGCCACCTGTTGGATTATCGAAACCGTTTGCATAATAAATCGCAAGATTTGCATGGTAAAGGGTTAGAAGCGTCAACATGTTTAATAATACCTTTGAATGACCTTTTAATGAACCCAAAACATTATTATATCTAATCATATTCTTGAGAATGCAAAACATTGGCCATTTAGGGCATTAATGTCGATAAATATCAATACGTGCAAGTTTGTGCGTTAAAAAGGGTTGAAAGTATCAACATGTTAATTCTTACCTCTGAGTGACCTTTTAAACAAACCCAAAGCATCGTAGTATTTGATAATACTCTTGGGAATGCCCAATATGGATAACATAGGGCTTTGACGCAATAAAGCGGAAATATGCGCAAGTTTGTGCGTTAGAAGGACCAAAAGCGTCAATATTTAAAACTACACCTTTGAGCAGCCATTTAAGCGAACTGGTGTGAACTAGAGTGTCGTAATACTGCATTTTTCTCTTCGGAATGCATGTTATTAACCTTGTAAGGCTTTTACGCCATTTCGCGTTAATACGCGCAAGTTCGCAAATTAAAGGGTTAAAAGCGTCAATACATCAAACTAGGCCTCTGATTGACTCTTTTAACGTGTCGAGAAGTTCATGATGCTTGGTTATACTCTTGGATGTGCCTAATGTTGGAAATACAGGGCCTTGTGTGCTAAAAACATCATTTCGGAGGAGTACGGAAGTGCAGGGGCCAAACTTGTCAACAGATGAAACTTTGTGTGAGCTGGTCTGGTCCTTACGGACCGTATACCTGGACCCTTACGGTCCGTATACCATGCGCAGTAACAGAAAACTAAAAACCAGCTTTGGTTTGCCTCCTTGCCTCACACATTTGATTCTAGGGGCCTTTGATGGTTTAGAAAAATGGTATTACACCTGTTATGATCTGGTTAAACCTCTCTAACACTTGTAATGATCCTATGCAATCCAAAAACCTATATAAAGGGCCTTGAATTTCATTTCATTTCACACCATTTTCTTGAGTTCTTGCTCTCCTACTCAAATCTGAGGGTCCTGATCATTTGGAACCTCCTTTTGAGTTATCTTCTGTTCTAAGGACCACTTGTAAGTGTTCCTTTCGTGCTTGGTTATTTTATTTGGCTCTTAAAGCCGAAAAGTCAAGCGTTTTCGATAAACACTTTGACTTTTAGTTAGACCTTGTATGGTCAAGCCATTGTTCGCAACGAACATGGCTACGTGATCGTAATTAGGTAGGTGTTAAACCCTCTTAAGGGCACCTCCTAATTACCACGTTTACTTAGTTAATTGTCGGGTCAAAGTAATTAAAATAAAAGTCAAACGGGTTAGTTTTTAAATAAAATTCATAACGGATAATATAGAAGCTATAAAATCAGTTTTGTCACCTTAATAACTTGGTAAATATTAAATGAACATGTCTAGGCATGTCCAACCCGACAATTCTAAGTTTAGAATCGGTTCGCAACCGAAAGTCACAAAAGTTGACTTTTTCTTTGACTTTCAGCTCTGACCCAAATTAGCTTAGTTTAATTATGCCTTAGGGTTCCTTTGTGATCATAATATATTTTAGTATAACCCCCTGAAGTTATACTACATGATCCCTTAGAATTTAAGTTTATATGCATGTTTCCGTTATATGACTAAAAGTTGACAATTATGCCCTTTTGATATTAAAACGAGATTTTTGAAAATGTGAGAGGACAAAAACCTTTCTTACTGAATTATAAACATGTCCTAAAGATATGACATCAGTTTGAGGTCTAAATTAAGAGTTATGCTCGATATCGTAAATTGAAAGTTTTTTTTATTAATTAAACGGCATATTGGATATAAATCCTATTTAAACTCAAATTTCGACATCAAACCTTTTACCTACTGATGTAATATAATATTTTTGGATTTTTGGAGATTTTTATTAAATTTTAAGATGATCATAACATAGAGTTCTCGCATCGGCTCGGTAATTGACGATAACGCCCTTTTTGCTAATAAATTGAGTTTTATACATCCTTTACATACCAAACCTTTTTCTACTGATTTTATATACTAAATAAGTTATTTTAAATAGTAAAGGCTGAACAAAATCTCAGATTTCCTTAATCAACCCGAATATCGTCAAATACCGACTTTTATGCGATTTAGGCGCATAGTATGGTTTAAAACCATATTAAGCATCTAAAGCTTGATACCTACTGATGTTATGAATAATTTTTTTTATACTTTAATAGTAAATAAAAGTTTTGAACTCAGACTTCCAAAATTAACCCTTAAAGCATATGTGAAATGACCAAAATGCCCCTACGACGCATAGTTTGGCCATTATTGATAAATTTCACATATGTGAGATATCTTACTGATATAACCTACTAAAATAAATATTTTTACTGATCATTTTAGGCCAAAACCTCAGATTGTCATTTAACCTCTTTTATAATCTTTTAAAATGACCAAAATACCCCTACGGGGCTTAAATTGACTTTAAATTCGTTTTGGGCATAATGGAAAATATCCTACTGATATCACAACATATTTAAGGTATATTAACTTGTGAAACATGTTCATGACTCTTTTGGTTACCCGTTATGCATTATTCACGTTCGGAACGGTTTATGTAACTAGTTTGCATAAATTGACCGAAACGGGTCAAACCTTATCATTTTTGCTTCAAAATTCAGAATGTGTTTAGTTTACCCATATTATACAAGTCTCCATACTTTTCGGGTCTAAATCACATTCTAATCCGGTCTTCGCTTGGTCTTGCATTTTGAACAGTAAACCTTTCCTTAAAACTAACCGGTCTAAGTTACAACTTAAATAAGACCCGTTAGGAATCTAATAGGTTAATAAAACCTTCGTTCCAGATTGAGAGCCCCAGTAGAGGTACTTGTGCTTGCTGATTAGAATATACGGCTGAGTATAAATTGCATTTTAAGCTCAGGTAAATACTTTTAACTTATTTTCACTATACGGGATTGGGATACGGTATTATAATAATACCGCTTGGTCGAGTATTGAATGTTTAATCAGATTGTGATTAAATTATTGAGGTAACCCGTTTTAATCTGTCTTGTTTGAAATAAAAGCCTTTGGGGGTTAATGACCATGTCTCGGATATCCTTGGCAACATTATTAAGAAATGGCCACGTCTTAAGCACGGGGTGTAGGCATACACCAGACAGTTGCGTAAGGGAAACGGTATCTCACTCTCTTGTGGGCCTATACTTGTGGTGTGTCTGTTAATCTTGACTCGGTTTCTAACATCGGGCCCTGAATGTATAACGAACATATAAATCTGTATACAAGATTATTTTTATATAATTGTCCCAAGTTATAAAAGGATGTTTGTACCTTGTGCATATCAAATCATTTTTAAACATTTTCAAAAGAGTCAGTTAATCGTATTTACCAGTGTAAACTAACGTATTTTCCAAAAAGATTAAGTGACAGGTACTGTATGTAATTGGCTGGGAGCTCAGGGCGTTGATAGGGAATCTTGCAAGTTCTAGACGTCTAAAGTCTGTTGAACAGTGTTTATCCTTCTGTTTTAAGATCCTCCTGTGGATCCATTTTACAATCCGTTTGTAATATTTATATTACTCTTGAATCGGTTTGTAATATATTTACTTTAAACTTCCGCTGTGCATTGAACTGTGATTATTTGACTATGATAATATCAACTACGTCACGATACTCCCCACCGGGCCCACCGGTAAAACGTGGAAATATCGGGGTGTGACTCCATTCTACGGGTCGTAGCCCGTCATCCACCCCAACTCGCATGAGTTGCCTTTTAATATGTTTCTTACGAAATTTTGTTTATGTAACGTTTAGCTTCATCTCCATTGCCATCATATTCTCATTAGTCTTACACTTACCCATATAACCTGTTTGACTTCAACAAGGTCAAACTGTAAATACATTTTTAGATAGGTTAGTTTTATTCTTTTTAAACATAACATATCCCTTGCTTGTTCGTAAGTGCATCACATATATATATATATATATATGCATCATGTTAGTCAAGTGACCTACCTAACTCGACAAGGTTACCTGCACCACATACTTACAAGATTTATACTTACCTTAGTAGGAGGAATAAACACATTCCATCCCTCACTCTTACCCATTCCCACTTGTTTATGGATTTGACATGTTGTTCTTACGTGTTTGGTTCAGAAATACATATGTAGAAACTTATGGATTCAAGTCTTTTCATTCTTACTTATGACTCTTATATGTTCGATCCGTATTTGCTTACGAATTTTACTTTTCTTTATTATGTTCCATTCTTATAAGTTTAATCCGTACATCACCTACGGATTCAAACTTTTTCATTCTTATAAGTTTAATCCGGACTCACCTACTAATTCAAACTTTTCATTCGTACCTTTCTTTCTTATATGTTTGATTTGTACTTATCTACGGATTCAAACCTTTCATTCTTATAGAATACTCCCATTTTCTTAAGAGTCTTACAACTCTTTTTATCCACACATCAACCTACTTCCCGATTCTACCGGACATACCTGTGATGATTATCATGGTCTCACGAATGTCTTATACTTCTTGTGTACTAGCCAGGCACGCAATCCGCATTTTAGTTTCGTGCCTTCATGTAATCATCATCTTATGCCCGGAGAAGTGGGCTCAGTTCATGCAACATATTTAAAACCTTACCAAACTTGTATTAGATAGCATTCCATTCATTCTCTTTATCATTCTATACTTTATTAGTTTTTTTAATAATTCATTCTCGTAGATCATTCTTCATTACAAACATCCTAGACGTGTTAATTCAATCATACATTCATTCATGTACTTAACTTCCTTCTCATTCATGCTTTTACTAATGGCATTCATGTTAATCAGCTTGTATTCTTGGTTTTCATTGGCGTTTTGGGGCTTCACGGAAGGTTTTCGGGAGGCATTACGGAGTATTGGAAGCATACACACAAGTTGGAAGGTCAAAATGTGAAGAACGGGAAGATTGGTAACAATTGGCGCCACTAGGCGCTGATTTCAGTGCACCACAGTTGGAAAGTTCATTTTGGCGCACTAGGCGTTGTTTTTGGTGCACTGGGCGCTGAATCCCAGATCTGACTTGCAATCGCTGTTTTTACTCATTTTTACACAAAACTTCGTTCCCAAGCCCCGAAAAGGTTCCGTTAAGTCCCAAAACCTCCCGTAACATTCCGTAATGATCCAACCCAGGTTATTCTAGTGCGTCTACTAAAACCCCTTCCCGTTTCCAACTAAAAACATAAATCGAAATTTATAAATTACTTACTTGCATAACGCTTCGGAACGAACACACCTTCATACGAGCTTTTGGTTTGAGTTCAAGCATTTTAACTCTAATACTTGAATCCCTCAAACCTCGGCTCTGATACCAACTTGTAAGGTCTAAAAATTCTTATTGAAAACATAATGACTTAATGACAAAAGAACCAAACTGGTCAAATAATCAGCTTGTAATGCTTGCATTAACTTCATCAAAAAAAAACTAGTCGAGATATTTTACAAAAAGAGTTTACATCCCAAAAGTTCTTAGGCAACTAACATAGTCTTAAAACAACAAAAGTTTCGACATTGACAACCTTCCAAGTTAGGTTATTTACAAAAGACCCATCATAACGAACACCTTCTAACAAAAGTTTAGACCCATTAACTAGCATCATTGCGGAAGCGTGCGATTTGGTGTGTCCGTTCCAAAGTAGCGCCGACTATCAAGACGATTTACCTACATTCAATGTAAACGATTAGTCAATTAAAAATCATCAATTCTTGTAGTTCAAACCTCTAATCAAACTACATGGTAACACTTCAAACATTCAATCGGACATAAATTTCCCAAACTTGACATATGATCCATTCTACTCATTCGACCCATGCTCTTAGCATAACTTCAACATACGCTAGCTTGACACATACACGAGGTTTCAACTCTAGCATACTAACATATCCTATCATTACACACTACTAAAATTTGTAAGCATAAGAACTTACCTTTGTCGTTGTTTGTTTGCGATCCGGAATGACTTGAGCTTTCTTCCTTAATTCCTACAATCCAAAATCACTTACTTTAATCTCGTGTCATTCCTTTCATTTCGTTCTTATCATATTCAATTTAACAACTAACAATCACACAATTCTAACCATTTAACATTGTAAAATTATATGCTCATTTCATTCAAGCATTTTAACAAACACTTGGCGTGTATACTATTAATTAAGCATAGTGTACAAGTGTTATATGCATAACTTGGCCAATTCATATCAATAGCATCAATAACATCAATTTCAATCAAAATCTCATATAACCTTCATCCTAAATCGATTTCACTTAACAACATCTCATCATAAACATCATCATATGAACATCATTATACTAATTTACACCAAGTTTCATATTACACATCACAACACTCGTATTTTAAATGGGTTTTCACTTTCACTTCCCAATCTAATCAAATTCAAGTTTAATTCATGTTCCATGTGATGTTCCTAACCCATACCCATATTAATTTCAAACAATTTCATGGATTTACTTGAAACTTGTCACGGTCCCCCGTCCCGGTTTTACCAGGTCCAGGAGCCACGAGATAGAAACCCGTGGTATTTATTAATTGAGTTGACAGCGGGAGTTTAACATGATCTTTTAAAACTTGAAATTTCTCAATTATTTTATTTCATAATTTGGGATAAACCCCGTAATTTACAATAGAGGAATTTCACGAGGAAATTCCCTGGTTTACAAAACATGTTTATTTATTTAACTGAGCCACCACTTCAAGCTTGTTAGTGCTCCGTAGCACGTTTTCCTTGATTCACAGCAGGTCGCCTGAAACATGTTTAAAAATATTTTATAAGCGGGGAAATACTGGTGAGTCACTCAAGTTAAACAAAACGACACATTAGTTATAAATTACAACATAAGAGCGATTACAATGGCTTCTATCTTATTTTTATCTGGCGCCGTGTCACCTTCTGGTGACGATGGTCATACCACTATTGGGTCCTTTCACCCAAATAGTGATGATTATCACTTTTAGGTTAATGAACCTAACCGTGAGAAATTAGTAATGTGCACAATACCCCACTTGCCAGTGATTCAAGATAACCACGACTTAATCCCTGTAATTATAACTTTGAAAATAGTTTGAGGTATTGTAAAACAACTTTAATAAAAAGAGAATGACTCACATTGCAAGTTTAAACGGGCAGAGTTTAGCCTACTGATAAGCCTTGTAACCTAAATTAAACGACAATACATACGAACTAGGTCAGTAACTTAATACAACATTTACGATAACTCACGAGATTAAAACCCTCACGACGAATGACAAATTGCAATACTTAAACATCCATCGAATTCACGACGAATGACAAAGTATAGCCCTAATTTGGGCAGCACTTAAACATCCATCGGATTGGTTTCAATCGATCAGACATTGAATCGTAGCAGCGATCGAGTTAATACCCTGTATCGTAGCAGTGCCTTGATACCTTAAAACTTGTTTTCTGCAGAATTTGGTCGTTTTGAAGTGAAAATTTCGAGTGCAGGTGAATGCCCCATGCACAGGCTACTTATAGCCTGATTTTGAGTTTTACGCAGCCCGCGAGAACCCCTAATCTACGTGTAGGCTTGGTGTGTCACGAGTAGGTTTGCCAGGTGGACGACACGTGGCTTAAACACTTATCCGGAACAATTTTAAGTTGACGCGGCCCGCGTAAACATATGCTTATGTTTTATGCGGCCCTCCTGAGAACAAAAATATGATTTTCTTGATTTTTAATATGGATTAGGGTTTCAGGGGTCCGGGTTTTCACTTACGGGTCATTTTGGGACATTTTTTGCAGTTCTTACATCCTCCCCACCTTATTTAAAATCTCGTCCTCGAGATTTACTGAAATAAGTGAGGATATTTTCGCTTCATCTCCGATTCCAGCTCCCAGGTGTATTCTGGTCCTCTTTTTGAATCCCACTTAACTTTGACAAGTACCAATCTTTTGTGCTTGAGAAACTTGATCTTTCTGTCTTCTATTTGAAGCGGTTTCTCTACGAACTTCAACTTTTCATTTACCTGTATGTCTTGAAGAGAGACTACCAGGGATTCGTCAGATAGACATTTCTTGAGGTTAGATATATGAAATACATCATGTACTCCTGCTAGTTCTTCTGGTAGTTGTAAGCGATAGGCAACTGGTCCTATGCGTTGAATTACTGGGAATGGTCCTATGTACCTTGGACTCAGTTTTCCTTTCTTACCGAATCGAACCACTCCTTTCCAAGGAGAAACTTTCAAGAGTACCCTATCTCCAACTTGAAATTCTAGTGGCTTGCGTCGATTGTCTGCATAACTCTTCTGGCGATCTCGAGCCTTTTTTAGTCTTTCCTTGATTTGAGTGATCTTGTCGGTAGTTTCTTGCAGAATCTCGGGACCTGATAATTGGCTTTCTCCTATTTCTGCCCAACAAACTGGAGTTCTACACTTACGTCCGTACAGTGCTTCGAACGGGGCAGCTTCGATGCTTGAATGATAACTATTGTTATAGGAGAATTCAATTAAAGGTAAATGGTTGTCCCAGTTTCCTCCAAAATCAATCACACATGCCCTGAGCATGTCTTCCAGGGTTTGGGTCGTCCTTTCACTTTGTCCGTCTGTTTGGGGATGGTAGGCTGTACTTAAATTTTATCGCGTCCCCATTGCTTCCTGGAAACGTGTCCAGAAATGTGAAGTGAAGCGACTATCTCTATCCGAAACAATAGAGAGTGGGACTCCATGTAATGATACTACTTCGTCTACTTACAACTTTGCTAACCTTTCCATGCTAAATGTTTCTTTCATAGGTAGGAAATGAGCTGATTTGGTTAATCGATCCACAATTACCCAAATCGCATCGTTACCTTTTCTGGTTTTGGGTAACTTAGTAACAAAATCCATTGTTATGAGTTCCCATTTCCAAACAGGCATTTCTAATTGTTGGAGTAACACTGAAGGTTTCTGGTGTTCTGCTTTAACTTGTGAGCAAGTTAGACACTTAGAAACATATCTAGCTATGTCTTTCTTCATTCCTATCCACCAGAAGTTATTCCTTAAATCTTGGTACATCTTATTATTACCAGGATGCATGGTATACCTAGATTTATGGGCTTCCTTTAAAATTTTATTTCGTATGTTTCCTTGCTTAGGTACCCAAATCCTTTTCTTATGGAATCTCCAAATTCCATCACTTCCTTGCTCTAGTTCCTTTATTCTTCCTTTCATCCCTTCAGCATCATCTTTGATTGTTGTTTCTTGAACATTCTTCAGTTGTTCCATTAGATCTATCTGTAAACTTAACCTAAGAGCACGAACTCTTCGTTGTTTTTCATGATACTTACGACTTAAGGCATCTGTAACTACGTTTGCTTTTCCTTCGTGATATTGAATATCACAGTCGTAGTCACTTAGAATTTCCATCCATCTTCTTTGCCTCATGTTTAATTTCTTTTGCCCAAATATGTACCTTAAACTCTTGTGATCCGTATAGACTCTAAACTTACTTCCATACAGATAGTGTCTCCAAATCTTAAGGGCAAAAATTATGGTTCCTAATTCTAAGTCATGAGTCGTATAATTTTCTTCGTGCTTTTTTCAATTGCCTTGAGGCATACGCAATTACCTTCTTGCGTTGCATCAGCACACATCCTAATCCTAGTTTAGATGCATCACAGTAAACTTCAAAATCATCTGTTCCTTCTGGCAAGGCAAGAATTGGGGCGTTTGTTAATCTTTGCTTCAAAATCCTAAAGGCCTCTTCTTGCCTAGGTCCCCATTCAAACTTAACTGCTTTACATGTTAGCTTAGTTAATGGCACAACTATTTTGGAAAAATCCTTAATGAATCGTCTATAGTAACCAGCTAATCCTAGAAAGCTTCTAACTTCCATAGCTGATTGCGGGACTTTCCATTTGGTGATCGCTTCTATTTTGGAGGGATCTACGTGAATACCTTCGTGATTCACCATGTGTCCTAAAAATTGCACTTCTTGCAGCCAAAATTCACATTTCGAGAATTTGGCGTAAAGCTTCTACTTTCTTAACAAAGTTAAGAGTGCATGTAGGTGCTCACAATGCTCGTCCTGATTCTTGGAATAAATAAGTATATCGTCGATGAGGACAATTACGAATTTATCCAAATACGGTTTACAGATCCTATTCATCATGTCCATGAATGCTGCCGGGGCATTTGTTAGTCCAAAAGGCATGACTGTAAACTCGTAATGACCATACCTAGTCCTGAAAGCAGTTTTAGGTATATCTTCTTCTTGTACTTTCAACTGATGGTATCCGGAGCGTAAATCTATCTTAGAAAAGTATTTAGCTCCCTGAAGTTGATCGAAAAGATCATCAATTCTAGGTAATGGGTATCGATTCTTAATTGTAATCTTATTCAATTCCCTATAATCGATACACATTCGCATCGAACCATCTTTCTTCTTTACAAACAACACTGGTGCTCCCCATGGGGATGAACTAGGTTGTATAAATCCTTTGCTTAGTAATTCATCTAATTGCTTTTTCAATTCTAGCATTTCGGTGGGTGCTAACCGATAAGGTGTCTTGGCTATTGGTGTAGTTCCAGGAATTAGATGAATTCTAAATTCGACTTCCCTATCGGGTGCTAATCCAGGTAGTTCTTCTGGAAATATTTCCGGGTATTCTGATACTACTGGAATTTCCTTAAGTTCCTTTCCCATAGTGTTAATGATTACTGATATCATATACACTATTCCTTGTTTTCTTGAAGAACTGGCCACTTTCATTACTGAAATGAATTTCATTGGCTTACGTGGCTTATCTCCTATAATCACCACTATTTCTCCTGTAGGTGTATGAATTTCTATGGAATTTTTATCACAGAGAATTCGAGCATGGTTGGCTACTAACCAATCCATTCCTAATACAATATCGAATCTGGCTAAATTCATGGGTAACAAGTTTGCAGAAAATTTATGACCTAAGAGTTCTATCTTTCCTTCTCGCAAAACCTTATTTATGTTAACAGAATTCCCATCTGCCGTTTCGACTGTAAAAATCTGCCTAAGGTTGGTTAAGGGTAAGTTAAGAGCTTGGCAAAATGAAGTGTTTATAAAACTTTGGTTTGCACCAGAGTCAAATAATACTTTTGCATAAACGTTGTGAACTAGGAACGTACCAGTTATCACGTCAGGGATTAGCTCTGCTTCCTGAGTAGTCAACTGGAAGGCTCTTGCGTTTTTCTTGGTAGTTCCTTCTCCAGGTTTGGCTTTGTTATCAGCTGGTTTGACCAATCTTGGGCAGTCTGGCCTAAAATGTCTAGCTTCTCCACAGTTGTAGCAGATTGTTGATTTCTTCCTCCTGCAATCTTCTTCTTGATGCCCCAGAATTTTACAGAAATTGCAATACCCTTTGCATCTTCCAAAATGCTTTCTTTTGCAGGTATTGCAAAATGGAGCAGTGGGAGATGGCCCGGTCCCCTTTTTCTTGAAGTTGCTACGATTACACACACGGAATCCTTGGGTAATCTTTTAGGCCACTTCCTTCTTCTTGTTCTCTTCTCTTGTACGTACCAGTCCATCGGTCAAAGTGTTGGCTAATTCCACCGCATCGTCAATTGTGCGAGGTCTCGCAACTTTAACGATATCACGGATTTCGCCAATCAATCCCCAAATATAGCAGGAATAAGTACCAGTTCTGGCGAAGCCAGGGTTGGTACCACTCTAGCATACTCGAAGAATGTCGAAGTATACCCTCGACAATCAACATCCACCATCCGGTGGTTCAGAAATTTATTCTCCATTTGTTCCTTTTCATATTCGGGACAGAATTTTCTTTCCACTAGCCGTTTAAATTCTTCCCAACTCATGGCATAGGCCATATCACTTCCCTTGGCTTGAAGTACCGTATTCCACCATTCTAGCGCCCCTTCTTTAAAAAGATGCAACGCGTACATGACCTTGTCTTCCTCGGCACATTTACTTATTTTAATTACTGCCTCAGTTTTCTCTAACCAACACAGTGCGGCAGTTGCCCCCTCGTTGCCTGCAAATTCAACCGGTTTACAGGCAAGAAATTCCTTATAAGTGCAACCAGGCGTTGCAGCTTTCATTTTCTTAAGGAGTGGGGCTTGCATCCCATCATTATCGTTATTATTAATGTTGCCGCCTCCATTTACGCTATTACTGAAGTTGTCTTCATGAGGACGTTTGCTAGGAATAATTTGTTGAGGTTCAACGGGATTTCGGGCAGCAGCAAGGATTGCTGGAATAGTATTAGCTATTCCCTGAGCAACGATATTCTTGATATCTTGCCTATTCAGAAATTGATCTTCATGGTTTTGTTCAGATTGGTTAACTTCGTTAACGGGTTCATTACCAGCGTGTTCCATCTGGATATTTATCAATTATTAATTATCACAGGCTAATATTTAGTATAACCATTTAAGTATCACTGTACAAACAGAAAAATGGCAAACATTGCGACTTTTATATATATATATATATATGTCTATTACAAATTACAACTGAATTTCACAATTTACTAGAGGTTGTGCATTCATAATTTATTTTAGTCTATCTAGGAATATTATGTTCAGCATGCCTTTATATAAGGTTTATTCTATCTTCTCTTACCAAGTTGTTTATCTAATGGGCAAAGTTCCTTTAAAGCTTATAGATGATATGGGCGCTAGTACTGGGTCAGGGTGTTGAGATATAAGATAATTTATAAACTTTTCTGGTTGAGATCTAATTTCATTGGTTGGTCCGGGTTTAACTTAATTAAAAGTTAACATTTACTGCTGTAGTGGCTAACATATAGAGATTTGCCCATTGTTCATCTAATTCATTTTCCCATGGTGGGTTATTGCCTATTTCCTGAGTTTCCTTATTAATCATCACTCCTTTTGGTTGTGACTTCTTTATTTTCTCTTGACTTTTTCTAATAATAAAACTTCTTTTCTTAGTGGTAAGTGGTTTCTCAAACTGTGCCTTACGAACAAATATTCCTTCCTCCGTATCTACTAAGTATCTTGAGGAATTTGATTGAACTGAGGTTCCCTTATCTTCTGGTGAACTATCTAATCGTCGATAGATGCCCGAAATTCTTTGCTTACCCATACTGTAAACTAACAAATAGTCAAATAACACAAAAACACATAATCACACCAATACGTATAGCCAAAATTGTCGATTTTTCAACGTTTGATATTTTATATATTATAATAGGTATCCGTACACACCAGTTATCTTACAAAAGTTTTTATTTTTAAGTTATTTCACATAATTATATTTTTATTATTATATTATTATTAAACACACGTTCCCACAACCACCTACGATCCCTGTTAGCTGGCATTTCAGAAACGGCGTTCTCTCTCGTCGTACTTCCAGGATATCCTTTCTCCCACATCTCTAATTCGGTTCCCTGCATCAATTAGCTCCTCGCCATAATGGCGGAGTTCAGCCAAATTCTCGAAGCTCATAGGTGGGTGTAGTGGAGGCTCTGTATCAAATTGGGGGAAAAAGGTATTAGGGTTATTCAGGAGATTTTGAAATTACCAGTCAGTGGTCCACCATTCCTCCAGTTCTCCTAGAGGTCGGGGGTTAACAAGGGGATCGGGAATAGCAGGTTCCAGATTGACTGGAAGTTGTGCTTCCGCTGGGTAATTGAAAAGATTCTCATCGGCAGGTCCGATGAGGTCGCTATTTGCCAATTGGCGGTCCAGTTCCTCCCAGGGTGGCATCTCTTGAGCTTGCCCTGAACTCTCCCCAATCTCTATTCCTTTGTCTTTATCTTTGGGATCCTCAGTCTTCATAACTTTTTGTGTTGCTGGCCTCTTCCTACGCACACGCCTCCAGCCTACAAGTTTTCTTCTCTTCTTCGGTTTAGGTTTTTCCTGAGGTTGGGCTTGGAATACCATTGGCTCTTCAGTGTCAGCCTGGTAGCCAGTGAAGGTACTGGTGGTATCCATATCTGAGCTATGGATAGAAAAGTTTTGAAGTGCTTCGGATAGTTCATTCATGTTGTTTAGCATACATGAAGAAACACACAAAATTCTAAGTTAAAATTTTTTAATTTAAATTTTCACAGAATCACAGAATGGCAATTAGAAAAATTAAGTATTTCTAAATACTTAATTGGCTTAAATCAGTGGCTCTGATACCACCTTTTTCTGTCACGGCCCCCGTCCCGGTTTTACCCGGTCCTGGAGCCGCGGGACAGAAACCCGTGGTATTTATTAATTGACTTGACAGCGGAAGTTTAACAGGATCTTTTAAAACTTGAAATTTCCCAATTATTTTATTTCATAATTTGGGATAAACCCCGTAATTTACAATAGAGAAATTTCACGAGGAAATTCCCTGGTTTACAAAACATGTTTATTTATTTAACTGAGCCACCACTTCAAGCTTGTTAGTGCTCCGTAGCACGTTTTCCTTGATTCACAGCAGGTCGCCTGAAACATGTTTAAAAATATTTTATAAGCGGGGAAATACTGGTGAGTCACTCAAGTTAAACAAAACGACACATTAGTTATAAATTACAACATAAGAGCGATTACAATGGCTTCTATCTTATTTTTATCTGGCGCCGTGTCACCTTCTGGTGACGATGGTCATACCACTATTGGGTCCTTTCACCCAAATAGTGATGATTATCACTTTTAGGTTAATGAACCTAACCGTGAGAAATTAGTAATGTGCACAATACCCCACTTGCCAGTGATTCAAGATAACCACGACTTAATCCCTGTAATTATAACTTTGAAAATAGTTTGAGGTATTGTAAAACAACTTTAATAAAAAGAGAATGACTCACATTGCAAGTTTAAACGGGCAGAGTTTAGCCTACTGATAAGCCTTGTAACCTAAATTAAACGACAATACATACGAACTAGGTCAGTAACTTAATACAACATTTACGATAACTCACGAGATTAAAACCCTCACGACGAATGACAAATTGCAATACTTAAACATCCATCGAATTCACGACGAATGACAAAGTATAGCCCTAATTTGGGCAGCACTTAAACATCCATCGGATTGGTTTCAATCGATCGGACATTGAATCGTAGCAGCGATCGAGTTAATACCATGTATCGTAGCAGTGCCTTGATACCTTAAAACTTGTTTTCTGCAGAATTTGGTCGTTTTGAAGTGAAAATTTCAAGTGCAGATGAATGCCCCATGCACAGGCTACTTATAGCCTGATTTTGAGTTTTACGCGGCCCGCGTAAGCCTTAACAGGCTTTTACGCGGCCCGCGAGAACCCCTAGTCTACGTGTAGGCTTGGTGTGTCACGAGTAGGTTTGCCAGGTGGACGACACGTGGCTTAAACACTTATCCGGAATAATTTTAAGTTGACGCGGCCCGCGTAAACATATGCTTATGTTTTACGTGGCCCGCCTGAGAACAAAAATCTGATTTTCTTGATTTTTGATATGGATTAGGGTTTCAGGGGTCTGGGTTTTCACTTACGGGTCATTTTGGGACATTTTTGTAGTCCTTACAAAACTCATTTCATTCATGATCAATAAATTGCAAATTTCAACATACCTCATGTTTAGAATGCTAAGATGATTAGAGAAAGATGAACATGCAGATGATTAGCTTCAATTCTTCCCCTTAATTGCTGAATTTTGAGGATGAAAAGGGTTTCCCCCTTCCTCTAGATATCCTGGGCGACACACACACCTGATGTGTGTGTCCTTATGTTATAATTTCATTTTTATTATTTCACCTTTCATACCTTATCATTTTTGGCCCCTCATAAATGTAGTGTTTACATTTATGACTATAATTTCCTTTCTATTTAGTTAACATTCACATAATAATCAAGTTCCTACTTTTTTTTAATCATCCTTCTATTAATATTCGTTTCTACACATAATCTTGTTATTATTTTTATTCTCATCATAAGCATTCATATTCTAAGGTTATAAGCATTATAACTTACTTGTTGCATAATATAAAATCATAAAGTGTGTAATTCACAATTTGGGGCGTTACACAACGTGTACCATTTTGGGAAAGGTTTGCACGTTTGTTATTGATTCAGGGAGTTGTGATAATTTGATATCTGATAATTTGCAGTTTTCTTGTTTATCTTGTTCTAAGAAAAAAAAAAGAAAACAATTGTAGAGTTATTAAATGTATCTCGGCCGTATCCTATCGTTATTCCATCGTCATTGCGGTTCCATTATCGAAATCATGAAATGAATCGAAACATGGTTGATTACACGCTCGAAGTGACTATGTCATCGAACAAACTCAAGTACGCGCCCATGGACCTTGCTATCATACGCGCTTCAAGAGGCGTTTCACATCAGTAATATGTATCCTTGTGGAGTCGTCGCAACTACATTAGATATCACTACATTGTTTTTTTAGAACTATTGCTAACTATGATTTGTTTATCGCCACACAACCATTCTTTACAATTTTAATAGGTCATTGAGATGCATGATAAGAGGACCGTTAGGACACTTATGTAAGGTAATTGACAATTAATGCATGATAAGAGGACCGTTAGGACATTTATGTAAGGTAATTGACAATTATGGTCGCGAATATAATCGTGAATTACAGGTACATATGTGTGCTTTTGGACTCCTATTGTG
This sequence comes from Helianthus tuberosus, assembly GCA_030545235.1. Lineage (NCBI taxonomy): Eukaryota > Viridiplantae > Streptophyta > Magnoliopsida > Asterales > Asteraceae > Helianthus > Helianthus tuberosus. The sequence continues at coordinate 31,945,560 of CM060383.1, read as the reverse complement.
TAGATTAGTATGTACTCGGTTTTGTTGCGTCTTAGTATTCTAAATCTCACTTTACTTGTTTTGTTATTTTCGAATTTGAATTTCTTTAGTATGCGTCTATTGCCGTCTCAGAAACTTCGTACCTTAGTATGTATGATGTCTGATGGTTTGCTATGTGTAAAGTCTATTCCGTGTCCGTTATGTGTGAAATCGTTCGTATCTGTACTTAGCAATTTTGAAGAAAAAAAAATTTTAGGAGGGTAGAATTGTAATATAAGAAATAAAAATAAGTATATAGAATCTATTAATAATACTAGTAATAAAAAGGGAAAATGTCACATAAAGGTAATCAAGTTTGCCAAGTGTTTCAATTAAGTCATCCAAACTTTTTTTGGGTCTCTAAAATAGCTAAACTTTAATTTAGTGTTTTAATGGTGCCTAATTACCAGGTCACCAGGTTACCCTTTTTTTCTCTTACTTTTTTTTTCTTTTAATAGTTGATATTATCTGTATTATGTTATCATTCAATCTAATATTCTTCGATGATCAATCTACCCCTCTGTTCCGACCATTAGCCTATGAAGAACAAGGCAAGGACACAAACACCATGACCAACAAAAATAATAAATGGTAGCAACGGCATTGTCAGGGAGACGAGGGCAGTATCACCAGAAGATGAAGTTGTTCTTCGATTTTGATTACACCGTTGTATCACCACTATAAGTCCTTGCAATGTGATAGTATTTTACGGGCCTTAGCTTTGTGGAAGGAGGGCTCTGGTTTTGAGATTTTGGTCAATTCCCTCCTTGCCGATAGTGGAGAAGAGGTCGTGCGTGGGGGGGAGGCACAACGGGGGATAGCTGAGGAGGTTAGCCCTAACATCAAGCAATGTCTCAGGAAAGTGAGTGATGGTCACTTCACTGCTACAGTTAAGGTGTTGTGTTCCAGTGGGGTTGCTCCCCGGGGGGAATCTACCATGCAAGCCCTTATCGACAAACATCCCTTCGCGCCACCCCCGAGCCTCCCTTCAACCCCTCTGTCCCAACCTACGTTATCCATGGATAAAGACTGCGTCCACAGGTGTGTGAAATCTTTTCTGAAAGGGACATCTTGTGGGCGAGATAGCCTCCGAGCCCAACACCTGTTGGACGCTCTTAGCGGCGAAGGGTCGGCGACTGCCTCGGGACTGCTTACTGCCATCACTGAAGTGGTAAACCTTTGGCTAGGGGGGTTATGTCCTAAGGTGCTCGCGGATTTTGTTGCTTCGGCGCCCCTAACCCCTTTGTTGAAGCCTGATAATGGTATTCGCCCCATTGCTGTGGGGGCAATTTGGAGAAGATTAGTCTCCAAAGTAGTCATGACGAAAGTTGGGAAAGAAGCTGTTAAATACTTGGGGGACTACCAATTTTGGGGTGGGGTCCCCAATGGGGCGAAGGCGGTGCTGCACACCGCTAACAGGTTTCTTAATTCTTTTCATTCAGATGGCTCGCTGGCCATGCTTACGGTTGATTTTTCCAACGCTTTCAACTTAGTTGACCGTTCGGTTTTGCTTCGCGAGATCCATAGCCACTGCCCCTCCATATTCCCGTGGGTTCAGTTTCTGTATGCTCAGCCTGCTAGGCTATACGTGGGGAATGACCGCATCGGGGCATTCACGGGGGTGCAGTAAGGGGATCCTTTGGGACCTTTGCTTTTTGCCCTAGCCTTACACCCCTTAGTGCTTCAGGTGCAGGAAAACTGTAAACTCCCCTTCCATGCTTGGTACTTAGATGACGGGACGATTATCGGGGACGTTGTTCAGGTTGCTAAAGCTCTCGACATCATCGGTTCGGAGGGTCCAGCCTTGGGGCTACGGCTTAATATTAGAAAAACTGAATTATTTTGGCCGACATGTAACGGGGTGAAGGTCCGGCCAGGGCTTTTCCCCAGTGAGATTGGGAGGCCGGAGAAAGGTGTCAAACTGCTAGGAGGGGCAGTCAGCCGTGATTCTGGTTTTATTAGTGGTCTAGCGGCTAAGAGGGCAACGCGCGCTGTTGGCATTATGGGGCACCTTCCCTTGTTGCGGGATCCTCAAAGCGAACTTCTTTTGCTTAGATCTTGTATGGGGGTTGCAAAGTTGCTTTTCGGTTTGCGAACTTGCCAGCCCCCCTTTGTGGATGATGCTGTTTCATGTTTTGATAAAGGTCTTCGGGAGGCAATAGAAGACATTGTCGTATGTGGGGGTCCCTTTTTTGGTGAACTACAGTGGCGGATCGCGACCTTGCCAATGCGGCTTGGTGGGTTGGGCCTTCTCTCGGCCCGGGATGTGGCTGCCTATGCCTTTGTGGCTTCCAGGTCTCAATCTTGGGAGTTGCAGGACCACATATTACGTAATAGCGGGGTTGCTAACATTGATTCGGATTATGCCAGCGCCTTGGAACGCTTGCATGAATCTCTACCTGAATTTGATCTCGGCGGTTTCTCTAACAAGGACACCGCCCCCAAAAAGCCACAGAAAACTTTGGCGAATGCCCTTTGTTGTCGAATTGCACAAAGTTTGGGAGAAGATTTTCATTTGTCCCCCCGCCAGAAAGCTGTCATTGATTGCCTACAGAGGCCTCACGCTCAAGATTTCTTAACTGTTATTCCTATTGAAGGTTTGGGTCAACGTATGTCAGCGGTGGAGTACCGGTCAATCCTTAAGTACCGTTTGATGATCCCCATGTTTCCGAATGATGAAACTTGCCCAGTCTTCCGTAAAGCATGCCTGGATAAATACCGGGAGCTTGCGTTACACTGTAGAGAGTTGCTGGGATTTAAGTATCGCCATGACTTTGTTCGAGACGCGTTAATGGATATTCTCAGACGAGCAGGGATCTCGGCAAAGAAAGAGGCACCGGTGAATTTTCTTACAGACCCGTCGGAGGGGAGATCCACTCTACGCCCGGCTGACGTGCTAGTTTTTGGTTGGGAGGGCGGGAAACATGCTTGTGTCGATCTCACAGGTGTATCCCCCTAGCCGGGTTTCGGGAAAATGGGTTTGTGGCGGGGCAAGCGGTACTGAAAGCAGAGTCGAAGAAGGTGGAAAAGCACGCGAAAGCTTGTGAGGATAATCAGCATGCCTTTGTCCCCCTAGCGTTTGACACGTTTGGCTCTTTGGCGCCAGAGGCAGTTCGTTTCTTGTCCAGAGTTCAGCGTGTAGTCCACAACAACTTTTCGACCCCTCAGGGGCGAGGCTTTGTTTTTAGTAGATTAGGGTTTTCTATTCAGAAAGGGATGGCGGCGCAGTTTGTTGCTCGTCTACCTGCTATTCTTATGTAATTTGCCCTGATGATTGGAATGAAAATAGTATTATCTAAAAAAAAAAATTGGTAATCATGAATTGAAAAAAAAAAAAAAATCTTCACACTTCCATAATGAATTATTAGATTTGTTGTGCAATGTTGAAGAGTATCTCAACAAATAAATTCTGATGGACTGAATTTTTAAGATCTGATTGATATTTGTGAGAATTGTGATTGAAAGCCGATGGACTATTTGTGAGATCTGATTGATATTTGAGAGAATTGTGATGGAAAGCCAAAGTGTAGTGGGGGAGGGGTGTATGGATTTATTGGATTGAGCAGACCAAGTGTGTCGATGGGTGGGATAAACAAAATTAAAACTGCATTTGTGAGAAGATAAGTATGGATTTATGATGATTTGTTATAGTTTTAATTGAAAAATGTATTATTTATATCTTCTAAATCATATTAAAGAATAAAAAAAATAGAAAATTAAAAGAAACCTGACACATTATCATTTATAATCTGGTAACCTGATAATTACATAGGATTAGAACAACAAACAAAACTTTAGTGACTTTAGAGAAACAAAATAAGTTTCAGTGACTTAACTGAAACAGTTGTTAAACTTCGTTACATTTTTACAAAGTTACCCCTAATAAAAATAGATAAAAATCTTTTTTTTTTTTTTGTGTTAATTAAATATGTTGATTGTTGGATATATATGCATGCCTTTTCTTTTGGTTTTACGTAAAAAAAAAAAAAAAAAAAAAAAAGAAACGAAAAATATGTTATAGATATAATAATAATAAAAGGATAGTTCAAGCATATTCCAAATTCATCTATTGTGGCAACTGTTTCCTATATCTTTGGCCATATTTTCTTTATAACTTTAAACTAGGTTATAACCCTGTGTATTATACGGGTCGAATAAATGAATTTTATATACTAAATAATAAAACAATATATCTTTAGAAACCTGTTTTATTGCATGGGTTGAATAAATATAATTTTATATATTAAGTAATAAAAAGTTATATCTATAAGAACCATATTGTACGGGTTGAATAAATATAATTTTATATACCAAATAAAAAAGTTATATCTTTAAAACCGTTTGTTTTACACGAGTTGAATAAATGTAATATTGTTTACCAAATAATAAAATAATACACCTTTAAGAAACCTCATTTATTACTAGGGGTGAGCAAAAGGAAAAACCCGACCCGACCATTACCCGACCCGACCCGAGAACCGATCAAACATAAAATACAGAACCGATTCACTACCCTAAATATAGGGCCGGTTCCGGTCCATAGGTCCAAGTCGGGTTTCACCATGAAAAGAACCGAGAACCGACCCGACCCGACCCTATTTTATATGAAAAATTGGAACCGATCTAAATACCTAGGTACTTGGGTTCGGGTCGGGTTGGGTATATTTTCGGTTCGGTTCTCGGTTATTTTCGGTCCGGACCTAAACTTGCTCACCCCTATTTATTACACGGGTTGAATAAATGTAATTTTATTTATTTGGCGCCTACCAAAAGGGTTAGAAAAAAAGACGTCGGGGTCCAAAAGGGTTAAAAAAAGACGTTGAAGGTTCAAATATTAAAAAAATTCTTTTTGAGCTAAAAGGGTAAAAGTGATACAACCACAGGGGCCAAAATCGTAATTTACTCTAATATCAAATTAGATAACTAAGTTTGAATTTGAAGTAAATAGATAAAGACAAAAGTAATAATTAAACTAAATAAATATTTAGTAGGATGATTAATTATCTATAATAATTAATTAGAAGAGATTAACCTAAAATTATAATTATCCATAAGACATGGCCTAATATGATAACAAGTGTCCTCAAAGTGGTTTTTTTTATTATATGTACTAGGTGGACACCCGTTCGATGGACGCGGGTACATCGTAAACATTGAATGTAAGCCTACGTTTATATGTAAAATATGATGTGAAATTATTTAATGAATTCACATTCGCATTATACTTAAGAATACATTAAACATTCGTTCTATTCATTTTTTTTTTTGGATCATCCAACTTTATTCACATAAAATAAACACTACAACTTCATTATTGATATTCTTCATCAAAGACTTTCCTTTTACCTTTAAATTTGTGTTTATTTTTTATGTTTAAGTTTGTTTTTTGTTTTTTTTATTTGTATGTTTTTATTTTTAGGTCTTTAGTGTTATTTTATTTAAACTAAATGTAAAACCCGTGTAAAAACACGGATAGTTTTTAGAAATTTTACATACCACATTTTATTAACAACGAATCACTATACATTTTTAAGGTTTAATTGAAAATAGATTATAAAGAAAGGGAACATCTTTTAAATGATAAATAAATAACAAACATGTTTAATCGTTTTATAACAATAAAGCAAAACCTAAATACAATCGAGCACACATAGTTTATACACCACGTGCGTGTTGTAGCATGCTAAACCAATAACATCTTCTCGCTTTGAACATGTTTCTTATACCAATGAATACTGATACATTGAACATAATGCATAACACAAAACAACTACTTCCATTCCCAAATCTATCTCCCAATTTAGCCGCCAAGTCCGTACAAAGTTCGGCCCTGCCTCTTTAACGCATAGACGACATTCATAGCAGTAATTGTCTTCCTCTGGCATGCTCGGTGTACCTTTACCTGTACAACTGAAAGTCAAATTTAGTAGTTTAAAGACTGGAGTGTGATTGAAGATTGTTAATCGTGTTTACACCCTTTATTCCCTTTAAATGATTTGCGTAAGGTTTGGTGACATAAATCAATCTTTACATCAATAAATATATTCACATTAAACTTGAAAGTAAAGAACAGGTTTGACTTTCACAGCCAAAGCGCTTCTTAGTGATTAAATAGCCGATATGTTTTATTGTTCCCTAATGATGTGCTCCATGTATGATTTTGTTAGAAACTATCAATCTTAAATATATAACTACGCAAATTCACATAAAACTTTCAAGTTAAAGGTAAGACTGTCAAAGTCAAACCTAGCAATCATTACTACACAAATTCACACAAATTGGTAGTCTTTCAATTTGGCAGGTAATTTGGGCCTAGCACCTGGGTTTCTGATCGGTGGATCATTTGTCAATGGGTTAGTCATAATGTATTTAATGACATAACTATATAGCTGGGAAAAAAAATATTATTATGGAATTTAGGAGGATGTTTGGATGCAAATACCATTACACACCAGCTCACCTTATTAATATATAGAAATGGCCAGTTGTTTTTTTTTTTTTTTGAAAGGCGTCAATTGTCATTGAAGTAAAAACACAAGAGAAAGTTGCTCAAGTGTTTGGTACAGTACAGAAAAAAATACATACATTTTAACACATTTCATGAAACCAAACCATAAGTTCACAAGTCACTCTCAATTCTCTCTAAAACTCTTTAAAAAATAGTCTTCACAATCTGACTCTTTGAACTCCCACTCTTCGCACTCTGATCCGGGCTTGATTGATGAGATCATTATTATTCTGGTTTAGGAGGCAGTCAAACTTTTAGCTAAGAGGTCGAATCCTCACAACGGTCCAACTTATAGTCTAGGAGGTCGAATCCTCAGAACCATGTAATAGGCAACCGACGCTTGAAAGGGGTCGCAAGGAAGGTCATTAGCGTTTGGTGAATGCATATTTTTCTATTAAAATCCTTTGTATAATGACGCTCAGTTTTGGCATCGATACCGGTACCAATTTTCCACGTTTTTCGATACCGGTACCGCCGAACGGGTACCGTGCTCATCCCTAGTTGAAGGTGTCTTAATTAGGGTAAACTTTTTTTTTATATTTGATTAAATCAAGTAATTTGATACAATTAAAAGATCTCTTATCATTGTTTTTTTATTTTTAAAAATTTAACATAAAGTAACTGATTTAGGAGGATGGAATTTAGGAGGATGTTTGGATGTAAATGCCATTACACATTATCTCACCTTATTAATATATAGAAATGGCCAGTTGTATTTTTTTGAAAGGCGGCAATTTTCATTGAAGTAAAAGCACAAGAGCAAGTTGCTCTAGTGTTTGGTACAGTACAGCAAAAAAATTGTACAGCAGACCAAAACTAATACATGAGTTACCTAATCATACTAAACTCTTTCCATTGCTTCCATTCCATATTAACAATAGCTGTCCTTGAACTGATCCATATGGCCAGTTGTATATCTCTCACTTTATCTATTAAACCTTGTTCCTTCCCAACCTGTTATGACTAAACCTGATTGCACAGTGAACTGCTCGTACAAAGTGACTCTATTTCATTAATAATAAACTGATAAAAGTACAAATGTAGAACATGAATCTATATTTATACTATCCTAGAACACATTAAAATAAATTATTTTAATATTGGCCCTTATCTTAACAAAATAGATAATACTAATTTAGATATTTTCGGAACACACCCTTTTAGTATAGAGATTAACAGTGGTTTCAACCACTATTTTAGTAAGAAAAACTGGATATAAGTGGATTGTACTACATTAAAAGATTGGATTTGAAACCAACAGGGGTTTCAACCGAACAGTGGTCTCAACCGCCGTTTTAACCGAACAGTGGTCGCAACCGCCGTTTTAACCGAACAGTGGTCTCAACCGCCGCTTTAACCCAACAGTGGTCTCCAGCACAAATAGATGCTATAATATAACTTACCTCAATATTTGAGCACAAATAGCATCAGCAATACCCTCACCATTTTCCCCTTGCTCTCCAGCAATTATCGTAAGATCAGTAATAATCAGCTTCGAATTGATTTACTTTATTTGTAATCGAACTGGACGATCAACATACATCAATTAAACCATCAACGCAGCTAAGGTTTCAATTATGATCTATAAATCGAGTAAATTATGAATCGATGAACATAAAGCTGAATATGAACAGATATAGAACATACCATGGCTATAATAGATATAGAAGAGCTCAATATGAATAGAAATTGAAGAGTGATCAACGTTGTGTGAAATTAAAGCTGAAGCACCTAATAATCAACAATTGTAACCAAATAAAATGCAGAATATTGCTTATAAATTGATCCACTAAGCTATAATACTTCAAAAAAAATTAGATGCTATAATATAACTTACCTCAAAATCGCCCTCGTTGGTTCTTGGTGATCGGGTTCATGTTCATCGTTCCTCACCTTTCTCGATAGTATCTACATACCAAAAGCAAAAAGGATTACAACTTTATTGTATCAAAATTCAAAAGCCTATCTATATTCTATAGTTTTATATCGTAAAGATTAAAACTTTATCAATCAAGAATCCGGTCCGTCAATTTATACATACATTGCCAAAAAGTATAACCCGAAAACTATAGATTGCAAAGCATTAAAACCTCATGGAAACAGAGAAAATGGCATTTGGGAACTCAAGCATTAAACTGAACACACTTCAGATTGACGATATTTTACACACTTCAATTAAAACTGGTAAAGCTCATTTCAAATCAGCATCTAAATTAATGAACTCAATAACAAAGCCCCACAAACATAAAGTCAAATCAACAGCAAATCATCTATCAACAAAAAAGTCAAACATATGAAACCACTAAAGTACTAATGTGATTCCATCTCAAACTATCAGATTAATGAATCACATTTAAGATCACTATCCAAATAATGAACTCAACTCAATAACCCATGACCAAAAAGTCAAAATACCACCAAATTTCACAAGAACAAAAAGTCAAACATAATAAAGTTTCAAACTTTAAAAGTTGTATGTAAACTGACCTGAAGTTATCACTTTCAAATGAAGACAAGTTCTTGTTCCAGCTCACTTCCAAATCTTCAAGTGTTAAATGCATGTTTTGCGACTGAGCTTCCTGCCTCTTGAGAGCGTATTCAGCCCAAACGCGCTGTGAATCGATGAACTCACTCTCCCATGGCTGTTGAAAAGAGAAAAGCGGCCAGGAAACAAATCGCAACATAAAAATGTTATCATTTAAATACTTTGAAGATCGTATATGATATACCTTAATGTAACGATGTGGGCCAGTTGGTGCTGCTTGTCGTAGATCAGAATCCTCAAAGAATAACGTCATGGCATGTTCTTTAACGTAAGATGCGGCCTCAGACCTGTTATGACCATCAAATAAAGCATAGAATGAACTTGCAAGACCCTGTTTGTCGTCTGAGGACCCTCCTGCACGGATTAGATTATCAAATACATGATTATGATCCGATAATATCATAATATTAATGAACACGAACTTACAGAAAGATCTAAAATAACTCGACCGATAGCACAATATGCGAATGGACAAACTTTGACTTTTTGCCAATGGACTTGTTAATCAACGGATATGCCAAGTTCCAAAGGAATGGACTTTGACTTGTTATCCAGATTTGGTCATATTAACTTGTAATAACACTGAATAACCAAGATAGCGGATGGACAATGTTTTGCTTTCAGCTGAATGGACAAAAACTGGATGAATGGACAGTTTTCACATTCTGTAAATGGACTGCCCATCTCCAAATTCTACGGATGGAATTTTATTTGATTCGAACAAACGTTCTTCAGATGGACAGTTCTGCAGTAGCAAATGGACAACAAAATTCTGCAAATGATCAGTGTTTCATATCAGTTCTGCGGCTGTTTTGTGAATGAACACTTCTGTTTTACGCAGACAACCTATTTACAGCAGTTCTGCGGATGAAATTCTGGAGTGATCAACTCCACTGTACTTGTATTTATGCAGTGCATTAATGCCATGAGCACATATACACCCCATTGCTTACAGCACTTTTAGCTTTTACAACCTGCCATTTATAATAAAACTGAAAGCAAAAAATAAATAGATAAAATATCGTAACTACATAATAGCTCAAGTCAATACTTTCATTGACTACATTATGTAACAATGGCAATCAAAAGCCAAACAATAGTTACAGAACCTTACAACAGAGGTTTCAAGTTTCAAGCTTAAAAAATAAGGTGACATGTACACGTTTTATAACAGGTGTTTCAAGTTTCAAGCTTAAAAATAAACTAATATCAACAGGAACATTTCTAAGGGACTCGCCTTCTGTCCAATCTGTGGTTACCAATAAACTGAGCCTAAATTATAGAGACTAAAAAGAATAAATGTTGTTCAAGTTGTGTGAACATTTAAAAGGAAATCTTACCGACTCTTGCTCTCCTCGAGTACGACATCTGGATGAACCAAAGGAAAAAAAATAGGTTGTCTTAGAAATGATGATCATAAAAGCCGCCATAGACATAAATACACAATTCACAACAAAATTTCCAAATGACAGTAACTTCTTTGAACAACAATTCCTAGATTTTCTTGGATAAATACACCAACACAAGCACCCTACATGAACAGTATAAGAGGTTAATAACAGATCTGATTTTGATAATTCAACACATATTTAATGAGGATGACTGACTTGTTGTCGGAGTTCATGGCGGCAGCCGAAGACTCTGCGGCGGCGGTGGTTGAGGCCATGGGTCATCCTTATATGAAGTCTAAGGTGGGAAACGAACAACCTTATGCTCGCCCTCCAGCCGCCTCTTTTGCCACAAATCTGTTCATAGATTTTACTAAGCTTGCAAGAATGGTTATGCCACCTTCTCCAGCCACAGATTTTGAAAAAGGCGGATTCAATAAAAGATTTGCAATTGCCTACAAGAAACAATTATTAGATTAAATTACCATATATATATATGCTTTTTTGTGATTAATATATCAAGAAAGCACAAAAGATCCAACCTTTGTTGCTTATAGTTGAAAGCATAAACGATATCTTTTTATTTTTCTGAATGATAATTTAAACTATATGCAGCTAAAACATACGCTTGCATTATTTAACCGAGGTTATTTAGAGGGTTTTTTTTTATTTTTTGAAGACACCAGATTTTTTTACTTGTTATATGTAGTTTATAATTAGTATTAGACTAAACTATACAAATCTTTTGTAACTTAAAAATTAGAAACCAATGTCCTTAACAAATGAAGAGAACGAATACATACAAAACCCCAAAAGCGATTTGTCCTTAACTTAAAAATTAGAAACCAATGTCCTTAACTCCTTATGTAATGTGTTGAGTAACATATATATCAAAAAATCTTTTTTTTCAGCCAAAAGCTACTCAAAATTCTAAAACAGTAATCAAATTAAATCAATAAATTTCCCACAATGACATAAACTACTAAAAAACACTAAAAAGTTTAAATATTAATATCAAATTTTAACACACTAATAAAAGAATAACAATTACCTTGGTACCCTGAGTACGTGTGACAAGAGTTTTGCCAACATTTCTAGTGCTAAACCTATGCAGTTAATGCGGAAAAATATCGGTTATCGGTCAAGGACCGATATATGAGATATCGTTTATCGCGGTGAGATATCGGTGAGATATCGGTAATTTCTAATATCATGCATAAATATATATATTTATATTTATATTCATATCTAGAGCCTATATATATACTAGAAGTCTAATATCATGCATAAATATATATATTGGGCTGTCCAAATAATTTACACTCCAAATATTGGGCTGTCCAGTTAGTTTTAAAAGGCCCATTACAACACAAAATAGATTAAAATTAGGTTTTCTTCACAACTTTGCTTGCAGCCGTTCATAGATTAGAATTAGGTCTTCTTCTTCGTCACTTTTCTTGCAGCCGTGCAGATGCAGTCAACTCTTTCAGTGATTTTACACTCCAAATCCGGCAACTTTACACTCCATTTAGTAAGAAATTCGCCGTACCATAACAAATCGGAGCACCAAACCTTAACAAATCGGAACCTCAGGTAACTATGGCTGAAATCCAGAATTTTTTTATACAAAATTGGCCCAGCCGAGATATCGCGAGACAAACCGATACGATTTTCCAAGATATCGGCCGATATTTCGGCGTTGACCACCGATATTCTCGTTGACCGAGATTTGACCGATATCGGAAACCGATATTTTGCTGAGAGGCCGATAACCGAGATATCGCCGAGATATCACCGAGATATATGCTTTTTTGTGATTAATATATCAAGAAAGCACAAAAGATCCAACCTTTGTTGCTTATAGTTGAAAGCATAAACGATATCTTTTTATTTTTCTGAATGATAATTTAAACTATATGCAGCTAAAACATACGCTTGCATTATTTAACCGAGGTTATTTAGAGGGTTTTTTTTTATTTTTTGAAGACACCAGATTTTTTTACTTGTTATATGTAGTTTATAATTAGTATTAGACTAAACTATACAAATCTTTTGTAACTTAAAAATTAGAAACCAATGTCCTTAACAAATGAAGAGAACGAATACATACAAAACCCCAAAAGCGATTTGTCCTTAACTTAAAAATTAGAAACCAATGTCCTTAACTCCTTATGTAATGTGTTGAGTAACATATATATCAAAAAATCTTTTTTTTCAGCCAAAAGCTACTCAAAATTCTAAAACAGTAATCAAATTAAATCAATAAATTTCCCACAATGACATAAACTACTAAAAAACACTAAAAAGTTTAAATATTAATATCAAATTTTAACACACTAATAAAAGAATAACAATTACCTTGGTACCCTGAGTACGTGTGACAAGAGTTTTGCCAACATTTCTAGTGCTAAACAGTGATGGAGCTTTGATATCATACCAATCCTTCTTCGAAAACGGATCAACTCTGTTTAACACACATTTATCAAAAATCAAAATCACAAAAAAAACCCAAAATTAAAGAAAAAAACCCAGAAAATAGAAATAATAAAAAGACTAACGCTTTCTTCTTCCCACCATTCTTTCCTTTGGAAATCCTCTTGTTCTTGCTGCAAAAAAAAAGACCAGATTTAAAGTTACCTCTTTGGGAGTGAGAGAGTACCCAACAGCCATTGTTGGATGGTGAGTGGATGAAGAGAAAACTGGTGAGATTTAAGGATGCGCAGCAGATCGATTCAAACCCTACTGCTTGATCCACTCAAGAAACCCTAGAACAATTTATATGGTGTTATGGTAAATGTTTTACTCAAGAAACCCTAGAACAATTTAGTCTTCCTTGGCCTGAGATTCACAACTAATTGTTCAAATCAGAAGGTGCGTCTGTGTGATTTTGATGTATTTAACTTACAGGAATGTTAAATCAAACCGAATCAAGCCGGAGTCGGAGCAAGCGTCGGTGAAAGATCTGGATGAGAGAGAGAGAGATATTGAATTTTGAAAGTGGAGAATTGATTTAAAGGGCGTGTCTCCTTCTTCAAAAGTCCTTTTCAAAACAATAAGTAAGAAATTCTTACTTCTCCATTTTGACTTATTGAAGGCATAATTGAAGCTAGAAGAACTTATTTCATGGTGTTTGGGATTCCTTTTCTCTTCAAAAGGACTTCTCAGTGCATGTTTGGGATTCCTTCTCCTTCTCAAAAGGACTTTTCGGGTTAAAATGACTTTTGAAAAGGAATCCCAAACACCCACAAAGAAAGAGAGGGATTTAAAGAATGGTTTGAATTTGAAATTTTGAAAGTGGAGCCAAATTATGTATTATGTATTACTAATTAATAGAAATATACTAACAATTTAATTGGTATTTATGACATCATCAGATCCTACGTGGCATGCCTGTATGATTGACAAGTACCCAAATTTACATCAGCATTACTTCTCCTTTTATAGATAAGTAGATAGATTTTACATCTCAAACTAAACCTGCGAGGGATTTGGGATGTGATATATAACCGTCTTTGTTAAACCCTTTCGTAATCACTTCTGAATCCGATCTTCATACCATTCATAACTCCGCCGCTGCACAACCGTAACATTCCGTTCTGTTCTGTCGTGCCGCACGCCATCAGAAGTTGCCGCTGGTTCGAACTTCGATCAGCCATACAACCACCGGAAGCTCGCCGTCGCACTCTGTTGTGACGACCGCCGCCCTTTGACTAACGATTCAGGTACCGATTACGATTGCGTCTTTCTTTTCAATTTGGTTTCAGTGCCATTTTATTTTAGTGTTTGTAATCTTGTTCCGGTAAACCAACCCAAGATTTAACACTCATTAAGTCATGCGTAGTTGAAAAGACACTAAACTTTCTCGGTAAATTCTCTCTCTCTCTCGGTTGCCGGTGGCTCGACGTCGGTGGTGAAGATATGAGTAGCATGTGAGGTCGCCTTTCTCTCCGACTTGACCTCTATCCCTACTACGATCTCTTGTCCCTTCCATTCGCCGTCCAGAATCGAGTTTTCTTTGCTATCGGTTGGTTTCCAGATTGTCTCGCCTGAACGCTGGGTTGCTCAACGATGAAAATGGGTTCTGCCTAGCGAGTGAGGTTTAACGGTTTCGCTCATTGGTTGCGTCTCGTGTTGCTACCTTTCTTTCTAGTTGGACCCAGATTTATCCATTCGCTTCTCAGGTTCGACGAAGGTTGGCGGTGATGGCGGAGGAGGTTACTAAATTTTATGTAGCTAACATCCCAGACGGTTGCAGGCCGTGGGACTTGGCCTCTACTCTTAGCAATTTTGGAGAGCTTTCTGGTTCTTACATTGCTAGGAAGAAGAGTAAGGACGGTCTCAGGTTCGGTTTCGTTAGCTTCAAAGGGGTAAAGGATTGGAAAGAATTGGAAAGGGATATGCAAGGCATTAAACTCGGGTCTTGCAAACTCTCGATTAACCGGGCTAGATTCGCGAGAGAAAATGGGGTGGGCAACGAGGGGGTGATCCATCAGGGTAATGTCCAGCCTTTACGTCAGAAGGAGAAAGGGGATACCTACATGATCAATCAGAAGGAGGCTTTTGTCAGGAATGGAAAATCATATAGTTCGGCTCTTCTGAACAATATTCAGGACTCTATGGGTTTGAACGTTGATCCTCTGGAGGATGAAAAGGTGGTGGAAGTTCATAGGGAGACGAGTGCTTTTTTTTTATTTGCAAGGTAGATCGGTAGTGGGTCGGACCAAAGATGTGAAGGTGCTGATTAATTTGAAGGATTCTCTTAAGAAGGCAGGTATAGGGGGGTTCAAGATACACTACCTAGGGGGTCTAAATGTGCTGATCTCTTTCGATAATGAGATGGATGCCTCGGATCTTGTTCTCAATGTTAACCTTTGGAAAGACTGGTTCGATCCGCTTGACATCTGGGGTGGTCAAACGTTGGCATATGAGAGATTGGCTTGGTTAAAATTTCATGGTATTCCGTTGCATTTAGCTAAGAACAAAGTATTTGACGATGTGGCGTCGCTGTTCGGCAAAGTTGTTAAGGAAGCACAGTTATCGTTGTTGGACTGGGACCTCTCAACAGCCTGCGTGGGTATTCTGGTGGATTCAGGAGCTAGAATCTCTGGTTCGGCCACTCTCAGTTGGAAGAATAAAAGATTTAAAGTTTGGGTTATGGAAGAATTAGATGACTGGGTGACGGATTGTTTCTTTGAAGATGAGTGGCCGGAGCATGATTCCGATGTTAGTGAAGGGGAAGATGATCGGTTCTCGTCGGATGAGTCAGAATCCGATCAAGAAGGTGAAAAGTCGACGAGTTTCGATGGTTTACATGGGGAGAATAATTCAGTTAGGAGTAATCATGAGGAGAGAGAAGAGAATGAGGCGGCTGATTTTTTTGTTGAGTCTCCTAAGCTGGTCGGCGAGAGTCCCAAGGGGAGTGAATTCCAAAAATCTGGGGAAACACAAAAGGAAGTAGTGGGTAAGTTGCCAGTGGACCCCGTGGGAGTTTTTGTTGTTTCTGATGGGTCAGTTGATTATGGGCCTAATATGACTAATATTGCTAATGGGTCCAACGCGATTTGTGGGCCAGAGATGGAGTCTTGTTTTTTTGGGGGAGTAAAGGTAATTGCAGGGCCAAAAATAAGCCCAAAATTCTCAGGTGTAGGAAATCGAGTAGGAAGGCCAAGGTTAGTAGCCCGACTGAAGAAGTCAGGCCCAAGAAACGGTCAAGGATGGATCTGGAAGAAATGTTTGACCTTAACAAAGATTTCGATCCGAACTATAACTGGGTTTCTTCTAGGGTAGGTGGTGACTCTCCTTGGGGGAGGAATGAAGAGGAAATCTCCAACACCTTGGAAGGAACAAGGGTTCAGGTCCAGTCGGTCAATGAGGAACAGGCGTTGCATGCTAGTGGTGATCTGCAGGTTTCTGGGTCTGGTCATAAGGAGGATCTCAGCAAGAATCCGGACATCTCCAGGGAGGTTATCGAGATGATGGAAATGGGTAATGTGGTGGGTGTTCGGCTGGAGAATTTTGACGTTCTGGTCAGAAATTCAATCGTCAAAGAAGGTAACAATGTGGTTTCCAAATGAATTTTCTTTCTCTTAACATTAGAGGGGTGAAGGGCGGTAGTAAAGGCGGCTGGGTTAGGGATTTGAGGGTCAAAAACGGGATTGGTTTTGTGGCCATCCAGGAAACTATGATTTCTAATATCTCTAATAGTTTATTGGCGGGTTGCTGGGGCAACCGAAACTTTGATTTTGTGGCTGTTGATGCTGTGGGTTCTTCGGGGGGGGGGGGGGGCTCATATGTATGTGGGAATCGAAAATGTTCAAAGTGGAGTCTTCGGTTAAAGACAGGAATTTCATTTATTTGAAAGGTCATATGGTGGGTATTGGAGAGTGTGTTAATATTTTCAACGTCTATGCGCCTCAGAGCATCTCAGCGAAAGCCAATCTGTGGGATTCTCTTTCTAATTATATCGAATCGGCAGTTGGGTTCGTTGTTTTGGTCGGAGATTTCAACGTCGTGCGTCATCCGGATGAAAGACTTAATTCTCGTTTTAAGCCGGTTTGTGCTCAGAATTTTAACGAGTTTATTTTTAATTGTGGTCTGGTGGAGTATAACATGTAGGGGAGACGCTTCAGTTGCAGAATTTGGGTCAAGGGGCTGTGTTTTCAGGAGGTAGAGACAGATGGCGGTGGTGTGCGGACTCAAAAGGTATCTTCTCGGTCACTAATGTCAGGAAACTTTTGAATTTTGGGTTGGATGTTAGTAGCAGATTTGTTATGCAATGGTGTAAATGGGTGCCTTTAAAATGCAACATTCTCGTTTGGCGGGCGGAAATGGGTAAGATTCCTACCTGTTTGGCTCTTAGAGACAGGAATGTTGTGGTGGAAAATATGGTGTGCAGCCTCTGCAACGGCTGTGATGAATCGGTTGACCACATCTTTTCTTCGTGTCCGGTGGCAGTCAGAGTTTGGTGCTGGATAATGACATGGTGTAAGGTTCCTAACTTCCTGATTTTTTCGGTCAAAGATTTGTTGGAGTGGCACTTATTTACGGGTTTTTCGGGCTGCGCCAAAGATGCTTTTCAAGGTATAATATCGGTTGCTTGCTGGTGCATTTGGCTTTCGAGGAATGAAGCCAGGTTTAACAACGTCCCGGTTAAAGTCGATAAACTTTGTAGTCAAATTAAAGCTGTGAGTTTTTTGTGGTTTCACAATAGATCGAGATATAAGGAGGTGTCTTGGGATGAGTGGTGTAAATTTGTAAATATGTAATTTTCGTTTTAGTTTGTGGCTTGCCCGGTCTGTGGGTCGGCTCTGTCAATTTTAGTTTAATGAAAGTTACCGTTCAAAAAAAAAAGTCATGCGTAGTCGACAATTTTCAATCACCAATTTGTTTTTTTTGTATTCAATGCTCGCCACCGGAAGGCTTTGTATGGTTATGGCCGTTTCCAAGTTCTTGCTCCCATTAGATTCTTATTTTTAAAATATTTAGTGGAGGTCGTGTAAATTCTTTTTCTGCAATAGATGGGAATCACTAGTAAATTATATTAATAATATGTATATCTTGGTTCATTATTTTAAAATATCGTTATGATACAAGTTTCTAAAGTCAACTTACAAGTTTTATTGATCTAAGAGTTTTGTAAATTTTGATTGCACTTTTTTTGGAAATTATTTATTGGTATAAAAAAAAGGAACAAACCTGGTCGCAAACCCATATTCAGAAAATCAAGAAATGTCCTAATTAAAAATCTAAGACATATAATTTAGGGTCCTAATATTAACACATGGGAAAACTTATTTACACATGGTGTATACGGGCCGTATACTGTTATACGGCCCGTATAGCATAAAACAACTTGACAAAGTCTGTGCCCAGACTTTGTCAAGTTGTTTTATGCTATACGGGCCGTATAACAGTATACGGCCCGTATACACCATGTGTAAATAAGTTTGACTGGTCGTATACAATGTATACGAACGTGTATACGGGCCGTATAACAGTATACGGCCCGTATGGAACGAAATTTTGATTTTTAAAATATTTTAGAGTGGTGAGGTGCTCAAAATAAAACATCAACAAGTAATAAAGATTGAAGAACAAGAAAACGTGTCATATGACTGTAATAAAACGGAAGCTATCAACGCGGGATTACGGGCATGGTGTTATTCTTTATTTAATATTTATAGAATAAAAGGAAGGGTGAGGCATTTGATGAGAGTTGTAAGGAGTCTGAATAAAACGGAAGCTATCAACGCGGGATTACGGACATGCGTTTAATTCCCAACATATTTGTTTTGTCACGTACATTTCGTAAGAAACTTTTCGTGCACTGAACCTTCACCTCCAATCATTTCCTGGTCAAATCACACACTATAAAGTTTAAACTTATCGTGTGTTGTAGTTTGGAAAGATGACCGAATAGAGATCTGAATAACAAACTGTGGAGAACTTGTTTGCGTTATCCACCAACAATCCGTTCATTATCTGTTGTTATTTAAAACAATAGCAATTAACGTTCGGTTGAGATAACGGACATCCAACTTTCAAAATTCAAATCAAACTAACACGAAGTATCTCGAAGGTATCATATTCTTGGTTCAATACCAACTGCTCGAAATCCCTTTCGTTTCATGGATTTCCCTTTGGTTGAAACTTTTCATCACCGGTTTCTACAGCACAAGCACATACACAGGGGAGAATATTCTCGAAATTGAAGGAAAAGAAAAAATGGTTGTTGATGTTTTTTCTCTATCAGGATTTTGTTGAGTCGTCGGGAAAACTTTTCCTCAGGGGAGGGTGAGTAGTATGAGTCTGAGTCCATTGTGGTTCGTGAATGTTGGAAGAACCCGACACGTCTTCTCCTGCCTCTTCGGTTGGTAAAAGACATAGGATGGCTTTTAATACAGGCTCTTTGTCGGTTGTGGTTGATTTATAGGAGGAGGTTATGAAACGAATATATGTTTATGCGAACATCCTTATTTTGTCACGTACATGCGTTTAATTCCCAACATCCTTATTGTATCAGACTCTCTCCCCTCCTGATGCAATTTTCACAGTGGTACCAATGTCCTGCTACTACAATCCTTCCAACGATCCTTGTCTTGAAAGACAAGAATACAACGTTCATGTATCACAAGGAATGACCGATCTAAGGCAGAGAACCTGATTTAGATACACAAATTCATCACCGGTTTCTACAGCACAAGCACATACGCAATGAATGACCGAGTTTGGAAAATGGACGGAATCCACGAAGAAACTGTTGGAATTTGTGGATTTCGGTTGGTTCAGAAAGACAAGAATACAACGTTCATGTATCACAAGGAATGACCGATCTAAGGCAGAGAACCTGATTTAGATACACAAATTCATCACCGGTTTCTACAGCACAAGCACATACGCAATGAAGTATTAAAAGATGTTAGTTTCTTGACCGTATGGTTTCTCGACAAATGAAGTATTATCTGTCCTTGCTGCCTCTTCGGTTGATAAAAGATGTTAGTTTCTTGACCGTATGATTTCTCTATTACAGCACTCTTCTGAAAGACAAGAATACAACGTTCATGTATCACAAGGAATGACCGAGTTTGGAAAACGGACGGAATCCACGAAGAAACTGTTGGAATTTGTGGATTTCGGTTGGTTCAGAAACTTAACAAGATAAGCAACTAAAAAATGGAAAGAAAGACCTTATTTTACCATTTTTACCATATGTATACGGGCCGTATACCGTTTATACGGCCGTATACCATTGGTAAAAAACAAATTTACCGATCGTATACAATGTATACGATGATTGTATACGGGCCGTATATTATGATACGGCTCGTATACTATGGTAAAAAATGGTAAAAAAATGGTGTATTCTCTTTAATCTCTTAGAACGATCCTTGTATTGAGAACCTGATTCTGGTTTAAACAATGGAATTTGTGATTCAACAGAAATAACTGAAAAATAACTCGCCATTCTCTTGCACCTGTATACGTTGCAAAGTATAGAATGTTTGTAGTATTCTTGGTTCAATACAAACTCTTCTGAAAGATAAGATAATGGTTTCTCAACAAATGAAGATGAAGATGAAGAAACGAGAGTTTGTTTTGAGAAATTTACAAGGTAAACCTGAATTTTTAGATTTTTAGACACTTACTTGAACATGAGTCTGAGTCCATCGTGGTTAAAAGATGTAGAAGTGTTTGTGTAGAGATCTTTAATGTGAGATTCTTCAAGTTTGCACATTTTGAGAAAATACCAATGTGGTCATTTTCAAGTGTGAGATTAGCCAAACGAGGATGAAAGATACTCAAACCATCTGATCCCGTTGTTGCAAACTCCTTTAATGTGAGATTCTTCAAGTTTGCACATTTTGAGAAAATACCAATGTGTTTGAGAAAATACCGAGTCGTATACGGTTTATACGGCCGTATACCATTGGTAAAAAATATTTTTACCGATCGTATACAATGTATACGATGGTTGTATACGGGCCGTATATTATTATACGGCTCGTATACTATGGGTAAAAAATGGTAAAAAAAGGGTTATTCTCTTTAATCTATCACAATGGACTCAAACTCATACTACTAGCAGTAGAACCCGACACGTCTTCTGTGATGATTCGAAACATTCCGAATAACTAGCAGAAAAACCCGTATACGGTGATTGTTTATCCATACTATTCTTCATAGCCATATTCCCACTCACAATTTGTTGATACATATCGTCCGTTCAACTTGAGTATTTTTTCTAACTTTATGCTTGCATCCACCACAGTGAATATTAACTTTGTGTGAAAGAGTTTGGAAACCGGACGAAATCTATGAAGAAACTGTTGGAATTTGTGGATTTCGGTTGGTTCAGAAACTTAACCAGAGAAGCAACTAAAAAAATACAATTGATTTCTCTTCCGGTTACCAGGCCTATCATCTCCGTCTACGTTTGGTTTCCTCAACGAAGAACCATCAGCCATTATCAGCCCTTTTTTCCTTTGGTTTCTGGTTGATTTTTGAGGGTGAGGGTTTTGAATTGATTCCTGCGCTCAAGTTTCAACTACTGGAGTGAAAATTGGTAAAAAATGGTTTATTCTCTTTAATCTATTAGAACGATCATTGTAACCATCAACCGTTCAAGTTGATATAGGAGAGTACTGAACAACCGAGATAACAGCTCCGGTATTTTTCACCAACCCATCTTTGGTAGTGTTTGTTTGAGAACCTGATTCAGATACACAACGGTCTCTTTGCTTCGTCTACTAGAACTATTTGTGTATGCATTCTTTTGGTAGTTAACAACGCTAATTAGAAAAAAATCTGAAAAAATTAATCATATCGATTGCAATAACAGGATGGATGTGACACACATAGATAGATAAAATGTCACAGTTGTCAAGACTGTTTGTCGGGTTTCCAATGCTCACACAGGGTGATAAACAACGCTGATACACGTAACATCTAGTTATATTCAGATTTAAACAATGCCCGCCTCAATCTTCAATACTTCAGTAAAATACCACTAGTAGAAGAACCTAACACGTCTTCATGTAACAGAGAATGTTTTAGAAATTGAAGGAGAATGAAAAGATTTGTTGAAATCGAATTTGACAACTATGACAGCTTATTAAAAGTATCGTGTGTTGTAGTTTGGAAAGATGACCGAACAGAGATCTGAATAGCAAACTGTGGAGAACTTGTTTGTGGCAGGTTCTTCTACTAGTTACTCGGAATCGATAAATAACCAACACGAAGATCTCTGCGATCGCTAAGGTTTTCATCAACGGACTGATCGGTAACGTTACTCTACCTGTGCTCCGATTTAAGCGGCATGTTCCGATCAACGTTTATCGACATTGTTAAAGGTGATGAAGAGTTTTAGAAACCCTAGAATGATTGTGTTTTTACGGGAATAAAACGTGATACTTGAAAAAAGCCAATATATACGGCCCGTATATAGTTATACGGCCCGTATACATGTCCTAACATCAAAAACCCACAGAAATAAATCAATTGAGCCGTATACGTTTTACAAATCGTATACACATGTATACGACTCGTATAACTGTATACGGGCCGTATATAATAAAACCAAAAAAAACATTCTCTGCGCATTTTCCTATTAAAAAACATTCTATACGAGCCGTATAATTGTATACGGCCGTATACAATAGGGGATGTGAAAATAAGATATAGGGTATGTGGGAATAAGGCACCCCATAATTTATATTTAGGTGTTCACATATAGTTTTCCACTGAGACATTAAAGTGTTGTCAAGTTGGAGTTACGCATTAAGGTAGAGGTGTCCAAACTGCTCGGCGCTCGAAGATCGTTCGACGATCGTTCGAAAAAGCTCGGAAATTTGCTCGTTCGATTCCTTGCTCGGTTAAAACCGAGCCGAGCAGCTCGGTTTGGTTTAAAAACGAACCGAGCACGAGCATAGGTACGCTCGCTCGTCGCTCGTTCGGTTTCGATCGAATTTATTTTTATTATTATATATATTATTAAATATAATAAACATGTAACATATCCAGCATCTAGAATCCTCATATCTTCAGTTAAAAAAAAAAGAGGGTGTTTTATGCGTTTGAATTGATGTTACTGTATCAAATTTTATATTTTGAATTCAATTTTTGATTGAAGATGTCTGGAATGACTTCAACGGGTGTTTTTGAAGTTATTTTGCATTTTAGATGTTCTTAAACATTAAACATTTGGATGACATTTTGTTTTTATTTTTGAGGGACTTTTTATGTTTGTATTTTGTTAAATGGTTAAAGTGTGTGTGAGACATATAAGTTGGTGAATTTTGGTGAATGAATGGCTGTGTAGGAATACTAAATAAAACGGAGCAAAAGCGAACCGAACCGAGCAGCTCGGTTCTAAACCGAACTGAGCACGAGCATAAGATTTCCGCTCGATTTCCTAAATCCGAACCGAACCGAGCGGCTCGGTTTCAAACCGAACCGAGCACGAGCAGACCTCCGTTTGGTTCGGTTCGGCTCATGAACACCCCTACATTAAGGTACGTATTCTGTATCATTACATCATAGTATAATTTTATTTCGTCACTTGTTGGTACGGGTTCCTGTTCTTGTCATCATAGTATTTTTGTTCAAGTCCGCTACTTTGTAGTACGGATTCGTGACCGTTTACATTGTAGTGTAACTTTATTTGATACTCTTTGGTACGGATTCTGTTTTCTTTTCATCATAGTATACTTTTATTTTCCGTTACTCGTTGGTACGGATTCTGTTTTCTTTTCATCATAGTATACTTTTATTTTCCGTTACTCGTTGGTACGGATTCATTTTCTTGACATCATAGTATTTTTATTCAAATCCGTTTCTTTGTAGTACGGATGTTTTCGTCAGTAGTTTCTGTTTCGTATTGTTATATGACTAGTGTATATTGTAGCATGCAATAGACCTTATACCTTGTGCTCATTATTGCATGTTCCCTTTAGACTAATGTCAAGATACATTTATTTTTATACGGCTTTGTACTCTGTCACCGAGCAATTATACGTTACTTGTCGTTGGGGTGTCAACGACATGGCACTCATCGTGACGGTGCGTAACTAAAGTTCACGGCGTCTCTAGTTTGTGCTTGTGTAGCACTTGGCCCCTAGAGGCAGATAGATCGATCTTAGCTCTGACTCCTGACTCCAGTTGAGATGGGATAATGTGTGTACACCTACACGCACCATCTCGGCGCATGGACTATAGCCATGTATGCCTCTGTTTAGGGTCGTGGGTGTTTCTATATTATGTGACTTGTTTTACTGTTATATGTTGTCACGTATGTCTTGTCTCTGTTATGATATGTTTGATATGATTATATGCATCTGATTATGTTCAGTATCTGTTATTTGTTCAGTATAAGTTTTGGGATACAAGTTATAAAAGTATTTGTTTCAGTGTCATCTTTTGGATTTGTTAGTGTCGATACCGATCCGTTTTGCTTCCGTATACCTGCCTTATTTTTACTGTTGATTTCTTTTTGGCTCAGCCGTAGTTTCTTTCTAGTGTTTGTCTTATTTGTTAGACAACTAATTTGGGAAACGTGGGGAATAAGTGAAGATAAAGATTTATTTATTTTTTCTTATTTCGGTAATGTAATGAAAATGTAATTAGGATCTTTTGTTTTCAACGTTATGGATTGGTTTTAGTTTTGATATCTGTATGAGTGACACGTCAGCCTGTTCAGGTTGGGGTGTTACATACAAGCTTTTAGGGAAAAAATGACTATTTTAACCTCTAAAGATAATGAATTTTTTAATAAACAAACTTTTTAAATTTTTAGTTGTGTCCATTTTGGTCATTCTATACATTTTATTAAAAACTCCAGCTACTCTGCCAAACACCAAATATATCTAAAAAGCTACAGCTACCGGCTTCTAGCCACCAGCTACTTTTGCCAAAGAAACCCTTTGTAACTTTCTTTAAACCATAAACTTTTGGACCTCAACATACAAATATATGAGATCATGATACGTGGTCGAAAACCGGTGTTCGTATTGGTGTAACTTGATGTTTTTACTTGGGTTTTAATTCCGAATAGCCTACTTTTAATTAAAATTGTGTTTTGCAGGTTTGGCGAAGTTTAAGGAGCTATTCGGGAGCTTTACGGACTATCGGGACGAAAAACGGACCACCAGAACGTAAAACGGGTCAATCAAAAGCGAGAAACACAAAAACAGAAAAATTGGTTTTCTGTGAGGCGTAGCCTACGCCACCAGGGGCGTAGGCGACGCCCCCTCCTGATGCTAAACGAGTTCTTTTGGGGTTTTCTTGGTTGGTGACGAGTTTTAATGCTTGTTTTGACCCATTTCGGGGGTTACACTTGGAATTGAGTTTGAAACCACTTCTTGGAGCCATAACCTATCATCTCTATCATCCCCAATCATCAAGAAGACCGAATCAATCATCCACAATCATTCGATTTCACCATCCAATCTTCATTCCATAACCCTAATCATCATTCATCCTTCAATCCATTCATCACCACCAACCATTCCAAACCCTAACCACCATCTCCACAACTTCAAAGCTTCAAGATGATGATGTTCAAGTTTTCAACATCCGGTGATCAAGTTCTTTCGATCATGCGCGGCTAATTTCTTAGAGGTTTCACCCCGGAGTAGACTTTTGTAAGATTTAGGGTTTATTATGTTTTGATGATTGTTTTGTGACAACTTGAAGTACATTTGAATCTTAGACAATTGTCCTATGTTGGTATTGAATTTGCAAATTGTCGAGTGAATGATTAAATTTGACTTTGTGAAATGAATACACGTATTTATGCCTTGTCTTTTGATAGGATTTGCTAGTCTAAAGTAACGAAGTGCATCATGGTCCGTTGTTTATGACGTTGATAGCGATTGGCACCTAAGCTTTGTGATTGCGACCCGTTAATGAATTATTTCAAGTAAAGCTAATTAAAATACATAGTAACCCTAAGTCTTGCATTAGTTGAAACCGGGTGTGAGCCTTGTTTTCTTATTATTGTTCAATCAATCAATTTCATTTCTTGCAACTTGTTAATTATTAGTAGTTAATCCATTCAATCATTTTAGTAATTTTAATTCACATCTTTCAATCAAACAAAAATACAAAAAAATATCATAGCAAGCTTCATAAGTGTGACACCTTTTCATAATTCAATCGAATCCATTCGCAAACCACATACTCTTCGTGGTTCGACCCCTTACTATCACTAACTATTTGTTACGGGTAATTTGGGACTATAAATTTTATCTTTGACCGGAGCACGAAACTCCGATCAAATTTTGGCGCCGTTGCCGGGGAGTGCGTGCGCTTTGTGTTTGGATTATTGTTTGAATTTCGTGATTATCTGTTTAAGTTGTTTAGTTTCTTTTTGCACTTTGTCTTTTTCCTTGTTACGCGGGTGTGTTACTTGTGCAGGTTACAGGTAGTGTATGCATACGCGAAACTCCGGGAGGACTTCACCATTAGTCTACGAACCGGAAATCGAAAGAGTTGCAAGAAGGAACTTAGCAAGCCGATTCGAAGAAACACTTGCTTCTAATCAAACCAACCAAACACCATAATTCACACCGACCATTGAAACCGATTCAATGGCAAACAAAAACTCAAACCAAAACCTTAACTCGAACCAATTCCAATACCGAAGCAACTTCAATCCTGCCCAAAACGTTCAACCTATACCTCAAGAACGACCGGGTGGTAACAACAACACCGGACCACCCACACCACATTTCCAAAACCAAAATCCCAATAACACCCAAAGAACACCCCAACAACAAAATCTTCATACACAAAATTCCTTACCCATCAACCTTGATGACCGGAATGTCAATTCCGACCGTCGAGGTAATCGAGATCGTGGCAATCCCGCGAACGAAGACCCATTCTTCAACATAGACAATTTGAGGAACGCCATCCCCGATGACGAACCATATAGTGTTCCCAGTTATCAATCGCCGGAATATGTGAGTATACATATGGAAAATTCGGACGATGGGGGATATTATGATGATCGGGCTAATGATGACGAAGATTGGGGATACGTGAATCAGGGCAACATCTACAATGCAAGAGGGTATCAAGATGAGGAGTTTGGCTACCAAAACGCCAACTATGTGGGGAATAATGACTACGGGTACGAGGATAGGAGAAATGACGGTTACGAGAACAACCGTCAACCACGAAACAACAACCAAAGGAACCGAAATGATGGGTTTTACAACAACAACAACAATGCTAACCCTAACCGGATTCCTCGTTTCGTGGGAGGTGGTAATCAACGAGGTAATCAAGGTAGAAATCAAGGTGGGGATAGAAGAGGTGATCGAAGGGACAACCGAAGACCGGTTGATCAAGAAGTTAACGATCCGCATCGTCGTCAACAACCTCCACGGGGAGTGAATGACCATTTTCGACCGGTAGTTACCGATAATGATTCTCCGATAGTGTGCGAAAGGAGAATGTTTGAATGTAAACCTCATTACATTAATATACTTCCCCATTTCAATGGGAGGTCTAATGATGAGTCGTACACGCACTTGGCGGAGTTTTCGTCCATTTGTAACACTATCGGGGGGCACAACTTCGCATTAGAGGAGGTCAAACTTCGCTTGTTCCAATTTTCGTTGAAAGACAAGGCAAAGCAATGGTTTCTCACACTTCCAGCGAATAGCATCCGGACATGGGGTGAGATGCAACAAGTCTTTTTAGACGAATACTACTCAATGGTGAAGACCGACGATGCTAGAGATGAAATTCGGTCTTTTCGCCAACTTTCGAGTGAACCGTTACATGAAGCGTTCACTCGATTCAAAGAATTGATGCGGAGATGCCCACATCACCAAATAGAGAAGTGGGAATTAGTCAAGTGTTTTGTACGGGGTCTAGACGACAATACATAGAATCGCCTTGAGTCAACAAGCAACGGGACTTTGTTGAGCAATCATGAAGATGATGATTGGGAATTCCTTGAGCGGATGAGCAAGCGGTCGAAGGAAAAGGAATCGGCCGATAGAGCCAAGAAACATCCCTTTTCCCGATCACTTCCCGATCTTGATTCTAAGGATCGAATTTCTACCTTAGAACGGGAAATGGCTCGTATGAAGAAGAAGGAGGTGAATGCGGTACAATTCGCAGTGTGGAGATATCGGCCATAGAACCGAACAATGTCCAACGGGGTCAAGTGATTACACCGAGGAGGTAAACCAAGTGTATGGAGATCGAAAGCAATATGACATGAACTCCAACACTTACCATCCGGGTTTGAGAAATCACCCTAACTTCCGGTATGGTAATGCCTCGAATCAAATGAACCCGAATTTTCAATCGGGAAATCAAGGTGGGTTCTCGTATAACAATCATCAAGGTGGTAACCAAGGGGGTTACCAAAGGAATTACAATCAAGGGGGTAACCAAGGGTATCAAAGCCGAGAAAACAATTATCAACGGGGTTACAACCAAAGTGGAAATGGGGGTAATGCTTCAAACTCCCAAGGTGATGACTCGATAAATTCGAAATTTGATGCCATCATGAATGTTGTGAGTAACCTTACCAATTCACATCAAGCTCTTACTAATTCGCACCAAGAGATCAAAGCGGAAATGAGGAAGGAATTTGAAGTAAGAGATAAATCTCATAAGGCGTTGGAGAAGCAAGTGGGGCAACTTGCTCAAGAGATGGCTCAAATTCGTGGAAGTGGAGGAGGACTTCCAAGTGACACCACGGTGAACCCTAAGCATCAAGGGTCGAACTCGAAAAATACACGTGAGGTACCAATTAATAAAATTACTTTGCGTAGTGGTCGAGTCTTAGATAATGGTGTCGAGCCGCCATCACCCAAGTTTGTTGAAGGGGTGGTGGAAGATGCAAGTGATGATGAAGGAAATAACGGTCAAACGGGTCAAAATAAAAAAGATTTAAAAATTAATAAAAATACACCCGTTGTGACCGTTCCCGTCCCAAAGGCTAAGGAAAAGGGTGTGGAGGTTAATACCGCCCCTTATCCCAAAGCTTTGTTGGGACCATCTACGAAAGTGGTAAACAAACGAGGCCCACAACAAGAAGAGATGTGAGAAATTTTTAAACAAGTTAAAATCAATTTACCACTCTTAGATGCAATCAAGCAAGTACCTTCATATGCTAAATACTTGAAAGATTTATGCACCCAAAAACGAACTCACAAATTTCCTAAGAAACTTGATTTAACCGAAAACGTAAGTTCGATTCTTTCTGGTGCACTTCCACCAAAACTTCAAGATCCCGGGGCACCCATTATTTCAATACAAGTCGGTGAATTTAAAATGACACGGACACTTTTGGATCTTGGGGCAAGTGTGAGTATCTTGCCGGGTAGTTTATATGACCAATATGATTTTGGTCCACTTCAAGTGTCTAACACCACCGTGGTGTTAGCCGACTTGACCCCTAAACTACCCCGTGGGATAGTCACGGATGTAATAGTCAAGGTCGAGGACTTTTACTATCCGATGGACTTTCTTGTATTAGATTATGTTTCTTTGGACCGAACCAAGCAACCAACGGTGATCCTCGGTCGACCATTTTTGGCAACATCGAATGCCCAAATTAATTGCAAATCGGGCACGGTCGACTTGACTTTTGGTAACCATCGGTTGCTGTTAAATGTCTTTTCAGGATTGACGGATCCTTTAGTCGGCGATGAATGCTATATGGTGGACATCGTTGATGAGTGTATACCTCTATGCGACATTAGTGTCGAAGAGGAAAACACAATAGAGGAATGTTTCATGTTTGACAGGTTACAAGGAGAGACGAATCGGAGCATGGATGAAGAGGTGAAAGAGTTGGAGGTTATGGCGGCAAAGGAGGGAAGGCCCACTTGGACACATCAAGTGGAAAGTCTTCCGGAAAGCATAGACACAAAGTTGAAGCCGTCATTGGACGAGCCGCCGGTGCTAGAGTTGAAGGTGCTACCCAAGCATCTTAAGTATGCTTATGTGGGTGAAGGTAGCACGATCCCGGTTATCATTGCATCTAACTTGACCGGGGAGCAAGAAGAGAAGTTTATGAGAGTTTTGGTCACTCATAGATCCCCTATTGGGTGGACCATTGCGGATTTAAAGGGAATTAGTCCCTCGGTGGTGATGCACAAGATCATCACGGAAGATGGCATGAGTCCTTCTCGCGACACACAACAGAGACTTAACCCGAACATGCGAGAAGTGGTTAAAAAGGAGGTATTGAAGTGGCTAGATGCGGGTATCATATACCCTATTTCGGATAGCCAGTGGGTAAGCCCGACACAAACGGTTCCTAAGAAAGCGGGCATTCAAGTCGTCACAAATGACGCAGGTAAAGAGGTCGCCACTCGGCCGGTAACCGGGTGGCGTATTTGTATTGACTATAGGAAGTTAAATGCTGCAACTTCCAAAGATCATTTCCCTTTGCCATTTATTGACCAAATTGTTGAGAAATTGGCCGGACAAAAATTTTATTGTTTTCTGGATGGTTATTCCGGATACAATCAAATTGCTATACATCCGGAAGACCAAGCAAAGACTACTTTTACTTGTCCATACGGTACCTTCGCATTTAGGCGAGTGCCCTTTGGACTTTGTAATTCCCCCGCCACCTTCCAAAGGTGTATGACGAGTATCTTTTCAGATATGGTGGGGGAGTCTTTGGAAATCTTCATGGATGATTTCTCAATATTTGGATCATCATTTGATACATGCCTCGACCAACTCGAAAAAGTTTTAAAAAGATGTGTTGAGAAAAATCTTGTTTTGAGTTGGGAAAAGAGCAATTTTATGGTTCAAGAAGGGATTGTGTTGGGGCATGTCATCTCGAGTCGTGGGATTGAGGTGGATAGAGCAAAAGTGCAAGTCATATCCACTTTGCCTTATCCCACAAGTGTTAAGGGTATTCGGTCGTTTTTAGGACACGCGGGGTTTTATAGGCGGTTTATAAAAAGCTTTAGTGATATAACAAAACCCCTATGTAATTTGTTGTTAAAGGATAAAAAATTCGATTTCGATAAAAATTGCCAAAATGCCTTTAACATCTTGAAGAAAAAGTTGGTTGAGGCCCTAATCTTGCAATCACCGAATTGGTCTTAACCATTTGAAATTATGTGTGATGCAAGTGATTATGCGGTGGGGGCTGTATTGGGTCAAAGGGTAGACAAGAAACCGGTTGCCATTTACTAAGCAAATAAGACTCTCTCGGATGCAAAATTAAATTATACAACTACCGAGAAAGAGCTACTTGCGGTGGTATATGCGTTGGATAAATTTCGTGCTTATATATGGGGTACTAAGGTCATTGTATATTCTAACCATTCTGCAGTTAGGTATCTCATGGACAAGAAGGACGCAAAGCCGAGATTAATCCGATGGGTTCTCTTGCTACAAGAGTTTGATTTGGAAATTAGAGACAAGAAAGGGAGTGAGAATGTGGTTGCGGACCACTTGTCTCGATTGGTTGTGGAGGAGGATTCTTCACGTGAAGAGATTAATGAGAACTTCCCAGATGAGCAAATTTTAAAGGTTTCAATATTACCATGGTATGCTAATATTGTTAATTATTTGGTCACAGGTGACTTGCCGGCTCAATGGGATAGAAGGAAGAGGCTGCACTTCCTATCTCAAATCAAGTACTACACGTTGGAAGAACCAGACTTATTTAAGTTTTGTCCGGATCAATTCGTTCGAAGATGCATACCCGACGAGGATTTTCCTAGCGTCTTGATGCACTTGCATTCATTTGCTTGTGGGGGCCATTTCAGTGGTCACAAAACCGGGCACAAAGTGCTCAATAGCGGTCTTTATTGGCCGACTATTTTCAAGGATGCTTTTAATTTCGCTAAAAATTGTGTTGAATGTCAAAAGTTAGGGGGTATTTCTAAAAGGGATGAAATGCCCATGCAACCGATTCTCTTTGTAGATATTTTTGATGTGTGGGGGATCGATTTCATGGGCCCATTCCCTAATTCGCATGGCAACTTATACATCTTGGTGGCGGTCGATTATGTATCCAAGTGGGTTGAAGCGATTGCCACCAAGACAAATGACCATACCGTTGTTTGCAATTTTGTACAAACAAACATAATTTCGAGATTTGGGATTCCCCGAGTGATCATTAGTGATGGGGGATCTCACTTTAAGAATTTTAACTTTGGCAAACTCCTGAAACGATATGGTGTTGATCATCGAATCGCTACCCCTTACCACCCACAAACAAGCGGTCAAGTGGAGGTTTCCAATAGGCAAATAAAAGAAATTTTGTAAAAGACCATTCGACCCGACCGAAAGGATTGGTCGACGAAGTTGAATGATACTTTATGGGCTTATAGAACGGCTCATAAAACACCTATTGGAACTACACCTTATCGCTTAGTTTATGGGCGAAATTGTCATTTGCCGGTCGAACTTGTGCATCGTGCTTGGTGGGCTATCAAAGAGGTTAACATGAAATATGACGATGCAGGAAAGGAGCGAAAATTAAAGCTTTGCGAGTTGGAAGAGCTTCGGGAAGAAGCATATGAGTGTGCCTCGAAGTATAAAGATGGAATGAAGAGGGCACATGATGCTAAGTTGAAGCCGAAGGAGTTCGTAGTGGGTCAAAAGGTATGGCTCTACAACTCACGGCTTAAATACTTCCCTGGGAAGCTTAAGAGTAAATGGATGGGCCCGTATATGATTACACGGGTCGGAAAGCTTGGAGATGTTACCATTGAGGATCCGAAGGATGGATCGAAGCAAACGGTTAATGGTCACCGCCTTAAACCGTTTCTTGATGGTAACGAGGAGAAAAAGGACGCAAATGTGGAGTTGGTATGTTTCTTGGTAAGCGTACCAACATATGAGGTGAATTAAAGGGCCGGTAATGTTCGTTGTAGAGTTTTGTACATGTGCGCTACTTGTTTCGTATAGTTTGTTATGTTTATTGTTTTCGTCTCGTACTAACCTGTTTGATGTGTGAAGTTCCGAACATCACGAACGAGTTTTGAATATGAAAGGTATGTCTTGAGCTTGCTTTGTGTATTGGGGACAATACACGACTTTTCGGGGGGTGGCAAGGATCGTTAAGCGATTCGGCGAACAATTTGTAACGCGATTCGGTATTTAGTTTAGTTTAGCGTTAGTTTAATATTAATTTAAATATAATACAAATTTGTTGTTTTTGATAATTTAGTTTTAATTTAATTTTGTAAATAGTTTTTCTTAAAATAATAAAAATTTGTTGTTTTTGATAATTTAGTTTTAATTTAATTTTGTAAATAGTTTTTCTTAAAAAAAAATTAAATTAAAAATAAAAAAAAGTGTGAACGTTGAAAAGATAGAAAAAAAAAACAAAGAAAAAAAAATAAAACAACAATAACGTAAAATACTGAAAAAAAAATGTACGAACGTTTGGAAAGGAAAGAGGGGGAGCATGATATGTTCAAGATTTCTAAAGCTAGGGAGCGAAGAAGACAAGATCTAGGAGTAGTAAAGTTTATCAAAGGAGAGGATGGACGTGTTTTAGTCAAGACACATGACATTAAGTTGAGATGGCAAACCTACTTCTATAATCTTTTCAACCATGGTAGGGCATACCAACAAGATAGCAGCAATCCCAGGATTCAAAGGCGACAACAGAATAATTGCTACTGCAGGAGGATCACACATGACGAGGTGAGGATGGCACTTATGAAGATGGGAAGAGGAAAGGCAGTGGGATTGGACAACATACCGATTGAGGTGTGGAAGTGTTTGGGGGAAGAAGGAGTCCGATGGTTAACACTTTTGTTCAATTGTATTTTCAAGACTGGAAAAATGCCAGATCAGTGGAGGAGTAGCGTCGTGGTGCCTTTATACAAGAATAAAGGAGACGCTCAATGTTGTGGGAACTACAGAGGAATCAAACTGCTAAGTCACACTATGAAGCTCTGGGAGAGGGTAATTGAAGCTAGAATTAGAAGAGAAACTCAGGTTTCAGTAAACCAATTTGGATTCATGAAAGGGAGGTCAACTACAGAAGCGATACATATTCTAAGGAGGTTGATGGAAAAATATAGAGCGAAGAAGAGAGATTTACATATGGTGTTTACTGACCTGGAAAAGGCATATGACACTGTCCCACGACAACTGATTTGGGATAGTTTGGAGGGTCGAGGGATACCGGGGAAATATATAGATATAATTAAGGATACATACGATAGAATGGAAACTAGTGTCCGCGCGCCTGTAGGAGATACAAACTTCTTTCCTGTGGAGGTAGGACTCCACCAGGGGTCTGCGTTGAGCCCTTTTCTTTTTGCGGTTGTCTTGGATGAGTTGTCCAAGTTGATTCAGAAGACAGTTCCGTGGTGCATGCTTTTTGCAGACGATATTGTGTTGATTGCAGAGACTAAACAGTGCCTGAACGCGAGGGTAGAGGACTGGCGAGTAGCCTTAGAGGGCAAGGGCCTAAGGATTAGTCGATCTAAGACTGAGTATCTACACTGTGATTTCAGTGGTGTAACCGATGACGATGACACCCAAATCACCATTGATGATCAATTGGTTCCGCAGGTAACTAGATTTAAGTATCTGGGGTCGTTTGTACAAAGAGATGGTGATATAGATAGTGATGTAACCCATCGTATACAGGATGGCTGGTGTAGATGGAGGGCAGCCAGTGGGGTATTGTGCGATAGGAGGTTCCCAACTAAATTAAAGGGGAAATTTTACAGGGTAGCGGTCAGGCCCGCTATGCTATATGGAACAGACTGTTGGGCTATCAAGAAGACACAAGCGCGCAAGATGGAGGTAGCAGAGATGAGGATGCTGAGGTGGATGTGTGGACACACGAGGTTAGATCGGATAAGAAATGAGGTTTTTAGGGAAAGATTAGGAGTGGCTAGTATATCAGAGAAGATTAAAGAGGGGAGATTGAGATGGTTTGGCCATGTGAAGCGGAGGGAAATGACGGCACCAGTTAGAGTAGTGGAAACTCTTACTGTCGAGGGGAGGAGAGGAAGAGGCAGACCCAAACTGACATGGGATGAGCAGATTAGGCATGATTTAGTAGAGTTGCATCTTTCTGAGGACATGGTCCAAGATAGGACTTCGTGGAGGCGTAGGATTAGGGTTAAGGACTTCTAGAAGATATTGCAGTAAGGTCTTAGATGTATTTTAAGGAGGTATGTTTTTCTTACTCTTTGAGGGACTTTTTCGGTGATTGCCTTCTTCTGTGTATGCCCAAATGATGTTGTATGCATGCTATTATACATGATTTACATTATATTGTGTCACTCGGATCAATTTCTTGGTATGGGGGACTTCTTATTTCTATATTCTTTGACTTGGTGTGTTGGTTTGTTGTTCGTTTTCGTTTTCGAGCCGAGGGTCTCTCTGGAAGCAGCCTCTCAATCCATATGGATAGAGGCAAGGTCTGTCAACATCCCACCCTCCCCAGACCCTATAAGTAGTTTTGCTATTTGTGGGATTTACTGGGTATGGCTGTTGTTGTTGTACTGAAAAAAAAATATATATAGCTTTTTATATCAACTATGACATCAGCATGATGTCATCAATGACATCATCATCTTCTTCTTCAACCAAATAAACACAGACATACGACGTAAATCACGAAAACGTTAAATGTGGCCGGAATGAGCGTAGACGACGCCGGAATTGCCGTCGCCAACGGCAAGCCTCAAATTGACGTAGAGAAAATGTGGCGTAGGCAGCAACACACGGCGTCTGGGGGATTTTGTTGACGGAATTGGCGTCGACGACGCAAGAAACAGCGTCGCCGACGGTGTTCAAGACGCGGCGTCCGCAGAAACTCGCGTAGGCAGGGAAGTTTGGCGTTGGGAGAGTTTGTGAGATTGAGGCGGCGTCGACGACGCGAACTCCGGCGTCGCCGATGGTAATCAGCGACTGGCGTCGATAAAATTGTACCGTAGGCAGGAAGCTTTGGCGTCTATGGCTGTTGTTTGTTCCGGTTGACGTCGCCGACGCCGGAGTCACCGTCGCCAACGCGAGATACTCCGGCCAAAACGCTGATTTTTTTTTTGTCGTTCTGTCAGACCCGGACATACCTAATTCCTAAAAAAAAATGGAGGGCCCTACCGGGTTTTGTCAACCATCTAAATATTGTATATATTTGTTAATTCCTAAGTCAACCATCTAAATAGTATATTTATTAATTTCTTCCGTTGTTTTGTCAAACCCAAACGTATCACCTCCCACATAACCCGTAAAATCCAACCCATTGGCGCAGCTTAGGCTTAGTCCGAGGGGGCGCCCGACCCCTCGAATTTTTCGATGCGTAGTGTTATGAATAGTACTTTCGTATAGAAATTTTTTAGGTATATACGTTTCCACCCCCCCCCCCCCCCCCCCCCCGGTTTTGAAAAAATTGGGGGGGGGGGGGAAGCTTCGCCAATGATCCAACCCAACTTCAATTCAAATCCCAATTAAAACCATAAACCTCCTGCATTCTCTCTCTTCCATACTTCATCTTC
Source organism: Helianthus tuberosus (assembly GCA_030545235.1). Lineage (NCBI taxonomy): Eukaryota > Viridiplantae > Streptophyta > Magnoliopsida > Asterales > Asteraceae > Helianthus > Helianthus tuberosus. The sequence continues at coordinate 31,909,131 of CM060383.1, read as the reverse complement.
TCCACAAACCTTCTAAGAACCCTAACCTTCTCATCTTCATAACTCCTTCAATACTTAACCAATTTCAAAGATTCTTGAACCTATTTTGTGTGAAATTTCGAGAGGAACAAAACCCCTATCACGGTTTTCATTAATTGTTGCTTGTTTGCAAGATTCGGAGACTTGAAAATTCGGGTTTTTCAAGAGTAGTTCACAATTTAGTTGCTTTTTCAGCTTTCGATTGTTTCTCATCGTTCTACAACACAAAGGTACGAATTTTACATGATTTTTAAGTTTGATTACCATACGGTTTGTCAAATCCTTCCGAATATTTTGAGTTTTTGCTTGAATAGTAGGTTGTACGTGCAATGTATGATGTATAACTTGAAAATGGTTATGTAAACTTTGAAATTGGTTTAGATTGAACATGCAGCATCTATGGTGATGTAATTACACTCGGTTGTTTGCATGTTAAGCATGAATCCATTGATGAACATCGTTGAAAAATCAATGGATTTAGGATTTTCACATGAACAAATTGATTTTTGATGATGAAACTGTGTGATTTTTGAAAGTTTAGAATGAACAAGTTTCATATCTTAAGTTAATAGACATTCAAAATGTGATTCATGCTTGGGTTTGAAGATGAATTGATGGTTTAGGAGTTATATTGATTGCTTATTGTGGTATTTTGCGGGAATGTATAGCCGAAAGAAATCAAAAACCTCGAGGGAAGGATCCTCATCCGGTGTTGCTTTAGCAAAATGGGAGCGACCGTGCACCTTACTGGATATTGAGGATAGGCTGTTTTCGCAAAATTGGGACTGGTCTCGCTTCAAAGATGAAGAATTCGGTGCATGTTGGAATGAGAATCAAAACAAACCTTTGTGTAAATTCAAGAACAAGCAAACCGAAAAGAAGTTGTGGAGATACAAGATGTCAAAAGTGACTAATCCAATCGATAAAGTGTGTGTGTACGAAAGATTAGTGAATGCTGAAGAGTTCAAGCAAATTGGAATCACACAGAAGTTTGAACGACTTGGGTGGGAGCGCGTACTTGACTGGGTTGAGGACGCTACTCCAAAGGTATATCTAAAGGAAGTCACCGAGTGGTTGGCTACGTTGAGATTAGAGCACGCAGATGAAGAACCATCGAGGTGGAAGTTGAAAGGGGAAACATCCAAAGGGGTGATGGTCATGTCTTTCCAAACAATGAACCGAATCGCCAACTTCGACTCTTTGAGCGAGGGTAGTTATACATACTATGAGATTCGGTATTTCTGGGAAAGCGGTGTGGTTCATACGGATCTGAGTGATTTGGTGAATGCAATTTTACCTAACTACACAGAGGGTGAACAATACAGTCTAGCCCACTTATCGGTGGAAGGAAAGATCCTCCAGAACATCTCCTTGGAGAACATCATGGTACGGTTCGGTGATAGAGGGAAGTTAAGAGTTTGGGATTTACGGGTGCTCCACGCACTCTTGTATGGTGAGCCGAAGCTATCATGGCGGCATATCGTCATGATGAACATTTGGGATACAAGAAACCAATACAAGAGAAAAATGATCCCGCACGTCCGACTGATCAGTGCAATGATTGCACAACAAAACCAGCTGCCGGAAAACTCGTTGTGGGTGCTTAAAGCTATTGACAATTTCGATTTTGCAAAAATGCGAAAGGGGTCAAAGATATGGGTAGAGGAAGCCGGACAAAGGTATCGAGTCACAGATAAGGATACGGGATCTAGTTACATGTATCCAGAAGAAGGGGGTGAAGACGAAGAGATGGGGGAAGGTGATGAAGGTGAAGAGGGCAGTGAAGAAGAAGAGCATCCGGGTAGGCGGCCCGGTAGGCAAAGACGGTCAAAACATAAAGAGATATCAGGTTTCGTCGCCAATTTCATTCGGAACCGGCAAAAGAACGCCTACAGAACCTATAACCTCGGACAACAAGATGTGTATGATAACGTGTCCACGGCTATAGCTGAAGCAAGAGAGAGGGAATAGCGACGAATGAAATCAGAAGAGGAGTGGAGGAATAAACAGGAAGAGATGTGGGCATTAACACGGGCCCATTGGGAGCAGGAACGGTCAGAAAGGGCTCAAGAAGTAGCGCGAAGACGTGCTTGGGAGAAAAAGGAGGAACGTCTTCGTGTGGCGCGGGAAGCATTAGAAGATAGGAGGTGGGCAACATTGGCCATTGAGCAACAAATTCACATCAACAACCTCAAACACCTCCACGATCAAGAGAGGCACCATAGGAACTACATGGCGGGCCTCCCGTACTAACCACACACAACATGGACGAATTACGAGAATCTTCCCGTGCCTCGTGGCCCATTCGACCCGTCTCCCCATTGGCCTGAGGGAGTCGGCTCAAGTTACGTTCCACCACATCCGCAGCCGCCAGTCGAAGGGGAGAGGGGCCCCTTAGATGATTTCCGGGAAATGATGGAAACTCTCACCGGCTACCCCTACAACCCGTACCCACCTGTGGATCCGAATGAGCAATGCCAGCGGTGATGGTGAGGTACGTTTTATGTTGTTGTTGTATATTATTAGTTTGTCATTTTTGCTCGTTATTTCATCTTTTGTCTAGTATTTTCGTTTAGTAGGTAAATGAACTTTGTGGGTGTGTTCCCTATATAACCCTCACGAGACCTATCGTCCTCCCAAGCTATTGGGGGGTTTAAAATGGCTTGTTGCATAAGCTAAATGCAACCGTGATTCCTACGAAAGTGAGTTAGGTTTGTTATTGTTGTAAATTATTTTCCACATAAATCGAAGTGAAATAACGTATGGCTTGGTAATGTTTTCATAAAGGTGGTAGAACTAGGTAACTAACAAATTTTGATGGTTGTGAGAAGCATGCTTCTACACAAGGGTTAAGATTTGTACGTACATTGTGTTCGTGTGACAACCGCTTTCTTGAAGAGAAGAAGAGCACACGAGGAATGAGCTCAAAAATCATGTGCATACGTTTCTTTTTACTTTTGATTTTTTTTAGTTAGCAAATAAGTGGATTGTAAATTGTATATTATTTTTCCGGGGTGAAATTTTGGAGAAGTTAGTCGTGTCACATCCTTTGTGAGTTCTTACACATTGAGGACAATGTTCACCTCAAGTGTGGAGATGGGGGAGTAGTAAAAGTTTTAGATTTTGACCCGTTCATTTAAACACTACACATTGAGGACAATGTTTACCTCAAGTGTGGGGATGGGGAAAATTTCAAAAAATTTTCAAAAATATCTTGTTTCAAAAGCGATCTTAAAAGCACAAGTAACTAAGCCAACGAGGGATGTCACAACCCATTTGGTCTTTTGTCATGGTCAAGTTCAAACTAATAGCATGACGGGTATTTAGCGGGTGGTTATTTGGGAATAATTCGCCTAAGGAACTAGCATTTTATGCATGTCACATACCATACCCTTTAGATATGTGAGGTTTTGAACAACTTTTACATCATAGAGTTACATACTTATGTTTCTTTGTTTGAGTGGACCATTAGTCATGTATTGTAGAACTTGCATCTTTTGATACGTTTGAGACCATAGACCGAATACAAGCACGAGAATGATTAAGGCATTAGGTAAACATTTTTCTTTTACACCATTTTTCTATCCTTACCCAAAAATTTATCCCTTAGTAGCCAACTTTGAGCCTAATCCTTTCGTTTTACCAACAACCACCCTATAGCCCATAACCTTAAACATTTTCTTTTTAAACCCGTGTGATGAAGATTCGATTATAGGAGTTAAGTTGTATAGTTGTGATTTATTCATATTTATATACAAAAAAAAAAACAAAAAAAAAAAATTCAGAAAATGTTATGAAAAAAAAAATGAAAAAGCGTTGAGAAAAACACAAAAAGATGTGTTAGTAGTTGAATAAAAGGCGAAAGTTGTTGCCTCATAGTTGATGTTTATATTGAGTTTTGTTTAGTTTAGTGGTTTGTAATAAAAATCGAATTTTCATCATCTTAGCCACTTTAAATATCCTACTTCCTACCCTTAGCCTAGCCCCGTTACAACCCTTACAAAGACCTTTTGACTTGTGCTTAGTATATGTGTTCAGTGGTGGAGAATGATTGAGTTGCAAGCCTATGCGGGTACGTGTTCTAATCGGTTTTGAGTGATTACTTTTTAAAAGTGCTAATACGTCATGAAAATTAGCCAACTTGTAAACCGAGTGGAGTGAACATTGTGAGGGATATGTATGAAGTGTGAGTTTCAAGGGCAGGTTAATCTTGGATAACCACTTTTACATGATTAATCATTTCTCGCGAAATATGTCAAAAATTGTCAAAAGTTTGAACTGAGCATGACATTAGACCTTAACCTTTGTCTCGGGAATGGGGAGTGTGTTTCTCGTTCGACCCACGTGAAAGTGAAAGACAGATTTGCTTGAGGGCAAGCAAACGACAAGTGTGGGGATGTGATACGTGGTCGAAAACCGTTGTTCGTATTGGTGTAACTTGATGTTTTTACTTGGGTTTTAATTCCGAATAGCCTACTTTTAATTAAAATTGTGTTTTGCAGGTTTGATGAAGTTTAAGGAGCTATTCGGGAGCTTTACGGACTATCGGGACGAAAAACGGACCGCCGGAACGTAAAACGGGTCAATCAGAAGCGAGAAACACAAAAACAGAAAAATGGGTTTTCTGTGAGGCGTAGCCTACGCCACCAGGGGCGTAGGCGACGCCCCCTCCTGATGCTAAACGAGTTCTTTTGGGGTTTTCTTGGTTGGTGACGAGTTTTAATGCTTGTTTTGACCCATTTCGGGGGTTACACTTGGAATTGAGTTTGAAACCACTTCTTGGAGCCATAACCTATCATCTCTATCATCCCCAATCATCAAGAAGACCGAATCAATCATCCACAATCATTCGATTTCACCATCCAATCTTCATTCCATAACCCTAATCATCATTCATCCTTCAATCCATTCATCACCACCAACCATTCCAAACCCTAACCACCATCTCCACAACTTCAAAGCTTCAAGATGATGATGTTCAAGTTTTCAACATCCGGTGATCAAGTTCTTTCGATCATGCGCGGCTAATTTCTTGGAGGTTTCACCCGGTGTAGACTTTTGTAAGATTTAGGGTTTATTATGTTTTGATGATTGTTTTGTGACAACTTGAAGTACATTTGAATCTTAGACAATTGTCCTACGTTGGTATTGAATTTGCAAATTGTCGAGTGAATGATTAAATTTGACTTTGTGAAATGAATACACGTATTTATGCCTTGTCTTTTGATAGGATTTGCTAGTCTAAAGTAACGAAGTGCATCATGGTCTGTTGTTTATGACGTTGATAGCGATTGGCACCTAAGCTTTGTGATTGCGACCCGTTAATGAATTATTTCAAGTAAAGCTAATTAAAATACATAGTAACCCTAAGTCTTGCATTAGTTGAAACCGGGTGTGAGCCTTGTTTTCTTATTATTGTTCAATAAATCAATTTCATTTCTTGCAACTTGTTAATTATTAGTAGTTAATCCATTCAATCATTTTAGTAATTTTAATTCACATCTTTCAATCAAACAAAAATACAAAAATATATCATAGCAAGCTTCATAAGTGTGACACCTTTTCATATTTCAATCGAATCCATTCGCAAACCACATACTCTTCGTGGTTCAACCCCTTACTATCACTAACTATTTGTTAAGGGTAATTTGGGACTATAAATTTTATCTTTGACCGGAGCGCGACACTCCGATCACATCAATAACCTTACCATCTTCAATCTTGGGAGGAAATTCTTTTCCTTTAGAATTGTGAAAATCTTAATGAAGCACTTGACAATATCAAGGAATTCATTCCTAAGGACATCTAAATGCTTAGTACACATGTTGTAAATTTGTATTATGTTTAAGAACATAACACATATGTCCCAATTCTTCCTAGTTTCGTTCACTCCTATTGATTCATCAAAATGGTCAAACATCAAATTAGTTTTATGTTGCTTAAATTCTAGAGAATTCGATGTGTGAGGCTTTGCAACCCCATTGATATTCTCAACAAAATTTGGTTTCTTAAAATTCCCAATTTGATCCTTAATCATGCTTTCTTTGAACATTTTAAAGATGACACAAGAATGACCCTCAAACTTGACTTCATAACCTTGTATGTACAATTGTTCTTTGCTAAATACGTTCTTTGTCATCTTTGGAATAAATTGCACACATGTCACATGGTATCTTTCTAAATTTTCCATCGACAAAAACCTTTGTTGTTCCTAACCCATAGATAAACACACATTCGTTCTTGTTATCCCTTTCCACCCTATATATATTTTTAAAATCGTGAAATAGGGCTTTTTACTTGTCTGATTTTTTATAAAACTAAGGTTTACATACCAAATTGCATCGCAATCATCGGTTTCGGTCTATGTCTTCGATATCAGATTCATGAGGAATAATAGTTTTCTATGACTTACTTGTGCATGCATAAGCATAGTGACTGTATGATTGATAGCGGTAACATTTGACATCAGAGAGTATGGTGTGAGCCCCTCGGTTCAGTCCTATGTCTGCCATGAAACATGACTTCTAGCCAACCTTTTCTTTTTAGATGAAAACACACTTGGGACGTAGACCTCGAACTTTCACGTTGTTGGATATCCTCTTCCACTGCCCTATAAAACACTATAATTTCAGCTATAAAACACACTCAAAACCCACAAATAACATAGTGGTGATTACTAAAACACCACATTTGTGGGTTTTGTGTTGTGTTTTGGATGATACGGCTTTGATTATCGAATGACTAACATTAGTGTGTTTTATGTTGATTATCATGTTGTGTTTTATATTCATAGTTGTATGATGGTGTGTTTGAAGTATTTAAGGACTGTTAGGGTTTGGATATTGTGTTTTAGTGATCTTTGCTATGTTATTTTTGGGTTTTGAGTGTGTTTTATGACTGAAATTATAGTGTTTTATGACTTTGTAGAAAAAAATGGACTTTGTAGCCGAATCCCACCCCAATTATATATATATATATATATATATATAGGGGACCGCTAAAATGAAAACCACCTCTAGTTGTAAGAACCGTGAGAACTACACCGTACTGGGCGAGGTGGACCAAAATTTTTTTTCATAAACGTAGATGCGTGTATTATAAACACATTTGTAAAAAAAAAAATTCAAAAAAAAATGTCGTGTGTGTAGTTTTGAGCACCACAAGTTTGCGTTTACGGGTACCGTAAATTTTGTTTAAAATTTACGGTACTCGTAAACACAAACAAAACTACACACACGACATTTTTTTTTAATTTTTTTTACAAATGTGTTTATAATACACGCATCTACGTTTGTGAAAAAAAAATTTGGTCCACCTCGCCCCGTACGGTGTAGTTCTCACGGTTTTTTCAACTGGAGGTGGTTTTCATTTTAGTGGCCCCATATATATATATATATATATATATATATATATATATATAGGGAGCGGTTAACATACTTCACGCCTTATCCTACTTCACGTACGCGACAAGCGTAACCATCAGATCAGGGAATTAATCACGCATGGGAGCATTTTATCACGCATGGGAGAAAAATCACGCACGTTCAATTGAACAAAAAATAATCACGCATGTTATTTATATATTATCACGCAAGTTGTGTTTGTGTCGCGTACGTTAACATACGTTAAGGCGTTTTGTACATTATACTTTCTCTCTCTCTCTCTCTCTCTCTATATATATATATATATATATATGGGGTCAGGATTTAGAGAAAACGGTAAAAAGTGTGAGAACGGTGATAACCCTTATGGATCGTCCGATCAAAACAATCCATGGACTAGATTGCGCGGTGGCGTTTTCGTAAATAACACAAATATAATAATGTGGGACACGCTTCATTAAGGGTAAAAGGGTCTTTTTACCGCTCATATCCAAAACGCCAAATATGATAAAACGCCAAACAAAAAATAAAACGCCATTAAAAACAAAACGCCAAAAATTAAAAATAAAACGCGTTGAATATGACAGGAAGATGAAACAACACAAATAACTGAATTACAGTTATTAACATTTCTTAGAAGAAATTCCCAACTAAATTACGTGCCAAAAAACATCATTATATAAACAAACGTAAAAACAAAGCTTCAATAATCACTTCAATCTATCCATTTCCTGCAAAAAAACACCTTTAACCAAAAAACGCCAAATTAAACAAAATGCCAAAAATGGCAACAATCGTTTCGTGGAGATACACTCTGGGAATCGGGCGATACGTCATCCATTTTGACAACAGAAGGAGGGTGTGTGTTAAGACGATCAGGGCTATTCTGAAGATGGAAGAAGAGATACAGAGGCAAATCCTATCCATTGGCATCGCTCTAGACAACGAATGCCATGAAACGCTTATGCTTATGAAAGCATTAACCAGCAAATTTGGACCAATCAAAGGAAATGTGAAGCCAGACCCTGTCATGACATCATGACATTTTGATGATGAAACAGACATGGTGACGATTACATACGACAGCGGAGAGCAGCAAGTCTACTGGCTAGAGAACATCATGACAAAGCAGCGACTGGGTTTCATGGAAGAATTGTATAACGCGACCTATACCAACCCAGAAATAGACTCAAAATTGGATTTAATGCAAGACATGTTCAGGTGGAGGCTTCAAAATCTTCAGGAACAAGAAGCTGATGAAGGTGAATATGATGACATGGATGAAGATCAAGATGAAAACTCCGAGGAGGAAGAAGATGACACAACTGATGGATACTATTCAGATAAAGTACCTTCTGCCGAAGGATTTTAATTTTTTTTTTCGTCTTTTTTTTTCTTCAATGTAATATTCTTTTTTTTTTAAAGATAATTAAATGATATATTTCTATCTTTATTAGCAAAACGCCAAAAAAATACTAAAAAATGGTTAAACCTAACAAAACGCCAAAAATAACAAAAAATATCTTTCTTGCTTAAAACTTTATTTACTCCGTTATTGTATTTTGACATGTTGTTCTGCATAAGGCCATTTAAAAAAAAAAACGCCAAACTTAAAAGATGGGATGTCAATAACCTATAAAACTGATAAAAGCTAATCAACTCAGAAAATACAAAAAACAGAAACTGAAAAGACAGTTACTTTATTACTATCATTTATTACAATAAAAAGCTCCACCTAAACTACGCGCCAAAAAACTCCTATAAGAGAAGGGTCTATACGCAATGAAATTAAACACACACAGAAAAACACAAAAACGCCATATCCTCTAGAAACAACTCCCTTTAAAACGCCACAGATGGCAAAGCTTTCACTGAAATGCATCCTTTTTCCGAGGGGGTTAACTCAATAATATTTTGCTGAATGAGATGGACAAATATTCAAGAAAAAGAGACTGATGACATTGATATGCCATCATGTAAGCTATGTTCTTGATGATTATTTGAATGGAATAAACAGATCAACACAAGGATAAAATGCTATTTTGGACTCCATTATTACAAATAGCATCAAGCAAGAGTTGATCTTTGATAACATGCCACCAAACAAGAATACCACACCAAAAAACAGGTTGCCACTAAGCAGCTACTACTAAAAAAAACGGGGTTTATGAAGGAAAGTTGGCATCTAGCTAAAGTATTCAAAAAGGTTCAAAATGCCAAAAACAAATTCAAGAAAAGAAGAGGCTGATGACATTGAAGATTCGGAAGAAAAATTAGATTACCATTTTGTATTATTTTTGTTTTCATTTTATATTGTTTTAATATCAAGAAATATGTTGTTTTGTTATATAAATAAAATACATTATTATAAATAAAATACATTATTATATAAAACGTAAAAAACTACAAACACCAAAACGGCGGTAGTATGAAAACTGGGAGAAGAGCTGCTGGCAAAAGCACCTTGTAAAAAAGGGGTATTAAACGCCAAAAAATTCACTAAACGCCCAAAAAAAAAATTGGTCTTCTGTAATCTTATGCAAATTTTAATGACTCGTAATGAATTTTTATACAAAAGGCCAAAAATGCCAAAAAATTAACCAGAAAACGCTATAACGCCAAAAAAGTTATATATGTGACACAAAAACAATTAATTCAACGCCAAAAAGTTTAAAAAATACAATTAACGCCAAAAAAAAACTTAGACGCCATAAAATATCATACCGCGTAGGGAAAATAAAAAGAAGAATGAAAAGACAAAAAAGCCCCTCCGCCCTTCTCTATGACGCGGGACACGTGTTGGGCCAGGATGCGTTCTCACACTTTTGAGCGTTTTCTCCTGATCCCGTTTCTATATATATATATATGTGTGTGTGTGTGTGTGTGTGTGTGTGAGAGAGAGAGAGAGAAACCACCATGACACGCCGCTATGCATATCACGGAGGGAAAACTTTTTTGCCCATATCGCCCGGGGAGGGGGGGTTGTACCCGGCGCTATGGGGCTGGATGGTGGTATATATCGCCATATAAGGCTCCACTATGGGTGGCCTAATAAGGGAGTGTCATCTTATATCTCTCTAAATTAAATAGGATGAACCAAAATTGAAAGGATACTTTAAGAATGAACCCGAATCCCATCTAGAATTCTAAAATTGTTGGGCAACGATAATCACTTCGCAACCTTCTCAGGCAACATCTAGAATTTTCATCCCAAATCCCATCCCGTGCCATGTGCGACGCCATCTCGTCCAGCCACTCGATGAACCCGAATCCCGCACCCCGAAGATGTCCCTTCACCGTAGTATTAATATGGAGGATGTAAAATACATATGAAAAAAATAATTCACATTGTATTTTAGTACTCTCTCATTATATAATTTAAATAGATAACTATCACTTACATAACTATGATACTTTCATTATTTATGATCAATAAGAAAAATGTGTTGACAAAACGTATCACGCATATATTACTACTATGCTAAAGAAGAGCATGTTCCAGGGGATTATCGTTGTGGCTTGTTGGTGCATATGGATACGGAAGGCTAGGAATGAATTAAAATTTAGACAAAAATAGGTAAAGATTTAAGACATTATTGTAAACTAGTGGGAATGCCCGCGCGTTGCGGCGGGTGTTTCAACTGATATCATATTCAGTTATGATGTCTATTTCGAACCACAACTCATTCCGAATTTCTAGCATGAAGTGATTGTTCCATACTCAAAGAAAAGTTCCTTACGTTTATCATCATCAACCGAATCGTCCAAATTCTTAACGTACAAATTAGCACCTTGAAACTTATCAATAGCTTCTTTCGCAGTCTGTTAAAATCGACTTTTCAACTCAAGTTCTCGTTCCGATTTCTTCTTAGCCTTTCCAACATACCATTCCTTTTCATCAATCTTCTTTCCATTCAGATAGGTTTTTCACGTAGACATTGTTAAACTTTGCGTTGCTCAATGACGAGTCACGTTCTTGCTTACGAAGAAAATGACTGACGTAAACTTGCTTGTGGAATTGAGTACGTCAATAGCCCTTGGGAGTGTTTCCAGTTCATTTCGTCTCCTGTAAGTGGCCTGCATTGCGGGATGATTCCATAGTTTTTCAACAACCGGTGCATATTCCCGTGTGGCAGCTGGGAATATATATTCCAAATTACCAGCGACCATGGTTTTAAGAAGCCAATCAGAAAACATTTTCAAACTCGGGGGAATGGGGGATAGAGTATATAGTTTCCTCGTTTTCCGCAACGCTATATCCTGTTGACAACCAGATATTGCGTATTATTTCAAGTATAATAGAAAAGAAAATAAAAGAAAAGAAAACAGTTAATCACTTAATCCATACCTGTAGATTCAGTGTTCTTAATTTCATTCAATGCTTCATCTTCAAAGCGTTCACGCCTTTCTAGAACCTGCTTAAAAGAAGTTTACGAGGGGAAATCTGATCAAAATAATCTGGTAATGATTTGACCAAGCATGTTGCTACTCAATTGCTCTCCAGTGGGATAAACGGGTCATGTTCGTAGGTTGGCGCCTTCAACCGGAAGCCGAAAATTTTACAGGAACCCGAACCCGAACCTGACCCGAACCCGAAAATCGTATCATACATATGAACCCAAACACGGCCCGAAATTTAGGGGGTTGACCCGAACACGACCCGTTCAACCTGAATTTTTTATTTTTTTTCTGAAATTAATATATTAAAATTAAAATTTACTTAAAAAACACAAATGTATATAATAATATCATATTTAAATTATAAAATCTATGTTAATTTCTCTTTTTAAGTTATAATAATGGCATAAAATACATACCCCATTTAATTTGTGACATAAAATATATTGTAAAAAATTTAATATAGTATAAATGTGTTAAACGGGTCAACCCGCCAACCCGACCAGGTTGACCCGACCCCGACCCGTTAACCTAACCGGGTTCGCAGCTTCAACCTGAAACTGACCCGAACCCGTTTAGACTAAACCTAAACCCGCAAATTTCGTGTCAGGTTTTCGGGTCGTGTTAGAAATTCACACCCCTAAATACAGCACAAACCAGCTTCGTTCCAGCCTGAAAATCAATATTATGTTTAAGAAACCATTAACTAAAATTAAAAACACGAAAATTAAAATCATCTAAAGACTTACTTTTCCCCATATATACCCTCTAGTGTTTTTCTGACCTTCTTCCTGATATGAACCATCATCATTCACCCAAAAGTGTGGATTACCAGCACACTGGACTCCAGAAAGCTGCAAACATATAACAAGGTTGTAATATAACATATGTTGTTAAAAAAATAAATTATTGGTCATTTAAGAAGATACAAACCTGAAGCATTCTTAGCTCGACTTTTGTTATTTCACGACCATTTATGAAAACACCTGTGTTTCCATTGCTAGCATCGGGCATAATCGGGGCCCCAACGTTTAAATGGGGACTAATAATCTTTGACGGTTTCTCACCCTCCTGTTAAAAGATAAATATCATGATAACCCTTAATTCCATGTACATAAAAATACTACAAATTTACAACATTATAATGACGCGATATTTACCTTTCCCCAAAGACCGGATACTTTATCATACCAATAATTTCCCGGTTTTAGCTTCTTCGGAGGATTAGGGCAGCCTTGCAGTATCGCCAGCTCATCGTGACAAAGCCGTTTTCCGTTGACACAAACATACTCCAATGGCAATTGATTAACCACACATAGTTTTTCAGCTTTCATTATCTGTCTAACCTCTAAGGTATTAAGAAGCCGTTTCAGCATACGAGAACATTTCCCCAATTTACCCCTCTTTGACTCATCAATCGAATACCCGATGCAAGTAACACACTTTCTTCCTTCGGGCATCGACCTCATCGCTCTAAGCACACAGTTGACACAATATTTCGCATTACAAACGAAGCACACTTCCTTCTCCGTAAACCTATTTCCTTTACAACACCGATAACACGCCCCTTTTCTCGTTTTCACCTCCGTCTCTCGTACTTTCACCCGCGCAACCGCGGGTTCAACCTGACTAACCCCCTCACCTAAATCCTCATCTTCCGACTCAACATCCGGAAAACCAATCAACGGGTTCCGTCTCAAATCACAACCCGACTCATCATCCTTACCCTCTCCATCTTTACCAGAACACGAAACCCGAGACGATGGATACTCAAAACTCAACCTCGACCCATTCGACTCGTTAAAGTCATCATCCACACTCTCTTTACAAACATTTGAAGCTCTAAAAGCAAGTGAATTTCCAGAAAAGTCCCTAGACTTATCAAAACTATCCGAAAACAGAAGGTGCATGTCTACACGAGTCAACGTAACGACAAAACTGACACAAGCTGAGTCAATAGGTGGTCATTTTGGCTATTCTTGAATCATTTTGATACAAAGATCTACACAGCAAAAGGGGTACCCACTAAAAGGTTCTTTAGATCACTTCAAGAATCACCAACCAGTTGATTAAAGATTTAAACTTGATACGACTAACTTCGAGTTTGATTATCCTAGGTCTAAAGAATCAGTTGAAATATAAACAAAAAGAGGCATACCTGTATGGTAAATGGCATAAACAGATGGAGCAATCTTAATCCTGTATCCAAACACACCCACAAACAAAACCTTCAACAGCAATTATGTGCTCCTAGATAGCTAGTAACTGAACAGACAGTAGAAAAAGATTTCGTAGGATGATGTCAGTGCCAGATACGCAGATTTGACTAAAGTTTATACTGGCCAAACCTGTCCAATACTGGTGAACAAGTTGAAGTGAAAAATGATTTGTGAAATCATGCAGCTTGAATCAAAATCATAAATTATACAGTGGGTCCCTAATAAACGACACCCTCCCCTTCTACTTGTCGTGCTCCCAATGATTTTCCCCCGCAATCACCTGCCAAAACCCTACAAGAGTGGGTTTGTCAACCACAACTAGTTACCGCAAACTCTGCTAGCGTCATCGAACGCAAAACGCCAGCGAGCCTGAAAGAAACCTCAGGCGGAGGGGGAGCATCTGGGTGCGGAAGCGGCACTGGGTCCCAGGAGCGTGAAATGTGAATGACGAAAGGAACTCGACCAGCAGCTCCCTGTAGGTCGGCGTGTGCGCCAAATCAAAAAGACGATGCCACGGTGAATCGACAGGCATAAACCGACGCACTCTAGCCGTCGTGGACCCTGCTGAACCGGCTGACCCTACTGAACCGGCTGACCCCCCGGCGGTGCCCCATCAAGCTCTACCTGAATGTCATCGCCCTGAATCAGATCATCCTCCATAATCAATCTGCAAATAAATACCGTATACGTATAAAAACAATAATAAATAAATAAATAATAATTATAATAACAATAATAATACTAATAATAATAATACATAATAATAATAATATTAATTAATAAATAATATTAATAATAATAATAATAATTAATAAATAATAATAATAATAATAATATTAACAATAATAATTAATAATAACAATAACAATAATAATAATAATATTAACAACAATAATAATAAATAATAATAACAATAACAATAATAATAATAATAATAACAATAATAATAATAAAAATAATAATAATAAATAATAATAATAATAATAATATTAATAATAATAATAATAATTAATAAATAATATTAATAATAACACTAATAATAATAATAATAATAATAATAATAAAAACAATAATAATAATAACAATAATAATAACATTAATAACATTAATAACATTAATAACAAAAAAAAAAAGTTTCAGAGCCTCGTATAGCCCTCGTATAGGGCTATACTGGGCGTCCTGTTCTACGGCTTCATCTTCAACCTCAGATTCAAACCCCCAAACCCAACAAAAACCAAATTTTAGGGCAAACCTACGGTCTAAAGGCAAAAACGAGGCAAAAATACTAAACTACGGGATGAAATACGTACCAGTGATGCTTCAAATCTTCGAAAGTACGGTCCAAATACTAATCCGAGGCGTATACAGGTGTATGCTCCGTATATATGTGTGTTTTTTTGTTTGGGGTGATAACCAGGGTCGTCTAGGCCCCCCACCCTTATACGAGGCATAGACGCCACGTATAGACCTATACGCGTCGTCTGACCTTTTTATTAAATGACCATTTTGCCCCTATTTAGCCCCAGTATAGGCTTTAATCAGGGGTAAAATGGTAATTAACCAACCCAGAAAGATATTTCTGGAATGGTTAATTACCATTTTACCCCTGACTAAGGCCTATACGGAGGGCTTTACAGGGGTAAAACGGTAATTTAATAAACTTTTTTTTAATAATTAAAAAATAAAAAGTTTAACAGTTGTCGCCCAACATGTATTGGTCGTATAGACCTATACGCTTCGTCTTTTTGTTTAAATTACCTTTATGCCCCTGTTTATGGCCTATACTGGGGACTTTCAGGGGTATATTAGTAATTAAAATAAAATATTTTCAAAATTCAAATTTAAAAAAAGAAAAGAAATGTTGCCGCCCCTATAGACTACCCGTACAGGTCTATACGAGACGTCCTTTTTTAATAAATTCAAATTTTGATATTCAAATTTTCAAAATTCAAATTTTCAAAAACCCGCTCTAACAGACGACCAATCTTGATCTATACGAGGCGTCTAGTTTTGGTAAAATGACCTTTTAGCCCCTGATTTTATGCATAGATTGGGTGCATATCAAGGGCAAAATGGTCTTTTGACCAATCATATACGACACGTCTAGCTCTATACGAGGCGTATATTTGTAAATTTTTTATAAAAATGTTATTAAACAGTTTTAATCAATTCTAATTATAAAAAAATTATATAAATTTTTATAAAAATGTTATTAACCTGTTTTAATCAATTCTAATTATAGAAAAATGATAGAAATTATAAAAAAATTATAGAAATTGTAGAAAATTATAGGAATTAATACAAAAAATACTATTAATTACAAAAAATACTATTAATTACAAAAATCATTCTTCCGTATCACTGTCGATGTAATTAAGACTGGGGTTTGATCTTGGTGGAGGATTCATTATCGATGTATACCATTCTAGACGTGGCAAGTACATATCTTCCCATTGTTCCATATGGGGTCTTCGATGGGTCAACCATAGCCCGTGTGCTGGTGGCATTGGATAATCCCCTTCCAGCTTAACATGTATGAAGTGGTTCTCGTTAACATGTGTAAGCGTTATGAATAATGGTTGTTGATTAGCCGGAGGACTTAGTATCGGGAAGAAAGTGGAACTCGCACCCATGGTTGTCATTAACAGGTGCACCCCGATACCGTACATTTGTGCAATAAGAAGTCCTACTAAGGGGAAGTCCATCCAGTGATCCTCCCCACAACCGGACACTGAATCCCAAATTAGGCCCTGACGATGCGTGTAAAAATAACCTTCATCCCATGCTTCAAATATTGGGAACCAGATCAATTCGTTCTGATCCATTTCTTGGACAAGGTCCCTTCGAATGAGCCCCCATGAACTCTGATCCATACCTAAGCCCACAACCACAGACCGAAACCCACAATGACCGTCCGGCATCACATCTCGTATGCACGAGACGTACGGATGGAACACAGGCGGAATGGCATACTTAAACTGTTTGATGATTCCCACGTACTCGTCTCCAATGATTAAAGGAAAACCGTGAGCATCTCGTGTCTCTTTCTTCTTAGAACTCTTTGAACGGCTTAGGCTCGCTTTGGGTTTTTGGGACCTTATAACCGACTGTTGAGAGGCCTGTGACGGAACGTACGAGCTGTGGCATGGTTTATCGTACTTACTTTGTCGGGAACCTTCAAAGCACGTGTTTGCATCACCGAAGGAGCTTCTCCTCAATTCTTCATCTATACGAGAGGCCTCGTCCAACCTTTGTTGTACCTGCTTTGTTATTGGTCGGCCACGAGTATTTTGTTGGACAACCGGTGGTTTCTTGGTAGATTTCTTTGGAGTCAACACCGCTTTAATCTTTGACATCAGGCTTTTTTGCTGAGCTGGGGGGTGCGACTCTAATTGTTGTCTAACAATATTTAGCTCTTCGACCACGTCCACGTCATCGTCTATCAATTTATAACTTTGGAAGTTAAGTTTCCGCCAGAAGACGTCTATGTCTTCGAGTTGAATCGGACGCTCTGCACGGTTAAAAACAACATTGTTTAAGTAACATGATTAACGGAAATATATCACACAAGTGTTGTACGTTTAACAATTATTACCTTCACGCATGTACTTTTCCATCCTACAAGCACAGGGCAACCCACAGCTGTGCCATATTTGGCAACCACATGATGAATGAAAGCGCTCCAAGACATCTAGCTTCCTAATTGCCTCTCCACGCAACAAGTCAAGGGCTGTATGAGATACTTTTCCAAGTAGGTGTTGAAACATCGGGTGTTTGTGGTGGTTCATTATTTTTTCGATGCTTTCTCGAAAAGTCTTCCTTATTTCACCGAACTGTGTCTCAACTATATCCCGGTGATGTGTGTAAAATGCAACATATAAATTACATCAAATGAGGCATAAAACTAACCCTTTTTAAGTACTAATGTTGGAAACAGAGTGTTTTTGTCTTCCTTTTGTATTTTCATGATTAAATGAGCTCAAATTCACAAAAGAAGCAAAAAGACAGCTAAATCCAACATAAATACAAGAAAAAGAACATAAGTGGACTGCCCGACCCCTCAACGGCATCTTCCCAAGCAAAATAGAGAAGGCAGAATACTGAACACGCCCCGTGCTCAGCCAGCACGGGGCCGTGCCCAAGAAGCAGCAGAAAAGACAAACCTATAGAAGCTTCTATTGCCCACCACGGGGCCGTGTCCAGTGAACACGGGGGCGTGGCGAAAGTACTGCAGGCGCATTAATTGTAATTGCGAATTACAATTATGTAAGACCCTAATTCATATATGACTAAAGTCGCAGCGGAAATTCGTACCATAAAATTTCTTACGTTACAAACACCTTGACGCGCTTAAAATCATTTCATAGGTTAAACCTTTTACAATAAATACATTTATTATACTCATTTACAATAAGAAAACATAACCGAGCTTCACTCAGTTACGTACTCAACACTCCCGTACAATCTAACTTGTGACTCGATCTTTGATCGCTCCTCCTCAATATGATAATCTGGCTCGAAACCTGCATTCACCAATCACATACAAGACATTAATACGTTATCAATATAAATGTTATTTAGCCTTGGACTATTCCCGTTCCATTATTCCTTATCATTAAACATTCCCTCTGATTTCCTCACCTATGGTGAGTCTTCGATACTGTACCTGCATTACACTTAAAACTCCATGTACACGCATAACAACGTAAAACTTAATCATACTGAATGACTTACATACATACCTAAACTTCATACATATTATATACTCATATACATACGTACGCACATGCATATATACTTACTTGCATACATACTCACACATAAACACATCTACGATAATACATGCATATCTACCTACACCCATACCTACATCATGACGCACCCTCATGGCGTTATACACACACACATACATACATACATACATACATACATACATACATACATACATACATACATACATACATACATACATACATACATACATACATACATACATACATACATACATACATACATACATACATACATACATACATACATACATACATACATACATACATACATACGTCCCTATTTGCATCATCCCAAACTCACACTTGCCTATTCAAATACACCTTATAAATCCGCGTGTACTCGCTCACACATTTATACTCTTACATACGTTTACGCATACAAGCTTACATACACTTCTACAGACGTGTATAGATGCATACAAACATACATACATGCCTATCTACATATGTGCATACACGTATGCTCATAAAAACGTAAGTTAAATTAGTCCTACGCAACTTAAAACGCGTTTAAACGAGTTCCCAAGACAAAACGGAGCACGAAAACAATTTTCGAAGAAACTTGACCCGTCGCGTCGCGCGACCCCCCGTCGCGTGGCGCGACGCCCCCAATTCGACAGACAGATTGCAGCTGGTTGCTGCATATTTCCAGCGCGATCCGATTTCACGGAAACGGCCATAACTTCTTCATTATTGGTCCGTTTTACCCGATTCTTTTTCCTACGCGTCCGTAATTTAATTCTCCATCTTATGGAGTTAAGACCCGACATCCGGATTAACAAAATTCCAGACTTTTAAGCCTTCGGCTTGTTACCCTTTTTCCATATCCTGTCCCGTTCATGCATTTATCCATCTAACTTGTTTATTTGACCGTAAATTCTTATATACCTAATAATATCAATGACGCCTATTATAAAAGATTAAATTCTCGGATATCTTGCATTCTTTAAACTCATTTTACTCAAAAGCTTACCTTGACCCGTTAAGGGTATTTTCGTATTTCATTGCATTTGATTCTCAAAAACATACATTTCGCTTCCGTACTTATCCTAATTATTCACTTGGTCATTTATCTTATTTCTAAACATCTTTTAAAGGTCGTTCGCCCAAAATACCCACCAAGGGCATTTTAGTCAACTTTAGCCCCAACACTTACGACGAAGGACTTCAACACATAACTACCCTCAAACATCATGTTTAATTAGTTAAAACACCATATTACTTAACAAACTAAGAAGTGATTACAGAAATCACTTACCTTGTGCGTCCGAGTTCAAGCATAGCTTCCGTGTTTATCCTTGACCCGTTGCCCTTCCATGCTTATGCCCGCGTTGACATGACTCCTATCCGTACATGTCATTACATTCACATTCTTGTTAGCATACATGATAGTACGTATGAACGATCATCTCAAATTCATATCTCATGTATGACTTTCATTAGTCAATTCAAACAAGCATGAAACATACTCAACATCGACCTAACATAACCTTCTCATGAACTATATCTAAAATGCATTCCTCATGTTAGTTTACTATCAATTTCATTATTACCACACTCTATACATGTTTACACATTAAATGCATACAATTTCACATATTACTGTCATTTAGACATTTCATCAAACACTTGGTGTACGTACTGCTTTCTAAGCATGATGTACAAGTATTTCATATGTTTCTTCCTAATTATCACTTTCATTTATCATCTCAAGTAAACATCATACAAATTACATACCATAATCACTCTATATACAAATACACATCACATATACACATATTCCTAATCAAGTTCATACCATTTCATGGATTAAACATAAACCCACTTAACTAATTGTGGTAATTGATCCAAACACCTAAATTCTAGCAATTTACTCAGAGTCTTCGCTTAGGGTTTGTTCCTAAACATGCATACATCACTAATTTGGCCATAACCTTCATGATTCATACCTAAATCACCATTAGTGATGATTATCAAGATTTCTCAACTTCGTTAAACATCAAAATTTAACATACCTTATGATCCCCTCGTGAAGGTGATCATTTATTCATGTTCGGTTGTGAATTTGAGCTTCGCTTCACCCTTCAATTTGATGCTTTGGTTGAGTTTAGGGTTTGGCTCCTTTGGGGAGCTCTTGATCGATCCAGAACATTCACACACGAAGTGTGTGTAATGTGTGTGGATATATTCTTTTAAGTTCATAATTAAACTTTCATTTTATCCCTCTTTAGTCCCTCGGGTTTGCCTTTAAAACATAACGTGCACTACTTTTCTCTTTCAATAGTCTAAACCGGGCATTTAACTAGGTTAAATGGCCTAGTTATTTATTTCATAACATAACGCATAAGGGCAGATTTCGAGTATATAACATTTGGATTTTTTTTTTTGGGGCGTTACAAATTAATGAAGGGAGAGAGTGTCAGACAGGCACGGGGGCGTGTCCAGCGGACACGGGACCGTGCCCAGCCTTCTGTTCAGCCTATAAATAGGAGTGCTTGGTTTCATTTCAACTCATCCCTTGGCACACCACCTCTCTCACACTTCACCCACCACCATCACAACACCATCATCCACCACCATCATCCATTGTCCATCATAGAGTGTGTGAGTCGTCTCGGGATCCAAGATTGATCGTAAGAGTTCTTGACAATCAAGGCCATGTTTGCCTAAGTCTCTTACATCACTTGGTGAAGAAAAAGTGTCTAGTATAATACTTTTTATTTCTAATCTTTTGCACTTTTTATTTGGTTTTGTATTAATGACTTTAATAACTCGTTACTTATGTTGAAGGTGATCTTTCCTTATCGTTTGTCCGTGGTGTCTTGGCATTATTTTACTGTCTATATAAAATAAAAGATTTTCACCATTCATATCTCCACGGTCTATATGGAGGTATGTTGGCTACCTGGTCGGGGGTTAAGGGAACGGTTTGGTAAAGGTCTTGCCATTGTTCAGCGTTTAGAGGTCCTGCAATGGACCTGGGTCAAATTTAGTAGGACCTCCTTCAATGCTTCACGGTATTGGATGGTGGGTGTCCAAACTCTTTGATCCCCTCATAAGTTAACTGCTATTAATACTATAACCCGGCTATTTAGGACTGTATCCCTGCTGACTCAGACTACTTAGTCGAGGGTAACGTCACCGCCAAAAGCGGGGCCTACCATAATTTGCATTAATAACTTAATTAATTATCTTCCAATAATCCACCCTTTTAGGATTGTATCCTTGCTGACTCAAACTACTGGGGTGAGGGTAACGTCACCTTCAAAAGAGGGGCCTACTACAATAACTAAGATAATCTCTTAAATATGTGCAAAAGTGCGGAAATAATCAAAGGTTATACTAGATACGAGTCGGAACCAAGTGATTCATCTTGTCTATCTGTTTTTCTTTTATTTTTACTTTTCAGCATTTTAGTTAGTTTTTACTTTTCTTAGTTAAAAACATTTTTCTAAACTTTTTATTTTGATTAGACGTTGAGGATAAACCGGTACTAAAAGCTCTTGTGTCCTTGGACGACCTCGGTATCTTACCAACGCTATACTACGCTCACGATGGGTGCACTTGCCCATATGTGTGTTTAGTGTTAGTAAAATATCGTGTTTTATAAATTTAAAACTTGGCTAAAATAAGTGTTAAAGGGGCTTAAAATATACACCTAATATATACAACACTTTACCGCACATCAAGTTTTTGGCGCCGTTGCCGGGAACACAAGGATTTTAAGAAAGCTTAAAATCGACGGCCTAATCAGTTTTTCAAAACCTTTTTAAACGCGCGCACATTTTTCTGCATTTTAGTTTAGTTTTGCATTTACAGTAACCTGTACACGGGGCCGTGGTCATTGAACACGGGGCCGTGTCCAGCATTTTCATAAAAAACTCCCAGTAACAGTAGCTTGAACACGGGCCGTGCTCACTGAACACGCCCCGTGCTCAACGAAATCAGTAAATTTAATCAAAACGCCCAGATACAGATCCTGAACACGGGGCCGTGCTCACTGAACACGGGGCCGTGTCCAGCCTTCTGTTTCCGTTTTTATTTTTGTTTTCTGATCTCGAGACCTGGTTGTGGTCTGCTGAGTGATTCTTATGGATCAATACTCAGGAGGTTACAACTACACCTATGATGAGGATGATTATAGGGGTAATTATTGCACTAATTGTCGTAACTCACGCTCGGTTCAATACAATCACTCATATCAACCATCCAATTCATACACCTATTATGAGGAGCCCAGGTACGAACCATCAACTTCATACACATCATATGAAGACCAAAGGTATGAACCTCCTCCCTCATACTCATATTTTGATGAACCAAGGTATGAGCCTTCTTACTCATACTTTGAGGAACCAAGATATGAGCCACTACCTTCGTATACTTACTATGAGGAACCATGGCGTGAACAACCCACCTCATATGAGTATTATGAAGAACAAAATTATGAACCTTATCCATCATATGCTTACAATGAAGAACAATGGTGCGAACCATCGACTTCATATGGGTATTATGAGGAACAAAGGGTCGAACAACCAGATTCAAGCTTAGAAAATACCGATTCTTTTTCTATAACCGAAGTGACCGATAGGATATTAGAACACATAAGTAGGGCTGTCCAAACTGCTCGACGATCGAAGATCGCTCGACGATCGCTCGAAAAATGCTCGTTCGATTCCCGCTCAGTTTGTAAATGAGCCGATCGGATCGGTTCGATTCAAATTCAATCCGAGCATGAGCATACCTCCGCTCGCTCGTCGATCGCTCGGTTTCGCTCGAATTATTTTTATTAATAATATATATATATATATATATATATATATATATATATATATATATATATATATATATATATATATAGGACAATGCTAGACAGAAAACCCTATTTACATAGAAAACTCTGGAAACTCAAATCTCCACCCATTTTTACCCAACCTCCCGACATTTTTTTTTTTGAAAAAAATAACACATGTAATATACATGTTTTAAAGTGTTTTGGGCCAAAAAAAAACAAAAAAGCGCCGAAGGGATTTTTTTTTAAAAAAATAAACAAATTTCAGTGCCTAACATGTGTTAGGCAACAAAGACAGAAAATGCTGAATTTTTTTTTTTTAAAAACATCCCTTCGGCGCTTTTTTGATTTTTTTGGCCCAAAACTCTTAAAAACATGTATATTACATGTGTTAATTTTTTCAAAAAAAAAAATGTCGGGAGGTTGGGTTTTCTAGGGTTTTCTATATAGATAGGGTTTTCTATATAGCCCTACCCTATATATATATATATATATATATATATATATATATATATATATATACACATTATAGATTTTATAGATTAAAAACCCCAAAAAATATAATAGCCCAAAAAAAAACTAAAAGCCCAAATTACATTCAACCCAACCCAACTTAATATTTAATATATAAATCTAGTATCTAACCCTAAATCTATTCCTAAAAGACAATTCCCTAATCAGTCATTCAGTCATTCAGTCGTATATTCAATCGCCGCTTATCTCCCTAATCAGTCTCCACTCTCCACGGTCACACTTCACAGTCTCTGACTCTTTAATCTCGACTCCGACACACATATCGCCGGCCGCTGTCTCTAGTCTCCGAGACTCCGACACATCGTTTGCAAGTCTGTAACATATCGCCGGCCGCTCCCGAGTCCTGTGTTCATTCATTCTGCAACAGTTCTTCATCCTGTGTTTCAGTCGTATGTTAAATCGTTTTTTTAAACTTCTGTTTTTTTAGTCTGCTTCTGTATGTTTCTGTATGTTAAATTGTTTGGTATGTTTGTTATAGTAGTTATAATCGTTTGGTATGTTATAGTAGTTATAACCTTAAAAACATTGAAAGTAAGTTTTTATTATATTTATAATCTACTTATACTTTTGTAGTTTATGCATTAACATTTGCATTTTGTTTTTTTTTTAATGTGTAGCAAGCCGCAAGAGATGAAGAAAAATTGGAAATTGATGTGTTGACTCCAGATGGGTCTGATAATAAATGAAAGGTATTTTTATAATTAACAAAACCTAAAAGTTGTTTTGTAATGTGTAGAACTTAATGGTTTTGTTTAATGTTTGTGTTTATAGGTTATATGTTGATTTGAAGTTGAACAAGCTTAAAGAAGAAGTTTATTGCTTTTGAACTAAATGACAAGTTGTACTCGCACTTTATTTTGTGTTGCTTTTGTATTCGCACTTTATTTTGTGTTTCTTTTGTATTCGCACCTTACTTTGTGTTGCTTTTGTATTCGCACTTTAAGTTAGAATTTGTTTTTTTTAAAGAAGCCTTATTATTCAATCGAGCGAAACCGAGCGAAAACGATCCGCTCGATTTTTTTTAGGATTTGATAAAAACCGAGCGAAACCGAGCCGATCGATTCAAATTCAATCCGAGCATGAGCATCACTTTTGCGCTCGGTTTTACAAATTTGATCCGCTCGGATCGGATCGGTTGTAATTCAATCCGAGCATGAGCAGACCCTCGATCGGATCGGATCGGATCGGATCGGATCGTGAACACCCCTACACATAAGAGTTATCGATCGATGTATACAAGAAGCTCGCGCAAGGGAAGAGGAGTCCCGCGCAAGAGAAGAATTAAAAAATGAAGAGATAACTGAAAGTGTTAAAATGAAAGAACAAATAAGTGAAAAACCGACACATGAGTTAAACAACGAAAAATGTGAGTCCAACAACGTTAAAATTCAAGAAGAGTCTAATTTTGAAAAAATTAATCTCTTGTCACCTTCTTTTGAAAATCATTGTTTAGTACACCCTCATGCTAAGTTTTTAAAAGAGTTAAGCACCAACACTAAAATTGACGAAACGGTAAGTGTTAAGTTAACCAATGATCAAACCTCACTAATAAAAGAAGAACCATTTGAAATTAACATTACACCGGTTCCATGTTTCTTTCAAAGTTCATTTATTAGTAATGTCACAATCAATAAAGATCTTTGTGTTAACATAATGCCTAACTACATTTTCGAAAAATTAAGTATTAGTGATTTTTCTCCACTTCAAATACCCATTTTTTTATCCAATCGAAAAGTAATAAAATCAACCGGTATAGTTGAAGATGTATTGGTTCAAACAAATCAAATGGTAATCCCGACCGACTTTGTCACCCTCGATGACGCTCCTCTAGTGTTGGGACGACCATTTGTAAAAACTCACGAAGCTTTGAAAAACCAGAAGTTCAAAAATCTACCTCTTCAATTAGGGGCATTTAAAAGAAGTGTCGATCTCAAACGGTCAATGAAATATCCTTTCGGCAATAATGACCCCCTAATTGAAGATGAAGATGAACCACCCGATACAAGTGAAGAGATTGACCACTTTGTTGAAGAAGAGGTCGCCATAGAACAGACTTTTAAAGTTCTTGATCGAAATGAGCAACCAAATAAGGAGTCTCCCAAAGACCCACCACTTGAGCTCAAAGAACTTCCAAAAGGTTTGGAATATGCTTTTCTAGACAAAGATGGTAATTTACCTGTAATTATTTCGTCTAAATTAGATAACTTAGAAAAAGAAAAATTAATTAATCTTTTGAAAAAACACAAAAACGCAATAGCTTGGAAACTTGTAGACATAAAAGGAATTAGTCCTTCCATGTGCACACACAAAATTTTGATGAACGATGACTACAAATCAGTAATACAACCACAACGTTGAGTAAATCCAAATGTTCAAGAAGTGGTTAAAAACGAAGTCATCAAATTACTTGATGCCGGACTTATCTATCCTATCTCCGATAGCCCTTGGGTAAGTCCTCTCCAAGTAGTTCCAAAGAAAGGAGGTATGACGGTAATAACTAACGAAAAGAATGAACTAATACCAACGAGAACCGTCACAGGATTGAGAGTATGTATAGATTATAGGCGATTAAATGAAGCAACAAGAAAGGATCACTTTCCTTTACCATTCATTGATCAAATGTTAGAAAGATTATCCGGCCATAAATTTTACTGTTTCTTGGATGGTTTTTCAGGTTACTTTCAAATCCCGATAGCACCCGAAGACCAAGAAAAGACAACTTTCACATGTCCCTATGAAACTTTTTCTTATCGACGCATGCCGTTTGGTCTATGTAATGCCCCCGCAACATTTCAACGTTGCATGGTAGCCATTTTCCACGACATGATAGAGAAGACAATGGAAGTCTTTATGGACGACTTTTCTATCTTTGGGGATTCATATGACCAATGCCTCGATAACCTTGAACGAATGCTATCCCGATGTGAGGAAACTAACCTCGCCCTTAATTGGGAAAAATGCCATTTCATGGTAACGGAGGGAATAGTACTCGGTCACAAGATCTCAAGCGAAGGAATGGAGGTGGATCGAGCTAAAATAGAAACCATTTCTAGATTACCACCTCCATCCTCCGTACGAGCTATCAGAAGTTTCCTAGGGCATGCCGGATTCTATAGGCGGTTTATCAAAGACTTTTCTAAAATTTCTAGACCTCTAACAAAATTACTTGAAAAAGATGCTCCTTTCATCTTTGACAATGATTGCAATCAAGCATTTCTCACCTTAAAAGAAATGTTGGTCAATGCACCTATCATGATAGCGCCTGATTGGAAATTTCCTTTCGAAATCATGTGTGATGCTAGTGACTTTGCAGTTGGAGCTGTCTTGGGACAAAGAAAAGAAAAGCATTTCCACCCAATTTATTATGCTAGTAAAACACTTAATGATGCACAAGAAAATTACACAACAACTGAAAAAGAGTTACTAGCTGTGGTGTTTGCTTTTGATAAATTCCGTTCTTATCTTGTTCTTTCTAAAACTATAGTTTATACAGATCATGCAGCCATCCGATATCTCTTCAAAAAGCAAGATGCAAAACCACGTTTGATTCGGTGGATTCTACTCCTCCAAGAATTTGACATTGAAATCAAGGACAAAAGAGGAGCAGAAAACACCGCTGCAGATCATCTTTCTCGCTTAGAAGACCCAGCTTTGGAAGCAACCAGGGACGAGCAAATCAACGAAAAATTCCCAACTGAGACACTGGAAATGGTGGAATACAAGGAAGAACCATGGTACGCCGACTATGCTAACTACCTAGCTAGCGGTATAGTCGCAAAAGGATGGCCACATCATCAAAGAAAAAAATTCTTTGCCAATGTGAAACACTACTTTTAGGAAGATCCATATCTTTTCAAAATGTGTGCCGACCAACTCGTCCGACGATGCGTACATGGTAGTGAAGCACGAAGAATTCTCCGCCATTGTCATGAAGGTCCATACGGAGGACATCATGGTGCAGCTAGTACCGCACGAAAGGTATTTGATTCAGGATTTTATTGGCCAACCATTTACAAAGACGCCCAAAGTCTTGTAAAAACATGTGATGCTTGCCAAAGAACAGGTAATATTTCTTCCAAAAACGAAATGCCACAAAATGGCATTCTTGTTTGTGAAATTTTTGATGTGTGGGGACTCGACTTTATGGGACCTTTCCCACCATCGAAAGGAAACAAATATATACTTGTGGCAGTAGATTACTTGTCTAAATGGGCCGAGGCCGAGGCACTTCCAACAAATGATGGAAGAGTCGTGGTAAGATTTCTGAAAAAATTATTCTCTCGTTTTGGCACACCTAAAGCTTTAATAAGTGATAGAGGTACCCATTTTTGCAACCATCAACTTGAATTTTTTTTAACAAGATATGGGGTCTATCACCGGGTCTCAACAGCATATCACCCTCAAACAAACGGACAAGCCGAAGTGACTAATAGAGGTTTAAAACGAATACTTGAAAAAACCATAGGGTTAAATAAAAAGGAATGGGCTGATAAATTAGATGACGCTTTATGGGCTTTTAGAACTGCTTATAAAACAACAATAGGTACAACCCCATATAAGCTAGTTTATGGAAAAAGTTGTCACTTAACAGTAGAAATTGCACACAAAGCCAACTGGGCAATCAAAAATGTAAACTTAGATTTAGGATTTGCTGGTAAAAATCGATTTTGTCAATTAAATGAATTAGACGAGCTTAGGAATTATGCATACTCAAACTCTGAAATTTATAAGGAAAGAATGAAAAATTTGCATGACAAACATATTAAACCTAATGAATTTCGGGTAGGAGATCTAGTTCTTTTGTTTAATTCATGACTTCGATTGTTTCCTGGTAAATTAAAGTCTAGGTGGTCAGGACCTTTTTCCGTCACCCATATTTTCCCACACGGTGCAGTAGAAATTAAATCTCGAAATGGGCCTCCATTCAAAGTCAATGGGCAACGGCTGAAGCTTTATCAAGGATTCATTGAGGATGAAGAGGAAGAGATCTCGTTTCAAACAGTGGAAGGATGAAACCAACATCATACCTGGTAAGTTACGAGCAATTGGGACGACATCGAAAGCGGTAAGTTTTCTAACCAAGGCTTATGGGAAACAAGGGCACTCACACGAGCACTAAAAAAAAAAAAAACCTTTGCTCGGCACGAGGCCGTGTCCGCTGGACACGGGGCCGTGTCCGCGCTGCAGTCGGGATATATCCCCCTTTTCAAAACAGTTTCTTCATTCCACACGCCCCGTTTCCCCAAAAAAGCTCTGGTTCCAGGCGATTTTTCGAAAAATTTCGACGTCTCTTATCACTCTAACAACATCAAGGTATGATTCTATCACTTTTAGTAGTTAGATTAGTTACTTGCATGTAGTTAATACACCACAAATTTGGGAAAAATCTAGGGTTCTTGAAGTTCATTCGAATCAAACCTAAAATTTTTGCCTAAATCTGTTTGCATTTAGTTAGATTAGTGTTAAGGGAAGTAAATACACTTGTATTGTTCATAGATTCACCCGATTTCTTACAAAAACCCCAAACCCTTGTTCTTGAACCGAAAAAGATAAAATTGATAGGGTAACCGGGATATTTTGGGAAAAACGGCACTTAGGGTTTCATTTTCGGGGGAAACCGCATCTATTGGACCAAAAAGTTTCAAGTTTTCGGGACCGGGACGAAAAATGAAGTTTTTGGGTTACAGACGCCTGAACACGGGGCCGTGCCCGCTGAACACGGGGCCGTGTCCAGCCTACTGTTTGCAGTTTCTTTAAAAATCTCATTGTTTCGTGCCAATTTTTGGTGTATTTTTTCAGATGGCAAAGTTCACAAGGTTCAATGCAAGTGAGCTCGATGCCAGAGCAAGATACGAAATTCTTCAAACAAGACCCGAGGAGTACCCCAGGAGAGCATGCACGGACCTGTTAACCTTGGTAAACCAGCTGGACCGATTCAACAACATCGTTACGGGACCACTAGCTGTTGCATTGAACACTAGGCTTCAGTCGGTGCATCAATGCACCATGGAGTTCTACAGTACTTTTACCTTCACTACAAGGTGTGACCCATTTGACAATGAAGGGGTTGCATTTCGGTGTGGCGGGACAAGGTACTCGATCTCTATGGCACAGTTTGGAGCTATAAAAGGACTGTACGAGGAAGAGGAATCGGGAAACGAGGAAAATACCGGGGGATTACGAGACTTGGATGAAAATGAACGACTAGCCGCATGGGCTCAAATCGGTGAAGGAATCTACAACCCTAGCAGCACCAAGAGTACTAAGCTAAGGGATCCGCTCTATCGATACATTCACAGGCTTCTCACTTACTCTCTTAACCAACGTCACGACAGTAGTGGCGTTGTAGGGTTGAAAGATTTGGTTGTCCTTCACTGTATCAACAACCGGAAGCCTCTCGATGTTCCATATCTCCTGTTACGAAACATGCATCTCAACCGCCTTGCTCGCGCTCCAACACCTATCTTCTTCGAAGGATGGGTGTACCGTCTCTTCAAGCATTACACGCGAATTCCAAAGTCCTTTGAAAGAAGCCCATGGTCGGGACGAGTTGACTACCACATTTGCCGAGCCATGAACTTACTTTATGAGGCAGAAGACGGATCGGTGAGCTTCCAAAGGACGCAAGGCTATGCATGGAACTCGCAGGAGGCCCTAGTTCTTCACGCACCACCTCCCCACTATCAGTATCAACCCCATGGTGATCCGGGTCAATCCTCCTCACAAGGAGGCGGTTTTCCTAACTTTCAAAGCTTACATGATCTTATGCAGGAAAACCTCATGTGTACCAGGAACGCCTACAACCTCGCCAACAACACATACCACCGGGTCGGAGCTATTGAACGCAACATCAACGATATACAAGACGATATCGGCAGCATCCGGAGTATATGGCGGGGCATGGGGATGGAGGTGATGATAGCGATGAGGATATGGAGTAGGGGGTTTGAAGGAGCAAGGGCGGGTTGATGGCGAGCCCACAGGTTTAAGTCCCTTTATCTATCGAACAATTGGTGGCCTGCGTGCCAAGTGTTGAACAATTACTTTCCTTTACCACTTTTATTTTCCGTTTTTTTCTTTTACTTTATGCTTGGAACAATTAACTATGGTAATGTAGGATGTTTATGTTACTTGGTGTGGTATTAAGTGATGAAACAGGTACAAATCGAGGCTTGGAGTGCTAAGCCTCAACACTTATAGGGCCAGGATGGAAAAACCGGGGGAAGAAACCTGTTTTTCAGGCTTACAGACTGTCCACACGGGGACGTGTCCAGCCAACACGCCCCCGTTCTCACCTTTCAGACCTGCTGTTTGGTTACTGTCCTGCAGATTTTTGTTAAGACACGGGGCCGTGCCTAACCAACACGCCCTCGTGTTCGCCTTCTGTAAGTTTTCGTTACTGGCAGTTCGCCACGAGGTCGTGTCCAGCGGACACGGGGCCGTGTCCAGACTGCCAGTAACATAAATCTTTGCTTTTAACACCATTTTACACATCTAATCAACCTAAAAATTTATTTTTGGGACACATTGAGGACAATGTGTAATTTAAGTGTGGGGGGGATGCTAAAACCTTGAAATTTTGCAAGTCCTAAATACAAGGCTTACACAAAACTCTATTGGAACCGCTAATCACCCCAATTTTTTTTCAAAAATTTCATTTTTTTTACTTGTCTAGGTTTAACTCGGGAAATTCAAGTTCTCAAAAAGGTTATATTTTTACGAATTTACCACCGATAGCGTCGTGATAAAAAGAACCAACATAAGAAAATTATGAAAAGGCATGGCAAACTTAGTTAAAATTTGATTATATATACTTGATCACATAAAAACCCATTCCCACAAAAGTGAGTTTTGAGCCTTTATTGAGCATACAATTACATATCATTAAACTAAATGCTCATTTTTCGTTTCTTGTGTGAATAGCCGTTTGGTTCTTACGACTCTAGAACTTGCCATGACGATACATTCCCGGTCCTTATCAACTTAAACCCAAGTAAGTAAATGATGGAGGCATTAGGACTACCCCTTTTTTCTTCTACACCATTAATTTTCTTTTTCTTTTACCACCTACCCAAAAATCCCCCTAGTTAGCCCCTTTGAGCCTAAACCTTTTCATTTCATAACCCAAACCTAACACCCTTTTACCCACCAAAACCTTTTTCATTTTTTTACCCTTTGTTTTAGTAACAAGTTCGGTTTTTCGTATGTTCGTTCGAAAAAAAAAAAGTGTTGTTGATTAAGCAAAAGAAAATAAACAAACAAGTTCATCAAAAATAACTTTGTTTGAATAATAGCTTCATCAAAATAAAAGTTACAAAAATAGAAAGTCCTACGAAAACCGACACTTGTTACGCTTTTTCACCCTTTTACTAACCACTATCCCAACCACCTACCTTTAACCCAAGATTAACCCTTAACCCACAAAGTCCTCTTGATATTTACAAAGGTATAAAAGTTAAAAATGAGGAGGATTGATTGCTTGGCAAGCTTATGGTAGGAATAAGTTCCATGCCGCTCTCGAGTGATTCACTAAAAATACACCTTCGGCCGAGTGTGAGTGATTTCTCCCGTGAGGTATGTGAACTTGTATATAAATGGAATTTTAAAAAAAGGCATGTTATGCCCAAATAAGTAATTTCTCCTATGAAACGTTCTAAACAAATCATGACGAATAGGATTGTAAATAGATAAAAATAAAACCCAAAAAGATCTTGGATTCCCAACACTCTATGACAAGCCAAAACCTTCTCTTCAACCCATTCCATTTGGGAGTGTAAGCCACATATTAAAGAGTTTTGCTTGAGGACAAGCAAAAGTTCAAGTGTGGGGGTATTTGATGTGTGTAAAATGCAACATATAAATTACATCAAATGAGGCATAAAACTAACCCTTTTTAAGTACTAATGTTGGAAAAAGAGTGTTTTTGTCTTCCTTTTGTATTTTCAGGATTAAATGAGCTCAAATTCACAAAAGAAGCAAAAAGACAGCTAAATCCAACATAAATACAAGAAAAGGAACATAAGTGGACTGCCCGACCCCTCAACGGCATCTTCCCAAGCAAAATAGAGAAGGCAGAAGACTGAACACGCCCCGTGCTCAGCCAGCACGGGGCCGTGCCCAAGAAGCAGCATAAAAGACAAACCTATAGAAGCTTCTATTGCCCACCACGGGGCCGTGTCCAGTGAACACGGGGGCGTGGCGAAAGTACTGCAGGCGCATTAATTGTAATTGCGAATTACAATTAATGAAGGGAGAGAGTGTCAGACAGGCACGGGGGCGTGTCCAGCGGACACGGGGCCGTGCCCAGCCTTCTGTTCAGCCTATAAATAGGAGTGCTTGGTTTCATTTCAACTTATCCCTTGGCACACCACCTCTCTCACACTTCACCCACCACCCACCACCATCACAACACCATCATCCACCACCATCATCCATTGTCCATCATAGAGTGTGTGAGTCGTCTCGGGATCCAAGATTGATCGTAAGAGTTCTTGACAATCAAGGCCATGTTTGCCTAAGTCTCTTACATCACTTGGTGAAGACAAAGTGTCTAGTATAATACTTTTTATTTCTAATCTTTTGCACTTTTTATTTGGTTTTGTATTAATGACTTTAATAACTAGTTACTTATGTTGAAGGTGATCTTTCCTTATCGTTTGTCCGTGGTGTCTTGGCATTATTTTACTGTCTATATAAAATAAAAGATTTTCACCATTCATATCTCCACGGTCTATATGGAGGTATGTTGGCTACCTGGTCGGGGGTTAAGGGAACAGTTTGGTAAAGGTCTTGCCATTGTTCAGCGTTTAGAGGTCCTGCAATGGACCTGGGTAAAATTTAGTAGGACCTTCTTCAATGCTTCACGGTATTGGATGGCGGGGGTCCAAACTCTTTGATCCCCTCATAAGTTAACTGCTATTAATACTATAACCCGGCTATTTAGGACTGTATCCCTGCTGACTCAGACTACTTAGTCGAGGGTAACGTCACCGCCAAAAGCGGGGCCTACCATAATTTGCATTAATAACTTAATTAATTATCTTCCAATAATCCACCCTTTTAGGATTGTATCCTTGTTGACTCAAACTACTGGGGTGAGGGTAACGTCACCTTCAAAAGAGGGGCCTACTACAATAACTAAGATAATCTCTTAAATATGTGCAAAAGTGCGAAAATAATCAAAGGTTATACTAGATACGAGTCGGAACCAAGTGATTCATCTTGTCTATCTGTTTTTCTTTTATTTTTACTTTTCAGCATTTTAGTTAGTTTTTACTTTTCTTAGTTAAAAACATTTTTCTAAACTTTTTATTTTGATTAGACGTTGAGGATAAGCCGGTACTAAAAGCTCTTGTGTCCTTGGACGACCTCGGTATCTTACCAACGCTATACTACGCTCACGATGGGTGCACTTGCCCATATGTGTGTTTAGTGTTAGTAAAATATCGTGTTTTATAAATTTAAAACTTGGCTAAAATAAGTGTTAAAGGTGCTTAAAATATACACCTAATATATATAACACTTTACCGCACATCACCCGGACACAACCAACTACACGGTCCAGCGAGCTCCTATCTAGGACGTATCTCTTTAAGTTGGCGTGTTGGCTCTC
This sequence comes from Helianthus tuberosus, assembly GCA_030545235.1. NCBI lineage: Eukaryota > Viridiplantae > Streptophyta > Magnoliopsida > Asterales > Asteraceae > Helianthus > Helianthus tuberosus. Next base: position 31,874,380 of record CM060383.1, on the reverse strand, counting down.
AACTCTGTTTGTGGTACGATTACCAAAGTTGCGCCTCTTATCAGTCCACGCAAAGACGAACATCTCCTTATAGTCTTTTAGCCAGTTATCGTACACGTACTTGAAGACTCCTAAAAAGTAAAAATAATTTAATAAAATTTGCATAGGTGAGTCGTATGTTATTAGAAAAACTTACCAGAACGTTTGCACTCCACAAGTCGCTTTCGCATGTTGCGCAAGTGGTACTCGTAGATGGGTTTGGATGGAGACTCAATCAATGTCCCCCAGAATGACAAAAATTTCTCCCAGTCTTCGTCTGTGAAGGCACCCTTGCAGTGCTTCATAACATTCTGTTGTATGTGCCACCTGCAAAAAAGCCTGGAGGCGTCTGGAAATACTTTAGCACACGCGCCCATAAGGGCTAGGTCTCTATCCGTTAAAATCACACGTGGCTCCATACATTCATCCAACATTGACTTGACCCTCTCAAGCACCCACACAAAGTTATCACCACGTTCTTTACTAACAACGGCATGCGCGATAATAAACGATTTGTTGGTAGGCGTCACACCAACAATCTGGATAAATGGCATATTGTATATGTTTGTTTTATACGTCGCATCGATCAGCATGACGTGGGGGAATGCATGCCACATGTCGCTCGAGTCCCGATGAAGAAAGAAGATCTCTGTTACGATCTCTGTTCTGGGTTCCTCCCATGTCTCGTAAATAAAGTCGTTGTTTATCAGCTTGTTTTCTAGTGACTGCATGGTAGTCAATCCTTGTCTTTGTTCGGCTCTAATCTTCGCCACAACGTTTTGAACGTCTTTCTGAACATGAAACCTGTCGGGGTCCTGCTTCCTTATCGTTTGAAATATTTTGCGCGGCTCCATGTTTTGAGCTGTCAGCTGCTCGATCAGTTTCATTTCGCTTGGAGTAAACCTTCGCACAAACGCGTGGGCAGACAGGTCCTCACAAAGTTCGTGGTTATCTTCAATTTTTCCGTCTTTTATCTCCCAGGTTTCATACGGGTGGTTTCGCACAGCCAGCAGGTAAAACGAGCAACCTGTTTTTTTGCTTCCGGTTTTTCTAAGTGTTGCTGTAGTCTGGTGCTCACCACTACGATCACATTCAAGCCATACCCTCGCGGTTCTTCCACCGATTTTCTTTGATCGACGGGTGACAATAACGAAACCATCCGCGTTTGCTATTTCTTGTATCCGATTCTTTAGTTCATCTAAAGAGTTGAAAACCTGTAACATCGACAATAATAAATAATAATAATAATAATAATAATAAATAAATAAATAAATAATAATAATAATATTAATAATAATAACAATAGTATTAATAATAATAATAATAAATAATAATAATAATATTAATAATAATAATAATAATTAAATAATAATAAAAAAACAGTAATTAATACCTGCTTTTTTAAGTACGGACTGTCCGGGATGGGAGGTGTCTCACCACCATATCTACCATATCCACCATAACCACCATATCCACCATATCCACCATATCCTCCAATGTCCGGATTGTTTTGATGAACGTAAGGAGTACCCGGGGAAATGAATTGCTGATGACCACCGTATCCACCGTCTCCTCCGTATCCACCGTTTCCTCCGTATCAACCGTCTCCTCCGTAAGAATATTCACACCCGTATCTATAATCCGGATACCCTTGTTGTGTCGGATAACTTGGTTGACCAGCATGGTATGAGTCATCTACGGGGGCTGTTTCATCAACAGGGGGATGCTTGTTCAAATCTAGAAACGCTCTGTTTTGTTCTCCTTGTATACTAGACACAACCTCCTCTTGCTCATTAGAACCGGGAACGTCAGACTCCTCCAAAATAAAGAACCGTATCATCATTAGTAAATAATAAAATAAAACAACAACTAATTAAAACATTTAAGCTAATAATTGTTACCGGAACGCTTTCGTGCACCCAGTTGTCGCTAGAATACTGCCCGAAGACATAGTTGCCGTCCCAGTATGATGACATTTCAACACTTCGGGACGATAAGAACACAAATGCAAACAACAATTCTTTCGAAGAAACACAAGAAGAAGAAGAAGAAGCAGAATGAATGAAATGTTGAATGCTCGGGGTGGACAAAGAATGCACTGTATGTTGCACTTTATGTGAGACATAGACGCCTCGTATAGATATAGACTACCCGTATAGCTTTAAGTCACTTGTCAGTCATGTAGTCAAATCTATCACACCCCCAAAATCCACTATGCGGGGTATCACCGCTGGGAGGCGTGACATGACCAGGATCGAGCCACCAATCATATTGAACAACGTAATCTTAGTAAGTAAAACCAATCACAATACGATTGGTGATCATAAGACAGTAACCAGTTTTAAGTTAACAGCGGAAGCATAAAACAGAAGTTCAAAACATAAGTTTATAGTTCATAAGTTTAATATCCAAAACATAGTTTATAAAATTCAATTATTAAGTACGGGACATAACAGTCCGCATCCCACAACAACCTCCTCCTCGTGCAAGCTCCATAAGCATCTATCGACCTGTAAGGCATGTAACAACGAGTCAACAACAAAGTTGAGTGAATTCACAGTTGGTTGTTTAGTTATAGCATTCGTTTCGTAAATCATCTGTTCGTTTTGTAAACCATGTATCGTATAAATTCTTATCGCGGTCTTTCTGACATGTTTGCGAAGATTAGTGGGGGCTTCCCATGTGTTACTAGAACACGCGTATCGACTGCTACGAAAATGTAAGAGGTGCCCTAAGTCAATGTCTATCAGCATTGACCCTTTGCCCATAGTCCATTAGTACACGCCCGTCCGACTGGCACGGTGTGAGGCTTGTTAAACCTAATAGCGCTATTAACTAATAACCCGCTCGCCATAGGCCTCGGCGATTAAGTCGATAAATGAGGGACTTAAAGTGATAGAGTTGATGGTCTTATGATTGTGTACGTAGGTTTTACGTACGTGCCCTTCAATCCGAGGACAGTAAAAAGTAGTTTAATAGTAATGATAGTACAAGTAGTTATTCAATCCCATTCCCAACCCCTGGGAATCCCATGCATTGGAAAGAGTGTGAACTCACCTTGGTTGCTCGGTTTGACTCTCAAGTATAGCTAATAGTCGAGGTCGGTCAATCACGTCCTAGTATGATTACCACTTAGTTTATTAGTGATTTCAAATAGAACACAAAGTTCCTACACGTATCTATCACATAACACGCATCACTTTAATGGTTCATGCCCATATAACCTTCCCATCTATTCCCCACTCATAGACAAACATACAACATTGCACATAACACTTTTTTTGATAAATAACATGTTATATCATTCTCGGATAACCTACCCGACATTTAGACACGCAAATCACTACTTATGTCGTTTCAGCTTTATTAATCAAAACTGGACTGTTTTCGAGCATTTTAATAAAATAGTTAACCTTCTCCAAAAATTCCTAAATTTTTACAGGATATCATAAACGTTCCAAATTTTATTGTGTAAAAATATCAGGGCCCAGTTCGTTACCAATATTATATAAAAATTTATTTACTCGACTGCAATCAGATTTATTACTTTCTAATTGCAGTTTACGGAAAAATTCACTAAAAATTAATCGTAAGTCCGATCGACGAAATTCCAGTTGGAGTGTCATGAAAACAACCGTGACCATGTACAGTAAAAATTCCATGAGCTGATTTTACTCAGGTTTCGGGTTTTGTCTCTGAATACAACACACTTTTTCAGCAGAAATATTTCAGCTTGAGCTGCTGTCTAAAAACAATTCTTTAAAAATAGTAAACGATCTCGAAAAATTACGATTTCAGTGCCATTTGTTCGGTTGTTCAAAATTACACAATTTAGACTCCAGAAATTCAGTTTTTCGATTTAAAATGACCCAGTTACAGCCTGTTGAAGTTGGCTGAAAATTTCAATCAGCATGTTTATTTCAGGTTTAGTGTTTCTAAAAGCTTATTAGCAAGTGTCCTAACAACGGTTTATCAATAATTTAATGATCAAACATTATGCATGCATTAACCAAACCCAATCCAACCAGATTTCAACTTCATACAAACTTTTTATGTAGGGTTTTTATGTAGAGTTCCATGTTCATCTTTTAGGGTTCTATTTCTTGTGATTTAAACAAATAACGTCATACATCACATTTTAACTAAGAATAAGATGGAACAAGGTGTAGAGACTTACTACTAGCACAAGGCTAGGGTAGAAATCTTAGTGCAAGGATGATGAAGAAATGATGAAGATAAAGCGAGCAAACAAGTCCCTTAATTGAAGCTCCACAAGCTTACAACTTCCTTGAACCACTCTTGAAGCTTGAATGGAACTTGAATGAGATGAAGATGGTGGTGTGAAGGTGGTGATGGTGGGGGGCGGTTATAGAGCCGAGAAAGAGAGAGAGATGAGTGAGGTGAGAGGGTAAATGATGGTGGTGATGATATAGGGTGCATTGGGACTCATGAGCCACCCTAGGAAATCCAAGAAAGATAATTACTTAGATTTTTGGCCAACCAAAATTAAGATCATAGAAAAAAAATCCAAACAAAATATATGGTGATGATGAGGCCGAGATTTGTTAGGGGGGGGGTAATTTGTAAAATTTTGATAATTAGTGGGTAAGTAAATAAGAGGTTAAGGGTATTTTCTAGAATAGTGGGTGTATGCCATGTTTCTATAGTGTGTGGGGACTTTTGTGACCGTAAATAATTAAGGATGATAAAATAATACTTCTGACAAAATTTTGGTGTCCCGGGTAATGTCCGGTTGTTCGGTTACGTATCGTTTCGTTAAAGCGTTTAATTGTTCCGTAAGGCGTCTTATACATATATTTTTGTAACGAAATTTATTCCTAACACACAGGGAAATATACCGGACTATTTAGTAACTTTTCTGTATACTACTAGTATGCTAACACGCACATGTAAGTATAACACAGTAATCAGAGAGCAGTTAAATGATTCAGCACAGTCATCAAATACTTTTATTATCATTAATAAACTGTATGGTTACATGCAAATTTGAGGGTTGTCACATTCTCCCCCTGTTAAGAGAATTTCGTCCCGAAATTTAGTGCGTAGTTACTGAGGAAGCTAGTTAAGTTGCGGTGTTTACTGGTCTTCCTGGGGTGTCACATCATCCCCCCGTTGATTTGGAATTTCGTCCCAAAATTCTGCAGTAGCTTCAGCCTCAGTAGTGGTTGCACTGTTTCCGAACAACTGGGGATATCTGAGTTTCATTTGGTCTTCTCGTTCCCAGGTATACTCTGGGCCACGACGAGCATTCCAACGAACTCGGACCAGAGGTATCCTGGTATGCTTGAGGATCTTAACATCTCGATCCGTAATCTCTAATGGTTCCTCGACGAATCGCAGCTGGTCGTCGATTGTGAGTTCCTTGAGAGGAACTATGAGGGTCTCATCTGACAGACACTTCTTCAGATTTGACACGTGGAATACGTTGTGAACTGCACTGAGTTCTGTTGGTAGATCCAGTTTGTAGGCCACTTTGCCTATTTTCTCTATGATTTCGAACGGTCCGACATATCGCGGATTGAGTTTGCCCCTTTTGCCAAAAAGGACTACACCTTTCCAAGGTGAGAGTTTGAGTAGCACCCGGTCTCCAACTTGGAGCTCGAGTGGCTTTCTTCCCTTATCAGCATAGCTTTTCTGACGGTCACGTGCTGCCGCCATTCGTTGTCGTATCTGAGCAATTCTCTCGGTTGTATCTACTACAAGTTCTGGGCCAGTGATTTGGCTGTCACCAACTTCTGCCCAACAGAGAGGTGATCGGCATTTGCGTCCGTACAATGCCTCGAACGGAGCGGCTTGGATGCTGGTGTGGTAGCTGTTGTTATATAAAAACTCCACTAACGGGAGGTACTTTTCCCAGTTGTTACCAAAATCGATTACACATGCCCTAAGCATGTCTTCAAGGGTCTGGATGGTGCGTTCAGATTGCCCATCCGTCTGTGGGTGATAAGCGGTGCTCATATCTAAACGTGAGCCAAAAGACTTGTGCATGGCTTGCCACAGTTCAGAAGTAAAACGCGCGTCACGATCAGAAATGATGGAGGTTGGCACTCCGTGCCTTGATACCACTTCCTTTAGGTAAATGTCTGCAAGAGTAGAAAACTTATCCGTTTCCTTGATAGCCAGAAAATGTGCGGACTTTGTGAGTCGATCCACGATTACCCAAATAGTATCATTTCCACGTTGAGATCTGGGCAGGCCAGTAACGAAATCCATGGAAATTTGCTCCCATTTCCATTGTGGTATCTCTGGTTGTTGAAGTAGGCCTGATGGTTTCTGATATTCAGTCTTGACTCTCGCACAAGTCAGACATTTGCTAACGTAGGTTGCTATGTGGGCTTTCATACCAGACCACCAATATGTAGTTCTGAGATCGTGGTACATCTTATCCGAACCAGGGTGTACCGAATAACGAGACTTGTGTGCTTCATCCATCACAAGCTCGCGTAAGTTGCCATAAAGTGGAACCCAAATACGCCCTGGTACATAGTAGGCGCCGTCTTCCTTTTGTTCTAGCCGCTGCCTCGATCCTCGTAGGGACTCAGCCCTGATGTTCTCTGCTCTTAATGCTTCCATCTGAGCATCGCGAATCTGAGCAGGAAGGTTAGATTGGATGGTAAGCTGTAGAGCACGTACACGCCTAGGTATAGTATCCTTTCGACTTAGGGCGTCGGCCACAACATTGGCTTTGCCCGGATGATACTTGATTGCGCATTCATAATCGTTCAAAAGCTCAACCCATCGGCGTTGACGCATGTTTAACTCCTTTTGCTTGAAGATATGCTCGAGACTCCTGTGATCGGTGTAAATGGTGCACTTGGTACCGTACAGGTAATGTCTCCATATCTTAAGTGCGAAAACAACTGCTCCCAGTTCCAAGTCGTGTGTAGTGTAGTTCCTTTCGTTAACTTTAAGTTGGCGCGATGCGTAGGCAATGACTTTGTCACGTTGCATCAATACGCAACCAAGTCCTTGGATGGAAGCGTCGCAATAAACCACGAAATCATCTGTGCCTTTAGGCAATGAGAGGATAGGCGCGCTACAAAGTCTATCCTTTAGGTGTTGAAATGCGGACTCCTGTGCATCACCCCAACGATAGATGACACCCTTCTGAGTCAGTGAAGTAAGAGGTTGCGCAATCTTTGAGAAATCCTTGATAAACCTTCTGTAATATCCTGCCAAACCCAAGAATTGGCGGATTTCTGTTGGTGTGCGGGGTGCAGGCCAGTTCTTGATCGATTCAACCTTAGATGGATCCACATGGATCCCATCCTTGTTTACCACATGGCCTAGAAAGTGGACTTCGCGAAGCCAGAAGTCACATTTTGAAAACTTGGCGTACAACTGCTCTTTTCGAAGAAGTTCCAACATAAGTCGTAGATGCTGCTCGTGTTCCTCCTGACTCTTAGAATAGATCAGGATATCGTCGATGAACACAATAACGAACTTATCCAGGTAAGGTTTGCATACTCGGTTCATGAGATCCATGAAGACCGCTGGTGCATTCGTCAGCCCGAATGGCATAACCAGAAACTCGTAATGGCCGTAACGAGTTCTGAATGCTGTTTTGGAGACGTCCTCATCTCGGACCCTCAGCTGATGGTATCCCGATCTCAAGTCAATCTTTGAGTAATAGCTCGACCCTTGCAACTGGTCGAACAAGTCGTCAATACGTGGAAGAGGATAACGATTTTTCACAGTCACCTTGTTAAGCTCGCGATAGTCTATGCACATACGGAAGGTACCGTCCTTCTTATTCACGAATAGTACTGGAGCTCCCCAGGGCGAAGAGCTAGGACGAATAAAACCTTTTTCCAAAAGTTCTTGTAATTGCTTGGACAGTTCTTCCAGTTCGATTGGGGCTAAGCGATAAGGTGCTCGAGCTACTGGTGCTACCCCAGGAGCTAGCTCGATTTGAAACTCAACTTGACGATGGGGCGGAAGACCAGGTAATTCCTCGGGAAATACCTCAGGAAATTCGCGCACAATAGGAATGTCTTCAATTCTCTCTTCTTCCGTTGATGTGTCAGTAACGAGCGCTAGAATGGCAGTGTGGCCCTTTCGTAGACATTTCTGGGCCTTAAGGAAAGAGATGATGCCTTCGACAGCACCACTCTTGTCGCCACGAATCACGAGAGGGTCTTCACCAGAACGAGGAATGCGGACAATTTTCTCCTTGCAAACAATCTCCGCTCGATGATGAGATAGCCAATCCATTCCAATAACGACGTCGAAACTACCCAGTGTGATAGGAACAAGATCGATAGAGAAAGTCTGACCAGCTAAGACGAGGTTACAACCTTTAACTACGTGTGTGGCTTCAAGACCTTTACCGTTAGCTAGTTCTACCGTGTGTTTGGTGTTCAGAAGTGTTGGAGTGCGCTTAAGCATTTGGCTAACTTTTAAGGACACATAACTAGTATCGGCACCCGAATCGAATAAAACAGTAACAAAGAAATCATCCAGAAGAAACTTACCCATCACTACGTTAGGATCATTCCTTGCTTCACCCTGACCAATCACGAACACTCGACCCCTGGCACCGTTGCCATCATTGTTTCCCCCATTGTTGCCCCCCATTATTGTTCCTGTTTCCCTGGTTGTTGTTGTTGTTCTGATTCTGGTTAAGCTGGGGACAGTTCTTCTTAAAGTGGCCTTCAGCGCCACACTGAAAGCATCCCCTGTTGCCCTATTGCTGTTGCTGATTCTGCGGTGCTTGCTGTTGCTGCTGGTGATTCTGATTTGCAGGCCGTGAGCTCCTGCAATCCTTGGCTTCATGACCCATCTTGAGACACCTCTGACAACGTCCTTTGTTGCATTGACCACTATGGTGTCTGTTGCATTTGTGGCACTTTGGGTGGTTTCCTCGATACCCACCCTGTCCTTGATTACCGGAGGATTGCTGACCAGGACTCTGGTAGTCATCAGTCTTTCGCTGCTGAGACTGAACCGAAGCAGAACCCTTACTGGAGTTTCCATCCCATTTTCGCTTGTTGTCGGTAGGTGCATCAGAAGTAGCTGTGGCACTGATTCGTTTGGGCAGCCTGTTTTGCTCCACCGCCTGGTCAGTGAGTCGATGGGCCAACTTGATGATTTGCTGTATGGTACCCAGATTGGCTGAAGTCACGTGACTTTGAATCTCTGGTACAAGGCCCTTGAGATACAGCTCAATTCGTTTGATGGGAGGGTCCACCATGGTTGGACACAAGATGGCCAGTTCGTTTGACCTCTTAGTGTACGCCTCAATCTCAGATCCCGTCATCTTCAGATTGTAAAATTCCACCTCTAGCTTGTGGATGTCGTCTCGACTGCAGTACTCTTCTTTGATCAGTTCCTTGAAACCATTCCAGGGAGTGGCATTTGCAACCGCCAGCCCCAGTAGTTGAACCTGTGCCTTCCACCAGGTTAACGCAGCACCTTCAAGCGTTCCAGTAGCAAATTTCACCCTTCGATCCTCAGGGCATTCGCACATCTCGAAAACAGACTCAAGCTTTTCAAACCAGTGAAGAAGGCCCACTGCTCCTTCGGTGCCACTGAAAGTAGTAGGTCGGCAGTCCATGAACGTTTTGAATGTGCACACAGGAGTTTGAGCATGTTGACCTCCTGCAGGGTTAGCTGCGAGTGCCTCAGCGACTCGTTCGTTGATTAAAGCCGTCAACTGGGCTTGAGTGAGGTTTATACGTCCTCCGCGTCCGCTCATGATCTTCATAATGAAGCAACGTAAGTGAGAAAAGTGTCGCGAAAGTGCGTAAGTGTGGGACGACAGTAGAGAATAAGCACACAGGGTTCAAATAGCAATTATCACGTTAACTAATGCACAGGGTGAATTATCTAACCGACAGTATAACATAAATCATACCACCTATTGTGTCGCGTCTTGCACGTGGAGCGAAGCGTCGTTGTGGATCGTTGAGCACTGTACAGGTTATAGTCTGGTTTTATCAAAAAGCTTTTCCCTTTTTAAAACCAAGTTCACTATAACCAATGGCTCTGATACCAATCTGTCACACCCCCAAAATCCACAATGCGGGGTATCACCGCTGGGAGGCGTGACATGACCAGGATAGAGCCACCAATCATATTGAACAATGTAATCTTAGTAAGTAAAACCAATCACAATACGATTGGTGATCATAAGACAGTAACCAGTTTTAAGTTAACAGCGGAAGCATAAAACAGAAGTTCAAAACATAAGTTTATAGTTCATAAGTTTAATATCTAAAACATAGTTTATAAAATTCAATTATTAAGTACGGGACATAACAGTCCGCATCCCACAACAACCTCCTCCTCGTGCAAGCTCCATAAGCATCTAGCGACCTGTAAGGCATGTAACAACGAGTCAACAACAAAGTTGAGTGAATTCACAGTTGGTTGTTTAGTTATAGCATTCGTTTCGTAAATCATCTGTTCATTTTGTAAACCATGTATCGTATAAATTCGTATCGCGGTCTTTCTGACATGTTTGCGAAGATTAATGGGGGCTTCCCATGTGTTACTAGACCACGCATATCGACTGCTACGAAAATGTAAGAGGTGCCCTAAGTCAATGTCTATCAGCATTGACCCTTTGCCCATAGTCCATTAGTACACGCCCGTCCGACTGGCACGGTGTGAGGCTTGTTAAACCTAATAGCGCTATTAACTAATGACCCGCTCGCCATAGGCCTCGGCGATTAAGTCGATAAATGAGGGACTTAAAGTGATAGAGTTGATGGTCTTATGATTGTGTACGTAGGTTTTACGTACGTGCCCTTCAATCCGAGGACAGTAAAAAGTAGTTTAATAGTAATGATAGTACAAGTAGTTATTCAATCCCATTCCCAACCCCTGGGAATCCCATGCCTTGGAAAGAGTGTGAACTCACCTTGGTTGCTCGGTTTGACTCTCAAGTATAGCTAATAGTCGAGGTCGGTCAATCACGTCCTAGTATGATTACCACTTAGTTTATTAGTGATTTCAAATAGAACACAAAGTTCCTACACGTATCTATCACATAACACGCATCACTTTAACGGTTCATGCCCAAATTTTTACAGGATGTCATAAACTTTCCAAATTTTATTGTGTAAAAATATCGGGGCCCAGTTCGTTACCAATATTATATAAAAATTTATTTACCCGACTGCAATCAGATTTGTTACTTTCTGATTGCAGTTTATGGAAAAATTCACTAAAAATTAATCATAAGTCCGATCGACGAAATTCCAGTTGGAGGGTCACGGAAACAACCGTGACCATCTACAGTAAAAATTCCATGAGCTGATTTTACTCAGGTTTCGGGTTTTGACTCTAAATACAACACACTTTTTCAGCAGAAATATTTCAGCTTGAGCTGCTGTCTAAAAACAATTCTTTAGAAATAGTAAACGATCTCGGAAAATTACGATTCTAGTGCCATTTGTTCGGTTGTTTAAAATTACACAATTTAGACTCCAGAAATTCAGTTTTTCGATTTAAAATGACCCAGTTACAGCCTGTTGAATTTGGCTGAAAATTTCAATCAGCATGTTTATTTCAGGTTTAGTGTTTCTAAAAGCATATTAGCAAGTGTCCTAACAACGGTTTATCCATAATTTAATTATCAAACATTATGCATGCATTAACCAAACCCAATCCAACCAGATTTCAACTTCATACAAACTTTTTATGTAGGGTTTTTATGTAGAGTTCCATGTTCATCTTTTAGGGTTCTATTTCTTGTGATTTAAACAAATAACGTCATACATCACATTTTAACTAAGAATAAGATGGAACAAGGTGTAGAGACTTACTACTAGCACAAGGCTAGGGTAGAAATCTTAGTGCAAGGATGATGAAGAAATGATGAAGATAAAGCGAGCAAACAAGTCCCTTGAAGCTCCACAAGCTTACAACTTCCTTGAACCACTCTTGAAGCTTGAATGGAACTTGAATGCGATGAAGATGGTGGTGTGAAGGTGGTGATGGTGGGGGGCGGTTACAGAGCCGAGAAAGAGAGAGAGATGAGTGAGGTGAGAGGGTAAATGATGGTGGTGATGATATAGGGTGCATTGGGACTCATGAGCCACCCTAGGAAATCCTAGAAAGATAATTACTTAGATTTTTGGCCAACCAAAATTAAGATCATAGAAAAAAAAAATCCAAACAAAATATATGGTGATGATGAGGCCGAGATTTGTTAGGGGGGGGGGGTAATTTGTAAAATTTTGATAATTAGTGGGTAAGTAAATAAGAGGTTAAGGGTATTTTCTAGAATAGTGGGTGTATGCCATGTTTCTATAGTGTGTGGGGATTTTTGTGACCGTAAATAATTAAGGATGATAAAATAATACTTCTGACAAAATTTTGGTGTCCCGGGTAATGTCCGGTTATTCGGTTACGTATCGTTTCATTAAAGCGTTTAATTGTTCCGTAAGGCGTCTTATACATATATTTTTGTAACGAAATTTATTCCTAACACACAGGGAAATATACCGGACTATTTAGTAACTTTTCTGTATACTACTAGTATGCTAACACGCACATGTAAGTATAACACAGTAATCAGAGAGCAGTTAAATGATTCAGCACAGTCATCAAGTACTTTTATTATCATTAATAAACTGTATGGTTACATGCAAATTTGAGGGTTGTCACATTCTCCCCCTATTAAGAGAATTTCGTCCCGAAATTTAGTGCGTAGTTACTGAGGAAGCTAGTTATGTTGCGGTGTTTACTGGTCTTCCTGGGGTGTCAAAAAATCAGTCTCTAAGACGCCTCGTATAGGCCTATACGAGGCGTCTTAGCACCCTCGTATCAGTCCCTCGTACAGGCCTAGACTCCCCGTCTGATGTGACTGATGTGACGTTGTACTTGGTGCAGAAGCTGGTCGGAAAAGCAACCCTATATGCCTCGTATAGCCTTATACGAGGCGTCTAATAAGGTGTGAAAATAGGCTTAAAGGTGTGTAAATGTGTAGACCCTTCTATATATATAAATAAGACGTCTATGTATTGCCATAAACTCACCAAAACATAAAACATGATGAACTCTCAACTAAATTGTTCAGTGTTCCTCCTGGTTCTCTCTCTTTCCTTTTGTGTTTCACGGGGTGCATTACCCTACATTTCCCAAGATTTCATAAACTGTCTTCAATCCAAAACCAACAATGTCACCACCTTTTCTCAACTCATCTTCACCCCGGTTAACTCTACTTACTTACCGGTTTGGCAAGCTGCAGCCGACAGCATTCGGTTCGACAACCCCAACATTCGTAAACCGTCAGTCATTGTTACTCCCACCATCGAAACGCAGATCCAAGCTGCTCTTTTCTGCGCCAAGAAACACAGGTACGAAATGCGCATCAGGGATGGGGGCCATGACTTCGAGGGCCTCTCCTACACCGCGGATGTTTCGTTTGTCATGCTTGATCTCGTCAACATGAGGGCTTATTCAGCAGGTAATCAGAGGATTTGTATTATGTTTTCTATTGATTCAATTGATATTACAAAGAGTCAATTACACACAATATATAGAGAACCTAGGAGCCTATACAAGGAAACTTAATACACTGATTGATAGGGAGAAGATTATGGACAATCTGTGAAATCCCCAAATTATAGTGGTCAATATTTGACCCCAACTATAGCTCCATGAATCCAGCATTCCAAATTTAGTCGAATAATCTAACACTCCCCCTCAAGTTGTGTAGTGGGATCACCAATTCCCAACTTGGATAAAACTGATTCGAATGTTCTTGCAGCAACCGCTTTTGTCAGGATGTCCGCCAGTTGGTCTTCGGATCTAACAAATGGAAGTTCAGCTGTCCCATCTTCAATTTTTTCTTTTATGAAGTGCCTATCTATTTCAATGTGCTTTGTTCTATCGTGCTGTACCGGGTTCTCTGAAATCTTAATCGCAGCTCTATTATCGCACATTAACTGAGTTGGACACTTCAGAGGGGATCCGATTTCTTTCATTATCTTTTTAACCAAAGTATCTCGGTAATCCCCTTAACGATCCCTCTAAATTCTGATTCAGCACTTGACAGTGATACTACTTTTTGTTTCTTACTCCTCCAAGTCACCAAGTTACCTCCAAGAAGAGTAAAGTAGCCGGCAGTTGATCGCTTTTCGTTAGGATTCCCTCCCCAATCAGCATCTGGGAATACTTCAACATTAAGGTGGCCATTTTTCTTAAACAGTATGCCTCTTCCTGGTGTGCATTTGAGATATCGAATAATCCTCATTACTGCCTCCATATGGTGTTCTTGAGGATGATGCATGAATTGACTAACTACTCCCACCGCGTATGCAATGTCGGGTCGAGTGTGAGCCAGGTAAATCAATTTTCCCACCAACCTTTGCTACCTTTCTTTACTCGCTGGTTTGGCCCCTTCAATTATCTTTAGTTTGTGATTCACAACCATGGGAGTGTCATTTGGTTTGCAATCCACCATGCCAACTTCAGCTAATAAATCCAATTTATATTTCCGTTGGGAAATATAAATGCCTCCTCTTGCCCTAAGAACCTCGATTCCTAGGAAGTACTTCAATCCCCCAAGGTCTTTCATTTCGAATTCCTTGAAGAGGTTTTTCCGAAGGGAGCTAATTTCTTCTTCGTCATTCCCCGTTATAATCATGTCGTCAACATATATTATAAGACAAGTGACCAATTCCCCTCTCCTTTTGTAAAACAAGGTATGATCCCCATTACTCTGTTTGTAGACATACTGCTTCATTGCCATTGTAAATCTCCCAAACCATGCATGCGGAGACTGTTTGAGCCCATATAACGCCTTTTTTAGTTTACATACCTCATTTTCTTGAAAATCATCAGAGAACCCTGGTGGGGCTTCCATATACACCTCTTCTTTCAAGTCTCCATGTAAGAACGCATTCTTTACATCAAATTGATGAAGAGGCCAATCTTTATTCGCGGCTATTGAAAATAAAACTCTGATAGTGTCAATCTTTGCAACCGGAGAGAACGTTTCAGAGTAGTCAATACCATATGTTTGTGTATATCCTTTGGCAACCAATCTTGCCTTGTGTCGCTTAATGGTGCCATCGGATTTATATTTTATATTAAACACCCATCTACACCCGACTGGTTTCTTCCCTTGTGGTAACATACACCTCTCCCAAGTGCCATTCCTTCTTAGAGCTTCCATTTCGGTATTCATTGCCTCATGCCATTCGGTCATCTTCTTAGCTTCTTGAGCTGTTTTAGGAATTTGTTTAGAGAGAATAGTAGTTGAAAACGCCTTTGCTATCTTCGCCATTCCTTTCCTGTCAGTTTTTACCGGATATGTAGAAGCACGAGGAACGTGTTCCGGTGAATACCGGTCAGGTGGAACCCCTCTATTTTTTCTTGGGGGAAGAACAAAGGTTTGAGTTTCAACAAATGAACTTCCTGAAATGTCATGATCAGTAGCATTTTGTGAATTATGACATTGTGAATTGTTTACCTCTTGATGGACATTTTCTTCGGCTGATTCGCTGGTAGTATCCATGGCATTTATCTCTTGTTGGACATCGTCTTTAGGAGAATCATTGGTGGTAAAAACTGCCTCGTCAGTTTCTTTTGTGTTGGAAGAGGCGTGTTCGGTGGCCCCATCTACCGACTCTGTTGGAACATCCTCAGAGCAACTTTCATATAGCAACCAATCGAGTGATTCACTTACTTTCTCCCCCTGAGCACGAGATTGGTGGTCATAAAAATAATTGGATTCTAAGAAGTCACAATCCATGGTGACATGGATTCGACGAGTAATCGGATTGTAGCACCGATATCCCATTTGATGGACACCGTACCCAGAATACACACTTTTCGGCACACGGATTAAGTTTGTTTCGACTAGTCTTGGGGATATGAACAAACACCGAACAACCAAAGACACGAGGTGGTAAGGTCATAACATATGGAATTTTAACTTGGGTGGCAAGCACTTGTAATGGAGTTTTATTTCCTAGACTTTGGGTTGGTAGACGATTTGCAAGATACGTGGCTGTAGCAAGAGCTTCCGGCCAAAGAGAATGAGGGACTCTAGATTCAATCATAATAGCACGAGTTTTTTCAAGGAGAGTACTATTTTTTCGTTCTGAGGTGCCGTTTTGTTGAGGGGTGTTTGGACAAGTGGTTTGATGGATAAGACCATTTGCTTTGAAAAAATTTTGCATCGTTTGGTTGACGAATTATGTTCCGTTATCAGAACAGAGAATCTGTATTTTTTTTGCCAAATGGAGTCAAAATCATTTTGTAAAAACAAACAAATATTTCTGGCACTTCCGATTTATGTTTCATGAAGTATATCCAATTCATTCTGGAGAAATCATCCACAAATAAAACAAAGTACCTGATTTGATTGTTAGTGGAATTTGGTGCTGGACCCCAAACATCCGAATGGATTAGCGAAAAAGCAGAATCAACTCTAGTATTACTTTTATTAAATGAGACCCTATGATTTTTTGCAAGAATGCAGGTTTCACATTTCTCATGAATGGAATTATTCAAAAAAAGACTAGGAAACAAAATTTTAAGATAGCTAAAAGAAGGATGACCAAGTCGCCGGTGCCATAACCAAAGTTGCCTTTCGGTTGTTCGGTGAGCAAGCATGGCATGTCCCTTATGAACTACCTCATCAACATAATAGAGGCCTCCTCGTTCAGTACCACGCCCAATGATCTCCTTCGTACGAATGTCCTATAAAATGCAAAAAGTTGGATACATAAGAACAACACAATTGAGTTGTTTTGTCACTTGACTGACAGATAATAACTTTGAGGATAGTGAAGGAATGTATAAACAGTTTTTAATTTCCATTTTTTCTGAAAAAGTAATTGACCCTCCCCCTTTGACTTCAACAATTTCTCCACTAGCAGTCTCAATATGGGACTTCTTTGGAGATGACATGTCACCAAAGTCTTTAGGATCATAGGACATGGTGTCCGTAGCCCCGCAATCAAAGATCCAGTTCATTGATTTCCTAGATTGGGGGTGAACATGGCAAGCTTTGGGCTTTTCATAAGTTTCATTTAAACATTCTTGGTCAAGCCTGTCAAAGAAAGAAGCGTCTGGGAAAAAAAACTTGAAATTAATAAGAGAGGGGTGTGAGGTGTAACTCTCAAACCCTTTACCTCCAAGTTTTTCATAGGAGTCCGCCGCCATTCCACCAAAACCAGTGCCACTTCCTTTCCCTTTTTCAGCCGGATCTTCACTTGCAGACGAAGCCCCTTTGACATCAGATCTGGAACGCTGGTTATTTTTCTCCTTATGACCGTCCTCCCACCATTCTGGATAGCCAACCAGCTTGAAACATGTCTCTTTAGTGTGTTTCTTCATCCTGCAGTGAGTGCAATACAACTTGGATTTATCTTCTTTCTCTTTGGATCGGAATTTAAACCTCTGTGCAGAATCTTTAGCGGCCAATCCCATTCCAATTTCAGTCGAGTCACTATCAGAAGGGCCTGATTTTAGTATATTAAGCCTGGCTACTTCCCTTCGCATTGTAGCATATGCTGTTTCCACCGAAGGAAGAGGATCCTTTTTTAGGATAGCTCTCTTGACTGGTTCCAGCTTGTCATCAACTGCCATTAGCAATTGATAGAGTCTTTGTTCTTGAGTCTTCTTATTGTAGATCTGAATGTCTTCTGGGTCCTTCATAGGGTTCGGATCTCGCCTATCTATAGACATCCAGATGTTCTGCAGTTTGTTCCATAAGTCTTCTAGTGTAACGGACCCTTGCCTTAATGAATTAGCCCTCTTATGAAGGTCAAACACCTGTAACGAATCTGTTCCAGAACCGTATGTGGTGGCTAACCCATCCCAGAGGGCTTTTGCAGTGGGATATTGTGAGACATTATTCACCAAATTGGATTCAAGATTCTGGATAATCCATGTGAAAACACATTGCTCATCTTGTTCCTACCTTGTATAAGTTTTGTCAGTTTTGGATGGAGGTGTCGGCTCCCCTGTAATGTGAGAACCTCTCCCCCTTCCCCCAATAGCTTTCTTCATCAGGGTTGCCCATAGGGCATAGTTGTCACCACCGAGTTTAATCCCCACGGATAAATTCTCGGGGTTAGTTGTTTGATGCTGTGTTCCGAGAGCATTTCTCAGAAGGGCAGCAATCTGCATTGTTAATTCATCATGGATTTGACTGACCACAACTTCATTGTCAGCCATCTCTGGAGAGGATGTTCACAATTCCCAGAATCACACGTGCTCTGATACCATATTCAGCTGGTAATCAGAGGATTTGTATTATGTTTTCTATTGATTCAACTGATATTACAAAGAGTCAATTACACACAATATATAGAGAACCTAGGAGCCTATACAAGGAAACTTAATACACTGATTGATAGGGAGAAGATTATGGACAGTCTGTGAAATCCCCAAATTATAGTGGTCAATATTTGACCCCAACTATAGCTCCATGAAACCAGCATTCCAAATTTAGTCGAATATTCTAACAGGGCTATAGACGTCAACGTTTCAAACAGGACTGCATGGGTCCAGGGTGGCGCTTTGCTTGGTGAACTCTACTACACTATTTCTCAGAAAACCGACACCTTGTATTTTCCGGCTGGTATTTGGGCTGGTGTGGGTGTTAGCGGGTTCTTGAACGGTGGTGGGTATGGAAACCTGTTGAGGAAATACGGGCTTGGTGCCGATAATGTTTTGGATATTCGTTTCATGGATGTTAATGGAAAGATTCTTGATAGGAAATCGATGGGTGAAGATTTGTTTTGGGCGCTTCGTGGCGGTGGTGCTTCCAGTTTCGGAATAGTTCTTTCGTGGAAGCTGAGGTTGGTTCCAGTCCCGGAAAGAGTTACTCTTTTCACGGTGAATATAACTCTGGAGCAAGGTGCTACGGATATTTTCCATAAATATCAATACGTGTTACCAAAATTTGATCGTGATTTAATTATCAGAGTTCAAATTAACAGTGAAAATATTGGCAACACCACCAAGAAAACCGTAAGACTATTGTTTGACGGTCTTTATCAGGGCAATATTGACACGCTGCTTCCGTTCAGGGCCGACTCAACCATTTTGGTGGCCTAAGGCGAAGTAAAATCTTGTGGCCTTTTTCCCAAAAAAATGTATGTGATTGAAAGTTAAACTTGAAGGGCCCAAGTGTAATTATTTGAAAGATTGTGTTAAAATTTAAAAACAAGAAAAAATGGTAAACCAGGGATTTGAACCCAGGTCTCACCAACATCAATACATACACAAAACCACTACATTACCAACTATCAATCTGTTGATAACCCACACCCTAAATCTTTTATAAATGGACTTTAGTTTCATCAAATTATGGAGGCCCTATAGTTTTGGTGGCCTAAGGCCCAAGCCTCATTTGGCTTACCCTTGGGCCGGCCCTGCTTCCGTTGTTGAACCAAAGTTTTCCGGAGCTCAATGTGACACGAGAAGTTTGTAAAGAAGTACGAATGGTCCAGACCACCCTTCAATTTGGAGGCTTCACCACCTCCACCCCGCCCGAGGTTCTTGCGAACCGATCAGCCATCCCCAGGCTGAGCTACAAAGGCAAATCAGACTATGTCCGGACTCCAATTCCCAAAAGCAGGCTCAGAAAGATATGGAGAAAGATTTTACAAAATGACAAGTCAGAGACTCTGTTCATGTACACGTTTGGGGGAAAGATGGAGGAGTACTCGGAAACAGCAATCCCGTATCCTCATAGAGCTGGAGTGTTGTACCAGGTTTTCAGGAGGGTGGACTTTATAGATCAGCCTTCGGACAAGACCGCGATATCACGCAGACGGTTAGCTTGGATCCGAAGTTTTGATAAGACTTTGGAATCGTACGAATCCAAGAACCCGAGGGAGGCTTATTCGAACTACAATGATCTTGATTTGGGCGTTGGAAGTGCTACATATGAAGAAGCAAGTGTTTGGGGAGAGAGGTACTGGAAAAGAGAGAATTTTAAGAAGTTGATTCGAATCAAGGCTAAAGTTGATCCTTATAATTTCTTTAAACACCCACAAAGTATACCCGTTTTCTCTACACCTCTTTAAGATGTGTAGAAGAAAGTTCACTATTTGTTATGCTTTTGATTTTTTTCCTAAAATAAACAGTTAAATAAATTGGTAATGATAGGAAGTTAAGGGTGTTTAATTTGTCAAATTCTTTTGTTTTTGGAGCCTTATAAATATATATTTATATAATTGAAACGAAGTTCTTATCTCCCTTGATTTAAAAAAAAAAAATTATGAGATCCAGATATTGGTTTGTACAGATAATGTGTTGGTTTGTACAGATAACGTGTTTTTCAAATTTAATTCAAAAATTGTGTGCTTGCTAATTGTAATAGGGAACTCACTCTGTTGTTTTTATATAATCTCACATGAAAGGTAATTGGGATGAATTCATGTTCACTTATACAAAGTTGAAAACTATTTTTTCTTAAAAATTTTTAGTTAATTACACAAATAATTTTATGGTTTATTGAAAGAAACATCTTTGAGTATTAACTTTTCTTTTGTAACAGATTGAGGTTCTATGGCTTTAATTTTGTAACATTTTTAAATATTAAGACTAACTCTCAATAAAATGACTAAAATACACTTATATAATTTTTTGTTAGCATTCAAAGGTGTTACATTCAGTAAACCACAAAGACTATCTCTATATTTAACTCTTAAAAAATATAAAAAGTCATTATATTTGTAAAAATAACATATTATAAAATATGCTACATAAAAAAATTAAATAATTATATTCCTAATGTTGGGTCAAAATGGAGAATGATATTATCAACTACGTTGACTTTAATTTAGCGATTTTATTGTTCGTATGGTGGTAATTTTAGTTATTAACGTTAGAGTGTTTTGCGAGTTTAGTAGGTTTTCCAAACAAGAGGAGGTTTGTTTGGAGGACAAGCCTCTGGATATATAAATAGTGTACTATACCTCACTTGTAGGGTGTGTATTTTGTGAGCCACCACCCCAGGGGAGCTCACCTGGGGTGGATGATTATCTTGTAATCTTTTATCACCATCAATAAGATCTTCTTCGTTGTAATCTACCATTCAAATATATATTTCTTTGTTTATTTATTTGTTTTTGGCTCAAATTCACCTGTCTCACACTTTTTTTCGAACCGAGATTGAAACCGGATCTACGCGGACTATCATTTGGTATCAGAGCTTTGGTGCTACAATAAGACCCTTAGTCATTTCAAAAGGGAATGTCCTTTACTAAAAAATGAACCTCTTGAAGCTGCTCATGCTAGAAGGCCAATCGATATTGAAGGAACTGATACTGCAACAAATGAAGGACCGAAAGCTTTGGTGGTATAAGACTATGATTGGGCAGATGAGATTACCGAAGCGAGAGCAAATGTCAACAAAGCATTGATGGAAAAGATAGCTACCAGCTTTGCACCCCTTCTCTCAAGTTTTCTTAGTAATAAAAATGCAAGTATTCCCAAAGGTGCTGAAGCTATAGACACCGGGCTGAAAGGAATGTTCTATGAAAACAAGCCAACTGCTGACAAAGGAAAGGGAGCTGTTGTGGAGGTCAAAGAAGAGAAGGTGATGGAAAAGTCAAAAGCTGAAAGCAGTGTTAAGGCTAAAGAAAAAAAAAGGAAAAGGCTCCTGCTGAAGCAATGAAGGTGGAGTCTAACAAGGAGAAGGAAGAAAATGATTTGGCAAATAGCATACCTTACGAATTCAAAAATAAACTCTGCACATCTCAGTGTGTTAGTCTCATGACCCATTACGAATCCGTAACCGAGCACTCATTAGAGAAAAAGAAAATGTTTTACGATTTAACAAAGAAATTAAACGAAATGAAGCTGCATATAAGAGAAAGTTGAATTCAAATTTAACTGAAATGCAGACAGTAAAAGAATTTGTTTATAGAAAAGATTTTCTCAATAAATGGTTAAAAAGTCATTTAACTTTCAAATCGACTTTTTATTATATATCATGGCACCTAAACACAAAGGGCACTTGGGTCAATATGTTCAATAAATGAGGTTGAAAGTCATTAACTTTCAAATCGACTTTGCTATATTAGATCTTTTAAATATAAAAGTCCATACATGTTTATTGTTAGGAAACGTACAGTTTTGTCATGTATTTAATAATGGGTATATCAGGTTTTTTTATACCTGGAACCAGTTCCTAACCGTACCCGGTTCTTGAATAAGTGTGAATGGAACCGGTTCTTGTAGGAACTGGTTCCAGTTCCTACCCGGTTTTAGACCATTAACACTAGAACCGATAGTAACCGATTCCGGGTAGGGTTGTAACCAGTTCCTCGGAAGAATCAGTTCCTTCGGGTAACTCAAATGAAAAAGCTGCATAACCTGTAGGAATCGATTCCAACGGCTATAATGTCGTTAGAACCGATTAATGGCAATTATGATCGGTTTTTTTCAATATATATTCACTTACACCTTTCATTTTCAAAAACCTACTCCAAAAATACATAACTCAAACCTTCAAATCTATACTTTCAAAGCTTCACAATTAAAGTGGCGTGCAACGATGAGGTCGTTATGGTTTTGGAAATAAAGAGAAACTCCGCAGTTTGGAAGCACTTTGATTTGTGCTTAATGGGCGATAGCCACGAGATGGCAAGGTGCAAAGCATGTGGCAAATTCATGAAGGCTACGGCCAACTCCACGTTAAAAAAACACACTGATCGTCATTGTCCGGTTACAAAGGCGAAGAAAAATGAAGTCGGTGAAGCATCCGGAACCGGTTCTTTGACTGTTTAGGAGTTAAGTTATGTTTAGTTGTTAAATAAATGTTTAGTGTTTTATATAATGTAACCGGTTCTAATTTTATGTATGTTTTATCTAATTTTATATATGTTATGTAATTTTGAAAAAAAAAGACAAACATATTGCTTGGTTGCAACGGCTAGGAATCGATTCCACGGTAACATCATCAAGAATTTAACGCACCGAGTCGGAATTGGTTACGGAGGAACCGGTTCCGGGTAGGAACCGGGTACGGACCAATTTTTTTAAAAGAGGTGGAACCGGGTAAGAACCTACGGGTTTTTTTGAACCCGAAACCAGTTCTTCAATAAAGCGGGTAGAAACTGGAACCGGTTCCAGGTCGGATCTACTGAGTCAGGTTTAGAACCGGTTATTATGCCCATCTCTACATGTATTTACCATTTATTTTGTTTACTATTTCAAACTTTCAAACTGTGGGCCAAATCACTTTGGGGCACCCCATACCTAATAAACCCACAAACAAAAGAGTGCCTTCTCATTTTTATCTAATTTAAATTCGAAGAACCAAAATCATAAAGACACTCTCAAAATGAACCCGAATCCCATCTAGAATTCTTAGATTGTTGGTGACGATCACTCTTCGGCATCTATCTCTGGTTCGCCTTCAAGAATTCTCATACCAAATCCCATCCCGTGCCATTTGCGATGCCCATCCTATGCAATCGGATGAACCTAAATCCTCATCCCAAAATGTGCCTGTTCCCCGTAATGTTATTCATGGAGGAAGAGAAATAAATATGAAAAAAAATAATTATCATTGTATTTTTCAAGCTCTTTAATTATATATTTAAATAGATAACTATCCGTATTTATACTTTCATTATTTTTTGCAGTATGCGCATATAATGTGTATATGTGTGGGCCATCGGGGCAAAAGTGAAAGCGCGCTAATTTTAACGTTATTTTACTAATTTCGTGAAAATAACTTTAAAAGCTGAGGACGGTTATTCATGCATCATGTGATAGCGTTGATAGCTGAAAAACAAAAGGGTACATGCACTAATTGGTCTTTGTCCCGATTGCTGAGTGTTACGTGCCTTATGTCGAAGGCTTGACGCAAAACTACTATTGAGCCGGGGGTCTCACTGGAAGCAGCTTCTCTATTCCTACAGGGTAGAGGTAAGATTGTCTACATCTTACCCTACTCAGTCCCTACCTTTGCTTTGCTATTGGTGGGATTTATAGAATATGATGATGATGATGATATTTTTATCCATAACAAAGAGGGGTTTACAAAACATATCACATGTTACTAATGAAAAAAAAAAAAAAAAGAACTCTATAAATGGCTCATATAATATGTAGCATACCGAAGTCGTCCTTCTACACAACTCATATAAGATGTAGCGAACAGTGGGCTTTTGCAAAATCACTACGACTTATTTGATAAGGAGCACATTCCCTAAAAATGAATTGGGGTTAAGTCAATTGGCACAACCCAAAACTAATTGAGTTATCAATATTTGTAATCATCAAAGGCCTCTGGCCTAACGGTACCAATATGTTAGATAGAACCTTGTCTTTTCAAGCGGTGAGAGTTCAAGCCCCGTGGTGGGAATAACAAGTGTTGTTAACTAGTATAGTTAGTGGGTAACGTGCGTTTGGAAAAGGAACCAAAAAAAAAAAAAAAAATTTGGAATCTTAATTATTCTTATTATTAAATTTTGATACAAATTAATTTGTTTGGAAAGTTATTGGAAAATTATGTTTTAAACCATTGTTTTTTTAATCTACTTTCTTAAACTAAGAAATAGAATACTAAAGAGTTAATCATGAGAGCGAAAACAAAAATCTTGAGACACAACTAATTACTGATTTGTAAGAAATAAGTCTTTAAAAGTTTAGTGGTGACAAAAATTTATTTAAAAACATCTGAATTAATTAATTTACAAACATTCTCTATGTGAAGATGTTATCAGGGATTAGGTGAAAGTGATTAATTTTCAAACTCAATCCTTGAACAGCTGCATACAAAGACATAAAATATAGATAACAAGAAAATATACAAGTTATTTCCGCATTGTGTGTTGGTAAACGACATCTGACCACATCCAATGTCAAAAGTTAGAATGATAATTTTCTAGTAGAAAAGACTTATTCTCTTTGAATGATAATTTGATTCCTACCTAAATTTCCTACGCATTTCTTACGAACGAAAATGTCGACACATTTCCTACGAAATTCCGACGTATAAAAAAGGGTCTTAGTTTTGTGACAAAAAAACTAAAAAAACGAAAAATTGGTTTGCGTAGGAGAAGTGTCGGAAAATTCTGACAGATCTCCGACGAAATCCGTTTTCATTTTAACCATTAGTCGGAAATTAGTAGGAACGTTATGCGTAGGAAAAGTGTCGGCAATTTCCGACAGAATTCCTACGGAATCCGTTTTCATTTTAATCATCGGTAGGAAATGCCTAGGAATCCAACTTATCATAAAAAACATTTATAATAAAATGAATTAATGATATTAAAATATAAAGTTTTATTATTTATAAAAATATATGTTATTTTTAAATTAATTTATTACTATCCGTAGGAAGTGTGTCCGAAATTACTCACAAATTACTCACGAAATGGATAAAAAAATTTGTAATACATATTGTATTATATATGTTGTTTTTTAAAATAAATTTTTGTAATCAAGAGAATTATATGTAAGTTATCTTTATCGTTTTTGAATAATTAGAACATTAGCATATTAAGTTTTAGTACAATAACTAACAATTTGTTTCCATAAATTGTAGTTACGGTACAGAAGTAATATGATCAAGTTGCATGGGTCGGATCTCAACCAACATCCGGATGATCTTGATGTGTGGGCGTGAGTGGCAGGAGATAAAAAGGGTCGGATGTTCGGGGTAGGATCTTCGGATCCTAGTTTCGTGATACTCACTGGGAAATTGTCTACATCCACCGAATCTAAATTATATTTTGATGCCATAAGGTCGCAAGAGGAGGTATTGTTTACTTCTCATCCAAGTATTGCAATTCTATAAATTATATAGTTTTTAACAATTAATTAGTAGAAAACAATAACTTAAATTATTGACCCGTTTTAACAATTTAGGTTGAAAAAGTCCGAGTTGAAATGGAAAATGAACTTGCAAATGAAAGGGATGAGAGACAAGATGTTGATGCATATTTGTGGATGCGACTCGTTACGGTTCAACTCCGTTACGAAATGAAGACCGAGGTCAAGATATCCTCCTATCTTGACTCGGTTCGACGCTTAGATTGTGTTTAATGTAAAACAACTGCGCGCGTGCAGTCTGTTAGTGTGTGAATGTAGTGTTTGCTGTTTGTACTAGTTTATGCAAGTTCTGCATGGTGCAGCTGATCCCACGAAAGACAATGTCCATTCATTGAAGTCCACGAATAATGTTATGGACGAAGAACCTGCATGAATTCCCACGAAAGATCATTCTTCGTGGGCCTTGATGATTGGTCCCATGACTCTAACGAAAAACCCATCTTTCGTGGGTCTGATTGTTCGCAGGAGGCTTTCCACGAAGAACCAATATTCTTCGTTGGTTAAAGTATTTCGTGGGCTTTCTTATTGGGCCCAGTATCTTTCGTATAGGATCTGTTACTTTGGCTATAAATAGTCACTTGCAGCAAACTGTTAACCAAGGGAACACATCAGAGAGTTTGAGAGCACTTTATTGTATCATTCTTGTATCAAAACTCTGCTGATATTAATACACTTTGAAGCTTTAAACGTTGAATCTTCTTCTTGTGTTTGTGTTCTTTGGCTTGGTTGCATACCCACTTGTATTCCGCACTTGCGGGTGTGTTCGATAACAAGGAAGTAGGTTAACTTGGTCATCCGAGTGGACCTACACAAGAGTTGGAGCAAAGAGTGCAACAGATGAAAAAAGACATCAGAGAGTATCGTGTGAGTCCCTCGGTTCAGTCCTATGTCTGCCATGAAACATGACTTCTAGCCAACCTTTTCTTTTTAGTTGAAAACACACTTGGGACGTAGACCCCGAACTTTCGCGTTGTTGGATATCCTCTTCACCCTATACTTCCAGTGGCTTCCGGAGAAATTTCTAGTCTCCTACCGTTGAGTTCTTCCTCCTGTTGTCACTATTCCATGGAGTTCAGATCGAAGTAGAAAAACAAAACAAACAATCGAAATAAACTGAAAGATTAATGGTGAAGAAACAAACGAGATTTTTAGACTAAACTGATCGATGATTATTGGTACGACACAACGTTTAACCTATACATCATTATGCATGGGCTTAACGTATTAGGCCCATGCCAGGTCTATTTAATAACTATAAGTTTTGACCCATATCAAACTAAATCATAAATATAAAACAAAATGTTTGCAACCCATATTCGAATAGCATATTGGATTGAATGTTAACAGTAATACTAAATTTTCATGTATTCCACGTGATGCCAACCTTCCAGTTTCCCCTCATCTCCCCAATGGACTGTTTTATCCGTAGATGTTAATTAAGGATTGGTCTTAAGAACTTAATTAAGATCAAATAATATGTGTGACTAATCGACTAATGTTTGGTTTATCCCTTTTTTGAACGGTGAATTTCTTTAAATCCTTGTCGATTGTTGGCCTTGAACCCAAGACCTCTCTCTCTCAAACTCACGTGTTTAAAAGTTTTGCCTTGGCCAATAGACCACCACTCCAAGTCCATTGGTATGGTTGGTTTATCCTTCTAATTAAATTCTAATTACAAACTATAAATTAGCAACAAAATGTTGTTTTATGGAGTTGCCCTATGCATGGTGAGATTTTCAAAAAAAAAAAAAAAATTGATTTTTCATTTCTAACCCATAGCTTTTCTTCTTTTGCAATTTAATCCTAACACCTTTTTATTTTCATCTTTGGCCCCTCATAAGTTTCATCTTTCACAAATTATTCGTTTTACGTTTGATTCTAAATTTTGTAAATTAGCACGCCGTAACATGCGTGTGAGGTTCACCGTTGTGACAACCGGTGATTTACGGCTCCTAATTACGTGATTAACAAGTAATTAACGCGATAATAAATAGTGTTTACAGCCCAAATTAACTTAATTAGGCCATTGGAGAGCCCAGGAACGTTTATTTGATTATACAGTGCGCGTGTGGTGATTTACGGGAAATCTGCTGAATATTGCACGACAACGAACTGATACCTTACAAAATACTGACAACGCCGATAAGTATGAATGTTACACTAATATTTTATGTCTATGAAATAAATTTTTGTGAATTTATTGGGCTTCCGTGCGACACAAATGCAACGTTAACTAAAAGCACGATAGCAGGAAACGCATCGGCAACAAAACGGAAGCGACGGAGACGCCTGTCACCTTCGAAACTTACATTTTACGCTATATGTAGCTCCGTAATAAAATTTTAGTAATTGCGGTCGAAACCGGATCGAAGAACGGATTATAAACGGCAACGATGTAATTTTTCGCGATTATTACCGTTATCAACGCGCGAACGCGACTACGACGGATACCGACATTATTTTTACACATTTTTAACTCTGAAATATTATTCTACTAGGCTACGGTGGTTTCGGTTTTAAAAACGTATCTCGTAGGGATTACGAGCCATTTACACATGAGATGGGCTTGTAGGCCCTGGGCCCAAGCCCAAAACCCACAAGCCTAAAACTTACACATAGAGATTTTTTACTATCAGGATCTTATGAAATCCTATAAAATCTCAACAAAATCTAAACAAAATCTACACAAGATTTTTAAAATCCTATTAAGATTTCTACAATCTTTACAAAATCTACTAAAATCTCTACTAGATTTAGAAAATTCTTACAAAATCTACTAAAATCTTACAACATCTCTATAAAACCCAACAACACCTTCACTCTCCTCACTCAAAACCAACACACACATAAAGACACTGCCTTTCCCCTCTCGTGCCCTCCTCCCTCTCGATAACATACTCAAACAAACAATACTCACAGAGCATATGAACCATAAATCAAGAACACCTCTCAAACCTCTTGCTCTCGGTCTCCCCTTCCCTCTCCGGTGAAACAGCCGGCCGGATCCGGTGGTTTTCTCCGACGAACGACGCACACCCACCCCCCCTCTCACCTCAGCCGACCCCTCTCCACCGCTCACGGCGGCGCGTGGAGACGTACGATAGTCCCCTTCCAGCTACACACCCAGTTACGAGCAGAGAGAGAGAGTCAACGGAGAAGAGAAGGGCCGTAGGGAGAGAGAGAGAGATCGGAGAATCGGAGACGAAGGAGCCGCGCCGCCGCTCACGACGGCGACAGAAGAGGCGACGGTGGTGTTATTCTGTCCGACAGGTTTTTAATGGTAAGACTCTCTCTCCGACCGATTCTTTTCTTTTGCTGATTACAGTGGTGGCTGATTTTGATGACCGATAATGTTGATTGTTGCTGAATTGAAGATGATTTTTGATGACTGAGATTGATAAAGGAGATGATACACATCAGTTCAGGTCACGGTTCTGTTTTCGGGTTAGTTTAACTCGGTCAAAACGAGTCACTCAGTCAACGGTAGCCAGTCAACTCAGTCAAGGGTTCGGTCAGCATTTGGGTTTCGATTTCGGGTCAGATTTCAAGTCTGGGTCGACTCGGTCAACCTGAGTCAACTCAGTTGACTCGGTCAACTGGTCAACTCAGCTCGGTTCGGTCAACACAGTCAACGACTCGACGCAATGATTGGTAAAGGTTTTACGGCGCGATTTATTTCGTTGTTTTTATAATTTATGTCACGTGAAAACGAGCTCGAACTGAACAAAACGATGAGTTATTAGTTTTAGT
Source organism: Helianthus tuberosus (assembly GCA_030545235.1). Lineage (NCBI taxonomy): Eukaryota > Viridiplantae > Streptophyta > Magnoliopsida > Asterales > Asteraceae > Helianthus > Helianthus tuberosus. Next base: position 31,844,821 of record CM060383.1, on the reverse strand, counting down.
TATTACTTCGTTCATATAAATTGGCTATGCATAAAGATTATTGAATTATTGATTGAATTTTGAAAATATAACAACACTTTAGTTGTCGGGGCCGTCCAAAAACCGAGGAAACTCTGCCCGTTTTTCGAGAAAATCCGTAAAATACAATACGTTTTATTTATAAAACAAACTATCGGAATACAAGTAATCTTTTAGAAAAATAAATACAGATATACAATTACCTTCGACGACACTACACAAACATACGGAAACGACGTATTCAGATACTATTTACAACAAATAAATATAGTTATTACTTTTATTTTAAACTCCAAAAAATTCGACAAGTCTTTTACAAAATCAATATAATCATTTATATTGTTTCAAACGCCGATAGCCCGATTTCATTTATACAAATACGCATAGCTGGTGTATTCATTTCAAATGTCGGATATTTCGCCTTCGTTTTATAAAATAAATATAGTTTTTATATTTATTCCAAATATCAAACAACACGAATCCGTTTTATAAAAATAAAAATGGTTGATATATTTATTTCAAGTATCAAACAATAACGAACTCTTTTATAAAGGTAAATATAGTTTTATATTGTTTCAAACATCAAACGACTCGTATACGTTTATGAAAATAAATATAGTTATATATTTGTTTTCAAACACAACAACTCAATGATTATAACTTTTTATATCTATTTTATACGCCTAACGGCATATACGAATATTTTGACAAATATCATACGAGACGCGATGTATAATACGAGTTTGTTATACACTATTTTCTTGAAAATATTCAATACATACACGTATGATTTCTTGGAACGACTAACGAGATTCTACTAATATATTTATATATTTATTTTAACCTCTCAAAAACTAGGTCTTTCCAAGACTTCTTAATTAGCAACATTAAACAAAACTTAACAAAGTTTGACCTAATCGTTTCCATTTACTTCACAACTTACCGTTGAATCGTTCGGTCAACGATTCGGTAAGAGCTCGGTAACACGAAGTTTAGTTACTGCGTTTATTTAGAAACTTATTGGATATTCCGTGTTAGGAATATTGTAAAATGCACACTAGCAAGTCAAGTCCTGGAAACGACATCACGAAGTCGTAATTAGCTAGCTTTGCACAAGACAATTCTGGTGAGTTCATAACCCCACCTTTTTACGGTTTTACATTTTTGTAAATGTTTTCGGGGTGGAAAGACATGCACGTTTTGCAGAAAACACACAAAGTTCTCGATGAACAAAGATTGCATATTTTAGACAAAGCACATTTTGCAAGAACATACAAAGTTTTTGAATGAACGAAAACTCATATTTCTAAATCATGTTACTAATGGATCATACTAAATATACCGGTTTTTACAAAACAAATGCGTATTATCGAAATGTGAATGATTTTCATGACTAGGGATGGGATTGTCTGGTGATAATATATAGAGACTGGGGAGTTGGCCTTAGAGGCTGGGGAGGTTCAGCCTTAGAGGCTGGGGAGGTTCAGTCCGAGAGACTGGGGTAAAATACATGTTACGGGTGCTTAAACGGTATGAAATAAACTATTAAATCATGTGAGCATAGATTAAATTTGAAATGCCATAAATTCTTAATTAGGGACGAAGGTTAGATCTAACGGGTACGGCCGAACCCCACTCATGGTACTTGTGACCACTTGAGTGCTTCGGTGTCCCAGTCGAGGTGAATCGACACAGTCGAGGTTAATCGACACAGTCGAGGAAAATCGACAAGGGTATAAGCCTACTCATTCGAGTGCTCCCTATGCTTTCACATGTTTTAAATCTCCTTGCAAAACCTTAATTTAATTTGTTCATAAATGCTTTTCATACCGGGGTTTTCCAAATTACATACCATGTTTTATACAAATTCAAAGCATAGGATTATGCGGGCATGGAGTCAAAGTCAGGGTGGGCATTGACGGTTATACGAACATTACAAATACGAGAGTTTACAAATACATGGTTTTACGAACATAATGCGTTACAAATACAAAGTTTCCATATAACTTGGCAAGAAAATGACTTCTAAATTCGTTTTCTCAACAATACTTCAAAAACCGGTTATTCAAAAAGATTTATTTCAAATCTTTTACAAACAAACTATGAACTCGCTCAACTTTATGTTGATTTTTCGCATGTTTCTTTCTCAGGATACTTTTCAAACTATGGAACGGTTGGAATAGGAGGACCATTGGAGATTCGAGTACTTAGTGGGCGTTCATTTTCTAAAAGACTTAGCTTATTTGCTTCCGCTGTGCAATGAAGATACCAGTCCAGTCACGCCAGCTCTGATAATTTCGGGGTGTGACAACCGTTTTCTGGTATATTTTCTTCCCTTTTAACAGGTTCGTCGCAACACGTTATTTTCCCGTTCGACTTAGTTATTCTTTTTTACGTTGTACGTTTCAGTCTAATTTCTTCGCATTAACATACAACAATGAACGTGCGTGGTTCAACGATTTTACGTCTGCTTTTCGTTCGGTGTTGTTTTTATCCTTTTTTATTTATTTTATTTTTACGAACTTTTCCGATGTTGGTGTCGCTGGCAATGGTGTGGCATTGGTGCTACTTGGCACGGTTTTACGAACCTTTTAACCTATTAAGTTTTTTACCGATAATTTGTTTCGAGTTTACCCTTGTACTTCCTTTACTTAAAAAAACACAATTTTTACGTACATGTTTTTATTTACGTGTCAGTATAAATATGACTTGCTCTATGTTTCGATGTAGACATAAACTTTTCATAGAAAATGAGTAAGGTTAATACTTTTTCATTAAAAAAAACATTTTTACGTGCATATTTATATGTAGTATAAATTTGAGTTGGTTTACGTTCCGATTTGGGAGATGAGTCCAGACAAATATAATATGTATTCGTGCGTATTTTATGTATGTTTTGCAAATTTTGTTTCGAACCATGTGGAGTCAAATTGTAATTTCCTTTCATTATATGAGTCGGGTCACATATAAATTTGATTTACTTTACGTTTTGATCCAATCGCAATGTTTATATAGGTTACTTCGGGTTCAATCGGATACGTCAAAGCACGCTTTTTCATACGGTTAGCGCATCACACGATGTTTGGACTAATTCATTCGATGTTTACGGTGTTCTCGTGCTACAACGCGAGCAAGTATTATTGCTAGTTAAAACAAAAATGGTAACATACGAAAAAATTGTCATCAACGAACGGGTCATATCATGGCGCCTAAACACAAAGGGCATTTGGGAGTTAGGTCAATATGTTCAATAAATGAGATTGAAAGTGATTGATTCTCAAATTGACTTTACTTTTTTAGATAACTTTTAATAATAAAAGTCCACACATGTTTATTATTAGGAAACTTAGAATTTTGACTTAGATGTATTTACCATTTATTTTATTTACCGTTTCACATTGTTGACCATATCACTTTGGTATCACTCCAAAATAAATTTAACTAGCGTTATTTCCCCCGCGCTACGCGGCGGGAAATCGATCGAAATACGATATCGACACTCGCTACAGTAATCGAAAAAGAAAATCGAAAAAAATAAAGTCGTGACATGTCCAAAAATATTTTACCTCTATCAAAAATTGTATAAGCGAATATTGGTTTCGATTATATCGATACCGGTACCGTTGGTGTACGGTGAGGACTGGTGTGATTAAGTTCATCATGGTATCAATTTATACATGGACTCTTATAGCTTACGATAATACCAAAAATAACACTTTATTTCGAATAAAACTCCATTTTAACCAATTTTATGCCCGAATGTCAAAAGAGAAAAAAACAAAGCTATACATGCAGCTTTTTTAAAATATTAATAAACATAAATTATTAGAAAAAATAAAGTTAAACAATAATGATATATCATATTATAATATATATATATATATATATATATATATATTATAATATTAATTATTATTATTATTTTCTTTTAATATATAACAGTAGGATTCTCTCCCACGTTGCGGCGAGAATTGGGTTGGTATAAGTTCGATTTGTTACGCGGGGGAATTTAATGGTATGATACCGGCACTTTGTATATTAACTGATGTTATTCGAATGACATCGATCAGTTCAGATTTGTCACGGTACTAAATATTCATTTACCATTGTAGAAAAAGTTGTGTAAATGAAGAATTATTGACACCGAAAACCATAAAGGTGAATACAGGTCCCAATATCAATGTTGTTCAGTATGATACGGTAGCGATACGGTTCAGTTATTCAAAAGCAAAAACAAAAAAATAAATAAATATCGGTACCGATACCGGTATCGATGCTATTCGGTTGGTTTTACTTCGGTTCACAACGGTAGCTACACGGTATCCATTATCAAAAATTAAACTATAACAAATGAATACATGTACCAAATAAAACAATGTTTGTTTTCAATAAAATTTATCTTAGTATTAGAAAACAATAAAAACACGTAACACAATTGATTAAAACAATCAAATTAAATGATGAGTTGATTAAAAAAATCAAATATTAGAAAACAATAAAAACACGTAATGCAATTGATTAAAAAATTAAATTAAATGATGAGTTGATTAAAAAATCAAATTAAATGATGATTAAAATTAAAATAATTACTTAAGAAAACAAAATAACTATTCATGGTAAGTCTAATTTAATGTGTATAATAATAATAATAATGATAACAAAATAAAATAAAATAAATTAATAATAATAATAATAATAATAATAATTAAATGATAAATAAATACCATTAAAACAATTATTTAACATTGATTAGCAATTTCAATTAACTAAATAAAATATAAAAAAAAAACCTTGATGCATCACTATTCATCAAGGGTTTCATTTAATATGTATAACTAGTAGAATCGCCCGCGCTTCATCGCGGGTATTCGGTTGGTACCTATTCGGTTCGTAACAGAATGACAATTGAAAGAGAAAACCCGAAAAATAAAGTCGCGATATACCTCATTATTAATTAAGTGTTAAGATTTGTAAAGCTTGGTTCTGACGACAACATTTGCATCTATAGAACATCAATGCAAAATTTACAAGCCACTCACAAATCACCCTCACTGATTAAAACAATGAAATTTAGTAACTTAATAGTGTAATAGAAATAACAGAATTTAGAATACAAGCTAAATGCAAATGTACGCAGATACAATCTTTATACATGAACACATGAAAACATTTGATCTTCATATTCTTTAAATAATTTTCATCATAAGCATCATTCATCGTCTTAGCTTAGCTTGGATAACATACGGCCGTCTTTTCTAAAACAGCATGACAAACATATTACAAAGCGAACAAAATCAGAATATAGATGAGACAATATAACCAAGAGTAAACAGTCAAAATTTCCCAAGATTAGAGATAACATATATGCTACATTATAGATAACCACGACAACTTACATACGTGATGTTGTATTACACTATTAATGTAAACTTTAAAAACAAAAAACGGGATAACAAAGCCTGAAGTTAAGTAAATTGAGAATAAAACTTTGACCTATGTTATTCATAATTAGAACTAAATTCAACCATACATTCTCAAAGTAAACGAATAAATGGTAAACACTAAAGGCCATATCTAACGAAAATAAATATGTCATTGTGTAGGAAAGCATAATCTATATGAAGGTGCTAAACAACATGCATCAGAAAGCAAGAACACCAAAACTGAAAAAAAAACATTAGCAAACAGGTACATCTTTTTTTAAGGCAAACAGTATAAGTGAGACAACAATGAATAGCAAAAAACCTATATAATGAACCCATTCACAGTAAGTTTAATATTTTCACCTCTATTGGTAACCTCTATTACTTTCACCTCTTATCCTAACAATAAGCAAGGCTTTACAAAATCCAGCTTAGCCAAAAACAACGCAAGCTGCAATACCCTTCTCACAAACTCTCATCCACAAAAAAGGGGAAACAAATGTTGAGCTAAAAAGTAACACAAATTGCAACGGATTTTGAATTAACCAAAACATGTATACTTCATATCGTATCGCCTCATTCCCATCTTTTATCAAATAGATAGTGGTCAAACCAAACTAATCAGCGGCACACATAAAAATTTGTGATAAAACAGTTTACTTCTTAATTATACATCCAAATCAAAACCATATCGTCGCTGAAGAAAACCACATCAAACACCGTCATACATCAAATTGACCCAATAAGCTACACTCGATGTCAAGTCTTTAGTGTCTAACCTCGTTCGTAGTAATACGTACCTGGTTTGTAAGGATCGGCTTCCAATGTCGTGGGAGATCAACCACAGTCGTCGTCGTCGTCGTTGTGTTTGTGGCAAAGCCCTAACTGCGTGGCCATTGCATGTCGCCGGGGACATCGTCTTGAAGCCAGATAGGCTGTGGGACACCAGCCGAAACCCTAGTTCCAGTTTTTGCCGCCAACGCTGGTCGCCCTCATATACCACTTGGACCATAGGAATACAACCGTCGTTGCTTGTACCGCGGAACCAACATCACTGACGGAACCGTCGTTCTCCGATCAGCGAGTTGCCGAGTTGTGGTAGTGTACGCGCCGGTTGTGATGTCACCGCCTGCGCGCCGCCGTGTCTTTGCCGTAACTGCCCGTAAGGATTGGTGGCCGGCCGCTAAGTGGCTCCCTCTCTCTTTACTTTATTCTCTGTCTCTCTTTTCCTTGTACAAAAGAGATGGCACAACTATAATTAGCCTTCTATTTTTTCCAAGAATTATACTGTTCCTAAGACCCTGATTGTTATATATAGAGCTAGTAGTTGACCCGCCGCGGTGCGGCGGAAAATTTCATTTCTATTAGGTACTTAATGTTGGTTACAAACATGGTTTGTAGTTGAAGCATAATTCTAGCTATTTGCATTTGCCTATTTATGTGATGGAGAGGTACTCCCTGTAACCTACAATTTAACAAAGGAGGCATGTATACAACCATCATATCTAAAATAAAGGTGTAAACCCCTAAACAAATCGGCCAATTCACTTAGACCATGCGTAGTGGTAGAGAAAAATAATGCCCCCACCATGGGGCATTATTCGACACGTGTCATCCCAGTCAGCATGGGGCGTTATTGCGAAAATGGTGTAGTGGGAATAATACCTAATAATGCCCCTTCCAATCATTAAACAAAAAAAAAAAATAAAAAAAAAAATAAAGCAAACAGTGGCTAGTCAAACATTGGAGAAATCCCATTGGCCACATGCAAAATCCCCCCAACAACTTCAACGTTTTAATTATAACGCTTACATGCATTATTTTGAAAAACAACGCCGGATAACGCCTAGCGTAATGGGGTGGGGGGCGTTTTAGGCGTTTTTTTTCAATTTTTTTTAAAAATACCGCCCCACTACGGGTGGTCTATGCAATATATTAACCAAGATATAAACAAGAGTAAATTTCAAAGTTCGTCCTTTATGTATGTCTAATATATCAAAGTATGTCCTTTGTCTTTAATAACCTCAGAAAACATCCTTAATGTTTGAAAAACCAATCAAGTTATGTCCTTTACCCTAAACCTTGTTTGTTTTCCCAGTTAAGTCAGGTCATGTGAGAAGCACATGAGGGTATATTGGTCATTTTACCTAAATACTAAAAAATAAAATTAAAAAAAATTCAGATTTCTCTTTCCCTTAACTCTCTCTCTCTCATATATACAAATCCGCCGGCACCGCCGCCATAACTCTCTCATATATACAAACCTTGTTTGTTTTCCCAGTTAAGTCAGGTCATGTGAGAAGCACATGAGGGTATATTGGTCATTTTACCTAAATACTAAAAAATAAAATTAAAAAAAATTCAGATTTCTCTTTCCCTTAACTCTCTCTCTCTCATATATACAAATCCGCCGGCACCGCCGCCATAGCTCCGTCCACCACCTCTCAATCCTGCCACCTGCCATCACCCACTCCCACCCCCACACCACCATTGCCGCACATCCTGCCCACTCCTGTATAAACACTTCCTTCCAACAAACATTCCAACCCCCAAAAAAACTTCACCCACTTTCGATCTAAACCCACCTAATTTTCCAAAACAAACCCACAAAAATTTTATAATAACTTCAACATTACCGTTTCTTTTAGATCATACTCAAGGAGATATACATCTAAACACGAAATCAACAGTTTAATCGCTTCGAATTTGGTAATTTTGACTAAATTTTGCGGTTTGTTCTTCGAGAAATCACTGATTTGACTCGATTTTGACTATATCGCCGGTTGGATTCCAGATCGGGATTCGCTTGCTCTGAACCGGCGTCGTCGAGAACTGGCCGGAACGGCGGTGTTGCAATCGTTGAACGTTGTGGAATCTTCGTTCAAGTTGCAGTGGTGTACGGAGCTATGGCAGTGGGTTTAGATCCAACAACTGGCGGAGCTATGACGGGGCGGTGGGCGGATCTGTGTCGACAAGGAAGCTGTGGCGGTGGTGTACGGAGCTATGGCAGTGGGTTTAGATCCGTTCGTCTCTTGGTTGGGGCTCGATTTTAGACCCGTTCGTCGGATGTTGCAGGTGGTTCAGAACCATGACCGTGACGGTGGAGGTCGTGATGGTGTTGGTTTGATCAGAGGTGGATGGTAGTGGGGTGGGTGGTGGCGGTGGTGGGGTGGTGGTGGTGGTTCTAGAGGGAGAAAGAATGTGAAGAGAGAAGAGAGAAGACAAATCTTCTAATTATATCAAGTATATATACATATATAATTTTAAAATTATTTTATTATGTATATAAAATAATTTTATTAAAAAACAATAAATAAAATAATTTTATTTAGGTAAAATGACCAATATACCCTCATGTGCTTCTCACATGACCTGGCTTAACTGGGAAAACAAACAAGGTTTAGGGTAAAGGACATAACTTGATTGGTTTTTCAAACATTAAGGATGTTTTCTGAGGTTATTAAAGACAAAGGACATACTTTGATATATTAGACATACATAAAGGACGAACTTTGAAATTTACTCTATAAACAATGTAATTCATAAGTATCTTAAATTTATACATATGGAACTATGTAAAAACTGCTACCCTTAATGCAAGGGGTAATGAACCATCAGAAAGCACTTTTAATGACTACTTTTAATGACTGCGACGATTAGGACTTAAGCGTCGGTTTAGTCGACTCACTGAGCACAGGCCAAACCGTACCCATAACCGGACTAAACGCATCCACGACTCCATTAGAAAAACCTACTTCACACGGGGCTTCTTACACGCATCAGCCTAGCCCTCTGTCACCAAATCTTCAACAAAAGTCACCTCCACCACCACATTAGACGGAGACCTATCCGAACAACCGTCACCACCATTCTCCGTCACCGACGACCACGCCGGCGACTCCAACGCCATAACCATCCCCAATTCTATCTCAACGCGAACAACCTGACACGACGACCAATCCGAACAGCCATCACCATCACGCTCCGTCACCGGCAACCACGTCGGTGTCCGGTTACTTCAACGCCATAACCGTCATCAATTCTGACTAACCGTGAACAACCTGACACTACGGTGCCGCCACCGATGGTATTCCACCAAGTCTAGGCTTGTTGAAGCATCAATTTAACATGAATATCACGAGGGTGAAGCGAGAATAGAGGTATTAGCGGTGGTGGGTATTCAACAGGCTTCATAACCCCAAATCAGACAATCTTCTTGCCATGAATATTAAGTTGCTGAAGGGAGATTAGAGGTAGTACTGGTGCAAAGTAATGACTGGCAGATGTAGGTTTAAAAAACCTGCAAACTGGAACTGTACTTAAGAAGCTACGCAAATTGTTATATAGTACAATGAACCATTAAAACCATGTGGAGTGGTCAAGCCTCATAATCCTCATAAATATAGGGTTATATATATATATATTTTTTTTGAATGGCTAAACTTGCATGACATGGGGATTGAACCCATGACCTTCACCTATTCTACACCTTATCTAACTCACCAACACCATTGGGCTATTCCCAATGGATAAATATAGGGTTATATACAGGGGCGGTTCTTAGTGGAGAGGTGGCAGGGCCACGGCCCTGGCAAGTTTTTCGGCCGTAGTGCTAATTTTCCGCATTTCGATCGAAATTTTGTATATATACTATGTTCGGCCCTGGCAAGTTTTTCGGCCGTAGTGCTAATTTTAGTGCCCCTGTCTTTCGGCCCTGGCAGGTTCAACGGACAAGATCCGCCACTGGTTATATAACACACGATAAATGTGTAAGAAATGAGGGTTATGAAGGGTTATATAAGTAGTGGGGTTGTACCCCTTTAATTACACACACACACACACACACATATATATATATATGTATATATATATATATGTGTATGTATCTGTGTGTGTGAGAGAGAGAAACCACCATGACACGATGCTATGCATATCAAGAAGGGAAAACTTTTTTACCCATATTGCCCGGGGGGGGGGGGGGTACCCGACGCTATGGGGCTGGATGGTGGTATATGGCACCATATACGGCTCCACTAACGGTGGCCTAATAAGAGAGTGTCATCTTATATCTGGCTAAATTAAATACGATGACCCAAAATTGAAAGGATACTTTAAGAATGAACCTGAATCCCATCTAGAATTCTAAAATTGTTGGGCAACGATAATCTCTTTGCATCCATCTCAGGCAACATCAATAATTTTCATCGCAAATCCCATCCCGTGCCATTTGCGACGCCATCCCATCCAACCACCCGATGAACCCGAATCCCCCACCTCGAAGATGTCCCTTCACCGTAATATTAATATGGAGGATGTGAAATACGTATGAAATAAAAATAATTAACATTGTATTTACTCTTTAATTATATAATTCAAACAGATAACTATCACTGACATAACTATGTTTATTTACGATCAATAACAAAGAGGTGTTGACAAAACGTATCACGCATATACTACTACTGTGCTAAAGAAGAGCATGTTCCACGGGATTATCGTTGTGCTTGTTGGTGCATATGGATACGGAAGGCTAGGAATGAATTGAAATTTAGACAAAAATAGGTAAAGATTTAAGACATTATTGTAAATATTCGGCCGTTTGATTTTCTTTGATTAAAGCATAGGTCGAATTGTAGGTCAGTTTTTGCGCCTTGCCTTTTTTGGGTTGCAGTTGTTTGTTTGTGTTTTATGAAAGTAACCGTTTAAAAACATATATTACTAGTGCACTCCCTATTGCTTTGAGTTATTTTAGTTATTACTAGTCTAAGTACCCGTGTGTTACACGGGTGGTTTCCCAATAAAATTTATTATTTAACAGTGTTGATATAAACGTTCAAAGTACTAATGTAAATATTATATTACACTGAATTGAAATAAACAAGTACGAAAAAATAACAACTCGTTAAAGATTTTTTATACACCGCATTTGTTGTTTTATGTGTAGGTTTGCCATCCTCGTCTAATATCAGTAGTTTGACTCTATCTTTGGTTTTTACTCTTGACGAAACGACATACAACTAACCATGTTGCGTTTTTAATGTATTCATTAAACCTTAAACGTTGATAAGTTCTTTGAAAACAAAAGGTCATTAATTTCAACAAAAAGGCGTATGCATGCTTGATTTCATATTGAACAAAAGCATATTTGAAATTATCACTGACCAATTCTCGGCGTTGACGTGGTGTGCTAAAGCCCCTAGGGGCTTTATTCCACACCACCCATCATAAACGAAAGGCGCTACTGAATGGCACAACAGTTCACAAATGTTGCGGCAATTAACTAACTAAAAATAGTTATTTACAGTTGAACTAATAAAAAATATTTGGTCTAATATAATTTGAAGAATTGAACACACCATCACATCCAATCGAATATATTTCCATGAACCTTCACAACTGATACTATTATATTATATGAGGAAATGCACAACTTGAATCAAATATAAGAAAGTGTCACACCCCGATTTTTCCACACTTTACCGGTGGGCCCGGTAGGGGAGTAACGTGACGTGGTTGGCAACATCATAGTCAAACAACACAATATATAAATGCACAGCGGAAGCAAAAGGATAAATATATTACAATCCGAAATAATGTAACGTCAAGTATTACAACGGAAGTAAAGGATCCACAGGCGGATCTAAATAAAATAACACTGTTCAACAGACTTTAGGCATCTAAGCTTGCGAGACTCTTTATTGATGCTAGGAGTAGCCAGCCAATTCCGATTAGTACCTGCACTTAGCCTTTTTGGGAAAATACGTCAGTTTACACTGGTAAATACAATCAACCGACTCATTTTGAAAAGGGTTTAAAAATGATTGATTTGAATGCACATGGCACAAATAATATTTTATAACTTGGGATGCTTATTTAAATATATAAACTTGTAAAGGATTTACATGTTCCTTATGCGTTCAGTAGCCCGGATCGAGCCGGGTTAAAGATCAATAGACACACCACTTTATTTAAATGAGACACTGACAGGTGTACGCCTACACCTGAGTGCTAAGGTCGTGGCCATTTCGTAACATGATGTCAGGGATATCCGGGACACGGTCATTAACCCCCAAAGGCTTTAAGCAAACAAAACAAATTAAACGAAACATCTCAATACTTTAACCATCATACAATTAAAGATTCAATGTCCGACCAAGCGGTATTTTATATACCGTACTCCAAGCCCGTATAGGGAAAATAAGTTAAAAGTATTTACCTGAGCTAAATATAAATTCAATCCCAGCCGTATCAAATCAGCAAGTACAGATAGCTTTTACTGGGCTCCTAAATCTGGAACGAAGGTTTTTAATAACCTATTAGAATCCTAACGGGTCTTTAATTAAGTCTTGACTTAGACCGGTTAGTTTTAAAAAGGAAGATACGGTTCAAACGTATGATAAGGCGAAGACCGGAACAGAGTGTGATTTAGACCCGACAAGTTTGAAGACTTGTATAATATGGGTAATCTAAACACATTCTGGATTTTGAGATAATAACGATAAGGTTTGACCCGTTTCGGCTAATTTATGTAAACTAGTTACATAAACCGAACCGAACCGAACGCGTATGAAACGTAACGGGTAACCATAAGAGTCCTAAACAGGTTTCCTAAGTTAACATGCCTTAAATATGGTGTGATATCAGTAGGATACCTTCCATTATGCCCAAAACGAGTTTAATCTCGTATTAAGCCCCGTAGGGGTATTTTGGTCATTTTATAGATTATAAAAGGGATCAATTAAGCTTCTGTGATCCGGGTCTGAATAAATCAGTAAAATAGTTTATTTTAACTTGGTATATCAGTTGGTGTTAAGTCCTATGTGGCAAAATGGTTTTAAACCCTTACTATGCGCTTAATACGCGTATAACGTCGTTTTAAGCGATTTACGGGTTAAAATAGTATTCTGAGTTTCCAGGTCAGTTCATAAGGTTCAAAACACTTCATTTATTATTTAAAATCAGTAGCAATTGGATTGGTATCAAAAGGATTTGTAAAACTCATTTTATGGCCTAAAAGGGTATATTCGGTATTTACCGAATCAAGGCACTAATCCTAGCTTATGATTAGTTTAAAAATAATTAAAAATCTTTAAAAATCCCAAAATATTATATTACATCAGTGGGTAAAAGGTTTGGTGTCAAAAATTGGGCTTAGATAGATTTTATGCTAATGACGCCGTTTAATTAATAAAAGCGTTCTTAATTACGCCATCGAGCATAACTCCTAATCTAGACCTCCGTTTGATATGAAATTTTAGGGACATGCTTAATAATCAGTAACAAAGGTTATTGTACTTTCACATTTCCAAAAATCTCGTTTTATGATCATAAGGGCATTATGGTCAATATTTAAGCACTTAACGGAAACGTCGGACAATTAAGGTTTTAAGTGGTATAAACGCAGAGGTTATACAAACATGTAACTAGGTCCTAATGGAACTTTAAGGCATGTCTAAACCTATATAAATCGGGTCAGAACCGAAGTCAAAGCAGAAAGTCAAACTATGCGCCTTTCGGCTCCGAATCGGTTCAAAACAGACAGTTGTCGAATCAAACAAGTTTAGACAAGTTATTATACTTATTTTCAAGTTATAGGAATGATAAAACATATTACACGACTTCTGTATCGTTAATTACATGATTAATGATTCTGTTGACTTTTTCGAAAGAAGTTTGACTCGTCATTTGACATGGTTAGATCGGGAATCAGTGAGTACCCTTTTAAGGGTTTATTACCCACTTAATTACCTACTTATAACAACTTTCTATTCGACAAAACACTGGACCGTTTGTATGTTATCATTAAGTCAAACCGTAATTACGACGGTTTGACTTCTAGGCTATAAACTAAGCAAGACTTAATTTAGAAGGGTTAAACATACTTACACTTGTCTAATGGATGATTAGGAAGTATTGTATCAGCTCTTGTGCTCCTCAAAATGTCCAGAAGTTGAAGTGTGGTTATATGTTGCAACATGAGACTTATATGAACTTTGATCTTACTAGATTGATGCCAAATGGGTCTACAAGTGATCAAGGATGTAAACATGTGTCTTCTATAGGCTAAATACCATCATAGTCCGCCCATGGTATGCCAGAAATGCAATTGAAGTCGGTTAGAAAGTTGGACAGACACCTGTCTGGAATTTCTGCATCTGATAGTCGCACGCGGCCCGCTTCAGTTGTTGGCAATCCTCACGCGGGCCGCCTGGAGCCTGGCTTCAGGTTATAAACTTTTCAATATTGCACTTTTAGCCCTTGGTCCCCCGAAAGGTCATTTTCATGTTGTTTCTTGCATTTTAAGGCTTTAATATTAACATATAGGAGCTTTAAGACTTATACCCACTTTGTCAAGTCCTCGGGTAACTTTGTGATCACCCGAAAAACCCTAAATTCCAATGTTAACGATTCTAACCCTTCGCACACGAATTTTATCACAACTTTCTCATACGATAACGAAACTTGGTGAAATTTTTATCACACATTCTAGTAAGTATAATTAATCGTTACAAAGCTTCGGGTTCACTAAAAGGTCACTCAGAGGTATACTTAACATGTTGACACATTTAACCCCTGTAGTTTGTAATCTCCCACTTTCTTTCACAATTCGCTACGTATGATCCATGATTTATTCGTTTAGGGTTATAAACACCATGTAAGGGTATTGTAAAGCACATTTATTCATTGTTGACATTTTGAACCCTCATATTCACATAGTTTCTATGTTTGTCAACTTTAGTCCTTCAAGAACATTCTTTCACACGTTCAAACCTATGACACGTGTCAACACATTATAGGACGTAAATTTTCGAGGTGTTACATCCTCACCCCCTTAAAAGAAATCTCGACCTCGAGATTTTCTAAAATAAGGGAAATACCTTCTGTCTTATTGGCTTAATCTCTATATAGTATATATATGGAGCTTTTCCAAGCTCCCCAAGTTAACCTTTATAATGGGTACATGTATCCTTTTGGAGCTTCTAATCCTGTCGATCCTTAATCGACATAGGTTGCTCATCATATCATAAATCTGCATATCATTATGTGATAGTGCTTTTCGACTTATTGGTGACACGTCCTTAAATCATTAGTGTGGGTCACATTGCACGTTCCACCCAGCTTCTTAATTAGGTCTTAGCTCGTAAGCTATTTAATCTTGATACATTCGATTTTCATCGAATGATTTTTATATATTCAGAGCTTAACTAGCCTGATAATTTAACCAATTGGCACACCCTTCCAGGGTGATATCTTTTGTTGAACCTTATTCTTTAACAAGAACTGAGGAAGATTGCTACTTTTATTAATTCTTGATTTTCTGTCGAAAACGGGCAACTTACAGACGATTAGGGATTTGTATGATCTTATTCGTTGTTTCCAATGCAACTTTCAGATCCTGATAAGTGGACTTCCCGAAGTCTCGTCCATCCAACGGATGTTTTGATATTTCATCTGTACAAGGTCTCCAAAGGAGCCACCTTGATACTTGTATAACAACTATTCTACAAAAACTTATTTTAAGGTGATATGGTTATTCCAACCATTGCTCAAAACTAATCTTAAGGAATAGCTAATCCTTGCCGTTAGTCGAACAGATCGACGATCCTGGGCTGCTGATGGCAAATTCTTAATCGTTGCCTAATTAGGGTTGCGGTGACAATGCATAAGCAAAATGAACCGTCTTTCATAATTAATTATACCCGATTCCCAGGATATTGAGTTAGGCTATATGAACCCTCTATTTTAAACTTAGTTAATCAGGGTTTCGATTCATCCAAAGATGGTACTAACCGTTTTGGAGATTTCATAATAACACAGCCTTAAACGGAAATTTAACCTTAACTCTACCTGCCTCTCAGGGGCAAACAGGGTAATATTAGGAGAAGATAATCAAGGTACAAGGAGGTTACAGAGATTTTTCTCCAATTCATCCCCCATTGTTTGTGTCAACTAAGTGACACATTTACGATATGAGTCCATGAATTCCTCGGTCTGGAACATTTATTTGGACAATTCCATTCAGGATATCTCCTTTGAATACCATTAATTGACTTTAGTACTCTATGACCATCGGAATATCTTTGTGGTCCCATGCATTAAACCTCCATACTGATCAGGCATGGAAGCAATCTATGGAATTTATTAAGATACACCAATCCTCATATGATGCTTTTATCATACCATTTGGTATTCGGAATCGATAGAGATTAAAGGGATATCAATTATATGTGCTGACGCACTTCCTCCCGAGAGAGGAAAAATTTCTATGACTGGAGGTTTCTGACAAGATCAGAAGAAATGGTTCTTATGATTTCGCAGGTAAGTTTTATCTTACGCTTAATATCTGGAGTTCTTATGGGAGAATTTCTATAAGTTTGCTAAGCTTATGTTCTTATGAGAGACTTAGCAACACCTGATCCTAAACGCATCTCCTAGCAGTCAAGTCACAATAAAGGGATTTATCTGGTGTCATTATTAATGTGAGCTACCCCTAATTATTCATCAGGAGGGTTAAACGCCTCCATTCTTAACCCCTTTTTAAACTTAGCTGTAAAATCTTAAACAACTTTAGGGTAGTCTTAGCTTTGACTGGTTATTTCTTAATTTATGCCACGTGTGTAGCTGAGGTAGATCCATACTGGATTTTTAATGAGTAGGTTTTGAAACCTTAGTGTGCCCTCTTATTGCCAATGCTAACCACTAATAATTATGTGCTTTAATAGGGTACTATCTCAGCCAATTAATTAAAATTTGCGACATACTGTCGACAGTCTAGAACTTTTATGGCGAGAGTCAGAAAATTCTTATTCCATCTTTTTCCCATTTCGCGAAGCGGATACTTGGTTTTTCTAATAAGGTCCTTAAAACTTGGACCATTCCACAATGTATAAGAGGATCCTTCTTGAGGATTTCATTAATGTCCTTACTCATTAAGAGTATTGCCATCAAATGACTGTGATGTATACCTTACCATGTCCTTTCTAGCGTAACCACTGATATACTTAATGGTTTCTACTTCATCCTTTCTAGTGTTTAGTCAACATAAGCAAGCCAAGAGTAATTAAAACATAGAGATAAAATCTTGGATTCTAATACTTAGTTAACATAAGAAGGATAAGTAGGTGACTTATAGTAAGAAGTAAGGAAGTTATTGTACATGTGCTTATATTAAATCCAAATGGAAATTTCACAAACTAGGCACCTAGCTCGGTTGGCTAGGCGCGCGAAAGGGTGTGGCCTAGACCCAGGTTCGATTCCGGGGACGGCCAATTCCACCATTTTTTTATATTTAATATTAATTAATCGTAAGGATACATGTAATTATGAGGGTTGTCTCATAAGGAGTCTTGATAATTAATTGCTTCTTATCACCCACAATATGGGCTTGATTTATAAGGCAACCAATCGATTTTTTTTTTATCACTATATTGAGTCCTTATTTTTTTTTTAACGGAAACTAGGACATCGGAAAAATGATTCCTAATGGATATAAAACATCCATCTACTATTGCTGAAGCAGTTTCTGAGGTACTATCGGCCAATTTTTACTTCATACATAACGCTTAGAGTTTTAACAGACAGATCTAATGATTTACAATATCAATTGTCTATGAGGGACTTATCTGAACCTGAATCAATTAATACTCTAGCGTGAGCGTTATTGGTAAAGAAAGTACCTGTTGTGACATGGTTATCCTGAACAGTCTCTTGAGCACCCATTTGAGAGCTTCCAGCTTTGATCTTTTTAACTTCCTCAAGCTTTTTAGCGTATTTAGGGCAGTTGGTCTTAATGTGCCCTCTTTCATTGCAACCATAGCTGGTTGCGTCCTCCATCTTCTTGCAGTCCAAGGTCTTATGCCCGTTGGACTTGCATATCCCACATGTAAAAGTTCTCGACTGTGTATGCGAGTTCGATCCATACCTGCACTTCCCGAAGTGCTGTTTCTTGCAGATTTTGCATCTGGGTTTTTCACCTGACTGCTGGTTGTCCTTTAAATCCTTGCCAGACTTAGCTGCTCCTTCCTTGGCAGCCTTACGGCAATTGGTACTGATGTGGCCTTTTTCGCCGCAGCCATGACAGGTCGCATCTTCCAATTTCTTGCAATCCAAGGTCTTGTGACCCTTGGTTTTGCAAATTCCACATAATTTAGTACGTGGGTCGATTGTGCATTTTCCAACATGTTGCTTCCTGCAGTTATTGCATTTGGGCTTTGCCTCCTTTGGCTTGGACGGGTTATGGTTTGAATCGGTCTTACCCTTTTTATGACCTTTATTTGGGGCATTATCGTACTTTCACTTATGATCCCTTAACGCTCGGTTCACGGCCTTGTTTACAGCTGTATCTAACATAGCCTGTAACTCGGCGCCCGTTAAATTCAGTCTTGTATCATCATTCTGATTAACTGGATGATTGTGAGCTTCAGAGGAGTCAACCATGGTGAAGCTTTGAAGGCTACAACCTAAGTAATAATAATTGATTTAATTATATGGTGAATTGTCGAGTTTGTTGATTAAATAGCTATGGTGTAAATAAACCATATAGGCCTGAAGAAACACTAACTAAATAGTCGGAACCGAGATAGCTAGGGGGCTTGAATCCGCATAAAAAGGTTAGCTCTCTCTCGATTGATTCAGTCACAGCTGATCTTCTTCTCCGGTGATTCTGCAAAAAAGATCACCGTTAGTCTCGCCAAGGGGAGAAGAGGGTTCTCTCCTTGACCCGACTCCGGTGTGAGAATAAGTATTGGTAATGGAGAAGAGAAAGTATTTGAGAAGTGGGTGTAATCTGAGTTCATACCTGAACAGTTCTTGTATTTATAACCGGGAGTTTGGGAGGGAAAACCTGTTGTTGAAAAGATGACGGAAGATGCTAACGCCGTAGCGGTTATATTTTCTTCCGTTAAGTTCTTTGATCAGACGTCAAGTTGTCTCGATCCGATGTGAATGCACACGGATCGTGGTTTGATCTATGGCTGGGGAATTGCCACGTGGAAGGTGATTAAGTGGAGATTATTCTCCAATTGCATGCCTTCGTTGTGATTTCAGGGGTGCCTGTGGTAATGACACGTGTCCAGACGGTTATAACCGTCTGGGTGGTGCACGATTGTATTTCTTTCTAGAAGATTACTGCTGTAATCTAGTGTGACACCTTGCTGTGTGGACACAGACGAATAAATCCCAAGTCTGGGTAAAATGATATCCAAGTCTGGCTATTTGGGCGGAAGTATTGATCTCAGGATTTTTATCCTTTGCTAATGGGGGAAGGCGCAAGGATTTATGTTTTCCTTTGGGCGCGCGATTATAGATCGCTGATTACTTCTTCCTTTTGTAAGACTAATGCGCGGCCGCGCAAGTTCAAAAGGTTAAAAGGTTGGTTTGTGGTATGGTCTCAAATCCTTTTTATGAGGTTTTTGGGACCTTACCCCTTCAAGTCCCCCCAGTCTAGTGTTGTACTTATGTAAATAAGTGGAGCACTGGACTTATGAGAGGGAAATGTTTTTGGGCGCGAAAAAATAAGGCACCTTCTCTGAGAAGCTTTGAATTTTTTGATTTTGTAAAGATTTTTTATGGAAAATCTTTGACTTTCAACGAGACTGGTGCAGTAAATTGATTTGACAACCTGTCATTGTCAGTTGTTTTTTACTGTCCGTGTCTTACACGCGCGCGTGTCAACGCGTGTGTGTTCTGACATTTCCTTTTTCTGCTGCTTGGGGAACTGTGATACCCGGAACAGTCGCTGTGACGGTTACCGATGCTATTTATTGCGATAAGTATATATAACGTTTGGGTAACCTCCTCTGTGTAATCATTGTTTTGTTGAAAAGCTTTTCATTCCTTTTTCTCTAAGAAGAAAAAAAAATTCCATCATTCATCCTCTTATGTCAATCGGAGAACATCAAGAAGATCTTGTTGAAGAGATGTCGACTGAACTTCCACCGTTGAAGTGGCCTAGAGCATCCTTTGATGGTTTGATCCGGAATCTCAAATTCCCGGAAAACTGGGGAGCTCTATTTCCTGAAGAGGGGCAGACAGCGGCGGATGCTCCGGCTGGGTATATTACCCTCTTTTGGGATTTTTTCTGTGATGGTAACTTTCGTTTGCCTGTTACCGGATTTTTCCTTGAAATTCTTGGGTTTTACAATCTGCATATCTCCCAACTTCACCCTATTGGCATGGTTAGGGTTCGACATTTCGAATTCGTATGTCGGACAATGCATGTGGAGCCAACCGTTCCCCGATTTAGGGTTTTTCATCAGATGCATTGTACCCAAGGATTTTATTCATTCGTTCAGAGGGCTTCTGCAAAGAAGATTCTACATCAACCCCCAAAATCTTTTCATGATTGGAAGCAAAAATTCTTCTTCATCAAAGCTGGAGTAATTCCTGTGAGGATGGTTCTTAGGGGGAAAGAAGATATTCCGATCGAAACCCTTCAGACTCCGGTTGATGAAAACTGGTATCAGGATTTGAAGGATGTGCCCAATATTACATTGCCGGAGAAAGCTCTTGTCGGAGCCGGCATGCGTTTAAATTGGAAGATGGAGCGTGATGACAAACCCGTATACACGGAGGATGGTCATAGTAAGTTTGGGGCTTTTTCTCTTTCCCACTTTTTTTTTTTTTTTTGACATGCTCTCTCTTCAAATGTAGTTGTTTCTCTGTATGTTGTTGCCTTCAAGAGGGAAGGCGGAAGAATGGGTACTATCAAGAAGAAGCCTGAAGAGGAGCTTTGGTATCATCGTATTGTGAGAAATTTTGTTCTTCCGCGGGATGCGGACCTATCTGTTCAACCAGCTGCTGGTGCTGGTGAGTTTATATCTGTTTTTCCTTTCCTTTTTGCTTTTTGTGGGTAATTTTTTGCCTTGCGCTTTTGTAGGTGAATTGTTGAATTTGGGCGTAGGCCCTGAAAAGAAAAAACGCGCAACTACTTCTACTTCCGCGCCGAAGAGAAGTGAGACTATTAAAGTTCAACCTTTGAAGGCGAGAAATGTTGGAGAGAAGAAAGGTACGCGCCGTTCCTCTGTCTCCAGGTGTGATTATGTGGTGGTTTCTGACTCTTTGGAGGGTCTTACTCCTGAAGTGACTATGCGGGAACCGAAGCCTGAACCAAGGGATTCTGCCGATATTCCCCCTTCCAACCCGAATGAGCCCATCGATCTGGATTCCAGTCCCGAACATTTGGTTCATAGGAAGGTTGGTAAAAGAAAGCAAACTGATACTGATGCGGAGGGTCAACCTCCCAAGAAAGTGCAGAGGAAGAAAATTACCAGAAAAGGAAACCTTGATGCTTTTGTTTCAGAGTCTGTTCCTGGTAAGTGTTGTTTTCCCTTGCTTTCTTTATGCGTGCTTAATTTTTATGGATTTCTGTTATTTGTCCAGAGGTTCTTGTTTCCCCTATTCCCACAGAACTGCCAACTGTGGTAAATGAAGAACTTCCCTCTACTCCTCCGCGCGCTGCTGTTGCAGACCCGCTAGAGTCTTCAGAGGTTGCTGGGGGAGGCGTGGAGAAAACTGTTGAGGCTGAGAAGCCTGTTGGTGTTGATACAGAGGCTGAAAAGATTGTTGAACCGAACGTGGTAGATGGCGCTGATAATCCGCCAACCCCTGAAGCTGTTGTTCAAGAGTTGGGGAAAGAGTAGACTGCTGAAAAAGTTTCAGCTTCTTCCCCTAAACCTTCTGAATCTATGCCTGAACATACCGAGAGGGTCAGAACTGAGGAACCAGGCTCATCTGCTGGTGTTGATAAACAATCTCCAATTCGTCCAGAAGAAACTCTGGGAGAATATTATTATCGGACTTATACGGACAAAGATGCTTCTGATCTTCATGCCCCTGTTTGGAATGTGAAGAAAGGCGATACCTTCTCGGATTGGCGTGTGTGCCAAGATTGGTTGCAGGGGATACTTCCGCCTGGCGAGATTAAATTTCAGGAAAGTCAGCCTTATGAACAGACCTATCAGTCTTATCTTGCCGAAACTGCTTCTCATGTTTCTACTACTCACCGTATAGTGCGTGAGTGGTATAGTATGCATAAGGAGCAGGCATCTTTCATGGCATCTCAAAAGAAGTTTGCTAAAGATGAAAAACATGTGGCTCAGTTGAAGGCTAAATTAGAAATTGAGCAGGCCAAGTTTGAAGCTGAGCGCAAGACTGAGGAATGGTCTGTTGCTGGTTGGAAAAGAAAGGCTGAAGCTGAAGCTGCGCTTCTATCTGAGGAACGCAAAAATTGGAGGAGAATTTGCGAGAAGGATAATGCTGAGAAGGCAAACCTTCGCAATATTATAAATAACCTCAAGGCTGAGGTTGAAAATCTGAAGAATCAAGATGCGGAGGTAGAAAAATTGAAGAAGGAGAAAGCTGATGTAGAAGCTGTGCTGGTGGAAGCGCGTTCTCATAGGGAGCGTAGTGTGCAACGGGAGGTACAAGCTTTAGCCACTCTTGCCCTTAGAGATAGAGAGTTGGAGGAACTGACTGCTTTGGTTTCTGACCAGGAACAACTAAAGAAGGATTTGGAGCTTGCGCATTCTGAGAATACTGAAACCTCCCGCCGTTTGACTGAGGTTGAAGAGAAGCTGGAAAATTCAGAAACGGCGCAGGTTACAGCGGAAAGCGAGCTTGAACCTTTAAAGAATGATATGGCCTGGTTGAAGGATCGCGGGATTGCTTGTGTAAGTTCCTTTTCTGCTTTTTGTTGTGAAATCATATATGCGCTTTTTTGACACTTATTTTCGCTTGATTTCATAGGTTGCTGAATCTGTGTTAAACTCTGAAGAACTGGATAAAACTGTTGCGAATTTGATGGTTGCTGCACGACGAGATGGGTATGCGCAAGGTTATGCGGAATGTACCCGACATGTGAACAGCGCGTTGAAGGTTAACTGGGATGATAGCAAGTCTACTACCTTTGGCGTGAATACTGCCGCCGCGCTTGCTTCCATGAAGACAGAGTTTAATAATTTGCAACTTCCAGTTATGGAACTGATAAATGTGGCGCTGCAATCGGATGATCACGTGGCGCAACTCAAAGAAATCTTTCCGGATGAGGGTGAAGATTTAGAGTAGTATGAAATTGTATTTGAACAATTTTTTTATGCGGGATGTAAATCCCTGTTTTGATGGTGCGCTGTTGCGCAAGTATGTTAAACACTGCGGTGTTTGAAACTCTTTAGGGCGTATCTGTACGCTGAAAATAGTATGTTTCTATTTGTTTTGTTTAATGACTTTACAATATTTTGCATGAGTACAATTGCTTTTATTGAGTAAGGCGAATGAAGTTGGTGTAAAGCTCATGTGTGAATTTATGGTCGTTTGTGACGTGATCACTGACCGCGCATGGAGCTTGTTTTATACTACCATAATGTTTTTGCGCTTACTAAAAGGAAATTGCATGCACTTTGTAAACACAAAAATAATAGAAACTTTGTAATTTTATTCATGGATAGAGCTCAGAGGCTTTACAAAGCTTTTCTGATAATTAAATGGAACTTAACTTACTCTCTGATAGTTCCGCCGTATTTGATGAGTCATGTCTTTCTGCGGGAAACTTATAGAGTCGTTACTTAGGTTTTGGCCCGTTTGCTTGGACCTTCTTCTCCCCGGGTTATCTGCTTAATCTCCTTGAGCATATTCTGGAGTAAATGCGTGAGTTCTCCATTCTTAAGGGCTTTCTCTATTTCCGTGCGCAGAGATATGCAGTTGTTCGTGGTGTGCCCGTTGTCTTTATGATATTCGCAGTATTGCGCCGGGTCTTGACCACGTTTACTCTTCATCGGGATCGGAGGTTTGAACTGATAGTCCTCAGTACTTAGAACCTCTGCCGGGGTTTTTGTTAGGGGAGTCCACTGCCTCTCCCTATTTTCTTGTTTGCTCTCCCTTTGTGCAGAGAGTTTGTTAATTGTTGTGCGGGCATCTTCAGAGGAATGACTTCCTGATGACTCGCGCCATGATTTTTTGAACCTTCTTTCACCGGTTAAGCTTAAGTCCGCAGGCCTATTGTGTGGTGGTGGTGGCCTGTTTGTTGTGAGGTTTTTCTCGGTCTGCGCATAAACCTTGGCCGCCGCCATTATCTTCTCCCAACTTGTTGGAAGGCCCTCTGTTCCAGATAAGACTTTAACCATGTCATCACATCTAACCGCGTACTTAAACTGAGCACGGATTAGTTGTTCGTGAACACCGCCGATTTCTAACACTTCTTTATTGTATCTAGTGATGAAATCTTCTAGATTTTCATCATCACGGCGCCATATGTTCATGACGTCAGAAGTGTCTCGAATGGAACGCCGCTGCTGGCTGAAGTGTGTTAAAAACTTGTTACGCAGATCTTTCCATGATTCAATCTGTCCGGTTGGTAGGTTATCAAACCAGATTCGCGCTGGGCCAGTTAATGTTTGTACAAACAAATGACACCATAGCGGAAGAGTCCAACCTCCAACCAAACCCGCGCTGGTAAACACTCTCAGATGGTCATCGGGGTCTGTCAACCCATTAAACTTCCCTATGTTGGATGGTAATTTTGCCTTCTCTAATGGAGCTAGAGCTATCTCCAGTATGAACTTCGAGTTTTCCACTGCTTCTGCAGGGCGGTAAACTAAGTCATAATTATGCTCTGCCTCAGGGTTATAAACCGCTCGAGGTCTGCATTTGTTATAGTTTGGCTGCAGTCTGTTGAATACACTGGTATTTGCACTCAAACGATATGTTTGATCGGATTCGTCGGTGTGAGTGTCCCGTTGGGAACCCAACCTATCATGAACCGATTGTCTTCGACGAGGGTGTGGTTCACCATGGTGTTGTCTCTGGTAACCGCCTGTCTGAGTGTATTCCCGTTGTGACGTAGATCTGGCATGAACTTCTGTATCATCATAAGTTGATTCTTCTCGCTGGGAGGCATGAGCTCTAGATCCCGGCCTCCGTGATTGAGTCAGAGGAGCAGTTTGAGCACACAACTGTGTGTACACTGCGTTTAATGCTCCTTGGGACCGGACATACCATGGTATCGGAGTTTCTCCTGGTGGTAAAATTGATTGAGCAGGGTTTGCTGGTGTGACAACCCTCACCAAACCAGGTATCCGTACAAATTAATTAATATTAAATTGCTGCTTAATTACTGTGCTTACTTGAAACTGTGCTTAAACTGCTTACTGATTTCTGATACATACATACTTATGCATCACATTTTATACTGTCACACTATTATTTATACACTAACACCAGTGACAACCTTGATGCACAAAAAGCACAGTGAGCACACTATACGGGATACCCAGTAAACATGCTGACATAACCAGCATCAGGCAGACACTGCCTCTAAGGCTAGTATGAGCCGGGAATACATTGCTACACTGGTAGTGAGTGTAGGGCGGTGAGGATTGTAGAACTGCGTCACTAGGTGAGATTTATAGTGACCGGGTGTGCCTAAAACGTACTTTAAATACAAAATTCTGCGCTTTATTATAAAACTCAGCATTTTAAATTTCTAATACAGTGCAAAAACATTGCAGAACGGTCCCGTATATTTTCCTAAGTACCGGGAATAATTTATGTTACAAAATATATACATAAAGGACCTTTTGCGGTATAATTAAACATTTTAACGGAACGGTACTTAACCGTATAACCGGACATTACCCGGGGCACTAAAATTTTGTCAAATACTTTATTTTATTATTTATGGCTAGTCATGATCCCCGTATGCCATAACACCCGCCTAAAATAAATCAACTAACACATATCACATTACTTACACTTATACACTTTAGTCACAATATTTACATAATACCCCCCCCCCCCCCCCCAACGAATTTATTTCCCCAAGTGGGACCCCACATGTCATAACATCATACTCCCTATCTTCTTGCTTGGATTCAATGATCTAGTATTAAGTGTTTTGCTTGTCTATCTATCCAAGATATGTGAAGAATAAATAAAAGTAAGGTCCCTTATAAATGTACATCACTTCACAAGATTTTTGCAACCCATTTTCACCTAGCTCTCTCTCTCTATTCGGTTCTACTACAACCGAATCCACCACCACACTCCAACATTCATCACTTTCTTCATTTACTCATACCATTCAAGCTTTGAAGATCAAACATGGAAGGTGCAACTTGAAGGCATTGCAAGGGAGCATTGTTCTTGCTTGGTTCTACATCTTTTCTCATCATTTTTACACAAGATTCTTCCCTAGCTAGAGGCTAGTAGTGAGTTTCTTCATACTTGATCTCATCTTGTTCGAAAATTATGGCATTTAACATGTAGTATTGTTGTTTAAATCACTAGATTGCAAGAATATTAGAAAAATATGAAACATAAGTATGAACATAAAAATCTACGTAAAGGTTTACTTGTGTATGATTTATAAAGTGGAATCTCGTCGGGTTAAGGGTTGGATAACACATACTTGATATTTAAAAGTCGTTTTCTTGTTTAACCCGCTAATCGGACACTTATAACGCGATTTAATAACATCGAAATCACAAAACAGCATGCTGAGTCACTGTTTCAGCCGCCTTTAACAGGCTGTAAACGGACCTTAAAAACTCGAAAAACGGAATTTCAAAAGCCTAAATCGTGTCATTTCAAAAAACGAAGAAAATGGCGCTGGAATCGTATTTTTCTGATGTCGGTTACTATTTTAAAAATCTGTTTCCGTGACAGCAGCTAAGGCTGTTTGTTACTGCAGAAAATTGGGCTGTGTGTTTTCGATCACAACTTAAAACCTGAACCGAACCAGCCCCTGAAACTTTTATCAAAGATGAACACAGATGTATTTGTGACCCTCGAACTGGATTTTCGACAAACGGACTTACGAGGAATTTTTGGCGAATTATTCTGTAAACTGTGATCAGAATGTAACAAATCTGATCACAGTTCGGTAAACGATTTTCTATAAATTTTTGGTAATGATTTAGACCCCGAAATTTTTACACAATAATTTGTGGGTCGGTTATGACGTTCCACAAAAATTTGGGAATTTTTGGAATAAGTTAAGTAATTTATTTACACGTCCGAAAACAGTCCAGTTTTCACAAATTGAAACTGAATCGACAAGGGTAGTATTTTGCGTGTTAAAACGTAATGGTTGATTGTTGATGATTATGAGTTGATTTCAAAAAGAAAATGATGTGCGTATTAGCACGGACACTCCCGTTTTTAGGGGAAGTTCTGGCGAATTTTTCTAAAAATACCAAGACTTAGAAAAATTATTTTTCTATCGTGTATGTGAAACTTTATATCTCATAATTAAACCTCGCCTTGAGTTTTGACATAAAACTTTAAAGTGTTGGATAGGAGACTTGTAAATGTATTTTTTTTTAATACGTTAAGTCACCAAATACATAATACCTGTACGAATACCCCATCCTTGGGAAGGAATCTATTTATACGTTAACCAAGAAATTTAAACACGAAATAGTTGTCTAACTATTTCCCCAAGAACATTAAGACCCTAAGCTAAGGCACGTCCGCTCGTCTAATAGATATTAGCACGTTGTAGGTTGTCGTGCTGCAGACTGAGTTGATTTGCTGTTATTCGAGGACGCATTACTGTGAGTTCATGTCCCCCTTTTCTCTTAACTGTTTTCAGTTTTCTAAACTGCGGGGGTGAAATACATGTTACTATGATTACGAGTACTTTTACATGGTATGGTTAGCGTAAGGAGGGTTACTACTTAGATCATGTGAGTGGGTAGGTGATACTTAAGGCCATTAATCCTCATGGTAGGACCGAGGGACACAATGCGGTAGATCTATCTGGGTGTAGCGAGCCCAGCCCCAGGCCAAACAGTTAACGGACCTTGGGGTGACTATGTACCCGACGCACAAATCCGCTAGGTTTGAGTCTTCCTACTTGCACTTCACACATATCAATGGCCTTGCAAACCATTGGTGATCTCTTTTTCCTTATTTGCTACATACCAGGGTTTTTCTACTTACAAGGATTTTACATACTCACTTACGCATGAACTCGCTCAACATTGTGTTGATTTTTCCAACTTACATGTATTTCAGGGAACTAAGGATCTGGCCCGGTATGCTACGTTTTCCCGCTGTGTTAGAATTACAGGATCATCCATGTTTAGGGATTGCGACTTTTACCTGGACGAGTCGCAAGTCTTAAACAAATGTTATGTTATATTTTGGGGTTGTGTGTTAAGAACAAAGTTTTTATGTTGTAATTTCCGTTGCATGTGTCAACGTATTAAGACAATGTTGTGGTATTTTACTTAAATCAATGGATGATCTGCATGTTTTATTTTCATATAGCTTTGTTGTGATTAAGCTATGGTATTAAGAAGTCACACCAAATTAACCCACGCTTCCGCAAAGCCAGGGTGTGACAGCTTGGTATCAGAGCTCTGATCATAGCGAACTAGGATTCCTCCTCGAGTCTAGACTATGATCACTAGGGCTCTCACGAAAACATTTTTACACTGCATACCACTTAAAGTCCAGATCCAAACTGTTTTTACAAACAAATGTTGAGCACATTTTATTTGTTAATTATAGGCTCAGTCTGGGAGGCTGAGGCTCGGTCTGGGAGGCTGAGGTAGTTGTCTAGTGGGACTAGGGAGTCAGTCTGGGAGGCTGGGAGACTAGTGGGACTAGGGAGTCAGTCTGGGAGGCTGGGAGACTAGTGGGACTAGGGAGTCAGTCTGGGAGGCTGGGAGACTAGTCGGACTAGGGAGTCAGTCTGGGAGGCTGGGAGGCTAGTGGGACTAGGAGAGCTATTTGATTGCTTATTGGTGACTAATATGTTTATTTGACTATATGATTGATTATTTGTGCATATGTGTGTTTATATTACAAAATGTCATGCCTTCATCAGATACTGGAGAGTCGGACACTACAGATCCCATGGCCATAGTATCAGACGACATAGTTTCATCGGAGCACGAGGTGTACATTTCCGATACTACCAGCACAGACGATGACGACTTTCAGCCCTTTGCGCTGCCTGATGCCGTAGCAGAGCCTGCTGATGGCCATCTTGTTGGGGATTTGCCACTCGTGGAGATCCCTGTTCCTGTGCCCCTGGTCGTTTATCCCGTTTTTGATATGCCCCCGACGTTGTCTCTGACGACGATGTCGAACCATTAGAGGAGGACCCACTTGAGGGCGAGGCCCTATTGCTGCTGGTGATAGCCTACTGCTTGCTGACGCTCCTGCAGAGGAGGCTCATGCCCTTTCCCCTGTCCCAGACTCATTTGAGTCTATAACGTCCGCATCCTTGTATACACAGGGAGTGCAGCACCACTCACACGACGACGACCCGGATATGGCGTCATCCGCTGCACCTGCTCCTGCACACAGCTTTGAGATTGATCACGATATTGAGGATGATCCTGTTTTTCCACCTGGTTTTGATCCAGACCATGACATTGAGTTCATACACTTAGACCAGCCCTTGGAGGATCCTGTAACCCCTGTGTTTGTTGATCCAGCTGATTTTGAGATGGAGTTTGTTGATCCGGAGCCAGCCGTGGCCCCTGAGCCAGGCGTTGCTCCTGACCCCGCATTGGAGCATGACCCTGTTCATGCCGATGCACCTGCTGTTGCTCCTTGATTGATCATCTCCTTGGACGAGAGAAAATTTGGGGTAACTGTGCAAGACAATCTATTATTACGGGGGCCCACGTAATAACGGCTTGTAGTGCACAGAAATCCTGGTGGACTCTGCGGGCCAAGCTAATGAAAACCCATGTAGCAGGAAATGATTGAGAAGAGATGCTGTTCTAGGACTGGAATCCAGAAGCTTGAGGTGGAGTTCTGGAATTTGATAATGGTCGAACCAAAGATTCCTGAATACGTCCAGCGATCTCACGACTTGTCTAGGGTCGTCCCCTACTAAGTCATTGATGTTGTATGATACAGTTGTGTACTTGTAAACTTTACATTGTGGTCCCGATTTATGGCAATGCAATCGCAGTATTCTCATCACTTGTGATGTTTGATCTATTGTTTATGTTCTATGACATGAGATGTTATGCGGTTGATTTATTTATAGCATGAGATGTTATGTGTTGATATTGTTGAATACATACGTACACTTTACTTGCTATGACCTAACCTATGTGAAACACCTTTTAGAAGATGCCGCCAAGACGCGAAATGCGCATGCCCACCTCAGAGGCGGAACTTCAAGAGATAATTGCTGCAGCTATAGCACAGCACGAGGCCCTACGCTCCGAACCTAGTAGAGGTACCTCAGAAAATAACGGTTGTTCCTACTGGCACTTCCTCAACTACGAGCCTCCGAAGTTCGACGGCACTGGAGGTGTCATAGCCTTTGTGAAGTGGATCGAAAGAATGGATTCCATCTTTCAAGTGAGCGGTTGTACACCGGAACAACAAGTCCCATACGTTTCTGAGCTGTTTCTAGATGAAGCCCGATTATGGTGGAATCTTCAGATCCGTATAAAGGGCGCTACTGCAGCATATGCGTTAACCTGGGGTGAACTGAAAGGAATGATGCATAAGAAGTATTGCTCCCAAACGGAAACCCAGAAGTGGGAAGATGAATTTCGGAGCCTGATGATGGAAGGTCCGAAGGTGTTGGAGTACGTGCAAAGACTTCATGATTTGTCACGGGTTGTTCCGTACCTGGTGAAACCAGAATTAAAGAAATTGGAACAATTCATTTGGGAACTGGCGCCTCAAGTCTTGAGCTTGATGACAACATCAACGCCACCAACAACTGATGCTGCAAGTAAGATGGGTTTGGCACTCGCTACGGAGGCACTTAGACTAGAAGAACTTACAAACCCTGCCAAGAAGAAGGAGACTCAGGTAAAGTCATCCAGAAAGAACAAAAGAAAGCTCACCGAAGATACCCGAACGGATAATGAGAACAAAAGAAAGGGTTATATGGGCACTCTGCCCAAGTGTAACACCTGCCAGCATCATCATTTTGGTCGGTGTGGGCCAAAAGTATGTGAAGCTTGTGGAAAGGTTGGCCACTTGAAGGATTCTTGCTGGGCTAGTGCTGGCCGGGGAGGCCAAGGAGGTCTTGGAAATCGGAACAACAATCGAGGAGGTAACGGAAACGGGAACCATGGAAATGTTGCGAATCAAGCTGGGAATGGGAATGGCCGAGGGCCAGGATGTTTTAAGTGTGGGGAAATTGGGCACTTCAAGAAGAAAAGCCCGAAGCCGAATCAAGCCCGTGGGGGAGCATTCCACATTGGCGCAAGGGAAGCGCGCCAGGATCCAAACGTTGTCACTGGTACGTTCCCGATAAACTAACGCTTTGCATCTGTTCTGTTTGATACTAGTGCCGATTATAGCTTTGTATCGTTAGAATTTAAGAAAAATACTTGGATTGACGCCTAGCAAGTTAGACGTGCCGTACTCCATCAAATTAGCAAAGGGGAAACTAGTTGAGACCAGTGAAGTTGTCCGAGGATGTGTGATTGAACTAGGAGGGCACGAGTTTACGTTGGACTTACTACCTGTCGAGCTGGGAAGCTTTGATGTGGTAGTGGGAATGGATTGGCTAACGAGTAACAAAGCCGAGATCGTTTGCCATAAGAAGACCATCCGCATCCCACTGACGGATGAAGAAACGATCATAGTGCACGGAGAGAAGCATGATACGCCGCTGAGAATTATCAGTTGCCTGAAAGCTCGTAAGTGTTTACAAAAAGGATGTGCTGCCTTCCTGGCACACATCGTGGATAGGAAAGCTGCTGAGCCGAAAATCGAAGACATCCCTGTCGTAAGGGAATATCCTGAAGTCTTTCCAGAGGACTTGCCAGGATTGCCACCCCAAAGGCAAGTAGAATTTCACATTGACTTAGTTCCAGGCGCCGCGCCTGTAGCTAGGGCACCTTATAGACTTGCACCGTCTGAGATGCAGGAGTTGTCTACACAACTCCAGGAATTTCTTGACAAAGGATTCATCCGACCAAGCTTCTCACCTTGGGGAGCTCCAGTTTTATTTGTCAAAAAGAAAGACGGTAGTTTCCGTATGTGTATTGACTACCGGGAGTTGAATAAACTAACAATCAAGAATAGATACCCTCTGCCAAGAATCGATGATTTATTCGATCAGCTTCAAGGTTCAAGTTTTTACTCTAAGATCGATCTTTGATCTGGGTACCATCAGCTAAGAATACAAGAAGAGAGCATCCCGAAGACAGCCTTCAGAACTCGTTATGGACACTACGAGTTCCTAGTTATGCCGTTTGGGTTGACAAACGCGCCTGCTGTTTTTATGGACCTAATGAACCGAGTCTGTAAGCCGTATCTCGATAAGTTCGTGATTGTGTTCATCGACGATATTTTGATTTATTCAAAGACAAAGGCTGAACACGAACAACACTTAAGAACTATTCTGGAGTTGTTGAAAAAGGAACAGTTGTATGCCAAATTCTCTAAGTGCGAGTTTTGGCTACGTGAAGTCCAATTCCTTGGACACGTGGTTAATGGAAATGGAATCCATGTCGATCCCACAAAGATCAAGGCGATAAAGAACTGGGAGACTCCAAAGACGCCAACCGAGATTCGACAATTCTTAGGCTTGGCTGGTTACTATCGAAGGTTCATTGAGGATTTTTCAAAAATCGCTCAATCACTGACCCTCCTCACACAGAAGGATAAGAAGTTTGATTGGGGAATCAAACAGGAAGAAGCATTTCAGTTGTTGAAGGATAAGCTCTGCAATGCGCCGATCTTAGCACTACCGGAAGGTACAGATGATTTCGTGGTATACTGTGACGCCTCACGTCAAGGATTGGGTTGCGTGTTGATGCAACGCCAGAAAGTTATAGCTTACGCGTCACGCCAGTTGAAAGTACATGAAAAGACTATACCACTCACGATTTGGAACTAGGCGCAGTGATATTCGCATTAAAGATCTGGAGACACTACCTATATGGTACGAAGTGTACAATCTTCACAGACCACAAGAGTTTACAACACATATTCAACCAGAAAGAGCTGAACATGAGACAAAGACGTTGGGTCGAATTGTTGAACGATTACGACTGCGAGATAAAGTATCATCCAGGGAAGGCGAATGTGGTCGCCGATGCCCTAAGTCGTAAAGAAAGGATCAAGCCCATAAGGGTTAGGGCTTTGGAGATGATTATCCAGACAAATCTTTCCCTGCGCATTCATACCGCGCAAAAAGAAGCTCTTAAGAAAAGAAACCTTGAAGAAGAATATCTCCGTGGGATGGAGAAGCAATTAGTACCAAACAAGGAAGGAACGTTATGTTTTGTGAGAAGGATTTGGGTTCCTCTGTTTGGTGGGTTGAGAAAAGTTATTTTTGATGAGGCACACAAATCACGGTACTCTATTCATCCCGGTGCGGATAAGATGTACCAGGACCTTAAAGATTGTTATTGGTGGCCTAAAATGAAAGGCGACGTTGCTGTTTATGTTAGCAAATGTTTGACGTGCGCCAAGGGGAAAGCTGAATACCAGAAGCCCTCGGGACTTCTGCAACAACCTGAAATTCCCAAGTGGAAATGGGAACAGATTTCAATGGATTTTATAACGAAACTGCCCAAGACACCCAGGGGTCATGATACTATTTGGGTGATAGTTGACCGCCTAACAAAGTCTGCACATTTCTTGCCAATCAAAGAGAAAGACAATACGAGTAAACTTGCGGAAATATATATGCGAGAAATCGTTACACGTCATGGAGTGCCGCTCTCAATCATCTCTGATAGAGATGGGAGATTTGTATCAAGGATTTGGCAATCCTTCCAAGAAGCTTTTGGCTCACAATTGAACCTAAGTACCGCATTTCATCCGCAAACTGATGGCCAAAGTGAAAGGACTATTCAAACATTGGAGGATATGCTGAGAGCATGTGTAATGGATCTTGGTGGTAGCTGGGATAAACATTTACCACTGGCCGAATTCTCATACAACAACAGCTACCACACCAGTATTGGAGCCGCGCCATTTAAAGCCCTTTACGGACGCAAGTGTCGATCACCACTATGTTGGGCTGACGCCGGTGATAGACAGCTTGTTGGTCCCGAAATCGTCCAAGAGACGACAGATAAGATTGCGCAGATTCGAAAACGCATCGAAGCGGCTCGCGAAAGACAGAAAGTCTATGCAGATCCAAACCGGAAACATTTGGAATTCCAAGTTGGAGATATGGTTTTATTGAAAGTTTCACCCTGGAAGGGGGTGGCACGCTTAGGAAAGCGTGGGAAGTTGAATCCGCGTTACATTGGCCCTTTCAGAATTCTGCAAAGGATTGGGCTTGTAGCCTACAAGTTGGACCTACCTGCTGAACTCCATGGTGTTCACGATACATTCCATGTATCTAATTTGAGAAAAAGTCCAACACAATATACAGTGATCATTCCTGCTGACGAAGTTCATATCGACAATACGCTCCACTTTACTGAAGAACCTGTTGAGGTCACGGATTGGAAAGTTAATAAAACTCGCAGGAGCAGTGTCAAACTCGTCAAAGTTCATTGGAATGCTAGGCATGGACCTGAATTCACGTGGGAACGTGAGGATCGAATGAAAGAGAAATACCCCCATTTGTTTCCTAAGAATCCTGCATCTCGTAGCAGAACTTAAATTTCGGGACGAAATTTCTTTAACGGGGGGAGAATGTGACAACCCTCACCAAACCAGGTATCCGTACAAATTAATTAATATTAAATTGCTGCTTAATTACTGTGCTTACTTGAAACTGTGCTTAAACTGCTTACTGATTTCTGATACATACATACTTATGCATCACATTTTATACTGTCACACTATTATTTATACACTAACACCAGTGACAACCTTGATGCACAAAAAGCACAGTGAGCACACTATACGGGATACCCAGTAAACATGCTGACATAACCAGCATCAGGCAGACACTGCCTCTAAGGCTAGTATGAGCCGGGAATACATTGCTACACTGGTAGTGAGTGTAGGGCGGTGAGGATTGTAGAACTGCGTCACTAGGTGAGATTTATAGTGACCGGGTGTGCCTAAAACGTACTTTAAATACAAAATTCTGCGCTTTATTATAAAACTCAGCATTTTAAATTTCTAATACAGTGCAAAAACATTGCAGAACGGTCCCGTATATTTTCCTAAGTACCGGGAATAATTTATGTTACAAAATATATACATAAAGGACCTTTTGCGGTATAATTAAACATTTTAACGGAACGGTACTTAACCGTATAACCGGACATTACCCGGGGCACTAAAATTTTGTCAAATACTTTATTTTATTATTTATGGCTAGTCATGATCCCCGTATGCCATAACACCCGCCTAAAATAAATCAACTAACACATATCACATTACTTACACTTATACACTTTAGTCACAATATTTACATAATACCCCCCCCCCCCCCCCCAACGAATTTATTTCCCCAAGTGGGACCCCACATGTCATAACATCATACTCCCTATCTTCTTGCTTGGATTCAATGATCTAGTATTAAGTGTTTTGCTTGTCTATCTATCCAAGATATGTGAAGAATAAATAAAAGTAAGGTCCCTTATAAATGTACATCACTTCACAAGATTTTTGCAACCCATTTTCACCTAGCTCTCTCTCTCTATTCGGTTCTACTACAACCGAATCCACCACCACACTCCAACATTCATCACTTTCTTCATTTACTCATACCATTCAAGCTTTGAAGATCAAACATGGAAGGTGCAACTTGAAGGCATTGCAAGGGAGCATTGTTCTTGCTTGGTTCTACATCTTTTCTCATCATTTTTACACAAGATTCTTCCCTAGCTAGAGGCTAGTAGTGAGTTTCTTCATACTTGATCTCATCTTGTTCGAAAATTATGGCATTTAACATGTAGTATTGTTGTTTAAATCACTAGATTGCAAGAATATTAGAAAAATATGAAACATAAGTATGAACATAAAAATCTACGTAAAGGTTTACTTGTGTATGATTTATAAAGTGGAATCTCGTCGGGTTAAGGGTTGGATAACACATACTTGATATTTAAAAGTCGTTTTCTTGTTTAACCCGCTAATCGGACACTTATAACGCGATTTAATAACATCGAAATCACAAAACAGCATGCTGAGTCACTGTTTCAGCCGCCTTTAACAGGCTGTAAACGGACCTTAAAAACTCGAAAAACGGAATTTCAAAAGCCTAAATCGTGTCATTTCAAAAAACGAAGAAAATGGCGCTGGAATCGTATTTTTCTGATGTCGGTTACTATTTTAAAAATCTGTTTCCGTGACAGCAGCTAAGGCTGTTTGTTACTGCAGAAAATTGGGCTGTGTGTTTTCGATCACAACTTAAAACCTGAACCGAACCAGCCCCTGAAACTTTTATCAAAGATGAACACAGATGTATTTGTGACCCTCGAACTGGATTTTCGACAAACGGACTTACGAGGAATTTTTGGCGAATTATTCTGTAAACTGTGATCAGAATGTAACAAATCTGATCACAGTTCGGTAAACGATTTTCTATAAATTTTTGGTAATGATTTAGACCCCGAAATTTTTACACAATAATTTGTGGGTCGGTTATGACGTTCCACAAAAATTTGGGAATTTTTGGAATAAGTTAAGTAATTTATTTACACGTCCGAAAACAGTCCAGTTTTCACAAATTGAAACTGAATCGACAAGGGTAGTATTTTGCGTGTTAAAACGTAATGGTTGATTGTTGATGATTATGAGTTGATTTCAAAAAGAAAATGATGTGCGTATTAGCACGGACACTCCCGTTTTTAGGGGAAGTTCTGGCGAATTTTTCTAAAAATACCAAGACTTAGAAAAATTATTTTTCTATCGTGTATGTGAAACTTTATATCTCATAATTAAACCTCGCCTTGAGTTTTGACATAAAACTTTAAAGTGTTGGATAGGAGACTTGTAAATGTATTTTTTTTTAATACGTTAAGTCACCAAATACATAATACCTGTACGAATACCCCATCCTTGGGAAGGAATCTATTTATACGTTAACCAAGAAATTTAAACACGAAATAGTTGTCTAACTATTTCCCCAAGAACATTAAGACCCTAAGCTAAGGCACGTCCGCTCGTCTAATAGATATTAGCACGTTGTAGGTTGTCGTGCTGCAGACTGAGTTGATTTGCTGTTATTCGAGGACGCATTACTGTGAGTTCATGTCCCCCTTTTCTCTTAACTGTTTTCAGTTTTCTAAACTGCGGGGGTGAAATACATGTTACTATGATTACGAGTACTTTTACATGGTATGGTTAGCGTAAGGAGGGTTACTACTTAGATCATGTGAGTGGGTAGGTGATACTTAAGGCCATTAATCCTCATGGTAGGACCGAGGGACACAATGCGGTAGATCTATCTGGGTGTAGCGAGCCCAGCCCCAGGCCAAACAGTTAACGGACCTTGGGGTGACTATGTACCCGACGCACAAATCCGCTAGGTTTGAGTCTTCCTACTTGCACTTCACACATATCAATGGCCTTGCAAACCATTGGTGATCTCTTTTTCCTTATTTGCTACATACCAGGGTTTTTCTACTTACAAGGATTTTACATACTCACTTACGCATGAACTCGCTCAACATTGTGTTGATTTTTCCAACTTACATGTATTTCAGGGAACTAAGGATCTGGCCCGGTATGCTACGTTTTCCCGCTGTGTTAGAATTACAGGATCATCCATGTTTAGGGATTGCGACTTTTACCTGGACGAGTCGCAAGTCTTAAACAAATGTTATGTTATATTTTGGGGTTGTGTGTTAAGAACAAAGTTTTTATGTTGTAATTTCCGTTGCATGTGTCAACGTATTAAGACAATGTTGTGGTATTTTACTTAAATCAATGGATGATCTGCATGTTTTATTTTCATATAGCTTTGTTGTGATTAAGCTATGGTATTAAGAAGTCACACCAAATTAACCCACGCTTCCGCAAAGCCAGGGTGTGACAGCTGGTAACATTCCTGGAGTAACAGGATCATTTGCTCGATTGGATTGAACCTCATTATCGTTTGAGGCCTCTTCTACGATTCCTTCTACTTGTAAATTGTTTCCGACGTTTGGTCGAGGACCAGGTTGCCGGTGGGATGACGAATTTTCTGCCATGTGCAAAAACAGAAAATGGAATGAACTGAATCGAAACGAGATAGAAACTAGAAAACTGAGGAATCGGTGGGCGCCAATGAAGAAACACTAACTAAATAGTCGGAACCGAGATAGCTAGGGGGTTTGAATCCGCATAAAAAGGTTAGCTCTCTCTCGATTGATTCAGTCACAGCTGATCTTCTTCTCCGGTGATTCTGCAAAAAAGAGCACCGTTAGTCTCGCCAAGGGGAGAAGAGGGTTCTCTCCTTGACCCGACTCCGGTGTGAGAATAAGTATTGGTAATGGAGAAGAGAAAGTATTTGAGAAGTGGGTGTAATCTGAGTTCATACCTGAACAGTTCTTGTATTTATAACCGGGAGTTTGGGAGGGAAAACCTGTTATTGAAAAGATGACGGAAGATGCTAACGCCGTAGCGGTTATATTTTCTTCCGTTAAGTTCTTTGATCAGACGTCAAGTTGTCTCGATCCGATGTGAATGCACACGGATCGTGGTTTGATCTATGGCTGGGGAATTGCCACGTGGAAGGTGATTAAGTGGAGATTATTCTCCAATTGCATGCCTTCGTTGTGATTTCAGGGGTGCCTGTGGTAATGACACGTGTCCAGACGGTTATAACCGTCTGGGTGGTGCACGATTGTATTTCTTTCTAGAAGATTACTGCTGTAATCTAGTGTGACACCTTGCTGTGTGGACACAGACGAATAAATCCCAAGTCTGGGTAAAATGATATCCAAGTCTGGCTATTTGGGCGGAAGTATTGATCTCAGGATTTTTATCCTTTGCTAATGGGGGAAGGCGCAAGGATTTATGTTTTCCTTTGGGCGCGCGATTATAGATCGCTGATTACTTCTTCCTTTTGTAAGACTAATGAGCGGCCGCGCAAGGTCAAAAGGTTAAAAGGTTGGTTTGTGGTATGGTCTCAAATCCTTTTTATGAGGTTTTTGGGACCTTACCCCTTCAAGGCCAAAAGATAGTATTTAAGTTAATTGATTATGTTCTGCCTAGGTTTTTAAGTAAACCATCCTTGGCGTGTAAACAGAATATAATCCTTCATATTTATTAGGCAGGGGACATAAATCACTACTGTCAATGTCGTACTGACATTTTATATAGCACAAGAGCTTGTTCCCAAGGACTCTTGATGGCACAGGGCCTTGCCACTAGGGAAAAAAATCTAAAACATAATCGATGATTCCTTTGGATCGGAAAATTCCATAGTTCATTGTCTTGACAATATTTTATGAAATAAAACTATCTTTTCATGTATACACCTTTTCCCGTAGGTATACATCCCAAATGGATGTGTTGATGCGTACATCATGCTCGACGTTTATCAGCCATGATTCCTATTGATCATTTAGGCTAAATAAGGGATGTGGAAAATTCCTAATATAAGGATGACAAGTGTGATTTTATCGCATCACTGTTGTCGGGAGTGTTAACACATTTTCAAATGTTAACAATGATCTGAATCTCTTTTTAAACAGGTTTTACCAACTTAGCTAGGTCTTCAATGACATTCAAGCTAGGTCAAACCCTTTATGATTCTCTTTTAATATTTATACTGGCAGGAAAGGAATGATATTTATTTTATTCAGGATTTCTATCATAAATCCTGATTTACAAGTTAATAATAGTACAAATGGCCTAGTCGTGTAGACAAGTTTAATTTATGAGCCATGATTTCAGAGAATCGTGGCGTTTAGATGTGAATCAAAGTTCATTACTTTTTCTTGACAGGGAGTTGTAGGCTACCACTGTCTTTAGTCTCAGAGGACATTAATTATAGCCCGTAGGCATTATATCCCAAAGGGATGTTTAAATCACAAAATAAGAAAGGATCTCGGGAGAATCCATTATAAGGATGATTTATGTGACTTTATTGAACCACGTCTGCCAGAAAAATTAATATGTTACAGAGGTTAACCAGGATGTGAATCTCTTGAATAGGTCCTACCATCTTGGCCCCGTCATATAGGCTAGGTTTACCTTTAAGATTCCTTTTTAATAATTAACGCAGAACAATCCTAACTCGGGATGTTAATAAGGGTCTGAACCTAAATTGAGGAACTGCCATCTTGGCCGGGTCTTAATAATGACACGAGGCTAGGTCTTGCCCCTTTTTGGATTTTGCTATTTTATTATAATGGTAGATCTTATAATATAGGAATGATATTTTAAACATAATCGTTCCCTTAAAACTTAAACAAGTATAGGGTTGCCCTAAACGGAACTTCAAAGGAATAATGTTGTCCTCGAAGGGACTAAAAGATAAATATCGTTATAAGGACTTTTAAGGAAACGATCTTTAGCAAAAGGAGTTTCTTCTTTATTTTATTTCCGAATGCTTTCTCCTTGGTTGCACGCTTCATCCTAGCCGCTGTACGAAGGTCAGCAATTTAAGGCTCCGGGTGTGGAGAATTCCTATTACGGTTTCTTCGCTAGGAGACGTATCCGATATATAAAAAAAATTTAGAAGCAAAAATTCCAGATGAGGATTTAGAATATTCCTATGTTAAGTCTAGACTCAGAAGGTCAAGGAATGTGCAAATGTGTCATTGAGATTAAACACAAAAAGCTAGTGTTTAATTCACTCAATGTTGGCTCTGATACCAACCTGTCACACCCCGATTTTTCCACACTTTACCGGTGGGCCCGGTAGGGGAGTAACATGACGTGGTTGGCAACATCATAGTCAAACAACACAATATATAAATGCACAGCGGAAGCAAAAGGATAAATATATTACAATCCGAAATAATGTAACGTCAAGTATTACAACGGAAGTAAAGGATCCACAGGCGGATCTAAATAAAATA
This sequence comes from Helianthus tuberosus, assembly GCA_030545235.1. NCBI lineage: Eukaryota > Viridiplantae > Streptophyta > Magnoliopsida > Asterales > Asteraceae > Helianthus > Helianthus tuberosus. The sequence continues at coordinate 31,803,516 of CM060383.1, read as the reverse complement.
ACACTGTTCAACAGACTTTAGGCATCTAAGCTTGCGAGACTCTTTATTGATGCTAGGAGTAGCCAGCCAATTCCGATTAGTACCTGCACTTAGCCTTTTTGGGAAAATACGTCAGTTTACACTGGTAAATACAATCAACCGACTCATTTTGAAAAGGGTTTAAAAATGATTGATTTGAATGCACATGGCACAAATAATATTTTATAACTTGGGATGCTTATTTAAATATATAAACTTGTAAAGGATTTACATGTTCCTTATGCGTTCAGTAGCCCGGATCGAGCCAGGTTAAAGATCAATAGACACACCACTTTATTTAAATGAGACACTGACAGGTGTACGCCTACACCTGAGTGCTAAGGTCGTGGCCATTTCGTAAAATGATGCCAGGGATATCCGGGACACAGTCATTAACCCCCAAAGGCTTTAAGCAAACAAAACAAATTAAACGAAACATCTCAATACTTTAACCATCATACAATTAAAGATTCAATGTCCGACCAAGCGGTATTTTATATACCGTACCCCAAGCCCATATAGGGAAAATAAGTTAAAAGTATTTACCTGAGCTAAATATAAATTCAATCCCAGCCGTATCAAATCAGCAAGTACAGATAGCTTTTACTAGGCTCCTAAATCTGGAACGAAGGTTTTTAATAACCTATTAGAATCCTAACGGGTCTTTAATTAAGTCTTGACTTAGACCGGTTAGTTTTAAAAAGGAAGATACGGTTCAAACGTATGATAAGGCGAAGACCGGAACAGAGTGTGATTTAGACCCGACAAGTTTGAAGACTTGTATAATATGGGTAATCTAAACACATTATGGATTTTGAGATAATAACGATAAGGTTTGACCCGTTTCGGCTAATTTATGTAAACTAGTTACATAAACCGAACCGAACGCGTATGAAACGTAACGGGTAACCATAAGAGTCCTAAACAGGTTTCCTAAGTTAACATGCCTTAAATATGGTGTGATATCAGTAGGATACCTTCCATTATGCCCAAAACGAGTTTAATCTCGTATTAAGCCCCGTAGGGGTATTTTGGTCATTTTATAGATTATAAAAGGGATCAATTAAGCTTCTGTGATCCGGGTCTGAATAAATCAGTAAAATAGTTTATTTTAACTTGGTATATCAGTTGGTGTTAAGTCCTATGTGGCAAAATGGTTTTAAACCCTTACTATGCGCTTAATACGCGTATAACATCGTTTTAAGCGATTTACGGGTTAAAATAGTATTCTGAGTTTCCAGGTCAGTTCATAAGGTTCAAAACACTTCATTTATTATTTAAAATCAGTAGCAATTGGATTGGTATCAAAAGGATTTGTAAAACTCATTTTATGGCCTAAAAGGGTATATTCGGTATTTACCGAATCAAGGCACTAATCCTAGCTTATGATTAGTTTAAAAATAATTAAAAATCTTTAAAAATCCCAAAATATTATATTACATCAGTGGGTAAAAGGTTTGGTGTCAAAAATTGGGCTTAGATAGGCTTTAAGCTAATGACGCCGTTTAATTAATAAAAACGTTCTTAATTACGCCATCGAGCATAACTCCTAATCTAGACCTCCGTTTGATATGAAATTTTAGGGACATGCTTAATAATCAGTAACAAAGGTTATTGTACTTTCACATTTCCAAAAATCTCGTTTTATGATCATAAGGGCATTATGGTCAATATTTAAGCACTTAACGGAAACGTCGGACAATTAAGGTTTTAAGTGGTATAAACGCAGAGGTTATACAAACATTTAACTAGGTCCTAATGGAACTTTAAGGAATGTCTAAACCTATATAAATCGGGTCAGAACCGAAGTCAAAGCAGAAAGTCAAACTATGCGCCTTTCGGCTCCGAATCGGTTCAAAACAGACAGTTGTCGAATCAAACAAGTTTAGACAAGTTATTATACTTATTTTCAAGTTATAGGAATGATAAAACATATTACACGACTTCTGTATCGTTAATTACATGATTAATGATTCTGTTGACTTTTTCGAAAGAAGTTTGACTCGTCATTTGACATGGTTAGATCGGGAATCAGTGAGTACCCTTTTAAGGGTTTATTACCCACTTAATTACCTACTTATAACAACTTTCTATTCGACAAAACACTGGACCGTTTGTATGTTATCATTAAGTCAAACCGTAATTACGACGTTTTGACTTCTAGGCTATAAACTAAGCAAGACTTAATTTAGAAGGGTTAAACATACTTACACTTGTCTAATGGATGATTAGGAAGTCTTGTATCAGCACTTGTGCTCCTCAAAATGTCCAGAAGTTGAAGTGTGGTTGTATGTTGCAACATGAGACTTATATGAACTTTGATCTTACTAGATTGATGCCAAATGGGTCTACAAGTGATCAAGGATGTAAACATGTGTCTTCTATAGGCTAAATACCATCATAGGCCGCCCATGGTATGCCAGAAATGCAATTGAAGTCGGTTAGAAAGCTGGACAGACACCTGTCTGGAATTTCTGCATCTGATAGTCGCACGCGGCCCGCTTCAGTTGTTGGCAATCCTCACGCGGGCCGCCTGGAGCCTGGCTTCAGGTTATAAACTTTTCAATATTGCACTTTTAGCCCTTGGTCCCCCGAAAGGTCATTTTCATGTTGTTTGCATTTTAAGGCTTTAATATTAACATATAGGGGCTTTAAGACTTATACCCACTTTGTCAAGTCCTCGGGTAACTTTGTGATCACCCGAAAAACCCTAAATTCCAATGTTGACGATTCTAACCCTTCGCACACGAATTTTATCACAACTTTCTCATACGATAACGAAACTTGGTGAAATTTTTATCACACATTCTAGTGAGCATAATTAATCGTTACAAAGCTTCGGGTTCGCTAAAAGGTCACTCAGAGGTATACTTAACATGTTGACACATTTAACCCCTGTAGTTTGTAATCTCCCACTTTCTTTCACAATTCGCTACGTATGATCCATGATTTATTCGTTTAGGGTTATAAACACCATGTAAGGGTATTGTAAAGCACATTTATTCATTGTTGACATTTTGAACCCTCATATTCACATAGTTTCTATGTTTGTCAACTTTAGTCCTATTCTTTCACACGTTCAAACCTATGACACGTGTCAACACATTATAGGACGTAAACTTTCGAGGTGTTACAGAAAGTTATAGTGCACAAAGGAAAGACTGGTAGTGGCATTGATTTTTAGGCCATGAACATATGTTTAATGTATATAAATAATTGCGCAGATGATATATTATAAAGTAAGCATACTGGAGGTGCAATCACATAATGAAGAGCAGCTAGATTGAGTAGCAGTTTGTTGGTTAAGTTTGCTTGCATAACATGCACATGTCCACTTGTTAAAAATTGCATGACGGTGTTTACAATATGAACCTCTAGAGAGACCCAATGCCAAATCAGTCGTGGCTTCTCTTACTCTGCAGAAACAAACACATGTAAATGCACTTATTAATCCTAAGTCCACCCTAAAAATATTTTAAATTACCATTTTACAAACACAAATAACGACCAGTAAACATTATTAAAATAAGGTTTTCTTGTTTTTAGTTATAATTTACCCCAACCGCACTTCACAGCGGATTTTGCGATAATATGTTTTTTTTATGAAAATAGAATACAGGTGCATACGTTGAACTTCCAAATCAAATGACTCGCATTGGGTTTTAATACCAGTATATAGGGATGAGCAACTGGTAAACGGTACCGAATTTCCGACATTTAGCGTTTTCGGTACCGGTATTTACCTTCAAATATCGGTCCATGCCGGTATTGAACCGTACCGAACCGGGTATTTTCGGTACCGGTACCCATTTTTGGGAATGTTTGTACCGATTAGTACAAAGCTCATCGCTACCTATATAGCCTTGTTAAAGTGGTCTACAAAATACATAGCTGGTATACAAATTCAGTTTCAGAACTAACTAACTAACTAACTGTAGCTAAAGGCAGGCATAATGTCGATGTACTTCTGCATATTTTCATCAACTGTTTTTACCCAACAGAATGTCCAACTACATTAGCCATAAACTCAATTAAAACATTGTTTAACATGCTTGACCCATTTGACCATTTACCAATTTTGACCCGTTTAACTCAATAGTAATAAACATAACCAGTTTGATACATAAGTGATTAAAACATTGAAAATTAGTGTGAGAAAAGTGAGTATTATTTAGAAGGTTATATGAGAAGTTCATTTGGATTCGACCTGCAACCAGAAAGTGGTTTTACAACCTTCTTTAATATGTTTGACGACAAAAAAGAATTGCCCCTTAGTCCTGCACCTCAAGCAAGCAAACAACACAATGAGCAACATAGACACACTACTGTCAAGTACCAAAAAAGCCCTTTCAGTATCCTCTACTTCACAACAGCCCTTCACAAGTGCTCCATAGATGGATTCATCTACTTAATTCCAATCACGGCATCTCATCTAATAACTTAAATGCTTCCAGAAGAATCCAAATAACATCAAATGCATGACAACATAGATTAATGTAACATAGTCAGATAACATCAAAATCAACATAAGAATACCTTAGGATCATTCCACAAAACAAATGGAATGCCGGTGACGATTACAGCTCTACCAGCCTGGTCAGTCCTTCACTTACCTAATCAATAGTTCAAAAATTAAATTCAAGTTGAAAGATCATCAGCAATCTATAATATACATACAGCCGTTGACTAAAAATCCAAATATGTTTTTTTAATTCATATTTAAATCAGCCCCAAAACTACTAAAATATATTACATGTAAATTTAACCTAAAACCTATTTTTTTTTTCAAACGAATCACTGATTTTCAATTACTAAATGGAATCAAATCAAGAAAAAACGATTAGAGAAATTAAAATCAAATTAAAGGTCACCTGACGGCAGATCCCGATACCGATTTGTTGTTCAATTTGATATTTTTAGGTTGGTTATTTACCCACTACGATGGTTGTGGGCTAGCCGCCACCAAAGATCACCACTCGAGTCTTCAAAGAACCACCATATGCCATCATCACCCCTTAATTTGAATCTTCTATCTGGAAGTGGGTTGATGCCCCAGAAAAAAACCACAGAAATTAAGGGTTTGGAATCTAAGGAGATCAAAGAGAATGGGTATAAACATCAGAATAGGGATTTTTGTACAACAAATTAGATGAAATCGCAGAACACATAAAGAAATCACATATAAGGCATACCAAAAACGACTCATTAAACAATTTCATGGATAGAAGACACAAGATTACCGATTAATAAGAAGCAATCGACGAAATTACCTTACATAGTGTTGATCAAAAGAAGAATCGCCAAATCGATGAAACAAAAAGCCAAACACGAATGGATTGAAAGCAAAATCGGAAAGATATAATAATATAGAATTAGATCTAGGGTTTTTTATTTGATACATCATATAGAAAAGAAAGGAAACTTATTCATGTTTATGGAAACTGCGTGTGTGAGAGAAAAGGAAATAGCGAGAATAGAGAGAGCGGATGTGAGGTCTAGCGAGAAAAGGAAATGGCTGTAAGGGAATTGGCGCTCAATCTCTTTGAGGGAGTGGTTTTAGAGTGACAGGTGGCAATAATATGAATAAGAATATGACAAGTGGCTTAAGTTTGTTTTGTTTTATTATAAGGTATAGATTGTTATTTTAGAAAATTCCATGTGTCTCATATATAATATATAACATACGAAAGTCGTTCTTCTATACACCTCATAGAAAATTCCATGTGTCTCATATATAATATATAACATACGAATGTCGTTCTTCTATACACCTCATAAAAGATGTAGCAATGATGAGCTTTTAGGCTATACGGTATGGGGATCGGCTTTGGACCGTCCCCATCCGTCGCCGATCCTACATCCATGCTGCCCCCCCCCCCCCAATCGTCGCGTCGTCTCCGTCGTCTTCTCGACGTCCAGGACGGAGCAAAACAAGTGGGCCCCCTTTGTTTGTTTGTGAATTAGATTTGTACATAAGGCATTAATACTTGTACATATTTTGTGGGGTAGGATCATCTAGGACCATCCTCCCATACCCTCTAGTTTAGTGGGATGGACCATCTTTGGGAGGATTGTGACGTGGCGCCTACGTGGCGGATCATCCTCCCTTGGAGGACCATCACCATACCCACTAGCCTTATAGAACCACTATAACGACTTGTTTGATAAGGGGCACATTCACTAAAAAATGAATGAGGGTTAAGTCGATTAGCACAACCCAAAACTAACTGAATTATCAATATGTGTAATTATTAAATGCCTTTGGTGGTACCAAGGTGCTAGATAAAACTTTGTCTTTCCAAGCTATGAGGGTTTAAGTCCCGTAAAGGACGAAAAAATTGTAGTTTACTAGTATAATTAAATAGTGTGCGATGTGCATTCTTAAAAAAATCAATATTTGTAATCTTAATTATTCTTATTATTAAAATTCGATGGAAATTACAGAATTTGTTTGGAATTGTATTTATTGATAATAACTAGATAACTAGATTAGAAACTTGTGTATGACACACGTTAAATATCTCGTTAAATATCTTACATAAGTTACTAACTAGTAACGTAATATATTATGTTTTAACCTATTGTTTTTTAATCAACTTTCATAAATTAAAAAATAGAATACAAAGGGTTAAACATCGGAGTGGGAACAAGAATCTTGAACGTACATAATTGTAACACGTGACACAACTAATTACTTAATTATTAAATATAAATCTTCAAACACAAAATTATTCTATTCAATATCTACAAAACACATTAGGGGCAATAGTGGTTGACGTCTATTGGACTAAGTGGGCGGCAGAGGTAATAGTGCCAGGCAGCTAGGCAGCTGCCTGGCACTCCCCTATTGGCCTAACAAATTTACGATTTTATCCCGATTTAAAATTACGATTTTGTCATCAGTTCAAAATTATGTTTTTGCCCCCACTTAAAAATAAATTTACGCTTTTGCTCCAAGCTAAAAATTTCGATTTTCCCCCGGTCCAAAATTACGATTTTGCCCCCGTTCAATTTACAGTTTTGCCATTAGCTAAAAATTCCAATTTTGCCATTGGTTCAAAATTACGATTTTGCCCTGTATAAATTTATACTTTTGCCATTAGTTTTTTTTCTCACAGCCAATTTACGATTTTGTCCTCAACTTAAATTTACATTTTGTCCATCGTTTTTGTTTGTTTTGCTGGTGAAATTACAATTTTGCCCCCAGTGTAAAATTACAGTAATGCCGGCAGCTGCCTGGCACTCCCCAATTGGTCCATTTAATTTACGATTTTATCCCTAAATTAAAATTATGATTCGCACTCAGTTAAAAATTACGTTTTTCCCATCGTTTTAGTTTTTTTTAGCAAAACTATAAAGGTTTTTTGTTTTAATTAGTTGACTCGATTTAATTTTTTTTCGTGTCAAGGAGCTGCCTAACACTGGCTCATTAGTCCTGAAAAATTACAATTTTGCTCTGACCTCAAAATTACGGTCTTATCATCGTTTTTGTTTTTTTTTTCCTAGCAAAATTATAGTATTGTTTTTTTAATTGATTGAGAATTATTCGGCTATCGCCCCGCAACGCGGGCGAGACATCAACTAGTTCTATACAATAACAAAATGAATTGTGAATAGTGATATTCATTATTTAATCTATGTTTAATATCATTTATGTATTTTTTTACTTTACATTAATTAATTTACATTTATAATCTTAAACTTTAGTAGAGTTATTATAGGACCCCCGGAACTCTAATAATTTTTAAACGATTTGCGTTTTAACTCTGATCTTTAATAGATTTATCATACGAAAGTTTAATAGTAATTATTTTTCTATAAATGATTTACGTTTCGACCTCACAACTTTAATAAAGTTATCATACGGTCTTTAAAGGTTTAAAAAATGTATTTTTTTTGTTTTATACAATATTTGTTCTTTTATCTTTGAGTGAAATTCAAGGATTTTCCTTTATCTTTATACCCATTTTCAGGCGCTGTCCTTTATGTTCAAAATTGATAAGTTTTGTCCTTTATGTTTTCATATTATACACGTTTTGTCCTTTAGGCCTAACCCAGTTAGTTTTTCAGTTAAATTTGGTCATATGCCTTGTGCATGAGAGCATTTTTGTCAATTCAAAGGTAAGTTCAACGGCAGATTTACAGCTTAAAGCTTCTGCAACCTTTGAATTGATTAAAATGCTCTCATGTACAAAGAATATGATCAAATTTAACTGAAAAAACTCTCTGGGTTAGGCCTAAAGGACAAAACGTGTATGATATGAAAACATAAAGGACAAAACTCGTCAATTTTGAACATAAATGACAACACCTGAAAATGGATATAAAGATACTCTTTATCTTTTTTATAAGTTTAATTCTTTTGTAAATTAACTTATTATTTGTTTAACTTATTATAAGTAAAAAACTAACTTTTAACTCTATATATGTTTACTTAATTGTGTTGCTTGCCAATTTTCACCGCCGTATAGAATAAAGTCTACATAGTCTATATTAACTTTATTCTAAACGGCAGTAAAATCTAACTTTAAACTCTACACATGTTTACTTAACCATGTTGATTGCTTATTGCTTATTTCTACGGTCGTTTAAATTAAAGACTGCATAGTCTATAATAACTCATTAATATATCATGTAACAAATACATCCTTGTCAGCATCCTCCTACAACCCTGCCGTGAAGCGCGGCTCCAATCGTAGTTTAAAAAAAACATACGATTAATTAATTTACAAACATTCTCCATTGGGAAGATGTTAATCAGCGATGCAGATAATATTTAAGGCTGAAAGTGATTGATTTTCAAACTTAATCCTTGAACCGCTGCGTTACAAAGAAAAAAAATGCATATATATTAAAAAATATTCAATATTATTTCCGCGTTATCCATTGTCAAAAGTTAGAATGGTGATTTCCTGGTAGAAAAGACTTATTCTCTTTGAATGAATTGAAGACGTTTATCTAGTAGAGGTTGAACCTCATGAGTATGTTGGAAGAGTTTTCAGGGGTGTTGCCACTAGGTCATCGTGTAATGGTTTGGTCAAACAGGTTGTTTCTTCATTCTATATAAATAGGACGTCTATGCATTGCCATAAACCCACCAAAACATATAACATGATGAACTCTCGACTAACTTGTTCAGTGTTCCTCCTGGTTCTCTCTCTTTCCTTTTGTGTTTCATTTGGAGCATCACCCTACATTTCCCAAGATTTCATAACCTGTCTTCAAATTCAATCCAAAACCCACAATGTCACCACCTTTTCTCAACTCATCTTCACCCCGGTTAACTCTACTTACTTACCGGTTTGGCAAGCTGCAGCCGACAGCATTCGGTTTGACAACCCCATCATTCTTAAACCGTCAGTCATTGTTACTCCCACCATCGAAACGCAGATCCAAGCTGCTCTTTTCTGCGCCAAGAAACACGGTTATGAAATGCGGATCCGGGATGGGGGGCATGACTTCGAGGGCCTCTCATACACGGCGGATGTTCCGTTTGTCATGCTTGATCTCGTCAACATGAGGGCTATAGACGTCAACGTCGCAAACAGCACTGCATGGGTCCAGGGTGGCGCTTTGCTTGGTGAACTCTACTACACTATTTCTCAGAAAACCGACACCTTGTATTTTCCGGCTGGTATTTGGGCTGGCGTGGGTGTTAGCGGGTTCTTGAGCAGTGGTGGGTATGGAAACCTGTTGAGGAAATACGGGCTCGGTGCTGATAATGTTTTGGATGTTCGTTTCATGGATGTCAATGGAAATATTCTTGATAGAAAATCGATGGGCGAAGATTTGTTTTGGGCGATTCGTGGCGGTGGTGCTTCCAGTTTTGGAATTGTTCTTGCATGGAAGCTGAGGTTGGTTCCAGTGCCGGAAAGAGTTACTCTTTTCACGGTGAATATAACTCTGGAGCAAGGTGCTACGGATATTTTCCATAAATATCAATACGTGTTACCAAAATTTGATCGTGATTTAATCATCAGAGTTCAAATTAACAGTGAAAATATTGGCAACACCACCAAGAAAACCGTAAGACTATTGTTTGACGGTCTTTATCAGGGCAATATTGACACGCTGCTTCCGTTGTTGAACCGAAGTCACTACAAGAAATCGGACCTATAGCGACGACCCAAAAAACACTTTTCGCGACGAAATTCCGTGCCGGTAACCTTTTTCTTCTGATATTTTCGTCGCTACACAGGCGTCGCTATAGATTGACTTATTGCGACGATTTTTAGTCTCTATAGGGTTTTTTACAATTTCCTGCAATTTCATTTTTAAAGACTAAATTTGGTCGCTATAGGTTTTTTATAATTATAAACTTTTTCTTCTATGGACACTAAATTTAGTCGCGATAGGGTTTTTAAAAATATTAGATTTTTCTCCTCTAGAGACTAAATTTAGTCGATATAAGTTGCAGGTGGATTTTTAATATATCACCAATAACAACCATATTTCGTCGCTATAGATGAAAATTTTTGATATTTTTTTTTCTAATTTTCCAGGCTTCCTAAATTAAAAGCTATGAACATCAATTCATTCAAACGACAAATTTTAAAATCAAACCATATTTCGTCGCTATAGAAAGACGGGTCTGTGGAGTTCGCCGGTCGCCGGACATCTACATTCCCGTAGGGTTTTGAGGCTCAATGGAGGGAACAAATAACTCCTGGGGTTTTGTTGTTTGGTAAAATAAAACAAAGAATGAAAAAACCCTATTGAGGCTACTTTTAGTTGCAATAGAATGTTGTTAAAAAAAATATAAATAATTAAATAAAACATGTTGGGACAACTGTTCGTTGCCATAGCTAGAAACCAAAAAAAAAAAGTCTAGTTTTCCTTTTTATTTTTCTTACCATATAGGATTAAAAAAAGAAAATAATTTTTTTTCTCTATCCAAACGACATTTAGTCGCTATTGAGTTTTCATAAAATTTTTACAATTTTTCCAGGAGCGCCATAGTTCCCTTCATCCCGCTAAAAACCTATAGTAACTAAATTTAGTCGGGATAGGATATGAAAAACAAAAGTTTTTGAAACACTTGTAGAAACTAAATTTGGTCGCAGTAGGTGGCCTGTTGCGACGAAAAATTTCGTCGCTAAAGGTGTAGTCGCTAAAACCTATTTTTCTTGTAGTGAGTTTTCCGGAGCTCAATGTGACACGAGAAATTTGCGAAGAAGTACGAACCAGACCACCCTTCAGTTTGGTGGCTTTACCACCTCCACCCCGCCCGAGGTTCTTGCGAACCGATCAGCCATCCCCAGGCTGAGCTACAAAGGCAAATCAGACTATGTCCGGACTCCAATTCCCAAAAGCGGGCTCAGAAAGATATGGAGAAAGATTTTACAAAATGACAAGTCAGAGACTCTGTTCATGTACACGTTTGGGGGAAAGATGGAGGAGTACTCGGAAACAGCAATCCCGTATCCTCACAGAGCTGGAGTGTTGTACCAGGTTTTCAGGAGGGTGGACTTTATAGATCAGCCTTCGGACAAGACCGCGATATCGCGCAAACGGTTAGCTTGGATCCGAAGTTTTGATAAGACTTTGGAACCGTACGTATCCAAGAACCCGAGGGAGGCTTATTTGAACTACAATGATCTTGATTTGGGCATTGGAAGTGCTACATATGAAGAAGCAAGTGTTTGGGGGGAGAGGTACTAGAAAAGAGAGAATTTTAAGAAGTTGATTCGAATCAAGGCTAAAGTTGATCCTCATAATTTCTTTAAACACCCACAAAGTATACCCGTTTTCTCTACACCTCTTTGAGATGTGTAGAAGAAAGTTTAGTATTTGTTATGCTTTTGTTATTTTTTTTTTCACTTAAATGTAACAAAACTGGTAATAATCAGAAGTTAAAGGTGTTTCTATCAATATCTTTTACTTTTGGAGCCTTATTATATAATATATACCAATAACTGAAACTAAGTTGTTATCTCTCTTGATTTAACAAAATAAAATGTGAGATCCTGAAATTGGTTTGTACAGATAAAGTTGATCTCATAATTTCTTTAAACACCCACAAAGTATACCTGTTTTCTCTACGCCTCTTTGAGATATGTAGAAGAATGTTCAGTTTCAGTTAAACATTTGTTTTGTTTTGTTCGCTTAAATGTAATAAACTGGTAATGATCAAAAGTTAAGGGTGTTTATTCTATCAATCTCTTTTATTTTGGGAGCCTTATTATATACCAATATCTTTGTAGGATCGTTTTACCGACCGAAATGAGTCGTTTAGAGGCGTTCTACTCAATATGAAAGGCGGAAACAGACATATCGAGTTTGATTCAGCTAGATATTCACTTTAACTGTCTTTCTGATTGATTTGACAAAGTTTTACAGCAAAACGACACTTCGGCAGCACTTCGGCTCCGGAATCACACATACAACAATGACTCAAACGAAATCAGAACACTCCTATTTATAGACAACCTAATTCCGCTTGAACATTCTCAAACGGAATCAGTTCACACGGAATTACAATTTCAAGCGGAATTAACAAGGTGATTTCGTTTGAAATCATTGGATGATTTCAAGCGAAATTACACTTTGTAATTTCGTTTGAAATTGCCTAAAAACCTATTTTCTCGTTTTGCGTGCTCTGATTTATCTAAAACAATACAAGACTCGATATAAGACGAAGTCGACAGACGCATGCACCAACAGACTCACCCTCGAATGTTGACGAGTCTTCAGTGTCGAGTCTTCAACGTCTTCAGTCTTTATCAGTCTTTACTCTTCCTGAAATATCTGACACTGTAAAACATCCTCAATCTTCTTTCTCTTTCTTCCAGAATCGCAACCTGGCTCTATGCTCTTCTTGATCAGGTCCATTGATTCCTTAAGTTCATCAGCATCATCAGCTTGCGAGAATTTCAGGTCCAAGATCATAACCTGGCTCTCAATCAACTCAGGATTATAACCTGGCTTACATTCTGCTCAGAATCGAAACTTTGCTCTCTCTCATATCTGCACAATCTCTTCCTCACAATAAATTTCACAAATTTGTAATTTGACGAATTTATATACTACTAGCAAATATTAATCAACCAATGATTTTACAATGTTAAGCTCTGATGAACCACTTGTAGGAAAAACATTTTTCTTTTCAAACAATTTTTCATACTTCAAACAGACTCCCCCTCACAAATTGTCATCATGTTTAGCACTTGGAATTTTGAAAATCAGCTCTCCAACATCAGTTGTCGAAAATCTTTTTGAGTTTTTCAAATTTTATGCTAAAACACACTGAAAATCTTTTTGGACTTTTGAAATTAAAAGAAATGCCGTAAAGAAATATTTAAAAACAATATTTTTGTGAGATTGTGTAAGAGGATCATTTCAGTTTTTGAGACACATCACCAACACCGTTAAGCTTTAAACATTTTATGTTCTAAACGATTCACTTAGATTGTCAGTGTACTGATCCACTTAAATTTTCACACAAAGTTCAACTGTTTCGAGATACGAGATTTGTGTTTTAGAGACTTAAACTTATTCGCGTGTCCCACCTCAGAATATACTCCCGTATCCAGATCCCAATATTCAGTCTTACAGGTGAGTATACCACATATGATATCTGTAAAGGGTTAAATGCGAGGGCCGTGAGAGCTCAGGCTATTGCTTCTGCAAAATCATAGAGATGACGGCTTCGACTTTTGGTGTGTTCCCTTTAGAGAATCTTTTCTTCAACAGCACATGATTAGCATTTTTCAATGTTTCATCATTTTTTTGTACTGAGGGCGGTGCTATATTTCAAGCAAGTAGGAAGTATTATACGGGGACTAGGCCATTGCTTTCGCAAAATCAGAAGTCCCGGGATAATACCCCAGATATCACTGAGTATAAAGACCTAGTATCTCAGAAAGAGGGACCTTTCAAACTAGATTTCGGGGGTTACCCATATATCCGAGAGATGTTCGCCACGATATAAGCAAGTTTGAAATTTAGGTTTATATCTCGTCACAATCTACTAAATGTGCAAAAACCTACTGGCACATCATCAGTGAGACCGTTTATCACATTTTAACTTTCCAATTCTTTAGCATGCTGTGATCGTCCACTGATGTACTATCATTTCCTCTTTTATACAAGCAAAACTCATTTTGAATTTTATCATGTTTTTGATTTTTTCAAATTTTCAAATGTTTTTGGATTTTCAGAAATTTCTTACTCCCCCTAAAATGCAAAATCACTTAAAAGAAATTTGAAAACAAACTGTACAAGGTAAATTGACAACCGATATCAAATTGCTTCAAATCGCCATCTACTTGGCATAAACAATCAGAACTCCCCCTTACAACAAACTATTTTCCCATTATGATTTCAAAACACTTAAGTTTGTTTTAATCAAATGGTTTTTCCGGAAAATAAGTTTTGCTGAATTCATAAAACCACTTGTAGGTTAGGGGTTCATCATCTTGTTCTTTCAACCACTTGAAAAATGTAACAATTTTAGATTCAAACACCAAATATCACTTGTAGAAAATCAAGTACAACTTAATATACCTGATTTACCACTTGTAAGACGAAATATCACTTTCGTGAATTTCTCAAGAAAGATGCCGATACCTGCTCCACTCTTACCAACCTGGAAGCTCCGGCAAGTCATACTGTTCACATATGAAAAACAGACATCCAAGCTTCACCAAACTTGGATGTTTCCTCCTCAACTTCACATGCACTCGGGGTGTAAGTTGCCTTCTTAGTTTCATAAAACTCTTTAACCCCTGTCACTTTCCCATCCATCATTTTCCCAAAAATCTTTTTTACATTTCCATTAAAAACTTTTTCAACATCAAATTCTTTCTTTTCAGAATAGAATTGATTTGAAATCTCAACTTTTCCAACTTTTGACTTAAAGTTTTCAGCCCTCAATGGTGGAAAATTAACATCATCCATTGGCGGTACTGATGTTTCTAATTTTAGCTCAACTTGTGGCTCCTCTGATTTTGTGGAATCAGATTCATCACCAGATTTCACATCTGATTTCTTAATAATCCATTTCTGATTGTCAAGATTCACTCTTCTTTTGTAAAATCTTTTCGAACATTCACCAACCTCATATGTTGAATTCTTAAAAATTTTGAATTTTTCAGTTGGTGGTTCGTTTTTATCTACAACGTTTTCTTTTAGTTTAGAAACAACTTCCTGTTTGATGTTGGTAGCCATTGGACAATTCCATGCAATGTGACCAACTTCTTGACATCTGTAACAAGTTCTTGTCTCTTTTCTCTGATAAACTCCATTCTTCATTCTCTCTTGCTTCTTAGCAAGGAATTCTCTGTTTGATTGTTTCCAGAATGAGCTCTTTGCTTCTTCTTCACAGCTTGTTTCTAAAACAAATTCTGTTTTTGTTTTAGACAAATTTTTATTTTTACAGTTTTCGGGTGGAATAAATCCAAGACCTTTTCTTTTGAAATTACCGTTATGGTTTGGTTTCTTTCGATAACCTGAACCAGAACTGTAACCCTTTTTCTTGTTTAAACATTGTTGAACTCTTGAAGTGTACTTTTTAGATTTTTCAGAAAGATTTACATCTTTTATTTCAGAAATATTAATTTCTGTTAATTTGAAAACCTTTTTAATCTTTCCAATTTGAACACTTCTTATTGGAAATTCCTCATCAGAATATAATTTGTCCGAATCATTCAAAGTATATGCCACTTTGACTGATTCGTCATTTAAATTAGATTTTGATAATAAGAATTCTTTATTGTAAACTCTTTTAACCGATGACTTTGAATTTTCAACTGATGATGAACTTGAACTTCCGGACTCGGACTTTGACTCTGACTCCTCATCTTTATCCAACACCTGATCGACCACCTTTTTTATTAACTCAGACTCATGATCAGTGTCAGACAATGTGAATGTGACGTCAATATTTTCTGGTAACTCATCATTTGTTTCGGAATTTAACTGTATATTGACTGCCTTCTTTACTTGCTCCTCATTTGGTTTTCTGGGAGAATAACCTTCCCAAATCGGAGGCGGACACTTGTTATAATTTGCACTTTGTTTCTTACCAGTATCCTTTTCTTCAGGCTTCTTGTCTTGAAATGCTTCAAAACCTGCAACAGTTGGATAAATTCTAACAATCAAATAATCAGAACTTGAATAACTCTGCAGTAATCTTCTGATTCTTTCATTTTCTATCTTTTCTGTTTCCAACTCCTGCTTCAACTTCGCACATTCTTCAATGTAATGATTAATCGCCTTCTGCTTTGTCATCATCACAACATTCATCATAGTCAACGCATCTTCTCTTTCAGAGTTAGTCTTTTGTAGACCATTCACTGTTCTGTTCAAAACATCATACGATTCTTTCACATAGTTGAGATTGAACAATAAATTCTCTTTCATCTTATCTTGCTCACTCAACTTTTCCTCTTTCTCTTCACACTGCTTACACGATTCCAAACACTTTAGACAATGTTTGATAACTTCAACAATATTTTCCACTTCGATAATCTTTTCTACTTCAATTATCTTCTCAACTTCAATCACTTTCTCAGCTTCAACCACCTTTATTTGTTCTTTTGCTGCTCGTCTCTCCTTCAGCTTCTTCACTCTATCTGCAAAATAAAATTCAAAACTTTCAGGAGATAAATGAGCTTTTGCAATATTAATATGTATTTCTTCCTCATCATCACTATCATCAGTTGATGATTTATCAAACACTTGAGTACTTTCTGAATTATCATTTAAAGAACTAGATTCATCTTCTTGATTCTTTTCATCATCAGCAAATGCTTTCGTCCATTCTTTCATTAGATCTGGCTCTTGAACTATTTGTGCAATGAGAGCGGCTACTTTTGAATCAGGTGGAATGTATTTGTCCCAACTGAAACCTTCTGCTACTTTTTCATCATCTTGATCAATTATGCCATAATAAGCTTTCTTATTTGCATCTTCAATCATTTTAGCATGTGCTGTTTGTGGTTCTTTTTGTTGATACGGCTGATGAGCAATTTGTTGATATATGGCTTTCTGATAATAATCATTTCCACAAAACGGATTCTTTGCTCCACTTGCTTCTCGATTAGTACATTCCCTCTTGAAATGACCTTTTTCCCTGCATCGAAAACAAGTAACTTTAGATTTATCAAAACCCAAAGTAGAAACTTTTGCATCCAAAAAATCATCTCTTCCTGTAATCATTTTAAATTTTTCAGCTCTCCTCAACACACTCGCTAAACACCACTTTATATCCATCAGCTCCATTTCTTCAGCATCTATCTGATCATAATCCTCTTTCGTCAACATAGGATTTCCAATTCTTCCTGTAACCAATCCTTCATATGATTCCAATACTGTAACAAGTAATGCCATATGATTTTTGACAACTTCTTCAGAAAAATTTTGACCATTCTAAAGATGCAACGCAATGTTACAATTTAAGACATGACCATTGTTTCTGTTTGAGTTTTGAACTTGATGACTTGAACTTGAAGCTTTTGGATTAACACTCGGATATGAAGAGAATCCACTGCTGCTGCTGTTTGAGTTTTGATTGATTGATTCAGATGAATTATCAACACTGAAGGCAGTTTGGATTTTAGGACTTGCTTCGAAATTCTGAACACTCCCTTTGTAATACATCTTAACATCTTGTTGTGCACTCGGATTGTTCATTCTTGCAATCTTCTGTTGTTCCAGATCTTGACCTTCAATCTTTTCAATGAACTGAGAAATTGTCAATCCTTCATATTCTCCAGTATTCTTTAGTATCATCAAAAATATACTCCACTCTTTCTGAGGTAAAGCATCAGCTAATTTGTCAACCCATTCTTCACGATCTCTGTTTATACCTAACAATGACATTGATCGTATTAAGTGACAATATCTTTCAATCAATTTCTTAGTATCTTCTCCCTGCAAACTTGAAAATAAATCAAATTCTTTCTTTAACAATGCCTTTTTACTCTTGATCATCTTTTCACTTCCCTCAAACTTGATTCGAAGAGCTTCCCAAATTGAACGTGAAGTCTTATCATGTTGAAGTAATACAAATATGTCTTCTTTAATAGCTTGCTGAAGTAAACTAATCATCATCTTCTCTGCTTTGTACATGTCTCGTTCTTTATCTGTAAATTCAAAAATTTTCTTTTCAACTCCCAAGTCTGTATGTGGTAGCACATACTTTTTCTCAACACATTCCCAAGATCTCAAATGATTAGCTTGAACCCAGTTTTCAAATCGATCTTTCCAACCATAATACTCCTCAATTCCCATTAGCTTCGGGGGTTTTTGTAAAGTTCCAGTTTCATTTTCCATGTTCATGTTTTTAACAATTTCAGTAGGAGTAGTTGGAGCTGTAGCAAACGCATTATAGAATTCTTCTTCCATGATTCGGTAATCAATTTTCAAAAATCAGTCTCTTTCAAGCGAAATTACCTTTTTAAAGGAATATCACTTTCAAACGAAATAACCTTTTTAAATGGAATACCCTTTCAAACGGAATACCAACTTTTCACACGAAATAGGACTTTCAAACGGAATTACCCAAGCAAAACTGATTTCAAGCGAAATTAACAGTAATCTTCAAGCGAAATTATAATTTGAAGCGGAATAGTGATTTCAAACGGAATCACTCAAGCGAAATACTAATTCCGTGCGGAATTAAGTGCTCTTTCAAACGAAATTATGCTGACATCATCATTTCGGTCCAACTTTTGTCAAATTGATCAGATTTAAGCTCGATTTTAGGTCTAAAACTTTCAAGGGTTTGTTAAAATACTATTTCGCACATAATATGTGAAATTCAAAGCATTTTAACCGTGAAAACTTGTTCAATTATGAAAAGAAGGTGTAGAAGTTAGAAAATCTGATGAAATTAAGCTGAAAACGATAGAACTCCTCCTCCTGAGCTCTGATACCACATGTAGGATCGTTTTACCGACCGAAACGAGTCGTTTAGAGGCGTTCTACTCAATATGAAAGGCGGAAACCGACATATCGAGTTTGATTCCGCTAGATATTCACTTTAACTGTCTTTCTGATTGATTTGACAAAGTTTTACAGCGAAACGACACTTCGGCAGCACTTCGGCTCCGGAATCACACATACAACAATGACTCAAACGAAATCAGAGCACTCCTATTTATAGACAACCTAATTCCGCTTGAACATGCTCAAACGGAATCAGTTCACACGGAATTACAATTTCAAGCGGAATTAACAAGGTGATTTCGTTTGAAATTGCCTGAAAACCTATTTTCTCGTTTTGCGTGCTCTGATTTATCTAAAACAATACAAGACTCGATACAAGACGAAGTCGACAGACGCATGCACCAACAATCTTAAACTAAGTTCTTATCTCTATTGATTTAACAAAATAAAATGTGAGATCCTGAAGTTGGTTTGTACTGATGGGAGATGATCAAATATGAAGTATGGTTAGGGTAAGAAAGGTAGGAAACAATAATAGGAGGACATGTAACAAAGTTTAAAAAACATAAGGAGGGACATTTTAGTCAAAACCCACCATCTCCAAAAAAAAAAAAAAAAAAAAAAAAAAAAACTAGCGTCTGCAATTCATTTCTCTTTTACGTATACCCAAATCCACAATTATCAAAACCACAAACTATCACATCACAACCAACACCACCACCGACGATCGCCACCATTTTGCCTGAAACTTGACCTGGTAATAATCAGAAGTTATTTTTATATGATATATACTAATAACTGAAACTAAGTTCTTATCTTCCTTGATTTAAAAAAATAAAATGTGAGATCCTGAAATTGGTTTGTACAGATAATGTATTTTTCAAACTTATTTTAAAAAAAAAATGAGTTTTGGCTATTTATAAATAGGGCTGTCCTTTTTAACCAAAAATCGAAACCCAACCTGAAATAACCTATATGCGAACCCAAACTAGAACTAACACGAAGGACTCGTACCCGAAATAACCTATACCCAAACCCGAATCACAATAAACGGATTGGTCATCGGATATTGGAGGGGTCTATTTGGATAACCCGAAAAACCCGTAGTAAATACTTGTTAATCCCAATATTTTTAAGGTAATATATTAACCTGCCATTCAATAGAGTAATATACCAGCGACGCGCTGACACGGACCGTTCAATAGCCCACACAAATCACAAGAAGGTCAAGTTCAGCTTGTTCAACTTGTCCGTTGAATATCCAACCCAAATTCATAAGTGTATAACAGATAACGTCGTCGCCGACGTGGGTTATGGCCTGTCGGCGATGGCTTAGGCTGGCCGACGGCCTTGTGTGATGTCTACGGCCCAACTACGTGATCACAAGGCGTCGGCAACGGCCTCAAGGCCCGTTGCGAACACAGACAACATCCTCAAATGTCCATTTCTCCGTTTCGGGTCCCCTTAGCTCCATTTCAAAACCCCGTTAAGCTTCCAAATTGCACCTTAAACCTATCAAAGTCTGCAAAACACAAACCGTATCAAAGTAGTGTATTGAAGAACTCAAATTTAAATAACTTAGCAAATCTAAACATGAAAAGCTAAGACGTTCAACCACCTATCACCCATCAACCTCAATTGTAAACACCCAATGCCCAAGTACAACCTTAAAGCATATAAAACCAAGAGTAAATTACAAGTTTTGTCCTTTATCTATATACCACATTTCAGGCGGTGACCTTTAGCTTCAAAATTGACGAGTTTTGTACTTTACGTTTCAAAACATGACCATAATGTGTTTAACACAAGATCACACATTTTCACATTTAAGACATTTCATCAAACACTTGGTCTGCAACATTACAAATATCATCATGTGAGCATAATTTCAAGTTATTTAGACTATGGGGTATGGGGCGGGGGTTGGGGCGTGGGTTGGGTACAAACGCCCACGTCACCACCCCGGGTGGGCTTGGGTTTCGGCGTGGCCCCATTGGCGGGGGTTTCAGCCCGGGCGTTGGGCGGGGCTACGAACATGACATGGCGGAACCTTGTTGGCCAAGACTACTAGCCGTTGGGCATGAATTTAAAAAAAAAACTTTTTTCCTATATAAATACCCTAACATATTTAACATTTTTCTTACACAATATCAAACACATAAAACACAATCTTGCCATGAGTTCTTCAAGTTCAAGTGAATTGTCATCATCATCTGAAGATGGTGCGGAAATATTTCAACAAATGATCGCGACCGTGGTGAAAGCTATCATGGAAGACGATGAGGAAGAGACTTCGAAACCTAAACGGAGGAGGTACATTGCTCGTGAACGGCACATCGCTAACAATTTATTGGTAAGCGATTATTTCTCAGCCGAACCTAAGTATGATGAAAAAATGTTTACGCGTCGTTTACGTATGAGTAGAAACTTATTTTTAAGGATATCTAGGGATCTTGAGGAGAAGTATGTTTTTTTTCCAACAAAAACCGGATGTAACCGGGCAATTAGGATTTAGTACGTGGGAAAAGGTAACGGCCGCACTTAGACAGTTAGCGTACGGAAATAGTTCGGACATTATGGACGACTATTTAAAAATGTCTGCACGTGTAGCTAGAGAAAGTCTTCACAACTTTTGTTCGTGTATTTTAGAACTTTATAAGAAAAGATATTTGAGAAAGCCGTCGTCCGGAGACATGCAACAAATATTGGAACATCACGCCGATTATCATGGGCTACCCGGGATGCTAGGTAGTTTAGATTGTATGAAATGGCCTTGGGAACTTTGTCCAACCGCATGGCAAGGCGCTCACACGAGTGGATATCACGGGATGCTAGCCATCATGCTTGAAGCGGTTGCGTCCCAAGATCTTTGGATATGGCATGCGTTCTTCGGTAAGCCAGATTCACATAACGATATTACCATCATAAACCACTCGCCCCTTTTCAATGATCGGGTAAATGGTATAGGACCCAAAGGAAGTTTCTTTGTAAACGGGGTTGAGTACGTGTATGGGTACTACCTAGTTGATGGGATTTACCCGGAGTGGGGGGTTTTCGTAAAATCGTTCACAAAACACGGTACCATAGATCCAAAGAGATTAAAGTTTAACAGGGTCCAAATGGCTGCACGTAAAGACATCGAGCGAGCGTTCGGTGTTTTGAAGAAAAGGTGGCAAATGTTGGCAATGCCTTGTCGACTATATGGGACAAGGATCAGATTGGAAACGTGATGTACGCATGTATCGTTCTTCACAACATGATTTTGGAGGATGAAGGTAGAGCGGTCGTTACCTACTATGATGACGATGACGCCCAACCAGATAACGTAACAGTTACAGACGAAGATAAATCAACAAATGAATTTTTGATCAAGTCAAGGGATATACATCACAACCTTCGATCTGATTTGGTGGATCATGTTTCAACGATTCCTGGGTTCGAAACCGACGAAGATGACGATTCAAACGAAGAATGATTGTTTTTATTTTGATACTATGTTTTTTATAATTATTATTTATGTTTATGTAGTTTTTAATGGTTTATAAATATATATATTAAAAAAAATATAATGATGTGGCTTGGCCACGCCACCCCTGCCACGCCCACCATACCCCTATGAAATTGGGTTTCGGTATTGGGTGCCCCATAATCCACGTGTTAACACATGCCCCAAACCCCCGCCCCACGATTTTAAGCCAATACATCAATTTAATCCATGAACAACTGTGGGTTCAAACCCCATCTTGAAAACCCACTTCAATCCACACATGAGTCTTCATTCAAATCTCAAAATTACATAACTTTTGTACACAAACTAGTTCAAATAGTAATTCTAAACATTATTCCTACATGTATACCCAAAGATTTGCTAGATTTCAGGCAATACGTCTACTATTTTATAATTTCCACAAAAATTGCCACTAAATGAAATTCTATAACACATCTTAGGAATTTCAAGTCTAGATGATCAAGAAATGGAGTTTATGCATGAAATTAAGGTTGAATCCAACTTCAATTTAGACAAAATGGGCTGAATTGAAGTTCTTCCCTTTTCTCATCTTAACCATGTTGATTGCTTATTTCTACCATGGTTTAAATTAAAGACTCCATCATGGTTTATAATAACTCATTAATATATCATGTAACAAATACATCCTTGTCAGCATCCTCCTACAACCCTGCCGCGAAGCGCGGCTCCAATCGTAGTTTAAAAAAACATTTGATTAATTAATTTACAAACATTCTCCATTGAGAAGATGTTAATCAGCGATGCAGATAATATTTAAGGCTGAAAGTGATTGGTTTTCAAACTTAATCCTTGAACCGCTGCGTTACAAAGAAAAAAAATGCATATATATTAAAAAAAAATATTCAATATTATTTCCGCGTTATCCATTGTCAAAAGCTAGAATGGCCATATTGTAATGGTTTGGTCAAACAGGTTGTTTCTTCATTCTATACAAGTCTTGTTAACTAGTATAGTTAGATAGTGTGTAAGGTGCATTTTGAAAAGGAACAAAAATATTTGGAATCTTAATTATTCTTATTATTAAATTTCGATAGAAGTTACAGAATTTGTTTGGAAAGTTTTTGGAAAATTATGTTTTAAACTATTGTTTTTTAAGAAAATATACAAAGTTATATCCGCGTTGTGTGTTGGTAAACAACATCTGACCACATCCAATGTCAAAAGTAAGAATGATAAGTTTTCGGGTAGAAAAGACTTCTTCTCTTTGAATGAATTGAAGATGTTTATCTAGGAGAGGTTGAACCTCATGAGTATGTTTGTAGAGTTTCCAAGGGTCTTGCCACTAGGCCATATTGTAATGGTTTGGTCAAAGTGGTACCAGTACCTATTTTTACCCGTACCCATACCCGTACTAATACCGAAAATACCGAATACCAAAATCAATAAAATTGGGTACCGATACATGTACCAAATACCTAAAATCGGTACGGGTACGGTACAGGTACGAGTACGGGTATTTGGGAAAAAAAGCCCATCCCTAGTGGTGACGACGGGTGGTGATGGAGGCGACAACGGTGGGTGGTGGTGGTCGACGATAA
This sequence comes from Helianthus tuberosus, assembly GCA_030545235.1. NCBI lineage: Eukaryota > Viridiplantae > Streptophyta > Magnoliopsida > Asterales > Asteraceae > Helianthus > Helianthus tuberosus. The sequence goes on along the minus strand of CM060383.1, from coordinate 31,779,540 downwards.
CGGGTAGTGGCGGCGGAGAATGGTGGTGATGGTCGGCGGAGGGTGGCGGTAGTGGTCGGGGTGGCGGCAATGGTAGCAGTGACGACGGTGGGTGGTGGTGGTCGACGGTAGCTGGTGGTGGCAGCGGAGGATGGTGGTGGTTGTCGGCGGAGGGTGACGGTAGTGGTCGGGGTGGCGGTGGTCTGCGATGGCGGGTGGCAACGATGGTAGTCGATGGCGGTGGTCGGCGGTGGCGGCGGAGGACGGCGGTGGTGGTCGGCGGAGGTTGGTGGTGGGTGGTGACGACGGCAGGTGGTGGTGGTGGTGAAGGGCGGTGTTTGTGACGCAGGGTGAGAGGGGAAATGGAATGGAAAAAAAAAAAACAAGGGGAGTTGATGGAATGAATTTGAGGGAATGGAATGACTTATGTAATGGGTGATTCCATTACCTTAACCAACCAAACACATTTTTTTTAATCACACGCAATAGCTCATTCCATTCCGCCTCCCATTCCTGCTTACCAAACACTACCTTATTGTATTTATTGATAATAACTAGATTAGAAACTTGTGTATTACACACGTTAAATATCTTACATAAGTTACTAACCAGTTAACGTAATATATTATGTTTTAACCTATTGTTTTTTAATCAACTTTCTTAAATTATAAAAATAGAAGACAAATGGTTAAACATCAGAGTGAGAACAAGAAACTTGAACTCACACAATTGTAACGCGTGACACAATTAGTTATTTAATTATTATATATAAATCTTCCAATAAAAATTATTCTATACAATAACAAAATGAATTGTGAATAGTGATATTCATTACTTAATCTAGGGTGGGAGTTGGCTACAAAGTCCATTTTTCCTACAAAGCGTAAAAAGTCATAAAACATCGTAATATCAACCATAAAACACACTCAAAACCCACCAATAACAAAGTGAAGATTACTAAAACGCCATATTTGTGGGTTTTGTGTTGTATTTTGGATTATAAGGCTTTGATTATCAAATGACTAACATTAGTGTGTTTTATGTTGATTATCATATTGTGTTTTATATGCATAGTTCTACGATGGTGTGTTTGAAGTTTTTATGGACTGTTAGAATTTGGATATTGTGTTTTAGTGATATTCACTCTGTTATTTGTCGGTTTTGAGTGTGTTTTATGGCTGAAATTGTGATGTTTTATGTCTTTATACACTTTGTAGGAAAAATTGACTTTGTAGCCGAACCCCACCCACTTAATCTATGTTATAATATCATTTATGTAATTTTTTTACTTTAAATTAATTAATTTACATTTATAATCTTAAACTTTAGTAGAGTTATTATAAGACCCACGAACTCTAAAATTCATTTTTTAAACGATTTACGTTTATACCTCTGATCTTTAATAGATTTATCATACGAATTTAGTAGTAATTATTTTTCTATAAATGATTTACATTTTGACCCCACAACATTAATAGAGTTATCATATGGTCTTTGAGGTTTTTAAAAATGTATTTTTTTTTATACAAATATTTGTTCTTTTATATTTTTATAAGTTTAATTCTTTTCTTATTTAACTTATTATTTATTTAACTGATTATAAGTAAAAACTAACTTTTAACTCTAGACATGTTTACTTAATTGTGTTGCTTGCCAATTTTCACCGCCGTTTAGAATAAAGTCTAGATGGTCTATATTAACTCTTCAATATACCAGGTATAGCAAATTTAATTTTCTTTTATTTCCCTTAGACCCCCCGTAGTGGGGCGTTTTTTTTTTTTAAATTTCAAAAAAAACGCTGAAAAACGCCCCCCCCCCCCATTACATAGGGCATTGTTTGGCGTGTTTTTTGAAAAAAAATTGATTTGGCGTTTTAAATAAAACGCTGAATTGTGCATAGGGGCGAGAGATATGACCGTTGCCAACGGTCAATTCTTGAATATTTTTATTTTTTTTTAATTCCAAAATTTACCCACTATATATATACTACCCACTTTTTCCTATTTTTTATAAAAAAACTCACACTTTCTCTCCTACTTCTTCTATATTTTATACAAACATGCATCCATTCCGACCCCCCTTTGGTGTCCCCGCAAGACCTATCAACCCGAACACAACCCAACCGCAACACACGTTTAACCTTCAAGAAATGGACCCGAGCATGTTAACGTACGCGGCTTACTTGAGTGGCGCCACTCCGTTCGTGCCTCCCACCTTCGGCTATGGTCAAGCCGGTGGGTCGCAACCTTCACAACAACAAGCCGAACCCGATGTCGATGTCGTGCCGGAGACGCAACCCGAACCGGTGCCAGAGAAATCGAAACGCGGCAGAAGGTCGCATAAGAAGAAGGAAAAGGACGAACCTCGACGTAAAAATACTCACCTTAAATGGACGAAGGAGGAGGAATTCACGTTGACTCGGGCGTGGCTCGACATTTCGGAGGACCACGAAATTGGTAACTTTCATATTTTTTTTTTACTTATTTTTTACTTATATTTTTAACATACAACTTATATTTTTACTTTGGCCAATTGGATTTTAACACCTTTAACTTTGAAGAATTGGCCGATAACACCCGCAACTAACACTTTGATCTGTGACACCCCAAACTTTTAATTTTGTTTGTCATTTCACCACTCAGTTAAAAAATGAGTAACTGAGTTAGTCTTCCATCCTACGTGGCACAGACTTGATTACGTGGACAAGATGACATGGCAAATTGTTGATTACGTGGCACTACATGTGTATAACTCATCTCCTTCTTTGTAACACACTTTATAACACACTTTATAACACAGACAAAGTCAACAAACAAATTATCCCCAAATCAAACAACCCTTATCAATTTACAAAATCAAATCATCTTCTACTGCATCGGCTCTTCATCTTCAATATACAAAATCAAATCATCATCGGCTCTTCACCACAATCTGTATCCATAACTTCACATTCTAATCAAATCCGTTGTCAATTAACCAGGTGGATTAGCAGAAGAAGTAAACGAAACGATACTGCATTCAGCCTTCATACCCTTCGGAGATATTAAGGACGTGAAGACGCCGTTAGATCAGGCGACACAGAAACACCGGTCGTTTGGATTTGTGACGTTTCTAGAGAGAGAAGATGCGGCGGCGGCCATGGATAATATGGATGGTGCTGAGCTTTACGGCCGTGTGCTTACGTTGAATTATGCTTTACCGGAGAAGATTAAGGGTGGTGAACAAGGATGGGCTGCTCAACCGAGTATGTGTTTGTTTGTTTGTTTTCTTGAAAGTTTTGAGCTTAAACCCTAACCCTAGGTTTTGTTTGTTTGTCTGTCGTGTTCATTTTATTGGTGGTTTAGGTTTAGATGTATTGGTCTTATATTGCTGGTTGAATGGTTGATCGACTGATGCAGAGTTTAGTATAGTTGAATGGTTGATTAACTGATGCAGAGACTTGAGTTATCAATTAGAACTAGGTTTTAGCTCTTAGAAAGATCATTGTGGTGTTTATACACATGTAGTGCCACGTAATCAATAATTTGCCATGTCATCTTGTCCACGTAATCAAGTCTGTGCCACGTAGGATGGAAGACTAACTCAGTTACTCATTTTTTAACTGAGTGGTGAAATGACAAACAAAATTAAAAGTTTGGGGTGTCACAGATCAAAGAGTTAGTTGCGGGTGTTATCGGCCAATTCTTCAAAGTTAAAGGTGTTAAAATCCAATTGGCCTTTTACTTTTATTTTTTTAATTTGTAGCAAACTTTCAAACGAGCCCCGTTTTTTGGGATAGGGTTCGTGCACTCTTTTGTAGCACGTGGGGTCAAGGCGAGCATCGGGACAAAGATTCCATTTCTAGCAAATGGACCGACATCAACAACAAGTGTCATGCGTTCCAAGAAGTGTACCAACGTAACTACGATAATCGCCCGAGCGGTGAAGGTGACGTCGGGGTTTTAACGAAGGCTTTGGACGAGTACGAGAAAACGAAATGCCCTTTCCCGTACTATAAGTGTTGGGATCTACTACGAAAAAGTCCAAAGTGGGCGCTAGTAGGTACCATGACGTCTAGTAGTAGACGTCGAGCTAAACGGTCAAAAACATCATCCTCCGTTGACCCTGAAACACCGAATCGGATGCCCGCAATGTCGATCTAAATGAGGTGGTGGACGTTGACGAGGAACTTGAAGAAGAGTTGCCCCGACCGCCCGGTAGAAGAAAGGATAAATGAACCGGGAAAAAACGGTGGAGTCGTCTTTCGATCTCGAGTTGAAGGAAGATTTCGAGGAGATGAACCGTCGTCTCCAAGACATTCGCGACCTCGGCCACTAACGTTATGAGATTATGAAAGAACGAGTGGCCGAAACCAAAAAGTTTAACAAGATGCAAGAGGCGATGCAAATGGAAAAGAACATTGAGTTTTTGTCCAAACCGATCGACCACCTACAAGGCGACGCGTTGATCCTTGCGCAAATGAATCGCCAAAAAATTCGGGAAAATATGGACTCTAGATAATCTTCTTTTTTTTTTAAGTTTATTTTTTTTCGGTTTTTTTGTTTTCTGTTTTTTTTTTCGGTTTTTTTTTTGTTTCAAGTAGTGTAATTTTTATTTTAAATTAATGAAGATTTTTATGTTTTAAATTAAAAAATAAAATTAATTGTGAAATGATTGCGTGGGCGTTATTGGGCATTATTCCCACTACGACACTTTTGCAATAACCCCCAATAATGCCCCATGCTCATGGTGGGGGCATTATTTGGGTAAACCACTACACATGGTCTTATCATAGTAAAATGTAACTTTAAACTCTAGTCATGTTTACTTAACCATGTTGATTGCTTATTTCTACCGTCGTTTAAATTAAAGACCCCATGGTCTATAATAAGTTAATAACTCATTAATATATCATGTAACAAGTACATCCTTGTCAGCATCCTCCTACAACCCTGCCGCAAAGCGCGGCTCCAATCGTAGTTTAAAAAAAATAAAAAATAAAATAAAAAAATTACCTTGTTAAAAACATTTGATTAATTAATTTACAAACATTCTCCATTGGGAAGATGTTAATTAGCGAAGCAGATAATATTTAAGGCTGAAAGTGATTGGTTTTCAAACTTAATCCTTGAACCGCTGCGTTACAAAGAAAAAAAAATGCATATATATTAAAAAAAATATTCAATATTATTTCGGCGTTATCCATTGTCAAAAGCTAGAATGGCCATATTGTAATGGTTTGGCCAAACAGAAAATTACAGAATTTGTTTGGAAAGTTTTTGGAAAAATTATGTTTTAAACTATTGTTTTTTAAGAAAATATACAAGTTATTTCCGCATTGTGTTTTGGTAAACGACATCTGACCACATCCAATGTCAAAAGTTAGAATGATAATTTTCTGGTTGAAAAGACTTATTCTCTTTGAATGAAGATGTTTATCCTGGAGAGGTTGAACCAGAGTATCTTTGTAGAGTTTTCAGGGGTCTTGCCACTATTGTAATGGTTTGGTCAAACAGGTTGTTTCTTCATTCTATATATACTAGTAGGGTGCCCGCGCGATGCGGCGGGGGCGACACTTTAGATTGCGGCACTCGTTGCTGGTAGTTTTCTTATTTGTATATGATAACATTATTGTGGTGGATATATGTCATATGTGTTACACATGGGAGCCTAACACCTATAATGTCTTGCAATGTTCGATCAATTGCCTCTATCGCCTGACGTTTCGCCATCGATGCCTCATCCCATATAATTAACTTGGAGGACCTAATTAGTTGACTTATAATTCCTAAAATTTTGGGACATAGTTTACTATTTATCTACTAAATATCTAAATTAGTATTAAATAAATATCGTAAATTAGTATTAAATAATTCCTAAAATTTTGGGATATAGTTTATTATCTATCTACTAATATCGTAAATTAGTATTAAATAATTCCTAAAATTTTGGAACATAGTTTATCTTTTATCTACTAAATATCAAAGTTTTGTTTTGTTATAAAAATTAATAATAAATAAAGTATAGAAAAACTGTTTTAAACATGTAAAGATTCGTTTGTTAATAAAAAATACTAAACAAATGACAAAAGTATATTAGTTCAATCGAGATGTAAATTATAAGTGCAATAAAATAACACAAAACATAAACTTCAAATATAAAATAAACTTTATTATTCATGGGATAGTCTATATCAAACAAAAACAACTGAAAATGAAAAAAACATAAAAACGCTTGATATATTTCATCTAATTTCTCTTCTTTTTTTATCCTTTTTCTTGTTTGTGCTCGAATCAGCAGTATCATCTAATTCATCTTCTTTCTCATCGTCCTCAGAATCATCTAAATTTATAACCTCGACCCATTTCCATTCAGAGAGTCTCTTAGATCTTTTCTTTTGATTCTCATACTTCCGATCCTTAAAAAACAAAAAATTAATAAAAAAGTTAAAAAATGATTAAATAAATTTTATAAAAAAACAAATATTGAATAAATTTTTTTTTAAAAAGATTAAATAAATTTTAAAATTACCTCTTTACTAAATTGACGTTGAAGATTAGACTTGTATGAACTGAACATTGCACCATAAGAAATAATTTCAACACTATTATCACCATCATCCTACAATAAAACACCAAATAATAACATAACGAACTTGTTAATATGGAAGATTATAAGCAAAAATATTACTTAAAAACTAACAAAAGCTTGTTCGACAACTGGGGTGTTTAAATTGGTGTGTTGAATCTGAAAAATCAAATAAGTTAGTATTCACATAAAAGTAAATAAAAGAAAACAATTATTCATTATTGCGATATAACAAAACTTATCATAGAACCGACCTTAGATTTTTCAATATCGCATGCTTGTTTTTTCGCATCAAGTGAATTCAGAATTGGCTCCATATTTTAAATATGTTTAGCAATAGAAATGTAGAATTGTGAGTGTTTGCTATGTATTTATAGTAGTCCATTAGGGTTTAGTTTTAGATTGGTCATCCACTTATTTAGGAAGTTTGTTATGAGTTTTAAGTTTTTAAAATAAGATGCACATATCCTGTTTAGTTTGTTGTGGCATGTTTAATAGGAAGTTTGTTGTGAGTTTTATCTATACTATATTAAACATGTCACAACAAACTGACTCTGTACAAGTAAAATTAGGGAATATTTTAGTTTATTAATGCCGTTCAAAACAAAAAACTTGGGTAAAAAACAAATGTTAATGCACGGTAGCTAGGTAATGGTCAAAGCTGGCTTGGGTAAAAAACAAATGTTGGCTTTAATCAATTGTACATTTACGCATCGGCTATTTGTATTTTATGAACGCACGGCGAAACTAAAAAAGACAACTATCGAAACGTTTAAAAAAATGTGCCGATCGTCATGGTACCTTCGGATTTTTTTAAAACATTACGAGTTGTAAGATATCGCAGGAATACATTAAAGAATTAAAGAGGGGGGGGGGGGGGAGTGTAATTAATTACCCATAATTATGTTAAATGTCAAGGATTTAAATGTAATAGATTGAGGGACTAAAAAATAATTATGGTTTAAAAGACCATTTTACCCTCATTCTAGGGGTTTATTTATAAATAATGGGGGAAGAAGTTCTTAACTTTTGGGAATCCTTCCCTCATGTATTATAATATAGTATAGATAGATATTAGAGTAAATTACAAGTTTTGTCCTTTATATTTACACCAAATTGCAGGCGCTGTCCTTTAACGCAAAAGTTGACGAGTTTTGTACTTTATGTTTCAAAATCTTGCACGTTTTGTCCTTTGAGCCTAACTCAGTCAGATTTTTTGGTTAAGTATAGTCATGTGCCTTGCACATGAGGGCAAACTTGTCATTTCACCTTCACAGGGGTTATTTTGTAAACACTTATTATTTGAAGGACTATATCCACAAAGCTGAAAAATAAAAATAAACCCACAACCACAGCCCAATCTCTCTCTAGTCTCTCTCAACCCACCACCACCACCCCACAACCTTCATCACCACCTCTACCCCAATGTCACCACCATATGCACTATCACCACCACCCCTGCCTAACCCTAGACCCACTTGCTGTTTCCAGACGCTAGCTGTTTCATTACGTCATCTATAAATTCATCATTCATCCTCCATTAATCCTGAGTTACATTACAATCTTTCTCTCTCTCTCTCTCTCTCTCTCTCTCTCTCTCTCTCTCTCAGATCTTCATCTTCCTTGCTTTATCCAGCCTCCTGCTTCTTCGTTTTAACATAATTATTGAAATGGAATTGAAGAGTATTGTTTCAATGGTTTCTCGCAGCGGCCGCCAATTGCAGCGGTACAATCAAGGCCAACGTCAAGTCGGTGAGTCGCTACTGTCACTAATCTATGATTGGATTCATGGTTTTTTGCATTTTGTTGTTGGTTTTTAGTTTTTCCCCAAATTTGGATTGATATCTTCATTTGTGCCCTAATTTAATGGGATAAATGATTCTAGATTACAAAAACTGAAGACTGTTTATCAGACATTTTGTAGAGTTTTTGTGAAATTAAATGTTTAATTTGATCAATTGAAAATAATAATTTGAATAATTAGATAAATTTGAAGAAAACATGTTTTCAGATTTGAAATATGAAATTAGGAAAATGATTTAATAATTTGGGGAAACTGGGTGCTGAGAATTGTATTATTTTGTCGATTTTTTTCTTAAAATTTGTTACTAAAATGATGAATTTAAATGTGATGCAGATGTATAACTTACAGATTCAAAGGTAGCAAAATGGGATCAGATGTGAATTTAGAAGATGCATTAGAAGTCCTTGTGATCAGTGCACAAAGAAAAGGGAAAAGAATGTTGTTCCCAATGGTATTTATTATTGGGGTTGTGGTTATGGTGGGTACGGTGGTGATGGTGGGTACGGTGGTAATGGTTGGTGCAGTAGGGTTGGGTGGTGGGTTGAGAGAGATTAGACTTTAGAGAGAGATTGGGTTGTGGTTGTGGGTTTAGAGAAAGAGTATAGAATTTTGTAATTTTATTTTTTAGTTTTGTAGATATTGTCCCTCAATAATAAGTGTTTACAAAATAACCCCTGGAAAGGTGAAATGACAAGTTTGCCCTCATGTGTAAGGCATATGACCATATTTAACCAACAACTCTGACTGAGTTAGGCTCAAAGGACAAAACATACAAGATTTTGAAACATAAAGTACAAAACTCGTCAACTTTTGCGCTAAAGGACAGCGCCTGCAATTTGGTGTAAACATAAAGGACAAAACTTGTAATTTACTCTAGATATTATTATAAAAAAGTAGCCGTTGGCCACTGCGACAATAATAATCTATTCTAATTTCACCTCAAATTTCTCCCTAGTCAGCGACATAATTGAGCGGAATTATCATATGAGACGTTACAATTAGCTAGAATGACGATATCGGCCTAAATTAATTACGAATTACATATTGCTTGGAGTTAGAATTGGGGCTCTTTTATTTTAAATTCGGTTTTTCTATTGAGCATTGCAATAAATATAATTTTTGTTTTGTTCATTTGGGCCTAATATAGTAATACACATATACTATATAATTTTTTTTAAAACAAAATTGAGACCCTATTTTTTGGAGGCCTTAGACCGTTGCATAAATTTGAAAGCCTCTAGGTCCGGCCTGCGATTAGCACAATCCAAACTAACTGAATTATCAAATTTGTAATCTTAATTATTTTTATTATTAAAATTCGATGGAAATTACAGAATTTGTTTGGAAAATTATTGTATTTATTGATAATAATTAGATTAGAAACTTGTGTATTACACGCGTTAAATATCTCATTAAATATCTTACATAAGTTACTAACTTGTAACGCAACATATTATGTGTTAACCTATTGTTTTTTAATCAACTTTCTTAAATTAAAAATTAGAAGACAAAGGGTTAAAAATCAGAGTGAGAATTGTAACGCGTGAGACAATTAGTTACTTAATTATTAAATATAAATCTTCAAATCACAAATTATTCTATACAATAACAAAATGAATTGTGAATAGTGATATTCATTACTTAATCTATGTTATAATATCATTTATTTATTTTTTACTTTAAATTAATTAATTAATTTACATTTCTAATCTTAAACTTTAGTAGAGTTATTAAAGGACGCCCGAACTCTAATAATTCATTTTTTAAACGATTTACGTTTATACCTCTGATCTTTAATAGATTTATCATACGAAAGTTTAATAGTAATTATTTTTCTATAAATGATTTACGTTTCGACCCCATAACTTTAATAGAGTTATCATATGGTCTTTAAAGTTTTTAAAAAATGTATTTTTTGTTTTATATAAATATTAGTTCTTTTATCACTTTTATAAGTTTAATTATTTTGTTATTTAACTTATTATAAGTGAAAACTAACTTTTAACTCTAGACATGTTTACTTAATTGTGTTGCTTGCCAATTTTCACCGCCGTTTAGAATAAAGTCTACATGGTCTATATTAAGTCTTCAATCGCAAGCACAATTCATAAGTCAAAGATTCAAGGTATCAATTAGGATTTTAGGGAAAACAGTGATTTCTCCCCAATCATTTCTCCTAATTTCACCTCAAATTATATATAGATATTATTATAAAAAAGTAGCCGTTGACCACTGCGGCAATAATAATCTATCCTAATTTCACCTCAAATTTCTCCCTATTGAGCGACATAATTGAGCGGAATTATCATATGAGACGTTACAATTAGCTAGAATGACGATATCGGCCTAAATTAATTACGAATTACATATTGCTTAGAGTTAGAATTGGGCCTCTTTTATTTTAAATTCGGTTTTTCTATTGACCATTGCAATAAATATATTTTTTGTTATGTCCATTTGGGCCTAGTATAGTAATACACATATACTATATAAATTTAATAAAAAATATGTTGAGACCCTAACTTTTGGAGGCCTTAGACCGTTGCCTAGATTTGAAAGCTTCTAGGTCCGGCCCTACGATTAGCACAATCCAAAACTAACTGAATTATCAATATTTGTAATCTTAATTATTCTTATTATTTAAATTCCATGGAAATTACAGAATTAGTTTGGAAAATTATTGTATTTATTGATAATAACTAAATTAGAAACTTGTGTATTACACGCGTTAAATATCTAACATAAGTTACTAAGACTATCTCCAATGCTAAATGCGTCCTTAGGCGTATTTAGCTGCCGCATCATCTGTCACGTAATATCCTTAAAGATCTTTAAAAACCTCAATTTCATCTCCACCCCTACAAATATCCTTACTCTTCTTAATTTCCACTTCATCACCTATTCATTACACACAATATTTAAATAAAACATTTCTTTTTCTTACTGTGGGCTCACCTTATCGCATGAACCGAGGCAAACCCATGCCCTTGTGGAAGGGCATCTCACCTAAGGGCATGCTATGATAGATGAACTCCAATGGTAAGGATCTTTAAGGGCATCCAAGGGCATAATCTCGAAGGGCCCATTGGAGATAGTCTAACTAGTAACGTAATATATTGTGTTTTAACCTATTGTTTTTTAATCAACTTTCTCAAATTAAAAATTAGAAGACAAAGGGTTAAAAATCAGAGTGAGAACAAGAATCTTGAACTCACGTAATTGTAACGCGTGACACAATTAATTACTTAATTATTAAATATAAATCTTCAAGCAAAAAATTATTCTATACAATAACAAAATGAATTGCGAATAGTGATATTCATTACTTAATCTATGTTATAATATCATTTATGTATATTTTACTTTAAATTAATTAATTTACATTTCTAATCATAAACTTTAGTAGAGTTATTATAAGACTCTCGAACTCTAATAATTCATTTTTCTAACGATTTACGCTTATACCTTTGATCTTTAATAGATTTATCATACGGAAGTTTAATAGTAATTATTTTTCTATAAAAGATTTATGTTTCGACCCCATAACTTTAATAGAGTTATCATATGGCCTTTAAAGTTAAAAAAAATGTATTTCTTTTGTTTTATATAAATATTTGTTCTTTTATCATTTTTATAAGTTTAATTTTTTTGTTATTTAACTTAATATAAGTAAAAAACTAACTTTTAACTCTAGACATGTTTACTTAATTGTGTTGCTTGCCAATTTTCAACGCCGTTTAGAATAAAGTCTACATGGTCTATATTAAGTCTTCAATATACTAGGTAGCAAATTTAATTTTCTTTTATTTCCCTTATCATAGTAAAATCTAACTTTAAACTCTAGACGTGTTTACTTAACCATGTTGATTGCTTATTTCTACCATCGTTTAAATTAAAGACTCCATGGGCTATAATAACTCATTAATATATCATGTAACAAATACACCCTTGTCAGCATCCTCCTACAACCATGCCGCGAAGCGCGGCTCCAATCGTAGTTTAAAAAAACATCTGATTAATTAATTTACAAACATTCTCCATTGGGAAGATGTTAATCAGCGATGCAGATAATATTTAAGGCTGAAAGTGATTGGTTTTCAAACTTAATCCTTGAACCGCTGCGTTACAAAGAAAAAAAAAATGCATATATATTAAAAAAAAAATATTCAAGATTATTTCCGCGTTATCCATTGTCAAAAGCTAGAATGGCCATATTGTAATGGTTTGGTCAAACAGAAAATTACAGAATTTGTTTGGAAAATTATGTTTTAAACTATTGTTTTTTAAGAAAACATACAAGTTATTTCCGCATTGTGTTTTGGTAACGACATCTGACCACATCCAATGTCAAAAGTTAGAATGATAATTTTCTGGTTGAAAAGACTTATTCGAATGAATTGAAGATGTTTATCTAGGAGAGGTTGTTTCTTCATTCTATATATATAAATAGGACGTCTATGTATTGCCATAAACTCACCAAAACATAAAACATGATGAACTCTCGACTAACTTGTTCAGTGTTCCTCCTGGTTCTCTCTCTTTCCTTTTGTGTTTCAGGGGGTGCATTACCCTACATTTCCCAAGATTTCATAACCTGTCTTCAAATTCAATCCAAAACCAACAATGTCACCACCTTTTCAAAACTCATCTTCACCCCGGTTAACTCTACTTACTTACCGGTTTGGCAAGCTGCAGCCGACAGCATTCGGTTCGACAACCCCAACATTCGTAAACCCTCAGTCATTGTTACTCCCACCATCGAAACGCAGATCCAAGCTGCTCTTTTCTGCGCCAAGAAACACGGGTACGAAATGCGCATCCGGGATGGGGGCCATGACTTCGAGGGCCTCTCCTACACCGCGGATGTTCCGTTTGTCATGCTTGATCTCGTCAACATGAGGGCTATAGACGTCAACGTTGCAAACAGGACTGCATGGGTCCAGGGTGGCGCTTTGCTTGGTGAACTCTACTACACTATTTCTCAGAAAACCGACACCTTGTATTTTCCGGCTGGTATTTGGGCTGGCGTGGGTGTTAGCGGGTTCTTGAGCGGTGGTGGCTATGGAAACCTGTTGAGGAAATACGGGCTCGGTGCTGATAATGTTTTGGATGTTCGTTTCATGGATGTCAATGGAAATATTCTTGATAGAAAATCGATGGGCGAAGATTTGTTTTGGGCGATTCGTGGCGGTGGTGCTTCTAGCTTCGGAATTGTTCTTGCATGGAAGCTGAGGTTGGTTCCAGTCCCGGAAAGAGTTACTCTTTTCACGGTGAATATTACTCTGGAGCAAGGTGCTACGGATATTTTCCATAAATATCAATACGTGTTACCAAAATTTGATCGTGATTTAATCATCAGAGTTCAAATTAACAGTGAAAATATTGGCAACACCACCAAGAAAACCGTAAGACTATTGTTTGACGGTCTTTATCAGGGCAATATTGATACGCTGCTTCCGTTGTTGAACCAAAGTTTTCCGGAGCTCAATGTGACACGAGAAGTTTGTAAAGAAGTACGAATGGTCCAGACCACCCTTCAATTTGGAGGCTTCACCACCTCCACCCCGCCCGAGGTTCTTGCGAACCGATCAGCCATCCCCAGGCTGAGCTACAAAGGCAAATCAGACTATGTCCGGACTCCAATTCCCAAAAGCGGGCTCAGAAAGATATGGAGAAAGATTTTACAAAATGACAAGTCAGAGACTCTGTTCATGTACACGTTTGGGGGAAAGATGGAGGAGTACTCGGAAACAGCAATCCCGTATCCTCATAGAGCTGGAGTGTTGTACCAGGTTTTCAGGAGGGTGGACTTTATAGATCAGCCTTCGGACAAGACCGCGATATCACGCAGACGGTTAGCTTGGATCCGAAGTTTTGATAAGACTTTGGAACCGTACGTATCCAAGAACCCGAGGGAGGCTTATTCGAACTACAATGATCTTGATTTGGGCGTTGGAAGTGCTACATATGAAGAAGCAAGTGTTTGGGGAGAGAGGTACTGGAAAAGAGAGAATTTTAAGAAGTTGATTCGAATCAAGGCTAAAGTTGATCCTCATAATTTCTTTAAACACCCACAAAGTATACCCGTTTTCTCTACACCTCTTTAAGATGTGTAGAAGAAAGTTCAGTATTTGTTATGCTTTTGATTTTTTTTCCTAAAATAAACCGTTAAATAAATTGATAATGATAGGAAGTTAAGGGTGTTTAATTTGTCAAATTCTTTTGTTTTTGGAGCCTTATAATATATATTTATATAATTGAAACTAAGTTCTTATCTCCCTTGATTTAAAAAAAAAATTATGAGATCCAGATATTGGTTTGTACAGATAATGTGTTTTTCAAATTTATTTCAAAAATTGTGTGTGTGCTTGCTAATTGTAATAGGGAACTCACTCTGTTGTTTTTATATAATCTCACATGAAAGGTAATTGGAATGAATTCATGTTCACCTATACAAAGTTGAAAACTATTCTTTCTTACAATTTTTTAGTTAATTACACAAATAATTTTATGGCTTGTTGAAAGAAACATCTTTGAGTATTAACTTTTCTTTTGTAACAGATTGAGGTTCTATGGTTTTAATTTTGTAACATTTTTAAATATTAAGACTAACTCTCATTAAAATGACTAAAATACACTTATATAATTTTTTTTATCACTCAAAGGTGTTACATTCAGTAAACCACAAAGACTATCTCTATATTTAACTCTTAAAAAAATATAAAAAGTCATTATATTTGTAAAAATAACATATTATAAAATAATCTACATAAAAAAATTAAATAATTATATTCCTAATGTTGGGTCAAAATGGAGAATGATATTATCAACTACTCGACTTTAATTTAGCGATCTTATTGTTCGTATTGGTGGTAATTTTAGTTATTATAGTTAGAGTGTTTTAGTGAGTTTAGTAGGTTTTTACAAACAAGAGGAGGTTTGTTTGGAGGACAAGTCTCCAGATATATAAATAGTGTACTATACCTCACTTGTAGGGTGTGTATTTTGGGAGCCACCACCCCAGGGGAGCTCACCCGGGGTGGATGATTATCTTGTAAGCTTTTATCACCATCAATAAGATCTTCTTCGTTGTAATCTACCATTCAAATATATATTTCTTTGTTCTTGGCTCAAATTCACCTGTCTCACACTTTTTTTCGAACCGAGATTGAAATCTAATCTACGCGGACTATTATTTGGTATCAGAGCTTTGGTGCTAGGCATCTCAAAAGGGAATGTCCTTTACTAAAAAATGAACCTCTTGAAGCTGCTCATGCTAGAAGGCCAATCGATATTGAAGGAACTGATACTACAACAAATGAAGGACCGAAAGCTTTGGTGATAGAAGACTATGATTGGGCAGATGAGATTACCGAAGCGAGAGCTAATGTCAACAAAGCATTGATGGAAAAGATAGGTACTAGCTCTGCACCCCTTCTCTCGAGTTTTCTTAGTAATAAAAATGCAAGTATTCCCAAAGGTGCTGAAGCTATAGACACTGGGCTGAAAGGAATGTTCTATGAAAACAGGCCAACTGCTGACAAAGGAGAGGGAGTTGTTGTGGATGTCAAAGAAGAGAAGATGATGGAAAAGTCAAAAGCTGACAGGAGTGTTAAGGTTAAAGAAAAAAAGGAAAAGGCTCCTGCTGAAGCAATGAAGGTGGAGTCTAGCAAGGAGAAGGAAGAAAATGATTTGGCAAATAGCATACCTTACGAATTCAAAATTAAACTCTGCACATCTCAGTGTGTTAGTCTCATGACCCATTTCAAATCCGTAACCGAGCACTCATTTGAGAAAAGAAATTGTTTTACGATTTAACAAAGAAATTAAACAAAATGAAGCTGCATATAAGAGAAATTTGAATTCAAATTTAACTGAAATACAGACAGTAAAGGAATTTGTTTATGGAAAAGATTTTCTCTTAAATGATTAAAAAGTCATTGACTTTCAAATCGACTTTTTATTATATATCATGGCACCTAAACACAAAGGGCACTTGGGTCGATATGTTCAATAAATGAGGTTGAAAGTCATTGACTTTGAAATTGACTTTTCTACCCATTTGACATATACAACCGTTTCATTATAGCTATTTTTTACAATGACCCATCTGACATGGAAACACAGCCAAACCGGTTTGTTCATAAATAAATGGATCATGCTTACTACCTCTAGTTCTGATAAAATTATCCGTCCTCTGTTAGCTTTTTGTTTTACTATTGTGAAATTTGATTATAATGTGCTATTAATGCATGAATAACCTTCTCTTTTTACTTGCATTATGCATTTTAATCAGAAAGATCTTCAAATGATTGTTGATAGAACTGGATTTTGGATTTTGAAGAAACCACTATCCTATTGCCCTACAATCGCGGGCTGATCAACGCAAACCCAAACCCAAACACATCGAGGATGCAAGTAGAGCAGTTGCAAATCCCGGGTTTGATTTTCCTTTTAAATAAGTATTCGTAAAGACCTATTATCTTAATTTATTTTGATTGAATTTTGGATTTTGGATTTTGATGAAAACATTGGGTGTTGGCAGTACTAAACCTGAAAACAACTACTTGCTATTATCTTGATTCCTTACGTCCTAGAAGTGTCGATGAGCAGTTGAGGCAAATTATTGATACGTAAGTAATACAAATTATCATAATGGATGATAAAAGAGTTGGAATATACTTTGATATAATTTTGATTTTTTAGAGGGCAATGGCCGTGTATGCTTCACGAAGTGGTGCCAACATAAGGGTTAAACTCATCCAGATTAACGCTAGGGTAAGCACTTAATCCCTTATTTAAATTGTGGTTGTAATGATATTGTAAATATTGAAAACCTTTAGTTTAAACTTAAATCGCAATGGTTTACATTTCTTGATATTTTTAATTGTGTAGTGTCCACGTCAGCCATGAGATACTGAATGCGGCTACTATGTGATGAAGTTCATGAAGGAGATAACTTACGAAGGATTTGAAATACTTGACAATGATAATGTAAGTTTAGGCATATTTTAGTCTATGTATTAGAAAAATATGTACTTATATATCCAAACAAATGCTTAAATTCATATATTAGGATTAAATTATGAATTTTAAGAGTTATTTTATTTAATTGTTGTCTCAGGTTGGGAAAGGAGTAGAGGAATATTCGGCTACGGATATGGATGGCATTCGCGAAGATTGGTCGACTTATGCAGTTACCTCTATTTTTAAGTGACAAATCGTATTTTAGGTGTTGACGATGTATTGACAAACAAATTTTTTTTTGTTAACGTTAAAATATTTGTAGTATACTTGACAAATGATTATGTAATAGATTGTTTTGGTATATATGTGTGTATGTATTTTTTTTATGAAAAAGATTTATTGTTTTTGTTATTATACATGTATTCAGGGCAAATTAGTAATTCTATTGTAATAACCATAAATTTAAAATATTTATTTAAAAGAATAAAAATAATTTATAATAAACTAAACATTTATCTTATGATCCATATCAAAACTATTATTATTACTGATAAATTATCCAATAAGAAACCCTAATTAAGACACCCAAGTAATTCCGTACAAACCCTAGAAATTTCAGAATTTTCAGAATCAGGATTAGGGCCCCTAAAACTCAGGGGGGGTATTGCCTACTTGACGATTATCTTTAAAATCTCGTTGTCAAATGTAAATTATTCGAAACTACTGACTCAGCTAGGCTAGTCCCACGCGTGGCTACCCTATAACCGATTTTCATTCCTTACGGACCGCAACAGTATGAGTCTTACGGTCCGTAAGCAGCCTTACGGACCTCAACCTTTTTAAGCTTACGGTCCGTAAGCTAGTCCAATTTCGTGTATAAATAGAGGACATTGGCACTTGATTCTGGACGCAAAAACGACGAAGAAATTCTCTTCAGGCACCGAGTTCTGTTCTATTTACCACAATTAACACACACGAAACACTAATTAAGTATAGCGGGGTGCTGCAGAATAGGGTAATAACTCGATCGCTATTACGATTCATTGTCCGATCGATCAATATATCCAATGGATGTTTAAGTGCTGCCCACATTAGGGTTATACTTTGTCGTTCGTCGTTAATTCGATGGATGAGTTTAAGTATCGTACTTTGTCGTTCGTCGTTAATTCGATGGATGAGTTTAAGTATCGCACTTTGTCGTTCGTTGTGAGAATTTGATCTCGTGAGTTATCGTAAATGCTGTATTAAGTTACTAACCTAGTTGTGTGCATGTTATTTAAATTAGGTTAAAAGACTAATCAGTAGTCTAAACTCTGCCCGTATAAATATGAAATATTATCACAAGGTAGCATAACTTTGGAATTGTTAAGGTACGGATCCTTACCCCACTCTTTATTGCTTCATATTTAAAATTGTTATAAACCACTAAATTACTATATCTTTTAAACACTCCTCACGTCTTTGATTATCGATTCATTTGACAGTCCGTTCGATTCCTATTCTAATCATTTGATTTAGCTTTCAGGTCATGCGATAGTATTATGTTGTTATACTCATTATCGCATGTTCCAATATATGTTCCGTTTTGTTATGAAAATAAGTTTTATAAGTTATGTGAATAAGACCATTTGTACTCTGATACCCTGAGTATCGCTTCTCGTGGAGTGTCCCACGAGCATGTTGTTGCGGCATCGACATCATGTGCTCCACCCGTGACGGAGAGATCAGTTCACGACGTCTCTTAAGTACAAGTGTGGTACATATAAGCTATTAGGAGGCGTATGGATTGATCCTAGGATTTAAGTATAAGGAGGTGGATAACGGGTATACCAATTCGCCATCTCATGTGATAATTATGCAGGAGTAGCTACCTGTGTATTGTCACGTTTTAAGTTTGCTCATGGGTACATCCGTAAGATATGATTATGAAATTACGGTATTTGCAATAAGTTCCATTCGGATAACATTTCTATAAAGCGTTATTTGTTATTTGAGCCTATTATTCCGTACTGAGCATTCGGCTCATTCCGTATAAATTTTGTATTTACAGGTCAGCAGGTTACTTTGGGCGGGTAAAAGAGAGAAGAATAAAGCCTAGGAATAAATCTGAAGAAGTTAGTAAATCAAGTCAAATATCTCCGCTTGTATATTAACCTTAAGTTTAATTGTTGTATGGTTGTATCCTTGTCAAATAAATAAATGGAATTATGACTTTTGTTTATGATATCACTGTTATTGTGACACGTCAGCCCTTCCGGGTTGGGGTGTTACAGCTATGGTATCAGAGCAAAGGTTCTTTCCTGTAGAAAACTTGAAGATAGTAATTAAAACCTGTGAGGAATGGGTAGATATCTATGATATGATTCAACTTGTTCTCTTATTTGGTTTAACTCCTATGTCTATTCTTATAGATGCCTCCTCGTCGTCCGCTACGTAGGAGTACTCGTACTAACCATGTACGTAACAACACTTCTTCGAATGAGACTCCAGTTGATCCAAACGTAATTAATGCTATCAACCAGGCTGTTGCCGGGTTGCTTCCAAACCTTGTTGCTCAAACAGCTGAGGCCGTTATTCAACAAACTCGTCATCCAGAACGTAATAACACGAATCCAACCTCTGGTGAAGAAACTCGTGAAAATACCACGAACCATACTACCTATAGTATAGACATATGGATCGCTAAATTCCAAAAACAAAAGCCGAAATCCTTTAGTCACGCTACTAATCCAGTTGAAGCAAGAAACTGGATAGCTCATGTTGAAAAGATCTTCGGAGTTCTTGGAGTTCTGGAGCAATACAAAGTTAGATTGGCTACCTACAAACTTGAAGATGACGCACAAACTTGGTGGGAAGGATATAAGCAAGTCAAAGGAGGGGATGATTTTGACGCTAATCTTTCATGGGTCGACTTTCGTAACATCTTTTACGACAAGTATTTTTCGACCGCTGATAAAGAAGCTTATATCAGGGAGTATGCAGTGATTCGACAGGGGAGTGATGAACCAGCCTCTGAGTTCATGACTCGATTTGCAAGGTTGGCTGGTATTGTAGGAGACGTTGCAGGATCAGCAGAAGCCCAGGAAGAGAAATGCAAGTGGGCAGTTAATGATCGAATTCGGAAATCGATCATGTACATGAAATTTAAGGATATCACCGAAGTTGCTGATGCAATCAAAACTTTTGAGTTCGAAAGGAAAGAATTCTTATCTCGAACTGAGGATAATAAGAAGAGAAACAGAGAAGGACAATTTAAGCAGGCAATCGGCCAATCATCCACTACGCCACAGCATCAAGACCGCAAAGTGCAAGGAAATCAAAACTCTGGAAATCAGGCACGTCCATGGCAACCTAGACCGCAAAACCTGAGACCTGCTCAAAACCAGATTCAGTTGTATGCAGAACCTATTAAAGCTCAACCACTGAATCAACATGTGAACCCAAATCAAATTACATATCCTCTATGTAATACTTGTGGTAAGCAACATCAGGGCATATGTCACCGAAGTACAGGAGCATGCTTCAGATGTGGCCAAACTGGACACATGATCAAGGAGTGTACAAAGAAAGACACTAGGAAGAATAACCGACCCAACGTTGCACCACCCAATGTTGGAGGAAGAGTTTTCGCACTTTCTGCTACTGATGCTGCTAATGTCCCAGGTACTGTGTCGGGAACCCTTCAGCTTGGAAAACATAGTATCTATGTGTTATTCGATACAGGAGCAACTCATTCTTTAGTATCCCACTCGTTTACTAAGTACCTTCCGATAAGACTGTAACAACCCTAATTAAAAGTCCTAATTATTACTTTAATTTGATCATTAGGAAACCCTAGTTAAGACACCCAAGTGATTCCGCACAAACCCTAAGATTTTCAGAATAACCGGAATCAGGATTAGGGCCCCTAAAACTTAGGGGGGATAAACCCTAATGGACGATTATCCACAAATCAGCGTTGTCACATAACTGAAATGTGAAATGGTAGAGTCAGCTGAGCTAGTCCCAATCGTGGCTACCCTATAGGCTAGTTTTATGCCTTACGCACCGTAACAAAATAAGTGTTACGATGCGCAAGGACTCTTACGGACCGTAACAATGGTAGTGTTACGGTGCGTAAGCTAGTCGAAATTTCAGCTATAAATAGAGGACTGTGGCACTCGAATTCTGAACAATCAACGTCGAAATAATTCCAATCACACTCTGAGATACACTCTGAATACCTCAAATTACACCCCCGGGTCTCGAAATTCTGCCGCAAAACAGGGTATTAGCACAATCGCTGCTACGATTCATTTTCCGACGATCAATATATCCAATGGATGTTTAAGTACCTCCCACATTAGGGTTATACTTTGTCGTTCGTCGTTAATTCGATGGATGAAGTATCGCACTTTGTCATTCGTTGTGAGAATTTGATCTCGTGAGTTATCGTAAATGCTGGATTGATTACTAACCCAGTTTTGTGTGCATTGTATTTAAATTAGGTTAACAAGGCTGATTCATAGACTAGACTCTGTCCGTATTAAATCAGCAATGTGAGTCATTCTCTCTTTTTATCAAATCTATTTACAAAATCATGTTTATTTTCAAAGTTATAATTACGGGGATTAAGTCTTTTTAATCACCAAGTTATAGCCGGTATGTGGGGTTTTGTATACATTACTTGATAATCGTCACCATTGGGGCAGCCAATTGGGGGATATGACCATAGTCACAGATTCGGTCGAGTGACAAATACCGTGGGTAGTTGGTTTGATAATAGAAACATTGTAATCGCTCTTAATACTGTAAATTATAACAAATGTGTCATTTTAGTAAATAGAATGATTCACTCAGTATTTCCCGCTGACAAAACCTTTTTCAAACATGTTTCAGGTGATCTGTTGTAATTCAGGAAAAGTGCTGGGGAGCATTTCAAGCTTAAGATAGTGGCTCATTATAAAATAAGGAAATAAGTTTTGTAATATCACGATTTCGTAGTAAAAACATAATATTGTAAATTATCGGGGTTTTATCCCGAATTGTGAAATAAATTAAATCGGGAAAATTTTAGCTTTAAACAATCCTGATGTTAAACTTCCGCTGTTAAACTCAATTAAATAAATACCACGGGATTTCTGTCCCGCGGTTCCTGAAACGGGTCAAACCGGATCGGGGGCCGTGACAGAAATAAGGTGGTATCAGAGCCACTGAGTTAAGCTAATTAAGTATTTAGAAATACTTAATTTTTCCTGATTACTATTATGTGATTATGTGTATTATTAACTGATTATTTGTTAGTTACAGTATGGGTAAGCAAAAGCTGTCAAGCATCTATCTTAAATTAGATAGATCATCCAAAGAAAAAGGAAGTTCATCCCGAACCAAATCCTCGAATCAGGCTGAAATTCCTGAAGAAGGAATATTTGTGCGAAAGGCACAATACGAGGAATCACTTTCTCCTAGAAGGGGGGAGATGATTATTAAGAAAAGTAAAGAGAAAATCCGAGAAAAGAAGATTAAACGGGAAACCCAGGAATTAATTGATAAATCACCTTGGGAAGATAAGCTAGATGAGAAATGGGCAAATTTATATATGCTAGCTACAGTAGCAGAAATTGCAAATCTTTAAATATTTTAACTCAAAGTTTTAGTACCTTACCTTTACAATCTAGAAACCGTGTGCAATAAATAAAACTACAATAAACCCTAAGTGTGTTTTTCAGTTATCTTTGTAATAAATTAGTACACAGTATGTAAATAAATTAAAAGGTTATTTATAAAATTTTAACTTAGTATTTTATGCATTTTGCATATATGCTATATCAGCATGAGTGGGATATCTGAAGCCTTTCAGAACCTTAATCTTTACCCGGTGAATATCGAAGTTTCCAAAGAATTTACTAGATACTTTCCTGATATAGAACAACCTGTAGAATTCAGTGCTCCACCTGTGAACAAGCCAAAACGAAAGAAAAGAAAGAATTACGTGTGGGGAAGTCGTATACGTAAGAAAAAGCCAGCTACAAAACTTCCCAAAATAAATAATCCTTTGAAAAAGGGAAAAGAAATTATAACCAGGAAAAGTTCGAAACAGCAGGAAATGGAAACTGAAAATAAGGAAGAGGTTAAGGAGATAGGAATGCAGATGGAGGAAGGTCCTAAAGAAATAGTAATGGAAGTTGGGCAAAGCTCTAAACCAACTCAGATAGAAATCGGAGAGAGCTCCAATCCAAACCAGGAAAGGACTTTTCAAGATGAGATAGATTTCCTATTGGCAAGCTGTGAAACTATTCAGCCTGTCAATACTAATAATAATATTTTTACTTATCCTCTTGAAAACCAACTCCCTATGAATTGGGAACCAGTAATCCCAGACCCAATAGTCCACTCCCAACCCATAGGAATGGACGAATGGTGGACGAACGATTGACAATTTCAAAATATTGTCAACGATCCTTATTCCTTTCTTCCACAATTCGATCCAAAACCCCTACCTAATCCACCCATGAGTAATGAAAACATGGCTGAACTTCGCCAC
Source organism: Helianthus tuberosus (assembly GCA_030545235.1). Lineage (NCBI taxonomy): Eukaryota > Viridiplantae > Streptophyta > Magnoliopsida > Asterales > Asteraceae > Helianthus > Helianthus tuberosus. The sequence goes on along the minus strand of CM060383.1, from coordinate 31,755,700 downwards.
TTTGGTGAAGAGTTGTTTGATGCTGGAAGTAGAATCAGGGAAATAGGGGGACAAATTGCCTGGAAGTACGATGAGAGGGAGCTTCGTTTTTAGAACGGCAAGTGACGAGAGATAGTATGATGGTAAAACGGTGGTTGTATAATAGTAATAGTAAAGTTAGTCTGTAAATAACAAATAAAACTCTGTAAGATATTGGTGTGTAATGATGCATACTATATTAGATATAAAATGAAATCGAGAAATCGATTGTTTTGACTATAACTGTATTGTAAAATTTTCTGATTATTTGTATATAAATTGTTATTTAGCAGATACTAATAAAAACTATATATATATTAATCAGATGGCAAACATTGGTAATGAACCGGTAAATGAAGATAATCAGTCTGAGCAACATCCAGGAGATCAATATATGACTCGGCAAGATATCGAAAACATTGTTGCTCAAGGGATAGCCAATGCTATTCCAGCATTTGTTGCTGCTATAAAGAATCCAATCGAACCGCAACAAATTGTCCCTAGTAAACAGATTACTGAAGATAACTTCAGTAATAGTGTAAATGGAGGCAATAATCATGTTAATCATAATAAGGAACCACATCAAGCTCCATTACCCAAGAAAATGAAAACTGCAACGCCTGGTTGCACTTTCAAAGAATTCCTTGCTTGTAAACCCACTGAATTTGCAGGCAATGAAGGAGCAACTGCATCACTGCGTTGGTTAGAGAAAACCGAAGCAGTCATTGCAATAAGTAAATGTGGTAAAGATGATCAAGTCATGTACGCATCAAATCTCTTCAAAGAAGGAGCACTCGAATGGTGGAACACTGTGTTACAATCAAAAGGAAGAGTAATAGCTTATGCTATGACTTGGGAAGAATTTAAGGGTTTGGTGGAAAGAAAATTCTGTCCCGAGTATGAAAAGGAACAGATGGCGAATAAGTTTCTAAATCATTGGATGATGGGTGTGGATTGTCGCGGTTATACCTCGACATTCTTCGAGTATGCTAGAGTGGTACCAACACTGGCTTCGCCAGAACCGGTACTTATTTCTCGCTATATTTGGGGGCTAATTAGTGAAATCCGCAATATTGTTAAAGCTGCGAGACCTCGCACTGTTGATGATGCGGTAGAATTAGCTAATACTCTAACCGATGAACTGGTGCGCACAAGAGATGAAGATAGGAAAAAGGAACTAGCTCAGAAAATTACCCAAGGATTTCGTGTGGGTAATAATAACAGCTTCAAGAGAAAAGGAACAGGGCAATCTTCAGCTCCGTCATTCTGTAGAAAATGCAAAAAGAAACATTATGGAAGATGCGATATCACTTGCAATTTTTGCAAAACTGTAGGACATCGTGAAGAAAACTGCAAAAAGAAGACCGTAATCTGTTTTAACTGTGGAGAAGCGGGGCATTATAAAACAGAATGTCCTAAATTGATTAAAGCAGTAGATAACAAACTCAAGGCGACCGAAGGAACCACAAAGAAGAATGCCAGGACATTTCAGCTGACCACTCAAGAAGCAGAACTCATTCCGGATGTGATAGCGGGTACGTTCTTAGTTCACAACGTGTACGCAAAAGTATTATTTGACTCTGGTGCAAACCAAAGTTTTATAAATACTTCATTCTGCCAAGCTCTTAGTTTACCTTTAACCAACATTTGGCAGATTTTTACAGTTGAAACAGCAGATGGAAATTCAGTTAAAATAGATAAAGTTTTGCAAGAAGGGAACATAGAACTTTTAGGACATAAATTCTCTGCAAAACTATTGCCGATGAATTTGGCTGAATTTGATGTTGTATTAGGAATGGATTGGTTAGTAGCCAATCATGCTAGAATCCTTTGTGATCAGAATTCCATAGAAATTCAATCACCCACCGGAGAAGTGATCAGGATTATAGGAGATAAACCACGTAAGCCCATGAAGTTCATATCAGTAATGAAAGTTGCTAATTATGAACGAAAACAAGGAATAGTGTATATGATTTCGGTAATCATTAGCACTAAGGGTAAAGATCTTAAGGAAATACCAGTAGTCTCAGAATATCCTGATGTATTTCCAGAAGATTTACCGGGATTACCTTCAGATAGGGAAGTAGAATTTAGGATTCATCTAATTCCAGGAACTACACCGATAGCCAAGGCACCTTATCGGTTAGCACCCACAGAAATGTTAGAACTGAAAAAGCAATTAGATGAATTACTAAGTAAAAGATTCATACAACCTAGCTCATCCCCTTGGGGAGCGCCAGTATTGTTTGTGAAGAAAAAGGATGGTTCAATGAGAATGTGTATTGATTATAGAGAATTGAATAAAGTCACAATTAAGAATCGATACCCATTACCTAGGATTGATGATCTTTTTGATCAACTTCAGGGGGCTAGATATTTTTCTAAGATAGATTTACGCTCCGGATATCATCAATTGAAGGTACAAGAAGAAGACATACCTAAGACTGCTTTCAGAACTAGGTATGGTCATTACGAGTTTACAGTCATGCCCTTCGGATTAACAAATGCACCTGCAGCATTTATGGACATGATGAATAGGATCTGTAAACCGTACTTGGATAAATTTGTAATTGTCTTCATAGACGATATACTTATTTATTCCAAAAGTCAGACAGAGAATTGTGAACATCTTCATGCACTCTTAACTTTGTTAAGAAAAGAAAAGTTGTACGCCAAATTCTCGAAATGCGAATTTTGGCTAAAGGAAGTGCAATTTTTAGGACACATGGTAAATCATGAAGGTATTCATGTAGATCCTGCTAAGATAGAAGCAATTACCAAATGGAAGGTTCCACAAACAGCAATGGAAATAAGAAGTTTTATAGGATTAGCTGGGTATTATAGACGGTTTATTAAGGATTTTTCCAAGATAGCTGTACCATTAACTAAGCTAACCTGTAAAGCAACTAAGTTTGAATGGGGACCCAAACAAGAAGAAGCTTTTAGAATTTTGAAACAGAAATTAACCCATGCTCCAATCTTAGCCTTACCAGAAGGAACTGAAGATTTTGAAGTATATTGTGATGCTTCAAAATTAGGATTTGGATGTGTGCTTATGCAACGCAAGAAGGTAATTGCGTACGCATCAAGGCAATTGAAAAAGCACGAAGAAAACTATACGACTCATGACTTAGAATTAGGAGCCGTAATTTTTGCCCTTAAGATTTGGAAACATTATCTGTACGGAAGTAAGTTTACTATCTATACAGATCATAAGAGTTTAAGATATATATTTGGGCAAAAAGAGTTAAACATGAGGCAAAGGAGATGGATGGAAATCTTAAGTGACTACGACTGTGATATTCAATATCATGAAGGAAAGGCAAATGTAGTTGCAGATGCCTTAAGTCGTAAGTATTATGAGAAACAACGACGGGTTCGTGCTCTCAGATTAAATCTACAAATAGATTTAATGGAACAATTGAAGAATGTTCAAACTATAGCAATCAAGGACGTAGCTGAAGGAATGAAAGGACGATTCAAAGAATTAGAACAAGGAGCAGATGGAATTTGGAGATTCCACAAAAGTAGAATTTGGGTACCTAAGCAGGGAGACTTAAGACCTAAGATTTTAGAAGAAGCTCATAAATCTAGGTATACTATACACCCAGGAAACAATAAGATGTACCAAGATTTAAGAAAGAATTTTTGGTGGATAGGAATGAAAAAGGACATAGCCAGCTATGTTTCTAAATGTCTTACTTGTTCACAAGTTAAGGCAGAACATCAGAAACCTTCAGGGTTACTACAACAATTAGAAATGCCAGTATGGAAATGGGAACTTATAACAATGGATTTTGTTACTAAGTTACCCAAAACCAGAAAAGGTAATGATGCGATTTGGGTAATTGTGGATCGATTAACCAAATCTGCTCACTTTCTACCTATGAAAGAAACCTTTAGCATGGAAAGACTGGCTAAATTGTATGTAGATGAAGTTGTATCTCTACATGGAGTTCCGCTCTCCATTGTATCAGATAGAGATAGTCGATTCACTTCCCATTTCTGGAAAAGTTTCCAGCAAGCTATGGGAACTCGATTAAATTTAAGCACTGCATATCATCCCCAAACCGACGGGCAAAGTGAAAGGACGATCCAAACTCTAGAAGACATGCTCCGAGCATGTGTAATAGACTTTGGTGGAAATTGGGATGATCATTTACCATTAATTGAATTCTCCTATAACAATAGTTATCATTCAAGCATCGAAACTGCCCCATTTGAAGCACTGTATGGAAGAAAGTGTAGAACTCCAGTTTGTTGGGCAGAAATAGGAGAAAGTCAATTATCAGGTCCTGAAATAGTACAAGAAACGACCGACAAGATTACTCGAATCAAGGAAAGGCTGAAGACGGCTCGGGATCGCCAAAAGAGTTATGCAGACAATAGAAGCAAGCCGTTAGAATTCCAAGTTGGAGACAGGGTACTGTTAAAAGTTTCTCCTTGGAAAGGAGTTGTGAGATTCGGTAAGAAAGGAAAGCTAAGTCCAAGATACGTAGGACCATTTCCAGTGATCCAACGTATAGGACCAGTAGCTTATCGTTTACAACTACCAGAAGAATTAGCTGGAGTACATGATGTATTTCATGTATCCAATCTCAAGAAATGTTTATCAGATGAATCACTGGTAGTACCTCTTCGAGATATAGAAGTAAACGAAAAGCTGAAATTTGTTGAGAAACCTCTTCAAATAGAAGATAGAAAGATCAAGTTTCTCAAACACAAACGACTAGTTTTAGTCAAAGTAAAGTGGGATTCAAAGAGAGGAGCTGAATACACTTGGGAGCTGGAATCAGAAATAAAGCGAAAATATCCACATCTATTCCAGTAAATCTCGAGGACGAGATTTTTATTAAGGTGGGTAGAATGTAACAACCCTAATTAAAAGTCCTAATTATTACTTTAATTTGATCATTAGGAAACCCTAGTTAAGACACCCAAGTGATTCCGCACAAACCCTAAGATTTTCAGAATAACCGGAATCAGGATTAGGGCCCCTAAAACTTAGGGGGGATAAACCCTAATGGACGATTATCCACAAATCAGCGTTGTCACATAACTAAAATGTGAAATGGTAGAGTCAGCTGAGCTAGTCCCAATCGTGGCTACCCTATAGGCTAGTTTTATGCCTTACGCACCGTAACAAAATAAGTGTACGATGCGCAAGGACTCTTACGGACCGTAACAATGGTAGTGTTACGGTGCGTAAGCTAGTCGAAATTTTAGCTATAAATAGAGGACTGTGGCACTCGAATTCTGAACAATCAACGTCGAAATAATTCCAATCACACTCTGAGATACACTCTGAATACCTCAAATTACACCCCCGGGTCTCGAAATTCTGCCGCAAAACAGGGTATTAGCACAATCGCTGCTACGATTCATTTTCCGACGATCAATATATCCAATGGATGTTTAAGTGCCGCCCACATTAGGGTTATACTTTGTCGTTCGTCGTTAATTCGATGGATGAAGTATCGCACTTTGTCGTTCGTTGTGAGAATTTGATCTCGTGAGTTATCGTAAATGCTGGATTGATTACTAACCCAGTTTTGTGTGCATTGTATTTAAATTAGGTTAACAAGGCTGATTCATAGACTAGACTCTGTCCGTATTAAATCAGCAATGTGAGTCATTCTCTCTTTTTATCAAATCTATTTACAAAATCATGTTTATTTTCAAAGTTATAATTACGGGGATTAAGTCTTTGTAATCACCAAGTTACAGCCGGTATGTGGGGTTTTGTATACATTACTTGATAATCGTCACCATTGGGGCAGCCAATTGGGGGATATGACCATAGTCACAGATTCGGTCGAGTGACAAATACCGTGGGTAGTTGGTTTGATAATAGAAACATTGTAATCGCTCTTAATACTGTAAATTATAACAAATGTGTCATTTTAGTAAATAGAATGATTCACTCAGTATTTCCCGCTGACAAAACCTTTTTCAAACATGTTTCAGGTGATCTGTTGTAATTCAGGAAAAGTGCTGGGGAGCATTTCAAGCTTAAGAGTGTGGCTCATTATAAAATAAGGAAATAAGTTTTGTAATATCACGATTTCGTAGTAAAAACATAATATTGTAAATTATCAGGGTTTTATCCCGAATTGTGAAATAAATTAAATCGGGAAAATTTTAGCTTTAAACGATCCTGATGTTAAACTTCCGCTGTTAAACTCAATTAAATAAATACCACGGGATTTCTGTCCCGCGGTTCCTGAAACGGGTCAAACCGGGTCGGGGGCCGTGACAAAGACCAACTCTCTTAAATCATACCTTAACCATTTCTACTCCCATGGAAAATTCATCCGTAATCACTTACGTATATAAAGATTGTCCGATCCGTATTGAATCTATTGTGTGTAAGGCAGACCTATTTCCAATACATATGTGTGACTTTGATGTTATTCTAGGGATAGATTGGTTGTCTCGACATCGCGTAACTATAGATTGTCATTTCCGCCGTGTTATTTTCGGTGATCTTCATCATCCTAATATTATATATAAGGGAACTCAAGTTCATAAATCTCTTAAAATTATCTCTGCACTTAAGGCTCGAAAATTCTTATCAAACGGCTGTGCTGGATTCCTAGCATCAATTAAGGATACTTCTGCTAGTGTTAAGAGTATCGATAGCCACTCCGTTGTTCGTGAATATCCTGATGTATTTTCGGATGAACTTCCGGGATTACCACCCGACCGTCAGGTAGAATTCACCATCGACTTGATCCCTGGTGCCGAACCTATTTCTAAAGCTCCATACCGTATGGCCCCAATGGAACTGAAGGAGTTGAAGGAACAATTGCAAGAATTGTTAGATCTAGGATTCATAAGACCCAGTGTTTCACCTTGGGGTGCTCCGGTCTTATTTGTGAAAAAGAAAGACGGTAGTATGCGTTTATGTATTGACTACCGAGAACTGAACAAGATTACTATTCGTAATCAGTATCCTCTGCCTCGCATTGATGATCTCTTTGATCAACTTCAGGGGGCTCAGTTCTTCTCAAAAATCGACCTGAGGTCCGGGTACCATCAGCTAAAGATCAAGAATGATGATGTTCCCAAGACCGCCTTTCGTACTCGATATGGTCATTACGAATTTTTGGTTATGCCCTTTGGGCTAACTAATGCACCAGCAGTCTTCATGGATTTGATGAATCGCGTATTTCACAAATTCCTAGACAAATTCGTTATTGTCTTTATCGATGACATTCTAGTGTATTCTAAGAGTCACGAAGAGCATGAAGCACATCTACATGAAATACTTGGAACCTTGCGGCAGGAGAAATTGTACGCTAAGTTTTCCAAATGTGACTTTTGGCTTAGCCAAGTGGCATTTCTAGGTCATGTCATATCAGCAGAGGGAATTATGGTAGACCCAACAAAGGTTGAAGCTATTACAAAATGGCCAAGACCCACTTCTGTTATCGAAATACGAAGTTTCTTAGGTCTTGCTGGCTATTACCGAAGATTTGTTGAAAGATTCTCGGTAATTGCTTTGCCACTCACAAAACTCCTAAGGAAAGGGGTGAAGTACTCATGGAATGAGGAACAAGAGAAAAGCTTTGAAGAATTGAAGAAACGACTCGTATCCTCCCCGATACTCGCTCTCCCTTCTGGATCAGGAGGTTACCAAGTCTACAGTGATGCCTCAAAGAAAGGATTAGGTTGTGTGCTAATGCAACATGGGAAGGTTATCGCTTATGCCTCCCGTCAGTTAAAGCCTTATGAAGTTAACTACCCTACACATGATTTAGAACTAGCTACAGTCGTATTTGCACTTAAGATTTGGCGACACTATCTGTATGGTGAGAGTTGTGACATCTTTACCGACCACAAGAGCCTTAAGTACATATTTACGCAGAAGGAGCTAAATATGAGGCAAAGAAGGTGGTTAGAACTTTTAAAAGATTACGACGTTAATATTCAATACCATCCACGTAAAGCCAATGTTGTAGCTGACGCATTAAGCCGAAAGAATTCCGGTACTATATCTTGCTTACAAATTCAGCCTAGTATTATGAGGGATCTTGAAAGGATGAACATTTGGCTTCAGGTTAGTAAATCTGATGGATATCTAGCTAGAATGCAGATTGAACCCGACCTCATATCACGGATCAAAGATGCACAAAAGCAAGGTGGAGAACTTTGGGCAATTGTGCAAAATATTGAGGTGGGTAAGCAATCTGAATTTAGTATAGACCATCAGGGGGTGATTTGGTGCGGCAAAAGACTTTGTGTACCCGATGACTCCACCCTTCGTGAGTCATTGTTAGCCGAAGCTCACAGCTCACCATTTTCAATTCACCCAGGATCTACCAAGATGTATAGAGACTTAAGACAGAACTTCTGGTGGAATGGCATGAAGGAAGACGTTGCTCGATACGTAAGTAAATGCCTCACTTGCCAACAAGTGAAAATTGAACACAAACGAGCAAGTGGTCTGTTACAGCCATTGGATATTCCCATATGGAAGTGGGATGAGATCACAATGGATTTTGTTACCGGTTTGCCTAAAACTTTCAAGAAGAATGATGTTGTATGGGTTGTTGTCGATAGATTGTCGAAGTCAGCACATTTTCTACCGATTCAGCAAGGATTTTCGGTTAGTAAGTTATCCGAAATATTTCTTCAAGAGATTATTCGACTCCATGGCACACCATCTTCCATTGTTTCTGATAGAGACCCAAGTTTCACCTCACGATTTTGGAAAGGTTTTCAGGCAGCTTGGGGTACACGCCTGAAGTTTAGTACGGCTTTCCATCCACAAACAGATGGGCAGTCAGAACGCACGATTCAGACCTTGGAAGACATGCTCCGAGCATGTGCACTTGAATGGTCTGGAAACTGGGATGAATATCTATGCCTTGTTGAGTTCGCTTACAACAATAGTTGGCAAGCAAGTATTGGCGTGGCACCTTTTGAGCTTTTATACGGTCGGAAATGTCGCGCACCGATATGCTGGAATGAAGTTGGAGAAAAAATTATTGAAGGGCCAGAACTAGTTCAGATTACAAACGAAAGAGTCACTATGGCACGAGAAAAACTGAAAGAAGCTCAGAGCAGACAAAAGAGCTATGCAGATCAAGATAGATGACCACTCGAATTTAAAATTGGTGACCACGTATTCTTAAAGGTATCACCTTGGCGTGGCGTTCGTAGATTTGGAATTAAAGGGAAGCTTAGTCCTCGTTTCATTGGTCCGTTTGAAATCCTTGAAAGAATTGGAGAAGTATCATATCGACTAGCTCTACCGCCTCAGCTCTCTCACGTTCATAACATTTTTCATGTCTCCTCGTTAAGAGGATATAATTATCATCCACTTCATGTCATTAGTTATCCGTTACTTACAATTCACAAAGATTTATCCTACGAAGAAGAACCAGAAGCCATCTTAGATCGACAAGAAAGAGTTATGCGTAGGAAAGTATTTCCGTTTGTTAAAATCCTCTGGAAAAATCACTCTGAACGCGAATCAACATGGGAATCTGAAGAATCAATTCGCTCTCTATACCCTAATCTATTCTAGTAGTAGAATTTTAGTCGAGGTAACAGTAAATCTTGCTCTTTGATATAGGTTCATTTGTTTCTGTTTACGGTCATTCATGCTTTACCTTATGTGAATATATCTTAGTTATGATTAAGTATGTTTATGTAGGAAATATCAGTATCAATAGTAACTTTATGCGCTATGTTATATTCTTATTTGAAAAATTTCGAGGACGAAATTTCTTTTAAGGGGGTAATAGTTGTAATAACCATAAATTTAAAATAATTATTTAAAAGAATAAAAATAATTTATAATAAACTAAACATTTATCTTATGATCCATATCAAAACTATTATTATTACTGATAAATTATCCAATAAGAAACCCTAATTAAGACACCCAAGTAATTCCGTACAAACCCTAGAAATTTCAGAATTTTCAGAATCAGGATTAGGGCCCCTAAAACTCAGGGGGGGTATTGCCTACTTGACGATTATCTTTAAAATCTCGTTGTCAAATGTAAATTATTCGAAACTACTGACTCAGCTAGGCTAGTCCCACGCGTGGCTACCCTATAACCGATTTTCATTCCTTACGGACCTCAACCTTTTTAAGCTTACGGTCCGTAAGCTAGTCCAATTTCGTGTATAAATAGAGGACATTGGCACTTGATTCTGGACGCAAAAACGACGAAGAAATTCTCTTCAGGCACCGAGTTCTGTTCTATTTACCACAATTAACACACACGAAACACTAATTAAGTATAGCGGGGTGCTGCAGAACAGGGTAATAACTCGATCGCTATTACGATTCATTGTCCGATCGATCAATATATCCAATGGATGTTTAAGTGCTGCCCACATTAGGGTTATACTTTGTCGTTCATCGTTAATTCGATGGATGAGTTTAAGTATCGTACTTTGTCGTTCGTCGTTAATTCGATGGATGAGTTTAAGTATCGCACTTTGTCGTTCGTTGTGAGAATTTGATCTCGTGAGTTATCGTAAATGCTGTATTAAGTTACTAACCTAGTTGTGTGCATGTTATTTAAATTAGGTTAAAAGACTAATCAGTAGTCTAAACTCTGCCCGTATAAATCTGAAATATTATCACAAGGTAGCATAACTTTGGAATTGTTAAGGTACGGATCCTTACCCCACTCTTTATTGCTTCATATTTAAAATTGTTATAAACCACTAAATTACTATATCTTTTAAACACTCCTCACGTCTTTGATTATCGATTCATTTGACAGTCCGTTCGATTCCTATTCTAATCATTTGATTTAGCTTTCAGGTCATGCGATAGTATTATGTTGTTATACTCATTATCGCATGTTCCAATATATGTTCCGTTTTGTTATGAAAATAAGTTTTATAAGTTATGTGAATAAGACCATTTGTACTCTGATACCCTGAGTATCGCTTCTCGTGGAGTGTCCCACGAGCATGTTGTTGCGGCATTGACATCATGTGCTCCACCCGTGATGGAGAGATCAGTTCACGGCGTCTCTTAAGTACAAGTGTGGTACATATAAGCTATTAGGAGGCGTATGGATCGATCCTATGATTTAAGTATAACGAGGTGGATAACGGGTATGCCAATTCGCCATCTCATGTGATAATTATGCAGGAGTAGCTACCTGTGTATTGTCACGTTTTAAGTTTGCTCATGGGTACATCCGTAAGATATGATTATGAAATTACGTTATTTGCAATAAGTTCCATTCGGATAACATTTCTATAAAGCGTTATTTGTTATTTGAGCCTATTATTCCGTACTGAGCATTCGGCTCATTCCGTATAAATTTTGTATTTACAGGTCAGCAGGTTACTTTGGGCGGGTAAAAGAGAGAAGAATAAAGCCTAGGAATAAATCTGAAGAAGTTAGTAAATCAAGTCAAATATCTCCGCTTGTATATTAACCTTAAGTTTAATTGTTGTATGGTTGTATCCTTGTCAAATAAATAAATGGAATTATGACTTTTGTTTATGATATCACTGTTATTGTGACACGTCAGCCCTTCCGGGTTGGGGTGTTACATCTATAGCAAAAAATTTAAACAATTAAAAGCATGACACGCGTAAATAAATGTCATACGTATGTGTCATAAATGCTTGTCATGAATGTGTGTCATTAAAAGGTGTCATGAATGCGCGTCATTAAATGTGTCATAAAAACATGACTCACAAATGCATATCATGTTAAATTTATGACTCCTCAATCAACGACACGCTTTTGCGTGTCATAATTACCTTTTTATGACGCACAATGTGCTCAAGAAACATGTATTTTCTAGTAGTGGGGTGCTTAATTTTTCAAATTCTTTTGTTGTTGGAGCCTTATAATTAGGGCTGTTCACGAGTCGAACCGAACCGATCAGACATTTGCTCGTGCTCGGTTCGTTTACAAACCGATCCGAACCGAACCGAGCATTTTTTCAACTGAGCCAAGGTCGAGCGAGCGTCTTTCGATCCGAGCATTTTTCGAACGAATGTCGAGCGAGTATCGAGCGTCGCAGAATAAACAAGGAAAATGACCATGGGAGTGCTAGTTATTAGAATAAAGTGCAGTTTTCGTCCATGATTTTTCGTCCAATAGAACGCAAGTACAAATTCAACAAATAACAAGGAATACTAAAACACTCAACTAGTTCTATCGAGATTAACTAAGCGGGAAGATAAATCATCGACCAATTAAGACATACCCTTGTTCTATCAAAAGTTTGAAATTGAATGAATCGATTGAAGCAAAACCCTGGCGAGTTGGCGTCTTGGCGAGTGGCGATGGAGAAATCAAATAACGATGGTCAATGGGGGTTTTTGATTAGGTTCTTACACTTCTGAATCAAATGGCGGGTTGAGACTTGTGTATTGATCGACGCTTCACATTGTAGTATTTGAAATTTTGACTCAGTTACTCAAATGGACATTTAAGTATTGGATAATGGACTATTGGTATTGGCTTTCAATTCTAATTACTTAAATGAGCTCTATTTGTATCTTGGACCAAACATTGTTAATGTTGGTCTCTAGTCATTTCATTAAAAATGCATATAATAAATGATAAAGTTATCCTAAATATAAAAATATATAAATAAAAAGATTGTTTATTAAGAGTTCTGCGAGTTTTGTAAATATTTAAGGTTTTGAAATGATCCTCACCCTATATATATATATATATATAGGGGACCGCTAAAATGAGAACCACCTCCAGTTGTAAGAACCGTGAGAACTTTTTGATCCGGGGCGAGTTGGACCAGAATTTTTTTTCATAAACGTAGATGTTTGTATTATAAACACATTTGTAAAAAAAAATTCAAAAAAAAAAATGTCGTGTGTGTAGTTTTGAACACCACAAGTTTGTGTTTACGGGTACCGTTAAAATTTACGGGTCCCGTAAACGCAAACTTTGGGTGCTCAAAACTACACACCCGACATTTTTTTTTTAATTTTGTTTTTTTACAAATGTGTTTATAATACATGCATCTACGTTTATGAAAAAAAATTTTGGTCCACCTCGCCCCGTACGGTGTAGTTCTCACGGTTCTTACAACTGAAGGTGGTTCTCATTTTAGCGGTCCCCTATATATATATATATATATATATATATATATATATATATCTATATATATTAAAAAATAAATCGAGCCAACCGAGCCGAGCCGAACTAAGCGGACCTTTGCTCGTGCTTGGTTCGTTTACAAAGAACCGAGCATTTTTTTAATCGAGCTGAATCGAACGAGCGTCGAGCGCCGAGCAATTTGAACAGCCCTACTTATAATATATATTTATATAATTGAAACTAAGTTCTTATCTCCCTTGATTTTAAAAAAAAATATGAGATCCAGATATTGGTTTGTACAGATAATGTGTTTTTCAAATTTATTTCAAAAATTGTGTGCTTGCTATGAACTCACTCTGTTGTTTTTATATAATCTCACATGAAAAAGGTAATTGAAATGAATTCATATTCACTGGTACAAAGTTGAAAACTATTTTTTCTTAAATTTTTTTTGTTAATTACACAAATAATTTTATGGTTTATTGAAAGAAACATCTTTGAGTATTAACTTTTCTTTTGTAACATATTGAGATTCTATGGTTTTAATTTTGTAATATTTTTAAATATTAAGACTAACTCTAGTTAAAATGACTAAAATACACTTATATAATTTTTTGTTAGCACTCAAAGGTGTTATATTCAGTAAACCACAAAGCCTATCTCTATATTTAACTCTTAAAAAATATAAAAAAGTCATTATATTTGTAAAAATAACATATTATAAAATATGCTACATAAAAAAATTAAATAATCATATTCCTAATGTTGGGTCAAAATGAAGAATGATATTATCAACTACGTTGACTTTAATTTAGCGATTTTATTGTTCGTATTGGGGGTAATTTTAGTTATTATAGCTAGAGTGTTTTAGTGAGTTTAGTAGGTTTTTACAAACAAGAGGAGGTTTGTTTGGAGGACAAGTCTCCGGATATATAAATAGTGTACTATACCTCACTTGTAGGGTGTGTATTTTGGGTGTCACCACCCCAGGGGAGCTCACCCGGGGTGGATGATTATCTTGTAATCTTTTATCACCATCAATAAGATCTTCTTCGTTGTAATCTACCATTCAAATATATATATTTCTTTGTTTATTTCTTTGTTCTTGGCTCAAATTCACATGTCTCACACTTTTTTTCGAACCGAGATTGAAAATGGATCTACACGGACTATCATTCGGTATCAGAGCTTTGGTGCTACAACAACAAGACCCTTAGTCATTTCAAAAGGGAAGGTCCTTTACTAAAAAATGAACCTCTTGAAGCTGCTAATGCTAGAAGGCCAATCGATATTAAAGGAACTGATATTGCAACAGAGAAGGACCGAAAGCTTTGGTGGTAGAAGACTATAATTGGGCAGATGAGATTACCGAAGTGAGAGCTAATGTCAACAAAACATTGATGGAAAAGATAGCTACCTGCTCTACACCCCTTCTCTCGAGTTTTCTTAGTAACAAAAATGCAAGTATTCCCAAAGGTGTTGAAGCTATAGACACCGGACTGAAAGGAATGTTCTATGAAAACAAGCCAACTGCTGACAAAGGAAAGAGAGTTGTATATCATGGCACCTGAACACAAAGGGCACTTGGGTCAATATGTTCAATAAATGAGGTTGAAAGTCATTGACTTTCAAATCGACTTTGCTATTTTATATCTTTTAAAATAAAAGTCCATACATGTGTTTTTTTTTTTTGAAAAGAGACTATCATTACGAACCAGCCGAACCCGAAGACCGGGACGGACCAAAAAAACAGAATTACATACTTACAAAAATACAAAATTACACCAATCGCTCCAAGCTAAAGAACGAAAGGACGATCTAACCTTCAACCAGAAGAAACCCAAAGACCTAACTTCACTAAAAACATCTTCCACACTAACCGGGGAGCCCGTGAAAACCTTTTTATTTCTGGCCAACCAAAGACACCAACACGTCGAAATTATAATACCTTGCAAAATCTTCTTATCCCGAGACCCCAAACTAACAAACTTTGATAGAAAAAGCGAAGATATCCGAAATATGGCACCAACTACTAACCTTCTGCCAAAGAAGAGAAGCGAACTGACAAGAAATAAAGAGATGCTTCACTGTTTCGTCTTCAAAACCGCAAAGAAGGCACACCCCTACCCCAGGCAAAATATGTAACACCCCAAAAAATGGGTTTGATAATTTAAACCCGGTTAATATAAAGGAACGGGTAAAATACCGTTTGGGGTAAAAGTGAACCCGTAAATAAAAGTTCACTAGGAATAATTAACCGAGTGGTGACATGTATATAAGTAACAAGATAATGAGTGTTAGTCTCTTTATTAATAGAAACGAAGTTTGAGGGACCAAAACTGTTAAAAAGGAAACATGATTTATTAAATAAAGAAACACACACACACACACACTTCGTGTGTGTGTGAGACGATCAGGAAGAAGAAGAACAAGGGTTCAAACCCTTGTTCTTGATAAATCTTCAAATTGAAGGGAGGAATGAAGTCTAAATTCACAACCGAACGTGAATTAATGATCACCCAAGCAAGGGGATCATAAGGTATGTCTTAAAACTTAGATTTGATGATCTTGTATGAAGTGGGTTATGATCAATCCACGAATTTGTATGAAATTAAGCTTGAATATGTGTTAACATCATCATAGGGAACATGTATTATGCATAATTTTGACTAATTTGATGTTTAAGGATGTAAACCCACTAGTTGGGTGATTAAGATGATATGGGTGTTCATCATGTCCAATTCTTGTTCAATATTCATGAATTATCTTGTGTTATGATGAACTATTGTTAGATGAATTGAAAGAAATGTGGTGTTGATATGTTTGATGTTTATGTGTTAATGATACTTGTTGATTAGTAAGAAGATTTGATGAAATATGAATGAACTTGGAAGATTATGCATAAACTAGTTGTACATGGTGCCTAGGAAGTAGTACGCACACCACGTGTTTGATGAAATGTCTAAATGACAATAATATGTGAAGGTTATGTTATGATGATGTTGAGTATGCTATATGCTTGTTTGAATCGGCTAATGAAAGGCATATGTGAGATATGAACTTGATATGATCGTTCATATGTATAATCATGTATGCTAATAAGGATGTAAATGTAATGACATGAAAGTATAGGAATCATGTCAAGATGGATGGGAGCGTGGAAGGCTAACGGGCCAAGAAGACTCAAGTAAGCGAATGCAAATACGGACGCGTAAGGTAAGTGAATCCTGGACTTACACTTTAGATGTAAAATGTATTGTAGTATGATGATTATTGTGAATCATGTGAGAAAGTATGAAACAATGGAAGTAATAAGGTAAGTTTACGGAAAATGAGTCGAAAGTGGATAAGAAAGTAATTTCTATTAAGTATGGGTAAGGAAGGGAACTTACATGTTAGTATTATGTACAAAGATGAAATAAGTAATTATACATGTGGGTAAGATGTAAGTTGTAAATGAAGGGGGTATGAATGGTAAGGTATTTATGCATGAAATGGAATTTAGTTAAATGCACAAATGAATGAGATTTGGTTATGTGTAGACGTGAAATTACACATATGAGATAAGTCTAATGATGCTAATCGTTTTCTGTTAAGAATGAAATGGAAGTGCAGGTATACTAATAATGGAGAATGAAGGTTAAGTATGGAAGTCGGACGAGAGTGTCCGAATGGATGGACGAATGGATTTATATAAGCGAGAATAAGAGATGTTGATGATTGATTATGCATGTTTTAAAGTATATGTATTATGTCACCGGTTGCTAAGGAAGTAATCGTATGTGGTGACTGCAGGTTGTACAGGGTTATGAAATTCTCAACATGGAGAGTAAGCGGTTAAAGATCGAGTCAATACATGGATTGTACGTGGGTGTGTATGTGGTCACGTAATTTGATATAAGTATGTCAGATTTAAATTTAATTAAAGAAGGGATTAATGTATTAAAAGTAAAAGAAATTTTAAGGTATGTATTTCCGCTGCGAACAAAGGGTAAAAACGTGTTAGGGCGTTACAAAATACCTCTCGCGACGAGAGCATCCGAGGAAGGGGATGCGATCCAGCTCCAATCTCCAAACAAAGATATTGCATTTCGCTGGAACCCACTTACACCAATCGAGCACACAAAAAGATGAATCGAGCCTACCCCGAACCAAGAGACTATTGACCGAAGACACAGAAAAAGACCCCGCATCATCCCCCAGCCTTTTCCATTTATCTCTACCAGACCCAAGCGTGACAGCAGAAATCTTACCCGCTAAACCAACCAATTCGGCTAGCTCAGTAGGCGTATCCGGATCATATCTCCAAAGCCAAGAACCACCATCTTCAAGCTGATCTTTAACCGAGCAATTTTTCACAACCTCCAAGAGAAACAAATTGGGAAAATATCCGAACCGAAAACAACCTCACCTCTAAAAAAACTCCTAATCGGTTTAATGTCGATGAATGTTTTATTCAAAGCATTACAAATGTTAGCCCAAGCTCCTCTGATCGATCTATTACACGGAAGAAAGGACCACCCCATCTGACCCGAGTGAACAACTTTAATGATTTTAACCCATAAGTTGTCTGGTTCGCATTTAAACCTCCATCCCCATTTGCTAAGAGAAGCCACATTGACATCTCCTAGCTTGCAAAGCCCCAAACCTCCCGCTTTCTTAGGAATGACACCCTATGCCAAGCCACCCAATGAGTCTTCCTCACTTCACTCGAACCGCCCCATAAGAATCTTTTTATGATACTTTCCAAATCTTTAATAACCTTCACCAGCGCTTTGTACAACGACATATAATAAGTTGGAAGACTTTCAAGCACCAACCGAATTAAAGTAACTCTCCCACCAATAGACAATAGCGAAGCCTTCCAAAGAGCGAGCCTTTTCTCAAAAATTTCGTAAACCGGACGCCAATTGTTGATGCGGTTCAAATTGGCTCCCACCATCAAACCGAGGTATTTAAACGGGGCAGACTCGGCTCTACATCCAATCCAATTCGCCACATCCTCCACTTCAATACCATTAGCACCAAAACCAAAGATGCTAGATTTGTTAAGATTTATTTTTAAACCCGAGCACGCATGAAAAAACCGCAGAATAACTAAGTTCTTATCTCCCTTGATTTAAAAAAAATTATGAGATCCAGATATTGGTTTGTACAGATAATGTGTTTTTCAAATTTATTTCAAAAATTGTGTGCTTGCTAATTGTAATAGGGAACTCACTCTGTTGTTTTTATATAATCTCACATGAAAAAGGTAACTGAAATGAATTCATGTTCACTGATACAAAGTTGAAAACTATTTTTTCTTAAATTTTTTTAGTTAATTGCACAAATAATTTGATGGTTTATTGAAAGAAACATCGTTGAGTATTAATTTTTCTTTTGTAACAGATTGAGGTTCTATCGTTTTAATTTTGTAACATTTTTAAATATTAAGACTAACTCTTGTCAAAATGACTAAACTACACTTATATATTTTTTTTTAGCACTCGAAGGTGTTATATTCAGTAAACCACAAAGACTATATCTATATTTAACTCTTAAAAAATATAAAAAGTCATTATATTTGTAAAAATAACATATTATAAAATATGCTACATAAAAAAAATTAAATAATTATATTCCTAATTTTGGGTCAAAATGGAGAATGATATTATCAACTACGTTGTCACATCCCGACCGCGTAAAACAACAAACCGCAACGGAAACGTCGGGGAGTGGAGCGACAGAATTATTGTTTCACAACCATGGTAATTAAAGTTTAGTTTTATTTAATATTAAAGTAGTTACATTGTCTTGAAAACAAAGAAAAACTTAACATAAGTTAACTATTGTTGCATCTTTTAGTCACTAAGGCCCGAGTCCGCCTAAGTGTATCTTGATCAACCCTATGCATTAGCTCCTGAAACACATGTGAAAATAGGTACTGAGGTTGTTTTGGGCGATTCGTGGCGGTGGTGCCTCCATTTTCGGAATAGTTCTTTCGTGGAAGCTGAGGTTGGTTCCAGTCCCGGAAAGAGAGTTACTCTTTTCACGGTGAATATAACTCTGGAGCAAGGTGCAACGGATATATTCTATAAATATCAATACGTGTTACCAAAATTTAATCGTGATTTACAAATGAGAGTTCAACTTAACAGTGAAAATGTAGGCAACACCGCCAAGAAAACCGTTCGAATGTTGTTTAATGGTATTTATCAGGGTCGTATCGACACACTGCTTCCATTGTTGGACCAAGGTTTCCCAGAGCTCAATGTGACACGAGAAATTTGCGAAGAAGTACGAATAGTCCAGACCACCCTTCAGTTTGGAGGCTTTACCACCTCGACCCCAACCGAGGTTCTTGCGAACCGATCAGCCATCCCCAAGCTGAGCTACAAAGGAAAATCAGACTATGTGCGGACTCCGATCCCCAAAATCGGGCTCAGAAAACTCTGGAGAAAGATGTTTGAAAACGACAACTCACAGACTCTCTTCATGTACACATTTGGTGGGAAGATGGAGGAGTACTCAGATACAGCACTTCCGTATCCGCATAGAGCTGGGGTGTTGTACCAGGTGTTCAAGAGGGTGGACTTTGTGGATCAGCCTTCGGACAAGACTGCGATATCACGCAGACGGGTAGCATGGCTCCGAAGCTTTGACAAGACTTTGGAACCGTACGTATCCAAGAACCCGAGGGAGGCATATTCGAACTACAATGATCTTGATTTGGGCGTTGGAAGTGCTATGTATGAAGAAGCAAGTGTTTGGGGAGAGAGATACTGGAAAGGAGAGAATTTTAGAAAGTTGGTTCGAATCAAGGCTAAAGTTGATCCTCATAATTTCTTTAAACACCCACAAAGTATACCCGTTTTCTTTACACATCTCTGAGACATGTAGAAGAAAGAAGAAAGTTCAGTTTCACTTGAGCTTTTGTTATTTTTTTCATTTAAATGTAATAAACTGGTAATAATCAGAAGTTAAACTTGTTTCTATCAATGTCTTTTACTTTTGAAGCCTTATTATATAATATATACCAATAACTGAAACTAACTTCTTATCTCCCTTGATTTAACAAAATAAAATGTGAGATCCTGAAATAGGCTTGTACAGATAATGTGTTTTTCAAACTTATTTTTAAAAATTGAGTTTTGGCTATTTGTAAATAGAGCTGTGCTTTTTAACCGAAAACCAAAACCCAACCCAAAATAACCTGTATCCGAACCCAAACTAGAGCGCGCTAACACGAAGGACTCGTACCCGAAATAACCCATACCCAAACCCGAATCACAAAAATCGGATTGGTCATCGGATGTTGGAGGGGTCTCTTCGGATAACCCGAAAAACCCGTAGTAAATACTTGTTAATCCCAATATTTTTAACGTAATATATTAACCTGCCGTTTAATAGAGTAATATACCAGCGACGCGCTGACTCGCACAGTTCAATTGCCCACACAAATCACAAGTAGATCAAGTTTAGCTTGTTCACTAGTAAATTATATTAATAATATGTATATCTTGGTTCATTATTTTAAAATATCGTTGTGATACAAGTTTCTAAAGTCAACTTACAAGTTTTATTGATCTAAGAGTTTTGTAAATTTTGATTGCACTTTTTTGGAAATTATTTATTGGTATGAAAAAAAGGAACAAAGCTGGTGGCGAACCCATATTCAAAAAATCAAGAAATGTCCTAATGTTAAAAATCTAAGACATAATTTATAGGAACAAACCTAGGGACTAAAGGTGAAAAAACGGTAAACCACAGGGACTATCCGAGCATTTAACTCTAATTTATAAGAAAAATGCCCGGATAGTCCCTGTGGTTTGCCTATTTTTCACCTTTAGTCCCTAACTTTCTAAAATTACAGCTATAGTCCCTAACTTTTTCAATTTCGTTCCCGGATAGTCCCTGAAGCGAATGGAGGTTAGTTTTTGGTATTAAATGGATGTGAAATGACTAAAATACCCTTAGAAATTAAATGGTCCCAACATCCTCTTCTTAAAACAAACTGATGGACCCATATCATCTACATCATCCTAAACCTTTGTTTACCAATCATCACCCCCAACCCATGTCTTCTCTGTTCAAACGGCTCCGTTGACTTCCAAAAACATAACATTTCTTAAATTGAAGGCACCATGTACCATCTCCAACCCAAACGAACTTTTAACCTCTGTATTTTTTTTTGCCGACTAGGGCATTTTGCAACTATAATTTTGAACCCAAACGCATGGGTAAACGAAATCGGCAAATAACACAACCACCCATTCTGAAATATACATAACTGGGATTTAATAATATTTCATGCCGGAGATCTCGCTCATTTCGGCGGCCCTATTCTGCCGGAGATCTCGCTCATTTCCGGTCTCATACAGCTCAATCTTTCAAATAATAGTTTCAACGAAACCTTCCCGCCAGAACTCTCTAACCTGAAGCTTCTACAACTCCTTAACCTGTATAACAACAACATGACCGGAGATCTACCGGTCGTCGTCGCCGAAATGACGAGCCTCCGTCATTTACATCTCGGCGGTAACTACTTCTCTGGCGTCATTCCTCTGGCATACGGTAAACTCCCGGCATTAGATACCTAGACGTTCGAACTCACCGTACCTATTCCACCGGAGATCGGAAACATATCGACATTACAATAGTTTTATCTTTTAGTGAATGGTGGGTCCCAATAAATTTAATATAGGTTATGTTATTTTGTTTTATAGTAAGGGTATTTTTGTCATTTTACATTCTTTTAACTGTGAAAACTAACTGATGTTAGGCCTAGAGACTATCCGGGAACGAAATTACAAAAATTGGGGACTATAGCTGTAATTTTAGAAAGTTAGGGACTAAAGGTGAAAAAACGGCAAACCACTGGGACTATCCGAGCATTTGACTCTAATTTATATTTAGGTGTTCACATATAGTTTTCCACTGAGACATTAAAGTGTTGTCAAGTTGGAGTTACGCATTAAGGTACGTATTCTGTTTCTTTACATCATAGTATAATTTTATTTCGTCACTCGTTGGTACGGGTTCCTGTTCTTGTCATCATAGTATTTTTGTTCAAGTCCCGTTACTTTGTAGTACGGATTCGTGACCGTTTACATTGTAGTGTAACTTTATTTGATACTCTTTGGTACGGATTCTGTTTTCTTTTCATCATAGTATACTTTTATTTTCCGTTACTCGTTGGTATGGATTCTGTTTTCTTTTCATCATAGTATACTTTTATTTTCCGTTACTCGTTGGTACAGATTCCTTTTCTTGACATCATAGTATTTTTATTCAAATCCGTTTCTTTGTAGTACGGATGTTTTCGTCAGTAGTTTCTGTTTCATATTGTTATATGACTAGTGTATATTGTAGCATGCAATAGACCTTATACCTTGTGCTCATTGTTGCATGTTCCCTTTAGACTAACAGGCAAGACACATTAATTTTTATACGGCTTTGTACTCTGTCACCGAGCAATTATAAGTTACTTGTCGTTGGGGTGTCAACGACATGGCACTCATCATGACGGTGCGTAACTAAAGTTCATGGCGTATCTAGTTTGTGCTTGTGTAGCACTTGGCCCCTAGAGGCGGATAGATCGATCTTAGCTCTGACTCCTGACTCCTGTTGAGATGGGATAATGTGTGTACACCTACACGCACCATCTCGGCGCATGGACTATAGCCATGTATGCCTCTGTTTAAGCTCGTGGGTGTTTCTATATTACGTGACTTGTTTTACTGTTATATGTTGTCACGTATGTCTTGTCTCTTTTATGATATGTTTGATATGATTATATGCATCTGATTATGTTCAGTATCTGTTATCTGTTCAGTATAAGTTTTGGGATACAAGTTATAAAAGTATTTGTTTCAGTGCCATCTTTTGGATTTGTTAGTGTCGATACCGATCCGTTTTGCTTCCGTTTACCTGCCTTATTTTTACTGTTGATTTCTCCATTACTGGGCAACTTTTTGGCTTAGCCGTAGTTTCTTTCTTGTGTTTGTCTTATTTGTTTGATAGGTAATTTGGGAAACGTGGGGAATAAGTGAAGAGTGTCGTGAAGATAAAGATTTATTTATTTTTTCTTATTTTGGTAATGTAATGAAAATGTAATTAGGATCTTTTGTTTTCAACGTTATGGATTGGTTTTAGTTTTGATATCTGTATGAGTGACACGTCAGCCTGTTCAAGTTGGGGTGTTACATACAAGCTTTTAGGGAAAAATGACTATTTTAACCTCTAAAGATAATGAATTTTTTAATGAACAAACTTTTTAAATTTTTAATTGTGTCCATTTTGGTCATTCTATACATTTTATTCAAAACTCCAGCTACTCTGACAAACACCAAATATATCTAAAAAGCTACAGCCACCAGCTACTTTTGCCAAAGAAACCCTTTGTAACTTTCTTGAAACCACAAACTTTTGGACCTCAACATACAAATATATGAGATCAACAACCTTACCATCTTCAATCTTGGGAGGAAATTCTTTTCCTTTAGAATTGTGAAAATCTTAATGAAGCACTTGACAATATCAAGGAATTCATTCCTAAGGACATCTAAATGCTTAGTACACATGTTGTAAATTTGTATTATGTTTAAGAACATAACACATATGTCCCAATTCTTCCTAGTTTCGTTTCCACTCCTGTTGATTCATCAAAATGGTCAAACATCAAATTAGTTTTATGTTGCTTAAATTCTAGAGAATTCGATGTGTGAGGCTTTGCAACCCCATTGATATTCTCAACAAAATTTGGTTTCTTAAAATTCCCAATTTGATCCTTAATCATGCTTTCTTTGAACATTTTAAAGATGACACAAGAATGACCCTCAAACTTGACTTCATAACCTTGTATGTACAATTGTTCTTTGCTAAATACGTTCTTTGTCATCTTTGGAACAAATTGCACACATGCACATGGTATCTTTCTAAATTTTCCATCGACAAAAACCTTTGTTGTTCCTAACCCATAGATAAACACACATTCGTTCTTGTTATCCCTTTCCACCCTATATATATTTTTAAAATCGTGAAATAGGGCTTTTTACTTGTCTGATGTTTTTATAAAACTAAGGTTTACATACCAAATTGCATCGCAATCATCGGTTTCGGTCTATGTCTTCGATATCAGATTCATGAGGAATAATAGTTTTCTATGACTTACTTGTGCATGCATAAGCATAGTGACTGTATGATTGATAGCGGTAACATTTGACATCAGAGAGTATCGTGTGAGTCCCTCGGTTCAGTCCTATGTCTGCCATGAAACATGACTTCTAGCCAACCTTTTCTTCTCAGTTGAAAACACACTTGGGACGTAGACCCCGAACTTTCGCCTTATTGGATATCCTCTTCACTGCGCTATACTTCCAGTGGCTTTCGGAGAAATTTCTAGTCTCCTACCGTTGAGTTTCGTAGGAACCGTTCGCGTAAATAAATAAAATAAACAAATTTTATTATACGATTACAATTCAGAAATGAAGAAAACAAACGACAATTACAACTGAAATAAACCAAATTACAAGAAGGAGTAGAAACAGAGTGGCTGAGGCACGCGTATAAACGCTTCCCTTACTGGTGTATTATGCAGCTTGGTATGGAGCTGTATTTATACAGCTCCTAAGTCGAAACAGTCAAAAGGAATTAAGAAAAGGTTTAAATTGCATTAAACGTCTTCAATGCAATTTAATAAGTTATTTAATTCGCTGTTAAAACCGTTTGACTCGTCAGTTTCGAATGCAGAACTGAAACTGCTTCGTCATTTAATGCTGGAAGCCTCTGCGCGCGCAAGACACACTTGTGCGCGCGCAGGTCTGCACGCTCATGCGCGCTGTGTCCTTTTGGCTCACTGCCATGCGCGCGTGCGCCACGTCACCAGTGAACCTATACGAGCACGCCACACAATCGCGCCGTATTGGCTCACTCTGGTGCGCCGCGCACGTCACATCAGGGCCATGCTCCATGCGCAACCACGCACCTTCGTGCCACGAACCCGCATGCCACTTCACCACTTGGTCCTTGCAGCCTCTGTGATCCACCACGCGCACGTGGTCAAAAATACAAATGCGGCTCTCAAGCGGCGATGCGAAATGCAAAGTGCGCCATCAAAGCGCCACATTGCGCCACATTGCCCATGCCACGCGCGCTTAGGTGAGCACCCTTCGCAAGTACACTTAGTGTGTGCTTCCATGAAACAATAAGGATGGAGAGTTCCCACTTAAATGCCCATTTAAGTTCCATCTCTCCTCCGATGTGGGACAATGTGCTACTTTCCTTTTTGTTTCAGCATTCAATGTTTCAAACACCCAACTTTGAGCATTGATATCTCATTCATCTTAGCTCCGTTTTGGATGTGGTTTAGTTCGTTGCGAAGCTCTTCCAACATAGAACACAAACCCATAAATAAATACATAAAACTCGCTCATTTTATTATATTTATTTCTAGTCCAAAATAGGAAAAAATCATTTTCCTATATTTGTGAAAAATGCTATTTTCACCAATTTTCCAACAAGTTCTTCCTCCTGTTGTCACTATTCCGTGGAGTTCAGATTGATGAGAGCCGTTTGGCTCTGATTTCACTTTTGCGTTGATGCATTGGTTTCATATCGAAGCAGAAAAACAAAACAAACAATCGAAATAAACTGAAAGATTAATGGTGAATAAACAAACGAAATTTTTAGACTAAACTGGTCGATGATTATTGGTACGACACAACGTTTAACCTATACATCATTATGCATGGGCTTAACGTATTAGACCTAGAGGTGTACAAATCGGTTATTTTCAATAACCGGTTACGGTTAATAACCGGTCCGGTTAAAAAGGAAAAAAAAACGGTTAATTAAAAACCGGTTACGGTTAATAACCGGTTTAAGTATGAAAAACTGTAACCGATCCTAACCGATTATAACCGGTTGTAACCGGTTTTTTAAATTGAATAATATAACCGGTTTAAAAAACCGATTCATAAAAACTGGTAAAATAACCGGTCTGCAGAAATGTTCACAGAATGCATGTTTGCTGTTTTTCTTTCTGTTTTTTTGCTGTTTTTTCTGTTTTTAAGCAGTTTTTGATCTTTTTTTAACTATAAATGCAGTTTTTTTTATATAAAAACTTCACAATAATATATAAAAAGTTAAACATAATAAATATCAAGTCTTGGAACGAACGGTTTTACATAACAATGAAAATACGTACGATACACGTAACAAACGAAATACATAAACTTAAAATATTAATCCGCAAGAAGGTCCACTAATATATATATTTTTTTTTTTGTGGAACTACAATATTGAGAAGCCTCGTTTAATCTTCTTCGGCCGAACCCGAACCCGAACTATTGCGTAGGAATTCATCTAATTCGGCTTCTTCGTCGGTCATTGGGGTTGTCAATTCGGCTTCGACCTCGTCCTCGTAAACTTCTTCTTCGTAATCTAATTCTTCCTCGAGTGAACGTTTGTCTTGAACTCTCTCCGCCGCATCCAAGTAATCTTTTAAGCAAATCTTTTAAGCAAATCGACATCCAACTAATAGAAAAAGCACTTTCCGAAGCTACCGTGAAACCTTGGACCGTTAGTAAATCTCGGGCCATTGTGGCTAAGATCGGAAATTGATTTTCGTTACTTTTCCACCAAGCCAACAAATCAAAATTTTTAAACTCTTGTGAACTCATCATTTGTAGAAAGTTCGACCCACCATACCGACCGAGTTCACTACTACTAGTGTTACCACGATGCATTTGACTCGACTCATCATACAATTGGTTATAAACATACAAATCGGTATCTTCCATTTGACTTGAACCTTCACCGAAAGCGGCGTTTCTCATTGACGCGTGAATGTGTGACGAGGTTGAACCATATTTTGTTACATAAACATCAAACAATTTTGAAAGTTGATCGTTGAAACGAGATTTTGCGACTTCACCAAAGTTTGGTTCTTGAGTGGTGTTTAAATTCAATTGGTGTGCAATTTTTTCAATCAAAGACCCGGTTCCAAAAATATTAAAACAATGGTTTAGAGCGGCGGCACAAGTGAAAACCGCCGGTAGTTCTTTAAAATATTTTCTTAATTTTTCCTTCATTGTATCCGCCATGTCACAATATGGTCTACCTCTAACCGACAACTCGTTTACTTTCAAACACATTTTAAACAAATTGTGAAGTACCAATGAACTTGTTGGATAATAAACCCTCGATAAAGTCTTTGTTGATGTTTTGAAAACTTGAAGCACTTGTGTAACAGTTTCAATAGCTTCCCAACCCGATAGGTGGTAAGGCGAACACTTTCCACCACTAGCCAAAAGGTTATGAAATTCTTGTAAACTTTCCTTTTGCAAAATAGCTTTTTCAAACATAATGCAAGTCGAGTTCCACCTATGAGCAACGTCCCAATTGGGTCCTAAGCATATTCGACCCGCTTCCTTACAAGTTTTAATATATTTTGAATGTCTTTGCGTGTTATTAAATATACTTCGTAACATTCTTTTGAAAGTTTCTTTTTGTGTTTCAATAACCCTTAAACTGTCTTGAACGGCCAAATTTATGATGTGTGCAACGCATCGGCTATGGAAAAAAGTACCCTCACAAATCGGATTGTATTTTAATTTTAAACGCATTACCGCGCTCGTGTTGTTTGAGGCGTTATCAAAAGATATTGAAAAAACTTTATTTTCCAATTTGTATGTTGTAATACATTTGTCGATTACTTTATATATAGCTTCACCGGTGTGAGGGTAATCGAACAATTTAAACAAAATCGTGCGTTTCATCATTTGCCACGTCGCCGGTTCAATCCAATGGGCGGTGACACAAATATACGAATCGGGTGAACCGTGTGGTGCGGACCAAACGTCGCTAGTCAAGTTAACACCGGTTTCTAATTTTTAATAAGAAATTAATTCTAGTTTAGCTTTTTTCCACAATTTTAAACAATCCCTCCTAAGAGTAGCACGACTTACATGGGTGTATCGTGGTTGGAGAGTTCGTTGAACCATCTTTGTATAGCGTTGGTTGTCGAAGTGGTTGAACGGCAAACTTTCTTGGATTACAAACTTCGCCATTTCATCCCTAACCATATTGAAATTGTAGTTGAAAATATTAGCGCCATCACTTGCCATGGAAGCTTGACCACCAACGTTTTGTTGTTTCAACGCCTTGCAAAACGGTTTTTCGATGTTTTGCTTCAACGTGGAGTTTGCGGATTCGGAGTAAAAGCCTTGAAAATGATGACAACGCGCTTTCTTTTTACCGTTGGCCATCTCGCACAAATCAAAATGTGACCAAACCTCGGGGTTGCGTTTCGTTGGAACAACACGAATCACCGTGTCGGTTGTAGACTCGCCAACATGGACCGAATCATGGGCACTACAGGTTGCCATTCCGTTTTGAGAGTTATCGAACAAGAATAAGAGACTTTTTAAGATTCTTTGAGAGTTCTCAAGTGTTGTGATTGAACCTAAACACCCACAAACCTTTTATACTAAGTTTGTGATGAGTTTTGGTCAAAAAAAAAAAACGGCTATAACAACCTCTAACGGTCATATGACCGTTTTTTATAGCTGGGCACAAAAAACCCGGATTAACCGGTTATTTTAACCGGTTTTTTATAACGTTATCGGTTAACTGGTTATTAACGTTATCGGTTAACCGGTTTTTTATAAACCGGTTTAATAACCGAACCGGGCCAGAAAAAGTGTAACTGATTAATAACCGGTCAAACCGGTTGTAACCGAACCGGTTATAAAAAAACCGTTTTTTTTTCCGGTTTCGATTGCGTAATTAGTTTTTTTGTACACCTCTAATTAGACCCATTCCAGGTCTATTTGATAACTATAAGTTTTGACCCATATCAAACTAAATCATAAATATAAAACAAAATGTTTGCAGCCCATATTCGAATAGCATATTGGATTGAATGATCAGTTTTCTGCAGATTATTAACAAATTTTCATGTATTCCACGTGATGCCAACCTTCCAGTTTCCCTCATCTCCCCTATGGACTGTTTTATCTATAGATGTTAATTAAGGATTGGTCTTAAGAACTTAAGAGCAAATAATATGTGTGACCATTTGAATTCTAATTAAAATAAAAATAGTAACATACGAAAAAAACTGTCATCAATGAATGGGTCATATCGTGGCGACTAAACACAAAGGGCATTTGGGAGTTAGGTCAATATGTTCAATAAATGAGAGTGAAAGTGATTGATTCTCAAATTGACTTTGCTATTTTTAGATAATTTTTAAAAATAAAAGTCCACACATGTTTATTATTTTTAGAAACTCTCCGGTTTCTTGCATGGGGAAATCAACAGCCGCCTCCCCTCTTTTTTTCGAGACACACATGCAGAATTTGGATGTGCATGGGGAACAGGAGCAGCCAATAGGCGATGATTTTGAAAATCACAATGTGCCTAAAGTCTTAGAGTCGGCAAAGAATCATGGGGAAAATAGGAATGGTTGTGGTTTGGATACTCCTCTGATATACACGAGTAATCAAGAGTCGGCTCATTCTCCAATAGTGTTGGCAGCTGCACATGGGGATGCTACTTATGGGCAGTGGGCCAGTGGCGGATCTAGAAAACTTTCATAGGGGTAACGTCTTAAAAGAAAGGGGTAACGAAATCGAAAAAACGTTAAAAAAATGTCAAATTTTTCCAAAATTTACACTACCGCCGGATCGCCAATGGGTAGCGGAGGCTACCCCTTCTCATATGGTACATCCGCCCCTGCTTATGGGGATCTAGGAAAGGTGAATGACATGATTATTGAGGAGAGAGAAAATAATATAGTTGTTGATCTGGGGTTTGGGCCGGGTTACAACGGTATGGATTCTGGAGTGGAGCCCATTAGACATAGTTTCATTACTACTAGGCCCAATAATAGGAAGAAGAATAATAAGAAAAAGAAACAGGCCCAATCTTTTGTGATTCCTGATCTAAACAACGAAACATCAGAGGCGGAGGAATCTGATCCGTTCAATATTCAGGAAATATTCAGGATGAAGCTGAGGTAGAAAGAAGGTCGGAGGTGAATCCTAGCGCCACATACTGTTCTAGCGCCGGTGAATGGTCTCGGGTTTGACCAGGAAGTCACAAGTACAATTGACCTTGGTGTTCGTCTTGGGATCGAGGTCAGTGGGTTCGAAAATCATGTGAAGAAGATCGTTAGTGGGGAACTGGAGGCCAATGTTTTCCAATGAATTATCTTTCTATCAATATTAATGGGGTGGCAGTGGCTCACAAGGGCTTTTGGCTGAGGAATTTGAAGAGAAAGCTGAGTATTGATGTTTTAGGTCTGCAGGAGACTCATCAAATGGGGCTGTCGGATATCGATCTTCGCCGTTTCTAGGATAGCACGAGTATGATGTCTTGTGCGGTGGATTCGGTGGGCAGATCTGGGGTCTTGTGCTGCTGTGGAATCCGACAATTTTTACTGAGACCTCGACTCTCAGGAGTCAGAGATATTTGCTGGTTTCGGGTAAGGTCAGAGGTGTTGACAGCACCCTTAACATGTTAAATATTCATGCTCCAAACGATGCTAGTCTAAGGAGATTACTTTGGAACGAAATTGCCGAGATTATAAGACAGCGAAGCGGTTTGTGGATCTTGTTTGGCGATTTTAACGAAGTTCGGGAGGAGAACGAACGGGTTAATTCCAGGTTCGATCGAGGTGTGACGGAGGCGTTTAATGGGTTTATCGACAGGGCTGGTCTTATGGAGTATCCGTTGATCGAGGGTAAGTTCACTTTTGTCTCCGGTCATGCTAATGTCAAAATGAGTAAGCTAGATAGATTTTTGGTGAACGATGAGTTTTTGTCCCTGTGGCCGTCGGCTAAAGCTCAAGTCCATGACAGAGGTGCCTCTGATCATTGTCCTATTTCTTTATCCTGTAACTTGGTAGATTTCGGTCCTATTCCATTTAAATTCTTTAACGCTTGGTTGGGGGATCAGAATGTCGCTATGATCGTGCAAAATGTTCTAGCGACTGTTGTAGTGGGGGATAAAAAGGATGTCGCGTTGGGGAGGGTCTTGAAACGGATTAAAGAAGGCATTAAAAAATGGAGATTTGATTCGAGTGTCGCTGAAGAAAAGGAAATTAAAGATATGAATGAGATTATTTTAGACATTGAAAGGAGGGCTGCCATGGGTCAGATTTCGGAAGCGGATAAAAAAAAGAGGATTGATCTCAGGATTAAAGTGAATGGTTTGGAGTTGATTAAGTCCAAAAATGCTCAGCAAAAGGCTAGAATAACCTGGTTAAAATTTGGGGATGAGAATAGCTCATTTTTTCATAAGATGGTCAATGTGAATTTGGCTAGCAACAGGATTAATGGGCTCAAGTTCAACGATTCTTTTGTCTCAGATCCGTCAGAACTCAAAAACAAAATCAAAAGTTGGTTTACTAAACAGTTTTCTGAACCAATAAATCATAGGCCGAAGTTCAATGGTGACGGTTTGCCTAAGATCTCGGCTCATAGTGCTTCGATCCTTGAAGAAAATTTTTCGGAATTGGAAGTTTGGAGAGCTATTAAAGATTGCAACAGAGGTAAATCTCCCGGCCCGGTGGCGTTACGCTGAAGTTTTTCAAGGTTTTTTAGAATTGTTTGAAGCCTCTTATTATGGGGGTCATGAGTGAATTTTACAACAGTGGCTTCATAAGCAATGGATGCAACTCGTCCTTTGTTGCACTTATTCCAAAATCTAAAGACCCACAAGAATTATCGAATTTTCGGCCAATTTCTCTGGTCGGGTCTATATATAAGATTATTGCAAAAGTTTTAGCTAACCGGTTAAAGCTTGTCATCAATGATGTCATCTCTCCGACGCAATCAACTTTTGTTGGGGGTCGTAACATTTTGGATAGCCCGCTTGTAATTAGCGAGACGGTTGCTTGGGCTAAGAAAAATAAATCGGATTTGTTAATTTTCAAAGTTGATTTTGAGAAGGCCTATGATACTATCAATTGGAAATTCCTTTTCCAAATGATGACGCATATGGATTTCCCAGTTAAATGGATTTCATGGATCTATGGTTGCCTAAAATCCGGCAAGGGCTCGGTCCTTATCAATGGTTCGCCAACGACCGAGTTCAAACTCAGGAGAGGCTTAAGACAGGAAGATCCCCTTTCCCCGTTTCTTTTCATTATTGCGATGGAAATTATAAATCTTTTTTTGAATAGAGCTTCTGCGGAGGGTTTGTTTCAAGGTTTTCAGCTCCCTAACGATGGGCCTATGCTATCCAGTCTTTGTTACGCGGATGACGTCTTATTCTTAGGCAGGTGGTCGGACCAGAATGTGGCAACTCTTAGCCGTCTTCTCAGGTGGTTGGGGCTGGTAACGGGTCTGAAAGTGAACCATAGGAAGAGTAAACTTTATGGAGTCGGAGTCAATCAGGAAGAGGTGGCTCGTCTTGCTGGTCGATTGAATTGTGAGGCTGGGAATTTGCCTTTTATGTACTTGGGAGTTCCCATTGGGGCAAACATGAAGAGAGCTAATTATTGGAAACCAGTGGTGGATAGGGTTCAAGCGAGACTTTCGAAATGGAAAGCGAGGCATTTATCATTTGTGGGTAGGCTTTCTTTAGCCAAGACAGTTTTGGGGAGCATACCGGCCTCCTATTTATCTCTGTTCAAGGCTCCTAAGTGCATTATTAACAGGATTGATAAGATTCGTAGGGATTTCATTTGGGCCATTTCAGATACAAGGAAGAAATTGAGATGGGTTCGTTGGGAGTCTATGCTGAAATCGAAAAAAGCTGGCGGGTTAGGGGTCGGGAGGATTAGAGATTTCAACCTCGCCATGTTGACCAAATGGTGGTGGAGATTTAATGACAATCCTAATCAGCTTTGGGTGAAAGTTATTGACTCGATCCATGAAAATAACCGTGCGGACCAGCTTATCCCAATCAAAAAGGCGATTCCCGGGGTTTGGAAAGACATAAGTTGCATAAATCCGGATCTTCTCAAGTTGGGTATTGATTTAAATCTGAATCTTGTTAATTCCAACGGAATTTGGAAATGGCGGACTAGCACGGATGACTCTTTTTCGGTTAAACAAGTGAGGCTCGATATTGAAGGAAGTATGGCAGACGGTTCGAGCTGCATTCCGGGGTTTAAATGGATCAGCTGGGCAACGCCTAAAGCAAATCACCTGCTGTGGAGAGCCATTCTTGGCAAGGTAGCGTCCAGAGAAGGATTAGCCCTTAGGGGCATTCCTTTGTCCGATATCTCCTGTCCCCAATGCGGTCTTCATGTTGAGAATCCAGATCACATTTTCTTTAATTGTCTTTGGGCTAAAAGTATTAGGTGGAATGTGCTTGCATGGGTCCGAATAAGCTTCCCATTAGTCTGTGATAGTTTGGCCGATCTCCTCAGACACATCGATGAGGCCCCGGGTGGGAAAGTATGGAAAAAGTTGGTTCGAACCATTGTGATGGTGACGGTTTGGAGGATTTAGAGTGCTAGGAATGCTAAAGTTTTTGACGACTTTTTCATTCCTATCAAGAAGACAGTGGAGTTCGTGAAGGAAGACGCTTTTCTTTGGATTTGCAACCGGTCCAATCTCAATAAGCCTACCTGGGAGAACTGGACTATGTTTGACGTTGTAGACCTTTTGTAATGTCTTTCTGTTTGGCTGTGTTTCCGTTTGTTCTGTTGTTTCTGTTTCCCAGCTCCTTGTTGGCTCTTTATATTCATATATAAAGTGTTTTTTGCCGTTAAAAAAAAACACATGTTTATTATTAGGAAACTTAGAATTTTGACTTTGATGTATTTACCATTTATTTTGTTTACCGTTTCAAATTGTGGACCACATCACTTTGGTAGCACTCCAAAATAAATTTCATGAACCCACTAAGACCATGTGTAGTGGTCAAGTCTCATAACTCTCGTAGATGTTAGATGTGGGATTATATGACACGCGATAAATGTGTAACAAATGAGGTTTATGGGGGTTAGATATGTAGTGGGGTTATACTACTTCAATTATATGGGTGGAAGTTGGCTAAAAATTTCATTTTTCGTACAAAGTGTAAAAAGTCATAAAACACTATAATTTCACCTATAAAACACACTCAAAACCCACAAATAACATAGTGGTGATTACTAAAACACCACATTTGTGGGTTTTGTGTTGTGTTTTGGATGATACGGCTTTGATTATCGAATGACTAACATTAGTGTTTTTTATGTTGATTATCATGTTGTGCTTTATATTCATAGTTGTATGATGGTGTGTTTGAAGTATTTAAGGACTGTTAGGGTTTGGATATTGTGTTTTAGTGATCTTTGCTATGTTATTTTTGGGTTTTGAGTGTGTTTTATGACTGAAATTGTAGTGTTTTAAGACTTTGTATACTTTGTAAAAAAATGGACTTTGTAGACGAATCCCACCCAAATTATATATATATATATATGTATGTAT
The DNA here is from genome assembly GCA_030545235.1 of Helianthus tuberosus. Classification (NCBI taxonomy): domain Eukaryota; kingdom Viridiplantae; phylum Streptophyta; class Magnoliopsida; order Asterales; family Asteraceae; genus Helianthus; species Helianthus tuberosus. The sequence continues at coordinate 31,721,206 of CM060383.1, read as the reverse complement.
GTATGTATGTATGTATGTATGTATGTATGTATGTATGTATGTGTGTGAGAGAGAGAAACCACCATGACACGCCGCTATGCATATCACGGAGGGAAAACTTTTTTGCCCATATCGCCTCGGGAGGGGGGTTGTACCCGGCGCTATGGGGCTGGATGGTGGTATATAGCGCCATATAAGGCTCCACTATGGGTGGCCTAATAAGGGAGTGTCATCTTATATCTCTCTAAATTAAATAGGATGAACCAAAATTGAAAGGATACTTTAAGAATGAACCCGAATCCCATCTAGAATTCTAAAATTGTTGGGCAACGATAATCACTTTGCAACCTTCTCAGGCAACATCTAGAAGTTTCATCCCAAATCCCATCTCATCCCGTCCAACCACTCGATGAACCCGAATCCCCCACCCCGAAGATGTCCCTTCACCGTAGTATTAATATGGAGGATGTAAAATACATATGAAAAAATAATTCACATTGTATTTTCGTACTCTTTAATTATATAATTTAAATAGATAACTATCACTTACATAACTATGATACTTTCATTATTTATGATCAATAAGAAAAATGTGTTGACAAAACGTATCACGCATATATTACTACTATGCTAAAGAAGAGCATGTTCCAGGGGATTATCGTTTTAGCTTGTTGGTGCATATGGATACGGAAGGCTAGGAATGAATTAAAATTTAGACAAAAATAGGTAAAGATTTAAGACATTATTGTAAATATAGGCCGTTTGATTTTCTTTGATTTAAGCATAGGTCGAATTGTAGGTCAGTCCTATTGACGGATTGGTGCTCTTTTGATCTGATGTAAGTTTGGGTTATTTTGCGCCTTACACTACAAGAATTATACACTTTTAGCGGCGACACCTTTAGCGGCGACAGGCCACGTGTCACCGCTATTGGTCGATCCGCGTCAACACAAACCCCAGCTATTGATCATTAATCTGATCTAATGGTTGGGGATTAATAAAGCAATACCGGCGACAATTAATAACCAATAGCGGCGACAAGGTGTCTCCGCTAAAGATTGGTGTCCCACTTTAATCCCCAGCCACACAAATCTTATCCTGGTTAACCCTAGTTAGCTTAGTAGCGGCGACAGTGGAACTAATAGCGGCGACAGGCTGTCGCCGGTATTGATCTTTCCGTAAAAGTCCTCCTAGCGCCATTTTCTTCCCTCCTCCTTCATTTTCCCCCCTTTTCTCTGTGAAACACCGCCGTAGAACCGATCTTTTTGCCCAAATCGGTTAGTTTAGCTTTGTTTTTGTTAAATCTCTTCTCTATTTTGTTATTTACATGTTATAGGCTTTAATTTTTGCTCGTTTTTGTGTATATTTGTGTTTATGGAAGAAAATTCGGATCACCACCATCTCTTCTCCGGTCACCACCTTCACTTCTCCGGCACCACCTCGTCTCAGCGGTCTTAGTCTACTTGAAACCTGAAAAAAACGGTTAGTTTTATATGTATTTTTTTTTTAAGTTTAGAAATTGTATAATTTTTAATTTAGGATGTAAATATGTGTATGTAAGGATGAATGTTTGTATGTTAAATGTATAATGTAGGTGTATTTGGAGAAAATGAGTATATGAAAGTCTATGTATTTATGTATGTAGGTGTATGTTAGCATGTATGTGGGTATGTACGTGTATGAATGAATGTATGTATGTAGGTGTATGTTAGTATGTTGGTGAAAAATGTGTATGTTAGTATGTATGTTTGTATAAAGTATGCAAATGTGTATGTAAGGATGAATGTTTGTATGTCAAATGTATAATGTAGGTGTATTTGAAAAAAATGAGTATATGAAAGTCTATGTATTTGTGTATGTAGGTGTATGTAAGCATGTATGTGGGTATGTAAGTGTATGAATGAATGTATGTATGTAGGTGTATGTTAGTATGTTGGTGAAAATTGTGTATGTTAGTATGTATGTTTCTATAAAGTATGCAAATGTGTATGTAAGGATGAATGTTTGTATGTCAAATGTATAATGTAGGTGTATTTGGAGAAAATGAGTATATGAAAGTCTATGTATTTGTGTATGTAGGTGTATGTAAGCATGTATGTGGGTATGTAAGTGTATGAATGAATGTATGTAGGTGTAAGTGTATAAATTTTATGGTTTTGATCAAAATGTGTGTTTGTTTATGTGTAGGTTTGAAAAAAATATTAAAGTTTGATAATTTGTATATTTGTGTTTAGGTTTTAAAACATTTATATTTAAATTTGACAAACATATATTAGTTAGGAAATACCCTCTTTATATTAAAATCATCATTTAAAACATAACGAACATAGAAAATACCCGCCAAAATTGAAATCATCATTTAAAACAAAAGGAGCTAAGAAAATACCCGCCCGAAATATAAACCATTATGAAGAACATTACGAGCTTAAAAACTGTGCCTGATATTGAATTCATCATTTCAAACATAACGAGCTAAGAAAACACCCAATCGAAATTGAAATCATGATTTAAAACATAACGTTCCGCCCAAAATTTAAAACAATCATTAAGAACATAACAAGCTTAAAAAATTGTGCCCGTGTTTGAATTAATCATTTTAAACATAGCGAGCTTAGAAATACCTGCCCGAAATTGATTTAGAAATTAATTTCGGGTTGTCCCCGTTTATCTTGGGACAGCTTTTTGAATACTTTATCTCATTTAAGATGTGAATGTGTATTACATGATTGTTTGTTTAAGAAGGATTCGGTTATCATTTTCTCTTTGCTCCTCGGGTATATATATCATTACATATATACTTGGGAGCTAAGAGGAAATGCTGCCGAATTTTTCTTAAACAAACAATCATGTAATACACATTCACATATGAGATAAAGTGTTCAAAAAGTGGGTTTAGCAACCTACCCTTGTCTTGTTAATCCTAAATTAGATTTTCTTTCAGTTACATAATGCCTATCGATAAAAGTTGGATTGATTCCCCACGTCATTCACCTCACTACAAGCAAGGACTCGAGTCATTTATCGAGATGTGTGAAAGAGTGATAAAAAACCACGATGAAGTTAGATGTCCGTGTACCAAATGTAAAAATTCCGGCTTAAAAACTATGGCAGAAATGAAATACCATTTGCGTATTAACAATTTTTGGAAGGAATACACGAAGTGGACCTATCACAGGGACACGACTCCAATTGCAGAAGTAAACGATGTTGCGCCACAAGACGGTATGGTAAACGTTATTGAAGACATTAGGGGGGAGCGTATGGAAGAAGATACATACCTTAACCAAGAGAACTCGAATGGAGATAGTAGCGGTGTTGTTGATGATTTTGAAGACCTGGTAAAGGAAGTTGAAACAAAATTATATCCTGGTTGTACCAAGTTTTCTTCTATCGACTTTTTTGCAAAGCTTTTGAATATAAAGGATACGTACCATTTGCAAAATGAAGCAGTAGATCGACTCCTCTCGTTGTTGCGAGAGTCATTGCCAGAAGGCAACAAGATTCCCCCTTCATATTATGTAGCTAAGAAGACATTTAAGAAGATTGGTTTGGCATATGAGATGATAGATGTATGCACAAATGATTGTGCTCTCTTTTGGGAAGAAAACGAGTCCTTGCAAAATTGTCCCGTTTGTAATGGGAGTCGATGGGTCGATAAAGACACAAAAGGCATGAAGGTGGCTCGTAAGGTGTTACGATACTTTCCTTTGACGCCTAGACTACGACGTTTGTATTGTTCAAGGCACACAGCGAAAGATATGATATGGCATAGTACCGGACGATCGGAAGATGGGACTATGCGTCATCCAGTTGATGGATCTGCATGGCAAGACTTTGATAAAAAGTACCCAAACTTCGCGATGGAGCCACGAAATGTTCGCTTAGGGCTTGCAGCTGACGGTTTTAATCCCTTTAACAACGGTAGTGGATCCTCGACTCATAGCACGTGGTGTGACAACCCTCACCAAACCAGGTATCCGTACGACTTAATTAATGATTAATTACTGCTTAATTACTGTGCTTGTTTGAACTAGCTGACGAACTGCTACTTGATATCTGATACATGTACTTACTTGCATCATACTTTGCTTATCGTCACTACATTATTTACATGCTGAACCCTAGTGACAACCATGATGCACAAAAAGCACAGTAGCACAATAACGGATAACCTATTGAACATGCTGATAAAGCCAGCATCAGGCAAACACTGCCTCCAAGGCCTATAAGAGCCTGAGATATTTTGCTACACTAGTGGTGAGTGTAGGGATACAAGGGTTGTGGAACTGCGTCTCTAGGGATAAGTCACAGTGACTGGATGTGCCTAAAACGTACTTAAAGTACAAAACTCAGCACTTTACATAATAATTCAGTTTCTAGCTAACTAATAAAGTGCCAAAACATGATAAAATAACACTAGACACTTTCCAAAGTGTCAGGAATAAGCTGTGTCACTAAAAATAATATAACGACACTCTAAAGCTTTGTTAAGCGCTTTAACGGATTACTATCCAACCAAACAACCGGACTATACCCGGAACATGAAAATATTGTTATTTTCACTATTTATCTTTTTCTGAGCCAGTTAGGGTCCCTGAATACCCTAACACCCGTCATAACATACTATACACAAGTAACCAAGTTAATTACTTAACTTAACCAAACTATTACCTAATTGATTAGTTGAAATCGAACCAAGGGACCCCCCCCCCCAACCGAATCGGTCACCTAGTGACCACCCCATGTACTTGCAAGATTTGCTAAATCTAGTTTGCTAAATATCTAACCTACACATGGACCTTTGGATAATATACACTTACATTGTCTATAAGATAACACTAATCACACTTGAACTTTCATAATCCACCGATCACTCAAAACTCTCTCTCTCTCTCCCTTGGAGCTCACGGCCGAGACCACCCACCTCCATCCATCCGATTTCAAGTTTAGTTCAAGTCATTCCAATCACATACAAGTGTCGAGGATCGTATACAAGGAGCCTTGGAGCAAGCGGAAGACGAAGGACCTCTTTCTTTAGCTTTTATCCACCTCATTTGCGCATAGATTCTTCCCTAGCCTCGAGCTAGAGGTATAATACTTAAAACTCGTATTTGAACTATTCTAAAGTGGTTAAAAGGATTTGTATCGGTTAAATCTCGTTAAAATACAAAATGATGCACAAAAGTCTACTAAAAACACTTGAAATGGTGGTTAATAGCACATATGTTGTGTAAATGATGCAATATTTGAAAGGTGTGATTATTTAGACCCGATCTATGTTGTGGTAGCTCGGATCATCGTTTAACCCGGTATAGTCATGTTCTTGGATCATGACACAAAGCTATTTTAGAAGTAACAAGGGTTAAAAGGTGAAACTCTACCACACATGAAACATGAACTTGTGTAAAAATGTTTTACTTGTGTAAAAGTGTTTTAACTTGTACAATAGTGTTTAAAACTAGCGGATCTACGCATCTGCAAGTGGTATTTTCAAAGAACCACGTATCAAAGAAATCATGTTTTCTAAAAGACGGATCTTACAATAACAAGCATGATTTTTATAAACCACAAGTGTGTAAACACCTGTGAAATGAAAAGATCCGACAAATAACCGTTTTTGTAAAAGATGACGAGAAGTTGTAAAGACGGATTTCTCTAAAAACGAGGTTTTTACGAGATCGAAATTACTTTATATAAAGATCCACAAAATATAATGGGATTTACACCACAGTTTTGGGAAAACTGCAAGTTCATGTAATTTTTGGCAATTTACACATGTGTTGATTTGTTGTTGCGATGAAAGTTGTTCTGATCAATAAAGAAAATTGTTGAGTTGATTTGTTAAAGAAAATGATACGCTTGAAGCGTGGCCACCTCCAGTTACAGAGGAAACTCTGGCGAAATTTTTCTAAAAACCTAACACTTAGAACTAATTACACTACAAGTGTTAGAATTATTTTTGACATGTTTTCGGAACATAAATTTCGCCAGGACCTTATTTACTAAATATTCGGAGGTGGGATTTTCACAAAATTTAACGTGATAAATATATATTTTCACACACTGTTTATGATTATTTTGTGAAATACATAAATATTATTTTTAGGGTAAAAATAATATTTACGAACGTTAACGAATCCAAAATAATACGAACGCTTTCACCATAAATATATAAGTTACACCGGTAATTATATTACCACTCGAGTGTTAAAACGTAACTTACGCACTTACGAAAATATTTATGAACGCGTATTTTAACAACGTATTATTGGAGAAAAATTATGTGAAATGAAAATATAATATTTTTGAGAAAAATACTTATATTTTGGAATGGGAAATATATATATATTAAGTGAGACTTAATGATTTAATTTGAACGCACATGTATTGAATCCCCCATCCTTGGGAAGGAGATTAACTACCAAGTATATACAGAACATAAACACGAAATAGTTGTCTAACTATTTCCCAAAGATTTAACTATAAAGCTAAGGCACGGCCGTCCGTCTAATAGATTTAGCACTTGTAGGTCGTCGCGCAGCTTTCTGATTTGGAGTACTTGGTAGAGACGCACCGACAGTGAGTTCATGTCCCCCTTTTCTCTAACTGTTTTTCAGTTTTCTTAACTGCGGGGGTGAAATACATGTTACTTTGTTTACAAGTACTTTATACATGGTATGGTTAACGTAAGGAGGTTTACTACTTAGATCATGTGAATGGGTAGGCAGAAACACCGAGGGACGTAAGCGGTAGATCTATCTGGGTGTAGCGAGCCCAACTCTAGGCCCAACAGAACGGACCTCTAAGAGGACCAACAGAACGGACCTTGAGTGACTTTGTACCCGACGCAAAAATCTGCTAGGTTGAGTCTTCCTACTTGCATTTCACAACATGCTAATGGCCTTGCAAACCATTGGTGATCTCTTTTCCTTACACTGCTACATACCAGGGAACTTTTATACTTACAAGTGTTTTACATACTCACTTGCACATGAACTCGCTCAACATTATTGTTGATTTTTCAACTTACATGTATTTCAGGAAATTAACAGGATCTGGCACGGTATGACGTGTTTTCCCGCTGCACATTGGGTTCCAAGGTCATCCCAGTTTAGGAAATGTGACTCTTTCCTGGACAAGTCACAAATCTTAAACTGCGCTTATTTCATGTTACTGTTTATGTTGTTCAAGACAATGTTGTTGTAACTGGTTTTCAAAACTTAATCTATGGATGATCTTGCATGATTTTTACTTCATATAGCTTTGTTATGGTTAAGCTATGGTATTAAGAAGTCACACCAAAATTAACCACGCTTCCGCAAAGCCAGGGTGTGACAGCTTGGTATCAGAGCTCTGATCATAGCGAACTAGGATTCCTTCTCGAGTCTAGACTATGATCACTAGGGCTCTCACGAAAACATTTTTCTGCATACCACTTAAGTCCAGATCCAAAACTTTTTACAAACAAATGTTGAGCACATTATATTATTTATAGGCTCAGTCTGGAAAGGGCTGAGGCTCGGTCTGAGAGGCCGAGGCTCGGTCTGAGAGATCGAGGATTAGTTGGCTAGTGGGACTAGGAGGATTGGCTAGTGGGACTAGGAGGATTGGCTAGTGGGACTAGGAAGAGTAGGCTCAGTTTGGAGACTGAGGCTCGGTGTTGGAGACCGAGGCTCGATCTGAGAGGTCGAGGTAGTTGATAGAGCAGTCAAGGAGACTGGGAGGCTAGTGGGACTAGGTGAATTATGTGATATCTTACTTGGTGACTTATGTGATTATCTGATTATATGACTGATTATTTGAGCATATTTGTGATACAGACTCATGGATTCAGCCGGTACTGGCGATTCGGACACCACTGGACCCATACCTATCGTATCTGATGACCTCACATCCTCCGAGCATGAGGTGTACACATCTGACTATACCAGTACTGACGAGGATGATTTCCAGCCCTTCGCACTACCCAATGGTGCTGATGAGCCTGCAGATGACCCTCCCGCTGAGTACCTACCTCTAGTAGAGATTCCGGCTCCTATACCCTTAGCCGTTTATCCAGCATATGATTTCCTTCTTGACGCCGAGGCTGATGGCGATATTGACCTGTTTGAGGATGAGCCTTTTGAGGATGAGATCCAGGGCGAGGCCCTTCTTCCTGCGGATGATCTTCTGATGATCGCTGACGTTCCCGCTGAGGATTCGCCAGCACATTCTCCTGTCCCAGACTCCTTCGAGTCTGTGGCATCCGCACCTTCTCACACATTGAGCGCACAACACTTTGCGCACGATTCTGATCCTGACCAGGCATCCTCTGTTGCACCTATTCCCAGTTTTGCATTTGACCATGACGACATAGAGGATTCTGATCCTATCTTTCCCCCGGGATACGACCCGGATCGCGATATCGAGTTTATCCCTATGGGTCAGCCCATGGAGAATCCAGCTGACCCAGTAGACCCTATCGACCCCGAGTTTGACTTCGAGATGGCTTTTGATGACCCCGAGCCTGTCGTCGCTCCTGAGCAGGCAGCCGCTCTAGACCCCATAGTTGAGCATGACCCCGTACATGCTGGCATCCCTTTTGAGCCTGTTATAGCAGCCCCACATGTTGATGATCTCCCCGTGGATGTTCCTTTGTTAGAGGGCGATCATGTTGTTGTTGATCCTGTTGTTCCTCTACCTGTTGTTGATATACCTGTTGACCATCCTGTTGAGCACATTGCACCTGTTCACCCTTTTGTTGCACCTGATCCCATCCCACTAGAGCCCGGGCATGCACTGTTCGTGGCACACATGGATCCACCAGATGAGCATGCACAGCATGGTTGGATACCTGCTGATGAGGATGTTCCACCTTTTCCCCCTCAGATCCCTGATACACGACATGTTGATTTTTCTTTTCAGGTTCCTCAGTTTGTACCTCCAGCGAGGCCTGGAGAGGGTTCTTCAGCCCATCCTATTGGGCATGTACCGATGTCTATCCCCTTCATGCCCCAGATGTCATCTATTCCACCCTCTGTCGCTCCATTTCATGTGGCACCTTTTGATCCCACCAGTGAGCCGTTCCTTTGGGCACCAGACTCTGCTGTACCACCTACTGACCCCTACCATCATTTCCACATGGGGTATACTATCGAGGGCGTTTTGATGTCTTTTGTCGCCCAGCACGAGTCACACACGCAGCGCATCCAGGAGCTTGAGAGAGCTCAGCTGCCACCATGCGCGTGCCATGGTCAGTCACACTCTCCTCTGCAGCCATTTCGACCCTTACCTCCAGATTATGCTGCCCGTCTCTTTACACTAGAGCAGCAGGTTGCTTCTATCATCCGTACTCAGCGAGCCATGGAGGAGGACTGGCTCCAGTTACGTCGTTTGTTTTACACCCACTTTCCCCCTCCTCCACCACCATCTGTATAGAGCTCATCAGTGCTTTTTGGGTAGACGAGGATGAGAAGACGGCGATTGTTGGACTGCACAACATTTTTGGAGACTACATTTGATCCTGACTTTTGTTGACATGTATTTGACGTATTTGACATTGACATGATATAGTTTTTGGACAGGGGTGATGTAGCCCCTAGTTGATTGATGATTGTATGACACAGGGATGTACTGATACACTTACTATGTGGTCTCGATATATGGCAATCGCAGTATTCTCATCATATTTGATTCGCTTGATTGTTTATTTGTATTTTTGATGACATGGGATGTTGTGTGATTGATATTTGTGATGTATTGATAACATGAGATGTTATGTGATTTTACTATTACTATCGTTATATACGTACACTACAATATGACCTGACTTACGTATTATAACATCGGAGCTTTACTATGGCCTGACCAACTTAAACCATCTTTTAGAAGATGCCGCCAAGACGTGAGACACGCATGCCTACTAATGAGGCAGAGCTACAGCAAGTCATTGCAGCTGCCATAGCACAGTACGCAGCATCTCAGCCAGGAACGAGCGGAAGTATTAACCAAGGCAATAACAATCCACCTCACGGTAATACTAAGTCATTAAGACATACCGTGACCTAATTGGATATCTTTAGCGATGATGCTAATGTCGTTCATATGTTATAACGTATGTGCAGGGTGCACCTACAAGCAGTTCTTAGACTGCAAGCCCGTAAACTTTGATGGCACTAGAGGTGCTGTCGCCTTTGTTCGTTGGGCTGAGAAAACCGAATCTGTTCTTCGCATGAGCAAGTGCGCGCTGGATCAGCAAGTCACCTATATCTCAGGGCTGTTTCTAGATGGAGCCCTCTCTTGGTGGAATCTACAAGTACAGACACTAGGCGAAGCTGCTGCCTACGCGCTGACCTGGACCGAACTGAAGGAACTCATGCGCAAGAAGTACTGTTCCCGCGCAGAAATTCAGCGATTGGAGACCGAGTTCTGGCACTTGAAAATGGACGGTCCAAAGATAGCAGAATACGTTCAAAGGTTCCATGACTTATCGCATGTGGTACCCTACATGGTTACTCCTGAGTTCAAGAGAATTGAACGCTTCATTTGGGGACTAGCTCCTCAAATCATAAGCATGGTAACCTCATCCAAACCAGCAACTATCACTGAAGCCATCGATTTGAGCGTGGCTCTCACCGAGGAGGCAATTCGTTTGAACAAGTTTGATGAGATCAAGACGAAGAAGACAGAGACTCACGTCGAGTCATCAGGAGGTAACAAACGGAAGTTCTCAAACTTCAAGCAGGGCGCCAGTGTGGCGGTTAAGAAAGGAGGATCAGACACGCCAGCTCAGGTTACAGCTGGTAGAGGGAAGAAAGGAAAAGGGTACATGGGCACCCAACCCAAGTGCAACGTCTGCCAACGCCACCATTCTGGTCATTGCGGGTCAAAAGTATGCGAAGCATGTGGGAAACGTGGCCACTCGAAGGACACTTGTTGGGCCACTGCTGGTCAGGGAGGCCAGGGAGGATTCGGAAACAGAAATTACAACCGGGGTGGGAATGGAAATCGCCCACAAGGAAACTATGGAGGTAACGAGAATCGAAGCAACAATGCTAACCAAGCGGGCGCCGTGAATCGTAATCAAAGGAATTATCAAGCTGGTGGAAACGGGCAAAGACTTGGGTGCTTTCACTGCGGTGATATCGGGCATTTTAAGAAGAACTGCCCAGACTTAAACCAAGCCCGTGGAAGAGTGTTCCAACTCGAAGCAAGGGAAGCGCGCCAGGACCCCAATGTCGTTACTGGTATGTTCCCTGTGAACCAACGCTATGCATCCGTTTTATTTGATACTGGTGCCGATTATAGCTTCGTGTCGCTAGAATTTAAGAATATGCTTGGTCTAGCCGCTAATAAGTTAGATATTCCCTACTCGATCGAATTGGCCAATGGGAAGTTAGTAGAAGCCAATGAAGTTATTAGAGGTTGTGTGATCGAATTAGGAGAGCGTGAGTTCGCTCTAGATCTACTACCAGTCCAGTTGGGAAGCTTCGATGTGGTGGTAGGAATGGATTGGTTATCAGGCAACAAAGCAGAGATAGTTTGTCATGAGAAGGTTGTTCGTATCCCAATCGATGATGGTGAGACCATTGTTGTTCATGGAGAGAAGCGTGAGACGCCGTTGAGGATTATCAGCTGCTTGAAGGCAAGGAAGTGTTTACAGAAAGGATGTGTTGCTTTTCTGGCACACATTGTGGATAAGAAGGCTGCTGAGCCAAGAATCGAAGACATCCCTGTCGTAAGGGAGTATCCAGAAGTCTTCCCAGAAGACTTGCCGGGACTGCCACCTCAGAGGCAAGTAGAGTTTCACATCGACTTAGTTCCAGGCGCCGCGCCTGTGGCTAAGGCACCTTATAGACTTGCTCCGTCTGAGATGCAGGAACTGTCGACACAACTTCAAGAGTTGTTGGACAAGGGTTTTATCCGACCAAGCTTCTCGCCTTGGGGAGCTCCGGTCCTGTTTGTCAAGAAGAAGGACGGTAGTTTTCGAATGTGCATCGACTACCGGGAGCTGAACAAGCTGACGATCAAGAATAGATACCCTCTGCCAAGAATTGATGATCTGTTTGACCAACTGCAAGGTTCAAGCTTTTATTCAAAGATCGATCTTCGATCTGGATACCATCAGTTAAGGATACAAGAGGAGAGTATCCCGAAGACAGCCTTCAGAACTCGTTATGGACACTACGAGTTCCTTGTTATGCCGTTTGGTTTGACTAACGCACCTGCGGTATTCATGGATCTAATGAATAGAGTTTGCAAGCCGTACTTGGATAAGTTCGTGATTGTGTTCATCGATGACATTTTAATTTATTCAAAGACGAAGGCTGAACACGATCAGCATCTTAGAGCCATTCTAGAGCTGCTGAAGAAAGAACGGCTGTATGCCAAATTCTCTAAGTGCGAGTTTTGGCTACGAGAGGTGCAATTCCTTGGGCACGTGGTAAATGGAGATGGAATCCACGTAGATCCAACAAAGATCGAAGCGATCAAGGATTGGGAAACGCCAAGGACGCCAACCGAGATTCGGCAATTCTTGGGTTTGGCTGGCTATTATCGAAGATTCATTGAGAATTTTTCAAAGATCGCTCAACCATTGACGCTCCTCACGCAGAAGGATAAGAAGTTTGATTGGGGAATCAAACAGGATGAAGCATTCCAGGTACTGAAGGATAAGCTTTGTAACGCGCCAATCTTAGCTCTACCAGAGGGTACTGATGATTTTGTGGTATACTGCGACGCATCGCGCCAAGGATTGGGTTGCGTGTTGATGCAACGCCAGAAGGTTATTGCTTACGCATCGCGTCAACTGAAAGTGCACGAAAAGAACTATACCACACACGATTTGGAGCTCGGCGCAGTGGTTTTTGCCTTAAAGATCTGGAGACACTACCTTTATGGTACGAAGTGCACAATCTTTACAGATCACAAGAGCCTACAGCATATATTCAACCAGAAGGAGTTGAATATGAGGCAAAGACGATGGGTTGAATTGTTGAACGACTACGACTGCGAGAAAAAGTACCATCCAGGGAAGGCGAACGTGGTCGCCAATGCCTTAAGTCGTAAAGAGAGAATCAAGCCCATAAGGGTTAGAGCTTTAGAAATGATTATACGAACCGATCTTTCCTTGCGCATTCGTGCCGCGCAGAAAGAAGCTCTCAAGGAAGGAAACCTTGAAGAAGAATATCTCCGTGGGATGGAGAAGCTTTTGGTACCAAACGAGGAAGGAACGTTATGTTTTGAGAAAAGGATTTGGGTTCCTCTGTTTGGTGATTTAAGAAAAGTTATTTTCGATGAAGCTCACAAGTCGCGGTACTTTATCCATCCTGGAGCGGATAAGATGTACCAGGATCTCAAAGATTACTATTGGTGGCCCAGGATGAAAGGCGATGTTGCTGTTTACGTGAGCAAATGTTTAACGTGCGCTAAGGTTAAAGCCGAATACCAGAAGCCTTCAGGACTTCTGCAACAACCCGAGATTCCCAAGTGGAAATGGGAACAAATCTCCATGGATTTTATTACAAAATTGCCAAGAACGCCAAGAGGCCAAGATATGATTTGGGTGATTGTTGACCGCCTAACGAAGTCCGCACACTTTCTGCCAATCAAAGAGAAAGACAGTACTAGTAAACTTGCGGAAATTTACATGAGAGAAATCGTCGCGCGCCATGGAGTACCTCTCTCAATCATCTCTGATAGAGACGGAAGGTTTGTGTCAAGGATATGGCAATCCTTCCAAGAAGCCTTTGGCTCACAATTGAATCTGAACACTGCGTTTCATCCGCAAACTGACGGCCAGAGCGAGCGAACGATACAGACTTTGGAAGACATGCTGAGAGCGTGTGTTATGGATTTGGGCGGTAGCTGGGATAAGCATTTGCCTTTGGTCGAATTTTCGTACAACAACAGCTACCACACCAGTATTGGTGTCGCGCCATTTGAAGCCCTTTACGGACGCAAGTGCCGATCACCCTTATGTTGGGCTGACGCAGGTGATAGGCAGCTTGCTGGTCCCGAAATCGTCCAAGAGACGACAGACAAGATCGCGCAGATTCTTAAACGCATCGAAGCAGCTCACCACAGACAGAAGGCCTATGCGGATCCAAACCGGAAACATGTGGATTTCCAAGTTGGAGAAATGGTGTTATTGAAAGTTTCACCCTGGAAGGGGGTGGCACGCTTTGGGAAGCGTGGGAAGTTAAATCCGCGCTACATTGGTCCCTTCAGAATTCTGGAAAGAATAGGACTAGTAGCATACAAGTTGGGCCTACCTGCTGAACTGAATGGTGTTCACGATACATTTCATGTATCCAATCTAAAGAAAAGTCCAACTCAAGTCACCGTTGCTATTCCCACCGACGAGATTCATGTTGACGACACGCTCCACTTCGTTGAAGAACCTGTTGAGGTCACGGATTGGAAAGTAAACAAGACCCGCCGGAGCAGTGTCAAACTCGTCAAAGTTCGTTGGAATGCCAGGCATGGTCCTGAGTTCACCTGGGAGCGTAAGGACCGGATGAAAGAGAAATACCCCCACCTTTTTCCTAAGAACCCTGCATCTAGTAGCAGAACTTAAATTTCGGGACGAAATTTATTTAACGGGGGGAGAATGTGACAACCCTCACCAAACCAGGTATCCGTACGACTTAATTAATGATTAATTACTGCTTAATTACTGTGCTTGTTTGAACTAGCTGACGAACTGCTACTTGATATCTGATACATGTACTTACTTGCATCATACTTTGCTTATCGTCACTACATTATTTACATGCTGAACCCTAGTGACAACCATGATGCACAAAAAGCACAGTAGCACAATAACGGATAACCTATTGAACATGCTGATAAAGCCAGCATCAGGCAAACACTGCCTCCAAGGCCTATAAGAGCCTGAGATATTTTGCTACACTAGTGGTGAGTGTAGGGATACAAGGGTTGTGGAACTGCGTCTCTAGGGATAAGTCACAGTGACTGGATGTGCCTAAAACGTACTTAAAGTACAAAACTCAGCACTTTACATAATAATTCAGCTTCTAGCTAACTAATAAAGTGCCAAAACATGAGAAAATAACACTAGACACTTTCCAAAGTGTCAGGAATAAGCTGTGTCACTAAAAATAATATAACGACACTCTAAAGCTTTGTTAAGCGCTTTAACGGATTACTATCCAACCAAACAACCGGACTATACCCGGAACATGAAAATATTGTTATTTTCACTATTTATCTTTTTCTGAGCCAGTTAGGGTCCCTGAATACCCTAACACCCGTCATAACATACTATACACAAGTAACCAAGTTAATTACTTAACTTAACCAAACTATTACCTAATTGATTAGTTGAAATCGAACCAAGGGACCCCCCCCCCCAACCGAATCGGTCACCTAGTGACCACCCCATGTACTTACAAGATTTGCTAAATCTAGTTTGCTAAATATCTAACCTACACATGGACCTTTGGATAATATACACTTACATTGTCTATAAGATAACACTAATCACACTTGAACTTTCATAATCCACCAATCACTCAAAACTCTCTCTCTCTCTCCCTTGGAGCTCACGGCCGAGACCACCCACCTCCATCCATCCGATTTCAAGTTTAGTTCAAGTCATTCCAATCACATACAAGTGTCGAGGGTCGTATACAAGGAGCCTTGGAGCAAGCGGAACACGAAGGACCTCTTTCTTTAGCTTTTATCCACCTCATTTGCGCATAGATTCTTCCCTAGCCTCGAGCTAGAGGTATAATACTTAAAACTCGTATTTGAACTATTCTAAAGTGGTTAAAAGGATTTGTATCGGTTAAATCTCGTTAAAATACAAAATGATGCACAAAAGTCTACTAAAAACACTTGAAATGGTGGTTAATAGCACATATGTTGTGTAAATGATGTAATATTTGAAAGGTGTGATTATTTAGACCCGATCTATGTTGTGGTAGCTCGGATCATCGTTTAACCCGGTATAGTCATGTTCTTGGATCATGACACAAAGCTATTTTAGAAGTAACAAGGGTTAAAAGGTGAAACTCTACCACACATGAAACATGAACTTGTGTAAAAATGTTTTACTTGTGTAAAAGTGTTTTAACTTGTACAATAGTGTTTAAAACTAGCGGATCTACGCATCTGCAAGTGGTATTTTCAAAGAACCACGTATCAAAGAAATCATGTTTTCTAAAAGACGGATCTTACAATAACAAGCATGATTTTTATAAACCACAAGTGTGTAAACACCTGTGAAATGAAAAGATCCGACAAATAACCGTTTTTGTAAAAGATGACGAGAAGTTGTAAAGACGGATTTCTCTAAAAACGAGGTTTTTACGAGATCGAAATTACTTTATATAAAGATCCACAAAATATAATGGGATTTACACCACAGTTTTGGGAAAACTGCAAGTTCATGTAATTTTTGGCAATTTACACATGTGTTGATTTGTTGTTGCGATGAAAGTTGTTCTGATCAATAAAGAAAATTGTTGAGTTGATTTGTTAAAGAAAATGATACGCTTGAAGCGTGGCCACCTCCAGTTACAGAGGAAACTCTGGCGAAATTTTTCTAAAAACCTAACACTTAGAACTAATTACACTACAAGTGTTAGAATTATTTTTGACATGTTTTCGGAACATAAATTTCGCCAGGACCTTATTTACTAAATATTCGGAGGTGGGATTTTCACAAAATTTAACGTGATAAATATATATTTTCACACACTGTTTATGATTATTTTGTGAAATACATAAATATTATTTTTAGGGTAAAAATAATATTTACGAACGTTAACGAATCCAAAATAATACGAACGCTTTCACCATAAATATATAAGTTACACCGGTAATTATATTACCACTCGAGTGTTAAAACGTAACTTACGCACTTACGAAAATATTTATGAACGCGTATTTTAACAACGTATTATTGGAGAAAAATTATGTGAAATGAAAATATAATATTTTTGAGAAAAATACTTATATTTTGGAATGGGAAATATATATATATTAAGTGAGACTTAATGATTTAATTTGAACGCACATGTATTGAATCCCCCATCCTTGGGAAGGAGATTAACTACCAAGTATATACAGAACATAAACACGAAATAGTTGTCTAACTATTTCCCAAAGATTTAACTATAAAGCTAAGGCACGGCCGTCCGTCTAATAGATTTAGCACTTGTAGGTCGTCGCGCAGCTTTCTGATTTGGAGTACTTGGTAGAGACGCACCGACAGTGAGTTCATGTCCCCCTTTTCTCTAACTGTTTTTCAGTTTTCTTAACTGCGGGGGTGAAATACATGTTACTTTGTTTACAAGTACTTTATACATGGTATGGTTAACGTAAGGAGGTTTACTACTTAGATCATGTGAATGGGTAGGCAGAAACACCGAGGGACGTAAGCGGTAGATCTATCTGGGTGTAGCGAGCCCAACTCTAGGCCCAACAGAACGGACCTCTAAGAGGACCAACAGAACGGACCTTGAGTGACTTTGTACCCGACGCAAAAATCTGCTAGGTTGAGTCTTCCTACTTGCATTTCACAACATGCTAATGGCCTTGCAAACCATTGGTGATCTCTTTTCCTTACACTGCTACATACCAGGGAACTTTTATACTTACAAGTGTTTTACATACTCACTTGCACATGAACTCGCTCAACATTATTGTTGATTTTTCAACTTACATGTATTTCAGGAAATTAACAGGATCTGGCACGGTATGACGTGTTTTCCCGCTGCACATTGGGTTCCAAGGTCATCCCAGTTTAGGAAATGTGACTCTTTCCTGGACAAGTCACAAATCTTAAACTGCGCTTATTTCATGTTACTGTTTATGTTGTTCAAGACAATGTTGTTGTAACTGGTTTTCAAAACTTAATCTATGGATGATCTTGCATGATTTTTACTTCATATAGCTTTGTTATGGTTAAGCTATGGTATTAAGAAGTCACACCAAAATTAACCACGCTTCCGCAAAGCCAGGGTGTGACACGTGGCTGGTTATACTCACCACATATAATCTGCCTCCCTGGCTATGCATGCGAGAGTCCACATTCATGTTGACCTTGTTGATTCTTGGCCCTAAATCACCGGGGAAAGACATTGACATTTTCCTTAGACCGTTAGTGGATGAGCTTAAGCAATTGTGGCAGACAGGTGTACGTACTAAAGACGCAGCAACAAACACATACTTCACAATGAAGGCGGCGTTGTTAGGGACCATAAATGACTTTCCAGCCCGTAGTAGTCTATCATGTTGGAGTGGACAAGGCTACATGGCATGCCCAACTTGTAACCAAGACACTCCTTCAATACGTGTAACTGGTAAATGTGCTTATGTTGGTCATCGCCGGTTCTTAGATGCCAACCATCCTTGGAGAACAAGTCTCGACTTTAACGGGAGACCCGAGACACGAGACCCTCCGAGACAGTTTAGCCCAGCTGACATAGAAGCTCAACTCGGTCGTTTAATTAATCGTCTACCAGGCAAGCATCCAGATTTTGGAGGTGGGAGGATAACCCGGTCAGATTTCGAGTTGAACTGGTCCAAAAGAAGCATGTTTTTTTACCTTGAGTATTGGTCTTCTCTGCAGCTGAAACATAACTTAGATGTAATGCATATAGAGAAAAATGGGTGCGACAGCTTGCTCGGTACTCTTCTAATGAACGATAAGAGCAAAGACACGCCAAATGTGCGGTCCGACTTGGAAAAACTAAACATTCGGCCGACACAATGGCTGAAACAATCGGGTGGCAAGTTCTTAAGTCCCCACCCAAAGTACTCATTCAAGTCCGATGATCGAAAACTTTTTTGTCAGTTTATAAAAAATGTTAAATTACCGGATGGGTTTGGATCTAATATCAGTAAGAGGGTGACAGATAACAATGCTAACATTACCGGGTTGAAATCTCATGACTGTCATATCCTCATGCAACGTTTGATACCGATTGGGGTTAGAGGGCTTTTGACTAAAGATACATCTACACCAATAGTAGACCTTTGTATGTTCTTTAAGCAACTTTGCTCTAGAACACTATCGGTGGATGATATGAAGAAAGCAAAGGATAACAATGTTACCATCTTATGCAAGTTAGAGATGATCTATCCACCTGCGTTTTTTGACATTATGGTTCATTTACTTGTGCATTTACCTGATGAAGCGATTGTGGGAGGTCCAGTAGCTTTTAGATGGATGTATCCATTTGAAAGGTACATGGAAAAACTAAAGAACTATGTCAAAAACCCGGCAAGGCCTGAAGGTTGTATAGCTGAAGGTTATGTGTTTGAAGAAGCTCTAACATTTTGTTCAATGTACCTTAAAGATGTTCAGACTAAGTTCAATCGCCCAGATAGAAACGATGATGTCGTTGTTGAAAAAAGAAAGTTATGGGTGTTTGAGTCCAAATGTCGTCCTGTTGGCACAACAAAGGACAAATATCTATCATTCATCGAAAAAAGCAAGATGGAATGGTTTGTCCTCGAAAACTGCGTAGAAGTTAGGGAGTACATGAAATGAGTGCTTCTATCTTTAACTTTTCATAATCTGTTAATTGGTATTTTTCATTCCTTTCTTATATTTGTCATCAATGTAGTGAATTCAAAAATACACATCCCCAAGATGATCTTAAAACCAAATTTTCGGGATGGTTTCTCCATAAGGTATAATACATATATAACACTCATTACTCTACACTTGCTAGGTAATACATAAATAACAAACATTATTACTCTATATTTGTTAGGTCCATTCGATGAAAACACAAAATTCTCCAGAATTCCACCCGGAGTTGTATGCTCTTTCAATTTGTGCGAAAATGACTGCTTACACTTACACTGCTTGCATAGTCAACGGTGTTAGGTTGAAGACACTTGAACGTGATGCAAAATGCGCAACGCAAAACTCTGGGGTGGAAGTGGTTGGAAAGAACGGTGTGAAATTTTATGGCCAATTAGAAGAAATTATTGAGTTGCGTTATACAAATAATTATTCCACTGTCCTATTTCGGTGCAAGTGGTTTGATACTCGAAGGGGTGTAAACCATGACAATAATATCACCAGTATAAGCACTGAACGTGAATGGGACAAAGACGATCAACTCATATTTGCTTTGCAAGCCAAACAAGTGTTCTTCATCCAAGAAACGTCTCGAAACCAAAAAAATAAACATAGGTGGGTAGTCGAAAATGTTAATCATCGAAAAATTTGGGATCGGCCATTAAGTGATGATGACCGCGTCAATAAGGTTCAAAATGTTGACAAAGGCTTAGAAGATAATGACGTTGTCGACAACAACTATTCATCTGACTGTCCACTTGTCATTGACTTGACCCAATACTTTCAAATTGGATCTTCTCATGTTACTGCGGGTGAGCCTTCAATTGAAGTTGATCCCCCAACGGCTACCGTCGATGAAGTGTTTGAGGTCGAGACTGATTGTGATGAGGTCGAGGCTGATTGTGATGAGGATGATCCCGATTATGTGGAGTCTGACTAAGAGAAAAGTTATTGTAATTTATATTGATTTGTAATTGATAAACACTTGTTTGAAATATTTATTTGAATTTGAGTTACACTTGTTGTACTTTCCCTTAATTTCTATTAGATACACATGCTGTAACATTTGTAACTTTATAGGGATTATGTTTTCGGTATTGCTAATATTCGCTTATTTGATGGCGGCTGTGGCCCCCTGGGGACATGGGGGTGACAGATGGTAAGTCTTTTACTAAATTATTTTGTAGTCCTTATATTTTATATATTATAAATGTTGTTACTAAATTTTTTTGTTTTAATTGCAGCGGTTCCCCCAAAGAAGGTTAGGGGGAAAGCTAA
This sequence comes from Helianthus tuberosus, assembly GCA_030545235.1. Taxonomy (NCBI): domain Eukaryota; kingdom Viridiplantae; phylum Streptophyta; class Magnoliopsida; order Asterales; family Asteraceae; genus Helianthus; species Helianthus tuberosus. The sequence goes on along the minus strand of CM060383.1, from coordinate 31,700,406 downwards.
AAACGAGAAACTACGGCGTCTAGTAAAAGCGGGGGGGGTGGGCTGTATCGCTTACGTTTGACAGACAGGTCACGTTTACCCCTGTTGGTAAATCAAGAGACATGTTTTGAGGCCGGCATGGATATGTGGCAGAGCATCCCGTTTGATAAAATTGGATGGGATAATGTTGAACAACATTACAAGGATGCCGTCATGAACCACTTACGGGTAAATAAGTTATATGCATAAAATTTTATCAAATATTTAAGCACATGCAAATCTAATTTATATATGATATTTTAACTTTTTTATTTAATTTGTAGGAAAATTTCAATTTTGATGAAGTGGAACGTGATTATGAGGCGAAAAACTTGAAGGGTGGTATTAGGAGTGTGCTTATGAAGCGGTACAATGACCGCAAGTATGAAGCTAGACAATTATTTGATAGCCAGGGAGGTTACGATGATCTTGAGAGGGCAAGGGCATACCATCCCGCGGATATGCCCTATGAAAACTGGTTGAGAACCATCGAAGGTTTCCGGCAAGAAAAATATATTAAAAAAAGCAAGGCCAACAAAGTAGTACGCGACAAACAACAATTCCCATACCGTGGGGGGACATCGTCGTACGGTAGCACCGCCTATAAAAATGTAATGTTTTATGTATGTGTGCGTGTGTGTAAGCTTTTGTTTATTTAATGACTAATCTAAGTTTAATGTTAAACAGGATTTGGATTGGGTACCTACGTATGCTAAAACCCACACGGACAATCAAGGGAATTGGGTTGATCCGGTTGCTGAACAAAATTACGTAAGTATTTCTTTTAAGTATTATTTTCTATAACAAATATATATATATATATACACACATATATATTTGATCATCTTCGTAAAATACACCGGAACATACAACAGGCCACAGATGAATGGAGCGGCGATGGTCCTCCAATTGCCCCGTATCAAGAAGCGTTGGGAGAGCGGCGAGGATGGTACCGCGGGATGGGGCCTAAACCTTCTTCCAACACGTCCTCGAACATGTCGTCTTCGCAAGCTCGGACGCAAGAACCCTTTTCCGAGGTAAACTACGCAATTTATAAAATGACAAACGAACACATGTTTCCTTGTTAAATATATGTTGGTAGCGTTAATTAATATGCTAATATACGTTTTGATATCTATTATTGTAGGATTTTGTTAACAGCTTGTTTCAAACTCCGTCATTTTTTAACCAACTTAACAACTATCTTGCTTCACAAGGGAAAGGAAAAGGAAAGTCAAAAGACTACGATTCTGACGACTTATTCGATAGAGAATCCGACGAAGAGTGACTTGTTTTTAATGTATGATTTAGATTTAGTTAAACGTTGTAGGATTATAATGTACGACTTAAACGTAGTTTTTAATTATATTACCTTTAGTATATGTTCGTGGCGTATGTTTGTGTTGTTTGAAATAGGCAGGTTTTGTTTTTTCGGCCGAAAAAATGACTGGGTGTTGTAAATACAGCAACTGTATTAAAAAAAAGACTTTTAGCGGCGACATGTGTCGCCGCTATTGACATATAACCTTTAGGGACCAAGGGCAATACCGGCGACCCTTTAGCGACGACAACTGTCGTCGCTAAAGGTTCAAGATCAATACCGGCGACGCATACTTTTAGCGACGACAGGTGGCCAATACCGGCGACACTTTACCGGCGACATGTCGCCGCTAAAGGTCAATAGCGGCGACAAATGGGACCAATACCGGCGACACCTGTCGCCGCTAAAGGTGGCCCGTTCTTGCAGTGTTAGCCTTTTTTGGGCAGGAGTTGTTTGTTTGTGTTTTATGAAAGTAACCGTTTAAAAAACATATATTACTAGTGCACTCCCTGTTGCTTTCAGTTATTTTTTAAAGAATTCCATGTGGTTCATATATAATATGTAACATACGAAAGTTGTCCTTCTATACACCTCATATAAGATGTAGCATACGAACGATGAGCTTTTATAGAACCACTATATAACGACTTATTTGATAAAGGGCACATTCACAAAAAATGAATAGGGGTTAAGTCGATTAGCCAAGGCTGTTCCAATGTTTCTGGAGGCCCTAAGAAACTACAAAGGCGGGGGTTCTGTGAATTGGTATAAAGAAAACATCGGAAGTCTCAATCGCAAGCACAATTCATAACTCAAAGATTCAAGGTATCAATTAGGATTTTTGGGAAAATAGTGATATCTCCCCAATCATTTCTCCTAATTTCACCTCAAATTATATATAGATATTATTATAAAAAAAAGTAGCCGTTGACCATTGCGACAATAATAATCTCTCCTAATTTCACATCAAATTTCTCCCTAGTCAGCGACACAATTGAACGGAATTATCATATGCGATGTTACAGTTAGCTAGAATGACGATGTCGGCCTAAATTAATTACGAATTACATATTGCTTGAAATTAGAATTGGGTCTCTTTTATTTTAAATTCGGTTTTTCTATGGAGCATTGCAATAAATATAATTTTTGTTTTGTTCATTTGGGCCTAATATAGTAATACACATATACTATATAATTTTTTTTTAAACAAAATTGAGACCCTATTTTTTGGAGGCCTTAGACCGTTGCATAAATTTGAAAGCCTCTAGGTCCGGCCTGCGATTAGCACAATCCAAACTAACTGAATTATCAAATTTGTAATCTTAATTATTTTTATTATTAAAATTCGATGGAAATTACAGAATTTGTTTGAAAAATTATTGTATTTATTGATAATAACTAGATTAGAAACTTGTGCATTACACGCGTTAAATATCTCATTAAATATCTTACATAAGTTACTAACTAGTAACGCAACATATTATGTGTTAACCTGTTGTTTTTTAAATAACTTTCTTAAATTAAAAATTAGAAGACAAAGGGTTAAAAATCAGAGTGAGAACAAGAATCTTGAACTCATGTAATTGTAACGCGTGACACAATTAGTTACTTAATTATTAAGTGTAAATCTTCAAATAACAAATTATTCTATACAATAACAAAATGAATTGTGAATAGTGATATTCATTACTTAATCTATGTTATAATATCATTTATTTATTTTTTACTTTAAATTAATTAATTTACATTTCTAATCTTAAACTTTAGTAGAGTTATTATAGGACCCCCGAACTCTAAAAATTCATTTTTTAAATGATTTACGTTTATACCTCTGATCTTTAATAGATTTATCATACGAAAGTTTAATAGTAATTATTTTTCTATAAATGATTTACGTTTCGACCCCATAACTTTAATAGAGTTATCATATGGTCTTTAAAGTTTTAAAAAAATGTATTTTTTTGTTTTATATAAATATTAGTTCTTTTATCACTTTTATAAGTTTAATTCTTTTGTTATTTAACTTATTATAAGTGAAAAACTAACTTTTAACTCTAGACATGTTTACTTAATTGTGTTGCTTGCCAATTTTCACCGCCGTTTAGAATAAAGTCTACATGGTCTATATTAAGTCTTCAATCGCAAGCACAATTCATAAGTCAAAGATTCAAGGTATCAATTAGGATTTTAGGGAAAACAGTGATTTCTCCCCAATCATTTCTCCTAATTTCACCTCAAATTATATATAGATATTATTATAAAAAAGTAGCCGTTGACCACTGCGGCAATAATAATCTATCCTAATTTCACCTCAAATTTCTCCCTATTCAGCGAGATAATTGAGCGGAATTATCATATGAGACGTTACAGTTAGCTAGAATGATGATATCGGCCTAAATTAATTACGAATTACATATTGCTTGGAGTTAGAATTGGGCCTCTTTTATTTTAAATTCGGTTTTTCTATTGAGCATTGCAATAAATATATTTTTTGTTTTGTCCATTTGGGCCTAGTATAGTAATACACATATACTATATAAATTTAATAAAAAATATATTGAGACCCTAACTTTTGGAGGCCTTAGACCGTTGCCTAGATTTGAAAGCTTCTAGGTCCGGCCCTACGATTAGCACAATCCAAAACTAACTGAATTATCAATATTTGTAATCTTAATTATTCTTATTATTTAAATTCCATGGAAATTACAGAATTAGTTTGGAAAATTATTGTATTTATTGATAATAACTAAATTAGAAACTTGTGTATTACACGCGTTAAATATCTCGTTAAATATCTAACATAAGTTACTAAGACTATCTCCAATGCTAAATGCGTCCTTAGGCGTACTTAGCTGCCGCATCATCTGTCACGTAATATCCTTAAAGATCTTTAAAAACCTCAATTTCATCTCCACCCCTACAAATATCCTTACTCTTCTTAATTTCCACCTCATCACCTATTCATTACACACAATATTTAAATAAAACATTTCTTTTTCTTACTGTGGGCTCACCTTATCGCATGAACCGAGGCAAACACATGCCCTTGTGGAAGGGCAACTCACCTAAGGGCATGCTATGATAGATGAACTCCAATGGTAAGGATCTTTAAGGGCATCCAAGGGCATAATCTCGAAGGGCACATTGGAGATAGTCTAACTAGTAACGTAATATATTGTGTTTTAACCTATTGTTTTTTAATCAACTTTCTCAAATTAAAAATTAGAAGACAAAGGGTTAAAAATCAGAGTGAGAACAAGAATCTTGAACTCACGTAATTGTAACGCGTGACACAATTAATTACTTAATTATTAAATATAAATCTTCAAGCAAAAAATTATTCTATACAATAACAAAATGAATTGCGAATAGTGATATTCATTACTAAATCTATGTTATAATATCATTTATGTATATTTTACTTTAAATTAATTAATTTACATTTCTAATCATAAACTTTAGTAGAGTTATTATACGACTCTCGAACTCTAATAATTCATTTTTCTAACGATTTACGCTTATACCTTTGATCTTTAATAGATTTATCATACGGAAGTTTAATAGTAATTATTTTTCTATAAAAGATTTATGTTTAGACCCCATAACTTTAATAGAGTTATCATATAGCCTTTAAAGTTAAAAAAAATGTATTTCTTTTGTTTTATATAAATATTTGTTCTTTTATCATTTTTATAAGTTTAATTTTTTTGTTATTTAACTTAATATAAGTAAAAAACTAACTTTTAACTCTAGACATGTTTACTTAATTGTGTTGCTTGCCAATTTTCAACGCCGTTTAGAATAAAGTCTACATGGTCTATATTAAGTCTTCAATATACTAGGTAGCAAATTTAATTTTCTTTTATTTCCCTTATCATAGTAAAATCTAACTTTAAACTCTAGACGTGTTTACTTAACCATGTTGATTGCTTATTTCTACCATCGTTTAAATTAAAGACTCCATGGGCTATAATAACTCATTAATATATCATGTAACAAATACACCCTTGTCAGCATCCTCCTACAACCATGCCGCGAAGCGCGGCTCCAATCGTAGTTTAAAAAAACATCTGATTAATTAATTTACAAACATTCTCCATTGGGAAGATGTTAATCAGCGATGCAGATAATATTTAAGGCTGAAAGTGATTGGTTTTCAAACTTAATCCTTGAACCGCTGCGTTACAAAGAAAAAAAAATGCATATATATTAAAAAAAAAATATTCAAGATTATTTCCGCGTTATCCATTGTCAAAAGCTAGAATGGCCATATTGTAATGGTTTGGTCAAACAGAAAATTACAGAATTTGTTTGGAAAATTATGTTTTAAACTATTGTTTTTTAAGAAAACATACAAGTTATTTCCGCATTGTGTTTTGGTAACGACATCTGACCACATCCAATGTCAAAAGTTAGAATGATAATTTTCTGGTTGAAAAGACTTATTCTCTTTGAATGAATTGAAGATGTTTATCTAGGAGAGGTTGTTTCTTCATTCTATATATATAAATAGGACGTCTATGTATTGCCATAAACTCACCAAAACATAAAACATGATGAACTCTCGACTAACTTGTTCAGTGTTCCTCCTGGTTCTCTCTCTTTCCTTTTGTGTTTCACGGGGTGCATTACCCTACATTTCCCAAGATTTCATAACCTGTCTTCAAATTCAATCCAAAACCAACAATGTCACCACCTTTTCAAAACTCATCTTCACCCCGGTTAACTCTACTTACTTACCGGTTTGGCAAGCTGCAGCCGACAGCATTCGGTTCGACAACCCCAACATTCGTAAACCCTCAGTCATTGTTACTCCCACCATCGAAACGCAGATCCAAGCTGCTCTTTTCTGCGCCAAGAAACACGGGTACGAAATGCGCATCCGGGATGGGGGCCATGACTTCGAGGGCCTCTCCTACACCGCGGATGTTCCGTTTGTCATGCTTGATCTCGTCAACATGAGGGCTATAGACGTCAACGTTGCAAACAGGACTGCATGGGTCCAGGGTGGCGCTTTGCTTGGTGAACTCTACTACACTATTTCTCAGAAAACCGACACCTTGTATTTTCCGGCTGGTATTTGGGCTGGCGTGGGTGTTAGCGGGTTCTTGAGCGGTGGTGGCTATGGAAACCTGTTGAGGAAATACGGGCTCGGTGCTGATAATGTTTTGGATGTTCGTTTCATGGATGTCAATGGAAATATTCTTGATAGAAAATCGATGGGCGAAGATTTGTTTTGGGCGATTCGTGGCGGTGGTGCTTCTAGCTTCGGAATTGTTCTTGCATGGAAGCTGAGGTTGGTTCCAGTCCCGGAAAGAGTTACTCTTTTCACGGTGAATATTACTCTGGAGCAAGGTGCTACGGATATTTTCCATAAATATCAATACGTGTTACCAAAATTTGATCGTGATTTAATCATCAGAGTTCAAATTAACAGTGAAAATATTGGCAACACCACCAAGAAAACCGTAAGACTATTGTTTGACGGTCTTTATCAGGGCAATATTGACACGCTGCTTCCGTTGTTGAACCAAAGTTTTCCGGAGCTCAATGTGACACGAGAAGTTTGTAAAGAAGTACGAATGGTCCAGACCACCCTTCAATTTGGAGGCTTCACCACCTCCACCCCGCCCGAGGTTCTTGCGAACCGATCAGCCATCCCCAGGCTGAGCTACAAAGGCAAATCAGACTATGTCCGGACTCCAATTCCCAAAAGCGGGCTCAGAAAGATATGGAGAAAGATTTTACAAAATGACAAGTCAGAGACTCTGTTCATGTACACGTTTGGGGGAAAGATGGAGGAGTACTCGGAAACAGCAATCCCGTATCCTCATAGAGCTGGAGTGTTGTACCAGGTTTTCAGGAGGGTGGACTTTATAGACCAGCCTTCGGACAAGACCGCGATATCACGCAGACGGTTAGCTTGGATCCGAAGTTTTGATAAGACTTTGGAACCGTACGTATCCAAGAACCCGAGGGAGGCTTATTCGAACTACAATGATCTTGATTTGGGCGTTGGAAGTGCTACATATGAAGAAGCAAGTGTTTGGGGAGAGAGGTACTGGAAAAGAGAGAATTTTAAGAAGTTGATTCGAATCAAGGCTAAAGTTGATCCTCATAATTTCTTTAAACACCCACAAAGTATACCTGTTTTCTCTACACCTCTTTAAGATGTGTAGAAGAAAGTTCAGTATTTGTTATGCTTTTGATTTTTTTTCCTAAAATAAACAGTTAAATAAATTGGTAATGATAGGAAGTTAAGGGTGTTTAATTTGTCAAATTCTTTTGTTTTTTGGAGCCTTATAATATATATTTATATAATTGAAACTAAGTTCTTATCTCCCTTGATTTAAAAAAAAATTATGAGATCCAGATATTGGTTTGTACAGATAATGTGTTGGTTTGTACAGATAATGTGTTTTTCAAATTTATTTCAAAAATTGTGTGTGTGCTTGCTAATTGTAATAGGGAACTCACTCTGTTGTTTTTATATAATCTCACATGAAAGGTAATTGGAATGAATTCATGTTCACTTATACAAAGTTGAAAACTATTCTTTCTTACAATTTTTTAGTTAATTACACAAATAATTTTATGGTTTGTTGAAAGAAACATCTTTGAGTATTAACTTTTCTTTTGTAACAGATTGAGGTTCTATGGTTTTAATTTTGTAACATTTTTAAATATTAAGACTAACTCTCATTAAAATGACTAAAATACACTTATATAATTTTTTTTATCACTCAAAGGTGTTACTTTCAGTAAACCACAAAGACTATCTCTATATTTAACTCTTAAAAAATATAAAAAGTCATTATATTTGTAAAAATAACATATTATAAAATATGCTACTTAAAAAAATTAAATAATTATATTCCTAATGTTGGGTCAAAATGGAGAATGATATTATCAACTACTCGACTTTAATTTAGCGATCTTATTGTTCGTATTGGTGGCAATTTTAGTTATTATAGTTAGAGTGTTTTAGCGAGTTTAGTAGGTTTTCCAAACAAGAGGAGGTTTTTTTGGAGGACAAGCCTCCAGATATATAAATAGTGTACTATACCTCACTTGTAGGGTGTGTATTTTGGGAGCCACCACCCTAGGGGAGCTCACTTGGGGTGGATGATTATCTTGTAATCTTTTATCACCATCAATAAGATCTTCTTCGTTGTAATCTACCATTCAAATATATATTTCTTTGTTTATTTCTTTGTTCTTGGCTTAAATTCACCTGTCTCACACTTTTTTTCGAACCGAGATTGAAACTGGATCTACGCGGACCATCATTTGGTATCAGAGCTTTGGTGCTACAACAACAAGACCCTTAGTCATTTCAAAAGGGAATGTCCTTTACTAAAAAATGAACCTCTTGAAGCTGCTCATGCTAGAAGGCCAATCGATATTGAAGGAACTGATACTGCACCAAATGAAGGACCGAAAGCTTTGGTGGTAGAAGACTATGATTGAGCAGATGAGATTACCGAATCGAGAGCTAATGTCAACAAAGCATTGATGGAAAAGATAGCTACCAGCTCTGCACCCCTTCTCTCGAGTTTTCTTAGTAACAAAAATGCAAGTATTCCCAAAGGTGCTGAAGCTATAGACACCAGGCTGAAAGGAATGTTCTATGAAAACAAGCCAACTGCTGACAAAGGAAAGGGAGCTGTTGTGGAGGTCAAAAAAAAGAAGGTGATGGAAAAGTCAAAAGCTGAAAGCAGTGTTAAGGCAAAAGAAAAAAAAGGAAAAGGCTCCTGCCGAAGCAATGAAGGTGGAGTCTAGCAAAGAGAAGCAAGAAAATGATTTGGTAAATAGCATACCTTACAAATTCAAAAATAAACTCTGCACATCTTAGTGTGTCAGTCTCATGACCCATTATGTGTCCTTAAAAGTTAGTCAGATGCTTAAGCATACCCCAATTCCCTTGAACATCAATTTGTAGAACTAGCAAACGGTAAAAGTCTTGAGGCCACACACATAGTTAAGGGTTGTAATCTCGCATTAGCTGGTCAAGTCTTCCCTATCGACCTTATCCCCATCGTTCTTGGTAGCTTCGACGTTGTCATTGGGATGGATTGGTTATCCCATCATCGAGCAGATATTCTATGCAAGGAGAAGATTGTCCGCATCCCTCGTTCTGGTAAAGAACCTCTCGTTATTCGTGGCGACAAGAGTGGTGCTATTGTGGGCCACACTGCTATCCTAGCTCTCGTTACTGACACCTCAGCGAAGGAAAAGAAGATAGAAGACATTCCGATTATACGCGACTTTCCTGAGGTATTTCCTGAGGAATTACCTGGACTCCAGCCTCATCGTCAAGTCGAGTTTCAAATCGAGCTAGCTTCTGGAGCAGCACCTATAGCTCGTGCACCTTATCGCTTAGCCCCATCAGAACTAGAAGAACTGTCCGCACAACTACAAGAGCTCTTGGACAAGGGCTTTATTCGTCCTAGCTCTTCGCCCTGGGGAGCACCAGTTTTGTTTGTGAAGAAGAAAGACGGTACCTTTCGAATGTGCATTGACTATCGCGAACTCAACAAGGTGACTGTGAAGAATCGTTATCCTCTCCCGCGTATAGATGACCTGTTCGACCAGTTGCAAGGGTCGAGCTTTTACTCTAAGATCGATCTGAGATCGGGCTATCATCAGCAGAGAGTCCGAGACGAGGACATCTCTAAAACAACATTCAGGACTCGTTATGGACACTACGAGTTCCTGGTTATGCCTTTCGGGTTGACAAACGCACATGCGGTTTTCATGGATCTTATGAACCGAGTGTGCAAACCTTACTTGGATAAGTTTGTTATTGTTTTCATCGACGACATCTAGATCTATTCTAAGATTTAGGAGGAACACGAGTGTAACAACCCTCATCAAAACTATTATTTATTTTATTATTTTATCCAATAGGAAGCCCTAATTGAGACACCCAAGTGATTCTGGACAAACCCTAAAATTTTCAGAACAATCAGAATCAGGATCAGGGCCCCTAAAACTCAGGGGGGGGGGTAAAGATCTAGTTACGATTATCCAAATAATTCGTTGGCAGAAATGAATTTAAGAAATCTGTCAAGTCAGCAAGGCTAGTCCCACACGCGGCAAACCTATGACCTTGAGGTGTCCCTTACGGACCGTAAGGGAGGAGTCTTACGGTCCGTAAGCCTGTCACTTTTGTGTATAAATAGCAGGAGTTGGGACTTGAATTCTGCAATTGAAACGACGTAAAATTTCATTACGTACGTTGAGTTACGTTCTGTTTACCACAATTAACACACACGGATCACTAATCGACGCCACAATCAGGGTAATAATTCGATCGCTATTACGATTCATTTTCCGACCGATCAATATATCCAATGGATGTTTAAGTGCCGCCCACATTAGGGTTATACTTTGTCGTTCGTCGTTAATTCGATGGATGTTTAAGTATCGCACTTTGTCGTTCGTTGTGAGAATTTGATCTCGTGAGTTATCGTAAATGCTGTATTGATTACTAACCCGGTTTTGTGTGCATTGTTATTTAAATTAGGTTAAAAAGGCTAATCAGTAGGCTAAACTCTGCCCGTATAAATCTGCAATGTGAGTCATTCTCTTTTTATCAACTATTTTACAATACCTCAAATTATTTTCAAAAGTTATAATTACAGGGACTAAGTCGTGGATATCTTGAATCACTGGCTAGTGGGGTATTGTGCACATTACTAATTTTCTCCCAGTTAGGTTCATTAACCTACTAGGGATAATCATCACTAATTAGGTTCATTGACCTAATAGTGGTATGACCATCGTCACCATTGTGACATGTCACCATTGTGACATGTCACCATTGTGACATGTCACCATTGTGACATGTCACCATTGTGACAGGACGCCAGATAAAAATAAGATAGAGGCCATTGTAATCGCTCTTATGCTGTAATTAATAACTATGCATCATTTTATGTAAATAGAATGATTCACTCAGTATTTCCCGCTGACAAAACCTTTTTCAAACATGTTTCAGGTGATCTGTTATGATCCAGGAAAAGTGCCGTGAAGCACTACAAGCTCAAAGAAGTGGCTCAGTATAAAATAAAGAAACATGTTTTGTAAAATAAAAGATTTCTTCGTGAAATCTCAAGATTGTAAATTACCGGGTTTTATCCCGCGTTGTGAAATAAAATAATCGGGAAATATTTTGCAGTTTAAAAAGATCCTGATGTTAAACTTCCGCTGTTAAACTCAATTAAATAAATACCACGGGATTTCTGTCCCGCGGCTCCTAAAACGGGTCAAACCGGGTCGGGGGCCGTGACAGAAAAAGGTGGTATCAGAGCCACTGATTTAAGCCAATTAAGTATTTAGAAAATACTTAATTTTTATTAATTGCTATTTTGTGATTATGTGTTTTATTATCTGACTAATTGTGTACAGTATGTACAGATCTTTATATGCTAGCCAATGTAGCAATTAATTGCAAATCCTTAAATAATTTAAGTTTTAACACCTTTATTATCTACAGTCTAGAAACCTTATTCAGTAAATAAATAAGTTTACAAATAAATAAAACTTAGTGTGTTTTTATTTTCAGTTATTTTGGTAGTTACCCAGTATGAAATAATATTTAAAAGTTTTCTATAAAATTTTGTTATAATTTTTAACTTAGTAATTGTGTGTATTTTGCTAAACAGCATGAGTGACTTGTCTGACGCCCTTCAGAATTTAAATCTCTATCCAGTAAGAATAGAGGTTTCCAGAGATTTCAATAGGTATATACCAGACATAGAAGAACCTATAGAATTCAACGCTTTACCTCTCCAGAAACCCAAGCCTAAGAAAATGGAAATTGGGGAAAACTCTAGGCAAATTGAGGGGTTACCATCTCAGGAAGAGCTAGATTTTATATTGGCAAGCTATGATACTATTAAGCCTATTAATGAAAATGTTTTTATTCATTCTCTTGAAACACAACTACCAATGAACTTAGAACCAACTATTCCAAACCCTTCAATCCACTCGCAAATAGACGAATGGTTGACCAATGAAATACAGTTACAAAACAATCCCTATAAGCTTTTTCCTCAGTTCAATTCAGAACCTTTACCAAATCCACCAATGAGTAACGAGAATATGGCTGAACTCCGCCTTGGCGAAGAACTAATGAATGCTGAGAATAAGATCCAAGAGATTGGGGGACAGATCTCCTGGAAATACGATGAGAGGGAACGTAGTTACTAGAATATCATCTGACAAAGGATAGGGGATTATGGAACTGTGGTTGTGTAATAGTAATAGTAAAACTCAGTCTGTAAAATAACTACCAATAAAACTCTGTAAGATAATAGTGTGTATTGATGCATACTATTAAATATAAATGGAAATCGATAAATCAATAGTTTTGGCTATATTGATGTTATGAACTCTGTATAATTGTTTTGTGTGTAATTGTTATTTATTTGATACTAATAAAATATATATATTAATTATCAGATGGAAAATGCTAATAATGAACCAGTTAATGAGGTTAATCAACCTGAGCAACAACCGGGGGATCAATATATGACTAGGCAGGATATAGAAAATATCGTTGCTCAAGGGATAGCCAACGCTATTCCAGCAATAGTTGCTCAAGGGATAGCCAACGCTATTCCAGCAATCGTTGCTGCTGTTAAAAATCCAATCGAACCACAACAAATCGTTCCTAGTAAACGTATTTCTGAAGATAACTTCAGTAATAGCATAAACGGAGGCAATAATCATGTTAATCATGATAATGAACCACGGCAAGCTCCGCTCCCTAAGAAAATGAAAGCTGCAACGCCTGGTTGCACTTACAAAGAATTTCTTGCTTGTAAACCCACTGAGTTTGCAGGCAATGAAGGAGCGACTGCGGCACTGCGTTGGTTAGAGAAAACCGAGACAGTAATTGCCATAAGTAAATGTGCTCAGGATGATCAGGTCATGTACGCGTCAAACCTTTTCAAAGAAGGGGCGCTAGAATGGTGGAATACGGTGTTACAAGCAAAAGGAAGAAGGATGGCGTATGCTATGAAATGGGAAGAATTTAAGAGTCTTGTAGAAAGAAAATTATGTCCTGAGTATGAAAAGGAACAAATGACAAATAAGTTTCTAACCCACCGAATGGTGGATGTAGATTGTCGAGGGTATACTTCGACATTTTTCGAGTATGCTCGAGTGGTACCAACCCTGGCTTCGCCAGAGCCGGTACTTATTTCTCGTTATATTTGGGGATTGATTTCCGAAATCCGTAATACCGTCAAGGCTGCGAAACCTCGCACGATTGATGATGCGGTGGATTTAGCCAATACTCTAACTGATGAACTAGTACGGACAAGAGAAGAAAATAGAAGGAAGGAAGTAGCCCAAAAGATTACCCAAGGATTCCGTCCGGGTAACCATAACAATTTCAAGAAAGGAGGGAATGGGCAATCTTCCACTAGCCCATTTTGCAATTCTTGCAAAAGGAAGCATTTTGGAAGATGTAAAGGATATTGCAATTTTTGCAAAATTCCGGGACATCAAGAAGAAGACTGCAGGAGGAAGAAATTTTCAGTCTGTTACAACTGTGGAGAAGCTGGACATCTTAGGCCAGATTGTCCAAAACTAAACAAACCATCTGACAATAAAGCCAAACCTGCAGAAGGAGCAAAATGGAATGTAAGAGCCTTCCAACTGACTGTTCAGGAAGCAGAGCTCATTCCAGATGTGATAGCGGGTACGTTCTTAGTTCACAACGTTTACGCAAAAGTATTATTTGACTCTGGTGCAAACCAAAGTATTATAAATACTTCATTCTGCCAAACTTTTAACTTACCTTTAACCAGCATTAGACAAATTTCTACAGTAAAAACGACTGATGGGAATTTAGTTAAAATAAATAAGGTTCTGCAAAACATAGAAATAGAACTTTTAAGTCATAAATTTTCTGCAACCCTATTATCTATGAAATTAGTTGAATTCGATGTTGTGTTAGGAATGGATTGGTTAGTAAACAACCAAGCTCGAATTATCTGGAAAAAAAAAAATTTCCATAGAAATTTGTGCAACCACTGGAGAAGTAATAATGATTATAGGAGATAAGCCACGTAAACCCATGAAGTTCATATCAGTAATAAAAGTTGCTAATAATGAACGAAAGCAAGAAATAGTATATATGATTTCAGTAATCATTCATACTAAAGATAAAGATCTTAAGGAAATTTCTGTAGTTTCAGAATACCCAGATGTATTCCCAGAAGAATTATCAGGGTTACCGCCAGATAGGGAAGTAGAATTTAGGATTCATCTAATCTTAGGAACTATACCGATAGCCAAGGAACCTTATCGGTTAGCACCCACAGAAATATTAAAACTGAAAAAGCAATTAGATGACTTATTAAGTAAAGATTTCATACAACCTAGTTTATTCTCCTAAGGGGGTACCAGTGTTGTTTGTTAAGAAAAAGGATGGTTCAATGAGAATGTATATTGATTATAGGAAATTGAATAAGGTTACAATTAAGAATCGATACCCATTACCTAGAATTGATAATCTATTCAATCAATTCCAGGAAGATAGATATTTTCTAAGATCGACTTACGTTACGGATATCATCAATTGAAAGTACAAAAGGAAGACATACCTAAAACTGCTTTCAGAACTAGGTATGGTCATTACGAATTTACAGTCATGCCCTTCGGACTAACGAATGCACCTATGGCATTCATGGACATAATGAATAGGATCTATAAACCGTATCTGAATAAATTGGTAATCGTTTTCATTAACAATATACTTATTATTCAAAAAGTCAGGACAAATATTGTCAGCACTTACATTCACTCTTAACTTTGTTAAGAAAAGAAAAGCTATATGCCAAATTCTCAAAATGTGAATTTTGGTTGCAAGAAGTGCAATTTTTAGGCCATATGGTAAATCACGAAGGTATTCATGGAGATCCTGCTAAGATAGAAGCAATTACCAATTGAAAGGTTCCGCAAACAGCAATGGAAATTAGAAGTTTTATAGGTTTAGCTGGCTACTATAGACGCTTTATTAAGGATTTTTTTTCCAAGATAGCTATACTAAGCTAACCTGTAAAACAGTTAAGTTTAAATGGAGACCTAAACAAGGAGAAGTCTTTAGGATCTTAAAGCATAAATTAACAAATGCCCAATCCTAGCCTTACCAGAAGGAACAGAAGATTTTAAAGTATATGGTGATGCTTCAAAGCTAGGATTTGGATGTATGTTAATGCAACGCAAAAAGGTAATTGCGTATGCATCAAGGCAATTGAAAAAGCACGAAGAAAACTATACCACTCATGACTTAGAATTAGGAGCTATAATTTTTGCCCTTAAGATTTGGAGACATTATCTATAGGGAAGTAAGTCTACTGTCTATACGGATCATAAGAATTTAAGATATATATATTTGGGCAAAAAGAATTAAACATGAGGCAAAGGAAATGGACGAAAATCCTAAATGACTACGACTGTGATATTCAGTATCACGAAGGAAAAGCTGAAGACGGCTAGAGATCGCCAGAAGAGTTATACAGATAATAGACAAAAGCCGTTGGAGTTTCAAGTTGGAGACAAAATGCTATTGAAAGTATCTCCTTGGAAAGGAGTTGTTAGATTCGGTAAGAAAGAAAAGCTAAAGGTACGTAGGACCATTTCCAGTAACCCAACGTATAGGACCAGTTGCTTATCGTTTACAACTACCAGAAGAGTTAACTGGAGTGTATGGTATATTTCATAAATCCAATCCCAAGAAATGTCTATCAGACGAATCTTTGGTAGTATCTCTCCAAGATATAGAGGTAAACGAAAAATTAAAATTTGTAGAGAAACCTCTTCAGATAGAAAATAGAAAGATCAAATTGTGACAACCCTCACCAAACCAGGTATCCGTACAACTTAATTAATAATTAATTACTGCTTAATTACTGTGCTTGTTTGAAATTACTGATGAACTGCTACTTGATATCTGATACATGTACTTACTTGCATCGCACTTTACTTATCGTCACTACATTATTTACATGCTGAACCTTAGTGACAAACATGATGCACAAAAAGCACAGTAGCACTATAACGGATAACCTATTAAACATGCTGATAAAGCCAGCATCAGGCAAACATTGCCTCTAAGGCCTGTAAGAGCCTGAGATAGTTTGCTACACTAGTGGTGAGTGTAGGGATACAAGGGTTGTAGAACTGCGTCTCTAGGAATAAGTTTCAATGATTGGATGTGCCTAAAACGTACTCTAAGTACAAAATTCAGCACTTTACATAATAATTCAGCTTTTAGCTAACTAATAAAGTGCCAAAACTTGAGAAAAATATTACTAGACACTTTCCAAAGTGTCAGAAATGAGTTGTGTCACTAAAAATGGTATTAACGACACTTTAAGCTTTGTTAAGCACTTTAACGGATTACTATCCAACCGAACTACCGGACTATACCCGGAACCTAAAAATAATGTCATTTTCATTATTTATCTTTTTCTGAGCCGGTTAGGGTCCCTGAATACCCTAACACCCGTCATAACACACGACACACAACTAACCGGGTTAAGCACTTAACTAACCTACTTAACCTAACTATTATCCTAACTAACTAGTTAGAATCGGACCAAGACCCCCCCCCCCCTCTCTAACCGTCCCCAACTAGAGGGGACACACACTTGTCCTTGTTGATTTGTTTAAATCTCTTGTGCTTAATATCTAGGAGGCACAAAATCCATTGGGTAATTAGCATGAGATTAGCCTATAAGATCAAGACTTGGACCACCATTCATTTCTTCACAACACTTAACAAAAACACACCTCTCTCCCCTCTCTTGGTTCTCGACCGAGAGCACCCACCCCCCATCCATCATTGTTCGATTTTGATCAAGCAATCCCAAGTCCATACAAGTGTTAAGGGTCGCATATAAGGAGTCTTGGTGCAAACGGAAGGCGAAGGACCTCTTTATCTTGCTTTTATCCACCCTATTTGCGCTTAGATTCTTCCCTAGCCTCGAGCTAGTGGTATGTTACTTAAATCACTTACTCGAACTATTTTGAAGTGGTTAATACGATATGTAACGGTTAAAACACACCTCTCTCCCCTCTCTTGGTTCTCGACCGAGAGCACCCACCCCCCATCCATCATTGTTCGATTTTGATCAAGCAATCCCAAGTCCATACAAGTGTTAAGGGTCGCATATAAGGAGTCTTGGTGCAAACGGAAGGCGAAGGACCTCTTTATCTTGCTTTTATCCACCCTATTTGCGCTTAGATTCTTCCCTAGCCTCGAGCTAGTGGTATGTTACTTAAATCACCTACTCGAACTATTTTGAAGTTGTTAATACGATATGTAACGGTTAAAACTCGAAATCTTACAAGATAATGCTTTAAAGTCTACTTAAAACACCAAAAAGATGGTTAAAAGCTTATAAGTTGTGTAAATGTTGTAGTATTTGATTTGTGTGATTATTTGGACCCGATCTATGTTGTGGTAGCTCGGATCATCATTTAACCCGGTTTGGTCATGATCTTGGATTTTGACATAAAGCTTGTTTAAGTATAACAAGGGTTAGAAGATGAAACTCTACCACACAAGAATCATGAACTTGTGTAAAAGTGTTTTAGCTTGTAAAATAGTGATTAAAACTAGTAGATCTACGGATCTACAGGTGGTATTTTCAAAGGACCGAGTGTCAAAGGAATCATGTTTTTCTAAAAGACGGATCTTACACTAACAAGAATGGTTTTTAGAACACACAAGTGTGTAAACACTTGTGTAACACAAAGTTTCGATAAAATAACTATTTTTGAAAAAGATGACGAGAAGTTGTAAAGACGGAACTTCCCTAAAGACGAGGTTTTTACAAAATCGGATAGTTTTATATAAAGATCCACTAAAAGTAATGGGATTTACTTCATAGTTTGAATAAATCACTAGTTCATGAAATATATGCGATTTATATATATACTTTGACTAGTTTGTGGTTTGAACATTGTTTTGAATGAATGATAAAAATGGTTGGTTTGATTTATAAAAGAAAATGATACGCTTGAAAGCGTGGCCACCTCCAGTTACAGAGGAAACTCTGGCGAAATTTTTCTAAAAACCTAACACTTAGAATTATTTTCACTATAAGTGTTAGAGATACTTGTCGACTTGTTTTCAAACTATGAATTTCGCCACGACTTTATTTACAAAATATCGGAGGTGGGATTTCACAAAATAAAACGTGATACATATATATATTTAGTATATATTTTTCACAACATCACTTGTATAAGTGTTTATGATTATTTTGTGAACTACGTAAATATTATTTTTAGGGTAAAAATAATATTACTAAGTATTATTTTGGGAAAATCACAGGTATTAAAATATAATATTTTTGAGAAGAATATTTATATTTTGGGAGTTAGAAATAAAATATATTAAGTGAGACTTAATAGTGTAATCCAAATTATACGAACGCACATGTATTAAATCCCCCATCCTTGGGAAGGAGAATAACTACCAAGTATACAGAACGTAAACACGAAATAGTTGCCTAACTATTTCCCAAAAACTTAAACCATAAAGCTAAGGCACGGCCATCCGTCTAATAGAGTTAGTACGTGTAGGTCGTCATACAGCTGATCGATTTGGAGGCATACTTGGTAGAGACGCACCACTGTGAGTTCATGTCCCCCTTTTCCCTTAACTGTTTTCAGTTTTCTAAACTGCGGGGGTGAAATACATGTTACTATGATTATGAGTACTTTATACATGGTATGGTTAGCGTAAGGAGGTTTATTACTTAGATCATGTGAGTGGGTAGGCGGGAACTGGAGACCATTAGTCCTCATTATAGGACCGAGGGACGTAAGCGGTAGATCTATCTGGGTGTAGCGAGCCCAACCCCAGGTCCAACAGTACGGACCTCGGGGTGACTTTGTGCCCCGACGCAAAATCGCAAGGTTTGAGTCTTCCTACTTGCACTTCACACATATCAATGGCCTTGCAAACCGTTGGTGATCTCTCTTTTTCCTTATTTGCTACATACCAGGGAATTTTTATACTTACAAGTGTTTTACATACTCACTACACATGAACTCGCTCAACATTATTGTTGATTTTTCAACTTACATGTATTTCAAGATATTAAAGATCTGGCGCGGTATGTTATGTTTTCCCGCTGCATAAGGGTTCCAAGGTCATCCCAGTTTAGGAAATGTGACTCTTTCCTGGACAAGTCACAAATCTTAAACTGCGTTTATTTCATGTTGATGTTTATGTTTTTCAAGACAATGTTTTATGTTATAATGTTGTAAGTCTCTAAGACAATGGTATGTTACTCTGGTTTTAAAACTTAATCAAATGGATGATCTTGCATGATTTTATTTCATATAGCTTTGTTATGGTTAAGCTATGGTATTAAGAAGTCACACCAAAATTAACCACGCTTCCGCAAAGACAGGGTGTGACAGCTTGGTATCAGAGCTCTGATCATAGCGAACTAGGATTCTTTCTCGAGTCTAGACTATGATCACTAGGGCTCTCACGAAAACATTTTTACTGCATATCACTTAAGTCCAGATCCAAAACTTTTATAAACAAATGTTGAGCACATTTTATTATTTATAGGCTCAGTCTAGAAAGGCTGAGGCTCGGTCTGAGAGGCCGAGGCTCGGTCTGGGAGATCGAGGTAGTTGGCTAGTGGGACTAGGAGAATTGGCTAGTGGGACTAGGATAAATGGCTAGTGGGACTAGGAGAATTGGCTAGTGGGACTAGGAGGATTGGCTAGTGGGACTAGGAAGAGCAGTCTGAGAGGCTGGGAGGCTAGTGGGACTAGGAGAACTATTTGAATACTTACTTGGTGACTTATGTGATTATTTGATTGTATGATTGACTGTTTGTGCATGTTTGTGTTTATGTTACAGACACTATGGACACCTCTGGCACAGGTGACTCAGACACCACAGGACCTAGACCTATAGTATCGGACGACCTAGAGTCTTCTGAGCGCGAGGTTCACACATCCGACGTTACGAGCACGGACGAGGATGATTTCCAGCCCTTTGCTTTACCTGATGGTGCTGATGAGCTCGCTGATGGCCCTTTGGCCGGGGACCTACCGTTAGTGGAGATCCCTGCACCCATACCGCTTGCTTCATATCCTGCTTACGATTTACTCCTCGACGCCGACGCTGACGACGACGTCGATCTTTTTTATGACGAGCCCGTGGAGGATGAGGTTCAGGGCGAGGCCCTTCTTGCTGCTGGTGATCTTTTGATGATCGCAGATGCTCCCGCTGAGGAGTCACCTGCTCACTCTCCGGTCCCAGACTCTTTCGAGTCTGTGGCCTCCGCACCTTCACACACCCAGAGTGCGCAGCACTTCTCACATGGATCAGATCCCGACCAGGCATCCTCTATTGCCCCTATTCCTAGCTTTGTTTTCGACCACGATGATTTGGAGGATTCCGATCCTGACTTTCCCCCAGGATTCGACCCGGATGAGGATATAGAGTTTATACCCATGGATCAGCCTATGGAGGATCCAGTTGACCCAGTTGATCCCATCGACCCTGAGTTTGATTTTGAGATGGCCTTTGATGAGCCCGAGCAGCCACTAGACCCTGCTCCTGACCCAGTACTTGAGCATGACCCAGTTCATGCTGACGCACCTATTATTGAGCCTGTCATTGCTGACCCACCTATTAATGATCACCCTATAGATGCTCCGTTGTTGGAGGGCGATCATGTCTTTGTTGCTGATCATGTTGATCCCCCACTTTTTGCTGATGCACCAGTTGACCCTCTTGTTGCACCTCACCATGATCCTATGCCAGTTCAGTTTGATCGTGCGCTTTTTGAGGCACAGATTGACCCACGAGATGAGCACGCCCAGTGTGGGTGGATTCCTGCTGATGACGAGGTTCCACCTATTCCTCCTCAGATCCCTGATACCCGTCACATTGATACTTCCTTTTCATTTCCTCGGTTTACACCTCCAGCACGAGCTGGAGAGGGTTCTTCGGCTCACCCTTTTGGACATGTACTAGTATCTATCCCTACTATACCACCGTCTACTACTTTTCCCCCTGTTTCTCCATTTCATGTGGCACCTTTTGATCCCACCAGTGAGCCGTTTCTCTGGTCGCCATCTTCTGCTATGCCACCGACTGACCCCTACCATTCTTTCCACATGGGGTATACTATTGAGGACGTTTTGATGTCTTTTGTCGCACAGCACGAGGCACACACACAGCGCATTCAGGAGCTTGAGAGAGCTCAGCCGCCGTCGTGTCAGTGCCAGGGACAGACCCACTCTCCTTTGCAGCCCTCTCGACCTTTACCACCAGACTATGCTGCACGCCTTTTGGCACTTGAGCAGCAGGTTGCTTCTTGGTTGCGTACCCAGAGAGCCATGGAGGAGGACTGGCTCCAGTTGCGTCGTTTGTTTTACACCCACTTTCCCCCTCCTCCACCGCCATCCGTGTAGAGCTCTTCAGTACCGTATGGGTAGACGTTGGTGAGAAGACGGCGAATGCTTTTGACTGCACAGCATTTTTGGAGACTACGTTATGATTCTGACTTTTGTTGACGTGTATTTGATGTATTGACACTGAATTGATATAGTTTTTGGGACTAGGGTGATGTAGCCCTTAGTCGACTGATGTTGTATGACACTATGATGTACTAGCACGCTTACTATGTGGTCTCAATATATGGCAATCGCAGTATTCTCATCATACTTGATGCTTGAATTGGTTATTTATATTTGTGACATGGGATGTTGTGTGTTTAATAAGATGATAACATGAGATGTTATGTACTATTACTATCCTAAAGCGTATGTATTATAACTATGGCCTGACCGACGTAAACCATCTTTTAGAAGATGCCGCCGAGACGTGAGACACGCATGCCTACCAATGAGGCGGAACTCCAACAAGTCATCGCTGCTGCCATCGCACAATACGCCGCCTCTCAAGGAGGGACTAGTGGAAGCAACTCTGGCAACACTGGCAACAACAATAATCCACCTCATGGTAATACTAAGACATTTAGATATACCATGAC
This sequence comes from Helianthus tuberosus, assembly GCA_030545235.1. Lineage (NCBI taxonomy): Eukaryota > Viridiplantae > Streptophyta > Magnoliopsida > Asterales > Asteraceae > Helianthus > Helianthus tuberosus. Next base: position 31,678,008 of record CM060383.1, on the reverse strand, counting down.
CTAATTGGATATCTTTAGCAAAGATGCTAATGCCGATCGTATGTTACAATGTATGTGCTGGGTGCACCTACAAGCAGTTTCTAGACTGCAAACCGGTCAACTTTGATGGCACAGGAGGTGCTGTCGCCTTTGTTCGTTGGGCCGAGAAAACTGAATCTGTTCTTCGCATGAGCAAATGCGCACCGGACCAGCAGGTCACCTATATCTCAGGGCTATTCTTGGATGGAGCCCTCTCTTGGTGGAATTTGCAAGTACAGACACTTGGTGAAGCTGCTGCCTACGCGCTAACCTGGACCGAACTGAAGGAACTTATGCGCAGGAAGTACTGCTCTCGTGCGGAAATCCAAAGGTTGGAAACCGAGTTCTGGCATTTGAAAATGGAAGGTCCAAAGATCGCAGAGTACGTTCAAAGGTTCCATGACTTATCGCATGTGGTACCCTACATGGTCACTCCGGAGTTCAAGCGAATTGAACGTTTCATTTGGGGATTAGCTCCTCAAATCATAAGCATGGTGACCTCATCCAAGCCTGCGACCATTACTGAGGCGATTGATTTGAGCGTGGCTCTCACAGAGGAGGCTATCCGCCTGAACAAGTTTGGTGATGTTGAGCAAAAGAAGAAAGAGACTCACATCGAGTCATCAGGAGGTAACAAACGAAAGTTCTCGAACTTCAAGCAAGGCGCCAGTGTGGTTGTTAAGAAAGGAGAGCAAAATGCGCTAGCTCAGGATGCAGCTGGTGGTAGGAGGAAAGGAAAGGGATATATGGGTGCACATCCCAAGTGCAACTCCTGCCAACGCCACTATTCTGGCCGATGCGGGCCAAAAGTATGTGAAGCGTGTGGAAAGACTGGTCACTTGAAGGATTCTTGTTGGGCTAGTGCTGGCCGGGGAGGCCAAGGAGGATTTGGGAATAGAAATAATAATCGTGGCGGTATTGGGAATCGCCCACAGGGGAACAATGGAGGAAATGGGAATCGAGGCAATGCGAACCAAAACAACAACCAAGCTGGAGACGGAGGTGGAAACGGGCAAAGACTTGGATGCTTTAACTGCGGTGATATTGGGCATTTTAAGAAGAACTGCCCAGAGTTAAACCAAGCCCGTGGAAGAGTGTTCCAAATCGAAGCGAGGGAAGCGCGCCAGGACCCCAATGTCGTTACTGGTACGTTCCCTATAAACCAACGCTATGCATCCGTTTTATTTGATACTGGTGCCGACTATAGCTTCGTGTCGTTAGAATTTAAGAATATGCTTGGTTTAGCCGTTAATAAGTTAGACATTCCCTACTCAATCGAATTGGCCAATGGGAAGTTAGTAGAAGCCAATGAAGTTATCAGAGGCTGTGTGATCGAATTGGGAGAGCGTGAGTTTACTTTGGATCTACTACCAGTCCAGTTGGGAAGCTTCGACGTGGTGGTAGGAATGGATTGGTTATCAGGAAACAAGGCTGAGATAGTTTGTCACGAAAAGGTTGTTCGTATCCCGACCGAAGATGGCGAAACAATTGTGGTTCACGGGGAGAAGCGTGATACGCCGTTAAGGATTATCAGCTGCCTGAAAGCGCGAAAGTGTTTGCAGAAGGGATGTGTTGCCTTCCTGGCACACATTGTGGATAAAAAGGCTGTTGAGCCGAGAATCGAAGACATCCCTGTCGTGCGAGAATATCCAGAAGTCTTCCCAGAGGACTTACCTGGACTGCCACCTCAGAGACAAGTAGAGTTCCACATTGACTCAGTTCCAGGTGCCGCGCCTGTGGCTAAGGCACCTTATAGACTTGCTCCGTCTGAGATGCAAGAATTGTCGACACAACTTCAAGAGTTGTTAGACAAGGGATTTATCCGACCAAGCTTCTCGCCTTGGGGAGCTCCGGTCCTGTTTGTCAAGAAGAAGGACGGTAGTTTTCGTATGTGCATCGACTACAGAGAATTGAACAAGCTGACGATCAAGAATAGATACCCTCTGCCAAGGATTGATGATCTGTTTGACCAACTGCAAGGCTCAAGCTTTTATTCAAAGATCGATCTTCGATCTGGATACCATCAGTTAAGGATACAAGAGGAAAGTATCCTGAAGACAGCCTTCAGAACTCGTTATGGACACCACGAGTTCCTGGTTATGCCGTTTGGTCTGACAAACGCACCTGCAGTCTTTATGGACTTGATGAATAGAGTTTGCAAGCCGTACTTGGACAAGTTCGTGATCGTGTTTATCGACGACATCTTGATTTATTCAAGAACAAAGGCTGAGCACGAACAGCATCTAAGAGCTATTTTGGAGCTGCTGAAGAAAGAACAGTTGTATGCCAAGTTCTCTAAGTGCGAGTTTTGGCTACGGGAAGTACAATTTCTTGGACATGTGGTTAATGGAAATGGAATCCACGTGGATCCAACAAAGATCGAAGCGATTAAGAATTGGGAAACGCCAAAGACGCCAACCGAGATTCGACAATTCTTGGGTTTGGCTGGCTATTATCGAAGATTCATTGAGGATTTTTCGAAGATCGCTCAACCATTGACGCTCCTCACGCAGAAAGATAAGAAGTTTGATTGGGGAATCAAACAGGAAGAAGCGTTCCAGATATTGAAGGATAAGCTCTGCAATGCGCCAATCTTAGCACTACCAGAAGGTACAGATGATTTTGTGGTATACTGTGATGCCTCACGTCAAGGATTGGGTTGTGTGTTGATGCAACGCCAAAAGGTTATTGCTTACGCATCGCGTCAATTGAAAGTGCACGAAAAGAACTATACCACACATGATTTGGAACTTGGCGCAGTGGTTTTTGCATTAAAGATCTGGAGACACTACCTTTATGGTACAAAGTGTACAATTTTTACAGATCACAAAAGCCTACAGCACATATTCAACCAGAAGGAGCTGAATATGAGGCAAAGACGATGGGTTGAGTTGCTGAACGATTACGACTGCGAGATAAAGTATCATCCAGGGAAGGCGAATGTGGTCGCCGATGCCCTAAGTCGAAAGGAGAGGATCAAGCCCATAAGGGTTAGGGCTTTGGAAATGATTATCCGAACCGATCTTTCCTTGCGCATTCGTGCCGCACAGAAAGAAGCTCTCAAGGAAGGAAACCTTGAAGAAGAATATCTCCGTGGGATGGAGAAGCTACTAGTACCAAACGAGGAAGGAACGTTATGTTTTGAGAAAAGGATTTGGGTTCCTCTGTTTGGTGGTTTAAGAAAGGTTATTTTTGATGAAGCTCACAAATCGCGGTACTCTATCCATCCAGGAGCGGATAAGATGTACCAGGATCTCAAGGATTACTATTGGTGGCCTAGGATGAAAGGCGATGTTGCTGTTTATGTGAGCAAATGTTTAACGTGTGCTAAGGTTAAAGCCGAATACCAGAAGCCTTCAGGACTTCTGCAACAACCTGAGATTCCCAAATGGAAATGGGAACAAATCTCCATGGATTTCATTACGAAGTTGCCAAGAACGCCAAGAGGCCATGACACTATTTGGGTAATAGTGGATCGATTAACAAAGTCAGCACACTTCTTACCTATCAGAGAGAAGGATAATACGAGCAAGTTGGCTGAAATTTACATGAGAGAAATCGTTGCACGTCATGGAGTGCCTCTCTCGATCATCTCTGATAGAGACGGAAGGTTTCTGTCAAGGATATGGCAATCCTTCCAAGAAGCTTTTGGATCGCAATTGAATCTGAGCACTGCGTTTCATCCGCAAACTGACGGTCAAAGCGAGCGAACTATACAGACTTTGGAAGACATGCTGAGAGCATGTGTTATGGATTTGGGCGGTAGCTGGGATAAGCATTTGCCTTTGGTCGAATTTTCATACAACAACAGCTACCACACCAGTATTGGTGTCGCGCCATTTGAAGCCCTTTACGGACGCAAGTGCCGATCACCCCTATGCTGGGCTGACGCAGGTGATAGGCAGCTTGCTGGTCCCGAAATCATCCAAGAGACAACAGACAAGATTGCGCAGATTCTAAAACGCATCGAAGCAGCTCGCCACAGACAGAAAGCCTATGCGGATCCAAACCGAAAACACGTGGAATTCCAAGTGGGAGAAATGGTTTTATTGAAGGTTTCACCCTGGAAGGGTGTGGCACGCTTCGGAAAGCGTGGGAAGTTAAATCCGCGCTACATTGGTCCTTTCAGAATTTTGGAAAGAATAGGACTAGTAGCATACAAGCTGGACTTACCTGCTGAACTGAATGGTGTTCACGATACATTTCATGTATCCAACCTGAAGAAAAGTCCAACTCAAGATGACATTGCCATTCCCATCGACGAGATTCATGTTGATGACACGCTCCATTTCGTTGAAGAACCGGTTGAGGTTACGGATTGGAAAGTAAACAAGACCCGCCGGAGCAGTGTCAAGCTCGTCAAAGTTTGTTGGAATGCCAGACACGGTCCTGAGTACACCTGGGAGCGTGAGGACCGGATGAAAGAGAAATACCCCCACCTATTTCCTAAGAACCCTGCATCTACAAGCAGAACTTAAAATTTCGGGACGAAATTTTTCTAACGGGGGGAGAATGTGACAACTCTCACCATACCAGGTATCCGTACAACTTAATTAATAATTAATTACTGCTTAATTACTGTGCTTGTTTGAAATTACTGATGAACTGCTACTTGATATCTGATACATGTACTTACTTGCATCGCACTTTACTTATCGTCACTACATTATTTACATGCTGAACCTTAGTGACAAACATGATGCACAAAAAGCACAGTAGCACTATAACGGATAACCTATTGAACATGCTGATAAAGCCAGCATCAGGCAAACACTGCCTCTAAGGCCTGTAAGAGCCTGAGATAGTTTTGCTACACTAGTGGTGAGTGTAGGGATACAAGGGTTGTAGAACTGCGTCTCTAGGAATAAGTTTCAATGACTGGATGTGCCTAAAACGTACTCTAAGTACAAAATTCAGCACTTTACATAATAATTCAGCTTTTAGCTAACTAATAAAGTGCCAAAACTTGAGAAAAATATTACTAGACACTTTCCAAAGTGTCAGAAATGAGTTGTGTCACTAAAAATGGTATTAACGACACTTTAAGCTTTGTTAAGCACTTTAACGGATTACTATCCAACCGAACTACCGGACTATACCCGGAACCTAAAAATAATGTCATTTTCATTATTTATCTTTTTCTGAGCCGGTTAGGGTCCCTGAATACCCTAACACCCGTCATAACACACGACACACAACTAACCGGGTTAAGCACTTAACTAACCTACTTAACCTAACTATTATCCTAACTAACTAGTTAGAATCGGACCAAGACCCCCCCCCCCCTCTCTAACCGTCCCCAACTAGAGGGGACACACACTTGTCCTTGTTGATTTGTTTAAATCTCTTGTGCTTAATATCTAGGAGGCACAAAATCCATTGGGTAATTAGCATGAGATTAGCCTATAAGATCAAGACTTGGACCACCATTCATTTCTTCACAACACTTAACAAAAACACACCTCTCTCCCCTCTCTTGGTTCTCGACCGAGAGCACCCACCCCCCATCCATCATTGTTCGATTTTGATCAAGCAATCCCAAGTCCATACAAGTGTTAAGGGTCGCATATAAGGAGTCTTGGTGCAAACGGAAGGCGAAGGACCTCTTTATCTTGCTTTTATCCACCCTATTTGCGCTTAGATTCTTCCCTAGCCTCGAGCTAGTGGTATGTTACTTAAATCACTTACTCGAACTATTTTGAAGTGGTTAATACGATATGTAACGGTTAAAACTCGAAATCTTACAAGATAATGCTTTAAAGTCTACTTAAAACACCAAAAAGATGGTTAAAAGCTTATAAGTTGTGTAAATGTTGTAGTATTTGATTTGTGTGATTATTTGGACCCGATCTATGTTGTGGTAGCTCGGATCATCATTTAACCCGGTTTGGTCATGATCTTGGATTTTGACGTAAAGCTTGTTTAAGTATAACAAGGGTTAGAAGATGAAACTCTACCACACAAGAATCATGAACTTGTGTAAAAGTGTTTTAGCTTGTAAAATAGTGATTAAAACTAGTAGATCTACGGATCTACAGGTTGTATTTTCAAAGGACCGAGTGTCAAAGGAATCATGTTTTTCTAAAAGACGGATCTTACACTAACAAGAATGGTTTTTAGAACACACAAGTGTGTAAACACTTGTGTAACACAAAGTTTCGATAAAATAACTATTTTTGAAAAAGATGACGAGAAGTTGTAAAGACGGAACTTCCCTAAAGACGAGGTTTTTACAAAATCGGATAGTTTTATATAAAGATCCACTAAAAGTAATGGGATTTACTTCATAGTTTGAATAAATCACTAGTTCATGAAATATATGCGATTTATATATATATACTTTGACTAGTTTGTGGTTTGAACATTGTTTTGAATGAATGATAAAAATGGTTGGTTTGATTTATAAAAGAAAATGATACGCTTGAAAGCGTGGCCACCTCCAGTTACAGAGGAAACTCTGGCGAAATTTTTCTAAAAACCTAACACTTAGAATTATTTTCACTATAAGTGTTAGAGATACTTGTCGACTTGTTTTCAAACTATGAATTTCGCCACGACTTTATTTACAAAATATCGGAGGTGGGATTTCACAAAATAAAACGTGATACATATATATATTTAGTATATATTTTTCACAACATCACTTGTATAAGTGTTTATGATTATTTTGTGAACTACGTAAATATTATTTTTAGGGTAAAAATAATATTACTAAGTATTATTTTGGGAAAATCACAGGTATTAAAATATAATATTTTTGAGAAGAATATTTATATTTTGGGAGTTAGAAATAAAATATATTAAGTGAGACTTAATAGTGTAATCCAAATTATACGAACGCACATGTATTAAATCCCCCATCCTTGGGAAGGAGAATAACTACCAAGTATACAGAACGTAAACACGAAATAGTTGCCTAACTATTTCCCAAAAACTTAAACCATAAAGCTAAGGCACGGCCATCCGTCTAATAGAGTTAGTACGTGTAGGTCGTCATACAGCTGATCGATTTGGAGGCATACTTGGTAGAGACGCACCACTGTGAGTTCATGTCCCCCTTTCCCTTAACTGTTTTCAGTTTTCTAAACTGCGGGGGTGAAATACATGTTACTATGATTATGAGTACTTTATACATGGTATGGTTAGCGTAAGGAGGTTTATTACTTAGATCATGTGAGTGGGTAGGCGGGAACTGGAGACCATTAGTCCTCATTATAGGACCGAGGGACGTAAGCGGTAGATCTATCTGGGTGTAGCGAGCCCAACCCCAGGTCCAACAGTACGGACCTCGGGGTGACTTTGTGCCCCGACGCAAAATCGCAAGGTTTGAGTCTTCCTACTTGCACTTCACACATATCAATGGCCTTGAAAACCGTTGGTGATCTCTCTTTTTCCTTATTTGCTACATACCAGGGAATTTTTATACTTACAAGTGTTTTACATACTCACTACACATGAACTCGCTCAACATTATTGTTGATTTTTCAACTTACATGTATTTCCGGAAATTAAAGATCTGGCGTGGTATGTTATGTTTTCCCGCTGCATAAGGGTTCCAAGGTCATCCCAGTTTAGGAAATGTGACTCTTTCCTGGACAAGTCACAAATCTTAAACTGCGTTTATTTCATGTTGATGTTTATGTTTTTCAAGACAATGTTTTATGTTATAATGTTGTAAGTCTCTAAGACAATGGTATGTTACTCTGGTTTTAAAACTTAATCAAATGGATGATCTTGCATGATTTTATTTCATATAGCTTTGTTATGGTTAAGCTATGGTATTAAGAAGTCACACCAAAATTAACCACGCTTCCGCAAAGCCAGGGTGTGACACAAATTTCTCAAAACACAAACGACTAGCATTAGTAAAGTAAAGTGGGATTTGAAACAAGAACCCAAATACACTTGGGAGCTGGAATCTGAGATGAAGTGAAAATATCCTCAATTATTCCAGTAAATCTCGAGGACGAGATTTTTATTAAGGTAGGGAGAATGTAACAACCCTCATCAAAACTATTATTTATTTTATTATTTTATCCAATAGGAAGCCCTAATTGAGACACCCAAGTGATTCTACACAAACCCTAAAATTTTCAGAACAATCAGAATCAGGATCAGGGCCCCTAAAACTCAGGGGGGGTAAAGATCTAGTTAAGATTATCCAAATAATTCGTTGGCAGAAATGAATTTAAGAAATCTGTCAAGTCAGCAAGGCTAGTCCCACACGCGGCAAACCTATGACCTTGAGGTGTCCCTTACGGACCGTAAAGGAGGAGTCTTACGGTCCGTAAGCCTGTCACTTTTGTGTATAAATAGCAGGAGTTGGGACTTGAATTCTGCAATTGAAACGACGTAAAATTTCATTACGTACGTTGAGTTACGTTCTGTTTACCACAATTAACACACACGGATCACTAATCGACGCCACAATCAGGGTAATAATTCGATCGCTATTACGATTCATTTTCCGACCGATCAATATATCCAATGGATGTTTAAGTGCCGCCCACATTAGGGTTATACTTTGTCGTTCGTCGTTAATTCGATGGATGTTTAAGTATCGCACTTTGTCGTTCGTTGTGAGAATTTGATCTCGTGAGTTATCGTAAATGCTGTATTGATTACTAACCAGGTTTTGTGTGCATTGTTATTTAAATTAGGTTAAAAAGGCTAATCAGTAGGCTAAACTCTGCCCGTATAAATCTGCAATGTGAGTCATTCTCTTTTTATCAACTATTTTACAATACCTCAAATTATTTTCAAAAGTTATAATTACAGGGACTAAGTCGTGGATATCTTGAATCACTGGCTAGTGGGTTATTGTGCACATTACTAATTTTCTCCCAGTTAGGTTCATTAACCTACTAGGGATAATCATAACTAATTAGGTTCATTGACCTAATAGTGGTATGACCATCGTCACCATTGTGACATGTCACCATTGTGACAGGACGCCAGATAAAAATAAGATAGAAGCCATTGTAATCGCTCTTATGCTGTAATTAATAACTATGCATCATTTTATGTAAATAGAATGATTCACTCAGTATTTCCCGCTGACAAAACCTTTTTCAAACATGTTTCAGGTGATCTGTTATGATCCAGGAAAAGTGCCGTGAAGCACTACAAGCTCAAAGAAGTGGCTCAGTATAAAATAAAGAAACATGTTTTGTAAAATAAAAGATTTCTTCGTGAAATCTCAAGATTGTAAATTACCGGGTTTTATCCCGCGTTGTGAAATAAAATAATCGGGAAATATTTTGCAGTTTAAAAAGATCCTGATGTTAAACTTCCGCTGTTAAACTCAATTAAATAAATACCACGGGATTTCTGTCCCGCGGCTCCTAAAACGGGTCAAACCGGGTCGGGGGCCGTGACAACGAGCGTCATCTGCAACTCATTTTGGAACTTCTTCGAACAGAATAGCTTTATGCTAAGTTCTCGAAATGTGACTTCTGGCTTTGTGAAGTCCATTTCCTAGGACACGTGGTTAATAAGGATGGGATTCATGTTGATCCATCCAAGGTTGACTCAATCAGAAATTGGCCTGCACCTCGTACTCCAACTGAAATCCGCCAATTTTTGGGATTGGCGGGGTACTACAGAAGGTTTATCAAGGATTTCTTGAAGATTGCGCAGCCTCTTACTATTCTTACTCAGAAGGGTGTCACCTACCGTTGGGGTGATGCTCAGGAATCCGCATTTCAGCAGCTGAGGTTGAAACTTTGTAGCGCACCTATTCTCTCGTTGCCTGAGGGCACAAACGATTTTGTGGTTTATTGTGACGCGTTAATCCAGGGACTTGGTTGTGTGTTGATGCAACGTGAGAAAGTCATAGCTTACGCATCACGAGAACTTAAAGTTTACGAAAAGAACTATACTACTCACGACTTGGAGTTGGGAGCAGTGGTGTTTGCTCTTAAGATATGGAGACATTACTTGTACGGTACCAAGTGCACCATTTACACCGATCACAAGAGTCTCCAACATATCTTCGATCAGAAGGAGTTGAACATGCGACAGCGTCGATGGGTCGAACTCCTTAACGACTACGAATGCGCAATCAAGTATCATCCAGGCAAAGCCAATGTGGTGGCTGACGCCCTCAGTCGAAAGGAAACCAAACCTAAGCGTGTATGTGCGTTACAGCTTACCATTCACTCTAGTCTTCCTGCCCAAATTCATGATGCTCAGGTCGAAGCATTGAAAGAAGAGAACATCAGGGCTGAGTCCCTGCGAGGATTGGAGAAATGGTTAGAACTTAAGGAAGACGGTGCTTACTACCTGGCAGGGCGCATCTGGGTTCCATTTTATGGTAATCTACGTGAGCGTGTGATGGATGAAGCACACAAGTCTCGTTACTCAGTACATCCTGGTTCTGATAAGATGTACCACGATCTCAAAACTACGTACTGGTGGCCCCATATGAAAGCTAACATAGCGACCTATGTTAGTAAATGTTTGACCTATGCTAGGGTCAAGGTTGAATACAAGAAGCCATCAGGCCTACTTCAACAACCAGAGATCCCGACATGGAAATGGGAGCAAATTTCCATGGACTTCGTTACTGGCTTACCTAGATCTCAACGAGGAAACGATACCATTTGGGTGATAGTGGATCGACTAACCAAGTCTACACACTTCCTGGCTATCAAATAAACGGATAACTTCTCTACTCTAGCAGACATCTACTTGAAGAAAGTAGTTTCGAGGCACGAGGTGCCAACTTCCATCATTTCTGATCGTGATCCACGTTTTACCTCTGATTTGTGGCAGGCGATGCACAAATCCCTTGGCTCGCGTCTAGACATGAGCATAGCTTATCATCCATAGACGGATGGGCATACTGAACACACCATCCAAACTCTTGAAAACATGCTTCGAGCATGTGTTATCGACTTTGGTAACAGTTGGGAAGGACACCTACCTTTGGTAGAGTTTTCGTATAACAATAGTTACCACACTAGGATCTAGGCTGCTATGTTCTAGTCTTTGTATGGACGGAAATGTCGATCACCCTTATGCTGGGCAGAAGTTGGTGACAGCCAAATCACTGGCCCAAAACTCGTCGTCGACACGATAGAAAAGATTGCCCAAATACGACAAAGAATGGCGGCAGCTCGTGACCGTCAAAAAAGCTATGTTGATAAGCGCAGGAAACCACTCGAGTTCCAAGTTGGGGATCGAGTGTTAGTTAAGGTTTCACCTTGGAAGGGTGTGATTCCTTTTGGTAAACGAGGCAAGCTAAATCCACGTTATGTTGGACCTTTCGAAATCACTGAGAGAATTGGCAAGGTGGCCTATAGACTGAATCTACCTTAAGAACTCAGTGGAGTTCACGACGTATTCCATGTGTCAAATTTGAAGAAGTGTCTGTCAGATGAGACACTCATAGTTCCTCTCAAGGAACTCACTATCGACGAGCAGTTGCGATTTGTCGAGGAACCAGTAGAGAATATAGACCGAGACGTTAAGATTCTCAAATGCACCAGAATACCCATTGTTCGAGTTTGTTGGAACTCCCGTCGAGGCCCAGAGTTTACCTGGGAGCGAGAAGACCAAATGAAAGACAAGTATCCCCAGTTGTTCGAGAAAAGTGAAACCACTACTGAGGCTGAAGCTACTGCGGAATTTCAGGACGAAATTCCAAACCAACGGGGGAAGGATGTGACACCCCAGGAAAACCAGGAAACCACGCAACCTAACTAGCTTCCTCAGTAACTACGTGCTAAATTTCGGGACGAAATTTCTTTCAACTTGGGGATGATGTGACAACTCGTATTTCAAACCTTTAGTCGTACTTTGATGTAACCATGTTTTGAACGTTATGTGATTACTTGATATGATTATAATGAGATATTAACAATGTTATGTGTACGTAATTGTATTGTAAATGTGTATGCATACTACCTAAGTTGGATCGCACAACATATGTCCATTCGCACAAGCCCATTTGGGCCACACTCCTTGTATTCGAACCAAGGGCATCCCATGATGGGTTCGGCCCACCCCTTACACGCATAACCCCATGAGGAGGGTGTATACTCCTCATTACTTGCAAATTACACAACACATACAAACCCTAAATCTCTCTCCCTCTCTCTCTAACTCGACGGCAGCAACATCTCCTCTTCCTCGAAGCTTTCTTGTTCGGATCGACCTTGTTCTACCCTCTAACCGGTTAGTATTTTACTATTGATTATGTGTTAGATGATGTTGTGGCTTATATGTTGCTACATAGTGATTTAGGGATGATATATGATTGATTATAATGCAAATTGATGAGATTGGTGTTCATGTAATCGGCTCACATAGGTAGTATGATTAGATCATTATAGGGTTTAATAATCACATGATGTTGAGGATGACTTAGAACCGATTGCATGTTAATCGGCTGTTGTGCGAGTATATTCGGATGAGTGTTGTTTTGTCATGTTAGGATGCATGCTAGTAATCAAGATCATGAACCGGTTAATGTGTTTATTGTTATGATTGTTGTTCATGTTATGAATGTGATTAGGGTTCATATGAATTAGAGGATAAAACCTTAGTTTGATCGATCCACATCCAAGTTGGAAACTGTTTGATTGTTTGACCGATTTGATGCATAAATGGAATCTGTTAGGATAATTGTAACTGATTGCATAAAATTAGGGATTTAAAACTAGTCGCACAAGGCCAGTCGCACAAGTGCCTAGTCGCACAAGCCAGTCGCACAAGCCATAGAGTGCAACTGTTTAAACATGATGTACAACTCTCTAAAGCATAAGCGCACAACATCTTGTGAATCGCACAAGGTTGTGCTGATCGCACAAGATGTTGGGCTGCATATAGATTTAGTTATGATAGGCTGTTGGGCCGAACAGCCCAAAACCCAATGGCACAAGTTATACCGGATCGCACAAGTGTAATTGGACCGCACAAGTTGATTGTCTGTTTATATGTTTGGGCCGTATAGGTTTTGGATTGCATTTGTTATTGGGCCGGGTTTGTTTGGATCGCACAAGCCGTTGTGAGTCACACAAGATTGTGTTGGACGCACAACAGGTTGGGCCGGTTGTATTGGGCTTTATATAATGGATCGCACAAGATGATTGGGCTCGTACAAGCTCGACGGACCAATCATCTGAGTCGCACAAGTTGGACATTATGTGTTACTTGACTGTTAACGTGTTCTATGTGTTTGCCACGATCATTACGTGTTCGTAACCTGTTAGCTTATGTGTAAACTTATGTGCACTACTTGAACCTAGACCTGACTTGTATGGTAACCATGTTAGGACGTGGTTGATCATAAATAGCTCAAGTGACCTTTTGTTTATATGCCGAGCTAACCTAAGGTGAGTTCACACTTTCTACAAGGCATGGGATTCCCGGTGGTTTGGGAATGGGTCAAGGAACTAAAATGAAACCTGCATATTCTCCTTGGGTAGAATATGTACCTCCATCCTCCATGGGAAGGATGACAACATTAAGCCTGCATATTCTCCTTGGGTAGATTACGTACCTCCATCCTCCATAGGAAGGATGACAACATATAACTTACTAGACAAAACTCTATCATGAAGTCCCTCATTTTTTATATCGACTTAATCGTTGGGCCAATGGTGAACGGGTCATTAGTTAAATAGAGTTATTAGGTTTGACAAGCCTCACACCGTGCCGCAGAGGACAGGAGTGGACTAATGGATCTAGGCACTTAGTCAATGATGATAGACATTGACGCAGGGCACATAAACATGTCTTCAGTCAGTAGTCGATATGGTAACGGGTCTAGTGGTTAACATGGGGTAGCCCCCACTGGTTATGGTTTGGGAAACAAAGAACTGATTAACTCCTGGTTTTCGAAAGAACTTATGGTTTTTGGAACAACTTTAAAATGGAAAACCAACTGTGAACTCGCTCAACTTTGTTGTTGATTCATTGCAACATGCCTTGCAGGTCGTTAGGTGCTTAGATGGAGCTTGCAGGAGAAGGAGAGGTCGTTGTGGGACATGGACTGTTGAGTTCCATGTTAAACATTTGAAATTTTAAACTTATGTTTTGGTTTTAAACTTTATGCTTCCACTGATAACTTGAACTTGGTTAATTTCTTTTGGACACCAATTATATTGTGGTTGGTTTTATATTTACTTTAAGTCATTGTTCAATATGATTGGTGGCTTGATCCTGGTCATGTCATGCTCCCTGCGGTGATACTCCACTTGTGGATTTTGGGGGTGTAACAATACGCCCTACTTCTCCTGGGGGTGCTCCGGTCCTTTTTGTCAAAAAGCAAGATGGATCATTCCGCATGTGCATCGACTACCTTGAACTTAACAAGCTTACCGTCAAGAACTGTTACCCACTTCCTCACATTGACGACCTCTTCGATCAACTTCAAGGCGCAACGTGTTTTTCTAAAATTGATATTCGTTCTGGCTACCATCAACTTCGAGTCCTTGAAGTGGACATCCCTTAAACTGTGTTTCATACTAGATACGGTCATTACGAGTTCGTAGTCACGCCTTTCGGTTTAACCAATGCACCTACGGTCTTCATAGATTTGATGAACCGTGTGTGTAAGTTATACCTGGATTGCTTCGTGATCGTTTTCAAAGACGACATCCTCATCTATTCTAGAACTCAAGCCGAATACGAGCGTGACATGCGTCTAATCCTCAAACTCCTACGTGCCGAACGACTATACGCCAAATACTCCAAGTGTGAATTTTGGCTAAAAGAAGTTCAATTTCTCGGTCACATTGTGAACGAGAAAGGCATTCACGTTGATCCCACTAAGATAGAAGCCGTCAAAAACTGGATTGCACCAAAATCTCCATCCGGAATTTGTTCGTTTCTTGGATTGGCGGGTTATTACAGTCGGTTCATCTCCAACTTTTAAAAAATTGTCGCTCCTCTCACTTCGTTGACTAAAAACTATAATCCTTTTGTTTGGGGTTCCGAGCAAGAGGAGTCTTTTCAAACGCTCAAGGACATGTTTTCCAATGCTCCTATTCTCGCGCTTCCCGCTGGTAACAATGATTTCCTTGTGTATTACGATGCAACTAACCAAGTTCTCGGTTGTGTTCTTGTGCAACTAGACAAGGTTATCGCTTACGCCTCGAGACAACTCAAAATACATGAGAAGAACTACACTACCCACGACCTTGAACTTGGTGCGGTTGTTTTTGCGTTAAAGATTTGGCGACACTACCTTTACGGTTCAAAGTGTGTGGTCTTCACCGAACCGTAAGAGCCTTGAACACATCTTTAACCAAAAAGAGCTCAACAAGCGTCAACTTCGATGGGTAGAGTTTCTCAACGTCTACGATTGCGAGATTCGCTAACACCCTGGTAAAGCGAATGTCGTGGTCGATGCTCTAAGTTGAAAAACTCATGTAAAGAGTATGTGTTGTTTCCAAATTCTAAATGACCTTCAAGATCGCATTTGCGAGGCACAATACTCATCTGTTGACGAGGATAACTTATATAACGAGATGAAGTGTGGTGCCGAAAGCCAACTCTTAACCAAACCCAACGGTATCCTTCACTATTTCGATCCCGTTTGGATTCCGAACCGTGACAACTTCCGTGACTTCTTGATGAAAGAGGCTCACAAATCGCGATACTCTATTCATCTCGATGCC
Organism: Helianthus tuberosus; assembly: GCA_030545235.1. Lineage (NCBI taxonomy): Eukaryota > Viridiplantae > Streptophyta > Magnoliopsida > Asterales > Asteraceae > Helianthus > Helianthus tuberosus. The sequence goes on along the minus strand of CM060383.1, from coordinate 31,662,361 downwards.
AGCAAGATGTACCAAGACCTTCGTGCGTCTTATTGGTGGCTCGGTATGAAGAAAGATGTCGCAACCTTCGTTTCCAAATGTCTCATTTGTTCCAAGGTGAAAGTTGAACATCAACTTCCCTCTGGCTTACTCGAATAGCCAGAAATCCCAGTTTGGAAATGAGAGAGTATAGCTATGGATTTCATCACCAAACTCCCTCGAACCTCATCCATCCATGATAGTATTTGGGTAGTCATCGTCCCTTTGACCAAATCCGCTCACTTCCTCCTCATTTGTGAAGATTACCAAGTTGAGAAATTTGCTCGTATCTACACTAATGAAGTCATTTGTCATCATGGTATCCCCATTGACATTATTTCTAACCGTGAAGGTCGTTTCACCTCGCGTTTTTGGCAAACCTTTCAGACCGCTCTTGGTACCAACTCAACCTTAGTACGGCTTTTCATCCTCAATCGGTTGGTCAAACCGAGCGTACTATCAAAACTCTCTAGGATATGCTTCGTTCATGCGTAATCGATTTTGGTGGCAACTGGGATATACACTTACCTTTGGTGGAATTCTCGTACAATAACAGTTTTTACACTAGTATTCAAATGGCACCATTCGAAGCTTTGTATGGTCGTAAGTGTCATTCGGCCATTTGTTGGCACGACATCAGAGATGCACAAATCACGGGGCCCGAGCTCATATAAGAGACTATGGACAAGATCTTACAGATTCGTGACAATATACTCAAGGCTAGAAGTCGGCAAAAGAGCTACACCGATAAGAGATGCAAGCCTTTGGAATTTAATGTTGGTGAACATGTACACCTCAAGGTATCCCCTTGGAAAGGAGTTGTTTGATTTGGTAAGAAAGGCAAGCTTGTTCCTCGCTTTGTAGGTCCTTTCAAAATTCTCGAAAGGATTGGAAAGGTAGCGTATCGACTGGATCTACCTCAAGAACTCAACAGCGTTCATCCGACATTTCGTGTATCCAACCTCAAGAAGTGCCTAGCAGAAGAAGGACTTCAAGTTCCGCTGGATGGCTTACAAATCAATGAGTACTTGCACTTCGTTGAAAAAACGGTCGAAATCATGGACCGAGGAATCAAGCAGCTTAGGCATGGACGAATTCCCATAGTCAAGGTGCGATGGGAAGGAACACGTGGCACTGAATTAAGTTGGGAACTCGAGTGTGATATGAAGATCAAGCATCCGCATCTATTCGTTAATTCTTCCTCATGAATAAATTTCGGGACGAAATTTCCTAAAGTAGAGGAGACTATAACGCTCCGCATTTTTTATACTTTCCTTAATTAGAAAGTGTACTCGTATTTCTATTTTGGAAACTTGAAATTGTATCGCCTTCGTATTTTATTTCCAATCTTGTATCCGAGACTTTGGTCATAATGAAATCCTATTTTACATACTTGTATACATGCTACATAATTATATTAGACGTTGTCAATCTTGAATGCATATGCGCAACCCATACTCGAAATACTTGTACCCATAACTTATATGTGCTTGATAATTATTAAATACGTGGTTACATTCTGATATGATATAATAATAATAATAATAATAACAATAATAATAATAATAATAATGAAACAAACTAAAGTTGCTTTTAGCGACTTTGGGCTTTCGCCCCTCATCCCCCACAAGAAACACATGAGGCCAAAGGCCGAAGTGCTTCGCCCCATTCCTCCTTCGTCTCTCTCTCTCTCTCTCTCTCTCTCTTTGCCGTGAAACACCCACACACGAAGGCTTTAGCCTTCATTTCCTCCTCTCTGCTTCATGTCACACGGAACCACATGGAGGAGGCTCCTTCGTGTGGATTCCATTGCCTTCGCGTGGAACGGACCAGTTATGCGTGCAACTTACAGAAGGTTCTAAAACCTTCTGTTTCGACTTTAATCCTACTACCAACTGCCCTCCACTTCATTAAATGTTAAACCTTAATTTCTAGCTTATAAATACCAGCCTCCAAACACTAATAAATGTTTTCCCACACTCAAATCACTCTCAAATCCTCATATTCTCTCAAGTGTTCAAGCTGCAAGTGAACTCTAGATTGTTCACAGTGAGTTTCTACTCACTTTTTCTTCCTTTTTCTTTCTCTTTTCTTCTCTAACTTTCTTAGATAACCTCTAGGAAGGTTTCCACAAGTTTGCCTTGAACCTCACCACATTGAGGTCCAAAAAGTTATAAACTTACTATTTTGATATTATATTCTTATTTCTTGTTTGTTTGATTTAGAACTTGGTGTAAACTTGTACCCTCCAAGCTCCCAACTAAGTTCATAGTTGTGGGTTTGTGATGTGGTTAATCTCCACCAAGAACACAAGCTAAGATCTTATTTAAATTTTGTCAAAATGTTCCTAGTGATTGAAAACCATCCAAGCTTCAACCTATTATGTTGAAAGTCTTGTCTATGAGTTGTGTGTGAACCATGGATGCTTTGGCTATCTGAATTAGTTCCACAAAACCTCATTTGTTCACACATTTCAACTAGTGACATCAAGTAGCTTCCAAGAATCAAAGTAACATAACCCCGCCTCGCCTCCAACATTTGTCATGTTGGGTATGACATGCCCGGGTTATCCTTAGTTGGCTACTTGACAAACTAGTTAGTTATATTTTTATTTTCATTCATGACCAACCGGTTTATCAACTACGTTGATAAACTTGTGCTTTGGTGAATCATACAAAGAGGTTAATCTTACCTCCATGCTTGACTTACATAATTTAGATGATTATACATGATAGACTATACTATATAATATAATATTATATATATATACATATATATATATATGTATATATATATATATATATTTAACTGAATTCTTGATACTAACCGGATTGTGGTTAGATGTCATGAACTTAGGTTATATTATCTTTGTTCTAAACTTCTCGTTTGTGATTCTAGTGGACAAGTTAGGACCCATAAAATCACATAGAACTTAGTGTCTTGATATGGTCTAAAGTATACATATTTTTATATAAATATTCCTACACTTTTAAGTAACTTTAGAGTTGTTTTTAGTAAATTCTACTCATTCTTGGCTCATATTTGAAGTTAGATGATTTTAAGAGATAACGAGTTAAAAAGGTTAATTTGGATTTATAGAAAGCAAATAAAAGAAAAGGCTATGTTAATTGGTAACTAATTAAATTCTGAGTTTTTAATTTTTGACGACGTATTAAAGTTAATTAGCCTCAAGCCACATTTATGTGCTATTAAGATGTATGTCTTCGTTGTCTACATAGGAACCAAATGGATTGAATGCATTAATGGGCCTACATAAATGAGTGAAAATCAAATTAATTGTTGAAGTGGGCCTTTTACTAGACCTGAATGAAGATATGAAAATTTAAAGGTAGGAGGGTTTGGAATTAAGGAGGCGGCTATACAAGGAACTGCTCGATGTATAGCATACATGGCATAAACTATAAAAATAGAGGGGGATCGCAAAAAGAAAAAAAAGGAACGGCAGAAGGTTTCTGAGACGAAGGCTGCTGTACACAGAAGGCGATTTCAAGGAGAAGAAAAGGATTGGTTCGAGTTCAAACCTCATATTCAAGATACGAGTTCAGTTTTACAAACGGTTTAGTTCGGTTTAATTTGCTTCGTGTTATTAGACTTTATAAACATGATATATTTACTGATTCAGACTTGTTTCTTGGTTTTGACTATGATTATTGGCTAGTTGTGTATTCTAACCGGGGTTGTGATGAATATTTGTTGATAATCGGTAATATATCAGTTTTGGTAATATACTTGGTGGTTTAATATTAAAGTAAGAGGCCTAATTATTTTTGGCTTGATGTGTGTGCATACTTTACTCTAATCTACTATCTTATAATTTTTCCTCATGCGTTGTCACACCCCAACCGAGGGCGAAAACATCGGAGTGAGACAAAATAGATTGCTCGAGACATCATAACACTAGTATTCGCGACAAGTATTTATATATTTAAATTTCATTTCATTTCTAAAGAGTCAATTACAACGATGGAAATCAAATACAACAACGTGAATAAAGGAAATACAATACAATAAGTATACAAAATTTAAAGTGGGTATCTAGGCATCCTACTGGATTCCATGCATCATCAACATCATCGTTAAACCTGCAACATGTTTTAAAAGCGTAGTTCAATACAAAAGTATTGGCGAGTATACAAGTTTTGTGTATTAGCATATAAATATAAAAATGATAATGAACAATCCACATGGCAAACCTAGTTATCAAGATTAACATATAATCTGGCATGCGATTTACAAGTCAACCCTCTGTTTACGCAAGTATGAATGAATAAACCTAACATGACCTCTCGTTCACGGGTGGTGCGTTACTTCTATAGGCTATACATGTTAAGTGGAGGCTTGTACGAAGCTAATGACAAATTCATCACATAAGAATCACCCAGAAAACACGAATCAAGCATAACAAATAGTAAGCATGTATTGGATTGTTTGTTTGTATATTTGCATAAGAATATGTATACTAAGTGCGTTTTGTATATGAAAACATGTTACACCCAAAAGTGTGAAAACGGTAAAATGGGTCGAGTATACTCACAAAATAGCTAATTCTTCCGATTATCCAATTGTTGACGAGGGAATGAGTTTAGGAGGTTGAATGTATATGGATTGGAGTTCAAGGTATGCTTAGAGTCGGAATTCGGAATTTAAAGTACATTGAAAGTAAGTATATGAGAAAATAACCATCTAGCACCTAATACTCGTTTTTGACACAATGAAACCCATAGAGGTTTGAATGTTTTCACAGGTTAAAATACCCATTAGAATCGTAATGAGAACTAAGTTCTTAGATGATGTAACTTAGTATTTTAACATATAACCATTAGATTATCATCAAAGGTTTGGTTACTATAGGTATTATATATTCTATACAGTATATATCATAAGTTTTAGTCCATCAAGTATAGCAAGATTATCATAGAAGTCATGCATAGAGGTAGGAAGATAAATCTTCCATTTTAAGACCTCTATTCACCAATGCACAAGTTGTCATAAGACAACAAGGATGGTCATGAATGGATTAATATGGAATGAAATATACATACTAACTAAGAGAAATCATCAAGTGAAGTGTGTATTACAAGTAGGATAGCCCAAGCTATCCAAATAATCACACATACACAAGTTCTAGACTTGTTCATCACTTGTGGGTTAAACCCTTTTAAAAACAAAAAGTTTTGAGGATTAAAACCTCTGGATTTGTATGTTACAACCTTTTTTTAAGCACACATAATCATAGTCTTGATTAGTGGCATAAATACATAAGAATGTCTGAAGAAATCACAAGTTTATGTATGTTTAACAAAGTATTTGTACAAAACAGAAAGTTTCTTGCACTTTTAACCTTATTATGGTGATGTTCCAGCTTTGGTTTTCCATGGAAAACCTGTGGAAACATACCTAAGGTTGTTCCAAGTGCTAAGAAGCCAGAAGTAATGAAAAAGATGGAAGATAAGTGAAGTTATGCTCACTTTTGCAACTTGTAATGAATCTGCCTTTCTACTGATTTTTCAGCTGAATTTAAAGTGTTTGAGAGTGAAAGTGAGGTGTTTGCAAAGTGGAAAATGTGTGGGAATGGGTTGGGTTTTATAGGGAATGATTAGGGTTGAGTAGTTGGTCATTAAATGGAAGAAACACAACAAAACTAACACAAATTCACCCAATCCACGAAGCTGGTCACTTTTTCTACGGATCTGAGCCTTTGGTGGGGCGCGAGCCATATGGGGGTGCGGGTCGCGGCCCGCGAGCCACCCTGACTGGGCATTTTGTTTGTTATTTTGACACTTTTAGTCCCTTTAGTTTCATATTTTGGGGTTTTAAGGTGTTTTAGGGTATTTTAGGTATAAAAGACAAAGTGTAGGGGCATGTGATGTAATTAAAGCATAAAAATAAATATAAAACAAGTATGAATAAGTGTGGATGTCGAGAATAAGTATCGTTTTCGCATGAATTTAGCATGTATGACAAGTAGTTGTAAGTTTAACACGTTTCGCATGAATTACGAATAAAATACCACATGTATAATTATTCCAAACGTATGAACATGTATGAAGTATGTAGAACATGAATTTAAAGAATACGAATTTTATTTATGATCCAAGTCTCGGATTTTACAACAATACAACGGAAAAGACGATTACAAGAGTACAAGAATTCCAGAAATAGAATTACAAGACAAGCTTTCTTATTATGGAAAGTACGAGGGGTGTTACATGCGTCTTTGTGAATGTCTTTCATGTATAGGTTCATGTTAGGTTACCTACTTTGTGTTTGTAACTAGTTTATGGTGCACGTATTCCACAGGAACATTGTTTGATAATTTAGAGGAGTTTAGTGTTCTACCTATTCTTGAGACCGGAAGGAGATAGATAGTTAGGATTATCTTTGGTGCTAGATATTAGGTGCAGTAAGACCGGGAGGAGATCTGTCTAAGTTACCTATTATTATTTGTTTTCCTAAGTCTAGTCAAGATTTTTTAGGTTACCCCGTACACTTTAGGGTGTATTGTGATTAGTGAGACCGGGAGGAGATCTAGTTTTTGGGTACTTTAGTATTGTTGGAGAGACTGGGATGTGATCCAACCCATACCAGTGAGCTTTATTTTACCTTTAGACCTTAGGAGAAGTTGGTGAGACCGGGAGAAGATTCAACCTGTCTTTAGTCTTAGAGTGTCATATTATTAGTACCAGGTTCCATCATAGTTACCATTGCCGAGAGAAAACCGATAGTCACGAATAGGATTCCAAACCTGGGCAGTACTTTCTCATCCTTGATTTCACCTTAGTAGCCTTCAACCTGCGTCTAGGTAGTCTAGTTCGTCTTAGTTAATTCCTTTAGTTTAATTAGTTAAAACCCCAAAATCCAATCAAATCAAATAAACCAGTTAAGTAATTAGTTGAGTTATAGTCTAGTGTAGCGTCGCTAGTGTCTCGTGGGTTCGATACTCAGACTTCATTAGGATTTACTACGTACGATATGTACCCTTGTCTGTCAGTGGTCTAGCATTTAGAGAGTCTTAGTTTATAAATTTAAAACTAGGGTGGCTAAATTAGGTTAGTTTTTTTGACCATATTCAGCACATCAAGTTTTTGGTGCCGGTACCGGGGGACACTTAGGTGATTGCATTATTAGCTTTGACTAATCTTATTTGTTTAATTGCTCTTATTTTTAGTTTGAGTCTTAGGGTATGAGTTCTAGGGTTTGTGTCTAGTAGTAGTGTGTCGAGTCATTATTTTTGTAAATATTTTTATTAGGTAGTTTTTTTCTTTCCTCTCTCTACTTTGTATTGTTTTTGCTACTTTCTTCATGGCAGTTATCATAGTGAGTACCCTCCTTATGTTCAGGCGTTCGTGGAATCATGTCAAGTGTTCGCTCAGATAACGTCAACAGCACAGGACCAAGGAGATCCGAGGTTTCCCAAAATGCTCGCCATTCTTGAGCGAATGTTTGAGACATTAGGTCAGATGTTGAGGGAAGGCATGAATCAGCATGTATATCTAAGGTGTCAGGACTGTGGAGGACCTCACTGGTATGAAGATTGTCTGTTTACGTGAATCAGAAGAAAAATCAAAGTACAATACGCTTTTCATGGGATGATTACTAGGCTGATCATATTGACTTTAAGAGCTATAAGGGAGTGAAAGAAGAAGAAGTTGAGGAAGAACATGTTAAAGAAGAGCTTCCCGGTGATCCAGAGTTGTCAGATGTAGAATTGGAGACAACAACGGACGATTCAGTCCCACCTCCGGTTCAACAGGACGTGACACTTAATTGGTATTCGACGCCATGGTATTATGGTCCTGAACCCATTAATAATCACTTCTGGAATGATGATGAGGGGGAAGACGTGGGTGAGCCACTAGACAAGATGGAGGATGAAAAGGAGCATGTACCATCTTGGGAGGAGGAGTTTGGTGATGAGTTGGTGGGTTTGCCAAATCTTGACGATGAAGAATTTGACCCGGTTGGTGATCTCGCCTATCTAGAGACATTACTTGTAGAGATGTCGACCATGAGATCAGATATATACCGAACATAGAAAAAGAGAAAGTGGCTGAGAAGTTTGATAGTTGTCCCGTAGAGAATTTAGTAGTTGGATTCCCCCCCCCCCCCCCCACACACACACCAACAAGAACACGGGAAAAGGCACAAAGAAATTGCTTGGATTAAACATTGTGAGGGTCAGAAGGTGGTATGAAAATAAGCAAAATGAGAAACTGAAGCACAGAGATAACCATCTTCCTCATTACATGCATCGTATCAGGTTTGATCCAGATAAATATAAATTTTTGTGGGTTGACCTGTTTGAACGTCTTAAAATATTTTCTAGTTTCATCGTTAGTTTTTAATAAATAACGATGAACAATTAAAATTAAACAGGTTAGACCATGGTTGGATAAAGGAGAAGCCTCCTGATTGAGGATTAAGTGTGGGGACGTCGCCCGAGTTGTAGAGTTTGTATTATGAGTCACTTTTATTTTTGAGTCGATATTATGCTAGGGTTTGTTTGTTTGTTTTGTTTTGTGCAGGTTTGACTGACCCGTCCGTACTCAATCTCCATTCAGGCGGTGATTTTGAGCTTGATAATTATGTAGAAGGAAACCCCAGTATATTCGGATACAGCCGTGAATGAAATGTTATACGGTCGTGCTTGCATGGAACTTGACATCTGAAGACTACGCGCTCCCACCAGGCGAGTTTGTTCCATGTTTTTGTTGTTTTTTTTTTTCTATTCTACTTTATTTTTAGCTAGTTTTCCATTCACATTGAGGACAATGTGTGTTTTAAGTGTGGAGATGGGAGACTACGTCTTTTTAGGTAGATTTGAGTCGAAAAAAATACAAAAAAAATTATCAAAATCCAAAAAAGGTGAAAAATAAAAAAAATGTTCCTGAAAATTTTTGCAAATAAATGGAAAATGATAGAAAAATTCGGATTTTTGGTTTTCAAAATATTATATATATATGAGATAAAAATAGATAGAAGACGTATTTTTTGGGATGTACTGGTAGGCCCAGCCGACTTAGAGAGTTCCCTAGATTGCTTTTAAGTATACCTTAATTTTAAATCATGAAGTCTTGTGGGTTCTCATCTTAGGAGAAATAGAAAAGTTGAAGCTGTTGATAGTATAAAAGGTACCACTATAAGTAAATAGCCTATAATTATTTTGAATTAAATTGGCACGCTTTGTCCTTTTTAGGAGACTAAATTTGGATCTAGTGGCGCCTGAAAAAAAAATTATATCATCCATCTATATGAGCCATTTTATAAATATAAATAAAGCCTATGGTATTAACCACTGGGATAGTGTTTCCCACTGGGATAACGACTTAATGATAATGCCCTCTGAGTTAAACACAAGAAAAAAATTTGCTAAAGCTCATCATCATCCATCATTCCATCAAAATTTAATTTTAAATATATAAGGGTTATTTATATAAAGTGGTAGATTTTTAATCTTTACCTTATAAGCTTGATATGGGATTTGGTGGATTTGTGGATCTTAAGTGTGAGACCCTTAGATGAATTGTTAACCTAAACATAATGCTAGCATGAAAAGGGCTTAATGAGTTAGCGGTTGGGTTTATGTGGATAACAATACTAGTAATTGTCGCAACCCCGACCCCTGCCCCGGGAGGCGCGCGGCCGCGAGCTCACAGATTTAGTTGTATCGGTGTTTATTAATTTGGCAGCGGAAATTTACATCAGGATCGTAGTTAGGAAATAGTTTATCAGAGTAAAACACCTTCTTTATAAATAAATAACACATGGGTAAAACCCAAGTTTCCATTTATAATATGTTTATAGGGATAAACCTTATTTTATTGAAATAAAACTTCATTCTTGTTTTAGGTAACTTTTATAGCCACTTTTCCAAGCCTTCAGTGCTCTCCAGCTGGCTTCTATTTGGCTTTCACATTTTGTTACCTGAAACGCGTTTTAAAAGTTTTGTCAGTGGGAAATACTGGTAAGTGCATCCCAATTTAATCAAAACAATTTTATATATTACAGTATCGAAGACATCCGCAATTACATTTGTTTACATCTACCAAATTACCAACCACAGTACTGTTAATCCTGACTTGTGGTCATGTTGTTATTCTCAGTATTAGTAACAAGTAATGTATACAAAACCCCAACATACCGACAGTAATTGTAGAATTACAAATGCTCAATCGTTGTTAAATTACACTTTAAAACAACTGAGGTTTTGTAAAAACAGTTTACAAAAAGTGAATGTACTCACAATGTTGTTTTAGAAAACCCTACTGCATTCTGGTGACTTCCTGGTTATAATCTATTAAATTAATCAATGCACACGTGTTAGTAAGATAACCCAATTTTACATTAGCTATACCCTCCCCCCGAGATAGAACTCCAACAACTGAGACAGGTAGAGTCTCGACATGCGTTACGGAGCTCTAAATCAATCGGGCAGAGTAACTAATACGTAACCGGGGGTTTTAATACTTACAACGAGGCAGAGCTTCGCTTTTTTGTGGGTATTATGCCCGGGTATTACTTCTACTATTAGATAATTGAGAGAGAATTTTTCTTTTTGAACGATTTCTAACTGAAGCCGAAGGCTCCTATTTATAGTGTCTGATCAGGGGTGGCTCGCGCCCCGCGACTCCCTTTCCCAACATTCTCGCGGCCCGTGAGAGACTAGGCGTAACCGGACACGTGGCGGCCTAGGGGCTCGCCTGGTGTCACCTTGTCGCAGCCCGCGACAGGCCCAACATGCCTGGGCCGTGCCCCGCGAGAGCCCACCATATTTTTTTTCTTGATTTTTATTAAAATAAAGGTATTTTGGGCCCATTTTTCATGTACGAGGTGTATTTTAGGACGTATAGGAGTGTTTAAGGGTGTTGGGAGAGTTATTATATCCTCCCCACCTTGTTTTAGATCTCGTTCTCCAGGTCTACTGGAACAGCTGTGGATATTTCCTTTGCATCTCGGCTTCAAGCTCCCACGTGTATTCTGGTCCTCTCTTGGAATCCCATTTTACTTTGACCAGGACTAATCTCTTATGTTTGAGATTCTTGATCTTTCTATCTTCAATCTGTAGTGGTTTCTCAACAAACTTAAGTTTCTCATTTACCTCTATGTCCTTAAGAGGTACCACTAATGTTTCATCTGCTAAGCATTTCTTGAGATTACATACATGAAATACATCATGTATTCCTGCCATTTCCTCTGGCAGTTGTAGCTGGTAAGCTACTGGTCCTATTCTTCTAATAATCTCAAAAGGTGCAACATACCTGGGGCTTAGCTTTCCCCTCTTGATGAATCTGATCACTCCTTTCCAAGGAGATACATTTAACAATACCTTATCTCCTACCTGAAATTCCAATGGTTTTCGCCTGTTATCAGCATAACTCTTTTGACGATCGCGTGCTATTTTCAGTCTTTCTTTGACTCGAATAATCTTGTCCGTTGTTTTGAACTATCTCTGGTCCAGACAGTTGCTTTTCACCAATTTCTTCCCAACAGACTGGAGTTCGGCACTTTCGTCCATAAAGTGCTTCAAACGGTGCAGCATGGATTCTGGTTTGATAGCTGTTATTGTGGGAAAATTCTATTAATGGTAAATGATCGTCCCAATTTCCTCCAAAATCAATTACACAAGCTCTAAGCATATCCTCCATTGTTTGTATTGTCCTTTCGCTTTGTCCGTCTGTTTGAGGATGATAGGTTGTGCTTAAATTTAACTTGGTTCCCATTGCTTTTTGGAAACTAGTCCAAAAATGAGAAGTAAAACGGCTATCTCTATCAGAAACAATAGACAAAGGAATTCCATGTAATGAAACTATTTTATTTACATACAACTTGGCTAATTATTCCATACTGAAAGTTTCCTTCATAGGTAAGAAATGAGCAGATTTGGTTAATCTGTCTACAATCATCCAGATTGCATTATTACCTTTTTCTTGTCTTGGGTAATTTAGTAACAAAATCCATTGTTATTAATTTCCATTTCCATACAGACATTTCTAATTGCTGCAATAAACCTGAGGATTTCTGATGTTCAGCTTTAACCTGTGAACAGGTTAGACAGTTAGCAACATAGGTTGCTATATCCTTTTTCATTCCTATCCACCAGAAATTCTTTCTTAAATCTTGATACATTTTATCACTACCAGGATGTATCTTGTACTTAGACTTATGGGCTTCTTCTAAAATTCGGTGGCGTAGGTTTCCTTATTTGGATATCCAGATTCTTTTCTTATGGAATCTCCAAATTCCATCTGTCCCTTGTTCTAGTTCCTTAATCATTCATTTTAATTTTTCAGTATCGTTCTTGATTACTGATTCCTGTATTTCTCTAATTTGCTCACTTAAATCCATCTGCAGATTTAATTTAAGAGAACGTACTCGTTTTGGCTTTTCATGATACTTTCGACATAAAGCATAAGCTACTACATTAGCTTTTCCTGCATGATACTGGATATTGCAATCATAATCACTAAGAATCTCCATCCAGCATCTCTGTCTCATATTCAATTCTTTTTGCCCAAAAACATATCTTAGACTCTTATGATCAGTGAAAACAGTAAACTACTACCATAAAGATAGTGTCTCCAAATTTTAAGGGCAAAAATTATAGCTCCTAACTCTAGATCATGGGTTGTATAATTATCTTCGTGATTCTTAAGTTGTCTAGAGGCATAGGCTATAACCTTTTGACGTTGCATCAACACACATCAATAACCTAACTTAGAATTCCTTCTGGTAATGCTAGTATGGGTGCGTTGGTTAACTTTTGCTTTAGAATCTTAAAAGCTTCCTCCTGTTTTGGTCCCTATTCAAACTTAATTGATTTGCAGGTCAATTTCGTTAAGGGAATGGCTATTCTAGAAAAATCTTGAATAAAACGTCTATAATAACTTGCTAGTCCAAGAAAACTTCTCACCTCCGTCGGTGATTCGGGGACTTTCCACTTAGTGATTGCCTCGATCTTTATGGGATCCACATGAATTCCTTCATGATTAACCAGGTGTCCAAGGAATTGCACTTCTTGTAACCAAAATTCGCATTTTGAAAATTTAGCGTAAAGCTTTTCTTTTCACAGCAATTTTAAAAGCGTATGCAAATGCGTTGCATGTTCCTCTTTACTCTTAGAGTAAATAAGAATATCATCTATAAAGACAATTATGAATTTATCCAGATATGGTTTACATATTCTATTCATCATGTCCATAAATGCGGCTGGGGCATTGGTTAAAACAAATGGCATGACTGTAAATTCATAATGACCATACCTCGTTCTGAAAGCAGTCTTAGGAATGTCCTCTTCCTGTACTTTCAGTTGGTGATATCCTGAGCGTAAATCGATCTTAGAGAAGAATCGAGCTCCATGCAGTTGATCGAACAGATCATCGATTCTCGGTAATGGGTACCGATTTTTAATTGTAACCTTGTTCAATTCGCGGTAATCAATGCACATACGCATTGATCCGTCCTTCTTCTTGACAAACAAGATTGGTGCTCCCCATGGCGATGAAGTTGGCTGTATGAAACCTTTCTCCAGAAGTTCGTCCAACTGTTTCTTCAGTTCCTGCATATCTGCTGGTGCTAAACGGTAAGGTGCCTTGGCAATTGGTGCGGTTCCTGGCAATAGGTGAATTCTAAATTCAACCTCTCTATCTGGCGGTAATCCATGTAACTCTTCTGTAAAAACATCTAAGAATTTAGATACTACGGGAATATCTTTTAATTCTTTTCCTTTAGTGTTAATGATTATGGAAATCATATACACTAGTGATCCTTTCCTTGCACAACTCGTTGTTTTCATCACAGAGATGAATTTTGTAGACCTAGTTTCCTTATCTCCTTTAATTGTGATATTTTCATCCTTTGGTGAATTTACTTGTATTAACTTTTTATCACATAGAATGCTGGCATGATTGGCTACCAACCAATCCATTCCTAATTCTATATCAAATCTATCCAGATTCATTGGATAAAGGTTAGCAATAAAATTATGGTTTAAGATTTCTATTCTTACTCCCTGCAAGATTTTAGTAATCTTAATGGATTCTCCATTTGCTGTTTCTACCACACATTCTTGTTGAAGTTTAGTTAATGGTTAATTGAGAATTTTGAAAAACGAAGTATTAATAAAACTTTGGTTTGCACCAGAGTCAAATAATACTTTAGCAAAAATATCATTAACTAAAAACGTACCGGCAATCACATCCGGAATCATCTTGGCTTCTTTGGCTGTCAGAACAAATGCTCTGGCATTCTTAGTAGTTTTGCTGTTTGTTGCTGGAGCTAGTTTTGGACAATTCGGTTTGATGTGCCCCATCTCTCCACAGTTGAAGCATAGCTTATTGCTGGGTTTCCTCCTATAGTCTTCTTCCTTGTGTCCAGACATTTTGTAGAAGTTACAGTATATGGAGAATTTTCCTGAATGCTTCTTCTTGCAGGACTTACAGTAAGGTGCAGAGGTAGAACCTATACTTTTCCCACGGTAATTATTTCCATAATGAAATTCTTGGGTAAGTTTCTGGGCTAGGTTCTTTCTCTGATTCTCTTCCTGTGTACGTACCAATTCATCAGTCAAGGTATTCGCCAACTCTACTGCTTCTTCTGTAGTTTGTGGCCTAGCTGCCTTGACTACATGTCTGATCTCACTAATTAATCCCCAGACGTAACGGGAGATTAATACGAGTTCTGGTGAGGCTAAGGTTGGTACTATTTTAACATATTCGAATAATATGGTAGTGTAACCCTTGCAGTCTATTCCAGTCATTCTAAGATTTAAGAACTTATTAGCAATTTGTTCTTTTTCATTGGGAGGACAAAATTTTCTTTCAACCATTTCCTTAAAGTTGATCCATTCCATATTATAAGCTCTGTCACTTCCCTTAGACTGGAGAATTGTATTCCACCATTCTAAGGTTGCATTCTTAAAAAGATTAGAAGCAAACATAATCTTATCTTCATCTACACATTTGCTTATTTTTAAGACTGCCTCTGTCTTTTCTATCCAACGTAAAGCCGCAATGGCTCCTTCATTGCCAGAGAATTCTATTGGTTTGCAAGACCAGAATTCTTTGTAAGAACAACCATATGACATAGTTCTTCTTCTTTTTGGAATTGGGAATTGGAGTAGCGGTCCATTATTCACGCTGTGACTTGGTTCACTAGGAGTTCGTTTACTTCCACTTTTATTATTTCCTGCTTCTTTAACAGACTTAATAATATATGACATAGCATCTCTAATTCCTTGTGCTACTATGTGTTGGATGGCACTGTTATCTATTTGGTTTTCATTATTATCATTATTCCGGTTTTCCTGATTTTCTTCGTTGTCCATCTGGATTTACAAACATTTATCAGGTATTAATATCACATAATAAGATTTAATGCAAACAATCAGACAAACAAATTGATCAAAATCGTCGAGCATTGCGACATTTACTCTTTTTCATATATATATACATATATATGTATATATGTTACAATCTAAAACTGAAATGTAAACACACTATTAGTTATGCATCAATAGGTATTAGGCTATCTATTTAAGTTGATTTGATTATTTTTTTTTTCAAACTACACGCATTTATATATATATATATATATAGATATATTATTATTATTATTATTACTATGGGTTGAACTGCATTTCCCGCTCGTCGTATTTCCACACGAGCTTCTCTCCTATCTCTCTCATCCTCTCTCCTCCTTCTATAAATTCCTCACCATAAGTGCGGAGTTCCTGCACATTCTCGTCACTCATGGGTGGTCGTGGTGCGAGTACTGGGTCAGGTTACAAAGGTAATGGTTCTCCATATGGGTACGGGTTATTTAAGATTTCCTGCACATACTGATCGGCGTTCCAATATGGATCTAAAGGATTAAGGTTGGTGTACTAGGCTATGGGGTTTGGAATTTGGTCTCCCTGTGGGTAAAGTTCCTGGTAATCCCTATGGTCATCATTCCATGGATCATATGCTAGAGGATTGGATGTTGGGATTCTAGGTATCTCGTCGGGGTCAAAGGCTGGTAAGGGAAATTTGTTTCCTGGGTTCGGTTCTATTTCCATTGGTTGAGTTGGAAACAGTGGCAATGGTTGTGGTGCGATAATTTGGTCAAGGTTTGGATCGGCTGCAGTGGTGGCTAATATGTGGAAGTTTGCCAAACGTCTATTAACTAAGTCTTGTGTATGGGAATTGACTTCCCTATTGGCTGCTGCTAAAGCTCTTTGTTGCTGCAACTTTCTCATTTGCTTTCTCCTTCGTGTGCTCCCCGACTGAACCATCCTCTCTTTTTCGAAGGGAATGGTTCTTCGGATTGCGCCTTAAATATGAAAATCCCGTCTTCTGTATCAGCAGAATACCCCAAAGGAGTAGGCTGTGATGAGGTTCCTTCACTTTTGGGAGAACTATCTAGATGACGGTAGGCCTCAGACGTACCTTGCTCACTCATACTATAAACTAACAGATTGTCAAATAACACAAAACAATAATATACATACATACACATAGTCACATAGATTATTTCCTAACAGAATTGACAATTTTTTGGTGTCGGCAGAACACTTCTGTGGCTCAAATTAGTGGCTATAGCTCTGATACCACTCTCTGTCGCAACCCCCGACCCCTGCCCCGGAAGGCGGGCGACCGCGAGCTCACAGATTTAGTGGTATCGGTGTTTATTAATTTGGTAGCGGAAATTTACATCAGGACCGTAGTTAGGAAATAGTTTATCAGAGTAAAACACCTCTTTTTATAAATAAATAACACATGGGTAAAACCCAAGTTTTCATTTTATAATATGTTTATAGGTATAAACCCTATTTTATTGAAATAAAACTTCAGTCTTGTTTTAGGTAACTTTTATAGCCACTTTTCCAAGCCTTCAGTGCTCTCCAGCTGGCTTCTATTTGGCTTTCACATTTTGTTACCTGAAACACGTTTTAAAAAGTTTTATCAGTGGGAAATACTGGTGAGTGCATCCCAATTTAATCAAAACAATTTTATATCTTTACAGTATTGAGGGCATCCGTAATTACATTTATTTACATCTACCAAATTACCACCCACGGTACTGTCAATCCTGACCTGTGGTCGTGTTACTATTCTCAGTATTAGTAACAAGTAATGTATACAAAACTCCAACATACCGATAGTAATTGTAGAATTACAAATACTCAATCACTGTTAAATTACACTTTAAAACAATTGAGGTTTTGTAAAAACAGTTTACAAAAAGTGAATGTACTCACCTTGTTGTTTTAGATAACCCTACTGCTTTCTGGTGACTTCCTGGTTATAATCTATTAAATTAAACAATGCACACGTGTTAGTAAATAACCCAATTTTACATTAGCTATACCCTCCCCTGAGACAGAACTCCAACGACTGAGTCAGGCAGAGCCTCGACATGCAGTACGGAGCTCTAAATCAATCGGGCAGAGTAACTAATACGTAACCGGGGGTTATAATACTTACAACGAGGCAGAGCTTCGATTTTTAGTGGGTATTATGCCCGGGTATTACTTCTACTATTAGAGAATTGAGAGAGAATTTTTGTTTTTGAACGATTTCTAACTGAAGCCGAAGGCTCCTATTTATAGTGTCTGATCAGGGGTGGCTCGCGCCCCGCGACTCCCTTTTCCAACATTCTCGCGCCCCGCGAGAGACTAGGCTAGGGCCTAGCCTTGGTGAGTCAACTCACTAGCTTCGACGCGTAACCGGACATGTGGCGGCCTAGGGGCTCACCTGGTATCACCTTGTCGCGGCCCGCGACAGGCCCAGCTTGCCTGGATCGCGCCCCGCGAGAGCCCACCAGATTTTGTTTTTCTTGATTTTTATTACAATAAAGGTATTTCGGGTCCATTTTTCGTATACGAGGTGTATTTTATGACGTATAGGTGTGTTTAAGGGTGTTGGGAGAGTTGTTATAGTAATTGTGGTTTATACTTGTTTATGTCTTTTAATGAATTAATCTAATTTTTGGAAACCATCTATCCTAGTTATGATTCCATTGCATATTTTTCAGGACGAAAAATGTTTAAGTGTGAGGATATTTGATATGGTCTAAAGTATACATATTTTTATATAAATATTCCTACACTTTTGAGTAACTTTAGAGTTGTTTTTAGTAAATTCTACTCATTCTCGGCTCATATATGAAGTTAGATGATTTTAAGAGATAATGAGTTAAAAAGGTTAATTTGGGTCTTTAGAAAGCAATTAAAAGAAAAGGCTCTGTTAATTGGTAACTAATTAAATTCTGAGTCTTAAACTGAGACAATGTAGTAAAGTTAATTAGCCTCAAGCCACATTTATGTGCTACTAGTGGAAAAGCCCGCGCATTGCGGCGAGTGTGTCTGTTTTGTTGCCTCGTAGTTTTTGTTGGAGTTTGCGGTGTGTGTATTGTTTTTGTGGGTTATTCGTTATGGTGACGTGTGAAGTAGGAAGCAACAACCTAGTTACATTAGAAACTCAGAACGTTAGATTTTTTTTCAGGTTGGGCATTCATAAGCTTTATGTGAGTTTTCAGTAATTATTAAGTAAAAGAAAGTTGTATTCCGAAAATAAAATAAGTAAACCTTAAGATTAAAAAGGTTCACACTTTTCACACCATTAAACTCACTTCAAGTGTAGCTACAATTAAATTCCTTATGTTCTACATTTGCAGTGGTACCTTGTTCATTTACCATCATATTCTAATCATATTAAAGAAAATAGACGAATATAAAGAAACCAAGTTCGTGACAGGTTTCTTGTAACCTGCTTTCTTAAGACAAAATTTCATCCATTTTAGGACTTTCTCAAGTGCTAATCCCATTAGCTCCTCAACGTCCTGCACTTTATTTAATTAAAAAAATTCAACTAAATAGAAATAATTCACAAATTAAACAAATTGAAAATACAATAAAAGATTAAGATTTACATTGTTGTCCTCCACCGATTCGTTGAGGTGTCTTTCTAAGGTTGAGCTAAATCTGCTAGGAGTTGCATCTGAAGATACCAAAATCACAAGCAACGACAACAACTTATGATTAGGAAACATAATAATCATGTATATAAAGAGGCATGTTGGTTTCAAAACCAATACATAGGGTGTAAAAGATGATCAAAGTAGTGCGAATCAATTATCAGGAGTTAGAGAATTATGTAAACAATAAGGAAATTGAGAAAGTATAGATACAGAATATAAGATAAGGTTGATGTGTTGTTGATTGATTGAGTACAAAAACATAAGAAGTATACAATTGTAAGAAGAAATTCATAACCTGTTTGATTATTAAGAAATGAGAGCAAAATTGGGTGGTTATCTAGCGTGCCATTGTTATTTCTGAAGAACAAAATTTGGTTGAGCTCGGTATCGTAAGTTTGGGATCATATGGTTCTTGTGGCCAAACCTTTTTATTGGTTGATGGAGGAATTCTAAAAGTACTTTTTTATTGTGAAACAAAAAATGTTAATGACTATTTAATACTCTATTCATTTTTTTTATTCTAAGATTATCAATTTATCTTTATATACGCATTCATTCTAATTTATGGAAATTACAATAAATTTAATCAATTAAATTACAATAAATTTAATCAATTAAGTTAAACTCTTCACATGTCACCTTAACATTACAGGTTACAAAGGTGACAAAATCACTAAAATACCCTTAAAGTGTCTTAAATTTTTGGACAATGGGCAAGTTTACCCTCTCTAAAATAGTTTGGCTCTCTTGTACATGTTGCTTGAAGATGTGTACACAATGTAAAATTACCATAAGGGTAGAAAACCCAGTTTACTTAATAAGGTAGTATAGATTAAGATGATCATTAAATAAATTAACTTGAAAGGGTTACCTATAATAAATCATATGTATGTCTTCGTTGTCTAGACATATGAACCAAATGGATTGAATGCATTAATGGGCCTACGTAAATGAGTGAAAATCAAATTAATTGTCGAAGTGGGCTTTTTACTAGACCTGAATGAAGATACAAAAATTTAAAGGTAGGAGGGTTTGGAATTAAGGAGGCGGCTATACAAGGAACTACTCAATATATAGCATACATGGCATAAACTATAAAAAGAGAGGGGGTCGCAAAAAGAAAAAAAAGGGAACGGCAGAAGGTTTTTGAGACGAAGGCTGCTGTACATAGAAGGCAATTTCAAGGAGAAGAAAAGGATTAGATCGAGTTCAAACCTCAGATTCAAGATACGATTTCGGTTTACAAACGGTTTAGTTCGGTTTAATTTGCTTCGTGTTATTAGACTTTATAAACATGATATATTTACTGATTCGGACTTGTTTCTTGGTTTTGACTATGATTATTGGATAGTTTGTTTATTCTACCCGGGTTTGTGAAGAATATTTGTTGATAATCGGTAATATCTCAGTTTTGGTAATATACTTGATGGTTTAATATTAAAGTAAGAGGCCTAATTATTTTTGGCTTGATGTGTGTTCATACTTTACTCTAATCTACTATCTTATAATTTTTTCCTCATGCGTCTTTGTGAATGTCTTTCATGTATAGATGGATGTTAGGTTACCTACTTTGTGTTTGTAACTAGTTTATGGTGCACGTATTCCATAGGAACGTTGTTTGATAATTTAGAGGAGTTTAGTGTTCTACCTATTCTTGAGACCGGAAGGAGAAAGATAGTTAGGATTGTCTTTGGTGTTAGATATTTAGGTGCAGTAAGACCTGGAGGAGATCTGTCTAAGTTCCCTAGTATTATTTGTTTTCCTAAGTCTTGTCAAGATTTTTTAGGTTACCCCGTACACTTTAGGGTGTATTGTAATTAGTGAGACCGGGGGGAGATTTAATTTTTGGGTACTTTAGTATTGTTGGAGAGACCAGGAGGTGATCCAACCCATACCAGTGAGTTTTATTTGACCTTTAGACCTTAGGAGAAGTTGATGAGACCAGGAGGAGATTCAACTTGTCTTTAGTCTTAAAGTATCGTATTATTAGAACCTGGTTCCATCATAGTTACCATTGCCAAGAGAAAACCGATAGTCATGAATAGGATTCCAAACCTGGGTAGTACTTTCTCATCCTTGATTTTACCTTAGTAGCCTTCAGCCTGCGTCTAGGTAGTCTAGTTCATCTTAGTTAATTCCTTTAGTTTACATAGTTAAAACCCCAAAATCCAATCAAATCAAATAACCCAGTTAATTAATTAGTTGAGTCAGAGTCTAGTGTAGCGTCGCTAGTGTCTCGTGGGTTCGATACTCGGACTTCATTAGGCTTTACTATGTACGATAGGTACACTTACCTGTTAGTGGTCTAGCATTTAGAGAGTCTTAGTTTATAAATTTAAAACTAGGGTGTCTAGATTAGGTTAGTTTTTTAGACCATATTCAGCACATCATGTCCATACAAGTATTTAGACAAGATATATTTTCGTGTACTTATACTTTTTATATTTAATTCAGAATCAAAACTCTCCACAAACTCCGAATACTCATACACCTTCATTTCCCCAATGTAGGGTAACTTTGGTGTTCCACCCTCAACAACTTGTCAATTCACGGTTAAACGGAAAGCTTTGCAAAACCGTGAGTGTGCATGACCACCTTTTTTATTTTTAACAATTTTGGGTGCAATATGTATAATTTATCAAACTCGCACACACACTTACAAACATGCTTATAAACAAACAATCCAATATACATGCTTGATACGTGATACTATAACTCATACATGCTAGAATACTTATTTGCTTTATACTTTTCATTAACTTCGTACGAGCCCCCTTAACATGTATAGCGCTATAGGATTAATACACCACCCATATTCTTGAGGTCATGTTAAGTTAAACAAAACGGTTTTATCGTTGCTACGATAGGATTATGCTTGTAGGAAACTTTGGGTTGACAATTATAAGTTGCATGCTAGTATTGTTATGTTAAGTCTTAGTTTATGATTATGCCATGTGGATTTGTTTAAAACGTTTATACTTATGCTAATACTCAAACTTGTATGCTTGCCAATACCTTATGTGTTGACTTGTACTTTAATATGTATTGCAGGAAATTGATGATGATGTTGATGATGATGATGAACAGAATCTAGTAGGATGACTAGAAACTCATTTTAATTTACTACTTGTTGTTGTATTTTGTTTCTTTGTTCAACTTGTCGTATTTGTTTCAAAACAATGTATTTTGCCTTAGTAATGAAATGAAATCTTATCTATTAAATACTTGTCGCAAATAATCGTTATGAAGTCTCTTGCAATCTATTTCGTCCTGCCCCGATGTTTTCGCCATCGGTTGGGGTGTGACAAAATCTAAACATAATCATCTGATTTATACTGGCCTTTTCAAATTAAACTATCCCATTTCCTTATCTAAAGTAAAGGATACACAATTGGTTAACCCGCTTCATTTCTTACATATTTTTCATCCTAGAATCAGTTCCAATTCATTCATTACAACCAAAAAATTGAAAAGAAAAAACCTAGGGTTATGAAGTTTAGTTAATAGGTCATCTGAAATTACAAAATTATCAGTCAAACAGTCACACATTCAATAAAAAGTTATAAACCGTAATGTAACATTTCTCCTCTAGAACACAAACACCTATCCAAAGTTACTTTATATACCTTACACAGATCATCTGTCTGAAAAGTTTATAATGGAATTAACCACTCTATTGATGACCTCTGACTTGTTGAAAAACAATCATCGAACTTCCGCGGAGAAATGTATATGTTAAACTCTGAAATCGATTGAAAAACAAAGGGACGATCTTCAAAAGAACAATCAATTTAGGGTTATGAAAATTCTCCCAAATCATATGTGTATGAGCAGATAGCTTTATGATTTAGTTTATACCTAGAATCCAGATTCAGGTACAAAAAAAGACAATCTATTGAAGAGGATGCAAAATGGAAGTGTAGGAAGTAGTTTCATTCTTTTACTGATTTATTGACCAATTAGCGTTCTCTTAGGACTTTCAACAAACACGTAACATGTAAGCGACATATAAACATATATTCCTCAAAGATTCAAGGCAATAGTCAAGAAATTCGTCATCAAAATCAGTAAAACATGAACAAACATACTAAAACCTAACATTAATCGAAGCTAACCTGAAACAATTCGTCAAATCCGAAACGCGTCTTTGTAAACTTGGTTTAAATGAATGGATGATTTATTGGATCCAAGATCTAAATCATTTGTAGGTTCTTAGGGTTTGGCAGACACTTATAGGAGAGAACGTGAGAGGAGACAGGAGGCGCTTGAATGATTAGGGTTTCTCAAAACATATGAACACGTTTTCTAGAACGGATTTTGATATCCATTAATGAAAAAAAAGGACCCGAATTTTTGGGCACCAAAAGCATTATGAGATGCAATATCAAGCTGACACGTTACCCTAATTACTTTCATTTATTATATATAATAGATTTCCAAAAATTACCAAATTCATAACATGTAAAAGTATGACATTTGATTGACATATGATTACCTAATTATTAAAAAATAAGTCTAATTATATATTGAGATTAGCACATGTTTGGTTTCAGTGTATGGATAAAGGCTTGGATTTTTTCCGAGTGTCACACCACTGTCGCCGGAGTTACGGCAGCGGCCGATGAAGCCATGTGGTGTCTGTTGTGAGTTCGGTGATTATTGAGTATGTGATTGGTTAACATGGTTTGGCTTTGAGGTATTGTACCTCATGCTTTGTTGTTGGTTTCTGCATGTTATGTTTGTACTCTTACATTTATTGGTTGTACCTAATTATCTACTTTTTTGGGAGGCACTTTGTTTCTTCGGTGACAGTGAACCGCTGGTGATCGAAGGCATTGAAAATCGATGGAGATGACTTAACGTTCATCATATATGTTTTTTATGGTTGCTGATTTCCTGTTTCGATGGGAAAACGATGCAAAACTGGTGATACCCTTTATGTGACTTTGAAAACCTTGATGCTCAACAGGCTATGATGGTTTCTTGAGCCTTGGGACCATCTCCAATGCAAGATCAATTTTTTTTTACAAAATTTTTTGCCATATTATCTCTCTTTCATCTGTCTTTTTCTTCATTTAAGACTTCACTACTCACAAACTTCATTCTCTCTTTACAAAAGCATGCACTTAGCCAAAAATATTTCTACTCTCTCTCTCTCTCTCCTCCAACACATCATCCATGTCAAAAATGCACCTCAAATGCATTACATTGGGTTTGGTCTGATTGTGGGTCTGAAATTCAAGTATGTTAACATACAAGGTGTGCATGCAAGTTTTTGATGAAATGCTTTGATGGTTAACTTGCTATGATGGTTTCCTAAGCTTTGGTTATGGGTGTTTGTTAACCTATGTGGCTTTATGTTGTTGTACCTCACGCTTATCTAATTACTGTGAGACGATGATGTATTTATGGCATGGCAACTGTGATGCTTGAAAGCAAGCAATCAGAAGTGCAACCATTAAAATATAAGCTGAGCCTAAAATGTATAGGCTGAGATGGTTGTGTTGGGTAAGGTGCTCAAAGTTGGTTACGGTGTTTGCATTGGGGTTAATAGTGGTGGTGGCATTAGGCTCAACATGTAGAGTTTTATTACAAAATAAGTGGAGTATGTTAATTGTATGCTAGCCGATTTTGGGATAACCATTGGGTCAAGACTGATAGTGTGGATTTAAAAATTAGCATAAGTATGATGATGGTAAAAGATAGAAATCATGGTTTATAATATCTCAAACTATCCTAAAGCAAAAAACATAAGAAGAAAGGGAGTGGGGAGGGTAAGATAGTGACGAGAAGAAGAGAGATAGGGTGATCCATGTGTGGGTTTTGCAGCAAAATGGTGTAGTGATTTTGTGAGCTATATATTTGGGATTTAACATGAACGGTGAACAAAAATAATACATGGGTAGGTTTGTAGGGTGATGGTGGATGGCTGTGTAAGGGGAAAGTGTATATTATCAACAAGTTTCCAAGTACAAGGTTGATATATTAATCGGAATACTAATACAACACTCAACGCCCCACTTGCGGTGTGTACATATAATGTATATACGTGTGGGCCCTCGGGGGCAAAATGAAATTGCACAAATTTTAATGCTATTTTACTAATTTCGTGAAAATAACGTTAAACGCGGTGGGCAGTTAGTTAACCATGCATCATGTGGTGACGTTGACACCCGAAAGACAAAAGGGTATATGCACTAATAGGCCTTTGTCCTGATTGTTGAGTGTTATGTGCCTTATGTCCAAGGCTTGATGCAAAACTATTATCGAGCCGGGGGTCTCACTGGAAGCAACCTCTCTATTCCTACGGGGTAGAGGTAAGGCTGTCTACATCTTACCCTCCTCAGACCCTATCTTAGCTTTGCTATTGGTGAGATTTACTGAGCATGATGATGATGACTAATACCACACTCAACCAACATATTGTAAATTGATTGAATATTTACGAATTCAGTAACGTTTTTTAGTGTTGGTGGTCATTTGTGATTGTGTGATGTTGATGCTAATTGACATGGTTTTAAGTAGAGATCAACATTTAGTATCGGGTATATACGGTACCAGTACCTATTTACCCGTTTTTTAGTACCAGTACATGTACTTTTTTTTCTTGTTTTTCAGTGCTGGTACCAGTCCATGCTCATCTCTACTTTTAAGTTCGCGAGTGACTTTTATGGTCCATGCTCATCTTTACTTTTAAGTCGGCGAGTGACTTTTCTAGTTTACTCCGGTTTTATTTTCCAAGGAATATTTTTAAGGAATCTATACTTTCTATAAAAGGGCAAATGCCGGTGACATAAGAAAAGTTGAAGTGGCAGTCATAGAGGCTGTCCAACAATGCATTTCTTATGTTATTATTGCATCATAAATCTTAATATATAAACTTTAATAGCCGGCAGAGGTTGAAGATAGAATGCCATTATATCAGCAGAGGTTGAAGGTTAATAGAATGCTCTCATAACAACAATGGTTAATTGCCGGCAATTTCAAATTCAAAATGCATCGGAATACGTAATTTGCAATTAATGCATGTCACTCACTCCTGTCAATCATCTTCTTATATAAGGTTTTTCTTCTCATTTCCCTCCTCATATTTCATCACACTCCCATCTTCTCTGATTTCTTATTTTGAAATTTGAATTGATTCTGAATTCCGAATTAGAAGCATGTCAACATCAGTTGAGAGCAACAATCTTAGTTTTGTTAACGATTTGGATCCTGCGAAAGATATGTGGCACATGAAAGCGAGGATCATCCGAAAATGAAATCAAGGTTATAAAATGGATCTCATCTTCATTGATGAAAAGGTAATGTGTATTTGTTTTTTTTTTCGTTCGTGTGTATATGATTCCATGGATGTATATATCCGATTTCCTATTTTTAGGCTTTATATGTTTTTATCATAAAACCTTGATTCTTCAAATGTTCTTGAGCTTTGTACGGTAGTTTATTGAGGATGTACATTGTTTGATTTTTTCTTTCTGTCAGAGACTGTAGGTTTGTATGCTAAAAAATACTTTGTTTAAATGTTCTTCAGGGTTTTAAGATTCAAGGAGGTATTTAAAGTCATTTGATACCTGTTTTTGATAGACAACTTCAAGAAGATGCTGTTGTTATCCTGTCGAAATTTGGTGTGGGTGAAAATAAAGATTTATATAAAGTTGTAGCACATGACTATAAAAATCAACTTTTATCGATGCACAATTGTTACACCTATGAGAGATTGGGAAGGTGTTGAGTATGGTTTCAACTTCAGAGCTTATCAAGATATTCTTCAAGGAAAGCCAGTAAAATCTTTGAGTGTTGGTAGTGTATATTTTTGTAATCATATCTTTTCTATATAAAACTAGTAGGAATGTTCGCGCTACACTGCGGGGTTTCGGTCATTTCTATTTTGGTTCAGTATACCAACCGAAAGAAATAGGCTCAAAAGAATATCGACACATATTTTACATCGACCGAAAACCATAAAAATAAATTTAAATTGGACAGCGGGACAAATTGATTTTAAATTAATTGTAAATGGAAACGTAAATGTTATCTTAAATATAGCTTTAATGAAAAGAAACCTAAAACTAAAACACTAAACATAAAGAAAACTAAAAAATAATAAAGTCCAGAAAAAAATCAAGAAAGAAACAAAAAAGTTAATAGGATAAAAGCACCATCCACATAACTTGCTAATTGTAATTTGCGTTAAAGCGTAGACCAACTGAAAACATACATAAAAATAACCATGAAAACGAATTATATTTGACACATATTTCCGAAGAAAATTTGCGTCGAATCATAAACCAACTTAAATTTATACCGTCGTGTGCATAAAAATAAGCACGTAAGAAAATAGTTACGGCGTGTTGTGGCGTGTGGAAACGTAAAGTGACTCGAATTTATAACATTTAATGAAAACGTATTATATTTTACTCGACGTGTTTCCGAACAAAATTTACGTCAAAACGTAGACCATTTGAATACGTACATAAAAATAAGCATGAAAACATATCATATTTTAACCGGCTCATTTATAGAAAAAATCACATCAAAACATAAACCAACAGAAAATGTACATAATAATAAGCATAAGGAATATATTATATTTGACTCAACTTATTAACGGGAAAAATTTATGTCTAAACGTAAATCAATTTAAATTTATAGAAAAACGTACATAAAAATAAACACGTAAAGCTTGATTACAAAATTTTTAGAAAGTTAAAAGGTTGAAATTGTTAACACGGAAAGTTAAAGGGGTAAAAGTTTAAAGAAAAATAATAAAGATAAAAAAGGAAAAAAGTAAAAAAAAAAAAAAAAAGAGGCTACTGTACAAGCCCTTTGAAATTGTTAGGATATAGAATTAGAAATTTTTACGATATTCAAGACTTGGAGTAATTGGTCATTTACATGTTCAGTCATGTACAAATGATTGTTTGTATTTAATGTAGAATGATGTTATTAAATGAGATCAAGAATATTGGTATTTAATATGGAATCATGGTAATTATAATAAATGAGATAAATAGTGTTTGTATCTAATGTGGAATCACGGTAACAAATGAGATCAACAATTTATTCTTCAACTGAATATGTTAGTTAATTTGTGGCTCATTTACTACTTTAATAAATTGTCATAAATTTCCTTTGATTTTATGTTGTGATTCATTCATTTTAGTTTTGATAGTATAGATTGTAAAAAAATGGTCATAAATTAGTGTTTAGTTTATGGTCATACAAATATTGTTTTCATGTAAGAGTACGGTTTTGCGATGTACTGTGTGGAATGACTATGCTCAGCAGTTTAACGACTTCATCTCTAAAACCCCAGTTCATGAGAATTTGATGGCTGTTATACAACATGGAAAGTGTGAGGAATTGAAAGGTAAGTTTTGTTACTATCTGCATATCATAACTATACTCTTTATTTTTGGCAATATAATAACGTGTTGACTAAATATTTATATACTTTTGCATGTAGATCAATTTAAAGTTCAAAGTGATAAGTTTGCAACTCGACTTTTTCTGAATGAAGAAATCGATGAAGTTAATCAGCTAAGGAGGAGGTAATTTGTTAACATAATTTGCACTATATATATATTTGAAGTCAAATACTTTGTTTCATGTTATCTGTATACTAATTCTAATCATTTGTTGTGTCGAATAGTCTTATACTGAAACAAGGACATGGGAGTGGTTCTACTTCTCAAACAATACTTTCGTCTCATACTGTTTTTTTATTGCATAAAGATTTTGTAACAGAGAGTGTGAAGAAACATGTTGATGAGATTAGTGAGATAGAAAAGGTTTCACAACTTTTTTATATAGTTTAGTTATTTGTTTAGTTTATCACCTACATGTTTGTCAAACTATATAGATTAAATGTGGATATATTGTTTTTACAGGAAATGTCTTGTGTTGTGGTTGCGATAAAGATTGTGCAAGAAGAGTATGGTTGGTTTTATCCTGCCTGTCGTAAGTGTTTCAAGAAGGTCATAGCTAAAAGTGAATACTTACAGAATGTTGAAAATGTTTCTGAAGAGATTCTTCAAATGTCTGCGACTGCTTTGGTTTGTCCCAAATGTCGTAGTGAATGTACATCTGTCACCACAAAGTAAGCAATGATGATTATTTAACATTTTCTTTATATAAATAACAGTTTAAGACTGATATTTCAATATAATTTGGGAGCTTCTTTAGGTATTTATATATATTTCAGGTTCAAGCTGCAAGTCCGGGTGCAAGATGAGACTGGTAGTGTATCTTTTGTTATGTTTGATAGAGATGTTCAGAAGATTGTTGGATTAGCTGCGAGTGATATAAGAGAAAGGCAGCTGAAGGCGAATGATACTGAATCTTTCCCGCATGAAATATCTCGATTGGTTGATAAGAAGCTCACTTTTAAGACTGATTTTCTGCATTCAATCTTAAAAATGACTATCGTTTTTATACTGTGCAAAAAAACATGTGATGATCCAGTAATAATTGCTGAGTTGGTTGGTGGAGATGATAATGGTGATGAAAATGCCGATGAGGTAGTATATAAAATTAATTTTTCAATTTATTTATTTTTGTTTTGAGGTTCGAAAACTGGATTCTGCACTTTTTTATATAATATCATATATTACGATCAGTGTTGTAAGAATCGCTAGGCGCTAGTCGGAGGGTGGGGTACCGACTAACGATTAATCGGGATTAATAGGGATTAATCGAAATTAATCGGATCGAGATTTTTATATGTAATTTTTACTTATATATATACACACACATTTTTATATGCAGTTTTCTAAAGCAAACATGTTTTAACTCCTCATTGACCCATTTTTTTAAGTAATTGGAAGGAATTTATAAGGTTTGGTCGAAATTTAGCCGGCGTATGGCCAAACTTTGGCTAGAATAGGACCGCCTAGCGATTAATCGGACATTAATCAGTGAACCTCTGATTAGTGATTAATCGGTGACTAATCGGAGACTAATCGGGATTTTTACAACCATGATTACGATCCTTTAGGTTACTCAAGAAGTAGCTGAAGTCAAAGATGTTAACTTTGATGAATGTTCCCAGGTGTCTGCTGAACAAACTTCAAAGGTGAGTAGTTATTTTTGATAGTACGTTTAATATGTTTTTAGAGTTCATTATTTTATTAAAGATTGATTAGTTGTTTTCTGATCTATTGCAAGGATGTTGTCTCTCTTACGGCCAACTCTTCAGCCGCTGAAATTGAATAGGATTCTGGAACAAGTCCGAATGGAAAATGAACAGTTCAAGATGTTGGTGTTGTAAATATTGGTGAGCTATCCTCTAATGTGAGAAGAACTCGTAAGAAGCTATATAAGGTTAATAATTAGATGCTTATGAAAAACATGTCTTATGAGAGTTAAGTAGAACCATTTATTTTGACGACTCCTTATGGTTTTTATTTATGTTTGTTAATTGTTGTTTTAACCTACCGTGGTTAAAAGTTTGGTATGTAATGGCTACAATTTGAAACATCTAAACTGATGGATTTGGTATGTAATGTCTACAATTTAAACATCTAAATTTGACCTTTCTTTGTTATATATTATTGTTATTATACATTATTGTTGATATTCATGTATTGCACAAGTAATAGGGTTGTATATTATTGTTAGTGAATGAATGTAAATTTAATGAATTGGTTAGTGGGAAAACTGCTAGGATCTGAGATACATTAACATCTGTTAGAGCCTAAGCACTCTTATAGACTCCTAACATCTGCTAGGGCCTAAGCACTGTTAGGATCTGAATTACATTAGCATCTGTTGAATAGACTTTGCTTCAACAGACCTTATCAGCTATTGATCATCATCTGTTAAAGATCCTCTGTTGAATCGCATCATCTGTTGATCCACAACAGAACTTAGCTTCATTATACTTTTGGCTTCATCAGCAGAGGTTTTCTTTGGCAGACCTTTGCTTCAACAGTCTTTTTGTTCATTAGCAGAGGTTGTTTGCTTCAACAGACTTTGTCTTCAACAGACCTTTGGGTTTGGCAGACTTTAGCGAAACAGATGTTGAGTCTATGCCTTTGGTAGGAGCAGATGTTCAAAAGACTGTTATTTGTAATCAGAGGTTGTAGAGTATTTTGTTAATTTTAAATCTTATATCTCTTTCCCTTGAGCGATCAGAAAGCGTGATGCAACACATACCTTAGAAAACATGCTCTGAGCATTTATCTCACTGGTTGTGTTGTAGCATCTTTTAATAAGAAGAAAACCTAATTTAAGTGACCTTATGACAATTATCGGCCCTGAATTCCTTACGCCTTGCTAATATTTGCAGTTTTCGAACTGTTGGAAAGGAAGCATTTACCGTTTTATACAATTCTAAATGTCGATCACCATCATGTTGTGATGTATCACGAAGATTCCTAAAAGATGGACCTACTAGCTAGATAAGTATATATGTACATAGGTTTAATGACCATCATTTACACATAAGATTCCTAAAAGATGGACCTACTAATACCAACTACAAGATACCCATATAGTAAGTAATGTTTAGATGCAAAACATAAAAAGCTAAATCCACAAAGTTTAGAAAATATATAAGTTTCACACACCACCACCACCACATAACTTCATCCAACAAGAGATGGACACTCTAGTTCAAAGAATTTCAACATTATTATCTTTAACACTATCTTCATCAAGTTTTATACTCAAAACTATTTATATAGTGTGCTAGCTGAATACACTATAGATAATAGTTATATCTAACACAGCACAAGACAATCGATATAGATATTTTAGTTCTATATTTTAAACATCCCAAAACCAAAATTACAATAACATCGTAATGGGATATGAGTGTTAAAGTTCTACATGCAGTTAGTTTTGGAAGAGGAAATTTGTCCATAAAACATACCAACAAAAACATAGACCATTAAACCCTAAAAAGATGTTCAGAAACCATATCAACAAACTTCAAAATGTACTTCATCTCCTGGCACACTTTTTTCTTCGACCATCTCAAACCTCAACACTTTGTCCATAGACATCCCGCTTCATCCATGATACGCTGCCAGTTCGAATACATTATTAGATGGGTGCCATCATCAACTTTTCTAGGATCTCTCCTTACACGCAACTATACCATAAACTTCACATAATCAAATGACAACACAGCACTACGGTACTTATTTAGTTGGTGTTCTCGAACAAACTTCTTCGGTATCATCTGTAAAAGTAAATTCTTTGTTTTGTTATTCATTCTCTATAACATGTACTTTAAGTAACAGATAAATCCAACATTATAAGTAAATAAACCATATTAAAAGTAGACATGTAAATACCAGGCTGTGTGTCCTTATGACATGGTATTCAAACTGTTTCTTATAATGTGGACGCCTTTTGCGGTGTCGGTGGTTGTTACGGCTGCAGTGATGTGCAGTCCCCACGTGAAGCCCAATCTCGTCTTTGTTAAAAATCTTGACAGTGAAGTTAAAGTGGTCTTCAGGAGTACTTCCCATCCATTGAAACAATAGTTGGCAGCCTTCCTCAATGTCATTTTCAAAGCAAAACGTTGTCCATCCTAACCCCATAAAACCAGCATCCAATCCCTTTTCATTTTCAGGAGGGAAAACATAACACACATCAACTTTATAACTTTGCTTTGGTACGTGTACTTTTGCAACCAAGTTATCAATTTTTAACCTCCTCTCTAACAACAGCCACAACAAATCATGCGATAAATCCTACAATTTTCATACATTTCAGAAATGTCATATTAGACTTTATACAAAATACAAATTAGAAGTTTCTCTTCCAGAAAATAGAGACTGACAATATATAAAAACAAGGTAGCAATTTTTTAACCTGCTTATAGTACGTTTCTTCTTCAGCATGTATCAAGCAACCATGAACATAATCTTTCCCCGAGCTATCCTTTCTAACCTCCAAACCCTCATTGCTCAAAACACTTATCTCAAATTTTACTTCTTTCAATTTTTTTAAACACAGCTTCTCTATATTCTTATGTTTGTAAGATTCAACAAACCGAACCCATTCTGCCTCGTTTATCATTTTACTTTTACGACCAACCTTATACTTAAACCCTATATAATTAACAAGCTTTATTACTTGACACTCTCTTGGTAATTGGTTACTCATTATCCTCGGAAGTATCTATGTATATAAAATAATACTGACATTTAATTTTATATTTTCATTATAAACACACTTTTTAGCATACAATCGTGATTTAAGTTAAGTTGTTCTAAGAATATAGCTTACCAATCCCTCACTTAGCTCTGTCAATTCAGAGACATTGATAATCATCATAAACTCCATCTGAAAGTAAAAAATACAATAATAATCAAATACTTAAACATAAAATCAATTGTATCTGAAAATCATGCTATTTAAGGCATAAAAAATATCTAACACCCTGTAGGACCAAAGTTATATGTTATCTACTTCAACTTGGTCCCTACAACCAATAATATGAGTCTAACACCCTGTAGGACCAAAGTTATATTGTTGTATAATAAAAAAAAATATTATATGGCACTAAACTTTCCAAAGATCCATGTTGGTGTCAACTTCAAACTTCATTTTTTTTCCAACAACCAACACTATATTCGCTGACAAATCAGACATATCAGTACTATAAACCGATTGCATAATATTTTACCAAAATTAAGTTTGATAGAAGAAATATATCAATACTACATCGCAGTTCATACAATAATTCTAAAACCATTCGGAAAATATACAACCAAATATTTATGAAACAACATTATCTCAGATTCTTATTTAGATGGAATACATAGAAATGAAACTAAATAAATTCATATAAATCTTATTAAAAAACAAACAAAACAAGTTCATATAAATTTATCTATTTTAACATCAGCAGTTTATGATTTTGATCTATATACAACTCGAAATGAAGAAACCAAAACGAACATGTCAAAACATAACTGTAAAATACACAAGAAAATAAAAAATACCTGATCCAAAACTTTAAACTTCTGATTGCCAAGACTGAAGAAGAAGAAGAAGAAGAAACTAAATAGTTTTTTCGCCGGAGAAGAAGAAGAGAAAAGATTGTATTTTGATTGTTAAAAGTAAGATTCTTATCCATTATGTAATTGTTTATTTATTTGATTTATAATAATCTTTAATATCAGGATTTTAAAAACCGATATTTTAATTATGTAAACAATTAACTAATACATAACCCCTTTTTATTTAACATTAAATTTATATTGAAGTAGTAGATTCAATAAATAAAGAGTTGTTAGAGAATCTGCCTGGTGAAGAGAAGATTTATTTTAGTTCAGATAGTTTATGTCAATCTGAGGAAGAATCAGAGATTAACATGGCATTGTTTCCTCCGGATGTGTTAAACAATCTTCACTTGTCTGGTTTACCTAACCATAAATTAGTATTGAAACTTGGTGCTCGAGTGATGTTACTCAGAAACATTGATCAGGCAAATGGATTGTGTAACGGTACACGTTTACGAGTCACGAAACTCGGAAAAGTTGTGATTGAAGCAAAAATTATCACAGGAACTAATATAGGTCACCATAGTTTGATTTCAAGACTGAAGATGATACTTTCTGATAAAAGAATACCCGTGAAGATTTCTCGAAGACAATTCCGACTTTCACTGTGCTTTGCTATGACAATAAATAAAAGTCAAGGACAATCGCTGGAACATGTTGGTTTGTATCTTCCACGTCCAGTATTTAGCCATGGCCAACTCTATGTTACTGTATGTAGGGTAAAAAGTAGGAAGTGTTGAAAATTTTGATTTGTGATAAAGCAAAACGAGTTTGTACAACCACTACTAATGTAGTTTACAAAGAAATTCTACAAAAACTATGATGACATGTTGTTATGTCATGGTTGATAATTTTTGAACATGTAATTGTATCTTCTACTTACTCATATTTATTATAAATTTTGGATAAATTTTTTTAGATTAAAAACATGTAAGAAGTATTATAATGCTTTAGAACACTATTATACTTATGATATTAGTATTAATGCTTTAAATTTATTATGTGTGGTGTTTTTATTAAATGTTATATTAGTGTATCATGTGTATTGTTGTAAAGAGTATTTATGGAGATCGAATACAACGTGAAATTCGTAAAGAACAATGTATAGTGATTTGTGTTTTTAATAAATTTTTGTATGGAAATTCTCTAAAGGCTACCTGTGTTTTTAGATGTTATATAAGTGTAAATCATGTAAATTGTTGTCGAGTATTTATTAATGTATGAATGTTTATGCAATTCGTAAAGGACAAACCTATTAAGATATGAATTTAACAACACACTGATCATTCATTACAATCTTATGGTAAAATGTGCTAAAATTACATTATTTTAAAGAAAAGGGGGTAAAGTATAAATTTTACTAAACTTAAATGCATCCAACCAGTGTAAATGGAGCATCTGTATTAACTCCATTTAATATTCTTTTCAACTATTATTGAACATAAACATCACCAAACACCTTCGAAAGTTTTCTCATATAAGCTTCTTATCAAAATCGGAAAGGGTCTATTGCATAATATAGATTAGACACTATAAAACCAAGTGTTGTTTCTTTGATGTTGTTGTTTGTATTATAAACGTTAGATTATCAATCTTTGATGTTATGAGTATGTATTCCTCATAAATGGTGTTTCATATTCTTTGTTTCAATCATAATAGTTGTTGTAATCCGTTGTACTTTTATTGATTAAGTACTGCATTAACTTAAATGAAGTTATTGATAGCATTCTCTATGACAATTTGTGCATGCATCTTCTTGATGTCGTCTTCTAAATTACGGTTGATAAATAAACCATATACTTTTTGGTTGTTGTTGATTTGCTTAACTGTTGTGAGAGATGATGATTTTCGTTTTGTACTTTATTTTTATAAAACCCTAAGTGTGTAATTATACAAATAGTCCCGTTAATATTTGGTACTTTTGTTTTTTAAGTACTAATTTAGTTTAACTGAAGTTAGTGATGTTTTTTATATTATTTTATTGATATTTGAATGTTAACGAATGTTTTTTTCATCAACTTGTATATTACGGAAATAAAATAATAGATATGATGTTGTTTGTCTATAAGTTTTCTTGGATGTTGTTCGTCTTTATAACTTGTAAGTTTAAATCCTTTTTTGCAGATATGAATCCATCTAACCAAACACCATCCTTTTTAAAATTTCTTAATGAAGATGATTTTATATTTTTGGTATGTTTTTTTTTTTACTTTCTTGCTACTATTAGGATTGTACATTAATTTTTGATGTAAGATGTTTAATAATTACTGTCGCATACTATACCACTTGATTTTGAGAATTTGTTGTGGGGGAAGGAGGTCCCCTACGGTCAAACTATAAAACTACAAGATGGTGACAAAACATGGTTAGTATGAGTAAGGAAGAGAGATGATCATTGTATATTTACGGATGGTTGGACAAAGTTGGTTAGAGATTGTTGTTTGAAAACCAAAGATGATGTATTGGTAAAAGCTATTGGAAGTTTGTCATTCATTGTCTCATCTTTTAAAGAAAATGTCTACGATAATTCTTATATTTCAGCAAATATTTGACCTAAACTTGGCATGAATGTAAGTAACTTTATATTAGTTTGCTACTCACTGTAAACATTTTTTGCTAGCTCAACAACCTGCTAACATCTGTTTACCTTTTTAACGTCTGTTTCATCATCCACTTAACGTCTGTGACTAAACTTTTTAACATGTGTTGACTAACCCTTTTAACATTGGTTGACTAACATCTGATAGTTAACATCTGTCCACATGGCAACCTCTGTTGGGGATAATGGATGACAGTTGTTAGGAAACCTCTGTTGGAAAGCAACAGAGATATGTAACAGTCGATAGACAACAGTGGTTAGGTTGTGTGTAAATACTGGAACCCCTGTTGACTAACCCTCCTTTTAACTTCTGTTGACTAACCCGTTGGAACCTCTGTTAATCATTAGTTCATATCAATTTTGTAAGTCTGCACTAATTATTTTTTTTACTTCTTTTATAGCTAACCGCTGACAAATTCTGGAAAGAATTCTATGGTAAAAATTACAAGTATGGGAAGGCAACCATCTATGTTGGCGAAAGGTTTTGGAATGTGATGATGGAAGGATGGACCGATGGATGCGGTTTTACTAATGGATGGTTAAAAGTGATTGAAAAAGTTCCGATACCAGTTGAATCTTGGTTGGTTTTCACAATGATTGCATCTAAAACGTTTGAGCTTTCTATTTTCCATCCCGAAACTGGAACTGAAATTTCTTTCAAGAAAGCTGATGTTGTTGTTTTGGATGATTCGGTTTATGGAGATAATGGGTTTGATCTATTGGCTGAGGTATAAAAATTTGATGTTAATATACATCTATTTGATAACATGACATTGATAAGTAAGTTTGATTATATTATGCTAATAACCATTGAAATGCCATATTGTATACTAAACACAAACAAGATCTAAATTCTGGTGAAGTTGCTTTAGATGATGCTGAGACTGGAGCCACGGTTGGTAATTTTACGCAGTTTACGAGTTTTGAAGATATTTTTAATGTATATATACACATGTAATATTTACTTATTATATTATGATTTAAAATTCGGTTTCTTATATATGATCGTTCTTATAAATATAATCTATTGATGATGACATATTCGATGCAAAGGTAGCGGCTCTGGTTGATGAGTCAGATATTAAAAGTGTCGTAAGTTTAAATTTTCCTACTTTTCTTATCTACTGTATATAAACATAGTAGGTTAGAACCCCGTGTATTACACGAGTTGAATAAATGTAATTTTATATATCGAATAATAAAAAGTTATATCTTTATGAACCCCGTATACTGTACGGGTTAAATAAATGCAATTTTATATATCAAATAATAAAAAAAAAGTTATATCTTTAAAAACCATGTGTATTACACAGATTAAATAAATATAATTTTGTATACCAAATATTAAAAATGTCATACATTTAAAAAACCCGTGTATAATCGGGTTGAATAAATCTACCAAATAATAAAAAATTACATGCTTAAAAACCTCGTATATTACACGTGTTGAATAGATCTAAAAAGAGTTATATCTATAAAAACCATGTGTATTACACAGATTAAATAAATGTAATTTTGTATATTAAATACTAAAAACATCGTATCTTTAAAAAACACGTTTATAGTCGGGTTGAAAAATCTACCACATAATAAAAAAATTATATCCTTAAAAAACCTCGTATATTACACGTGTTGAATAAATCTAATTTTACATAGCAAATGATAAAAAGTTATATCTTTAAAAACTTCGTGTATTACACGTGTTATATAAATGTAACTTTGTATAGTAAATAGTAATAAAAAATTATATTTTTAAAAACCCCGCATTTTACACGAGTTGAATAAATATAATTTTGTATACCAAATAATAAAAAAAGTTATATTTTTAATAAATTAGGATAACATTTAATATTAATTTATTATTTACATATTTAATATAAGATAAGTAGGAAAGTGAGATATTTGTTTTAAAAATATATTAAATTAACAATTTAGATTTGGGGATAATGTTTTATTAAAGTATGATAAGATTTAATATTAATTTATTATTTATTTAGTTAATATAAGATAAGTATAGATTTGAGGATACCTTCAATGAAGGGGTATGGTCTCAAAAACCTCGCGCAGGCACGTTGGACCATACCACATCTTCACACCAATAAAACCCTCCTTAAGAGAATCCTGCGCGGCTGCGCTTCGGTTCCAAAAAGAAAACATCAAAGAGAGCAATCTTCAACGTCCGCGCGCCGAGATAAAGACTAACAAATGCATCCTTACAACAAACTCATAATGGTCAAGGCTAAAATAGCTCTGCGCGATTGCAACCAAGACTTAAACGACATTTCTATCACAACAGAATTAGCATGAGACAGAGCCACATGGGATTACAGTTGTAAAACTTCTAGAAGGCCCTATCGTGCACAACCATTCTGTTATAACTGAATGGCCACGTGGCATCATCCTGAGCATTCCTCAAAGTCACGATGATGGCACCGAATTGAAGAAAGATCTATACTTGTCCACTTTCCACGTGGCATATCCCCAGCCGTTGATGATACCCACGATCCGTGTGCATATACATCACGTTAGTGATTAACGGTGGAGAAGTAACCGCTTACGGAAATTACTTTCCGTTATCTCTCCCGTCAACAAACTTTCCCGCCCAAATTCGGTTATAAATAAGACAACTCAGGTATCATTTCTGAAGTTACTCTCACTTCACTTTCACTATTACTTCTTCTTCTTCATTGAAACCTGTACTTATTCTCACGCCGGAGGGTGGTCACGGAGAGAACCCCCATTCTCCCCGTGGCGAGTCTAACGGCTGTTCGTTTTGCAGTTATCATCAGAAGAAGGAGCTTAGCCAAACCCCAGAATCAAACGAGAGGACTCACCCTTTTTATGCAGAACTAAACCCCTGGTCCGACTGATTACGGTCATTCGAACCAGTGTTTCTTTATTGGCGCCCACCGATTTCTCAGTTTCTATTCTCACCTTCTCGTTTTGATTCATTTCTCTTCAACCTCTGTTTTCCATGGCAGAGATTTCGTCAAATCGACCGTCAGGTTCTCGACCGACGAACTTCAATCATGATCCCCATGTCGAGGGGATTGTAGAAGAAGCCTCAAACGATAACGAGGTCCAACACAATGATCTCGTTACTCCAGGAGCACAACCCGAGGTCCCGATAAGCTCAATCTTACCCCCCGGTGAAACCCCCATCTCGTGGTACGTCAGGTCTCATGGGGCATTAAATGCAGTATATGCCCAGCTTTGTGCACAGACTGTTCCTCACGCAACTCAATCTCAAAGATCTACATCTCATGTACGGGCACCATCTGCACCACGTACATCTCACCATGATGCACCATCACGAATACATGTAGACGACACAGAAGTCTACTCCAGATCTCCTACCAGGTATGAATCTGCTCAATCCGAGACTCAACGAAGGGATTATCGCGATGAGCCATATTCTCATAGAAGGCAGTCAGTCCATTCTCAGTTGGGCCCGCGTTCTTACCAAAAGCAGGACACCCAAACCGACGAATACGACAAAACATATCAGGAAGGTGATAACACAAGGGTGTTCAGCCAGTTGCAGAGGGACCATAAAAATTATAAACCTCGTGCGGTTTATAATCCGGATGCAGAGCACAATTACAACTTCATCTATCGCCCGGTAGAGGCAGCGGAGAACTCGAAATTTGTCAGTGAAATCGCCCTAGCTCCCCTTGAAAGGGCGAAGCTACCATCAAACGTCGGAAAATTCAATAGGATGTCAGATCCAGATGATCATCTCCGTGTATTTACTAGCGCAGGCCTGGTAGGGGGTTGGACTTTGCCTATGTGGTGTCACCTATTCGTCCAAACCTTGACAGGTGCAGCACGGTTGTGGTTCTATAATTTACCGGTTGGGAAGCTAACGACATGGGTGGATTTAAAAGAGAAGTTCCTGGTCCACTTTAGCCAACAACGAAGATCTGTCAGAGACACCGCCAATGTGATGAATATCTGGAGGCGTGATGATGAAAGCCTGGAGGACTTCATAACGCGATACAACAAGGAGGTGCTAGAGATTGGTGACGTTCATGAACATCTGATACGAGCACAATTCAAGTATGTCGTACGCTGTGATGACATGATTAAGGTTCTGTCAGGAACAGAGGGCTTACCCAAAAGTTGGGAGAAACTAATGGCTGTAGCAAAGGTTTACGTGCAAACGAAGCGTAACTTAAGCTCTAACAGGCCACCACCACCACACAATCGTCCGCAGGACATGAATGGTAGCAGCGGAAAGAAATTCAAGAAGAATTGGCGCGACTCAACCTCTGGAACATACTCGTCTGATGATGCTCGTGCAACCATAAACAAACTCACAGCGCAGAAAGAAACAAAGCAAGAGAACCGAGAGCGG
This sequence comes from Helianthus tuberosus, assembly GCA_030545235.1. Classification (NCBI taxonomy): domain Eukaryota; kingdom Viridiplantae; phylum Streptophyta; class Magnoliopsida; order Asterales; family Asteraceae; genus Helianthus; species Helianthus tuberosus. The sequence goes on along the minus strand of CM060383.1, from coordinate 31,621,386 downwards.
TAGTAGACCCCTCTCACAAAAACACCGGCGGAGGTACTCAGCACAGAGGATTATCAATTTAAAACTCCTTCGCCGATGAAGAACAAGAGGGGCCAAGATCCAAATCAGTATTGTGAGTATCATAAGGATACCGGTCACACCACAAACAATTGTATAAGCCTCCGCACCAAAATCGAGAAGGCACTAAAAAGTGGCGAACTCACCCACTTACTTCAGAATGTGCAGAAGGATATCAAACAAATTACTCGTGGGGATGAAGGACCGAGTAAGAAAGCAAAAACTTAAACCACACAAGAGCAACAAACATACAATAGTTTCCCTTCATATTGGTTAGGTTCTTCAACTTACCAAATCATGAAAAAAGGCTATTAGTATGGATAAGTTAAGTCTCAGTTAATTATCCTAAAGCAAACAACTTTGTAACCATGGCCTCTGAGCCTTATCCTTAATCAATGCAAAGTTTGTTCTATTACTTTTATGTTTATTACAAATTGCATGCAATTCCTTTTGGTAAGCACAAAAACACTATGGTAATCTTAACACAAGTCTCATGAACGGTCTGCGATCACATATATAGCGCAAGGCCCAGCCTTACGTTCACACATGAGCTTTATACAACCTTTATTCGCCTTACCTAATCAAAGAAATTGTACTCATGCAAAATATTGTAATTCAAACATATATTATAACAGTTACTGGCACACCACGCACCTTAACAAAAAACCATGTACATACACGGCAGTATATCAATAAAGTTACTTGCGCCATAGCGCATTAACAAACAGGGAGTTACATCCCAAACCTATGTCAAACTACCAATTGTTCATTCAACAACAAAACAAAAGAAAACCTAAGCTAGGTCTTCATCATCATCATCATCTCTATCTGGGAATACTTCCCTCAGCTGCGTCACAAAGTCTTCAGATTGCAGCGCAACAGCGACAAGGTCCATGACAGGAAGCTGCAGAGTGTTGAATTGAGTCTTCGCAGCAGCAAGAGCAGCTTCAGTATCAACACCTTGCGTAGCAGATCTACTGGTATCAGTCAACTTTTAAAGCACTAACAACATGATGGGAACATTCCGAGTAACCTTGGGAATACCCATCATTGCGCGCGGCAACCAACAGGTGCGCAACCGTCTTATCTAGTTCATTGGCATTAAGAACAGAGTTGGCAACCTGCATAATAAAACAATAAGAAGGCGCATAATCATATCAGATATTGTCAAAAGTAGACGCACTTACGCTTATGATTCTGCGATCTTTCAACCATAGCATGTCATTCTTCAATGGTTCAAGCTCACTCTCCATCGTCGCCCGGGCAGTCTCGGAACTTTCCAACTTCTCTTCAGTTTCAGCAAGGAGGCGGGAAGTCTCAGTTTTTTCAACCCGTTCAAGCTCCAAATCTTTTTTAACGGATCAACCTCCGCCTTAAGTTGTTCCTACTCAGATAATAAAGAGGTAAGTTCGTCTATCTCCTTTTCCCTAAGAGCAAGGGTGGTGCAAGTTCGTACCTCTCTCTGTTCACTTCTCTCCCTATGAGAACGCGCCTCATCGTGCGCCGCTTCAGCCTCAACTTTTTCTTGTTTCAGCTTCTCAATATCCGCATCTTGTTTTTTCAATCTCTCAACCTCAGCCTTGAGATTATTAATGATATTGCGGAGACCTATCTTTTCATTATTATCTTTCTCACATATCTCCCTCCAATTTTTGTGTTCCTTAGAAAGGAGAGCAGCTTTAGCCTCCGCCTTTCTTTTCCAACCAGCAACAGACCATTCTTCAGTTTTTTGATCATTCTCAAACTTGGCCCGATCAGGTTCCAATTTCACCAGCAATAGGGCAGCTCGGGCCTTATCCTCAGCAGCTTTTTTCTTGGACGCCTCAAAAGCAGCCCATTCTTTGTGCATACTACGCCACTCACGCACTATACGATGCGTAGTGGATGTATAAGTAGCAGCTTCTTCGAGATAAGCATGATAAGTCTGCTCATGAGGGCACCCCTCTTGAAACTTGATCTCCCCAGGAGGAAAGGTTCTTTGCAACCATTCATGGCACACACGCCAGTCGAAAAAGGTATCACCTTTTTTCAATTTCCACACCGGCGCATGAATCTCATCCGCCTTTTTCTCCGAATAACATCTATAATAATAATCCCTCGGAGTTTCATCCGGGCGGATAGGAGAATTTTCATCAACTTGAGCAAAAGAGCCTTGGTCCCCAGCAGGGCTCTTCTCAACATTTACAGACGCATAGGCGAAACCTGAAGCAGGAAAAGTTGCCACAGGGTCTTCTTGAACAAGTTTTCCTTTCTCCGGGTCACGCGCCACAAATTCAGGAGAAGTAGGATGAGCAGCGTCAACATCCGTAGCCTTCGGATCCACAATCTTCTCTAATTGTCACGGCCCCCGGCCCGGTTTGACCCGGTTCAGGAGCCGCGGGACAGAAAATCCCGTGGTATTTATTTAATTGAGTTTGACAGCGGAAGATTTTAACAGGATCTTTTTAAAACTGAAAATGCACGATTATTTTATTTCATAATTCGGGATAAAACTCCGGTAATTTACAATCAGATGATTTCACTGGGAAATCTTTATTTTACAAAACATGTTTCTTTATTTATATTGAGCCACTTCCTTAAGCTTGTAGTGCTTCACGGCACTTCTCGTGGATGACAACAGATCACCTGAAACATGTTTGAAAAAGGTTTTTTCAGCAGGGAAATACTGGTGAATCATTCTTTTTACTAAAATGACACGTTGTTATAATTTACAGTATTAAGAGCGATTACAATGTTTATACATATCAACCATTTACCCACGGTATTTATCACTCGACCACCTATTGGCTATCTCGTTGTCCAATGGTGTCTGTGATCATGGTCATATCACCCCTTGGCTAACCCGTTGTCCAATTGTGACGGTTATCAAGTAATGTATACAAAACCCCACATACCGGCTGTAATATGGAGATTACAAAGACTTAATCCCTGTAATTATAACTTTGAAAATAAACATGCTTTTTGTAAACAAATTTAATAAAAAGAGAATGACTCACATTGCAGACTTAATACGGGCGGAGTCTAGCCTACTGATTAGCCTTGTTAACCTAGTTTAACAATAATGCACATGAAATTAGGTCAGTAACTAATACAGCATTTACGATAACTCACGAGATTAAACCCTCACAACGAATAACAAAGTGCGATACTTAAACATCCATCGAATTCACGACGAATGACAAAGCATAACCCTAATGTGGGCAGCACTTAAACATCCATTGGATAGTTTCAATCGATCGGACATTGAATCGTAATAGCGATCGAGTTATTACCCTGTTCTCGCGGCAGCGTTTCGTGATTTGTGTGTGTTTTTATACTAAACAGTGTGCAACTCAGTGTACGAAGCGAGTTTTAACGTCGAAATAGTGCCAAACTTCAAGTCCCAGGCCCCTATATTTATACCCTAATTTGGTACCTCCCGCGTGTCGCGACAGGATCCCCGGGATCTGTCGCGTGTCGCGGGGGAAGCCAAAGTAGGGTAGGCTTGCTTTGTCACCTATTTAGCCCTGCTGAGTCGACGAAATTCGATTTTACGTGTTTTATAACCGTTTTCGAAGGATAAATATAATTAGGGAATACCCCCCTTGAGTTTTAGGGGTCCTGATCCTGATTCCGATTGTTCTGAAAATTTTAGGGTTTATGCAAAATCATTTGGGGTCTTAATTAGGATTTCCTATTGGACAAAATAAAATAATAATTAAGACTTTTGATGAGAGTTGTTACATCCTCCCCACCTTAATAAAAATCTCGTCCTCGAGATTCACTGGAACAAGTAGGGGTACTTTCGCTTCATCTTCGATTCCAGCTCCCAAGTGTATTCTAGTCCTCTTTTCGACTCCCACTTGACTTTAACTAACACCAATCGCTTGTGCTTGAGAAACTTGACCTTTCTGTCTTCTATTTGTAGTGGTTTTTCTACAAATTTTAACTTCTCATTTACCTTGATATCTTGAAGTGGCACTACCAGAGATTCGTCTGATAGACATTTCTTGAGATTGGATACATGAAATACGTCATGTACTCCAACTAGCTCTTCTGGTAGTCGTAAGCGATAAGCAACTGGTCCTATACGTTGGATCACTGAAAATGGTCCCACGTATCTTGGACTGAGTTTTCCTTTCTTACCGAATCGAACTACTCCTTTCCAAGGAGAAACTTTTAACAGTACTCTGTCTCCAACTTGGAATTCTAATGGCTTGTGTCGATTATCTGCATAACTCTTTTGGCGATATCGAGCAGTTTTTAGTCTTTCCTTGATTTGAGTGATCTTATCGGTAGTTTCTTGCACTATTTCAGGACCGAATAATTGACTTTCTCCTATTTCTTCCCAGCAAACTGGAGTTCTGCACTTTCTTCCATACAGTGCTTCAAATAGGGCAGCTTCAATGCTTGAATGATAACTATTGTTATAGGAGAATTCGATTAAGGGTAAATGGTTGTCCCAATTTCCCCCAAAATCTATCACACATGCCCAAAGCATGTCTTCCAGGGTTTGTATCGTCCTTTCATTTTGTCCGTCTGTTTGTGGATGATACGAAGTACTTAAATTTAGTCGAGTTCCCATTGTTTCTTGGAAACTAGTCCAGAAATGGGAAGTGAAACGACTATCCCTATCCGATACAATGGAGAGTGGAACTCCATGTAAGGATACAACTTCGTCTACATACAATTTGGCTAACCTTTCCATGCTAAAGGTTTCCTTCATGGGTAGAAAATGAGCTGGCTTGGTTAATCGATCCACAATTACCCAAATAACATCATTACCTTTTCTGGTTTTGGGTAACTTAGTAACAAAGTCCATTGTTATGAGTTCCCATTTCCATACAGGCATTTCTAATTGTTGTAGTAGACCTGAAGGTTTCTGGTGTTCTGCCTTAACTTGTGAACAGGTAAGACACTTAGAAACATATCTAGCTATGTCCTTTTTCATTCCTATCCATCAGAACTTATTTCTTAAATCTTGGTACATTTTATTGTTTCCTGGATGCATGGTATACCTAGGTTTATGAGCTTCTTCTAAAATTTTATTTCTTAATTCTCCTTGTCTAGGTACCCAAATCCTTTTCTTATGGAATCTCCAAATTCCATCATTTCCTTGCTCTAATTCTTTTATTCGTCATTTCATTCTTTCAGCATCATCCTTGATTGCTGTTTCTTGAACATTCTTTAGTTGTTCCATTAAATCTAACTGTAGATTTAATCTAAGAGCACGAACCCGTCGTTGTTTCTCATGATACTTACGACTTAAGGCATCTGCAACTACATTCGCCTTCCCTTCGTGATATTGAATATCACAGTCGTAATCACTTAGGATTTCCATCCATCTCCTTTGCCGCATGTTTAATTCTTTTTGCCCAAATATGTACCTTAAACTTTTATGATCTGTATAGACAATAAACTTACTTCCATACAGATAATGTCTCCAAATTTTAAGGGCAAAAATTACGGCTCCTAATTCTAAATCATGAGTCGTATAGTTTTCCTCGTGCTTTTTCAATTATCTTGATGCATACGCAATTACCTTCTTGCGTTACATTAGCACACATCCTAATCCTAGCTTTGAAGCATCACAATATACTTCAAAATCTTCGGTTCCTTCTGGTAAAGCTAGAATTGGAGCATTTGTTAGCTTTTGTTTCAAAATCCTAAAGGCTTCTTCTTGTTTAGGTCCCCATTCAAACTTAACTGCTTTACAGGTTAGCTTAGTTAATGGTACAGCTATCTTGGAAAAATCCTTAATAAACCGTCTATAATATCCGGCTAATCCTATAAAGCTTCTAATTTCCATAGCTGTTTGTGGAACCTTCCATTTGGTAATTGCCTCTATCTTAGCAGGATCTATGTGAATACCTTCGAGATTCACCATGTGTCCTAAAAATTGCACTTCTTGTAGCCAAAATTCACACTTCGAGAATTTGGCGTAAAGCTTTTCTTTTCTTAACAAAGTTAAGAGTGCATGCAAGTGCTGACAGTGCTCTTCCTGATTCTTGGAATAAATAAGTATATCGTCAAAGAAGACAATTACAAATTTATCCAAGTACGGTTTACAGATTCTATTCATCATGTCCATGAATGCTGCGGGAGCATTTGTTAATCCGAAGGGCATGACTGTAAACTCGTAATGACCATACCTAGTTCTGAAAGCAGTTTTAGGTATGTCTTCTTCCTGTACCTTCAATTGATGATATCCGGATCGTAAATCTATCTTAGAAAAGTATCTAGCTCCTTGAAGTTGATCGAATAGATCATCAATCCTAGGTAATGGGTATCGATTCTTAATTGTAACCGTATTTAATTCTCTATAATCAATACACATTCTCATCGAACCGTCCTTTTTCTTTACAAACAACACTGGTTCTCCCCAAGGGGATGAACTAGGTTGTATGAATCCTTTACTTAGTAATTCATCTAATTGCTTTTTCAGTTCTAACATTTCTGTGGGTGCTAACCGATAAGGTGCTTTGACTATCGGTGTAGTTCCGGGAATTAGATGAATTCTAAATTCTACTTCCCTGTCGGGTGATAATCCCGGGAGTTCTTCTGGGAATACATCTGGGTATTCTGAGACTACAGGAATCTCCTTAAGTTCTTTATCCTTAGTACTTATGATTACGGAAATCATATATACTATTCCTTGCTTTCGTTCATAACTAGCAACTTTCATTACTGAAATGAACTTCATGGGTTTTCGTGGCTTATCTTCTGTAATCATGATTACTTCTCCTGTGGGTGCATGAATCTCTATAGAGTTCTTATCACAAAGGATTCGAGCATGGTTGGCTACTAACCAATCCATTCCTAACACAACATCGAACCCAGCTAAATTCATTGGTAATAGGTTTGCATGAAATTTATGACCTGAAAGTTCTATATTTCCTTTTTGCAAAACTTTATTTATGTTAACAGAATTCCCCTCTGTCGTTTCGACTGTAAAAATCTGCCTAAGGTTGGTTAAGGGTAAATTAAGAGCTTGGCAGAATGAAGTATTTATAAAACTTTGGTTTGCACCAGAGTCAAATAATACTTTTGCGTATACGTTGTGAACTAGGAACGTACCAGCTATCACATCTGGAATGAGTTTTGCTTCTTGAGTGGTCAGTTGGAATGCTCTGGCATTCTTTTTAGTAGTTCCGTCGGCCGTCTTGGCTTTGTTGTTTGATGGTTTGACCAATTTAGGACATTCTGTTTTGAAATGCCCAGTTTCTCCACAGTTATATCAGATCCTGCTTTTCTTTCTACAGTCTTCTTCACGATGTCCTACAACTTTGCAAAAATTGCAGGTTACATTACATCTTCCATAATGTTTCTTTCTGCAATTCCTGCAGAATGGCGGAGATGAGGATTGCCCCGTTCCTCTTTTCTTGAAATTGCAATTATTACCCACATGAAATCCTTGGGTAATTTTCTGAGCCAGTTCCTTTTTCCTATTTTCATCTCTTGTACGTACTAGCTCGTCGGTTAGGGTATTAGCTAATTCTACTGCATCGTCAATAGTGCGAGGTCTCGCAGCTTTAACGATATTACGGATTTCGCTAATCAATCCCCAAATATAGCAAGAAATAAGTACCGGTTCTGGCGAAGCCAGTATTGGTACCACTCTAGCATATTCGAAGAATGTCGAAGTATATCCTCGACAGTCTACACCCATCATTCGATGGTTCAGGAACTTATTTGCCATTTGTTCCTTTTCATATTCGGGACAAAATTTTCTTTCCATTAGACTTTTAAATTCTTCCCAATTCATGGCATAGGCCACATTTCTTCCTTTGGCTTGAAGTACTGTATTCCACCATTCGAGCGCCCCTTCTTTAAACAGATGTGAGGTATACATCACTTTATCTTCCTCGGCACATTTACTTATTGCAATTACTGCTTTGGTCTTCTCCAACCAACGCAGAGCTGCAGTTGCCCCTTCATTGCCTGCGAACTCAGCAGGTTTACAAGCAAGAAATTCTTTGTAAGTGCAACCAGGCGTTGCAGCTTTCATTTTCTTAGGGAGTGGAGCTTGCGTCCCATCATTGTCGTTATTAGTATGATTGCCGCCTCCGTTTACACTATTACTAAAATTATCGCCTTGTGTGCGTTTGCTAGGAATAATTTGTTGAGGTTCAACAGGTTTCTGGGCAGCATCAAGGATTGCTGGAATAGCAGTGGCTATTCCTTGAGCAACGATATTTTCTATATCTTGCCTAGTCATAAATTGATCCTCCGGGTTTTGCTCAGATTGGTTAACCTCGTTTACTGGTTCATTATTAGCGTTTTCCATCTGATAATTAATATATATAATTTATCAGTATCGAATAAATAACAATTATACAAAACAATCATACAATTTCACCACACACACATATATATATATATATATATATCCAAAATTATAGATTTCTCGATTCCCATTATATATATATATATATATATATATTATGCATCATTACACACTGTTATCTTACAGGGGTTTTATTTGTAGGTTATTTTTACAGACTTATTTCATTAGTATTATTATTACTATTATACAATCACAGTTACGTTCTCACACCATCCCTTTTACTGATATTTTAAAAACGACGCTCCCTCTCGCCGTATTTCCAAGAGATTTGCTCTCCCACCTCCCGAATCCTATTCCCTACACCTGTCAGCTCCTCGCCAAAATGGCGGAGTTCAGCTAAGTTTTCATTACTCATTGGTGGATTTGGTATCGGTTGTGGATCGAACTGAGGGAAAAAGGTATAAGGGTTATTAAGGAGGTTCTGAAACTGCCAATCATTGGTCCACCACTCGTCCATTTCTCCTAAAGGTTGGTTATGGATTAAAGGTTCAGGAATGGCTGGTTCCAAATTTATTGGAAGTTGAGTTTCGGCAGGATAAGGGTAAAGGTTGTTATTTATGGGCCTGAGAATATCACAGCTTGCCAGTACGCGATCCAATTCCTCCTGTCATGGAAATTCCTCGCCTCGCCTAGAACTTTCCCCAATTTTCATTTCTACTTGCCTAGAACCTTCCCCGATAGCAATTCCTTTTCCTTTATCTATGGGATTCTCTATTTTGGGAACCTTTCTAGTTGCTGGTTTCCTTCTGCGTACCCGCCTCCAGCCTACGAATCTTCTCCTTTTCTTAGGCTTTGAATTCTCCAAAGGTGGAGCGTTGAATTCCATAGGTTCTTCTATATCAGGTATGTAACCAGTAAAGTCTTTGGAAACTTCAATTTTCACCGGATATAGATTGAGATTCTGAAGGGCTTCAGATAACTCATTCATGTTGTTTAGCATATATGCAAAAATTCTAAGTTAAAAAAAAAATTTTAACAAAATTTCAAAGATAACCTTCAAGTATTATTGCATACAGTGTAACTAATTAAATACAAAGGACAACTGCAAATTAAACATACTAGGTTTTATTGTAAACTTATTTATTTACTGGGTAAAGTTTCTGGCTTGTGGTTGACAAGGGTGCTAATACTGGGTCAAGGTATTTTAAAGATTTGCATTTACTGCTATAGTGGCTAGCATATAGAGATCTGCCCATTTTTCATCTAACTCATCTTCCCATGGTGGGTTATTTCCTATTTTCTGGATTTCCTGATTAACTTTCATTTCTTTTGGTTGGGATTTCTTTATTTTCTCTTGACTTTTCCTAATAATAAAACTTCTTTTATTAGGAGAAAGTGGTTCCTCATAATGAGCTTTACGAACAAATATTCCCTCCTCATTATTTACTGAGTATCTTGAGGATTTGGTTTGGGATGAACTTCCCTTCTCTTTTGGTGAACTATCTAATTTAAGATAGATGTTCGAAAGCTTTTGCTTACCCATACTGTAATTAACAAATAGTCAGTTAATAAAACACATAATCACAAAATGATAATCAGGAAAAATTAAGTATTTCTAAATACTTAATTGGCTTAAATCAGTGGCTCTGATACCACCTTTTCCTGTCACGGCCCCCGGCCCGGTTTGACCCGGTTCAGGAGCCGCGGGACAGAAAATCCCGTGGTATTTATTTAATTGAGTTTGACATCGGAAGATTTTAACAGGATCTTTTTAAAACTGAAAATGCACGATTATTTTATTTCATAATTCAGGATAAAACTCCGGTAATTTACAATCAGATGATTTCACTGGGAAATCTTTATTTTACAAAACATGTTTCTTTATTTATATTGAGCCACTTCCTTAAGCTTGTAGTGCTTCACGGAACTTCTCCTGGATCACAACAGATCACCTTAAACATGTTTGAAAAAGGTTTTGTCAGCAGGGAAATACTGGTGAATCATTCTTTTTACTAAAACGACACGTTGTTATAATTTACAGTATTAAGAGCGATTACAATGTTTATACATATCAACCATCTACCCACGGTATTTATCACTCGACCACCTATTGGCTATCTCGTTGTCCAATGGTGTCTGTGATCATGGTCGTATCACCCCTTGGCTAACCCGTTGTCCAATGGTGACGGTTATCAAGTAATGTATACAAAACCCCACATACCGGCTGTAATATGGAGATTACAAAGACTTAATCCCTATAATTATAACTTTGAAAATAAACATGCTTTTTGTAAACAAATTTGATAAAAAGAGAATGACTCACATTGCAGACTTAATACGGGCGGAGTCTAGCCTACTGATTAGCCTTGTTAACCTAGTTTAACAATAATGCACACGAAATTAGGTCAGTAACTAATACAGCATTTACGATAACTCACGAGATTAAACCCTCACAACGAATAACAAAGTGCGATACTTAAACATCCATCGAATTCACGACGAATGACAAAGCATAACCCTAATGTGGGCAGCACTTAAACATCCATTGGATAGTTTCAATCGATCGGGCATTGAATCGTAATAGCGATCGAGTTATTACCCTGTTCTCGCGGCAGCGTTTCGTGATTTGTGTGTGTTTTTATACTAAACAGTGTGTAACTCAGTGTACGAAGCGAGTTTTAACGTCGAAATAGTGCCAAACTTCAAGTCCCAGGCCCCTGTATTTATACCCTAATTTTGTACCTCCCGCGTGTCGCGACAGGATCCCCGGGATCTGTCGCGTGTCGCGGGGGAAGCCAAAGTAGGGTAGGCTTACTTTGTCACCTATTTAGCCCTGTTGAGTCAACGAAATTCGATTTTACGTGTTTTATAACCGTTTTCGAAGGATAAATATAATTAGGGAATACCCCCCTTGAGTTTTAGGGGTCCTGATCCTGATTCTGATTGTTCTGAAAATTTTAGGGTTTATGCAGAATAATTTGGGGTCTTAATTAGGGTTTCCTATTGGACAAAATAAAATAATAATTAAGACTTTTGATGAGAGTTGTTACACTAATCCCACAGGCTTCTCTACTTCAGAATTACCCACCTCAGCAACCTTCTCCGCCTCATCTTCAACAACCTTAGAACCGTCTAGCTGTTCATTAACCAACGCGCGAGGAGGAGAAGGCGGGAGGTCCTCATTAACAGTAGATGATGGTTCCGCATGAACAGGAGAGACTGGTTTTTCTGTAAAAGAAAAAATTCATGTCACAAACATATAGTGCACATAAAAAATAGAATAAAGTACTCACCCGGAGGAGGTTTCGCAATGAAAGCATCAAGATTGCCCCTTCGGCTAATCTTTCTCCGCTGAACCTTCTTGGCGGGCTGCGCCTCAGTCTCAACTTCAGCGTGTTTTCTTTTCCCCGCCCTCGTCTTCAACAAAGGCTCCGGACTTGATTCCAGATCGATGGGATCATCCGGAGTCGAAACGGGGATATCAGCAGAATCCCGAGGCTCCGCCTTTGGCTTCTTCACAACTGCAGGCGCAAGTCCCTCCAACGAGTCAGACATCACTACATAATCACACCAGGAGTCAGAGGAATGGCGCGTACCTTTCTTCTCTCCTTTGACATTTTTTACCCTTGACGATTGAGCCTTCGCCGCATCATTCTTTTTCAACGCAACAGTAGCAGCCGGCACACGTTTCTTCTTTTCAGGGCATATGCCCAGGTTAGTCAACTCACCTACTGAAAAAAGCAAAATCTTGCAATATTACCACACGCGTAAAAACAGCAAAGAATAATATTGCGATACCATCCAAAATCATAGTAAACTTACCAGCGCCAGTTGGGGGTTGCGCGGCCAAATCTTCATCCCGTGGAAGAACAAAATTCTTAACAATTTGAAGATACCAAAGCTCCTCATCAGCCCTTTTCGGAACATTGGCCATCTTTCCACCCTCTCTCTCGAATACAACAACGTATAAAGAGACAACTACAAAAAGGAAAAAAGGGGAAAATTAAAAAAAAAAAAAAAAAAAAGAAGAGAACAGGGTAAGAAAACCCCAAATCTTAGCTTTTCCGTCTTCCATGTATGCTGGCTTATCTTCTCGATCCATCCACCAAAAGAGACTCATGCCAACACCAACTAGGGCTTTCTCTGGGAGATCAATCGACGGAACGTCCTTCAAGTCGTGGTACCAAGCCTCTGAAAAAAGGAGTTTGTATGGTCTCGGTAGCAACGTCTTCTTTGCCTCTGAAGGTCATCTTCATTGGAATTACACCAGCTTTAATATAAAAGAATTTAGGTTTCCAGTCATGAAAAGATTTTGGGGGTTGCAACAAAATCTTCTTTGTCGAAGCACGTTGAACAAAGGAGTAAAATCCCTGTGAACAGTGCATTTGGTGAAACACTCGGAAGCGGTTAATCGTTACAGGCAATCAAAAATTGTCGAACCCGAACCATTCCAATAGGGTGTATTTGAGAAATATGAAACTTGTAATACGAAAGGATTTCAAGGAAGAACTTCGTTACAGGCAATCGAAAATTGCCTACAGCAAAAAAATCCCAGAAAAGAGTAATGTACCCGGCCGGAGCATCTGCCGCCGTCTGACCCTCATCAGGGTATCGAGTTTCCCAACTATCATGGAACTTAAAATTCCGAACCATACCGTCAAAGGTTTCTTGGGGCCATTTCAATGGTGGAAGGCCGGCAGACATCTCTTCAAAAGAGTCTTCGTGGCGTTCTCTGGTAGACATAAAGGGGAAAATTGCAGATTTCTTCAAGAACGTAACGGGGAAGACGAAGAAGAATCAAGGGCAGATAATAAGCAAATGAGACACCAAAAGGGAAGTCTATATACCCACCGCCATTAATAACCTAGGAAACCGCAATATCACCTTTTTCGAAAAAACACGGTTATCTAAACGACAGGGGGCTAGTGGGAAAAAACCAAAATGCAAGTTCACGCGCGCGTGCGGCCCACGACTGAAGACGTGCAACTGACAAGTGACAGCCTGCCACCCAAAACTGTCATATGTCAACGGTAATTACTGTACCTTTCACCTGTCAAGGGTCGAATTTTTCAACATTTGAAATCATGAAAGTGTATCTTCCCCAAGAAGATTCCCAACATTTCGCGCCAAAACCCTACAAAGCACAAAATCACACCCCTCTTATATAGTCCAGTACTCCACTTATTTGCATAAGAGCAACACTGGACTGGGGGACTTGAAGGGGTATGGTCCCAAAAACCTCGCGCAGGCACGTTGGACCATACCACATCTTCACACCAATAAAACCCTCCTTAAGAGAATCATGCGTGGCTGCGCATCGGTTTGAAAAGGAAAACATCAAATAGAGCAATCTTCAACGTCCGCGCGCCGAGATAAAGACTAACAAATGCATCCTTACAACAAACTCATAATGGACAAGGCTAAAATACCTCCGCGCGATTGCAACCCAGACTTAAAAGACATTTCTATCACAACAGAATTAGCATGAGGCAGAGCCACATGGGATTACAGTTGTAAAACTTCTAGAAGGCCCTATCGTGCACAACCATTCGGTTATAACCGAATGGCCATATGGCATCATCCTGAGCATTCCTCAAAGTCACGATGATGGCACCGAATTGAAGAAAGATCTACACTTGTCCACTTTCCACGTGGCATCTCCCCAGCCGTTGATCATACCCACGATCCGTGTGTATATACATTACGTTAGTGAAAACGGTGGAGAAGTAACCGCTTACGGAAATTACTTTCCGTTATCTCTCCCGTCAACAAACTTTCCCGCCCAAATTTGGTTATAAATAAGACAACTCAGGTATCATTTCTCAAGTTACTCTCACTTCACTTTCACGATTCCTTCTTCTTCTTCATTGAAATCTGTACTTATTCTCACGCCGGAGGGTGGTCACGGAGAGAACCCCCATTCTCCCTGTGGTGACTCTAACGCCTGTTCGTTTTCGGTTATCATCTGAAGAAGGAGCTTAGCCAAACCCCGGAATCAAACGAGAGGACTCACCCCTTTTATGCAGAACTAAACCCCTGGTCCGACTGATTCCGGTCATTCGAACCAGTGTTTCTTCAGATACAGATATATTTTATTGTACAATAAAAGGTTTTTTAATTTTTTTTGTAGCCTCAAGATCCTTCTGTGAAAATAGCTGCTGATGTTAATGATCCTCAACTTCACTCTAAAGATTTTTCTGTTGATGACACTTCTACCTCTCCAAGTGTTGTATCTAATGTAAGCGTTTATTAGTTTTACACTGCTCATTTTATTATTGTCTCGATATGTTGATATTTTTCTGTATGATTGAGTCTTAAACTTCAAAACTGAGTTGAGAAGATAGTTTGTGTTGATAAAGAAAGTTACAAAATTTCAAGAATTCAGAGTTGTTATAGACTAAATTAATATACTTAGGTTGAAAAGATGCGCAATCTTCGTGGCAAGACCATTGTAGAGGATAAAAAAGCTGTTGATAGACCGTGTAAAATTGAAAATGTTCATTTAGCATCATCCACTTCAGAGCCAGTTTTACACTTCACCATACAAGCTGAACACAGGCTTGTAAGTTTTTGCAGTTCTTACTTTGTTTCGTTATTTCAACAATTTCAGTTATATATCAATATTTTATAAAATTCATTATTCAATTTTTTGTTTTTTAGCATCTGTCATTTGATGTATCATCTGCATTGGATCTGGATACCGATAATCTTAAGCCTGTTAAGATAAAAAAATCTAGAAGGTGAAGTCCATGAACTATTTACAAGATCTCAAAAAACCAATACTGGATTCAGCTACGGTATTGTTGGATGGCCTGATTATCTGAAGAACCAAAATATTGTTTTTGGTGATGAACTCTCGTTTGAATTTCACATGTCTGCTCAGTTGCTGAAGCTAACAAAAATTGTGCATTTTGTGACAAAGATTAAGCCCTCTTCATGAGTGTTGTGTTGATTGGAGGTTTATAAACAATGTTAGATGTGATGGTTGTTTGTGGTTGTACATTTGGTTGCTCGGTGGTACTAATTTAGCTTCATAGACATGTTTTATATGTAGTTATGTCTATAAACAGTTTACATTGTCAATGGGTGGGTACTCCTTTTTTTGATAGAAAAATGGAAATAGTCGTATGTAACTGATATATTAACCGATGATCTAAGTTTATAGTTGTCTATTATCTATAATAGATAACAATTTTTGGTACAATATCTATATAGCTATCTAGGGTGGAGTTCAACTACAAAGTCTGTTTTTCCTACAAAGTGTACAAAGTCATAAAATACCATAATTTCAGCCATAAAACACACTCAAAACCCACAAATAACATAGTGAAGATCACTAAAACACAATATCCAAACCCTAAAAGTCCATAAAAACTTCAAACATACCATCGTAGAACTACGAATATAAAACACAACATGATATCAATATAAAACACACTAATATTAGCCGTTCGATAATCAAAGCCTTATCATCCAAAACACAACACAAAACCCACAAATATGGCGCTTTAGTAATCTTCACTTTGTTATATGTGGGATTTGAGTTTGTTTTATGGTTGACATTATGGTGTTTTATGACTTTTTATACTTTGTAGGAAAAATGGACTTTGTAGCCAACTCCCACCCTAACTATCTATACTTTCTATTAAAATGTATTATGCATGGTTTTCTAAAAACCATACGGATTTTACTACTAGTCTATTATATATAATAAATGAAAGTTATTTGGGCCACGTGTCAACACCAGAGAGCCCCTAAATGCCCTTTTTCCCGCCCAACAGTGCCATCCCCTTTTCCTTATATAACCTCTCTTCTCACTTCTGATCTTTCTTTACAAACGCCTAGGGTTCTTTCTCTCTCTATATTCAGGCGATTCAAATTCAAATTTCACAAACCTTAATCTTCTTCCAGACGCCACCATAAAATCATCTTTTGTTCATCGATTACTTCATCAAAAGGTTTGTTCTTCTTTTTTTTAGTTGAAATAGTTTCATGATTTCCTGTTATTTATACTAATGCTTTGTGTTTTGTGTCTTTTCATGTAACCATTGTTAGGGTTTCGTTCGAGAGTTAGATCAAGAGATGTGTCGCCGGCTAATGGTTCTCCATAATCATGGTATGTGTTTTTGTTTTTGATTTTTACTTAAGTTTTGTTATCTGAGTTGTTACTAAATGATTATTTTCAATGATCTGTTGCAGATGATAATGATGATGATTGTTCTACTGTCCTTTCCAGTATCATTGTTCCAACATCGTTTAAAGTATGTGTTTTTTGCTACTCCGATTTCCAAATTTTGAGTTTTTAATTATCAAGTGATATACTCTAATTGTCGCTTTATATTTCAGTCTAATCACATTTGTTTGAAATTCATACAATATGTTGCGGGTTATTATAGGTTTGTAATCAAAGAAGTTTAAAGTTTAATTAAACACAAAGAAATATTATTAAATTTACAGTTAAAATAATTTTTTCTTATGAGTAAATGATGATTATAATTGACTTGTGCAGCAGATGATGATGACTTGTCCAAGAAAGGATCTGCTACTGTTGTAATATACTAGAGCAATGGTCTTTCCTGCCTTTTTTGTATTAAAAGAAGCATAAAGTTTGGTTTAAACCACAGTTCTTTATAAACAAAGTTAAGGATTAAGTATATGAGGACATGGCTCTTCTTCACCAGCTGAAGAAGTGTTTTCATGTACTGCATCTTGGTCTGTTCACTAGAGATCAGCTTTCTATAAATCCTGATGTTAATGCATTGAGTCCTTCCATGGAGTTCATGTCGATTGTTGGAGATATACAATGATTGACTTTATGTACCTAGAGTTTGATTAACCAAAGGAAAACGACTGTTTAGTATCAGCAGTGGTTCGGCATCTACAACGGATTTAAATTTAGTATTTAATTATCAGTGGTTCTTATGTGACTTTAGTATTTAATTATCAGTGTTTCTTATGAGGTGTTTATATGTAACAGTATTTATCACAACTCGTTATTTGTTTGATCTGTATTATAAATACAACAGTTGTTTGATTTTTATACTATTAAATAAAAATGTAGTACACTTGGATGTTAAATAAGTTCCTCATTATGATTATTTGGATATAATGTTTTTGAAATTCGTCTTTTTTTTTTACAAAGAGATGTTTATGGGCAAACCTCTATTTATCGTCAAACATTTGTTTAACAGGAAATATGTTTTTATGTTAAGGTCGTTTATGGGCAAACCTCTATTTATCGTCAAACATTTGTTTAACAGGAAATATGTTTTTATGTTCAAACATCTGTTTAAGGACAAATATCTGTTTATCTCCAAACAACTGATATTGAAGGTGAAATATTTGTTTAAGGTCAAAGATATTTAAAATAGTAAAAAATAATAGTTTTCATTAATCCTTAAAAGTCTGTTGGAACCACTGTTTTGGTTCAAACATCTGATTGTTAAAGTCTGTTGGAACCACTGTTTTGGTTCAAACATCTGATTGTTAAAGTCTGTTGGAACCACTGTTTTGGTTCAAACTTCTGATTGTTAAATGTTATCCACTGCTGAGAGACAACCTCCGTTTCTTTATGCTGAGAGACAACCTCCGTTTCCACTGATCGGAAGTTATAGCCACTGGTCACTTTTACATTTTTTACATCCACTGATATGGACCATCAGCGGTTTCCCTAAAAAATAGTAACTGCTCACATTTTTATTATTGATGTTGTTAATTAGTAATAGATTGAAATTATTAAATGAAAACTAGAATTGCAATCAAATTACCATTTTACCTGATCTTTACATTCCAATGACATAAGAGTTCCACCAAAATTATTTTCATGATAAAATTTAAAGTTAAATTAAAAAATAAAAAATAATCTTGATGACTATTTGTTCCAAATCAAATCAGTAATTAATGCTGATTTCTTGAGCTTTGGACATTTGATTAAGCAAATTTTGAATTTCAAATTGACGGTTATTATATCTTGATTAAAGTTTAAATAAAATTTAAAAAAGTCATGATGACATTTGTTTTATATATGACCATTTTTATGGCATCAGTGTTTATATTTAATTTATATTTAACAGTGTTTAGGACTGTTGTTTATACGTAACTCTATTTATCACATCAATTCAGTGGTTTGATCTGTACTATTAATTGAACAGTTGTTTCATCTTTATACTAATAAAATTCATATACACTTTGATTAATAGTAAGCTCCTCATCTTGATTGTTTGGGTATAGTATTACAATCAAATTATGAAATGAAAACTAGAATTACAATCAACTTACCATTGTACCTAATCTTTACATTCCAATTACCTATAAGAGTTCCACCAACATTATTTTCATGATAAAATTTAAATTTAAAATAAAAAATAAAAAAAATTCTTGATGACTATTTGTTTCAAATCAAATCAGTAATTAATGCTGATTTCTTGAGCTTTGGACATTTGATTAAGCAAATTTTGAATTTCAAATTGACGGTTATTAAACTATCTTGATTAAAGTTAAAATAGAATTTAAAAAACTCATTATGGCATTTGCTTTCAAATCAAGTCAGTAGTTACTGATAATGTCAGTAATTTTGAAATTTAAAATTTGCAAAATGGTAATTTAAAATTTTGGTTCTCTCTCTCTTTTTTTTTCTACTTTGCATGTCCTTTCAAATATTTAATTACTTTGCATACCTTTGAAATTAAATCTGAAATTTATGACGTCCAACAACAGTGTCAAACTACAATAGTGGTTCAGCATCAACGTTTGTTTATTTGTTTATGTTAACAGTGTTTATATGCTACAGGAGTTCCGCATCAATTTTTTATAGACTGTTAGGTTGTTAGATGTCATCACCTCAGTATTTTATATGTAACCATTTTTATGGCATCAGTGTTTATATGTAACAGTGTTTCGGAACAGTTGTTTTTACTATGTAACAGTGTTTCGGAACAGTCCTCACTCTAGTTGTTTGATCTGTACTATTAATTGAACAGTTGTTTCATGTTTATACTAATAACATTCCTATACACTTTGATGTAACAGTATTTATCACATCATTATGACAATTGCTTTGAAATCAAGTCAGTAATTTTGAAATGATAAATATACAAAATGGTAATTTAAAATTGACGTTCTTTCTGGGTTTTTTTTTCTATTTTGCATATCATTTCTAATATTTTATTATTTTAATAAAGCAGCATATAGGGATATACACTCCCTACCTTTGAAATTACATTTGCCACTGCATTCAGTTAAAAATTTTATTGGATAATCGGTAACCTTGAATTCCAACCTTGATATTTTTTTTAAGAACATCCATGCTTATTGTATTATTAGCATATTACGTTTAGCAATACTTATTATTTACAAGATTCTTTTTTTTTATGTACAGTCTTCAAATAGAGGTTGCAAAGGTTACCATGCTTAACGATCTTAATACATTCTCAAACAACTATTCGATTAGAGTTAAGATTGTTAGCATTTCGAAGAAGATGATGAATGATAACAAAAATGAAATATATCGTCTTGATATGATCTTCATGGATGAGATGGTACCGTATATAGTTGTCTTATCATTTTTTTGGACATATGAATATCCAAATTAGTATAACACCTTTTTTATTTAATCGGATGTTTCATATTCTTAGGGAACTATGATACAAGCCAGTTGTTTGCATAAAATGCTTGGAAAATTCAAAGACTTCCTTCAGTTGGATGAATGTCTTCTTATCACCAAACCTTCTCTTGCTACTAATAAGTCCTCTGCTAAGTATACCAAGAGAAATGACAAAATATCACTTTATTGGAATACTTCTGTTGAGAAATGCTTTAACTGGTCTGGACCGAAATACCGTTTTAATTTCGTTAACCTCAAGGATGTTGTTAAAAATAAAATTGAAGTAAATACAGTTATTGGTATGTAAATCACTACATGATATATATCTATTGTTTTGTCTTATTGTTTTTTTTTTTATTGTTATCACTTCTTAATGCTGTTTTCTTTTAACAATATATTTTTGTTTATAGATTGGATTGGTTATGTGGATGTATGTTTCAATCTAGAGGATACGTCAAAGAAGGATGGGAGCAAGGGCAAGAGACTTAATCTTAGACTTGAAGATCTTGAGTGTGTTCTTTTTATTAAGTTGTTGCATTTTGACGTTTAAACCATTATAAGGTTGGTTGATGTTATTATGTTTTATGTTAATATTTTTAGAGGCCAAAATTGTCCGATTACTTTGTGGGATGGTTTTGCTATTGACATGTTTGCTTACATGAATGATAAGAAAAGAGAGAAATATGTTGTTATCCTTTGTCATTTTGGTATGGTCAACCTTTACAAAGGTACAATTTAAACTTAATTAGTTTAATTTTTTTTTATCTTTAGTAATTTAAACGTTGTATTTATTTATACATTTTAAATTTGACAGTATTTATATTGATCTACATTTGTTTTTATTTTTAAATTCAGGCAAGCGTGGAGTTGCAAATGGGTTTGAGCTGAGCAGACTTTTTATTGACACTGACATTGAAGAGATTTCCTCTTTTAGGAAGAGGTATAGTTAGTAATATGCATATAAACATTGAATATTATTATTTTATACTTACATTTAATTTTTACGTTTTAATTTGATCGCATGAATCTGTTTAGGTATGTAGAGAAAATTTCAACTTCATCTTCATCAAATGAGCATGTTGGTTCAAATGTTATCTCAAGTGTTGAAGATGAGTTTCTTAGTAACCCTGATTTCATGCTTATTGGTTTCCTTGGAACGATATCAACGGTGTGTATTTTCTTATAAGTACTCTACATGCTGAGTTTTTTATACTCTTTTCTAAGTGTTATTATTTTTGTTTGATATTGATAGACAAAGAAGGTTTTGATTCTTGCCACAATCACAGCTATATGCACTGATAAACTTTGGTATTACAATGGTTGTAACCACTGTAAGTCAGGTGTGGAGGAAAGATTTTTAACGAAAGAAAATGCGGATGGTTCATTTGATGTTGATCATGCAAAATCGTTGGTTTGTACAAATGATAAATGTGGAGGAGTCGACATCTATTCTATTCCGCGGTTTGAGATTACAGTTTTTTATTTCCTTATACTAAATACTAATATGAACGGTTCATATTAGTAATACTAATGTTTTCATTTGTTTTTAACTTTGATAGGTTCAAGATACCTATTAGGGTGCAAGACTCTTCCGGTACTGTGTCTTTGACACTGTTTGATTTCGAAGCTTACAAGATTCTTAACAAATCTGCAAAAGAGTTACTTACAATCCAAGATCAGGTAACAAATACATGCATTCAGTTGTTTGGCCATGTAGTTAATATAACTTAAAATTATTTTTTATAAAATTCTATGTTCTCAATTATGGAATCATTCTGCTTATTGTAATTTATATTAATTTTGATAAAATCATAGGTTGTTAATTCTGGAGACATACCGAACCCATATCCTGAGATCTTTGACACATTGATTGGAAAGAGGTATGCTTTCATCATAAGTGTTAAAGACTATAACATTGAGCATCAGGTTGAAAACTATGGTATTTCAATGGCCACTAACGATGATGAGATCCTTGCTGCGCTTTCCGCCAAATTCACTCTTAACCAGGTTTAAATCTTCATTATGTGAATCTTTTAATTTTATAGTTATATCTTTTTGAAATAGATTTATACCATTGTGTGTATTTTATGTTATTGTGTATTATGTACTTAAAGCATGAGCAGTCCGAATCGTTGGATGTTCCAGATTCCTGCAGTTTGTCTACTCCTGTTGACCTTATGAAGGTAATATGAGAATTTGTTTATTTGTACTAAATTTTTTGAAACGTTAGTACTTACTGTCTTTTTATATCAGGATGAGATGTCATGCTGTGGTCACAATGTTACCCCTTTATCCCAACCACTGGTAGGCACTAAGAATCCCTCTTCAGATGAAACAAAACGTAAAATTCTTGAAGTGTTCGATGTGATGATGCATTAGGTTGCTCCTCGACAAAGCGCCACATCAGTAATGAACTGTGTCAGGATGAAGATGCTGGTTTTTCGACGCTTTTGATTCCAAAGATTGAGAAATAGTTTTTTCAGTATTTTCAGATACATTTACGTGTTGATTTCATATGCTGTTGCCATGTTGAACTTATGGTTTTCGTTTTGTTGCTTTTGGGTGTTTGGTGGGTTATGTTTTGGACTCATTGTGTGGTTTTGAATTCCTGAAAACTTATCTGCTTATTATACTGTTATGTTCTAATATTATAATGACTATGATCTTTCTTTGCATATTATTATCAATATTGTTAAATAAATATTGAGATTTCAAAGAATTCACGTTCATCTTCTACGGCAGCTAATTCATCTTAACGAAATTTACATAGTAAGTGAAATTATAACTTCTTAACTCATGTATCAGTTGTTAAGTAGCATCACTTAATCCTTAACTCATGTATCAGTTGTTAAGTAGCATCACTTAATCCTTAATCACGATTCTCTATCCACTGACTACTACATCAGCAGTTGTTAACCATTAGTAGTTCACTATCAGTTGTTAAGTACCCTTAGTGTTTTAATCACTAGCAGTGCTTACAAGTTTTTCATCAGCTGTTTCACTTAACAGTAGTTTCACATAACAGTAGTTTCGCTTAACAGTAGTTTCACTTAACAGTATTTTGCTTTATTTATTTTAAATTCATGTTAAATTCATTATTACAATTAAAGCCAACATAAATGCACACTTGCATTATGTTAAACATACATAACGGACACAAAACGTCATACCTAGAAACATAGAAGGATATCCAACTTGGTAGACTTGACAGAACTTACAGACTCGAAAACAAAAGATTGTAACATACAACGAGTTTTCAAATTTCTTTATAATGAAAACTCAAGGAGTGAATGGTGCACTTCGGAATGTAGCTGATAACCCCCTTTTTGGTGTAGCTCTTCGATTTTCCTTGAAATTCCCAAGCTTGGTATTTTCATATCTGCCACTGGGGTTATATTCATTCATATGCACCAAACAGCTTATGTTTTAGCAATTGATCGTTCTGATCAATCACTTCCTTATGTGCATCGCACTAACTTCTAGGAGGTTGTCAAGTATTCTCGCCAATGTTTTCGTAGTTGGTGTTTTGCTTATTTTTACATCCGCAGCCATTCTGTACAATAAAAATATCCATAGTAAGACGGCTGATACAGTACTTTCATAATGCATATAAGTATACATATATGATGAACCCAAGATGAGGAACCCAAAACACAGTTGATCTGAAATGAAGAAAACACATTCAAACGACCAATACGATGAACCCAAAACATATAGTCTTTAACCAACTTTATATGAGAAACAAAACAACAACCTTACCCAAATTTCAACATGAACAACAGAGACTTAAGAAACTCAGATTTCAACATTAACAGCAGATACTTAAGAAACCTGTCCCTGTTTTAATCGATTGTATATTTTAAACATTTCAAACAAACTATAACACAAAAACAATCTTAGATTAACGCCAAAAACCAAAAAAGCAGTATTAGTAAACAGATAAAACGAAAAACATCACAAACAAACCTTTATAATAACCAAAACCCAAACCTCTGTTTTGATACCCGAGCTAAAAACCCACAATAATCAAACAATATTTTCACACAAAAGCTGTTACTTTCATACAGTGGTGAAAATGAGATATCATCAAACATCAACTTGCATAGGGTTACACAAGCATCTAACAAGAACAGAGGGTAAACCATAGTGTCGATCATGTTTTAGGTATGTGATTTTACCTTGGATTGTTATAACAACAAATGGTTGGTGAGGAGATTCAATGAAGATGAAGATGATGATTGGTGTTCGGAGTAGAGATTTTCAGATATTTTTGAGAAGTGTGATCGGTCTTTAGGGTAATTAAAGGATATTTCACAATTGTCAAACAGTCAACATAGGGAAGTGTGAGGGAGGGACTCAAACTGTTATGAATTTATAAGATCAAGGGCTCAAAAAACCAAAAAATGAATTTAGGGGATCAAGTTGATGTTTCACACATATCACAGGGACGCAAATTGCATTTTTCTCTAAACATAAATATTACTTTTTTTCAACATATTTTATAAGTTTTGGGGTGATATCAGCAGATGTTAACCACTGCTCTTCCTTAACACTTAATCCTTAATCCCTGCTTCTGTATCTACTGTTTACTGCAGCAGCAGTTGTTAAAAATCTGTAGTTCACTATTATTGGTTAAGTACCATCAGTGTTTTAATCACTAGCAGTGCTTAAAAGTTTTCCATCAGCTGTTTGACTTAACTGTAGTTTGCATTATTAATTCTAAATTCATGGCTTCAATTTACTTTTGTTGGTAAACGAGTTATAGAAGCTCAAGTTATATCTGGTAGGAACTTTGGCACGAGAGTTTTTATTCTAAGGATTAATATGATCCCGTTTGACAAAAAAATACCTTTTCAATTTCAAGAAAGACAATTTCCTTTATCAGTTTGTTTTGCTATGACAATTAACAAGTGTCAAGGACAAACGTTATCAAAGGTTGGTCTTTATTTGAAAGATCCTGTCTTCACTCATGGTCAGTTGTATGTTGCATTATCAAGGGTCAAGACCAGAGAAGGTGTTAAAATACTAATATTCGACGCTGTTGGAAAACCAACAAATAAGTAATGTTGTTTACAAAGAAGTTTTTACTAGGTTGTAATCATTGTGAGCAATGTTAAAACCCTGTTTGACCGAAGTCAAGCTACTTATGTTAAAAGCTAATTATAATAGATAAAACAGTGTTTGAGGAATGTTAAAACGCTGTTTGACCAAAGTCAAACTACTTTTGTTAAAAGCACAACCGTCAGTATTTCTTCATCATCATTACACATCAAACATCTATCATCTCTTTTTTCAAAAATCACTTCTCCCCAGTCATTTTCTAGGGTTTCAATTTTCTTTTCCTCCATCTTCTACACTTCAATCACCTGAGGTTTTATTATTTTTTCTTCAGCAACTGGTATGTACATTCCTATTGATGAACTTTATATTGTTTAATCTATCTTAATTTAAATCCTATCTTGCTACTAATACGATTTTAAATGTTTATTGCTATACATTCAAGAAGGGTTTACTTATGTGTTTGAATTATCTGTTGAGAACATGTTAAAATAATTATTATTTGCAGAAATTTTTTAACTCATACTCTGTTTCTATTAGAAAACTCATCATGACAATTGCTTTCAAATCAGATCAGCAAACTACTGCCCATAGCCAAGAAAGTATAACTTAGCAGATATTTCCTTTGGCAAACATATACCATAGCAGTGGTTTTGAAATTGCCGGTAATTTCAAATTCAAAATGCCTTGGGATATATACTTTGCAATTAATGCACGTTAAGCAATCACTTCTCTCTTATGCTAAAGGCGTCTTATAGGTAAATGAATAGGTTAATTGTAATTATAATAACGTGTTTAATTTTATATTTTTCCCGTGTAAATGCATTAAAAGCCTAATAAGTGTCGCATGATATTCTTTCGTCTGACGATGTATTTAGTCATAGCCTTCTTCATTGGGTATATAAAATAGATTTGGCAGAGGTTTTGATCATTACCATTTTCATCTATCTACTCAATCATCTTCAAAAATTTTGTTGACGAGATTTTCACAAGGCTCTTTGCAGGATGGAAAAATTTGGGTTTCAAGTGATTGTTGACGAGATTTTCACAAGGCTTTCTGCAGAAGATATTTGCCGTTTCAAGTGTCTTTCCAAGAATTTTTATAGGGAATTGTCAAGTCATGCATTTCAGATGATGCATGCTCTCCGAAGTGGAGATTCAGTACAAAAGAAACTATTATCCTTTAAAGACACGTCAATTGTCATTGACAACGTAGTTGGTGGTAAGTTGGATGTTGTTAGTAGTAAAACCTTAAGTTTTCCTAACAATGTCCACTCTAGCTTCTTACGTATTCTATCTTCATTTAATGGGTTGTTGTTAGTTTCGAATGAAGGGATTTGCTGTCAGTTGATTCTTTGGAATCCAACTATCAGGCAGTATAAGGTTTTGTGTGATGACTACTTTAATTATAATCATCATCGAAACTCTGATACCGGTGGAATTTATTTTGATCAGTTCAATGATCTCAAAGTGCTGAACATCAGATGTTACCGTAATGTAACTGCTGCTCGTGTTTACTCACGACGTCGTGAGTCATGGACAACAATAAATTTCAGTATCGTAAACAATTATAGTTCAAGTCGTTATTCATGGTCTACAGGAGTTTATGCTGATAAAATCATATATTTTATGGTTTCAAATTATTGGTATCCACTAGGTGAGAGGAACATCGTTTGTTTTGATGTTGTTAGTGAGACTTTCAGAATGCCTCACTTTCCTGAGAGTATTGTAGTCAATCCTTGCCAAGGGCATTTTTTGACCATTGCAAAGAGATTGCATTTGATTGTTATTGGAAAGTCTGCTGAGCTAACTGCTGATTTGCTCAGATATGAAGAAGAAGGCTGGAAGAAGATGTTTGTTTTCAATAATCCTCGTGTAGTTGGTTACGTAGATGCACGCCGAAGTACTAATATAATTGAAGACAACAAGTGGTTGATAACAAGCATCTGGGGGGATATGATTGAAGTTGATCTCACCAACGAACTTCTGAAATACCTCCAACATGTTGACAACTACAATGGTCCGAAAGGAGCTTTACTTATCGAAACTAATGTTTCACCAATAGATTAGGAATTAGGATCCTGTATTTTATTCAATGCTATTATCTGTTTTGACAATTGTATCTTTTATATAATTAGTTGTGTTAAAATTATTAATAATGTTTGTTATTAAAATTAAGTAAATGAATATCGATGTTTGAGAGTGTAAATTCTTGTAATATTGGCAAAGGTCGGTTTAAATGATCAAAGCTTTGTTATTGAGAACAGGTGTTTCAAAATTAAACAGTGGTTGATACATCTGTTGAATTGGGTCAACAGATGGATGAACTTTGTATGCTGTTTAACACTTGTACTTTTTATAAATATTTAGGTTTGAGAGTGTAAAAGCTTGTAATATTGGCAAATGTATGTTTAAATGATCAAAGCTCTGTTATTGGGAACAGATGTTTGAAAATAAAACAGTGGTTGATAAATCTGTTGACTTTGGTCAACAGATTGATGTCCACAGATGTTTGGAACTACTGTTCAGAAAACTGTGGTCGAAACCGCTGTTTGGTTAAAATGGTGGTTTAAAACCACTGTTGGGTTAAAACTGTTTGGTCTTTTAAGGCTTAAACTGTTTTGCCTTAAACAGATGTTAACAAGTTAAACATCTGTTAAGGCTTAAACAGATGTTTGGCCTTTTGTATCAGATGTTTCGACTTAAACAGTTGTTTGATCTTAAACACATGTTTGACCTTAAACAGATGTTTTGCCTTAAACAGATGTTCTTATTCTATATCAGATATTTGGACTTAAACAGATGTTTGACCTTAAACAGATGTTTGGCCATAAACAGATGTTTGGCCTTAAACCAAACATCTGTTTAAGCTCAACATCTGTTTGACTATTTGTCAATATCTTATTGACTTTTGGTTAACATCTGTTTCAAATTTGGTCAACATCTTATTTTGTAAAAGAGGTACAAAAACAAAGATTTTTTTGAAAATCCCAAATCACCCTATCATGTAAGTGCATTGATGTAAAAGTGGAAATTATATTATTCATATGGTCCTGTTGTGGTTTTGTTTTCCTCTAATATGAGTTCATGATCTAATCCGGTGATTTGAAGTCGTTGTTGAATTGAATGAGATGGTTGATGTAATGTAGTCGTATTACAAACAAATAGTAATTAATTAATCTAAATAACTTTCCCGAGCCCGGGAAGCAATCCCGGGTAAAAACCTAGGCCCTGTTTGGTAGCATCTGACTAGCCTCTTATTCTTCCATGTCTGACCGAGTCAGAGTTCAGACCGTTTGTTTCATGCCTCTTAAAACTTATCATCCCTCTTATTTTGCTCTGTCCGAGTCAGACATGGAGAGGAGTCTGACTACCTCTGAATGACAATTGTGACCTCTTTACCCTCAATCCCCATTTCTTTTCATCATACACCACACACACTTGTGTGTGCTTGTCTGAGCAATCAAGAATGGCAAGAGGGACTAGATAAAGAAGTGGGTGACCGGCCACCTGGTCACAGCGGAGCCGGCGAGATACACGGCGGCGGCCGGTGACGAAATACCTCTACCCCACTAAAAACGAGCCTCCTAAACTCGAATCCGACCTCTGATTTCCGATTTAAACAACTGTGGTGGCAGATTCATGTCCGGCAGGCGGGTTTCACGAGTTCGACGCGAGTAAGTTCAACTCCTTCAATTTCTAAACTCCGATCTGTTTGAATCTGCTGATCCGACCTCTGATTTCCGATTTAACTCGGGTTCGTTGGTTTTCTTTTCGGATGATGTTGATGATGAATCTGCTGATGCCGATGATGATGGTGATGTCGGCTGAGAGTTTTTAGAGAGAGAAGAAGAGAGTTTGAAGATGAGGGAAGTGAGAGAGATGCATTTTAGAGAGAGAAGAAGAGAGTTTGAAGATGGGGGAAGTGAGAGAGATGCATTTTTCTTGAGAGAGATTGCCATAAAGTTCTGAGGTTTTTTTTTTTTTTTTTTTTTTTTCAGGGGTAAAAATGTCATTTTACACATAATTCAGATGTGCAACCAAACAGCATTTTATTGGTTCAGCACTTACTGGTTCAGACCCTCTTACCATTCAGACCTCTTATTCATTCAGCACTTATTGATTAAGATGTTGCCAAACAGCCCCTAGTTTAGTATAAAAGAAGCTGGGTCCCTACTTTGAAGGGTTAAGTTAATCTCATCTAAATTGGTACAAAAGAATCTAGGGCTTCTGATCTCCTCCAGTTTGGCGTTACACAACTACCTCTTGATTGGTGTTCCAGTGGTAACGCGATCGGCTCCGGCCATAATCTTTCCGGCAATTAGCTTCACAGGTACCGTCAGATTCCATTCAATTTTACATCAACATAAACCGATTTAGGCACCATCAAATTTTGGGCTTCGAAGTTAACCTAATTCATAAAATTATGCTGATTTTGTTTCATTCCTATACCATCAAACGATTGCCGAATTACACTAATTTCTCTCACGAATGTATTCATCCGCGATCAAAGTAATTGAACTGTAGTAAATAAATTGAGTGCAGGTTTTTTTATTTTTTATTTTATTTTATTTTTATTTGACGTGTTCAGAAAGTTCGTGTGAAAAAAAAAACTATGTATTCGTCGAGAGGGAGTAATGCGTATGGACAACAACAACAGCAACAGTCAAACTCACTGTCATACTCTGGTCAAAATGTAAGGTTATTATATTGCTTTTGTTATGCTGTATATATTTGCTTTTGTTATGCTGTCATACTCTGATATATGAACTAAGAAGAAAGAAAATAAAATCTTTTAAAAACCAGTTTGTGGTTTTAAGTGGTAACCTTTAATGTTTTCATTTGTTAATGTAAAATTCGGAAGTTATTTAATGTTATGTTTTGCTATTTGGATTGAAAACATGTGACGATGGAACTGGTTCGGAAACCTCTCTGGCCGGGAGTTCGAGAAGGTTGTTATTCTTTTTGAGAAAATGATTCTAAGGGAACACTAACTACAGTTTTGATTTGTAAACTTAATTTATTGATTTAACGGATACAGTTTAGTGTTCATTTTTTGAGAAAATATCCACTTAGATTTATTCACGTAGTTGCTCTCAGGCTCCGAGTCCAGATGGGTTCCCTCATGAGTGTTACAATTACGTTTAGTGTTTACAGTAATTGTTGTAAATTAATGTAAGCCGTCACGTATTTTTCTAATCTGGAGAATTAGTTTGCATCTGTTTTCTTGGAAACCGAGGGTTATAGTTATATGAACCATGCCTCTAATATGTTTTATAAATTGTTGTTATGAAATATACAGCTATATGTTATTTTTATGAAGTTTTTGTGCTTCCTAACTTTTCATTGTTCTTTCGGTGAAGCTGGGAACTGATGGTGCTTCTCAGCTGTCTATGGCTTCAAGGCACTCAGCCTTATTGGGTAGCCGTTCATCTGCTGGAGCTCATTATGGTGGTCAATATACTTCAGTGTACGGTTCAACTGCACACGACAGTGTTCTGCAGGTCAGTGAATTATTTGATCAGTAAAATGAGTTTTAGGGGCTGTTTGGCAACTTCTGAATGAGTAAGTGCTGAACTAGTAAGAGGTCTGAACCATTAAGTGCTAAACCAGTAAGAGTCATTAAGAGCCAATATAATGCTTAACCGTTCAGAGGCAAATGTCTGACCAATACAGATAAGAGGTCTTAACCATTCAGATTCAGACTCTGTATAATGCTTAACCATTCAGAGGCAAATGTCTGAATCATTCAGATATCTGCTCGCAAAACAAACAGTCTTAATCATTAAGTGCTGAACCAGTAAGAGGTCTGAACCATTAAGAGCCTCATTAAGAGCTAAACAAACAACCCCTTAGTTTTCTTTAAACTTTACATGATAAAGATTATCATAAATCTATATTTATTGTTTTTTATTTTGTTTTTTTTAATTGGTACCGGATATCTTTTCATTGAGTATGGAAGTTTAGTGTATGTGAATGTCAATGCCACATATGCAGGCTCCAATTACTACTGTCAAAGGAACTGGATCATCTTTGGTTGTTTGTTAATCTTTCTGTATTGAATTGTCTATCAAATTATAACTATTTTACCAATGTTTTTGGATAGGCGGATATTTATGATCGTATAGATGCAGAAGCAGCACGGCGACAAGAGCTGCTACAAGCTCGGCCACTTCAATCTGCTTCTGTAGATGGGGGCTCTAGGTATATAACTTTCTTAACATTTGAAACAAATATGTGTTATCAATTAATTTAGAGTTAAGTGCACAGATGGTTCTTGTGGTTTGCAAAAATTGCATGCTTGGTCCTCAGCTTTCTAAAATTGTAAAAATGGTGCCTGATGCTTGATTTTTATAACGGTGGTGATCCCCGACTTAGATGGGGGTTGAGTTTCTCAGCCATGTTGGTATGAAATGACCATATTACCCCTGAATTAAAAGGCAAAAACATTTACAAATAAAAAAAAACTAATAAGGATACACGTTTGGGACTCACCCACCTCATCTTGTTCACCCCTATACCAATACCACCAAGAACAACCCTCATCGCCTTCAATGCAAGTTGCTTTCCCTGACCACCACCAACGAACCTCGACCCATATGCGTTGACCTGTGCCATCTACGGTTTCCCCTTTCGGATTGAACTCATCTACATTTATACGTCCGACAATTCCACCTCAAACTTATTCCACCTCCAAATTTGGTGTGGGTGAATGCCTAGATCCATATGCTGGTCATCAGAATCATTCATTTTCGAGGTTGTCCGGCCATCGTCGTGCTGTACTCTGCTCTGAATTAGTTAAATTGACCGGTGGTTGCCACCCTTCGGCAAAAGGAATTGCGGGGATGGTGGAACGGTGGTTGGTTCTGAAGTTGTGTTCCTCGGAATTACAATGTGGCGTCATTTATAAATGATCAAACACATTCAACCACTACTTTCAAAAAACCATGTCTATTTAGCTCTGCAACACTCGCGCCGCTAGAAGTTGCAGGTATGGTTGGAATGGTGGTGATAGCGTTTTCAGGTGGTGGTGGTGGCCGGTGTCGAATACGAGGCCGGGGATGGTGATTGTTGTATTTCAACGCGAGCGGTAACATTTTGAATTGAAGACTCAAGTCATCAATAAATTATGTATAATTTCACCTCTTCGTTCAAGCAAGACTGCTCGACAAATCACCATACATTAACTTCAATTTTGCTAGTAGCTTAACAGTTGGGGTTTGGTTGTTGACTTGTTGGTTGAAGAAACAACAGTAGGTGGGGTGAGGTTTAGTGGTTATGGAAAGAGATGAAGTAGGGTGGGTGGGGGTTAGTTTAAATACTATGGGTATGTTTGGTATGGGGTAATGGAATGGATCATTATCATTCTATGTCTTATTTAGTTACCATGTAGCTATGTCTTGTTTGGTTACCATGTGAGAATGGAATGCACTATTACTTTGTGTTGTTTGGTAGGCTAGAAAAGACAAAGGAATACAATCGGTGGTGGGGGGTGGTCGGTGATGGTGGATGGTGGATGGTGATAGGTGGGTAGTAGAAGATGAAGTGGGGTGGGGGGAGGGGGGATTAGTTTAAATACGATGGGTGTGCTTGGTATGGGGTAATGGAATTGACGAGGGAATGGAATGGATCATTACCATTCTATATCTTGTTTGGTTACCATATGGGAATGGAATGAACTATTACTTTGTGTTTTTTGGTAGACGAAGAAATACAATCAGTATGAGTGGCGGTAGTGGGTGGTGTTCGGGGCAGTGATGGCCGGTGGCGACTGGCGGCGGTGGCAGCGGTGGTGGGTTGCGACGGTAGTGGGTGGTTATAGGTGGCGGCAGTGGTGGTTGGCAGCTGCGGCGGGTGGCGGCGGCGACGACAAGTGAGTGGTTGCGGCGGTGGCTAGGTGACGGTGGTGGGCGTCTGTGGTTGGGGTGGCGACGGTGGTGTTGTTAATGAAGGGTGAAAAAGGAAATGAAAGAAAAAACATGGGGGATGGAATGATTTTGAAGGAATGGAATCCCTTGTGTAATGGGCGATTCCATTCCATTGACCAACCAAACACCTTTTTCTTCATTCCCTCACAATGCTCCATTCCATTCCGACTCTCATTCCTGTATACCAAATACTACCCATAATGTATTTATTTATTACTTTTCTTCTTTAAATAATTAAGGGTATTTTAGTCCTTTTACATGGACTTAACCGGAGCTTTTAACGAAGTTACCTAGTATGGACCACGGAAGTTGTGAAATGTCAACGATGGCGACCCTACATGTGAAATGGGGCATCTATGAAATTCTTGCAAACCATAGGGACCATCCGAGCACTAAACTCTTTATTCTATTATGTATGTTATGTACGTTATGTACTTCATTTTGTTCATAAGTTGTGATGATCAATGAATGAGATACACTAGATGTACTAAACGTTGACGTCAACAACTTTACAAGACGAACACTCGACGGAAACGTTGATAAGTTAATAATATCTTATAACACTAAGTAGCAAAACCGTTTCTGGCAGACAAGCTGATTATCTAGTAGCAAGAACAGCAACTGTTCATCATGCGGGTCAAGAAATTTTGCCATATGGTGGTAGAATCGATACTGATCTTCATACTTTATCAATGATAAGTGGTAAACAATATACTTCATCGATTCTGGGGGCTGCTTCAAGGAGACAAGTGGAAGATTTAGTCTATACTCGTAGTTCTGCTAATCCTGGTTACGGAGTTAGCTTGCCACCTGGCAGTCTACATGGCATATCCCTGGAATCAGCTTATCCAGGTGGCGTTTTGGCACGTGCGGGTTATTCAAGGCTTGATGATCATAAAGACGACGTGCAGTATGCTCGGGAAATTGAACTAAGAGAAGAAGATCGTCGTAGGGAGATTTTACAAGAACTTGAACGTGAACGGGACCGTCAACGGGAGAAAGACCGGGATCGGGAACGCGATCGGGAGCGAGAACGGGAGCGAGAACGGGAACGAGAACGGGAACGAAAACGAGAACTAAGGAGGGAATGGGAAAGAATCTTGGAGAGGCGGGAGAAGGAAAGAGAACGCGAACTTAGGCGGGACCTGACCCAACCAAGAATTTCAAAGGACCGAGGTCGTTCCACATCAGCAAAGCGCGGGAGGTCTTCAAGGCGGGAATCACCTAGGTGGAATTTGCTGCTTACTTTTAGTTCTGTATGTATAGCTGCTGTTGTGTATTGGAGCCTTTATAACTAACATTAGTGTTCTATCATGCTGAAGGCGTCATTCACCTGTTAAAGAAAGACAAAGAGAATACGACTGCAAGGTAAAGCGCCATATCGGACCTTTCATGTTGTCTATCGTCATCTCCAATTGGTCCTGTTGACTTTTTTTGTACTGAACGGTTCTCTACGTTTACTCTGCTGGCCTTGTGTTCAACATCTGGTTGAACCCCTGACGAGATTTTCATTCATAGTTTGTTTGGTGATCGAAGGTGGTTATGGTCAAGTTGATGAAGATGACTGTAGAATTCTTTTGATTTATTTTCTTTTCAACGACACAGACGTCAACTATAAAGATATCGCAACATTTATTGAGCTCTTTGATACTCGTGAATATATTCTCAACGAGTTTGTTTGTTCCTTGCACATGAATGGTTGCTTTTCGTCATGTATTTTCAGTGATTTAAATTATTATCTTTGCAGGTTTATTCATCCAATTTGGTGGCTACAGAGAGGGATTATTTATCCCTCGATAAACGGTATTCTAGGCTATATGTTTCTCCTCAATGTTCCAAGGTACGTCGCCTCTAACTTTTTACAAATTAGTATCTTCTTTATTCTTCATCATTGACATTAACTTGAGTGATTATTTTTTTCAGGTGATTGTTAATTGGTCAAAGGGGGACCTTAGTATTCATTTCAATACCCCTATCAGGTATGTTTTGTTTGTTTCTATTTCTTTTTTATTTAATATTTGGAACGTGCGTTTTAACAAATCTTGATGTTATTGAACAGCTTTGAACACGATTTTGTGCACGAGGAAACACCAAGTGAACATGAATCAGCATCTAAAACAATTATTAATGGCGATGTAAAGTTGGAAAGTGGAACTACTCGGTGGAATGCGAAGGTTGATATTTTGAACTCTACAGTCAAAGACTTGAGTGTATTTTGGAATGTACAATATTGTTTGACGTTTGGTTTCTTTTGCTTGTTTGATTCAGATGCTATTGATGTGTGGGCTTAGTCGTAACTCTTGGGAAGAGTTGTCATCTGAAAGAAAGTATGAGGATCGCATCCCGCATCTTTGCAATATGCTTAGGTTTGCTTTTCTTAAAGATGGGAATTCTTCAATGGCAATTGGTGGTTCATGGGACACTGTTGATGGCAGTGACCCTTCGGTAGATAAATCCACTTTAGTTCAAACCGTTTTAAGGTTGGTTCTTGTGTGGTCCGTTTTATCCGTATATAGTTGTATATTCTCTGTTTCATCTAAACTCAAAGTACAATCTCTAGGCATGCCAAGGAGCTCACAGGACTTGACTTAAAGAACTGCCGAAATTGGAAGCCATTTCTTGAGGTAATTTAAAATTATCTGTAGGGGATTCTAAGCGAACTACAAGTTATTTGAGAACTTGAGAGAACCACTATCAACTAAGTAATTTTTTTTATTTTCTTTTTTCAACTTTTTTTTTTATAAGAATGTTATTATTGTAAAAATATAAAAAACCAAGAAAGGATATGTAGATTGATGATATACATGTATGTAGCATGCGAATATACACATATGTAGAGATATATATGTAGTTTACGATGTACGTACATGTAAGTTGTAACCCTTTGATGTACATATATTTTTTCATTCTTTTTGTGTAAAGATTAGTAACATATAAATAA
Source organism: Helianthus tuberosus (assembly GCA_030545235.1). Classification (NCBI taxonomy): domain Eukaryota; kingdom Viridiplantae; phylum Streptophyta; class Magnoliopsida; order Asterales; family Asteraceae; genus Helianthus; species Helianthus tuberosus. The sequence continues at coordinate 31,585,534 of CM060383.1, read as the reverse complement.
AAGTAAGATTTTTTTTTTACTTGGTTGATATTGGTTCTCTCTGGTTCGCAAATTTCACTTTGGTTCTCATTTGATCCTAACCCTATATATTTATTTATAGGGAAAGGTTATTGTACAATAGCCCCTTAACGTGCGAAGGTACGGAATATATATAAGGGAGGGTTGTTGTACAAGAGCCCCTTAACGTGCGAAGGTACGAAGCAAATTACGCATGTTCATTACTAAAATACGCACGTTTCAAAATTCAAATTCTGTATGGTATTAAATATCAAAACTACGCATGGGTTAAACTCAAATTACGCATGGGTTGGGTCAACCCTAATTACGCATGTTAGAAACATAATCACCCACGTTATATTTTGACTTCGTACCTTTTCACGTTAAAGCCCATTTGTATTTAAAACTTTTACTATATATACATATACATATATTTGTTAATTCTTTAATTAATTTACTTGTTTTTGACATTTACAGATTCACTATGACAGAGTTGGGAAGGATGGATTTTTTAGCCATAAGGAAATCACCGTACTTTATATTCCTGATTTATCAGACTGCCTACCTTCAATAGATGCATGGAGAGATCAGTGGTTGGCCCACAAGAAGGCCATTGCAGAGCGAGAACGTCTGCAAGCTCTTAAAAACAAGGTACACAATCTAGAAAAAAATATTAAAAGAAAATAGATTAATTTCTATAGCCTTTCTGATATTAATTTCTCTTTTCCCTTGATCATTTGTTTGTTAGAAACCACGTGAAAAGAAAGAAGCCTCAAAAGGTAATATACGAATGAGAACCGGCTCATAGGCTCTCTTTTCTGCTTAAGGTGTTTATTGTAATTCTGGCTTGCAATCTTGCATTGACATGTTTCTGTTGAACAGACAAGGAGCCTAAGACGAAAACAAATTTAAAAAGTGTTGATAAAGGGAAGAAAAAGAAAGAGGCTGGATCAGCATCAAAAGTTAATGTAAAAGGAAAAGTTGATACTCCCGTTAAAGCAGAGAAAGCTGGAAAAGAGGGGAACAAAACTGTAACTGAGAAAAAAGATGTGGATAAAACTATAACCAAGAAGAAAGACGAGGCTGAGACAGTTGATGAAGGCGACAAATCTGGAAAAAAGAATCAGACAGACGATGGTTCTGGTGTTCAGACACCTGGCAGTGGAAAGAAGAAGAAGATTATCAGAAAAGTTATTAAAAAGAAGATTGTTCTTAAAAAAAAAGATGCAGCCAAAAAAGCAACCACACAAGATGATGCAAATACTGAGGTGGATAAAACCGTAACTGAGAAAAAAGACGTGGATAAAACTACAACTGTGAAGAAAGACGGGAAGCTGATTAAAAAGAAAGTTATTAAAAAGTCTCCAGTTGTGAAAGCCGATAAGAAAGAAGATGAAGTTAAGGAACCTGGGTGTTCTAATGACAAGACAAAAAATGAAGATGTGGTTGTTAATGTTAAAGCTACTGCTAAAAAGAAAATAGTTAAGAAGGTTACTAAGAAAAGTGTAGCCGCCAAGGATGCCGGTAACAAGGATAAGGTGGTCACGGGAAACGAAGCAGGGTCAGCCGCAGGTGAAGTCAAAATGGAGAACAATGAGAAAGTTCAAGTGAAGGAAGAGAAGAATGCTAAAGTGGAGGGTGCTTCTGACAAGAATGAGAAATTGAAGGGTGGTAAAGAGAAAAAAGACAAAGATATTAAAACTGAAACCAGAGGCAAAGACGTTAAAGATAAGAAAAAGGTCGAGGAGCCACCTAGACATCCAGGGCTGTTTCTCCGGACAAAAGGGAGCAAAAACTCAAAAGTAGGTTTTCACAAAATGTTTATTTGATGAAATTATGTACCATTTGCATTATTATAATTGTCACATTATATGTGACAGCTGCGTTCATTGTCACTTTCACTGGACTCCCTCTTGGATTATACCGACAAAGATACTGAAGAATCAACATTTGAGGTATGTCACTTCTTAATTATCCTATTTCTTTGTTAACTTACCAAATTTCTCGTTGTTAATAGGGTTCGTTTCTTTTTGGCAGCTATCTTTGTTTGCTGAAACGTTTTATGAAATGCTTCAGTTTCAAATGGGTTCTCGGATATTAATGTTTCTCCAGGTTGGCGATTATTAGTGATATGATATTTATTGTTTTAATCCATATGGTTTATGCGGGTTACCATTTTTATGTTACCTTGTTTCTTATCTTACAGAAATTAAGGTTCAAATTTGTGGCAAAAACGAACGAAAAGAAAAGGCAGAGGGAAGAAGTTTATGATAAGAAGGAAAAGGAGAAAGCTAAAAAATCATCCTCTAAGCGCCAAAAAACTGATGAAGTCACTGTCGAAAGCAAAACAGTTGAAACAAAAACATTGCAAGAAGATGAGAAAGATATGGATATTGATGATTTGGAGAACACAAAAAAAGAAGAATCAGAAAAAGATGAAGATTCTGAAGAAGAGCCGGAAGAAGATTCTGAAGAAGAACCAGAAGAAGATCCGGAAGAGGATCCTGAAGAAGAATCGGAAGAAGAACCAGAAGAAGATCCTGAAGAAGATGAACACATGGCGGATGCAAGCCCTAAAAATAGTGCAGGGAAAAAGGCAAGTTTTGGCTATTCTGATCAATTAAGGAACCGAAAACTTTAATTTCTATTTACATGGTTATTTTTGGTCATGCGTCATATTTTATGGTTTATTACAGGAGAAGGCTGAGGATGAAAAGGTGAAAAGTGAACAAGATAACACTAAAGTGACTGTGAATCCGGAGAAAAAAGAAAACTTGAAGGTGGACACGAAGAAGAAAGAATCGCTACTTACTATTGACAGGGAACTTCTGCAGGCATGTTATCTTCTAAACTTCATTCTAGTGAATATTTTTATTATTGTTTTTTTCGAAGTTATAAGAATGTTTATAGTTTTGATGCGTGATTGCTTTTTTGCAACAGGCTTTTAGGTTTTTCGACCGAAATCGAGTGGGGTACATCAGGGTAACTTTTAGTTGTTAACGACCGGCACTCATCCTTTCATTCGAAATTCTGTGTTACCTTTTAATCCATATGTGTTTGCAGGTTGAAGATTTACGCTTGATCCTACATTCATTGGGAAAGTGCATGTCTCACAGGGATGTCAAGGTGATAATTAGCCCCTTTAGTGCCTTTTTTCAGCTTGTTTAAGGAAAATGGGTCGATTTGTAGTTTTTTCCTTAGAAACCCAGTCAAATTTGTAAGAATACCTAAAATGAAAACATGTCAAACGGCACAATAGTCGTTTTAATTGTTTGTAGTGATATTTTGATACTTGATCACATAAATTATCTGTAAAAATCCAATAAAGAAAAGACAACCACCTGTTTGCTGGTGAGCCCATAACCCATTTCAACACCACATAAAATCTATCGGTTTTGACTCGCTATTCAACTTGCCCATTATACTCAGTCTCGGCTCATGACTTGTTATTTGGATTCAGGAACTTGTACAAAGTGCACTGCTGGAGAGCAACACTGGGAGGGATGATCTAATACTTTACAAAAAGCTAGTGAAAATGACTGATATTTGAGGCTGGCATTTTAGTAATTCTGGCATTCCTGAATGACGTGTTTTATTTAGTGTTTGTATTTTGGTATATGTCTCAAGGAAAACAAAACGAAACAAGGGATAATTTGCCTTTTGCTCCTGTACTATTTAGTAAGATAATTGTTTACCTCTTCTATTTTGCTTTGTTTGACAAGTTCAGCGAAGGTGTCGGACGTTATCGCTGTGTTCCTGAAACCTTTCTAAAGAGAAGCGAAAGGAAGCAGAAAGAAAGTTGAAAAGATTTGTGTTTCTGAGGTTTCCTTTTATGGAAGTGAAGAGAGGAGAGATCTTTAATAATCTTTCCTTTTAGCTTTTTTCTCAAAATGGACAGATTTGGTGACAAAGTAATCAAATATAATATAAGTTTTTACATAAGAAATGAGGATCGATTTTTTTTTCCATCTACTTAAGCATGATGTTTAGTTGCAAAATGTAAAAATAAACTAGAGTATTTATGTGTAATTACTCTAAGGTAATTATAATTATTCTGCTAGTGCTATTTACACAAATTATTTATTTTATTTTATTCTACTGTGCTATTACACAAATTATTTATTTTATTTTATTCTACTGACATATTCGTTCCATTTATTTAATTTAATGTATATCACTTAGTTTTGATTTTATACAAGTGTTTTATTTTAATTAAAAAAGTTTGTGGATAGGATGATTCTTTACGTAATCTTACGTGGCATGTATGCATGTAACGAAGCTACTAGAGTCCAAAAGCAGTGTCATGGCATAACTTCAAGTAACAGAGTAAACAAACAAAAAAGAATCTGAACAGAGTAATAGCAAACAAACATAAGGAATCTAAACAGGTTTGTTTTATAAAAACCCACATTTGATCATAGCATTCATAAACAACAACCGATTTTGATCATTATCTCACTAACAAATGGCTCTGCTTTTTCATGTTCCCATTAACAAATCTCAACACCTTCCCATGAAGATTCATGCCACCCATGTCACACCATCTCCTCCCCAAATCACACTTGAACCGCTACGCATACCCAAAACCAGTTTCAAATTCGATACCTACATGACCGAAAAGGCGAAGCTCGTTAACAACGCGTTAGAACAAGCCGTGCCATTACAAGAACCATTGAAAATACACGAGGCGATGAGGTACTCATTGCTACCCGGAGGGAAACGTGTGCGGCCCATTCTATGTCTCGCCTCGTGTGAGCTCGTTGGCGGTATGGAGGGGTGCGCTATGGCGATGGCTTCGGCTGTTGAAATGGTCCACACCATGTCACTAATACATGATGATCTCCCATGCATGGATAATGATGATTTAAGAAGAGGCAAGCCCACCAACCACAAAGTGTACGGTGATGACACTGCAGTTCTAGCCGGTGATGCGCTACTTTCGTTAGCGTTTGAGCATCTAGCCACACAAACCATCGGGGTTGGACCACAAAGAGTGGTCCATGCAATAAGCGAGTTAGCGTCCGCAGTGGGCTCTTTAGGACTTGTGGCAGGTCAAATAGTTGATCTTGCTAGTGAAGGAAAACAAAATGTTGATTTGAACAAATTGGAATACATTCACATCCACAAGACCGTGAAGCTACTGGAGGCTGCGGTGGTTGGTGGGGCGCTGTTGGGTGGTGGGAAGCCGGACGAGGTGGAAAGGGTTAGACAATACGCAAGGTGCATTGGGTTGTTGTTTCAAGTGGTGGATGATATATTGGACGTTACAAAGTCATCGGCTGAGTTGGGAAAAACCGCGGGTAAAGATTTGTCGAGTGACAAAGCGACCTACCCGAAGCTGATGGGGTTGGAAGGGGCCAAAGAGTTCGCAGGAGAATTGGTTGCAAAAGCGGTGAATGAGCTTGCTTACTTCGATACCGAACGGGCGGCACCGTTGTACCATTTGGCACAGTATATTGCATATAGACAGAACTAAATTACAGATGTTGTATAGTGCAATATGGACAAGTTGATCAGTGAGGGCCGAGTGGCCGACTGATTTTATGTTATGTGTTTATAATTACCAGAAAATATATGCACTTTTCTATCCAAGTTTTACTATTGGAATTCCCCGCCCGTTGCGGCCGGAATTCGACTGGTATTAGTTCTATAGATACATATGTTGTTCGGTCGGTTTTGATTTAGTTCGGTATGATAACAACCCACTATCCGTTTTTAATAAAATTTATATTGAGAAAATCTATCTATACTATATAATAAAAGAAACCAGTGTTGGGACACGTGTCACTCATTGAAGGCGTCTACATTTTAATTTCCTGCATTTTCATACTTATCTTATATCAATTAATTAAATAATAAATAATCAATTAATATTAAATCTTATCTTACTTTGAATGTCGTATATAATCATTCTATTTAATCTAAGGGAAAAGATCAATTAGAAAGTTTATTTTGGCTAGGAAGTGTAGGAAACAATAGGATTAGGATATGTGGCAACATTTAAAATAAAGAAAAAGAGTATTTTAGTCAATCCAACCCTTTCTTCTTCCTTTTCAAAACCCAGTAACTTCCAAACCCACCATTTTCAAAACCCACCATCTTCAACCATTTCTTCACTTTCTATCTTAATAATCACTACATTATGGTGCGATTTTCATCACCAATCAATGATTCAAACACCCGATCAACGTGTTCTTCAGTTTTTTTTGAAGAAAACCCAGTTTAATTTCATAGAAAATCTCGTTTTTTTCCGGTGATTTTGAAGATAATCACTCAATCCGTTCGATTCGAGCGCTGATAAGTGTTTCAATCATTCAAAATTCGTCAATTGTTGAAGAAATCACTTCGATCCATGTAAGAAATTTTTTAATTTCATTTTTACGATCTGGGTTTTTGATTTAGTCATTGCGTTTTACGATCTTGGCGGGGGTCCGGGGGCAGCGCCTCTGGTAGCGGGGTCCCAGGGGCGGCAGCCCCTGGCGGGGTCCAAGGGGCAGAGCCCCTGGCTGGAAACTGCATCAGAAAAATTAATTTTCTGTAAATTGCCTCTGGAAACTGCATTCGTAAACTGCATTGGTTCAGACAGTTCACAGCACAGACAATTCACTGCACAGACAAAACTATTGTCATGGTTCAATGCGTTTTAGAGAGAACACTTTCTTTGGTGTTTTTAGGCAATTGCGTTTTAGAACTAAAACATTTTTATGTGTTTTCTGGCCATTGCGTTTTAGAAAAACACATTCTTGAAGTGTTTTTGGTGCATTGCGTTTTAGGTCAAACACTTTTTTATGTGTTTTCTGGCCATTGCGTTTTACAAATAAGACATTTCTTTGTGTTTTTTGTGCATTGCGTTTTAGGTAAAACATTTTTTATGTGTTTTCAGTCAATTGCGTTTTAGAAAACAGACATTTTAAGTGTTTTCTGCCATTGCGTTTTAGAAATAAGACATTTGTTTGTGTTTTTTGTGCATTGCGTTTTAGGTAAAACACATTTTTATGTGTTTTTAGTCCATTGCGTTTTAGAAAGTACATTTTCTTTTGAGTTTTTATGCTATTGCGTTTTAGAAATAAGACATTTCTTTGTGTTTTCTGGCCATTGCGTTTTACAAATAAGTCATTTCTTTGTGTTTTTTATGCATTGCGTTTTAGAAAAATGTCATTTTTTAGGGTTTTTTTCATTGCGTTTTACGTAACTGGGGGTTTTTCTATTCCGTTTTACGCAACTGGGTTTTTAATTTTTTTTTTTTTAAATATAGCAATAGTATACTCGTTTTAAAGATAAAAAAATGCTTGTTTTTTTGGTGCAATTTTTATAAAAAAAAATAATGTCGTATGAAAGAGTTATTAACGTTTAAAAAATGGGGGGGGGGGTGGGGAATTGGAGGAGAGAGAAACTATTGGCTTGAATTGACTAGAATGCCCCTAAACAAACTCACGCGCCTCTTTTATTCCCTTCAATTTCCCTGATTTAATCTTAGCCCTTGATTAAATAAATGGATGGCCAAGATCACTTCCTAGCCTTCCTAACCAAATAAACTTCCTATTGTATCTCCACCCTTTAATCTAATAATATATTATCTTCAAATTTAAATTATAAATTAAAGATTTTATAAATAATAGCACAAAACAATAATCTTAAACTTAAACAAAATAATACGCTCATATAAAAAGTACAAACAAAATATACAAAATAACTTATTAGACATTAGATCAAACTTTAAAAAACACTAATTAGGAAGAGAAGCTTATAATATAATTTTGTTTTAGATTTTCCAAATTGGGGTTCTAATCAATTCGAATTAAATTTAACCAAGTTTATGACTTGATTCGAATTAAATCGAACCAAATTTATGCTTTTTTAAACGAATACAATAGCATATTATTTACTATACAAAATTACATTTATTTAACCCGTGTAATACATGATGTTTTTAAAGATATAATTTTTATTATTATTTAGTATATATTCGCCCCGCTGGTTTATAAAGATATAACTTTTTTATTATTAAAATTACATTTGTTCAATCCGTGTAAAAAACGAGATTTTTAAAGAATAATTGTTTTAATTTAGTATATAAAATTACATTTATTCAACACGTGTAATACACGGGGTTCTAACCTAGTAAACATAATACGCAACTTATTGTTAGATACAAAATCGAGATTAATAAAATAATGTTTACAAATGAATAAATACCATAAAATAAGAGTAAAATTTCAAAAATCATCCTTTATGTATGCTACTTATTGCAAACTGTGTCCTTTGTATTTAATAATTACAAAACCCAGTGGCGGAGCTTGACCAAAAGTTTCGAGGGGGCGTAAAGTGATGGGGCCCAAATTTTTTTTCCTATCGCTATGTTTCGGGTCGGGTTGGTTATTCGATTCAAGTCAGGTCAAATAATAATAGTTCCAAATAAAACAAAGTGTATGTTTACCAAACTACCCATCATTTATATACAAAGTTTATAAATATTTAGGATATACAATTTAGAAAAAATAATCGGGGGGGGGGGGGGGGGATCCTATATAAATTTAAAATTTTCGGACGAAAAATCGGAACTTATACACTTCTAACCGAAATATTGGGGTGGGTGGGTGCACCCCCGGGCACCCACAATACTTCGCCCCTGACAAAACCATATTCGATGTTTGCAAACCCTTGCACATTATGTTCTTTAGCCCTAACCCAGTTAGTTTTTATGGCTAAATATGACCAAATGGACCCCACATAAGTGTGTTTTGATCATTTTACCCTAAATACTAAAATAAATAATCAAAAAGATTATATATATAGATATATTTATAAATACCTATACATACACTCACATAAGCACCTCTCTCTCACAACACACACACCAGCTCTCTCTTTCTCTAATTGCCGGACCACCACCACCACCGCCATACACCTCACCGGACCACTGCCACCACCTGCACACACCCCACTGGACCCCCACCACCTCCACACCCCCACCACCGCCATAGCACCACCACCATCGCATGACCAAATCAAGATTATTCGGTAACAAAACATCGGAATCAAGATTATTCGGTAAACATCCTACTAGATGTCACAAAGTTCCAATTAAAAACCCTAATTGACTTCATTAAATGACAGTTGAGATTCCACCAGTTTTTCGACACCAACGAATTCGACTTCTCCAGAACTTTCGAGAGGATTCGCAGAAGCATTTCATCCGAAAGCAGAGAGGTGTAATCGTTAGATCCAATTTGGGGAAAATAAGAAATTAAGGTTTTTTTTTTTCTAGGGTTTCGTTGAGATTTGTATGATAGGTGGAGAAGGAGAGGCGACGGTGACATTCTCCGGCTGTCGTGGCGGTGGAGGTGGTGGTAGTGCCGTCGGTGGAGATGAGGAGGACTACTAGGATTTTTAGGGCTAGGGTTTTAAGGTCGGAGAGGAGGTTGTTTAAGTCAGGTCAGGGTTGCAGTTGGATGGTGGTGTTGGTGGTTGCAGGTAGGGTGTGGTGGCAGGTAGGTGTTGGAGATGATTATTTATTTTAATATTTAAGGTAAAATGATGAAAGTACCCCTATGTAGGGTTCAATTGGTCAGACTTAACCATAAAAACTAACTGAGTTAGGGCTAAAGGACATAACATGCAAGGGTTTGCAAACATCGAGTACAGTTTTTGTACTTATTAAAGACAAAGGACACAGTTTGCAATAAATAGCATACATAAAGGACGATTTTTGTAATTTACTCTAAAAATAATTAATTACTACCTATCATCGGTTTTAGTTTGGTTTGGTACAACAGTAGCACAATATATATTTTCAATAAAATTTATATCGCAATGTTGAAAAAAATATATTTCGAAAGTTATCAGAAAAAATCAAATAAAATGATGAATGAAATATCATTAAAAAGTTAAAACAAATACTTTAAAATAAAAAGAGTGCATTTCCATTTTAGTCCCTCTAGTTTGGGCACATTTGCCACTACAGTCCAAATTTTTTTTTTCTCATCAGTGTCCCTGACGTTTGCAATTTTTTGTCATATTTTTCTATAACCAATTAACTCCGTCTAAAAATTTCAGTTAAATCAAGGGTATTTTGGTCACTTTATATACTATTTCTGGCATCTCTTGTTACCAAATGAGGCCCTCTTCTGCCCTTGGTTAACCTGCCCTGGCCACCAGACCACTTAGCGCCATGAACAAGCTACACCCTCCATTACCCTACTCTGACCTCACCGGCCTTAAAACAATACTACCTGTGCCATTTTATTTTTCCAATAGCCACCAGCAAAGCAACCTCCAACAGCCCCTGTTTCTGACCCAGAACAAGCTAGCCACCGTTGCCATCGACCAACTCCACCTTGTTTACTGTTTAGTGGGTTGAACAAAAATTACAAAAAAATGCAAACGTCTAGGACATAGATGAGGAAAGAAAACTTCTTAAACTGAAGTGGAAAATGTGTCCAAACCTTAGGACTAAAATAACAATTTACTCAAATAAAAATAAACATAGTTAATACTCACCTAATTATCAGCAAGTAGCGCTGTAATCGAATCGAACGAACATAAACAAGACCATGTTTGTGTTCGTTAAGGAAATTAATATATTTGCGAACTGTTCACGAACGCATACTGAACATAAGTTTATGTTCGTGTTTGTTCATTAAGGAAATTCAGTTGTTCACGAACAGTTCATGAACACGGGTCTCTAACAAAAACGAACACAGACGAATAAAAACGAACGTAAACCAACATTTAACTTGAAAATAAAAAATAAAAACAACCTTAAACATTGGAGATAAGTAGTTAAATACAACCACTAAATGATAAATCAAAACACAAGAATTTACTACAACCATCAAACGATGAATCAAGTTTAACTTGGACATACTTATTCAAAGGTTAACTAACTTAGACCTAATTTTAGCTAACTTAGAAAATAAACAAGATTTCAAGTTTTCAATATGTTTAGACAAAAGTTTTATTATCTATTTTTTTAATATAATCAAACGAACACGAATGAATGTAAACGAACGAACAAACACGAATGAATGTAAATCAAACCTCTGTTTCTATAGAAATTTTTGGGTATATACGTTTTCGACCCCCCCCCCCCCTCCCCCAGTCTTCATTGTCAAGCTTCGCCACTGAACGAGACCTTTGTTCGTGTTCGTTCGCTAAGCTAAACGAACGAACTTTTTGTTCGTGTTCGTTCGTTAAGCTAATCGAACGAACATAAACAAACTTTCCGTCGAACGTTTTACGAACTGTTCGCTAAACGTTCGGTTCGTTTACAGCCTTATCAGAAAGTGGTCTCATAATCGTAGGTGTATCATAATCGTAGGTGTATCAGATGAATATGTATATACTTTTAAAAATTCAATATTCAAAGTTTTAATTTATCAGAAACATTATTAACATTGTTATTTAAATCGATGTATCAAATGTTAAAGTGTGACTATAATAAAAATATTGTAAGAAGGGCACTTACTATTCATTGTTTCAATTTTAAGTGTGCGTATAAAAAGGTGATGACTTTATGTTATTTATTGATTTTTTTAGCATAGATAAGGTTATGCATTATTATAGGATAGTTAATATAATATCTTATATCTAATCGAATCTAACTTATAATAAAAGACTCTAAATAATACAACATGTTATTCTCTCATTCAATCTCATAAATTTTATTTATATTTTTTTAATATTAATATTAATAATTAATATATATATATCACTTATCTTTATTCTTATTTTTAATAATTTAATAATTAATATTTACATTAAGTGTGTGTTTTCTTTTTATAATTAATACATGAATGTTATTCGCGTAACTGGGGAATATGTATCAAAGTAATCTAAACCTCCTCGTTGTTTATATCCTTTGATCACCAACCTTGCCTTGTATTTATCGATGGTTCCATCTGGTTTTATCTTCTTCTTCTTAAAGATCATCTATATCCTAGTGGTTTACATCCTTGAGGAAGATCCACTAGTTCACAGGTATGATTTTGTAAGATAGAGTCTATCTCATTTTTTATGGTCTCCCTCCATTAAGGTCATTCTGAGAAATTCACCGCTTGTTGGTACGTTTGAGATTCCTCTTCTACCATATAGGTAAGAAAGTCAGGGCCAAATGATTTTTCAGTCCTTTGCCGTTTACTCTTTCTGATTTCAACTTCCCCAGTCTTAGATTGTTCTCGAGTTTCATTATTTGTAACCTCATTCTCTAGAACAATTTCCTCAATTGGTCTAGTGAAACTCGGTTCACCCCTACCTAAGCTTGGGAAGACATGTTCAAACCATGATGCATCCTTAGATTCTATTATGGTGTCGTTGCATATTCCAGTGTTCTTAGAATCATACACAAGAAAACGATATGGACCATAAGGACGGGTATATCCTATAAATACACAATCCATTGTTTTGGGTCCTATAATTAGGCTCTTAGGTGGTGTAACCACCACCTTGGTTAGGCACCCCCACACTTTCAAGTATTTATATGGTGGTGTCTTTCCCGTTCATAATTCTTATGGCGTTACATCTTTCTTCTTATTGGGTATCATGTTCAATACATAATTTGCCGATAAGATTGCTTCCCCCCACATGTTTTGGCTTATCCCAAAACTTATCATCATGGCATTCTTCATTTCTTTCAAAGTGAGATTTTTGCGTTCCGCTATGCCATTTGATTGGGGGGGGGGGGGGGGAGTAAGGAGCTGTGAGTTCATGTATGATTCCATTTTTTGCACACACATCAATGAAAGGTGAAACATATTCACCTCCTTGGTCACTCCTTATGATTTTGATTTTCCGATTTAGTTGATTCTCAACTTCGGCTTTTGTTGGAACTTTTGAGATCGTTCATACTTGTGCTGGATTAGTTTTATAGTGGTTTGTAGCTAATTTGATAGTATAGGGGCTTATTTTGTAATTCTATAGAAGTTGTAATCCTGACTTGGTGTAGATAAGATTCCAGCAAATTTATAAATTTGCTGGCTAGTCAGGAACACTATATATAGCCCTTGTATTGTAACCACTTTAAGCTTTTGGCTCTCTTAATGAATATTGGTGTTGTTTACATTCAATCATTGTTCTAGTGCTCTAATCTGATATCCAAGGTGCTTTACTGATTTACATTCTTGTTTGGATTCAATACAACACTTGTTGTGTTCATTAATCCATTAGCTTCACTTTCATCTTTGATTATTCTTAACTTTTCATATTTGATTATTCTTAACTTTTCATAGTTCAAACACTTAATCAATAGGTGTTTTGGACTAAAACAACCAACCACTGTGATCCGGATTGATATTGGGATCTACAATTTGGTATCAGAGCCTTAGTGCTATTGGTTGTTGTGTTCTTGTTGAGATTTTTCATAGTTTTGAAGGTTTTTCAAAGTTTCAAGAGTTTCAAATTTTCGGACTTAAAATGGACTGATTTGGTGTGTTTAATCGATATGTTGTTGTTAATATATGATTAGGTAGTCTTTTTGGACATTTTGATGCATCAAAACATGGTTTTTGAGCTGTTTTTGAGTGTTTAGATGGTTTTAGTTCGTGTTAAACCCTCTGTCCAGCGAACAATTTTTGAATACAGCGAAATAGTTTTTGAATATAGCGACGATATCTTTGCATACAGCGAACATAGCGAACAATTCTTGTATCTCATCGCATAATCATTAATTTCACCGATCACAACTCGAGCGAAATTAACGATTTACGGCGAAATAGTGCCAAGTGACCCTTATAGCGAAATTATCGAAGGCGACTTCGAGAACTGCGATATAGAACCACAGCATTCTTATCACAGTATACGGCGAAATTAAGCCAAACTAACGTGTGTGTTATTTGTATCAGCGGATTTAGCTAGCTCGCTCGTGCAGGACTTCTCCGTGCATCGGCGAAATTGTTTCTACAGAAGACTTGTCAGCGAAATTAACATCTGTTCAACTTACCATTGTCAAAAACAAGTCAAGATGTCGTTGAATCAGCTAAGTCCAATTGCTCAAGCGGAACTTGAGACCGGAACCACTACTAGGCCACCAAAGTTGAAAGGGGCTGAAGACTTCAGCACTTGGAAGACTCGCATCCAGCCGTTCTTCGAATACACGGACTACAATCTGTGGGTCTCAGTCACCGCTGGACCCCACATTCCAACGGTTGTTCGTAATGACGTGGTAGTTGCTAACCCTGACCCCACAACCTTCACTGACGAAGACAAGGCTTTAATCCAACGCGATCGCCGTGCGCATGCAGCCCTAACCATGGCCCTGTCAACTGATGACTGCAACATGTTTGAAGAACACCGAACTACAAGTGCACTCTGGAATGCATTGATTGAGTATTATGAGGGAAATGAAGAGCTAATTGAAAGTAAGAGAGATATGGTGCAAAAGCAATACGACATGTTTTGTGGAGTTCGTGGAGAAAGTCTGTCAGATCACATCAGTCGCTTTCTGAATATGATGACCAAAATGAAGAAGGCAGGAAATCCTGTCACAAACCGTGCTGCCATCAAGAAGCTGCTGGATTCACTCCCTAAGGAATGGAGTTTGCAATGCATGATGGTCAAGAAGGATTTCCTCAATAATCCAAATCATGTCACTCTGTCAGACTTGATTAACACTCTAAGAGCTTTTGAAATGGATGTCAACAAACGAGAAATGAACACTGCTGGCTACACTCCAAAAACAAATCCAACTTCTGCTGGAATGAAGAATGTGGCATTCCTTGCCTCAGGTGGCATCTGTCAACAAGCTTTTGACATGATCTATGCTAACGCTTCTGCAAGCGCATCAAAAGCTCCACAACCTAGTGAGAAGACTGTCACGGTTGACGATACACAAGCGTTGAAAGTGTCTACTGAAAACGTGGCACTTTTCAACATGTTTCTAAGCAACTACGAAGCTTTAATGTTAGGAAAGCTCAAGAAGGATATGTTCACTACTGAAGATATGTATCAAGTCGATCCAGATGACATGGAGGAAATGGATCTGAAATGGCAAATGGCCATGATCAGCTTAAGGTTGAAGAAATTTCAGGACAAGACCGGGAAACGTTTGGGTCTCAGAAAGGCTGGCTTTGATAAATCCAAACTAAGATGCTACAACTGTAAGAATCTGGGCCACTTCAAGTGTGACTGTCCCTTGTTGAAAGAAGGAAACATCGAATCAACTCCTGCTGTGAAACAAATCACCGTTAAAGAAAACAAAAACAATGCGTCTCCTAGCACGCCAAAACCTTTAGTTGTCGAAGATTATGATTGGAGTGAAGAAATTGCTGAAGCTAAGGAGCAAGTCAACAAAGCTCTCATGGCAAAGATCTCAAGCCAGTTCTCTTCGAAGCAGTTTGAGAAACAGACAGCTGGAATTCCAAAGGAGACAATACTGCTGACAAGGGTTTGAAAAGCATTCTCACCTCTCCGGAGCCTGAGAAAGAAAAGAAGTCTGAAGAAGCTAAGGAGCAGATTCCTAAGGATGCATCTGACCAGAAGAAAGACAAAGGAAAAGCCTCAGCCACAACAATGAAAACTGAATCTTCCAAAGAAAAGGCTGACAAAGACTTGGTAAATAGTATTCCACATAACTTTAAAGTAAAGTTATGCTCACCAGCATGCGTTGATGTCGTGGCACATTACAAGTCTCTTAATCTAGAATTTGAGAGACAAAAAGACAAGGCCTTAAAAATGAATAACGAACTTAAACTGAACGAGGCCGCATACCAGAGAAAGTTGAATTCAACTTTAGCTGAGATGCAAACTCTAAAAGAATTTGTGATTAGAAAAGATTTCATCATCAACGATCTCACAGATAGACTAGAAAAGGCTTTGAATGAAAAGAACAATTGCAGATTATCATTGATAAATGGAATGTCAGTCAAAAGGCCTTTACTGACATCAAAAACTGCCAACGACCAACGTATGTGAAAGACGGGATCGGGTATAAGGATAGGCAAGGAAACGAAAGAAAACTCTTCCTTCCACCACATAGCAAAAACTATGTGCCTATACCTACTCCTCATCCCGAAAACGATCTCATTGATGAAAAGGCCTCTGTAGAACAAAACGATTCTTGTGAAAACGAAACAACCGCTAACTTTTCTAAAAGTAATGCAGATTGTGTGTAAAGAAGATGTGTGCGATGAGGATGGAGACTGCGGCGGTTCAAAAATAGGAATAGGTTGGTTATTCAGGCGACAGTTATTCCACTGTTAACTGGTTCGCCTGGAACTGTTCTAAGGAAAACAATATTCGGGATGAATGTAATAATTTAATTAGGATGGATGACTGTAATGGCCATGTGCCTAAATTTAAATCTTCGGATGACTGTAAGGGCCATGTGCCTACATTTGAGACCCGTGATCGTGAACATGCTATGTTTGAATGTCATGATTTAAATTCTGCATTTTGTGATGATAAAGTTATTTGTGAATCTCCTGTATTTGTGCCAGAATTGAAAAAGAATAGCTTTGGAAAATTCCTCACCGAGGACATTCCAGAATTTATTCCATCTCGAACAGGTATGACAGATTCTGAAAAGAGAGTCACTGAAGATCAATGCAACGAAGACTCAAGCACTGCTGTGAAGACTTCAAGTCCTGAGGATGAGCAAATATCAGAAACATCAAACGAAGGTCGAACAACAGACAGTGAGAGCACAGAATTTTCAAGTGAAGAAACCTTGAAAACCTCATGTGTAGATCAAACAACAAATGATGAAAGCTCCGAAAGTTCAAGTGTTGAAGACCAAGATTCAGAAGGTTCAAGCGAAGATCAAAGCTGCAATGATTCTAGTTACGAAGCAAGTGAAGAGCAAGAGTCAAGTGAATACCAAGTGTCTGAAAGTTCATCTGATTCCGACAATGATGAAGAATGTTCAGAAGATGAAAGCAGAATTGACAAGAAAATGAAGAAAGCAGAAAGCTCAAGACACTCATCACATACATCATCTTCTAACACCAAAAGGCCCAGACATAAACGATGTTTTCACTGTAGTCATTTAGGACATACAGTGAAACATTGTAAAGCCAAAATGTTTTCTAAACCGGAATATGATTTTGTTAAGAACGTCACTGATCAACTTGATTATCTTAAGAAATCTGTTAAAAATCTGGTTGATTCAACAACTTATTTTTGGAGGCAAAAAGAAGATATCGTGGGTCAAAACCATGATAGATTCAATATGAAGCAAATCTGGTTTCCTAAATCGAACTAATTTGTGTATATTCTTGTATTTCAGAATAAACTCCAGAAATGGCTTCGAATGCTCATGGAGTATATCTGGCACGTCGACAGCGGATGCTCAAGACACATGACAGGCTTGAAGGAGCTTCTGAAGAACTTTCGTTTTATTGATGGTGATTTTGTGTCATTTGCTGGAGACGAGAAGGGAGGGAAGATCGTTGGAATAGGAGATGTGGTCTCTGAAGCTCTCACGCTGGAAAACGTCAACTATGTTCCAGAACTGTGCTACAATCTCATGAGCGTATCACAAGTCTGTGATAAAGGAATATCAGTGCTTTTCAATGACATGGAATGCTTGTTTCTCAAGCCTGGATATGTCGTTCCTGCAGAAATGATCATGCTCACTGCTCCAAGACAAAACAATACATACGTGCTAAATATGAAAAATGCCAAGACAAATGACAACTTGACGTGCTTGATTTCAAAGGCTTCAGAATCGGAGTCACTGCTTTGGCACAGGCGATTGGGGCATGTAAATTTCAAAAATATGAACAAACTCTCTAAGTTAAACTTAGTAAGAGGTCTTCCGATAAAAGAATTTCCTTTTTCCGAAAAATGTATAGCATGCGCCCAAGGAAAGCAACACAAGAAATCGCACAAGTCCAAAGCAGTGAACACGATTACGGCACCTCTTCAGTTGTTGCACATGGATCTTTTTGGTCCTATTAGTGTTAAAAGTCTTGCTAAAAGCTCTTATTGTTTGGTGATTATAGATGATTTCTCTCGTTTTTCATGGGTTTATTTTCTTGAGGCAAAAAGTGAGACAGCGGAAATTCTCAAGGCATTCATTCCCTTGATTAAGAACGTGACCAAATTAAAAGTGAAGTCAATCAGAAGTGATAATGGCTCCGAATTCAAAAATCAAACTTTCATATCCTTCTGTGCAAAAAAGGGAATTCATCTCCAATACAGTGCAGCCAGAACTCCTCAACAAAATGGGGTTGCTGAACGCAAGAACAGAACGTTGATTGAGGCCGCAAGGACCATGCTGGTGGATTCAAAGCTTCCAATCATCTTCTGGGCAGAAGCAGTTAACACAGCATGCTACGTTCTGAATAGGGTTCTCATTGTAAAACCACACGGAAAAACGGCGTATGAACTTCTCTTCAAAAGAAAGCCGCTTATTGATTTCTTCAGACCATTTGGATGTTCTTGCACTCTTCTAAATACTCAAGAGAATCTCATCAAGTTCGAAGCGGTGGGTGATATCTGCTACTTCATGGGATATTCATCCACTCAGAAAGCCTACAGAGTCTACAACAAAAGAACAAAGATGGTGATTGAGTCGTACTACGTTGACTTTCAAGAAGGAAACTACACTAACACTGGAAGTACTCCCGACTGGTTTTATGATGTAGGTGTGATCTTCAACACCTTTGAAATTCCAGAAGATGTTCCAGAAGCAGAACCTGCAGAAGTCGCTCAAGTTGAACCTCTGTTTGATACTTCAGATATTGGTTTGACTCCGTTCACTACTCGTTTCACTCCATTCTCTGCTAATCCACTTCTCTCTATGGATGAAGCAACTGGTGACACTTCGCCTGAGAACACCACAGAAAACGGTACTTCTTCTTCACAGGCGAATGTGGATGAACCAACTCAAGAAGATGACCCTCCAGTCATTTACGTGGACGAACACTTCACCAACCTTCCGCAGCAGATTGAGTCTCAGACAAATGCTGGGTACAAGACAAATCGAAATCATCCTCTAGAAAATGTCATAGGTGCAGTCGAAGAAGGAGTGCGTACACGAGGTCAGTCGTCAAGCATCAACAAAGGTCTCTATGCAGCTTTTCTCTCACAATCCGTGCCACGAGACATTGAAGATGCGATTCTAGATTCCAGTTGGGTTCAGGCAATGCAGGAAGAATTATCTCAATTTCGCAAACTCAAGGTCTGGGAGTTAGTAGACCTACCAGAGGGAAAGTTTCCGATTGGTACCAAATGGGTCTTTCGTAACAAGATGGATGATCGTGGAGTAGTAATCAAGAACAAGGCTAGATTAGTGGTGCAAGGTTTTCGTCAGGAGGAAGGAATTGATTACGAAGAGGTTTTCGCTCCAGTTGCAAGATTGGAGGCCATCAGAATATTCCTATCTTACGCGTCATACAGAAATTTCAAAGTTTTTCAGATGGACGTAAAGAGCGCTTTTCTGTATGGGAAGGTAAAGGAAGAAGTCTACGTGTGTCAGCCTCCGGGTTTCGAAGATCCTCATTTTCCAGGTCGCTACTACAAGTTGGACAAAGCCCTCTATGGTCTTCACCAAGCTCCACGTGCTTGGTACGAAACTTTGTCAACTTATCTTTTGAAGCGTGGATACACCAGAGGAACGATCGACATGACTCTCTTCACCAAAAGTGTCGGAGAAGACGTAATGCTGGTTCAGATTTATGTGGACGATATCATCTTCGGGTCAACCAACGAAGAACTATGTAGAGAATTCGAGTCTGTCATGAAGGCACAGTTTGAAATGAGCATGATGGGAGAGCTGACGTTCTTCTTGGGGCTAGAAGTGAAGCAAAAGGAAGACGGGATTCTTATTCATCAGGCCAAGTACATTCGGGATATTCTCGCAAAGTACAACATGAACGACTGCAAAGTTGCAAGTACTCCATTTGCGTCTCAGACGGAGCTTACTCTAGATCCTCAAGGAAAACCTGTAAACAAGTCCTTCTATTGCTCGATGATCGGATCTCTGATGTACTTAACGGCTAGCAGGCCTGACATCATGTGGGCTGTCTGTCTCTGTGCTCGCTTTCAGACTAATCCCAAGGAATCTCATGAAACCGCTGTGAAGCGCATCTTCCGCTATCTTAAAGGAACTCCGAAACTAGGTCTTTGGTATCCTAAAGATAGTAATTTTGATCTCATTGCTTATTCTGACATTGATCATGCAGGTTGTAAAGTAGATCGCAGGTCTGTCTCAGGAGGATGTCAATTCTTGGGAAATCGTCTGATCTCATGGCAAAGCAAGAAACAGACAACCGTGTCCACCTCCACCGCTCAAGCAAAATACACCGCGGCCTACAGTTGCTGTTCACAAGTTCTCTAGATACAAAATCAATTGTTGGATTATGGAATCAACATCATGAAGACTCTTATATTCATCGACAATGAGGCATGCCTGGGAATTGTGAAGAATCCCATCCACCACTCCAGAACGAAGCATATCGAAATCCGTATTCACGCAATTCGAGATGCGTACGAGAAAGGATACATTCAAGTGGTACCAGCGGATACAACCCAGCAACGGGCCGACATTTTCACTAAAGCTTTCGATAAAACTCGATTCAACCAGCTGGTAACCTGGTTGGAAATGGTTAATTTCCTTGAATGGAAATGAATCTTGTGTCCAAACGCTTTCGTAAATACTCTATCTTGTGTCCATAGTTTTACCTTAAAAAAAAAAAACGTTTGTTGAAAGTAAAACAAGTATTGTAAAGCGTCGTCCACCAAAAAGATTTTCTGATTCTTAAAATTTCATTTTCGGGCAAATGGACTTTCGAAAATAAAGATTTTAGGGGGGATATTTCAGAAAATCAAAATGAGATGCTTGCTTCTGACTCCTGTTAGAGGAAATGATAGAAAATTGCTAACACTTTGCCATTTCTTGCTAAACAGAAAACAAAACAAAAAGAAATCGGGGTACCAAGCAACGACGTGTCGGTAGATTCAGCAACACCGACGAGTAAACTGCTGTTAGGGAGCAAAACATAACATCTACACAAGGATTCTGGCTTCTCTCAGGCATTACGCATCTTGTGGGTAACACGTTGCGGCATATGACTTAATGGTCTTAAATCTTGTGTTGATAGATTGCCAAAGTCTGAGATCTCGGGTCTTTATATTGGTTTTCATTCGGGGGGTATCATAGTTGGTCTTCTGCTGCATCAAGATTCATGCTGACCTAGAACTTCTATGATATCCCTTCATAATAAGCGCCTTTAAAAACAAAAGGCCAAACCCTTTCATAATAAGTGCCATTTATTGCCAAAACCTTTTGATGGATTAGTTTCGGTCTCTCTGCTGTACGAAAGTACTGACCTGTTCACCGAACTATCCGTCTCAGCCCTCGATAGTTCTTGGGATCTCTGTTGTACGAAAGTACAGACCTGATCTCCGCTCTATCGTTGAAATCAATGGATCCAATATACTCACCTGTTATGAAGAACCTTTGTGCATACCTTGATCGCGGGGGTATGTCCTGACGTGGGACTCACGGGCGTAATGTTTCTATTCTCAATAACTTGTGTGGGGGCCATAGAAGGCTTGTCAATATTACCGAAAACATGATAAAAGCGCTCTCCGAAGGCATGTTGAAAGAAGAATGCATGGATTTAAGCGGACAAACATACTGGCAGTTTTTCTTGTGCCCTGGTTAGTAAATATTAATAATAATAATAAATAAGAAATTGGCAAGTGTTGGCAATATGATCTTCTGCAGGCAAGTCAACGAGCGTCGAAGGTTTCAAGAAATTCCGCTTCAAATGGAACCTCCCAGTACTGAAAATTCGAAGTTCGGAGTCTAAATGGCCCAATTTCTTTGTTGTGTAAATATTTAGTAAATTTTAGCGTTTTAAACAAAACTGGGCACGCTTTTCGAGAAAGTTTGAAATTTACGAGCGAAATAAAAATTGTATTGAAAACTTATAATTGGCAGCGAAGATAAGATACCAGCGAAATTGTTATTTCGCTGGTTATCAAATTTTCAATATAAATATCTTACAACCGTCACTTTTCAAAACTTTCTCATATCATCTCTTCATCTTCTTTGCTCTTCACCAGACACATTCTCTAAATCAATCACAAGATTCATTTTCGCTCTAAGATCTTGAGGTAATGTATGCATTTATGTTATCTTCATCAACTGTGTTCATCGATTATCATCTGCGGTGATTATCTTTCCGTTTGAACAGTCATGTTTTGAATCTTCTTAAGATTCAAGAATGTATGATCTTGAACTTGATAAATGTTAGGGTCTCTTGAAGATGTTTTACTGGCATCGTTGATTTCCGGACTTAGGATAACTGATTTCTAGAAACCCATTAAGAACACTAGACTATTAGAGTTTATCAAAAGATGTTAACTGTTAGGGTTTTGAAAGGGTTTAATAAGAAATCGATGATGCCAGCGAATTAGATTTGAATCTAGCGAAGTCAGCGAAGATAACCTGTAATCTCAAAAGTCTCGAACGCGAGTTCGAGCGACCAGCGGAATAATCTATTTCACCGGTAATGTGGCCGAGACAAGTGTCTCCGCTGCTAAATCGTTTCCGGAACAAAACCATGTCTTCGCTAAGTTCGCTAGCGAATTTATCTCGGTAAAACGGCTTCGCTGCTAAATCGCTCCGAGGATAAAACCCTTTTGTCCTCGCTGGTGGATCGTCTTCGCTGGTGGATCGATCCGGGTACAAAACCCTATCATTGCTGAGTTCGCTATCGATGAGACAACCACTGGCCCGGCAGCGAAGACAACCACCGACCTGGCAGCGATTTTATTTCTATTTTTTAATTTAATTTTTTTTTGTGAATATTGTAAATATCTTTGTAAATAGTACTTTTATTTATAAATTTTTTGTAAATATTTGTTTCTATCTCAACATTTCTCTCACTTGGCTCGTTTGGTGTTTCAGAAGCAAGATGGTGAAAATTATTGATTGGGATACTACGTCAAAGCACAACCAGAGTATCAATCTCGATCAAATACCACAGGATTTTCAGGATGCTGCAAGATGGATTCGGTCTAGCAGAATCGGTTTCGCTGTTGAAGCAGTAGTTCCCGTTTATCGCCTCCACATTCAAGAGTTCTGGGAACATGCGAAGCCTGAAAATATAAACAACAAGAGAGGGATTTCTTCAACTGTTCGTAACAAACGTATAGAAGTTACTGAAGATAGGATTCGCAAAGTGTTGAAGCTGAAAGACAACGAGCAAGATCCAATCTCTTTAAGCAAGGATGATGTGTTGGACGTATTTCGTGGAATGGGATACGTAGGAGACTTTCGTCTAAAGAAGGAGATTAAGAGAAATGGGCTCACAAGGGACTGGAGATTTATAGTTCATGTTTTTGCTATGTGCCTAGCCCATAGAAAGGGTGGATTTGATGGACTGAACCTAGAGTGGTCGGCGGCCATGTTAAATCTGTGTTTGAATCATAAATTTAACATCTCCGGTCTAATTTTCAACTACATGCTAGAGAATGTGAGTGGGAAAACTTGGGCAATGTATCATCGTTTCATCCAGATGCTGATAAACGATCAGTATAAAAACCCACCAAATGAGGGAGATCTGTACACCTTCCATGTGCCAACAAGTCGTCAATATACGGAGATTAAGACTAATGGATGGGTGATGTTACACGATTGGATGTATGCAGCCGAGAGATTGCCTTTAGTCAGAGATGCTTACAGAAAATATAGAGAAGCGCTCCGAGAAAAGCAGCAAAGGATTGCACAAGCTGAAGCAGAGGCCTCTGAAAAGGAAGAACGATCGAAAGGCAAAAGAAAAGGAAAGGAAGCTGCTAAAGATGAGCCTCCCAAAAAGAAAAAGGCTTCAGAAAACCCAGAAAGACTAATGGGTGCAAGCTTTAGAGCAGCTGAATCTGAAGAACAGCAGCGACACATCAAAGATATGAAAGAGATACACGCGCTGCAGGAAAGAGAAAAGAAAGAGAAGAGACTCAAGAGACAAGAGATGTCATCATCCGAAAGACCTGAAGTTATTCCAGAAGAAGTACAGTCTCTAAATGACTTCGTTGATACTTTGATAGTAGATCCGGATGAAGCCTCAGCGAGCAAGAAAAAGACAGATGAAAGATCTTCCAAAGTATCTCCTGTAAAGCCGACGAGGTTTGCAAAGCCACCAGTCCCGCCACAAAGGATTCGTCCCTTTCAAGAGCTTTACGATAAACTCATTGAAAACACCAGTCCATCTGTGGCAAAGGAAATCTGTCTTCTCAAAAATCAAGTCAACGACACAAACATTCTAAGAGAGAAGATTAAAGATCAGCGTAAGAAGAACAAGGAGATGAACGCCTACATAGCCAAGCAATCAAAGTTTATCAGGTTCCAGCAGATGGGGTTAGAGAAATTGTACAGAATGATGAGAAAAATGTGCGAGCAGATGAAATTAAAGCCCATGTTCTCCTTTCATGAAATCTTCGACTTTGAAGCTTTCATAGAAGAAGAAACTGCCAGAAAGGAAAAAGAAGCTGAAGCTAAGAAAAGACGCCTGGAATCGGTCGAGAGGGTAGCTGAAGGAGATGAAAGTGACGAAGAAGAAGTTGATAGAGATGATATGCCAGCCAGATTGTCACACCCCGATTTCCACGTGTCACCGGTGGGCCCGGTGGGGGAGTATCGTGACGTGGTTGGCAACATAATAGTCAAACAACACAATATTTAATATGCACAGCGGAAGCAATTTAAAAAAAAATATAATACAACCGAATTTAATATTGTAGTATCAAATGTCACAATATTCGGAAGTTTATCCACAGAAGGATTGGAAACAAAATGGAAACAATAGTTCAACAGACTTTAGGCATCTTAAGCTTGCGAGACTTCTAGTGATGCTAAGGAGAAATCCCAGCCAATTACGCTTAGTACCTGCATTTAATCTTTATGGGAAAATACGTCAGTTTACACTGGTAAATACAATCAACTGACTCATTTTTGGAAAATGATTGAAAATTGATTTGGATCACGTGGCATAAACATTTTATTTAACTTGGGAGAATTATTTAAATATATAATCTTGTGAACGAATTACATGTTCCTTGTGCGTTCAGTAGCCCGGATCAAGTCCGGGACATGGTCATTAACCCCCCAAAGGCTTTAAGTAACAAGACTGTTTAAACGAGCCAATCAAATTATTCAATTAACCACCCAACGATGGAAGATTTGATGCCCGATCAAGCGGTATTCTATATACCGTAACCCAAGCCCGTATAGGGAAAATAAGTTAAAAGTATTTACCTGAGCAAAGTATAATTCACAATAAGAAAATTGTAAGTAGCTTTTACTGGTCCTCCTAATCTGGAACGAAGGTTTATAATAACCTATTAGAATCCTAACGGGTCTTTAATTAAGCTTAAGCTTAGACCGGTTAGTTTCAAAGACACGGTTCGTACGCACGATTAAGCGAAGACCGGATAGAATGGGATTTAGACCCGACAAGTTCAGAGACTTGTTTA
Source organism: Helianthus tuberosus (assembly GCA_030545235.1). Lineage (NCBI taxonomy): Eukaryota > Viridiplantae > Streptophyta > Magnoliopsida > Asterales > Asteraceae > Helianthus > Helianthus tuberosus. The sequence continues at coordinate 31,560,121 of CM060383.1, read as the reverse complement.
ATATGGGTATTTCATACACATTCTGAATTTTGAGATAAAACCGATAAGGTTTGACCCGTTTCGGCTAATTTATGTAAACTAGTTACATAAACCGAACCGAACGCGTAATAAGCGTAACGGGTAATAATGAGAGTCATTTACAGGTTTCCTAAGTTAATATGATCCAAATATGTTGTGACATCAGTAAGATATCATTCATTATGCCCGAAATGTATTTAAACACAAACTATGCCCCGTAGGGGTAGTTTGGTCATTTAAAAGGTGATAAAAGAGTTTAAGTAGTATCCTGAGTTACAGGTCTGATATAATCAGCCAAAATACTCATTTTACTAAGTTATAACAGTAGGGTAAAGTATATATGTGAAATTTATCAATTATAACCAAACTATGCCCCGTAGGGGTATTTTGGTAATTTCACATAAGCCGAAAAGCTCAAAACTGAAGTCTGAGTTTAACAACCTTTGCTTAATGTTAAAATATTATAATTTACCTCAAATATCAGTAGGTATCACCCTTTGTATGTTTAAAATAGTTCTAGTACACATTAGGCGTTAAAAAACGCTTAATTAGGCGATTAGAAGCCGTTTCCGGGTTCTATATAGAAATCTGATATTTTTATTATTCCAGAGGGTTTAAAATAATTTATTTATCATTTAGAATCAGTATTAAAAGGTTTGGAGTCGTTTAGATATGTAAAACTCATTTTATGGCCCGTTAGGGCAAAACCGACAATTACCGGATTAAGCCTACGACTATGAGTTATGCTCAGCCTAAAATTAATTAAAAATCTTTAAAAATCCCAAAATAATATATTACATCAGTGGGTAAAGAGATTGATATCAAAAAGTATGTTTAAGTAGGTTATACGCTAAATACGCCGTTTAATTAACATAAAGTTTTAATTTTACGCTAACGAGCATAACTCTTAACCTACACCTCAAACTGATGTCAAATTTTGTATGCAAGTTTATATATCAGTAATTAAGGTTTCTAATCTTTTACATTTCCAAAAATCATGTTTTAAGGTGAAAATGGCATAATGGTCAACATATGAGCAATTAACGGAATCATGCATATTAATTGGATAACTAATGATCCGAGGTGTATAATCACAGAGGGTTATACTAGCATGTAACCTGGTCCAAATAAAGCTCTAAGGCATTTCTAAAACATACCATAACGGGTCAGAACTGAAAGTCAAAGTATAAGTCAAACTATACGACTTTCGGTTCCGAACCGGGTCTAAACAGGAAATTGTCGGGTTGAACATGTTTAGACATGTCCTTACACTAATTACCAAGTTATATTAATGTCCAAACAGGTTGTATGTGTTCTACATTGCTAATTATGCATAAATTGTAATTTACACATTCTGTTGACTTTTTAAATACAAGTTTGACCCGACATTTGACCTAGTTAGAGTGGGAATCAGGGGGAACCCTTTTGAGGGTTTATTACCCACATAATTACCAACTTATAACTACTTTTGATTCGACTAGTCACTGGACCATTTGTGATTAATCTTAAAGTCAACCGTTAATTACGACGGTTTGACTTTTAAGCTAAAACTAAGCTAAAACTTAATTAAGAAAGGTTTAGCAAACTTACCAAGGTCCTATGCACGAAATGTGAAGACTTGAGCCTGCTTGGGAGCTCCAAGAATGATCAGAAGTTCAAATGAAGGTGTGAGGAACAATGGTTGCAACTAAGATCCTTTATATAGTGATCAATTAACCATAAGATGTTGACAAGCAAGTCTAGCGCTGACCACAAGCTGCCTACAAGTGTCCCTAGTGCTTAGGGGGTGCCTAGGGGTCGTCCAAGATGAGAAAAGATCGATTAAAGGTCGAATACCCGCGAATACAGGAGTCTGTTTGAAGTTTCTTTATCTGGGCGGTTTACGCGGCCCGCGTAAAAGACCTTAAGGTCTTACGCGGCCCGCCTTGACCCTGTAATCAGATTATGCATTTTCTATTTTCCGCATACATGTCTCTTGGCCTTTCGAAAGGGCAACTAGCTTAATATTTGCAATTTGAGCCCTCTTTATTTACCTACAAGGGCATTAGGACTTATACCCACTTTGCCAAGTCCCTGTACATTTCTGGTTAACCCGAAAAGTCTTAACTTTCAATGTTAACGCTTTAACCCCTCGCACACGAATTTGATCATAACTTTCTCATACGATTACAAAACTTTATGAAATTTGTATCGCGCATTCTAGTGAGCATAATTCACAGTTACAAAGCTTCGGGTCTGCCAAAAGGTCACTCAGAGGTATAACTTAAACATGTTGACACATTTAACCCCTGTAGTTTGTAATCTCTCACTTTTAGCTTCGTATGATCCATGATTTATTCGTTTGATGCTATAAACATCATGTAGGGTTAATGTACAATATATTTATTCACTGCTGACATTTAGAACTCGTATATTCACATACTTTCCATGATTGTCAACTTTAGTCCTTTCAGAACATTCTTTCACACGTTCAATCACATGACACGTGTCAACACATTATAGGACGTGAATTTTCGAGGTGTTACATCCTCACCCCCTTAAAATAAATCTCGACCTGAGATTTACTGAAACAAATAAGGGTACTTTTCTTTCATCGTGGACTCAACCTCCCACGTGAATTCGGGACCTCTACGGGCATCCCACTTGACCTTTACAATAGGTACATGCTTTCTTCGAAGCTTCTTAACCTGTCGATCTTCAATCGACAACGGTTTTTCCACAAATTTTAAGCTCTCATCTATATGCACATCTGTATATGGTATAACCAGTGATTCATCAGCGAAGCACTTCTTCAGATTGCAGATGTGGAACACATTGTGAATTCCACTGAGCTCTTCCGGTAAGTTTAACTTATAGGCAACTGACCCGACACGTTCGATAACCTCGAAAGGTCCTATGTATCTCGGGCTTAGCTTGCCTTTCTTACCAAATCGCATCACTCCCTTCCAGGGTGATACTTTAAGTAGTACTTTGTCACCTACGTCGAAGTGAAAAGCTTTACGCTTTGGATCAGCGTAGCTCTTCTGCCTATCCCGGGCAGCTTTGAGACGGTCACGAATCTGGACAATCTTGTCCGTCGTTTCAAATACTATCTCTGGTCCTGATAATTGGACGTCTCCAACTTCCTCCCAACAAACGGGCGTTCTACACTTTCTACCGTATAATGCCTCGAAAGGCGCAGCCTTAATGCTGGTATGGTAGCTATTGTTGTAGGAGAATTCAATTAACGGTAGGTTCTTATCCCAACTACCACCCAAATCGATCGCACATGCACGTAGCATGTCTTCTAACGTTTGAATAATACGCTCACTCTGACCGTCTGTCTGAGGATGGGAAGCCGTACTAAAATTCAAACGCGTGCCCAAAGATTGTTGGAAGCTCTTCCAAAAATGTGACGTGTATCTAGTATCTCTGTCAGAGATAATAGACACAGGTATGCCATGTAAGGCTACAACCTTATCCACGTATAACTGGGCTAACATGTCGAAGCTATAAGTCTCCTTGATGGGTAAGAAATGTGCTGACTTAGTCAGTCTATCAACTATAACCCATATTGTATCATTTCCTTTCCTTGTCTTAGGTAACTTGGTGATAAAATCCATGGTTACCATTTCCCACTTCCACGTAGGAAGTTCAGGCTGTTGTAGCAAGCCTGACGGCTTTTGATGTTCTGCTTTGACTTGCGCACAAGTCAAGCACTTAGCTACATAGGCAGCTACAGACTTTTTCAAGCCTATCCACCAATAATTTGCTCTTAGATCCTGGTACATCTTATCAGCTCCAGGATGAACAGAGTATTTGGAACTATGGGCTTCCTGGAGGATGACATCACGAAGTCCTCCATAAATTGGAACTCATATTCGTCCATTTAATCTTAGAATTCCGTCCTTGCTAAGAGTTAACTGCTCCTCAGTTACCCCTCTCTTTTCATTAGGATAGTTAGCTTCCAACACAGCTTCCTTCTGTGCAGCTAACAACCTTTCAGTCAAACTGTTCTTTATCTCCATGCGCTTGGCATTGATTCGGATGGGTTTCACCCTTTCCTTTCGACTCAAGGCATCGGCGACTACATTCGCCTTGCCAGAATGGTATCTGATTTCACAATCGTAATCATTTAAAGTTTCCATCCAATGGCGTTGCCTCATGTTTAAATCCTTCTGATTAAATAGGTGCTGGAGGCTCTTGTGATCAGAATAGATCACACACTTAATACCATACAAATAATGCCTCCACAGTTTTAGTGCGAATACAACGGCACCCAACTCCAAGTCGTGGGTGGTGTAACTCTTTTCATGCACCTTTAACTGTCTTGATGCATACGCAATAACCTTGCCTTTCTGCATAAGCACACACTCCATGCCAGTGTGCGATGCATCGCAGTAAACCACAAAATCTTCTATTCCATCTGGCAATGTCAGTACTGGGGCGTTGCTTTAGAATATCAAAGGATTCTTTCTGCTTAGGGCCCTAAACGAACTTTACTTTCTTCTTGGTCAAGGAAGTTAGGGGTGCAGCAATCCTTGAAAAATTTTCAATGAAACGCCTGTAATATCCTGCCAATCCCAGAAAACTACGAATCTCTGTAGGCGTCTTTGGCTCTTGCCAGTTCATAACAACTTCAACTTTAGAGGGATCCACTTGGATACCACGCTCACTCACCACATGTCCAAGAAATTGGACTTCACGAAGCCAAAATTCACACTTGGAGAATTTGGCATAGAGTTTCTCCTGATGTAGAAGTTTGAGAATACAGCGAAGGTGTTTCTCATGGTCAGCTTGATTCTTCGAGTAGATAAGAATGTCGTCGATGAAAACAATGACGAATTTATCTAAGTATGGCTTGCAAACGCGATTCATGAGATCCATGAACGCGGCTGGTGCATTAGTGAGCCCAAAAGGCATCACTAGGAACTCGTAATGACCATAACGAGTCCTAAATGCTGTTTTATGCACGTCTTCATCTCTAACCTTCGGTTGATGGTAGCCTGACCTCAAATCAATCTTCAAAAAATAACTTGCTCCTTGAAATTGATCGAACAAATCGTCGATCCTAGGCAAAGGATACCTATTCTTTATCGTGACCTTATTAAGCTCACGATAATCGATGCACAGACGCATCGATCCATCCTTCTTCTTGACAAACAGGACTGGTGCTCCCCATGGAGACGAACTAGGTTTAATGAAACCTTTAGCTAGCAGTTCATCCAGTTGCGTCCTTAATTCCTTCATTTCCGTGGGTGCCAACCTATAGGGTGCTCTAGCAACTGGTGCTGCTCCGGGGATGATATCAATTCTGAATTCCACTTGCCTATCTGGTGGCAAACCAGGTAGTTCTTCCGGAAAAACTTCTGGGTATTCAGAGATGACAGGGATGTCTTTTATCTTTGGTTTAGACTCTTCAATAATCACTTGTGCCATGTAGATGACACAACCCTTCTTTAAACATTTGGAAGCCTTGAGCATAGTCGCTTGCTCAGGCAGCCCATACTGTGTATCTCCCTGAATGGTAAGTGATTCACCAGACGGAGTCTTTATTACCACTTGTTTCTTGTTACAGACAATTTGGGCCTGGTTATGAGATAACCAGTCCATACCCAGAACTATGTTAAAACCGGCCAACTTAAAGGGAAGTAGAGACAGAGGAAAAGAATGGTTCTTAATGGATATACCACATCCATCTAACACAGTAGAGATGGTTTCTAGGGTGCCATCTGCTAGCTCCACCTCATAATTCACATTTAAGGTTTTGACAGGTAATTTCAACAATTCACAAAACTTATTATCAACGAAAGACTTATCAGCGCCTGAATCAAAAAGTACTCTAGCAAAGACGTCATTTACAAGGAAAGTACCTGTAATAACGTTGTCGTCTAGAACCGCTTCCTTTGCGTCCATTCTGAAGACTCTCGCATTAGTCTTCTTGGCCTCTTCAGGCTTCTTTGCGTATTTCGGGCAGTTGGTTTTAATGTGCCCCTTTTCATTGCAACGGTAGCACGTTGCGTCTTTCATCTTCTTGCAAGCCAAGGTCTTGTGATCCGTGGACCTGCATATTCCACATGCATAGGTTTTTGACTGAGTCTGTGAGTTCGACTCAAGTCTGCACTTTCCAAAGTGCTGTTTCTTGCATATCTTGCATTTGGGCTTTTCGCCAGAATGATGCCCATCTTTCCTTGACTCAGATCCTTTCTTGTTGTCACCGTTCCCACGGTGCTTCTTGTTTGATCTGCGTGAACTATCATCTTCACGTTTCCTCTTCTCAGCCTCCTTATTCCTCAGCGATCTCTGCCTGACCGCATCCAAAGTGAGGGACAAGGATATGTCAGCTACAGATCTAAAAGTAGTTGGCCGAGAAGCCTTTACGCTTGCCTTGATTTCCGGGGCTAAACCACCGATAAAACGAGCTATTCTTTTTGGTTCCGGGGTTACCAGATAAGGAACCAACCGGGACATTGTGTTGAAGCTCGTTAGGTAAGCTTGACAGTCAAGGTTTGTCATCACCAATGATAGAAAATCAGACTCTATTTTCTCCACCTCATGCTGAGGGCAGTAATTTTCCCTGATAAGGGCAACAAATTGATCCCATGACATATTGTACAATGGGATTTTCCCGGTGACTTGAATCAGTGATCTCCACCATGCTAAAGCTTCACCCTTAAAAGACTGTGACACAAACTTGACCACATCTCTCTCAGCGCATCCGCTGATATCCACAACCGTATCCATCTCATCCAGCCACGTCATACAGTCAATGGCTCCCTTCTCTCCAGTGAAATCCCGGGGTTTGCAGGAAACAAAATATTTATAAGAGCAACCCTTGTCACGGGGTCCTTGGTTTAGTACAACCTGCTGAGATGGAGCACTGTGGTGGTTCGAGGAGTGTCGATCATCATCTTTCTTCGGTTCGTCCTTCTTGGACGGTGGCTTTGAAGGCTGTGTAGATAGGGTCCTACTACGAGTCCCACTATACTCTTCGTACTGCCGCTCCAATGCCTTAGTAACTGCGTCGTCGACCAACGCTTTTAATTCAGCACCCGTTAAATTAATCCGGGCGTTATCAATGTTCTCCACTGGATGACTATTTATCTCGTCTGAGTTAGCCATTTTAATTGAACTGTTACAGAAAACAAGGACAATAGTTTATTTGGGAGTTTATTATGGAATTGCCCCTTAGGGTAATTCATCAACCATGGTAACAGAGACCATATTTGGTTAATTTATTAATCGTATTTATTTAGGATTTCTATCATAATTTATCCTAATTATAAAACAATAACAGTTTTATTTGTGGCACAAAAGGCCTAGTCACAAGGACATTATAATTTATAAGCTATGATTTTAGAGAATCAAAGCATGAAGGTTTGAACCTAGTTCGTTACCTTTATTTGACAGGGAGTCATCGCTACCACTGTCTTTTGACTCATATGGAAATGAGCAGGGCCCGTAGGCGTTATATTACCACGTATGGTCAAAATATGATCATCTTAATTGATGACCTATACCCATGATTCAGAGATCATAAAATTGGGTTAGGAATCTTTTGAAGAATCCAATAATAAGAATGACATGTGTGATTTTAATGAATCAAGTCTGCCAGGAGTGTTAACATATTTACAGATGTTAACAGGGATTTAAATCTTTTGAACAGGTCTTACCATCTTGGCCCGACCTTATAATGACCCGAAGGCTAGGTTTCACTCTTTAAGATCCTTATTTAAAATTTACATAGGCAGATATTTATTAAAAAGGAATGATTTTTGATTTATTTATTTCATATCTAATATTTATGCATATAATAGCAAGATGAAATTTATAAACATAACATTCCATTAATTATAAAAAAATTACATGTTGCCCTAAACGGGACTTTTCAACAAACAACTTACCCACGCAGGGGTTTAAACAAGTACTTACCCACGCAGGGGCTTAATAACACACATACCCACACAGGGGCTTAATAACATAATAGTCCACGCAGGGACTTACACAAATAACATACCCTCGTAGGGGTTTACAGAAAAATAGACCCACGCAGGGGTCAAAACAAATAAGCATACCCACGCAGGGGTTTACACAGTAAGACTGGCCCACGCAGGGGCTCAACAACAAATGGAAGGATTTAGTGGTCCTTCTTGCTCTTCCCTTTAATTAGGCTCGTTAATCCTTGGAAGAAAGTTTGTCGCTCCCTTCGTTCCCTGTGAAACTCTCGCTCTACATGGTCCAACCTTTGTAGAATTTCTTCACGCTCTGGTGGGGAGAACCTTGGTGGTTGCGATTGTTGCCTGATAATAGGTCTTGGAGGTATTTGGTACCCATGTGTTGGGTACCCTACTCCCCATGGATCTCCGTAGGGTCCTTGGGTGTTGTAGTTAGCCGCTACCATGTATGGGTCGGCTTCGGCGTAGTTGTAGTTGGTGTGCACTGGCTGTTCAAACGGGTTATACGCCATGGAACCCGTGTATGCTGGAATTGGGTTATCAAAACCCATCGGCGGTGGTTGCGGTGCAACTGGTTGTGAAGGTCCACCCAATTGTGGATCTTCTTGATGTTGCGGGTAGTGGCTGCCACTTGATTGCCGAGGAGAGCTGAAATGGAAATCTCCTCCCCGTGTAGACATACGCGGTCCAGATCTCCTACGCCTTGGCGGTTGCGGAGGTGCCGGTTGAACTGGCGGCGGTGGCGTAACTGCCACAAACCGTGAATCCTCAGAGGGATCCTGTTGCTGCTGTTACTGTTGCTGAGGCGGTGACTGGCGAGGAGGTGTATAGTACCATTCGTGCCTGGTAAACATAGCTTGAAAGCTATCTGGACCAACATAGGGTGATCCGTGGAAAGAAGATCCGTCAGAGATCTCTATCGGGTGGTTTAGTGTACCACTGGCAGGTTCTACGGGGTCTGTATCCTCGACCATATCGTCCGCGTGATCTCCCGAGAAATGATCATCTGGCCCCAGTGGGTTAAAACCCACTGGTTCTTGTATGTAATTGGCCGAGTTGAACCGGCCCCTGAAAACTGGTGTAGGGTCACCAAAAGAATGATGCGATAAGGATCGCTGTAACGCTATGTATGAGAGTTGAGGGTTGTTGGGCTCATACTCCGGCTGTGGCCCGTAAGGGTTATGGATAGGAGGTGTTGAGCTGTGTGAAACCGACCGTCTTGCCGGCTCGAAGAGGTTCCTTCGGTTCTGCCGAGGATCGTCACTCTCTGTAGTCGAAGGAGCTCGCACATTCGAAGGTCCTGCCTCGTTGTCATTGGGGGCGGTGATTGGCCCCTTTCCGCATCCTCTTCTCCTGAAGAATCTTGGCGGCATTTTGTTTATCCTGTCAATACAACATGAGATAACGACAAGAATATATATAAATTAAAGGACAAAACAAAAACCAAACAAGGTAGAATTTGTCCTATGTTATTTGTCTAGACTCGAAAGTTTAGATATGTGCAATTGTGTAACTGAGATTAAACACAAAAAGGCTAGTGTTTAATTCACTCAGTGTTGGCTCTGATACCAACCTGTCACACCCCGATTTCCACGTGTCACCGGTGGGCCCGGTGGGGGAGTATCGTGACGTGGTTGGCAACATAATAGTCAAACAACATAATATTTAATATGCACAGCGGAAGCAATTTTAAAAAAATATAATACAACCGAATTTAATATTGTAATATCAAATGTCACAATATTCGGAAGTTTATCCACAGAAGGATCGGAAACAAAATGGAAACAATAGTTCAACAGACTTTAGGCATCTTAAGCTTGCGAGACTTCTAGTGATGCTAAGGAGAAATCCCAGCCAATTACGCTTAGTACCTGCATTTAATCTTTTTGGGAAAATACGTCATTTTACACTGGTAAATACAATCAACTAACTCATTTTTGGAAAATGATTGAAAATTGATTTGGATGCACGTGGCATAAACATTTTATTTAACTTGGGAGAATTATTTAAATATATAATCTTGTGAACGAATTACATTTTCCTTGTGCGTTCAGTAGCCCGGATCAAGTCCGGGTTAAAGATCAATAGACACACCACATTATTCCTTTTGTGCACTGACGGGTGTACGCCTACACCCCGCGCTTAAGTCGTGGCCATTTCGTAAAATGATGCCAAGGATATCCGGGACATGGTCATTAACCCCCCAAAGGATTTAAGTAACAAGACTGTTTAAACGAGCTGATCAAATTATTCAATTAACCACCCAACGATGGAAGATTTGATGCCCGATCAAGCGGTATTCTATATACCGTAACCCAAGCCCGTATAGGGAAAATAAGTTAAAAGTATTTACCTGAGCAAAGTATAATTCACAATAAGCAAATTGCAAGTAGCTTTTACTGGTCCTCCTAATCTGGAACGAAGCTTTATAATAACCTATTAGAATCCTAACGGGTCTTTAATTAAGCTTAAGCTTAGACCGGTTAGTTTCAAAGACACGGTTCGTACGCACGATTAAGCGAAGACCGGATAGAATGTGATTTAGACCCGACAAGTTCAGAGACTTGTTTAATATGGGTATTTCATACACATTCTGGATTTTGAGATAAAACCGATAAGGTTTGACCCGTTTCGGCTAATTTATGTAAACTAGTTACATAAACCGAACCGAACGCGTAATAAGCGTAACGGGTAATAATGAGAGTCATTTACAGGTTTCCTAAGTTAATATGCTCCAAATATGTTGTGACATCAGTAAAATATCATTCATTATGCCCGAAATGTATTTAAACACAAACTATGCCCCGTAGGGGTAGTTTGGTCATTTAAAAGGTGATAAAAGAGTTTAAGTAGTATCCTGAGTTACAGGTCTGATATAATCAGCCAAAATACTCATTTTACTAAGTTATAACAGTAGGGTAAAGTATATATGTGAAATTTATCAATTATAACCAAACTATGCCCCGTAGGGGTATTTTGGTAATTTCACATAAGCCGAAAAGCTCAAAACTGAAGTCTGAGTTTAACAACCTTTGCTTACTATTAAAGTATTATAATTTACCTCAAATATCAGTAGGTATCACCCTTTGTATGTTTAAAATAGTTCTAGTACACATTAGGCGTTAAAAAACGCTTAATTAGGCGATTAGAAGCCGTTTCCGGGTTCTATATAGAAATCTGATATTTTTATTATTCCAGAGGGTTTAAAATAATTTATTTATCATTTAGAATCAGTAGTAAAAGGTTTGGAGTCGTTTAGATATGTAAAACTCATTTTATGGCCCGTAAGGGCAAAACCGACAATTACCGGATTAAGCCTACGACTATGAGTTATGCTCAACCTAAAATTAATTAAAAATCCAAAAATAATATATTACATCAGTGGGTAAAGAGATTGATATCAAAAAGTATGTTTAAGTAGGTTATACGCTAAATACGCCGTTTAATTAACATAAAGTTTTAATTTTACGCTAACGAGCATAACTCTTAACCTACACCTCAAACTGATGTCAAATTTTGTATGCAAGTTTATATATCAGTAATTAAGGTTTCTACTCTTTTACATTTCCAAAAATCACATTTTAAGGTGAAAATGACATAATGGTCAACATATGAGCAATTAACGGAATCATGCATATTAATTGGATAACTAATGATCCGAGGTGTATAATCACAGAGGGTTATACTAGCATGTAACCTGGTCCAAATAAAGCTCTAAGGCATTTCTAAAACATACCATAACGGGTCAGAACTGAAAGTCAAAGTATAAGTCAAACTATGCGACTTTCGGTTCCGAACCGGGTCTAAACAGGAAATTGTCGGGTTGAACATGTTTAGACATGTCCTTACACTAATTACCAATTTATATTAATGATCAAACAGGTTGTATGTGTTCTACATTGCTAATTATGCATAAATTGTAATTTACACATTCTGTTGACTTTTTAAATACAAGTTTGACCCGACATTTGACCTAGTTAGAGTGGGAATCAGGGGGAACCCTTTTGAGGGTTTATTACCCACATAATTACCAACTTATAACTACTTTTGATTTGACTAGTCACTGGACCATTTGTGATTAATCTTAAAGTCAACCGTTAATTACGACGGTTTGACTTTTAAGCTAAAACTAAGCTAAAACTTAATTAAGAAAGGTTTAGCAAACTTACCAAGGTCCTATGCACGAAATGTGAAGACTTGAGCCTGCTTGGGAGCTCCAAGAATGATCAGAAGTGCAAATGAAGGTGTGAGGAACAATGGTTGCAACTAAGATCCTTTATATAGTGATCAATTCACCATAAGATGTTGACAAGCAAGTCTAGCACTGACCACAAGCTGCCCACAAGTGTCCCTAGTGCTTAGGGGGTGCCTAGGGGTCGTCCAAGATGAGAAAAGATCGATTAAAGGTCGAATACCCGCGAATACAGGAGTCTGTTCGAAGTTTCTGTATCTGGGCGGTTTACGCGGCCCGCGTAAAAGACCTTAAGGTCTTACGCGGCCCGCCTTGACCCTGTAATCAGATTATGCATTTTCTATTTTCCGCATACATGTCTCTTGGCCTTTCGAAAGGGCAACTAGCTTAATATTTGCAATTTGAGCCCTCTTTATTTACCTACAAGGGCTTTAGGACTTATACCCACTTTGCCAAGTCCCTGTACATTTCCGGTTAACCCGAATAGTCTTAACTTTCAACGTTAACGCTTTAACCCCTCGCACACGAATTTGATCATAACTTTCTCATACGATTACGAAACTTTATGAAATTTGTATCGCGCATTCTAGTGTGCATAATTAACAGTTACAAAGCTTCGGGTCTGCCAAAAGGTCACTCAGAGGTATAACTTAAACATGTTGACACATTTAACCCCTGTAGTTTGTAATCTCTCACTTTTAGCTTCGTATGATCCATGATTTATTCGTTTGATGCTATAAACATCATGTAGGGTTAATGTACAATATATTTATTCACTGTTGACATTTAGAACTCGTATATTCACATACTTTCCATGATTGTCAACTTTAGTCCTTTCAGAACATTCTTTCACACGTTCAATCACATGACACGTGTCAACACATTATAGGACGTGAATTTTCGAGGTGTTACACAGATTTATTGAATGGGGTCTAGAAGAAGAAGTACAGTATGAGCAAGGAGATGGAAAAACTTTCTCTCCCCAACACCCAGAATGGTTCAAGAAAGAGAGAGAAAGACTCCCTGATTTTTATCAGGTGATAACCGTTGAAAAGAGTGAAGCTACCGACAGGATCATAAGCTGGAAGTACGACAACCTGAGAGGAATGCTTGTTGTTAAAAGACGAGGTGGCGTGATCCATTACTTTCAGACCGGTTTTGATCTCTTTACTCTTCCCAGGTGGGATTTACGTGAGCTGGGCCGTCTGGACATTCTAAATCCAGAAGAAAGAAGCATTGGAGGAGACTTTGAGCGTTTGATCGCTAAAGAATGCAACAAAGGTTTCCCTAATCACAGGCCTCAGCGTCCAAGGCGGAGAGTTTCGAAAACTACCATAAATCCAGTAACAGGGAAAGGAAAAGTGACGTGGGTGATCAACCCTGCTAAAGTTGTCACAAGAATTAAGCTACCTGAAGAAATTCCTGTTGCCCTCAAAGATTTTAAGAAATGGTTCTATGATAGCAAGACTGGCGAAGCTGTGATAAGATCCAACGAAAATGTGGATATTCAGATCTTGGATCCTATGGATGTGTTTATGTTTGGGCTCTCGGATCTAACTGTGTTGAATGCAAGCCGCATAAACGTGGGAGCTAGAAATGCAAATCTTGAAGAGGCTATGCTATTTCAGAGAGCGGTAGAAAGAGCCTGGAAGTTAAAGAGGGAAATGCTGGATCTGGTAGACAAGATTGAGAAAAGAAAAGAAAAAGAAGAAAAGAAAAAGGAAGCAAGGAAGAAAAAGAAGCATGAACATAAGAAAGAAAAGACCCTTGCTTCTTCAACTGAACCCACCACAACATCATCACCTTCGGCCTCATCCATATATGAGGCCACTATGGAGGATCAACCTATTAGTGAAGCTGTTACTACTCAAGCAACTCCGGATGCACCAATCGAAACTCAAGCACCACCCGAAACGACAGCAATCGAAGACAATCCCAAAGAGCCTGAGAAGCCAGCTACTGAGAATCCAGCGGATATCAATGAAGAATGAAAAGACAAGTATGCAACGATCTAGGGGGGATATTGTTGGAACTTTTGAGATCGTTCATACTTGTGCTGGATTAGTTTTATAGTGGTTTGTAGCTAATTTGATAGTATAGGGGCTTATTTTGTAATTCTATAGAAGTTGTAATCCTGACTTGGTGTAGATAAGATTCCAGCAAATTTATAAATTTGCTGGCTAGTCAGGAACACTATATATAGCCCTTGTATTGTAACCACTTTAAGCTTTTGCTCTCTTAATGAATATTGGTGTTGTTTACATTCAATCATTGTTCTAGTCCTCTAATCTGATATCTAAGGTGCTTTACTGATTTACATTCTTGTTTGGATTCAATATAACACTTGTTGTGTTCATTAATCCATTAGCTTCACCTTCATCTTTGATTATTCTTAACTTTTCATAGTTCAAACACTTAATCAATAGGTGTTTTGGACTAAAACAACCAACCACTGTGATCCGGATTGATATTGGGATCTACAGCTTTGAACAAGATAAACTTATCAATAGACTCGTCCTTACTCTTGAGTAAGTACACATAGCAATACCTTGTACTATCATCAATGAACGTGATGAAGTACTTGTTCCCACCACGAGTAGGAATTGCTTTTAGATCACACACATCCATGTGAAACATCTCGAGGGGTTTGGTGATTCGTTCAACCTTTTTGAATGACGATCTCGCATGTTTTGCTTCTACGAAAGTTTCACATTTATTATTTAAGTTGATATCGAATGTTGGTATGCAATTAAGTTTAATCAAACAACGTATGGAATTAGAATTAACATGACCTAGTCTACCATGCCAAAGATTAGAAGACTCAAGCAAGTAAACAGACTAGCAGATTCTTTCATTCCATTCACAACGATTACATTTAGTTTAAACATACCTTTGAGGGCATAACCCTTAGCAACAAACACATCATTTTTGGTCAACACGACCTTATTCGACTCAATCACCATTTTGAAACCAAATTTGTTCAATTGCTACCCTGACACAAGGTTCTTACATATTTCTGGAACATACAACACATTGGACAAGGTGAGTTCCTTTCCAGAAGTCATTTTCAAAACCACATTCCCCTCGCCTTTGATTTCAGTTGTGGCGGAATTTCCCATAAAAACCTTTTCTCCATTAGTCAGCTCCTTGAAGGTGCTAAATAAACTCTTGTCAAAGAACACATGACGGGTAGCCCCCGTATCAACCCACCAATCCTTGTGGTTATAATTGCGGCACAAGAAATCCGAATGATTCCAAGCATGAACCGCGCTCACAGATTGAGCATCCACATGCCCTTCATCAACATGGGGAAAGGTTTTAGTCAAGAACCTTGCTAGGTTCAATGTGGTCAGATATAAGAACATCTTTTGCTGCCACTGTTTGAAATTCACACCGATGAATTTCTCTGGTTTCTCGGCATGCCAAGTCACAGCATTAGGCAGTGGTGCAACCAAACTGGTTGTGATAGCAACAGCAGAAGTCATAGGCTTGGATTCCATTTTGAAACGAAACACAGTGCATGAACAATCAGTAAAATACTCTGTTTAAGTTTGTTAGTAATCTGAACACGAAAAGAATCAGAAACAGAAACAGAAACACAAAAAGTAAAAGAAAACAGTAAAAATAAACCGGGCTTGTGTTTGACACAATTCTCGACAATAATAAACTATTGTTCCTTCCAAACAAGAAAGAGTCAATGAAGGTGAGAAAAACCAAAGTAATGAAAACAAACAAAATGGTTCACATGTGGTTTTCTTAATACTTTCATACAATCAAACATAACAATGATTCCAAATTATAATCCCACACGTATTCATTGCATATTTATTAAGAAAAAAAAAACTTAATGAACTAGAACCACATATTATATGATATGTTTCAACATGTATTCGACTAATCGGAACAGGTGCTTAGTTGAAAACCGGTATGCTTTGTGGGTGCCTAAAAAATTCTCTGAATCCACTTCGGCCTTGATTCGAATCAGCTTTTTAAAATTTTCCCTCTTCCAATATACCTCTCGCCCCAAACACTTGCTTCCTCATAAGTCTCACTTCCAACACCCAAATCAAGATCAAGGTAGTTCAAATACACCTCCCTTGGGTTCTTTGACACGTACGACTCCAAAAACTTATCAAACCTTCACAGCCACTCTATCCGTCTGAGCGATGTCTGAAGTTTGATCGACAAAACTCACACCCAGAGCCGTCCCCGAGAATTCTTAAAAAAATTTAGGCCTCGGGCGACAAAAAAAAAATCGGGCCCAAAATTGAGGTTAAGGAGAAATGAATTAAAAAAATAAAATCTTCGTGGTAGAGCCAAGACTTGAAGTTGAGACCTTTACATTATCTTGAAATGGTTTTTCCACTTCACCACTAACATTCTTTTGTAATACACGGGTGGCTTAACACCAACTAAACACATACAAAATTCTAAACGTTTAAGCGTTAAACTGTGATTTGTAACCATAATATTTTGAGACTGTTGACCAAATCCTAGTACTACATCTCCCTAATGTTCGTTACATATTAAGTTTTTGTTAACTAAATCTTCATGATGTTTTCATGCCTTTTGGCCAATAAGACTTGAACCGACAGTGTTGATATCTAAATATACATTAACACATGAACGTAGAGTCATAGATAACACACACCAATACATCTTAGTAAAGCTACTAACGAACATTGTGCCAAAAAGTTGTACGTGAGCCGAATCCACAAAATGTGTTTAAAAGTTGAAATCTCTTCTAATGTGTGCAATTAAACATGTTCATGTTAAACAGGAACATCAAACCTAACAAAGAAGATAATCTGTTGCATTTAAGAAATAAGAATAACCGATAAACCAGCATGTTAGAATATTTTATACTATAAGTTCAAATAACTAAATATGAAGCAGAAGTTGATAAAGTATTCTAAACCATTATAGCTTGCTGAAAAAGTTAACAGTATCACGGCGAAATCAAAACAATGTTGGCAATAATAAGACTTACACCATTGAAATATGATACCATATAAACAAACTGTTCGAAAATTGTACATAACAAAATACATAGAAGGATCATAATAATGTCGAAACATTGTACGATGACAAAAAAACGTTGAACATCATTACTACCGGGAGATAATTGTTTACCACATGTATTAACCACAACACAAACATTCGTTAAAAGTTGTGGTTAGAGATGAGCAACCTGTTCAGATTTCTATTGTAACGAAGATCAAACTGACCACCATCCGCCAAACCAGCTTGCCGCATAAAGTTATGCCATCCTCTTAATGCATACCGAATCCTGCCATGTGCAGTTTCGTCCCGTATCTCCAAAGTCATTGAAAATCCGTCTTCAGTTTCAACTGTCATTTCATCAAGGACGGATAAATCAACGTTCATGGCAAAGGGCTTCGGGAAACGCTGCATTACAATTGCATAAAAGTACATAATTAAATGGTTAATAAGAATTCAAACTTTAAAAAAATTCCATAATATTAAGTTAACACATGTAGAAACTGAGAGACTTACAAAACAAAAAGTGAGACACCATGTCAGTTCGTAATCATTGGCTTGATCAACAACTGGTGGAACATCTAAAATCTCTTGTTCTAATGGAGGCTCCGCTTCTACAACCAGGACATCAGGAGGACCATTTACCACATTATCTTCCAAAACAACTTCTTCTACAAAGGACACATCATCATTACCATGGTCCTCAATCTTAACCATTTGGACAACTGGTAAAGCACGGTCCGGAGTTAGTGACTGCAGACCGTTAGGACGGAACAATAAAATTCTAAAAACCCGATCGTCAATTAGCTCCAAAACCAAAAAATCACCAGTTATTAAACAGAGATCCTTCGCAATTTGAGAAAAATCAACAATGTAATGGTTAATATCCCAATGTCTACTTATGCTAACATTCCACAAATTATCCTTAAAATCACAGGATAAGAAAATCATCAAAGAAATTATCACCATTGAAATGATGCTGCATAAATTCCCTGGGTAACCACTGTAGTAGATTGAAAATATATTAATAATTATAAGATGTAAAGGTTTTTCAAACATAATAGACATCATTTAAAGCTTACCAGATTGCTTAACTGAGGATGTAACATAACAATATGGAACTTTGAAGAATTCACCGTGTGTAGATAACTTTTGAAGTGAGTTATTCTAAATGATGATGAATCCATATTTTGGAAAACAACAAAATCTCCGTCTTCTATACCAAGTACACTGACGACAGTTGGCCACCCGTTCGAAAGACAAAAACCGTTTGTAGACTCCTTGATATTAACATCAAACATTACAGATTCATCTGTAAATAAAAGAACAGTACCGGTCGGGTAGCCCTTTAAATCATCCAATCTGTTATACCAAGTTGGCATGAGCTGTAAAGATCAATGAGAATAGTAAAATCGTCAAAACAACCAACATGTAAGATAGACTTCATATCAGTTAATTTGTTAGGTAACGATATAAGTTATGAAAATCAAACATATAATCTGTTCTATTTTAGTCCTGTCCTCTATATAAACAAAAAAAACACGCTCCATAACTGTGAACAGAACAAAAATAACATTAAGATAACGATAATCAGGTAAAAAACCACATTAACATTAATGATTGAATAACAAAGTAAGGATGTGTGAAACAACAAACAACAGTGATATGTATGTTTATGATATCCATTAAAGAAAGTTAAAATATCACAATTAAAGCAGTTATCACCCAGGATTGCTTCCCGGGCTAGAGAAAGTTATTTAGATTAATTATTAATGTATAAAGAAAATAATAAAAAAAAAATTGATCTTACATGTATTCAAAATAAAGTGACATAATGAATTCAAAAGTATGTTGATCAAACAAAATTAGTTCAAAACACTTACTTTTATGACATAAATATTAGCCAATATCTTTTTTTTTTTTCGAACGACCAACTAAATCTTTATTAATATAGGGAAAGCCGAAAGCTAAACCCAAATACCTAACTGGTTACATCATACATATTACATTCCATCAAACTATCTATATCATTACACTTAGAGCGTTTTCCATTCCTCCCAACCAAGCGTTTCATTATTGCTCAATTTTTTATCCATAGGAATCCAATAACTTTGACCTTTTCGACTATTTTCTGCAAGAATGATTGTTTTCCGCTAAAAACCCATTCATTTCATCTCTTCCACATAACCACATCATGGCCATAAATAACAGCATGCACCACCTTCTCTTTCTTCTTCGACACTTTGATGTACCTTTGCATTTCCAACAAACCCTTCACATGAAAAGCAAACACTATATATGCTATATATTAATTAAGCATTAAAAACCAAATATATATGCATACGAAGGATACGGAGGCTTTGATATGAAGAGCCGCAAAAGACGTGTACTAAAATGGCCCGTTTTGAAACGTACTAAATTGACCCGTTCCATAATGCACCCAGCCCACTCATCTTGCAAGCTCCTAGTAGTAAAACAATTCCAACATGAAGGTAACAATCTAAGCAAATTCAAATGAATATTTTTACTGTATGTTCAGGTAAACAAATTTACTCTATGTATCATTGCTAAGACAAAATTGCTAACAAAACATAATAACCAGCAATAAGAAAACACTACACTCAAAGGTAAATATAATAATAAAATATTATGGAATTAAGATAATAAAAAGTATAAACTATTTTCGTTACTGATTACCACCATCCTTTTTTAGTGCAAGATATAATGTACTAAATACATGTTAGAGTAATGCTTACAATTTAATAGTTGAGATACTATTGTCGTATGCGATATCTTTGATTACCTTGCAAAGAACTGGACCAGGAAAAAAAACTGGCATAAGACCAGGATAGTTCAAATTGGCCATTGATTAACATCACCAGCTAAAGTGTCTGCCACATAGTCATTACCAACTACCCGATTAAAATAATAAATAGTAAATAAATAAAAAATAACAAAAAATTTGATTGGTTGTCAATTGGTAGGGGCCAACAATCTTCTTCTACACACCTGTCATCCCCCTAACCTTCCCCACCTTCACACCGGTAACGTTGGCTGCCCATGCCACATGGCATAGTCGTTGGTTGGTTACGGACAATCCAACGAAACAGAATAATGTTATAGAATAAGAAATCAACACATGCATGCCCTCCTGAGTGTTTGACTAATTCTGGTAGTTAAAGGACTTAACACCTAAATAATAGAACCTAACTTGAAAGTGCAATAAACAACCCCTAACATTATTGTAGTTGCCTTATTACGCAAGAGGGGTTGGCTAGATGTATTGAAAGAGAATCTAAAACTTAATAATTCAATTTCCAACTACAATAAAAAGAGCATTTTGGGTGGGAAAAATTAAATCCCTTTTAGGTTAGTATTCTCTCAGGACTTATAGATTATGCCAGTAAGAGAGCATAATGAATAAGGAACCTTAAACTTGCTTTAGACTTGTAATCTAAATATTAGAATTTGCAAAGAGTGGCTAAACATAAAAGTATGCTGCTACTATTAGAATTGACCCATATCAAAATCACCAACTTTTGATCAAAACTTGTGTGACTTACAGAACTGGCATGTCTTAACTTATAATGTATTTGAAAACAGAGTAACAAACAAACTTTTAGTCAATATACCAGTTACCACCATATTTATCTTTTTACCCAAACACAAAATATATAGGATGAATATGTTATGGTTAATGCGAAAGTCAAATAACAAAATACGATAATCATATGTGCCAATTCAAGTGTAAACATACCAAGTTTGTAGTTTTGTACGTACCGGCAACTTGTTGTATTTTCCTTTTTGTTGTCTTGGCAAAAGTTTTTGGCAGAGGTAGTGCTATTGTTGTTGACACGAAAGTAGTAACGGACGTGTCAGATGGCACAAAACCTTAAATAAGGAATATATAACTTTTCTTAGCTCCTCTATGGTCAAATAAATTGGTTCCCTAAAACATAAATTATACCAAAGTTTGTTATAAATGCAAAAAAGCAATATAACAGTAAATCATATACAGAAAAAAAACTTATTTACTAAGAAAAATATTGTTGCATATTGTACTTTTGTGTTCCAGCCTTTCATCTCTATAAAAAGCCATAAAAAGAGAAGATATAAAACCCTAAATTCAATGTACAATAGAAATGAGGCACAAAGCATTCATTTTGTTCACCAGAACAAAGTTACCTTGCAATTGTGTATTCCGAAAAACTTTGATGTAATCAACTTAGCACTTCAACAAAAATCTCTTAGCATTGTAATTGTAAGAAAATATCCCTGAATGATATATGTGGAAAAATAGTTAACCTTTATTAGTTAAACACATCCTAGCCTAACACTACTAACAATCCAGTGAAGATGAATAGAACATTGGCTTATTAGAACACAAAGAATCACAAATTCTAAACCCATGAACATCTTCTTATCATGTTGACTTTCGGTGAAAAGTTGGGCGTATAACAACATTATTAACCTGTTTTTAATTGCAATCCAACTTCAATTCTCCATCTTGAATATTAAGGGTAATTAAAAATCAAATTGAAAACTAACCTATGTAAAGCAAATATCTATGAGGCTGAGGGTATTTATGGATCAACTAATGACTATGAGGCTGGGGGTATTTAAAAGTTCCTTTATAATTTTTAGCACACAGTCCAATCTCAACCAAATAGAAAAAAACCCAAAAAATTAACCTGGTAGGCAACGATGTTCATTGGGGGTTAGGTCTTAAAATTCAAATTGAAAACTAACTGGGATGTAAGAAAGGACCTGATCGCATTAAAGGTTGAACAGATCTATGATGAACCGATTAGCAAATGAACCATAAGCATTTGAAGACTCACATGTTTGGCGAGAATTATTGCTCTGAATTGTCGTTCACATTGAATTACATTCATGAAGGTAATAATCCTGTAAACAAAGCAAGAAATTGAAATTATTTTGCATCAAATCCTATTATTTCACATTGAAACAAATTATTAGAAAATTGATTTAAAAGTCCGTGATGTCATTCATAGAAAATCACATACATGCTACATCCAATTAAGGAAAATATTTCAAGAAATCTTTAAAATGTATCAACTTTAATTCTTTTTTTTAAATGGTGTGAACGAATTGACCATAATTCTTCAACAAAACTATCTGGTTTGATTGTTATCATAGCAGACAATGACTGAAATACATAAAATAAATTAAAATCACTACTACATGAATAATCCTATAGAAATTAAAAAAGGTAAAACACCAACTTGAAATGAAAAGGATCGGTCCAAGTGATGCTCGATTCCTTCACTCCGCCCAAGTGATGCTCGGTTCCTTCGATTGGTGTTTAATCCACAAGTTAACCAACGCTTTGATATCCTTCATAACCTTGCTCATAGAGACCTGATCGTTATTATAAATAACTCCGTTCCATAGCCGCCACTGTTTTCGCAACAAAGAGCACGCACACTGTTGGATTAATGAAAACTTCTTTAACATTTTCTTGCTCAGCATTACTCTTTTCGTAACTAAGAGAACGCACACTGTTGGATTGTTAAACATTTAAACCAACTAAACAATGAGAAGTTAAAAAAGGAAATATGGTACCTGGTAGCACGATACTCCGTGTTCTCTAAAAAAGAGTCTTGGAAGCTCAACCTCCGTGTATTCAGTTTAATTGTTTCTCTTCTTTGTTTTTCGAAAACCACATCCACTCTTTTTCGAAAATCATCCGAAATACCAAAATGTTCATACTTGAAAACAAAGGGTTCATAAAGTATTAAATAGTAAAACTTGAAAACCAATACGTCTTCATCAATCTTCAAAACCATGGTGGATGTGAGGAATTTAAACTGAGATTTGGAACTTTGTTTATATAATCAGTTGGTAATGAAAGTCTATTTTGACATAGAATTGATTAAAGAGTATGATTAATATAAGTAATCCTTGTTCTAATCTTAAATCTGATCACCATATTCAAACTACAATATATATTTCATATTTACTTCCTATGCCTAACCGATATATGTACTTAATCTATAATATATCAAAGCTAATAGATAGTATGCCTACAAATACTGCAAAATATTAGGAATTTACTAATTAAAAACTGGCTAAAATTAGCTAGGAAGTAGGAGCGACCTCAATGCGCAAACACTCACAAGCAGATTATGTAATATTCTCAGAAAGAAAATATAAAGAACCATTAGAGCAAGAAAAACAATTTATATGCAGATCGTGGCAAAAGACACTCACAAGCCGGTTGAGTTTAAAGGAAAAGGAGTCATACTTTCTATGAGAAGGACATGGATATGTCTGGATATGCTCCATTATATGTCATGCACTATAAGAAACATAAAAGAAGTTCAAAATACTATAGTAATCACATTGGTTATTTATTTTAGTTCTTCATAAAAATGTACAAAAAACTGTTTGCGGGTTGGTCCTACCTGACCGGTCCGACTTTGTTCACCGAATCACCCAATTTTGTACACCAATTACTGAACATTGTTACCGAAACACTTACATTCCGGTATGTTCAGAGAAAGATTTGGATTCTGTTTATCCTCTTCTCCACATCTGGGGTCCTGCAATTTATACAACCTTTACACTTAACCGGAACAGATAAGTAAATATATGTATCAATATTCCTAATTTAATTAACAAATACGAAATTTAGTAATATCACCTTTGATGAATAAAAATGTCAGATATAAGAAAAAAAACGTCTTTGAATCTAACTAATGGTTCAAAATCAGATTCTCCTATCCACCCTACAATGTAACTAATGGTCAATATTATAAACAAAAATTAAGAAAACATAAATAATCAAAGCAAACATCCTCATTGAAGCATATCAACAAACATCTGGCATGCTAAATTCAACCTAGAACCTCTGTATTGAAAGGCCATTGGGTGTCTCCTTCCAAACCAATTGATCCAGGCCTCATCAGCTGAAGTAGTCAAGTAGAAACTGTAGTTGTAATTTAACAACCCATTAATTAAAGGTTAAAACACAACTCATTAATATTGTAAGCAGGGTTGTCAAGTGAAGATGAACGCATTGGTGGGGATGAGTTGAAATTTGATTGTTCATTCATATCAAGAAGACGTATCATTAATGTAGTGTACATTAAATTATAAGGTTTGAAACATTTTTAAGCACCAAAGTCATCTCAAATTCTCTCACGGGCATTTCACCGAGCATGTGGTATGCACGTATTCAATTAAATCTAGTAATAAGAATTTAAACAGTTCATCTACAAAATACATGTTTCACCAATACTCACCGTTCAAACCATCATTCCTGGTACAAAATTATATATATATTTCTCTACAAAAATAAAACTGGTTTGTTGCAAAGTATAAATAACATACCTGCTAAATACATATATGAAATGATAAAAAGAAGAATCAAAATTCGAAATAGTCATGTGCATTGATGTCTGAAATAACATAACAATTCGGTTGAATTATGGCATACTGTAAATACTAAACAAAACAAACCACAATAAGAGTTCAAATCAAATACTTATGCAATTTCCCTATCATCTCAACCACAAATCATCATTAATCACTAAATTATTATGTTGAAGATATGTTTCGTAACATATACTTCTTAATAATAAGAAAAAAAATTGCAGACCTGTCAAATGAACTGGCTCCGGATCAACTCGTCGGATCCCTAGACGTCATTGCTAGAGTCGGCGGCTAAGGCATTCTGACCGAGTTTTCAGATCTGTAACAAAAAAAACAACACCAAGTACGATATCAAGAATCAGATTCTAATAAAAATTATTCAATATCCCCATAAGCAAGAAACCAAGAACGATCTCAAACATAAAAAACTTAACCAGAAATCAAAACCAAAAGGAGTCTAACCGATTATCATAAGGATTAAGATATGTATTATGTGGATCTAGTAAGACCTGGTTTGATATCCATGAAACACAAAAGAAACTCTCTGAATGAAAGTAATGTAATATAAACTCGGATTAAGAGGATGAATCGAAAAGAATATTGATTAAACGAAGATCGCACGACTGGATCAGAGAAATTGAGGAGCACCAGATGAACAAAATTAGGGTTTTCTAATAGCAACAAAAAAATAAATACAAAGGTGGAATCCAACTTACCGATGCTTGAATTTCAAAGTCTGATGATGAAGATAAAACAGAGCAAGCTTCTTCAGTCGTCGTTTGAAACATCCGATTAAAAGCAATAATTTGTATATAGGCTGTAGAATTGGAAACGGTTCCATAATTTCCTAAAAAAACTTCCGATAATTGATTAACTTTTCAACCTACCATATATAATCCAAAGACACATTGAATGAAGAAAGAGGCGGCCAAAAGAATTGAAGGAAAATAGAGAGAAAAGGAGAATGGCGCCTAAAAACCCAATTCTATAGCCAAAGAATAGCCACATCAAAGTCAAATAGTCAACACTATTTTGTTTTAGTATAAGAGATAGATAATTTAGTATGTATTTAAAAGCTTATAGAAACCTTTCGGACCTTTGAAAATTTGGGCTTTGAGCGACGGCACGGATTGGCCGGCCCAAGAGCCGGCCCTGCTCACCCTTAACAACTGGTACAACACCCCAGCTCTATGCGGATAGGGAATTGCTGTATCCGAGTACCTCATCTCTCGTCTCACTTTGAGCTCCAGCACCAATCTCAACTTCCATATTCCAAAGTTGGAAGCCCCACCATCGCAAAGCGCCCAAAACAAATCTTCGCCCATTAACTTCCTGTCCAAAATATTTCCACTGACATCCATGAACAAAACATTCACAACATTATCAGCAGCAGTTCCATATTTCCTCACCAGGTTTCCATAACCACCGTGGGCAGACACCAGCCGGAAAGTACAAGGGATAGAGTTTTTCAATTTTATTTTCCATTTATTTTTTTATTAGGATAAAATAGTAATTTTTTATTCAAACCCTTTCCCGGCGACTTGTCGTTAGGATAGGTTTGTTTAGTTTATTTTTTAATTTTTAATTTTACAATCTTAATTTTTAGGATAGGTTTGGTGGTTGATGAATATCTTCTTCATCTAGAAAGCATCTTGTCTTTCCTTATTGACCTGAAAATATAGGTTATCATGGGGAATTTAAATCTGCTGGTTAAAAACTCACCTATGATAACATATTGAAATTCTTATTTAACTAGTTACTTTCTGTCCGCGCGTTGCGGCGGAACCCAATGACTACAAAAGGCGTGTCAGCAACGGCAAACAGATACCGAATATCAAATCATAAATAAAAAGACGTGGTAAGGATAGTCACTCCATCATAAAAAAGCGATTTTAAATAACCTAATATATAATAATAGGACCCACACGTCCTACACGTTGGAAATTCGGTTGTTTTCAGTTCAGTTATTACGGTGCTAACACGTTAAAATATGGATGAGCTCGGTACCGGTAACGGCAGCGAAAGTACCAATCCGGAAAATCATCGAAATTAGGTACCGGCACCGAAAATGCTCGGTACAATACGGTATGGTATTTGAAGGTAAAAATCAATAAATACAGGTATGGTGCTAGACCGGTGTCGAACCGAAAGTAACGATTCTGAAAACGCCAAAAGGTGGGTACCAAATTGGTACCGAAAATGATTTGGTATAGTAAATTTGGTACCGATACGAGACCGGTTCGTTTACAGGATTTGATACGATTTGCTCATCAATATTCTAAATATCCAAGTTAATTTTACATGCTACAATTCATTCATTACAGAAAAAGACAAAAAAGAAAGCAAAATAAGTTGTTGTGTATATAAAACCTCATTCAAACGAAATACAGTTTACTTACTGTGTGTATGAAAAGTAATCTAAACGGTGCAATTATTTGCATTGCTGCGTTGCTACAGGATTTGATGAGCTTGGTACCAACCGGTACCGAAAATACCGTTACCGAAATCCCTAAAAGTGAGTACCGGTACCGAATATACCTAGCATGGTACGGTTCGGTACTGGTACAGCACCAGTATTTGAGGGTAAAAACCGGTGAATAACTGTGCAGAACCGGTACCGAAAATACACCGGTTTGATAAATTTGAGACCGGTATCTATACCCGATACCATCCTAATTTTAATTTAAAAAATAAATAACCAATCACTGTTCATTGTGTTTCTTTTTTATCATATAGTAATTTGAAGTTATTTAAATTTATGCCTTCTACTTGGATGTTTGTTAATTAATTTATTTATTCATTCAGTTGAATCGTAAGAGATTCAAACAGAAAACTATATATTATATTATCCTCCTTTGGACTGAAAAAAATTATCCATGATATATAAACGATTCACAAATATAATTTATACGAAACAAAAAAAGAACAAAACAAGCTTATCTTTTGTTAGGGCTGGCAAATCGTGTCTTAGCAGGTTTAACAGGTATCTGATAACGCGAACAACAAAAATTTTAAACATGAATACGACTCGTTTAACTACTTTATATCCAATGTCTATAGGACAGATGTATATTTTATGCACCTAGAAGGAGAAATAATGGATCCTAACTTTCAAATTTTGATTATTTTTTAAAACGTAAAAAATCACATAGTGTACTTTTCTGTTATCGTGTCTTAGCAGGTTACCTATAGTCGGTTTCTTGAATGCCAGCTAGGGTTCATGCCGCGTGATAAGTGATGCATACATGTGCATGAACAGTTACACGTAGCATCATGAGCACAGCAACTACACATGTTATTTATGTCTCATGGATCCAACTCCGCAATTCGTGAACCTTAATTACAAACCTGCCGGGAAGCTTCAAGTACTCTTTTTTACTTTATTGATATATCAATCAATACCTACGTGTTATATGCAGGGGAAGGTGGTGCTGGTCACATACTGCTTTTATTTTTATTTCTTTTTGTATTTTTATAAATAATAATATATATGTAAACAATTTTATAAATAATAATATATGTAAACAATAAAAATATGTAATAGGGCAATAATAAGATAATTTGGTAAATAGATATGTTGTCAAAAGCGAGCCAGATCCAGCTAAACCGTTTGGTGGAGAGCTAGCGGAGATCTACGACTTTTTCTCAAACTACTATGATAACTGAAATCAATTTGGGTATTATTGTCAATTTGGCTTATAACATCATCATCATCATCATACTCAGTAAATCTCACCAATAGCAAAGCTAAGGTAGGGTCTGAGGAGGGTAGATGTAGACAGCCTTACCTCTACCCCGTAGGAATAGAGAGGCTGCTTCCGGTGAGACCCCCGGCTCAATTGTAGTTTTGTATCAAGCCTTGGACCTAAGACACATAACACTCAAACAATCAGGACAAAGACTGATTGGTGCATGTACCCCCGTGTCTTTTAGCTATCAACGTCACCACATGATGCATGATTAACCATCCGCCGCTTTTAACATTATTTTCACGAAATTAGTAAAATAACGTTAAAGTTAGTACCATTTCACTTTTGCCCCCCGAGCGCCCACACATATATACATTATATGTGCACACCGCAAGCGGGGCATCAATTTGGCTTATAACGTATTCCTCAATTAATTCTTGCGCAAGTATTGTGCAGCCTTTTTCTTATTTAATTCAAAGTCAACTTCTCTTTCATTTTTAGTTAACGTCCAATCCTTCTGCCCCGGTTTGGGTCGAAGTTCTGTTAATGAAGTTTACTTAAAAAAAAACGTCCAATCCTTCTTTTAATAATTCCACAAGATTCCTCTTATATTTTTTGAGTTAATTGCCAAAATCGTCCATGAGGTTTGGGCATTTTTGTCATTTTCGTCTAAAATGATTTTTTTTACCAAATAGCCCCTACGTTTGTAACTTTTTGCCATTTTCATCCAAATGCCTAACTGGGTTAGAAACAACCGTTTTGATGAGGTTTTTTTTTTTTTTTTTTTTTTTTTTGTTTTGAAATTTCACAAGTACAGGGTCTGAAATGTAATTTCTTTTTAAACTCTAACTTTATAAAAGTAAAGATTCACATGTAAAACAAAGTGTAGAATTATATAAAACAATTGTGAACAAAAAATAAAATACTTTATTAATATCCATTGGCGATACTCCTTGTTCATAGCTTGAAGACTTAAATAAGCCATGAATAGACACTGTAACTTTTATAATTCAACTCGATCATATTAATAATTAATGAAAATTTATTTAGACCTGCTTAAATCAACACTTGTAATGAAGATGGCTTTAGATCTAGCACCCATTACAGAGATTCCGATTCAAATCATAAAGTTGTCGTTCTAATTTCCAACGAACCGTGCGGTGGATTCAAAACAGAGTATCCGTTTTGATTACCGACAAACCGTGCGGTGCCGATTCAAATCATATAGTTTCCGTTTTAAATTCTGGTGAATCGTGTAGTGTCGATGTAGGTCGTTTGACCGCACAAGTGACGACGACGACCTTTAGCAGGCGAAAATTAGTTGAACGAAGCGGGTCAAAAGTTGTATCACAGCAGAGATGAGATCCTCCACCGGATTTGTCGGCGGCGAACTCATCAACGGCCGGAAGTTCTTACGAATTTCACGTGTTGATCTAGCCTTCTTCTTCTGATTCTGAACATGATATCTCCATCTCGTTCTTCAAAGCTTAGAAGGTGACATTCCAGTTACCAAAAGCCCTCCAAACTACAAATCACAAGCAACAAATACACAAAACAATGAGCATTACATGGTGGAGGTGAGTAACGGTGTAAGTGGTAGTTGATGGTTTGTTTTGAAGGTTGTAGAGAGAGAAAGCAGAGGGTGATGATTTTAAGTTTAAAAAGAAATTACATTTCAGGCCCTGTACTTGTAAAATTTCAAAAAAAAAAACCCTCATCAAACGGTTGTTTCTAACCCAGTTAGGCATTTGAATGAAAATGGCAAAAAGTTACAAACGTGGGGGGCTATTTGGTACAAAAAAGTCAATTTGGACGAAAATGACAAACATGCCCAAACCTCAGGGACGATTTTGGCAATTAACTCTATTTTTTAATAGCTAAACTTGCATACTATGAGATTGAACACACTGGCGAAGCTTGAAAATTTTCACCGGGGGTCGGAAGTCACCAAACCTAAAAATTCTAATATAAGTAAAAAAAATTTATAAAACCGGGGGGTCGAAAACGTATATACCTAAAAAATTCTATACGAAACGTACATACATAGCACTACTGAGCGAAAAGTTTTGGGGGAGGGGGGTCAGGCGCCCCTCCCGGCCCCTTGAAAGTTGCGCCACTGATTAAACCCATGACCTCCATCTATCTTACACCTTATCTAACTCATCAACACTATTAGGCAATTCCCAATGGATAATTATATGGTATCCTACTTCAAGTCCAATGGCCAATTTCTCAACCCGATCTAATATATTGCTATTTGAAAAAGAAAACAATGAATCTAGTAAGTAATTATATAATAGAAAGACATATTATTTTCTTTTTCACTTAATTTAATCGTTTTAACTCGTTTTCATTTAAAATAATCAAACTTCAAATATGAATCTGATACGAGTAGAATTTAATGCAAACAACTCCAAAGTTATTCAAAAGTGTAGGAAATATTCATATATATATATAGGGTAAGGATAGTGTAAAAAGGGCCTAAAGTGTGAGAAGTGTATTATAACACTATATATAATACTATATAACACCATATAAACACCGTATAACAATATGTAACACCATATAATACCATATAACACTATGTAACACTATATATCATTATATAACAAATATAACAATATACATCTATCATAGACATGCTATCAGACAACCTATAGTGTTATATTTGTTATATAATGATATATAGTGTTACATAGTGTTATATGGTATTATATGGTCTTACATATTGTTATACGGTGTTTTTTTTCTTTTCTGAATGGTGTTATTTTCTTTTACTGAATGGTGTTATTTTCTTTTACTGAATGGTGTTATTTTTCGTTACTGAATGGTGTTATATTTCGTTACTGATTGGTGTTATATTTTCGTTACTGAATGGTGTTATATTTCGTTACTGAATGGTGTTATATTTCGTTACTGAATGGAGTTATATTTTCGTTACTGAATGGTGTTATATTTTTTTACTGAATGGTGTTATATTCTTTACTGAATGGTGTTATATTATTTACTGAATGGTGTTATATTCTTTACTGAATGGTGTTATTCGTAGTGTTTTTTTAGAGATCTTTGAAAAAATCATGTTCCTATAATTAAGGTGGCGGTTATGGTAAGTT
Organism: Helianthus tuberosus; assembly: GCA_030545235.1. Taxonomy (NCBI): domain Eukaryota; kingdom Viridiplantae; phylum Streptophyta; class Magnoliopsida; order Asterales; family Asteraceae; genus Helianthus; species Helianthus tuberosus. The sequence goes on along the minus strand of CM060383.1, from coordinate 31,528,776 downwards.
TTGAATTAATTGAAATAATTATAAAATTACTTATTTACCCTTTTGAATTAATTTAGATGGAGGACACATGTCATCTCCACAATATTTCTCACCTTTCTCACACTTTTAACCTTTTTTACAATAACCTTACCCTATATATATATATAAACGGGATCAGGAGAAAACGCTCAAAAGTGTGAGAACGGTGAGAACGCTTCCAGGCCTAACACGTGTCACGCCGCTTAGAAAAGGGCGGAGGGGATTTTTTGTCCTTTCATCTTCTGCTTTTCCAGTTCCGCTTTTCCCAATATTGTTTTAATTTTTGGTTTTTAAGATTTTGGCGTTAACCAAATTCAATAATTAATGGCGTTTTAATGGTTTCATTGTATTAACATTTTGGTGTTTATGGCGTTTATTCAAATCGTATGCCCTTAGAACCCAGGGGGTCAGGAAATCTATTTGAATGGCGTTTTTCAAGTCGTTTTAAACAAGATGGCCCATTGTTCTATTATTTTTTATAAACATTTTGGCGTTTGTGGTATCTTGGCATTTTACTATTGTTAGATTATATTTCAACCACAGGAAAAAAAATACAAGCGAAGAAAATAAATTAAAAATCTTAATCGGATCTCTCTTCACAATCTTCACTGTCATCAGTCTCCCTCTTCTTTAATAGTACAAGAACTGTCACCAAATATATGGCGTTTTATGTAAAACTTAACAAACCCATCGGTTTGATTATTTTGCCTGCTTGTCTGTTGAACTGGCTTTTTTTGTGGATGTTTGAGGACATAGATCTATGACGTGTGAGTGGGTTTTTTCGCTTTTTCATTATGTTGATCTTCATCTTTATAATCAACCCACTCTTCAGTGTCATTGATCTCTTCTCCTCATCCAAACCTTCTTCAAGAACAAAAAATACAAAATGCCATATGACTGGCATCAGTATCTTTTTTTCTTGAATTTTTGTCCATCTCATGCAGCAAAATCTTTCTGAGTTACTCCCCTCTGATAACAATTCATTGAGTGAAACTTCTCGAAGAACAATTCTGAATATCCAAGAAAGCATATTAGCCATCTTTGATTTTTTTTTATTTTTTGGCGTTTTACACTGAGTGGTATTTAGTAGTATTGGCGTTTGTTTTTTTGGTTTGATCAAATGGAAGTTGCTGAGACGTATCATTTTATAGGATGTCTTTTTGGCGCCTAATTTAGGCGTTGCATTATTATAATAAAGTAATCGTCTTTTCAGTTACTGTTTGTAATTATTGTTTTGATAAGCTTTATCTCTGAAGTCTGTAACACGTCCTATCTTTCAAGTTTGGAGATTTAGATTCTAATATAATAAATTTTCCCTATCTTCAGTATTACTGATTTGTATTTACTGTTTCTAGTTACATTTTCAAGTTTCCTTTTTATTTTTTATTTTTTTGGGTTTTTTATAATACTTTTTCAAAGTAATTTTATTATAGTTTGTGAGTTTTTTGGGGCGTTTAACGGGATGATATCGTTTAAACAAGCATTTTGGTTGTTTTGGCGTTTTTATTATATATGGCGTTTTTATTATATAACAATCAACTAAAAATGAAAATAAAAAAAAGAATACATAAACAATTGATCTTCCAAATCTTCACTGTCACCAGTCTCTTTCTTCTTTTTTGAATCATGTTAACTGGTTGGTTCGACTTTCGTATGATTCATGTTGTTTTTTTGTTTTTCAAGTAGTTTTCTGTGTGGCTGTTTGGAAGCACACAGTCTGACATCAGCATCTTTTTCTTGAAGATTTGTCCATCTCATGCAGCAAAATGTTATTGAGTTTAGACCCTTCAGCAAACAATCTTGAATTTTACAATGAAGGATGTTTGATTTTTTAACTTTTTTGGTGTTTTACCGATAAAAAGAACGCCACGAAATAAGAGCACTTTAAACCTCAAAATTTGATCATGCTAAAATCAATAATGTTTTGCTGCATGAGATCGACAACATTGTTAATCCTCGGTTAACAAAGATAACTGACAATGTTGTCCACCCCATACAACTAAACTTTATTGACAACAAACCTCAATAATGTTTTTGTATGTTTTGGCGTTATAAATTGGATGGAAGTTGAGGATTAGTCAATAAGATTTTACTCAATGAAATGGACAATATCATCACTTAAGGATTTGGTCCATTTCATTGAGCGAAATCTTACAAACAACCAAACTGAATTTCAAAAAACGTTTTGGGTTAGAAGATATTTGATGTTTGGGTTTTTTGGCGTTTCTAAGGCGAATGGGATATATGAAATATGGCGTTTGGGTTTTTATGTGTGTTTTTAATTGAAGGTCTGAGATGTTGTATATATAGGATTTTTTTTGGCGGTTTTTTTAGGCGGGATTTTACTATAATTAAGTTTGGCGTTTTATATCTAATGACGTTTTACTAGAATGGTCTGTGATTTTTGTTTTTGGCGTTTTATTTCATGAGATGGCGTTTTGTGTGGAGAAGTCAAAAGACATTTTTACCCTTAATGAAGCGCGTCCACGTAATAAAATTGATGTTATTCAAGAAAACGCCACCGCGCCAATCTAGTCCATAGATTGTTTTGATCGGACGATCGATAAACGTTCTCACACTTTCTATCGTTTTCTCTAAATCCACCCCATATATATATATATATATATATATATATATAGGTAGAGGATCCTATACATTAATCCAAAAGTGTGAGAAGTGTATTATAACACGATATATAACACTATATAACACCATATAAACATCGTATAACACGATGTAACACCATATAACACTATGTAACACTATAACACTATATAATAAATATAACACTATATTTTGTCTGATAGCATGTCTATGATAGATGTATAGTGTTATATATTGTTATATAGTTTTACATAATGTTATATGGTGTTGTATGGTGTTACATAGTGTTATATGGTGTTTATATGGTGTTATATAGTGTTATATGTAGTGTTATAATACACTTTTTACACTTCTCACAATTCTGAATTAATGTACACTAATTCAAAAGTGTGAGAAGTGTGAGAAATATTGTGAAGATGACATATGTCCTCAATCTAAATTAATTCAAAAGGGTAAACAAATAATTTTCTTATTGATGTAATTAATTGATAACTTTCCATAACTGCCACCCTTAATTATAGGAATACAAATTAAGAATTAATCTACGAATTTGTGTCATCTCGTTCAGAACTATATAATGTTATATCCTTTTATATAGTGTTATATAGTGTTATATAGTGTTACATAGTGTTATATGGTGTTATATAGTGTTTTTTTTTGTGTTATATATTTTTTTAAAGTATTATATGATGGATGCATAGTGTTATATGGTGTTATATAGTGTTATTTAGAGTTATATAGTGTTATAGTGTTATATTTTTCTGATAGCATGTCTATGATAGATGTATAGTGTTATATATTGTTATCTAGTGTTATATAGTGTTACATAGTATTATATGGTGTTACATAGTGTTATATGGTGTTATATGGTGTTATATAGTGTTATATGATGGATGTATAGTGTTATATATTTCTTGTAGCAGTTACATATTTCTGGATTTTTTTAGAATGTCCGGATTTTAGAATAAGTTTAAAATTGAATCGCTAAAATTTAGGAGAGGTTGACTAATTTGAAACATATACAAAGACACTATTACCCCTACAATTTTCAAATAAATCCAAGTAATTAAAACACAATTTATAATTTTGTCCCTATTGATCTCAACTTTGATCTAATGGTTTAAAACACTTCTCACACTTTAGACACACTTTATACACTATCCCTACCATATATATATATATATATATATATATATATATATATATATATATAGAGTGGGGATCCTGAGAAAAGTGTTTTTTTCCTAGAAAGTATAGGAAGCGATCTAGGCCATTAGATAAGTGTGTTTAATGGTTGAGATCATTTTGGTGGCACTTTGGTAATATTGTGTATTTAAAGTAGGCTAATTTAATTGATTAGGGGTAAATGTGTCATTTAAGTTGTTTTAAATAAGGAAATAACTACCAATCATAAAACCACCTCCAAATATGTCACAATTTTCTCTCTCTCTCTCTCTCTCTCTAATCCCTCACATTTGAAAACACCAAATCATAAAAAATAACGATAAATCAGATCTAGATGTGTTCATAGTATTGTGTTTTAGCGATAAAACACAATGTGACGAACTAGTGACTGACTGCTAAAACATAACATCAAGAATGCCAAAATCATATCAACCAATAACTGATAAAACACATTATCATGAAACCAGTAACTGATAAAACACAACATCAAGAATGCCAAAATCACATCAACCAGTAACTGTTAAAACACATTGTGATGAAACAGTAGATAAAATACAAAAGAACATGCCATTCATGAATCGTAACTGGTATAACACATTGTGATGAAACCGGTAATTGATAAAACACAACATCAAGAATGCCAAAAATCATATCAACCAGTAACTGATAAAACACATTGTGATGAAACAGTAACTGAAACCATTAACTACTAAAACATATTGTGATGAAACCAGTAACTGATAAAACACAACATCAAGAATGCCAAAATCACATCAACCAGTAAATGATAGAACACATTATGATGAAACAATAACTGAAACCAGTAACCGATAAAACACATTGTGATGAAACCAGTAACTGATAAAACACAACATCAAGAATGCCAAAATCACATCAACCAGTAACTGATAAAACACATTGTGATGAAACAGTAACTGAAACCAGTAACTGCTAAAACACATTGTGATGAACCCAGTAACTGATAAAACACAACGTGAAGAAATTGTTAATGATTTGAACTTCGTAATTTAAAGTAACTTTACTTTTGAAATCGTAATGATTTGAAATTGTCAAAGAGATATACGTTTCCATAAATATCTGGATAGTTAGTTTAAGATGTATAGTATTCCAAAATTAAATTAATAATCAAATTACCATCATGCCCTTTTGAATAAAAAAACTAAAAGCCACATGTCACCTCCCTATTGCTTCCTAGACTTTCTAGGAAACTTAGGCTTTCTAGCCAACTCCCACTCTATATATATATATATATATAGGGGACCGCTAAAATGAGAACCACATCCAGTTGTAAGAACCATGAGAACTACACCGTACGGGCCGAGTTGGACCAAAATTTTTTTTCATAAACGTAGATGCGTGTATTATAAACACATTTGTAAAAAAAATTAAAAAAAATGTCGTGTGTGTAGTTTTGAGCACCACAAGTTTGTGTTTACGGGTACCGTAAAATTTTATTTAAATTTTACGGTACCCGTAAACACAAACTTGTGGTGCTCAAAACTACACACACGACATTTTTTTTTGAATTTTTTTTACAAATGTGTTTATAATACACGCATCTACGTTTATGAAAAAAAAATTTGGTCCAACTCGCCCGGGATCAAAAAGTTCTCACGGTTCTTACAACTGGAGGTGGTTCTCATTTTAGCGGTCACTTATATATATAGTGAAAGCGTAAAATACAATATCTATTAACGTATAATTTGTGGGTTTTTGGTGTGTTTTATGGTTGACATTATTGTGTTTTATGACTTTTTACACTTTTTAGGAAATTTAGACTTTCTGGCCAACTCCTAGCCTATATATATATATTACATATAGGCAGGGCCGTCTCCAAAAATCACAAAAAAAAAAAAAAATTGGCCCTGTGTGAGATAAAAAAATTGGGCCCTATTCATTAATCCATTATGTTTATTTATTGTTTTGGGCCAAGTCACTAATCCATTATATACTAAATAGTTGGGCTTCTGAATTTAATTGACAAAAACAGTTGGGCTTTGAAATTATTGGGCTTTATTTCATAAATCCAGGCCCTTTAATTTTTTTTCCAATAAAAACATACATATTTTGTTTTTTAACTATACATAAAAGAATTATAACTTATTTCGGGCTATATTTAGTTTTGGGCCCAGAACGATTGTCCACTCAGCACTTGCTCCTGCATATAGGCACTCAAATCAACACATAGAGTATTTAATGTTTTAATGATAACCTTTATTTTGTGCTGTAATTTATTTAAATTCAAGGTCTAATTTCTCTTCGTCATACAAGAAGGAAAGCAATAAAATATATAATATTAAGAGTTCAAAGGCTTCACATATAATAACAATTACTTATAAATATATTTATTTCAAAGTTGGTATTTATTTGATTTGATTAGTTAGTTATTAATTGCTTTTTAAGAGTTCAAAGTTTCTTCACATATAATAACAATGACTTATAAATATATTTATTTCATAGTTGATATTTATTTGATTTGATTAGATAGTTGTTAATTGTTAAACTTGCGTAGCTATGAAAAAGATGGGCATGACACATCTGGTTGGTTGAAGAGAATGATTCAGGTTAAATGTGTTTTGGTTAAACTGGATCCGTTATACTCGATAGTTTTTGTTTTCTTAGATTAATTAAATAATTAAGTTCATTTTGTTATAAAGAATTATATTCAGATTATCAACTCTTAGTATAAACCAACTTGTTCTCCAAGTTTATTCCCCCTATAAATAGTCCATGTATTCTATTGTAAAAAGACACCATTAATAATAAACATCTCTTTCTCTCCCAATATCTCTTCTCATCTTCTTGCTATTAGGCTTGTTCATAACACGTTATCAGCACGACAAAAAATCCTTAGATGGGAAATATTTGGTTCCTGACCAAGAACCAACTTTAATGGGGAGGAAGTATGATAACTTGTTGGCCTGATGCGAATTAGTGTTGCTGCATGTAAAATTGCATGTCCCCAAGCAGATGCTGGTAGTTTTGATTTCATAATCATTGGTCTTGTAACCATTTTAAGTCGCTTGATAAGTGATTCAGCAAGCCCATTTTGTGTATGTACATGAGGTACAGGATACTCTACATTCATCCCAATAGACATGCAATAATCATTAAATGTTTGGGATGTAAATTCACCAGCATTGTCTAATCGGATTTTCTTGATGGGGTAATCGGGAAAATGTGCTCTTAGCCTTATTAACTGAGCAATTAGTCGTGCAAATGCCATATTACGACTTGATAGTAGGCACACGTGTGACCATCTAGTTGATGCATCAATTAAGACCATAAAGTATCTAAATGGTCAACTAAAAGGATGTACAGGTCCACAAATATCCCCATGTATTCTTTCCAAAAAAAATCAGGGATTCAGTCCCCACCTTCATTGGTGATGGGCGAGTAATCAACTTCCTTTGTGAACATGCAACACATGTGATATCCTTGGACTAGAGAATCTTCTGGTTCTTCAAAGAATGCCCAAATGATTTTTCTATAATTTTTCGCATTATTGTTGATCCGGGATGGCCTGACCGGTCATGCCATATGATAAAATTTTATTGGTCTATAAACTTCTTGTTTACGACTGCATTTGATTCGATTGCATTAATTTTAGTATAATACAAACTAGAGGCAAGTGCGCGCAAATTTTTCTAACACATGCTTTTTACCCGAACTAATATTTGTGATATGAAGGTACTCAGCATGTCCCTCAGATGTAGTCTCAAGATGATATCCGTTTAAACGAACATCTTTAAAACTTATTAGAATTCTTTGAGACATTGGGGAAAATAACGCATTGGTTATTCTAAATGGTGTTCCACCTGGCAACACTACATACGCTTCTCCAAAGCCTTCAATTAACTTTAATTTACCAGATATAGTACCAACATTTGCCTTTTTCATGGTTAAAGTAGAGAAATAATTCTTTTTCTTAAGAATTGTATGTGTTGATGCGCTGTCTATTAGACATATATCTTCTATATTAATAGGGATCTTAGTTAAACACTCCACATGCTTCAAAACAAAACAAAATCATATAAATAAAATGTCTAACATGCTTCAAACATAACAAATCCCAAAACAAAACTCAAACAAAATGTCTTAAAGAAATGAAGGAATTAACATCACTTAAAAATTAATAATTCTTATGTAAGGAAAATTGCAAGCATCCAACTGGGTTGTAGCAGCCACGATATCACCAAAATCCAAGTTAGTTGGCTCAATAAAGAAATCATTATAATCCAGATTAGTTGTATCATTATGGTCTTTATGACCATCAGTGACATCAACATTTGCAACCTCATATATAAAATTTGTCTCTATTCCTTTTGCTTTGTCTTTGATGGATTGTTGATGAAGTTCCACCAAGTGTTTGGCCGTACGACAAGTCTTCGACCGATGATTGTTACTTCCACATCGGTAACATGCATTCGATGAAGATCCGACCTTCTTTTTATTATTTTCATCACTGGATTTATTTTCATTATTATGCCACTTTTGGTGAGTCCCTTTGTTTTTAAACTGAATACTATGATAATTTCCTCGGCCACGATCACAGCCATGACCACGACCACAACCATGATGATAACCTCGACCACGTCCGTAACTTTTATATTTGGCCAGTATATGTTGCCACATTAGCTTCAGGGATTGGGGTTGCTCCAACCGGACGAGTGTCATGATTTTTCATTAAGAGCTCATTGTTTTGCTCGGCCACAAGCAAACATGATATTAACTCACTATATTTGGAGAAACCCCTTTGCAGTATCACATTCGAGGGGTGAAAGGTTAAGAATGTTTTTTCCAACATTTCCTTATCCGTAATATTTTCACCACATAGACTCAATTGTGATGTGATTCTAAACATTGCCGAGTTGTAGTCGCTTATCGACTTAAAGCCTTACAACCTTAAATTATCCACCCGTAACGAGCTCTCGGTAATATTACCGTTTTCTGGTGGTCGTACTTTTCTTTCAGGTTGGTCCGAAGGACAAGTGGATCCTTGATAGTGAGGTACTCATTTTTCAAAGCCTCATGAATATGATGGCGTAAAAAAATCATGGCTTTTGCCTTATCTTGGGTATTTTCTTTATTTCCTTCTTAAATTGTTTCACCCAGATTATTGGCATTCAAATGTATTTCAGCAACCAATACCCATGACAAATAATTTTTCCCATTAATGTCTAGAGCCATGAACTCAAGTTTTGCAAGATTTGTCATGATGAGCTATGCTATAAAAAAACATATGAGTTAATATATGTCTTTGATTTATAAATTAATATATATATATATCAAAGCTAAAGGCACAATTAATATATGTCACTCTAATTTATACATATCAAACTTAAAAGCAATCATTTACTGTAACGATGATTATTCGGGAAAAAATGTAATTTAAACTACATAACTAATTATAATTCTAATACATATTACGATCATCATGCATGTTGTCATTATATTTTTTTTATTTTAACTGTAGAAAATTTAATATTATGTCACTAAGTTTGTTCTAAAGAATTTTGTCACTTTTTAAAAAGTATGGAGATAATCTAAGCTAAACAATATCTTTATAACACGCCTAATAGGTGGCATGACATTACCTATTTGACTATTTCAATAACATATATTATCAATATTCATAACACAATATATTGAACTCAGTAATAATTGTCTAAAATACTTGAGATATATTGTGTTATTGGTGCTCTCATTGAAACATATGTAAGATTATCAATATTACAATAATATTGTTTAGCTATATTATTATGGACATGACAAGTAAATAAAATTGTAATATAATTATTGTAAAAATAAGATAACAGAAGATTATTAATTGCACCCTAAAAATCATTTAATAAGAAGATTAATATAATTAACAAAGAAAAGATGAATATGTGAATTGAGAAAATTAATAGTCATATGTAGATCGTATCCCCTTTCTAAAACTACTGAACGAATGGATCATCGGAAGTAACGATTCTTATAGAAAAGTTTCAAGTTTCAAGGTTAGAATATGTTTTATAAAATTCTTGATTCATGGGTCAATTTATGTATTTTTTCTGTATTAGGGTTTATAAAAAGTGTGAAATTATGTTAATTCCAGATGCCCCTTTATGTTTATCACAATTTAGACCCAATCTAATACAAATGAATTTTAGAATTTTTAAACCATCACCATCCCACTAGCAACCAATGACAATTAAAATATATAACCTAAAAGTATATGAGTTATAATATAGGTTATTCAATGATATTAAAGAGAAGAATAAAACAAGTCTCTAACACAACCATAATTATATGAATTGCAATATGGATCATGTGTAAGAGAATAATAAATAATGATAAAATAATTAGAACCATTTTCATATGAATTGGTTGGAGTGATTGAACATCTGAATCGTTGCAGATTGATGGACCTATTTTTTTTTCTTCCAAAATCTTATTTATTAAGCTCCCTGTTTTGTTTATCATGTGAATAACTTTTTTTGTTAACATTATAAATTCATAAAAAGGTTATATATTTTGATTATATATATGGAAAGATTCACTAAAGAGTGAATTTTGTCTAAATAGCCTAAAAAGATTATAGAGATGACATTTGACACTTCTTATAAGTAGGATGAAAGAGTATTTTGGTTCTAAAACACAAACCATTACCTTTTTGTTTTCTTAAACATTCAACACAAAAAAATATATTACAAGAAAAATCTAGCATAAAATATCTAATACAAAAAAATATAGCACAAAAAATCTAGTTCAAAAAGTTTAGCACAAATATGTTATACAAAAAATATAGCACAAAAAATTATATAATATAGAAATACAACACATTTTTTGAGTTTTTTTAGTTTTCATATTTTATATAGCAATATTTTACTCAAATTAAAGATAAAAAAATGCTAGATTTTATGGTGCAATTTAAAAAAAAATTAAGGACGTATAAAAAGTTATGAACATTTAAAAATTGAGGGGAAATATGCATGTAGAGAGAGAAAGTTAACCAATAGGTTTTCCAAGAATGCCTTTCACTCATCTTTTTAGCACACTTACATAGTAGCCATTGATTTAAAAAATGAATACTTAAGATCCGTTCAAATCCAATTTAGACAAAATTAACTTTTTATTTAATCCTACACTATTAATTGAAGCTCCCTATTCTCTTTATTATATGAATAATTTTTTGTTAACATTATAAATCCATAAAAATGGTTACATATTTTGATATATATATATATATATATATATGGTGGGAGTTGGCTACAAAGTCTATTTTTCCTACACACTCAAAACCCACAAATACCAAAGTGGAGATTACTAAAACGCCATATTTGTGGGTTTTGTGTTGTGTTTTGGATGATAAGCCTTTGATTATCGAATGACTAACATTAGTGTGTTTTATGTTGATTATCTTGTTGTGTTTTCTATTCATAGTTCTATGATGGCGTGTTTAAAGTTTTTATGGACTGTTAGGGTTTGGATATTGTGTTTTAGTGATCTTCACTCTGTTATTTGTGGGTTTTGAGTGTGTTTTATGGCTAAAATTGTGGTGTTTTATTGCTTTGTACACTTTGTAGGAAAAAATAGATTTTGTAGCTCTCTCTCCCTCTCTCTCTCTCTCTCTATATATATATATATATATATATATATATATATAGGGTCAGGATTTAGAGAAAACGGGGGAAAGTGTGAGAACAGTGAGAACGAATATGGATCGTCAGATCAAAACAATCTATGGAATAGATTGGCGTGTTGGCGTTATCGTAAATAACACCGAATCTATTAAGTGGACGCGCTTCATTAAGGGCAAAAGGGTCTTTTACCGCTCAAATTCAAAACGCCAAAAAAAATGATAACATGCCATTTAAAACAAATAACGTCATTAAATACAAAACGCCAAAAAATTAGTGATAAAACGCGTTGGAGATTACAGGAAGAGGAAACAACACAGTAACTGAAATTCAATTATTAACATTTATTAGAAGAAATTATCTCCTAAATTACGCGCCAAAAACATCATTAATGTATTAAACGCCAAAAAAAATTGACTAAACGCTGGCAAAGCACCTTGTTAATGTATTAAATACAAACACCATTAAATACAAACACCAAAAACACTAATAGTGTGAAAACTGTGAGAACGGATGCTGGCAAAGCACCTTGTTAATGTATTAAACGCCAAAAAAACTTGACTAAACACCATAAAAAACATTTGGTCTTAATGTAATCTTATGAAAATATTAATGAATCGTAATGAATTATTAACAACGCCACGAACGCCAAAAAGTTGACCAAGGAAACGCTATAACGCCAAAAAAAATCTATGTGACACAAAAACAATCGTAATGAATTATTAACAACGCCATGATCATATCCTGCACCACGTGTTGGGCCAGGATCCGTTCTCACACTTTAGGGCGTTTTCTCCTGATGTCGTACCTATATATATATATATATATATATAGGGCATGGATGTATAGAAAACTTATTTCTACTAAGAAAACCTAGGAAACCCAATCTATGACCATTGATCAAGATCATCCAATGGCTCATAAATTTTGAAACCTTTTTGAATTAAATTTAATAGAATGATGAGGTCAACAAAAGTACTTGAAGGGTATTTAGGTAAAATCAACCATAATTGTAGTACATTATATATATTATAATATTATGTGATTTGACATGCATTAAAGGAGGTGCACAAATACCTATAAGAAACTAATCAAATACCCCCTCCTCATTTCAAACATTTCAAAATACTCAACCCAAATTCATCTCTTTCTCTCTCAAACAATCGATCTTCCCAAAACCCACCGGAGAAGAAAAGGGGCACCGGAGAAGATGATCTGACCGGAGAAGATAAGGGGCACCGGAAAAAGGTGTTTTGACCGGAGAAGATGATCTGACCGGAGAAGATGATCTGACCGGAGAAGAAAAGGGGCACCGGAGAAGATGATCTGACCGGTAAAAGTTGCCGGAAATGGAAGAAAGCAAGAACTAAGTGCAGCAGCAAGTAAGTTTGGTTCGATTTTTTATCAGTAGGTGTTTTGATCGGTGATGATTTTTTCTTTTTTCCGATCGGTAGGTGTTTTGATCGGATAAATGTTGGGTTTTCTGTTTTTTCCGATGGGTTGGTGTTTTGGTCCGATCGGTGTGTGATTTGATCGGTGGTGATTTTTGTTTTGAATGAGACTAGAAAGTATTAATGTTGGTTTTTATGTTTTTTTTTCCAATCGGTAGGCGTTTTTTGGGTCCGATCGATGGTGATTTTTGTTTTGAATGCGACTAGGAAGTGTTAGTTATTTTGAGTAGAAACAGTCTCGGGTTATTTTTTTTTTTTTTGGATTGCCAACTGCACGTTAAAACTATTGATTTGTAACATGTGTTAAACCCGTCTTGTTTACTGTCAAAAACATGTGTTAAACATGTCTTATATTTTTTATCAAAAACATATTAGGTAACATGTGTTAGACCTGCCTTGTTTTCTGTCAAAAACAAATTAGGTAAACATCTTATATTAGGGTACAAGTCCAAGGGCTCAAAAGCATATAAATATATTAGCGTAACATGTGTTAAACTTGTCTGATATTAGGGTACAAGTCAACGGACTAAAAAGCATATAAACATATTAGCATAACATATGTTAAACCTTCTTATTAGGGTACCATGTGTTAAACCTCCCTGATTAGGTAAACATATTAGTGTAACATGTGTTAAACCTGTCTCATTTTTATCAAATGATGTAAACGTGTGTTAAACCTGTCTTATTACCATGTGTTAAACCTCTCCTATTAGGTAAACATGTTAGTGTAACATGTGTTACACCTGTCTTATTTTTATCAAATTATGTAACATGTGTTAAACCTGTATTATTTAACAAGTGTTAAACTTGTCTTATTTTTATAAAAATAGGTAACATATGTTAAACCTGACTTTATTTTATCAAAAACATATTAGGTTAATGAAATTAAGTAACATATGTTTAAACCTGACTTTATCTTAACATATGTAACAAGTGTTAATGAAATTAAGTAACATGTGTTAAACCTGTTTTATTTGCAGCAACAAAGAGAGTAACAAGATCGCAAACTGGTAAGATACCAAAAAAGCGAAAGAAAGTAGACGAAGAAACGGACGATGAATGGGATGAAGAAAGAGAAGAAACGGACGATGAATGGGATAAA